>OY856413.1:1108527196-1110927196 GCA_963693085.1 Alisma plantago-aquatica | reverse complement strand
ATCTGTGAATATTGCTGCCCAAGGAAGAAGAAAGTGGGGATCTTCTTGGAGAAAGGATCTAAGGTTGAAATTGACTTCATTTAGGGGTTCCTAAAGCTCCTTCCTAGTGATATTGACCTAAAAGTGTAAGTATTACCTTATTTCCTCAGTTTATTTCTTTGCTCTTCTTCCTCCTATATCTCTCCAGGTCGGAACCTTGTTGTTCCATGGTGAAAATGACTCTACAACTCAAAAATCCTTCCTTCTTGTTTCTTTTTCTAGGGTTTTACTTCTTTGTGGAGAGAAGTGCCTATTTGGCCAAGTTCAGATCTGAATCTAGGGATTTATTGCCTTATTTTCTCGAGATTCTTGTTGTTTGATATATGACCTACTCTATAGAGGTGAGTTATATAACATTCTTCACTTATATTGCTTACTAGAAGCTTGTTAGTTCATGTTTATGCTTGAATGTGATAATCTAAGCATAGAGAAACCATGCTTGTTTAGAATTACAAATTTTTGCGGTGTTCCCTATTTTGTTCCAGTGCTATATGAACTTTTAAATATGTGTACAACCTTTCTAATGTGTAACATGATCTGGGACAGGTTGATAGCATCAACCTATGGTGCTAAGCACAAAACAATTGATGGTTCAAATTAGGGTTTTCAAGCTATTTCCTTCTCTATCACACAACCGATGGACATACCATTCAACAACCAATGGTGTTGCTATCTTGGAAACTGATGTTCATGATCAAGGGTGTAAAATGTATGGTGAAAACCTATGGTCACCCCCTCAGGTCAGGTTTTGGCTCAATTAGACGTTTAATTATCATCCACTAAGTATTCTAATGATGTTATCAATCGATGATGATATTGGCTTGATATCTGATGGTGTTAACTGAATGTATTACTGATCTAGCAACCAATGGTGACATAATGATCACAATTAATGGTGGATCAGGTCATCACCATATATGATGAATTAGGAATGTAATTGTAGATTTGACTAAACCTTAAACCAATGGTTCCTTGATTCAATTGATTTAATGGTTATACTTATACTTCAATTAATAACCTTGAACAATGAACTTGATCCAATGAATAATATTGGATGGTTTAACATCGAATGGGTTAGAATAAATCACATGGTATTATATGTGGGTCCTAGTGAAGACAATTCAATGGTTCAATGCCATTAATTGGTAGTCTTACCTTTGCCATTATATAGTTATATTTGGTAAATCACTATAATAAGTGGATGCATAACTCTCATGTGATCTAGCTTGTTATACCTAACCTTAATGTAATTATATGATGTTGAAAGGTTATAATCATACCTCTTAAATGATTAATGTGATAATGAATTACACTTTTCTTGTGCTGAAACCACAATGTAGTACTATTTGAATATCATAGTGCCTTGCCATGTTAATATCTATGGACATATATGTGTTAATGATCTTTTAAGCCTTGTTTAAGGCATGGAATGATGATGATAACCTTACTATGAATAATGTGAGGGTCTTAACGACCTTTGGGCATGTTTGAAGCCATGATTGAGGTGAAATCATCTTCACGTTCCAATAAGGACTAAAACCCTGGAACTTGTGATAAGATATTGGTATCTTATAATAGTACGATGATAAGTGTGGTCCATTAATTTGCAATGAATGATATAATGTGGTAATGTGATTAAGATTTATATCTCAAATGTTTTATATCCTTTGAAGTTGTTATAGATATACTCTTGTTAGAAAAGAATTAGGGTTTGAATGTCCACTTGTATGATAAAGCCTTAATGCATTCAATTGGAAATAATTAATTAAGTGTAACCTTAATCATGTAGAGCCCTGTGGCGTAGAGTCATCTTCAGTGTCAGAACTTACTGGATGGTGAAACGAGTATTCCTAAGGGAAACTCGGAGCACATACTGTTGAGTATGTGGGGGTGACAAGTTGAGGATATATCATTGTCATCCACAATTGCAAGTTATGGAGGGTGGCTATGGTCATGCCTCTGACATTTGATGTGATTGAGGACAAATGTGGTTGTACCTCAGATTAGAGGGTTTTGTATATCCTGTTTTCTAGTGTCATAACTTGTACCAAGTACGAACTAGTTGTTATCAGTTGACTATATGTCACTGTTGGTAGTTTGACTGGTATGTCACTGTAGTTTACTCGTACTGACTGAGGGGAAGAGATCTTAGGATACCGACACTCCTAGATCTTATATGAAACTGAATAGCACTTCGTAGTGGTCAGTTGGATTTTGAGTGGTACGACTCAAACTCTCCAAAGCATAATAATAAAAGATATAATTCCAGCCGTGTAGTATAATTACTAGGGTTCAATACGTATCACATTGGTTGATTAACCCTTGTCTTGTCTTTACACTGCATAGTTCTTACATTATGCAAACTTATGAAAATTGTGTAATTCTACTTGATGCTACAACTTATTTGCTTAACTGCTTAGTATACTTAAACTGTTCAATCTATTCATATTGCTTATTCAATACCCTAACTGCTCAATGTATTTACTGTTAATTAATATGTTATGATCAATATATGTTGGAGAGAGTTATATCTCTCGCTGGGACTGGGTCTCACCCGTGGGTCACCACATTTTTTTAGGTGGTCACGGGCAACGAGGTCGAGGTCGCGCTGTGGAAGAGAACCAATCTGGTGATCAATAGATTCAGAAGGTTGGTTAGTTGTAGATGTTAGTAGTAGAGTCCTAGTATCATCCCTGTACTCTCAGGTCTGTGTTTGAGATGTATTTTCTAGATGATATACTCGTATCGACACGGGATTTTGGTAGTATGCCAATGTTTGTAAATATATGGCATGTATATGTGAAATATCTTTTATATGCAGGATGTGACTGAGGTCTTTGGACCCATATGTAAATATTTGTTACAATATATGATAATGGAATGATGGATCTTTTGTAAATATTCTAGAGTTTATTTACATTGTTGGAATTGGTTTTAATTATTCCGCATTTTTTACTATGTGATTAATTAGTAGTTGATCATATTTTGTATTTTGAGTAATCTCATTTAGCGTGACGAGGTGTCACATGTTAAACCACTAAACCATATTCTCTTAACTCCCTTTTATCATATTTATCTATAATTTTGTGATCCCCAGTAATCCATGTAATAGAAAATCCACAATAACAAAGTGTAACAACTTCACTCTAATCAAAATTCTTTCTCATGATTCCACTCCTATTCAACATGATATTGTCTTTCTAGTAACTAACTCTCACAAATAAAAGAAATATTAAAATAACTTCATCGGTTGTTCTAAGACCCCTATATCAGATGCCTCAGCTTTTAATGGTACCCATTCCCCCACTCTTTCCAACAATCTCTCTCGTCTCCCAAACTGCCAATTTCTCCTCCCATAATTGCCTCTCTCTTGCCATCATTAACTTATCCTCCCCATTGTTCTGTGCCATTTTCATCTGTCCCAAAATAATCAAACTATATATCTTTCTATTTTTCACAACCAATATGTGTGTGTATCATACTTAAGGATTTGTAAATGGGAGAGTGTATTACAAAATGGACTACTAGATCAACCACCAAAGGAGTATCTAGGACGTTGCACATGCATGAAAGCCTTTTTGGCCACACCATCAATGGACTGCCATTGAACTAGTGCAGACCGCATTACTATATTTCTATGTTTTGCTTTCTTACCTTCAAAAATAAAACGAGCCGTAAAGTTCCCATCTAATGATGAAAATTTGGAATTTTTTGCCACCCACTTCCATTAGCATAGAGGTGTGAGATTTATTGTCAATCATAGTTTGCTATGCTTGATCTTTTTTTCTCTCTCTCCCAAATAGATGTTGCATTTGGTTGCAAAATTCATATAAATATCACTTATTTTCTTCTATTCTTTCATTTGTTTGAATACCGATATTTAATGTCTTTTTTCAAGTTTTTTAATAGATTTTTACGATCAATTGATCTACATTATGCTTTTATGAAGACATAATATTTATTTTACAAAACTATCACTCATCTCCGGTTCTATTTCATGTCTTGCAAAATGACAATACTTATATGGATTTTATGCATAAATAATTCCTATCATATACTATCATATTTTCTAGTACAATCACAAGCGTTTACTTTTATATTCATTCGATAAATACACTGATTTGCCATTATTTTATATTTATATGTATACCACGGAAACAAATTATACTGTTAGTCCTTTCTAGAAATGATTTTAACATGTTCAATGAGAACGTGCATTTGCATGTGTGTTTATTTCAATGCATTTAACTTCTATCAAAAAAAGCTGCACACATCTGAATCAACTGCATTCTATTACTTCGAACGAAACATTGTCATACTCAAAACATGTCATTGTAATATATTGACTTTATAACATAACCTGCCAAACAAGCCCTAAACCACAACGCTCATTTTCCTATTTTCCCTCCCTCTGGACGACTCCGGACTGCAGGGTTCCTATAAACCCTGCTCTTTTCTTGTCCCTTGCGTTCCGGCAACTTCACATCAACGGCGACTTCTACCGCTGCCGGTGGTTATCCATCACCTCTTGGCTTCATATCAACGGCTACACCTGCCGCCGCCGCGACTCTCCATCGCCTGTTGCTGCCGAGGAAGGATAAATAAATGGCTGGCGACTCCGACATAGGGGGATGGACCGACCTGCTTCACTCCTCTACTAAACTCCTCGAGCAGGCCACCCCATCATCTCAGTTCCCTCCTCTTCAGGTTCCTACTTATCTCTTCTAAGCTATTTAAATTTACCGTTGTTTAGAGCCTTCAATTTAATAGTAGCTACATTTGGTGTTTGTGGTAACTGTTTTCCCTCCGGGGTTTCAGAGGAATCTGGACCAGCTTGAGTTTCTCTCTAAGAAGTTAAAGGCTAAAACTGTAAGAACTGAGGCCTCAGAGCAGTCGATAGCTGCCACAAGGTAACCCTGCACCCCCCGCCCAAAAATACTCACACAAAAAAAGAAACAAACACAAACACATATAAGAAGCATGATAAACATATGGTTGCCTTGAAGATTGCTAGCTAGGGAGGGAATAAATGCTGAACAGCTTGCTCGAGATCTGAAGTCTTTCGAATTGAAGGTGCTTAACATATTTCAGAAATAGATTATCTGCACAAGTAACCGCTAGCTGATCTAATTCTGTTTATTTTCTGAATTCATAGACGACTTACGAGGATGTTTTTCCTGCTGAGGCCACTACTGTCGAGGAATACTTGCAGCAGGTAATTGAATAAACAATTGTCATTGAGCAGTTTCCATGAATATAGCTCTCCAATGCCTCCAAATATCATCTTAGGTCATGCTTTGCTGAAGGTTTATTTTTGGGACAGCTTTTGCGGAACAAGAAACATTAAGAGCTTACTTTTGTAAGATATATATAATCACTAGACTTGAATACAAAGAAGTAATTATACATATAACCGGCTACTATTTAATCAGCTAGTGAGATTCGCAATTCCAATTGTTGGTTTTGGGTCATAGATAAAAGCTTCCACCATTTCTGTCTATAATTCTTATTTTTGATGCACATGCTTTCTTTTTCTCAGTGAGTTGATGCCACCCTTGACAAGGGGCCATCTGATCCCTCCCCCGTGCAATGCTCACCGTAGATATTTTGTGCATATTCCTAGAGGGTTCAATATTTCTAATAGTTTGTAACTTTTTACATTAGACTTAATTGAATACCCGTCTTTATTCAAACATGTCACCCATATATCCAAACATGACTGCATTTTACTATATTTTCTCAGGTACATGAAATGACAATGGTCTCAGTTATCCAAGTAGCGCAAAAAGATAACTTGAGGAGCTTCAGTGATCACATGATGAAAGTTCTGGAGGTCGATATCTTATATATGAATGAATACCTTATGCACAGTTTTTCTACTCTTATTAATGCTTATGCGAATTCATAATGAAACACAGCTATGCTTTTATGGAAATTACAGTTTAAACATCATTCCTTTATATCCACCATCCCTTCTATACTCTTATAAGCTTGATGCACAATATGTTACCATTTCATTTATATACTTATTTAATTTATTAGTTGTTACCTTTAGTGCAAATGCATGCCACTTATAATTTGACAATCAGATTTATGGCTGTTGATTTAGACAAGTAAGCGGTAAACTCCAATTGGCCAACTGGCTTTGATCCATGAAATGTGTTATATACCAAATTTGGAAATCTATACCCGTGTCGCATAATCTTTACCCTCTTTTCGCACAAGGATACAATATGTTCCTCAAAAGGTCAAAATGTTGGGGAAGTGTTAGCTGTGCTCATTGAGCCATTAGTTTGGAGATGAGAAAAGAATAATAGAAAAACTCTTGTCTGTAGATGTTGGAAGTGGTTGTGTTTTTCTGATAAAGAGGCTTAAGGTTAAGTATAAAGCAAGCGGTTGAGATCTCCATATGGTTTTCGTTGATTTGGAAAAGGCCTATGATCGAGTACTGAGGGAAGTGCTTTGGTGGGTTTTGGAACAAAAGGTTGTCCCAATGAAAGGTGTTCAGAATGAGTTAAACATAAGTACGCTTCAGCATGCATTGAAAAGTGAGTGAAGTAGCCGCTTCAGCAGCTGCTTAAGCACCCAAGCACACGTCTCATTGTAATTCTAACTGAAGTGGGCTTTGGAGCATTCTGGAGTTAATGACCATTTTTGTCCGCTTTTTTTCCGCTTCAGATTGCTTTTTGGGGGCCTCCAATCACCTGCTAGAAAAACGAAAAGCTACTTTTCAGAGGCCTGGTGCTCCATTTAATGTACAATATAGGTATAATAATAAGTTTGGTAATTAGTGCTTACTCTTTACTTAATTACTGCCATCTGTGCACTGATAAACTGTATTTGAATTATTCTATTACTGTATTATAGTATTATGTTGTTTATCACCTAAGTCTGATGGTATCTTGTTCATATGTCAAGTCTAATAGTCTGAAACTGTACTATTATATTAAAACTTTGTACATCCTTGCGTAAACTGTACTATGTTGTCTATTTATGTACCAAGTCTGGTAATCCATTGGTCTCTGAGATTTACTGAGTAACAACCTAATAATTTACAATTTTGCTATAATGTCATGTGCTGCTTTTAATATTACTGTTAAATTTTTTACCTATTAATAACGCGCTGAGACAGTACTGTAGCATGTCAACAATATTTATGCTAAGTACTAATGTATACTATCTATTCTTGAATTGTGTAATTAGTGCTAATGTCCAAAAGCTCTGCTGCAAAAATGATACGAAGTACTTACCATGTATTTTGTGTAATCATTTGTCTATGATTGGTCTAATAATACTTACTACTTATGATGTGGACACTTCATTTTGATTATCCTTATTAAACTATATAAATCTATATATTTTATTGCATGTCCGCTGTTTTAGAAAAGGCCGCTTCATGTTTAAGTGCTCAGGGAGGGGCGATCACTCACTTCACGCTTTGCAGAACCTAGCACTTAACTTAGTCAGCTAATCGTATGCATGCCTGTGCTCATGTTTAATCTCATACTTTGTCACATGACTATTGGCTACTTCCCATCCTTATATAAACAAGAGTGAAATTAGTCATAATGCAAGTCAAGTTGTCCCCAAGCAACCTATTCTTATTGTCAGCAAAATATTAAAGTATTGGGATTAGAAAACAATACGAGAATCACTCTATAGTGGAGGTGACCATCAATAAATCTCTCTTCTAGGGCTTCTTCCTAAGGCAACACCATTCCCCTCTGGATTGGATGCTATAATGATGCACTGAAGCACATCGTCATTGTGAGACTTGCTCCTCCACTTTTCGAGGATAAAACGACCGTTCCCATTTCTCCATTAGGTCTAAGTATCCTCTCTCCACTATTTTTTTCTAGGGCTAACAACACCCCTGCTTGTCCTTGGGAGAAAAATCATCACTAAGGAAGCCTAGAGCTTGGTTCTCCTCAAAAATAGGTTTGTGAGGGGTGCCCAAACCTCTTTCCTTCCTTGGTTGTTGTCTCCAAGCAATCTAGGGTAAGAGGAGGATGCTAGACCCTCTTTTTTTTTCCGAAGAATCTACTATCTAGCAATGTAGCATTGCATGGTTACACCATAGTAGGACACAACATTGCTTTCATTCTTTGTAGGGTGTCTCCAAGGCTTTCATTCCCCCTCTAGGTGCGATTCACTTCAACTACATACATGACTAAGATGAAGAAACCCATACCTGCTGCACAACAACCTAATATCACTATCCACTATAAAATCACCACTAACCGAAAACTTATCAAGAAGAACTACAACCAATAATAAAATTATACTATCGAAATTTTCTTCTAGGCAGGGAAATATAATTTTCTGACTGATAATTCCCCATTGACGGATTTGTGGAACAGTGGGACCATCACGATGCCAATCCTATCTCTAATGTGTACTCCATAGAATTTACATGTGGCTAGAATGGTGAATCACTTTCAAACTGGTAAGGATGTTTGCCCTCATCTTACTATCATAGTCAATTGTATTCTAATAACATTTCATGCATGTATGGTGTTTGATGTGGTGACAAGTCTCTGACTCCATACCTTAGCAACGACATTCATCTCACTATGATTTTCAAGCCCTACTTCCTCTGTATACTTAGTTCAGAAGCTTTAAAAATATAGAAGTCATTTGACAATCATCAAGTTTGTCTTCACCGAGAATGTCAGGGTGTGCATAGTTAGATTTTGTAAGGGCATGACTCATGATCTTCATAAGTTTATTTGCGGGTGATCACATGCCTTCTTGGAACTGACAATCCTAGTCGGTGATTAATCTGCCATTATCACTCAGTCTGAGATCGTGGATGCACGCAGATTGTGGAGATTGAAGAGGTCATACCGCTAGTAGTCGAGGTAGAATATGCCATTGTGGGAAGAAGGGTCATTGGTCACTTCAAGTACGCCTTTTGCGAGTATCCAACTAAATCTACTCTAAATTTGACTTCTACTAAAAATTCTCATGTGGAAGCTACATTAGGTCCCTATGACTGATGGAGGATATTATCAGACTGTACACAACCTTTTGCGGGTATCCAACTAAATCTACTCTAAATTTGACTTCTACTAAAAATTCTCATGAGGAAGCTACATTAGGTCCCTATGACTGATGGAGGATATTATCAGACTGTACACAACCTTATAGGGTGTTTCAACAAGCCTCTTCTTCAATGGCATCTTTGGTTCATGAATCTGGCGCATGTATCACTTGTTTCTCTTAAACTTCTCACGCAAGTTCATCTTTTGGGCTCAAAATTCAAGTGCAACTATTGCAAAGTAGGTATACCCCATCTTTTCAATTGGTCTACCACCAAGACGCTCCCATCAGTGTCACTTTGGTTGATGGAACTTTAGTAGTAGTGCAGAGTAATGGAACCATCACATCCTTTTTTTAAACTCACATTTGCCTTGTATATTTCCAAATTTCCCAAGTAGCTTCTTTCCATTAGTCAACTAATTCACTCTCTCAATGTCAATATTATATTTGATCTCAATTGCTGTGTTATATAGGAACTGAGGCTACAATCAATTATGTTGGTGGGTATTAGCATGCATGTCCTACTATATGAACCAATCTTCAAGACGTCTATAGTTGGCTAATATGTTTTTGTCCATAGTTAGTTACAAACCATTTGTGTTATGAGAATCTACGAATTTTGAACCCATTTTCTCCAATTTGAAACTGTAAATTTTAAGCTATGTCAGTTGGGTAGACAACATTAGTCCACTATAAGGTCTAGGGACCAGATGCATGTTGAAATTGTCTTTCATGTTGTTCATATGATATTTGGAAACCTAGTTGGGTTTAATCAAAATTCAGATATAAACTATTTTTCTACATATAGAATATCTCCCTAAGCACACCGTTGTACGTGATGAAGGATCGATTGGATGTTTTACCATATTCCAGAATTGAAATTATGATCTGAAGCATGAAACCCGATCTTCCCAAAAATATATGTATTATGTATTCTCGACATCAGTAGTGCCAAAGAATATTTTAGCTTCGTTTGATTGCTATCCACTAAAGGCATTATCCACCAACCCTCAGCAAAATGGTGTAGTTGAAAGAAAAAAATGACATATCATTGAAGACTACCATAACTCTTCTCCTTCTTCTTCACAAATTGTCCTTAAAGTGTATTGAGGCGATGCCACTTACTACATGTCTCATCAACCAAATGCCATCAATTACCGCTATCTTTGGGTGTATTGGTATTATTGATAGTCTTCGAGCTCATTTGGACAAAATGGATCTGAGGCAACTTAAATTTCTCAGGGTATTCTACTGTTCAAAAGGGATACAATTATGATCTGAAGCATGAAACCCGATCTTCCCAAAAATATATGTATTATGTATTCTCGACATCAGTAGTGCCAAAGAATATTTTAGCTTCGTTTGATTGCTATCCACTAAAGGCATTATCCACCAACCCTCAGCAAAATGGTGTAGTTGAAAGAAAAAAATGACATATCATTGAAGACTACCATAACTCTTCTCCTTCTTCTTCACAAATTGTCCTTAAAGTGTATTGAGGCGATGCCACTTACTACATGTCTCATCAACCAAATGCCATCAATTACCGCTATCTTTGGGTGTATTGGTATTATTGATAGTCTTCGAGCTCATTTGGACAAAATGGATCTGAGGCAACTTAAATTTCTCAGGGTATTCTACTGTTCAAAAGGGATACAATTACTACAACCCATCAGAACACAACTTCTTTGTCTTTGTTGCCATTTTTAGGGTGTGTTTGTTCCCCCGGCTAATCAGCGACATGACAAACAACTTTGTACCAACATATTAACTTTTGTTTGTTGTCGCGTTCAGAATACAAATAAGATACCGCACAGATTAGTTAACCGAAAAAATCGTAGATAACATGCCGCTTAAAATCCTCGCGGCAGAGATCAAGTTTATTTGCCGTGGATATTTTTTTACTATGTAACCCTTTTAACCGATTCCCTAACACATGTACCATTATTTAAGTGCATGGTATAATAGACTTTTTACAAATAGACTAATGTTACTTGCATGCGTACCAAACGATGGACATCTCACCGTCAGGTTTATTTGTCTTTGTACCAAACAACAGTCATCTAACACGAGGTTTACTTATCATTGGTTAACTTAGCCACGACAATTAAACTCATGTGAGCTGTAAGCCAAACGCAGCCTTAGAGTCTCAATCAGCCTGGATAGTTGTGGAGTCTTTGTGTCTCCCTATCATAGTTTAGTCCCTTCAATCAACACTCACATGTGATACTAGCTTTGGAATTCAATTATTTGGTCATCTACCTATCACTTGGTCGTCTCACCGTCCTCTGATTATAGGTTCACACACTGAAAAGGGATCCACTCGCAACAATTGTGGAAGACAACACAAGTCTCAAGCCTCATACAAATATTGCTTCATTGAGGATCCAAGAGAAACAAGCTATTCAAATGTCTGAGCGATTGATCTTAGGAAAGGGCCATCAATCATGCACCACTTTGCCCCCTATATCTAACTTTGTTTCTTATGATTGTTTATCACCTTTCTATTTAGTGTTTTCATCATTATCCTTTGTTCTTATACCTAGATATATGTATATGTTGCAACATATTATCTTGGATGGACATGCATTGCAAAAGAGATGAACACTCGTTATAATCAATTTTTTTGAAGGTAAGCTTAGCCATTAGATTAAGAAAGCCATACGACATCCACAAAGACAAGAGCCCCATATAAGATCGACAACAAAGTAGCCAAAGGTACAAACATTATACAAGAATGATTGGATGCGAGTAGAGCACTTCTGCACGACTCCCCAATACGTTGGACAAAGCAACTTTCAAATGGAATCCTTCCACGATCACGGGTAGCATTTGCATAATTGGAACCCCATCAACTGCAACCAAAATTATCTGAGTATTTGTCCTTGTAGACACTGTCATCCTTCCAAACACAAAACATCATTATCAAGCCTCTTACCACGCTCTAAACGTCACTAGCATGACACAAACTACCGGAGTTAAAATAAACACCTAACAAGCAGCTATATGGCACCGACAGATCAACAAAACCCACCACTGTCGGGCAAATAGAAGTAGAGTAAGCTGGAGGTAGGAGAAGGGAGGGCACTGCACAGGGAACCCCACCGCCACTACCAAGAACACCCCGATTCCCCCCCCCCCCCCAAAAAAAAATAAAATAAAAATAAAAACACGAGATGCAAGGGGACCAAACCGATGGAGACGGAAGCGCCCACCTCCCAACCTAAGATCCCTGATGATCCCCTGCTCCTGCAAGCCAACGACTGAAAGATGGTGGAGAAATGCCGCCTGGCCAACAGAAGCTGCGTCCTACAGGAAAAAGAAAACAAGAAAAGGAGAAGCCCCAATCCACGCGGGTGGTGGCTGCAAAAGATGAACGCTGGCTGCAACCTCCATGAAAACATCGTTTGGAGCCCCCTTGCACGCCAGAAGACCCTAGCACTCCAAAAGAGGCCGGAATCAGCCGACGGGAGGCGAAAAAGACCACCCGGAGAAGTTGCGACCTACACACGATCCACCTTCCGAGAAGCCGCGAACCAGCAGGGGACCAGGGCGAAGCCGCCTGGGGGGAGACGGGTAGGGCTCGCCGACCACTGGCCGCCACCCTCCCCCCAGGCAGGAGCACTCTCAACGGAAATCTAAATCGCACGCAACGGGAGGTCTGGATCACTTGATAGATCGTATATGATACATATTATAAGTATCTCTATAACATAATCATACTTGGTCACCTGTTGTTGCCCCTAAGACAAGTTTGTTGTGGGTTGCAGGTGAGCCTTATATTAAAATTGGTCCTAATGATTCTCTCAGTCTTGTTAGTTTAGTGGTTATTTAGCTTAGGCCCACTGTCATTATATCATTTTATTATATTCTTGCCTCTTGGTACACTTAAGTGAGGGATCCATTTATCTACTTAAGTGTATCCACTATTCCACTTAAGCTCTGTACTCTCATATAGAGGAGAACCTCTATACTCTTTTTTTAACCTAATGAGATTACTCGTCTAAAGTCTGTTGACACTATATCAGAACACTCCCAGAGTCCTACACCCCTCTCTCGTCCCTTCTCTTTCTCTCTCCCTCATAACCCCCAAGTGGCTGCTGTCCCTAGCCCACCCAACAACATCAGTGGCCGCCGTCGATGGCTCCAGGAGGTGCATAAGGGCAACAACTGTCGACTCCACCAGCAATGCTGCTGCTAAATGCGGCAACAACCGCCAGCAAGCCAGTTGAGTATTGCTGCTAAGGCAACAATAACCACAGGTCCAGCCTGAAGCTGTTGTGGACCCTTGCTCTAGGAACAGCCACAAGGAAGGCACACATGTGCATGGACTGATCTCGATTTCATGCCCTTCCTCATTTTGAATCTTCTAAATATATTCTTCCGGTTAACAAAAAAGAGAAAACCCTAGTACTAGTTCTATAAAGCAGTAAAAATGTATACTCTTTAGCTTGAAGGGAATGTTGGTATAAGTAGTTACACGACATTGGCCTATGTATTTAGTATTAGCCTTGTATTTCTCTTATCCTTGTTAATAATTAAGTGAGGTCCGTTTACCCACTTTAGTATTCACCTATCTTCCTACTCTCCTATATGTAAGAGACCTTGTAATGTAATTTTAACTAAAAAAATTCCACCATAATTTTGTTTACACTCATTATATCGTTGACATTGACACTGGATAGAATGTGATCCTAAGGAGAATGAGATGAGAAGAGAGAATGGCCGATGGGAAGCCTCTTGAATCCTCGACATTCAATGACCATACTGAGCTTATTGAACCAAGCACACACAGATTGCTTCCATTCATATAGAGAATGATGAAGGTGACCCATTTTGGTATTACCCACTTCAAAAAAAAGAAAACAGGAGGTTGCAACATGAAGAAAGGCATTTTTGGTGTTGAGCTGATAGAGAGTCCGTTCAGGTGAGCAACAAGAGATTTTAGAATGCAAATAGAAGCCATCTGGCCCGTGTTTCAAAAAATAGCCTTGTGCGGGGCATATCTGCCGCATATGTGGTTTGGCCTAGTAGCTGCACCACATATTTATAAGCGGCCCAGTATGGTGCCATGGCTGCATATGCGGCACTGTGCGGGGCATACACAACCGCTTTTTGAATGCGAGTTCTGCAGATTTTCCCTTCAAATTAACATGTGTCAATTTATGTCAAATTACTTACCCACATATCCACATGTACATATGCATATATGTATATTTATTTATACATCATGGCATACATACATATAATGCTCACAAACATCTTGAAACATGTAATAATCTGTTTCATGTATATGCATTTTGTTATTATAGACATGCATTTATGATATATTTCGGCATCTACGTAAGCACATTTCCACATATATGCTCATACAATTAATACATGTACATGTCAATCTGTACATATCTGCATATAATACACACATACATTTTCAATATACGACTTGTGTAAACATAGAAAAATATTTCATTATAACATACATCTGCAATCGTAAGGACACTTATCTATATACATCATTTTGTGTTCTAAAGTAAAATACATAATTTGTAGGCTTACGATATATATTATGTGAAAATATTAGAATATACATAGTTACAAAAAAAATCAAAAACCGCGTATTCTTTTGCAAACCACATATACTTTATTCGGTGCCCTCTCTGCCCATGCATTGCATATCGTTTTTTAAACCATGAATTTGGCTAATAGGTTAGAATGTCTTGAAGAAGCCGATCCAAACGTCTGAGTGTAACCTTTGGTGACTAGACGTGCCTTTGGGCATTCCACGGGGACATAAGAGTGTCGCTCCTTGTTCTTAGTTGTGTGCTTATGTAGCTAGAGCCTAGAGGAGGCAACACTGTAGCTAGAGGTGTAATTGGTAATGGCATACATACAAAATATCTCGTTGGTCATGCTAATTTTGCACATCATGTGACCTCAAAATTGAAAGCTGACGGTCATCATAGCCATAGATACAATTCCCGAACCCATTTTCAAACATATCTTTGTAGATCTTTATATAAGCGGGAGAATAGGAAAGAGAGGTAGAATTAGGCTAAAAAGGAAGAAACATAACTTTGATTATCCGGTACCCCTAAAAAGCCTAAGGAGTCACCTAGTAATAGCCACAAACATGGTATACCATGTTTCTCGAAACATTATCTTTGTTTATGTCGTGTTCTCCCGAAATGGGGATGAAAAGGGCCCTTTTCCATCAAGAAACACCCATTTTCGTTGGAAAATCGGAATTTGGTCGAAGCACATCAAAATTTCTCAAAAATCTAACCATGTCTAACGTACCTACATTTTGGTACCTAATAGTGTCATTGGTATCAAAATAGTGATTGCAATTTTGACAATTTGTTTGAAATTTTGAACATTCTATTGATGGCTTTGATCCTTGGAGAAGATCTTGTTCATGATGTTGTAGAGGCAGAGACCACTATTATCTTGTCTGTAGGATTGCATCTTCTTCTCCCACATCACCTTAATGAAACATGTATTTTGCTACAGTGTGGGGCTCCATGCTATCCCAGTGCCAGTTGATGACTTGGCTATTTCCAGGGGTCCATGTTGGATCAGCTTCAGGTCTTGTCTATCGATGATATTAATATTTTAGGTGTGATACAATGGGGAATGGCATTGATATAAAACCAAACAATATCTTCTACTTCACTTTGTCACTAAGGACTTAAGTACACTTCAGTATTTCCTTGCGATCATAGGTAGCCCATAGCAAAAAGGGGATCCTTATCCTAACACAAGTACACCTTGGGTCTCTTGGAAGAAACTGGAATGGGTGGTTGTTAGTTGTTAGCCATTGGCTCCTTTGGTTTCACCATCGGATCAAAATCATGATCTATATTTTGATTATTGTAATTATTGGAAGACAAACTTCACTGGAAGCGACTAATCATGAAGCTACCATACCTAACCATTATTACACTACCAGATATTTCCCTATATGTAGGAGTTGTTAGCCAGCTCATAGATACTCCTTGCTGTGTCACCTTGATGCTGTCTATCAAGTTCTACGCAGCCCTAAGTGTGTACTTTGTTAAGGCTTCTTTTAGACGAGAAACAACCACTTGATAATTGAAGGCTTCTCTTATGTTGACTGTGTAGGCATCCCATCAAGTATAAGATATGCTTATATTGATTGCTGATTTATTGTGGCAATTTGATAACATGGCAAAGCAAAAAGCAGAATAATGTTACTAAATGCAGTGCTTAATCAGAAATTCAGAATATAGAGCTGTGACTCAGTTTGCCTGTGAATCATAATGAGTCAAATCTTTATTGACAGCTTTGACACCAATGCTACTACGTTTATAGCAAGTAATCCTGTGTTCCATGAGAGAACTAGTGGACCACCATCCTCGATTTGGTGCGCGATGCAGTTACGAACAACAAAATTGCCACTCTGCTCACGTCCTTAGACAAACAAACAACTGATATCTTCACGAACACTCATACTGGGAAACATATCAAAGACTTGCAACAAGCTCGGCATGATTACCTTCTATTGACAAGCATGAGGGAGAGTATTGAGATATGCACTTGTTTATACTTAGTTGTGTTTATCTGTGTCTTTGTTATTCCTTATTTTTTTATCATGATTTAGTCCCACCTTGTGTAACAGGGCTTTACCATTTACCCCGGTCCCTATAAGCAAGGATTCACACAAACAAAAATAGATCTTTTCTTGCGAATTTTACAACTTAGAACAGAGCTGCATGGAAAAGAATGAATCTTGTAGCAGACCCCAACATGGTTGGAAATAATCACGATGGATAATTTTCATTAGATGTTTACAGTTGAGGATACTATGCCAAATATCCCCTCTTTTACAGTTTATTGCTACGCTCTAGGAAATAGTAAAAGGGTTAAACGATGAATAAATAAAGGGTTGAAGGTGCTCTCTGATCTTTTGCTTTGATGATCTTAAAATGGCATAATTCCTGAAGTAACCTTATGTGTCTCCTTTACACCATATTATTGGTACAAACTTCCAACTTTTCACTTGATCTTTTTTTTGTTCAGCATCCTTGTGTAAAAAGTTAAAGGCTACTGAAAACTACATGCACATGTTTTCTGTACACATGATAAGCTTCGTAGCCACCTTTTGAAATATTTTATGAAAGCCGTTTTCACTTATCAAGTATTTTTAAATGCACATCACAGGATGATTGGCGAAAGGAAAAGCGTGACTTTCTGCAAAGTCTAAATCGCCTGTCTAATCTGCCTCGGATAAGCAGTACCCCATCACATACTGGAATTATACATTCTGGGCAGATACATACTAAATCTATGAACCAAATTTCATCTGCTGGTTCTGACCTGGAGTTTTTTCCATTGACAAATAAACCTATTGCTGACAAGAAGGCTCATGTTTATGCTGAGGTTGTGAGAAATCTGAATGATTCAAGACAGCGTGGTCTGCCGTTTAAAGTAAGATCTTTTATTGGCTTTTTTGGTGTCGCTACTAATAATTATCCTACTGTGGATGATAGAAATACTAATTTTAGTACATCCTCCTCTTTGTCAGCCTGCAGCATCTTTTGGGATCGCATACGAAAGCTTGAATTTAAACAGTTCTGGAGATAAATTGGTCAGCATGCAGAAAATATGGCATCTAATACAGGTACAATTGAAAGTGCTTGCAGTGCTCCCTGTAGCTTAATTGTTTATGTGAAAGACAATGAGATTTGGAGAGCTTAGGGTTGCACAATGTGTGCACCTTTCTATTTATAGAAAAGTAACAATTACAGAAAGGTCCAGATATAATGGAAAATAACATAACATAAATAAAGCAACACATATATTAACACTCCCCCTCAAGTTGGAGCATAGATGTCGATCATGCCTAACTTGTCCATCAAAGCGTTGAAATGCTTCTTAGGCAGCAGTTTGGTGAAGATATCAGCAACCTGGTCTTCAGATCGAGTAAAAGGTGTGCAAATCTTGTCAGTAAGAATAGATTCCCGAATAAAATGACAGTCGACCTCGATATGCTTGGTGCGCTCATGATAGACATGATTGTTGGCAATAAAGATAGCAACTTTATTATCACAGTGCATGGGTATAGCAGAAGAAGACTCAACACCGAAGTCTTTAAGAAGAGAGCGTACCCAAAGCAGCTCACAAGCAGTATGTGCCATAGCCCTATATTCAGCTTCAACACTAGATCTGGCAACCACACTTTGTTTCTTGGATCTCCATTTGACTAGATTGCCTCCAACATAGGTACAAGAGCCAGAAGTGGATTTCCTGTCAATCCGACTCCCTGCATAATCAGAATCAGAATACCCTTCTAGAGAGCAGTGCCCATTTTTCCTGTAATGAAGTCCCTTGCCAGGAGACTTTTTTAGATATCACAGAATATGACATAGTGCATCCTAGTGGCATTGTCTGAGTTTATCTAGGTACCTGCTAAGAAGTCCCACAGAAGTAGATATGTCAGCTCTAGTCACAGTTAAGTATATCATTTTACCAATCAATCTCCTGTACTTTTTATTATCAGCAAAAGATGGAGACGAATCATCATCCCAATTGACATTGGGATCTAGAGGAGTGTCAGCAGGTCTAGCTCCAAACATACCAGTTTCCTGTAAAAGATCTAGAACATATTTTCTCTGAGACAACACTAGTGCATTAGAGGTTCTGGATACCTCTATGCCCAGAAAATACTGCAGTTTACCCAAGTCTTTAGTAGCAAAGTGCTTGTAGAGATGGGCTTTAGTATCCTGAATAGCAATAGAGTCACTGCCAGAAAGAACAATATCATCCACATAGACAATAAGAATTACAATGCCAGTAGAGGTCTTCTTAGTAAAAGCAGAATGATCCACTTGAGATCTCAGAAAACCAAAAACAATCAGAATTTTGCTTAATTTATCGAACCAGGCACGAGGGCTCTGTTTGAACCCATGAATAGACTTCTTCAACCTGCATACTTTGTGTGACTCCCCCTGAGCAACAAATCCAGGGGGTTGCTCCATATACACTTCCTCTTACAGATCACCATACAGGAAAGCATTCTTAACATCTAATTGCAACAGAGGCCAATCCAGATTAATAACAACAGAAAGAAGAATTCTGACTGAATTAAGGCGGGCAACAGGAGAAAAAGTTTCAAAGTAATCAATACCATAAGTCTGTGTGTACCCTTTTGCAACCAAGCGTGCCTTTAGCCGTTCTATAGTACTATCAGGTTGATATTTAGCAACATATACCCATCTGCAACCTACAAGCTTACATTGAGGAGGTGGATCTACCAACTCCCAAGTTTGTCTGTCAGTAAGAGCACGTATCTCTTCTTGCATAGCAGAAGTCCAAGCTGTACTTTGCAAGGCATCATGAGTATTTTTCGGAATAGTGACAACAGATAAAACATAGACAAAATTGCTAGCATGAATACTCAGATGTGCAGTAGATACATGGTTAGCAATGTTATGAGAAGTGCAAGAACGAGTTCCCTTTCTAAGAGCAATAGGTATATCCAGGTCAGAAATTACCTCAGGTGTGGCAGGACCTTGAGGAGGAGATTGGTGTTGAGTGGGGGGTACTTGTTCAGGTGGAGGCCTGTTCCTGCGCTGATAAACAATAAGAAGTGGTGTCTTATTCTTAGGTGGCATTTGATCACAATTCTCAGACACACATTCAATAGTAATAGGCAGAGGGGAAGCAATAATATCAGGCTCCAGACTATCTCCGCTAGATGAGTAGTATGGGGTTTTCTCAAAAAAGATAACATCACTGCTGATAAACCAGTTCTTTGCAGTAGGACTATAGCATCTATATCCTTTTTGTGTACGAGAATATCCTAAGAAAATACATTTCTCAGCACGGGGAGATAATTTATCATGAGTAGGACCAAGCAATCTCACAAAACACGTACAACCAAAAATCCGAGGAGGTACAATAAATAAGGGTGCATCAGGTTGTAGAATTTGGACATGTACTTTATTTCCAATCACAGAGGAAGGCATCCGATTAATTAAGAAACAGACAGTCAATATTGCTTCAAGCCAGAACAATTTGGGTACATGATAGTGCATCATAATAGTTCTAGCAACTTCTAACAAATGTCTATTTTTCCTCTCAGCTACTCCATTTTGTTGTGGTATATATGCACAAGAAGTTTGATGTAAAGTGCCAACAGAACGACAAAACATTGCAACATCTTTTTGGACAAACTCAAGTGCATTATCAGTACGAAAAACTTTAACAGGCAGAGCATATTGTGTTTTCACCTCAGCAAAAAAGAATTTAATAGTAGACAACACTTCAAACCTACTTTTCAACAGAAACAACCAAGTGGTCCGAGAGAAATCATCAATAAATAGTAAAAAGTATTTGTAGCCAGACAAATTAGGCACATTACAAGGACCTCATACATCAGCATGAACAAGATCAAAAAGGTTTTTGCTACTACTCTGAGGACGTTTAGGGTAAACAACCCTAGTCTGTTTCCCTAACTGACATGATTCACAGTGAAACTTATGAGTGCCAACACTAGAAATGACGTCTTAGTTTTTCAGAAGAAGGGTGTCCAAGATGGTAGTACCATTGTAATGCAGAGACTGATGCAGATAATGCCGATAAAGTAGAAGCCAATGCAACACATATATTAACATGTGATACTATGTGAAAGACAATGAGATTTGGAGAGCTTAGCGTTGCACAATGTGTGCACCATTCTATTTATAAAAAAGTAACAATTACAGAAAGGTCCAGATATAATGGAAAATAACATAACATAAATAAAGCAACACATATATTAACAGTTTATAAAAAGGGAACTTATAGTAAGGGTCCACTTGTCCAAACAGCCGCCCACAACATCTACACCAATCTTTCGGAGATGCCATTAAATTGCTGATGTGTGCTGCATTTTTGTCCCCTGGTGATCAGTCATTGTTGAAACCAGCAATTTCCCCTCACGCTTCTCCTGTTTTTCACTCCCACCTCCCTCTTAGCTACCACTGGGTGCTGGATTTATGCAAGAATCTGCCAGCACATCGCATCATCTCTGTGCTCTTCTCCTCCCTATTTCTTTTCTTCACTCCACTTTCCTTTTTTCCCCTCGCAGTTGCATACAGCAAAAACAGAAGTGTGCATATGCTGGTATAAGAAACAGCATGGAGGGACAATTGGTGATGAAGTGGGAAAGAGAAGGGAATTAGAAGACTAGAGAGAACAACGAAAAAGTACAAGGAGCTAGTGTCAGCGATTTATAGTGCTGCCAAGTGGTTGAGGGAGGAATAAGAGATGTGGCTGGGTTTGACTTGTATGGTTTGCCATTTCCTTTTTCCATCACTTACTCTTCCTTAATATCCAGCTGTGCTCCCAATGGCAATACATGATTGGGACTACCTGTACTGCAACTGCCAACAACTACCGCGATGACCTCCTCGTTTTCCTTGTCCCACTCCTTCCAAACGAAATTGGTTTCTGGTGTACACAATGGTGGCATTGGGGGGGGGGGGTTCTTATGAAAAGAAGAAGCTAAGGGGCTGCTACTGGCACATGGCACAGGCACTGGATGCAACTTTGGGGCAGACCTGCTACCTCCCAAAAAGAAGGATTTATAGGTGCCGTTTCTGGTGTATACAATGGTTGGGACTACCTGCACTACAACCACCACCAATAACTACAGTGATAACCTCCTCTTTTCCTTGACCCGCTCCTTCCAGAGGAAATTGGTTTCTGGTTTACACAATGGCAGCATTGAGGGGGGGGGGAGGATTGTGATGAAAACGAGAAGGCGACGGGGCTGCAACTTTGGGGTGGACCCACTACCTCCCAAACAGAAGCATTTAGGTGCTGTTTCTGGTGTACACAATGGTGGCAGGGGCCCGAGGAAGAGGGTGTGACAAAAAGAAGGTAAGAGTGACTGCAACTGGCTGATGGCACAAGCACTGGCTGCAAATATGGGACAGAGCACCGGTGGCAGCAGTGGGCAAAGGGGGGGAGAGGGAAAAAGGTGTTACTGTGTTAGGAATTATTCATCCATTTCAAAATTTCTAAGATAAAAATGTTAGCAAAAGAAATTTCAATTAAATATTGGGAAATTTGCATAGATGTGATACACGGGTCAAACTGTGGTCCCTGCATGTAATCAATTATATGTTAAACCATGTAAAAAAAGTACCTAATTATGTTACACTTTCTTGTCCGCTTCTTTAGGCGCTACTTGGTGAAAGATCTCCGGCTGGAAGGAACGTTTCAAAGAAAATGTCCTTGGTTATAGGTGCTAGGCACCATCTTGAATGGGGCCATGAGAAGTATATTCTAGACACAATCCAAAGCCATCCTACACAGGTACAACATATTCCATTTAGCATGAATATTTTACTTATGCGATGTATATCCATACAAAACAATTTGATAGCTAGAAAACACCTTTAGCCGCTGTATATCTACTCCAACCTGTTATTTGTTTTAGATAAGATGCTTGCCCTTGGAAACATTATTTAGTTTATTTTTCAACTCTGATCATGCCCCATGTTGAGTATCTATAGGGATGTCCTTTCCACAACCAGGTACTAACAAAAATAAAAAGACCCCTGTAATATTAAGGTTCCCATGTAGACTCCATCGTACTGGAAGCAAACATGCAGTTAAAAGAAATACGTGATAATACTAATATAATTTAGTTTCCCATGTGGACTAACGTTTTAAGAGCTAACTTGCAGTGGTAATCTAATCGAGAATGGCAATCCCATGTTTTACATATTTGAAGAGTTTCTTCTACCATCTATGTTTCTATTCCATTTAGTGAAGAAGGTGATCAGTGATACTATACTCAGGTTGGTAGTCAACGTCGTCAGGTTGACCGTTATGATAAATTGCATGTTACAATTCCATATACAATATTATTGAGTCATTGCTAAAATCATGGGTCTAAGCACGTCATAACTGCATGATTAAAATCAGAGATGCGCAGAATAGCAAAAGAAGTTAACATTTGGACCCTCATATATGTTTTCAGATCACATTCTTCAAACTATATTGGTGAAAAATACACATAATGCTCCACTTTTTTCAATTTTTTTTTGTTTTTCTTTGTTGTTCATAATCCCCAACCTCCTTGTGGGTTTCTTTTGAAATTTGTTCTTTCTCCTCAAGTCAGCAATATATATTTTTTCTGTTTCTTTCCTCCTCTTTCCGTTAATGTACGTATGCACGTGCGTGTGCGTGTGTATATATATATATATATATATATGCATGTATGTATGTATGCATGTATCTATCTATCTATATATATATAAATAATATGGCATGTATGTTTGTATGTGTGTATGTATGTATGTATGTATCTATATATATATATATATATATATATATATATATATATATATATATATATATATATATATAATATGGCTAAAAGAATTGTGTACCTGGGTACATGTAGCTTATATGTACCCATCTTCATTTATGATGATTGTAAAATTCTACTGAACAATCCAACCTTATGGCTGTGAGATCTGGATAAGATCTTTATAAAAAATCACCACAATCTGATATCGATAGATCATCTGTTAAAAGAATATTTGTATGAATATATATATATATATATATATATATATATATAGAGAGAGAGAGAGAGAGAGAGAGAGAGAGAGAGAGAGAGAGGCTAGATTACACTTGAGTGTACAGATCGCACGCTACACTCAAGTCTTGTTTGCATATAAAGACTTTTTTTTGCAAAATGTAAACCATTGATCTTCATTGTTATACTATAATTAGGCTACATGCAAATTTTGAGCTCATTTGGATGAGTATAAGTCACTCATCTAGGGCAATAAAATCGACGCACGAAACTAATTTGAAATGCATAATTTTTGTGGTCTTCATAACATGACCTATAAATGTCCAAATGGGCTCAAATTCTATATATGAGCTATTCACATGATGTTTAAGAAGATCAACGGATTAGATTAAAAAAAATATTGCATCATGGAAAACTACTTGAGTGTATTCTGCTCCGGATACACTCGAGTGTATTCTAGCCTGACTCTCTCTCTCTCTCTCTGTATATATATATATAGTCAGGCTAGAATACACTCGAGTGTATAGATTGTACGGTACACTCAAGTGGTGTTTGCTTATCAAGACTATTTTTGTAAAATGTAAATTATTGATCTTCGTTGTCATACTATAATTAGACTACATACAAATTTTGAGCGCATTTGGATGGGTGTAAATCCAAGGGCAACAAAATCGACGCACGGAATTAATTTCAAATGTATTATTTTTGGGGTCTTTATAACATGACATACAAAATGTCCAATGGGCTCAAATTTTAAGAAGATCAACAGATTAGATTTAAAAAAGAATATTGCATCATGAAAAACTACTTGAGTGTATTACACTTGGGTGTATTTTAGCCTGACTCTCTCTCTCTCTCTCTATATATATATATATATAACTATATTCATATATATTGATGAAAAAACCCCGCCTAGAAATGCCTAGGCCTCCATCCAGGCTGTCTGGCCGCCTAGATAATGAAGGATCACCTTCATCTTCATGTCAAATTGTTGCTGATATTTGATTAAAGTTTGTTAGTTTAAGACCGTGAAAGAAAATGCTACATCTATATACTCTAATAAGACAATGTTGTGTATTTCAACTAGAAAATAAGTATATACTATAGAAATGAAAAGATAAGAGTCATCTGATAAACACAATCGTATTATAAATATAGAAAGTGTATTAAGATATTTATATGTAAAAGTACATTGGCTTTAATACAAATAATGTGCCCAAATTATATAAACAACTTGTTGATTTAAGAGCTTGTTTATGTCTAAGTTCTCGGTTGGGCCTAGAACTTGAGTTCACTGTTGCACGATTGCTTGCTTAGTATTTTTAGTTTTGTCATTATTTCTTATACAATCAATAGTGTTAGCCTTTTGTTATAAAAAAATAATAATGTTAGCCTTAAATCTAATACATCTTGTATGTGTCATGATATTATGTCTTATAGAGTAATGTATCATCAAACCTACATCCAATTATCATACTTGTAATACCATATATACACATATCATACTTAGAATAACATATATACATATTGTACACACATTATATTAAGTATTATTCATGGTTGTTCGAGTTCAATCTAGCTAGCTAAATGATCACCCAACCAATGATAAATCATCTAGGATCGGCCTAAAGAGTCACTAGACCAAACTTGGCTGCATAACCTATCCATACTAGACTAAATTAGGTGTCCAGGTCTGGTCTGGTTCAATTTTCTACCTACCCCCAATAAACACCTGACTGACTCATTTGTGGCTAAGATGGCTTCTTCCTATTTAGCTTCAATTTTCATTAAATTACCTTTTTTATAATGTTAGTAATAGTAACATGTTCTAATATGTATCCGATGCAGCCACATATGCGTTTTGGGCCAACTCTTGAAACCAATGTTCAAAATTTCGACGAAATGGTCGAAATTTCGACCTAAATTTATGTTTCCATGGCAATCGGACATCGAAATTGACTGACGAAACTCTCGAAACAGGCAGATCATCGATTTTTTTTCTTCTACTTTTTCATATACTATGTACTACCTAGAGCATATTTTTTTGCACAATTTTGTGTCTTTAAGTCTATATTTTGTGCTTGCAAACCATAACGACTTAATTCGTTGATTTCACCATTGAAAATTGACATCAAAAATCCCCATCGAAATGCCCATCGAAACAGTTCAGGGTCATTCACTCAAAAATGACGGGATCCCACCCCCACGTATCCAATATGAACTATTATTACATATTTGAATAGATCTACACTAGTAGATCATTCTGGTAAAATTTTATAAATTAATTCGTTTATTTTGCTGCCGAAACGCCAGGCTCGCATTTATCGAAATTTGTTAAAATTTCTATTTCTGTGGCCACCGAAACGGCATCGAAATTGGACATTTTCTTCCTTGCTTGAAACCTCATATGGCTACTCAAAAGAGTATGTGGCCCTAACACATATGTGGCCTCTTTTCGTATTGGGACTATATATGTTTTTTACCAACTACCTTGTTTAATTATATATTAAACTACTTATACACAAACACACCCACATATACATATATGTATACATATATATAACATTCTATATCTATATCTATATGTTTATATATTCATATATATATATATATATTCATGTATATATATATATATTACACTTTAATAATGTAATTGTACAACATTCTTGGTAACTAACCATCTTAAAAACCCAAGGCTCAATCTTGCTGTAAGATTAATGCTCTTGTATAATTTGTGGTAGTCTGGCTATCTAGCATCAATCAGTTGACCTTTTTGGATTGTTGGTTCTTAATGGTAAGATCGCAACTAAGCATAAGCCATACGTAGAAACAATTGCGACCATATTTTGGACAAGAACAAAGGGCCTCACAACTTGTTATGGGCCAATGCCACATTTGACATGATTATATACATTGATTATAAAACAATGATTAGAGATATGAATAGTGGCTTGGTATCATTACTTTGTGAGCCTAAGTTGATATATACATACATACATACACACACACACACACATATATATATAAAATTTTGACTTTAATGTGGTGATTGGTTTATTAAGCACCCTAAAAGGGAGGTGCTTACGCCTGCTTATTGAAAAATAATGCACCAAGAAAAAAATATGAGGATTGAGTAAACCAACCCTCACCATCAAAAAAGAATAGAATTATAGCTCTTTCTCATACTTGAGATTGGTAAAGGCTTTGTTATTAGCCTTCACTCTTAGTATGTAGGATTTGTGACATCAAACAAATACATCAAACACCTTGTATGTGTGGGAAAAATTGAAAAAGTCAATCTAGGTACCCAATCCAAATCACTAGATGACTAGGTGCCCAAATTACAATGGATCCATTATAACACCACAATGAAGTCAATAGTTTGTGTAGAATGGGAACAACCTTTATCCGATGTGTCCAAAACAAATACAAGGCACTCTCTTTTATAGGATAAGAGAGTAAGTGAGAAAGGCAATATGGGATAAAAGAAAAGCTAAAGACAAGTCAAGTAAAGCACACATTAAAACATAAAGCATAAAGCATATATACTAATACTCCCTCTCAAGCTGGAGCATAGATGTTAAACACACCCAACTTGTCCACCACTGTAGCAAAGCGAGTCTTGGGAAGTATCTTGGTAAAGATATCGACAACCTGATCTTCTAAGGAGTGCAAATGTCACCGGAGAGAATAGATTCTCAAACAAAGTGACAATCCACCTTGATATGCTTGGTGCACTCATGAAAAGTGGGATTGTTGGCAGTAAAAATGGAAGCTTTATTGTTGCAATGTATGATAATAGGATCTGGTTCAGAGATATCAAATTTCTTGAGAAGTGATTGGACCCACATTAATTCACAAGCAATATGAGCTATAGCTTAGTGTTCTGCTTCAACACTAGACCGAGCAACCACAATTTGCTTCTTACTGTACCATGTAACTAGATTTCTTCCAACAAAAATACAGTAGCCAGATGTAGATTTCCTGTCACATCTAGTACTGGCACAGTCAGAATCACAATATCTAGTGAGTTTGCAATGCCCAGGTCTATGATACAGTAATCCTTCTTGGAGATTTTTCAGATATTTAAGGATATGAGAAAATAACATCCCAGTGACGTTGTCAAGGTTTATCCTTACCTACTAACAAGTCCAACAACAACATTAATATTAACTCTAGCCACAATAAGATAAATAAGCTTACCAGACAATCTTCTGTATTGGTGATTATCATGATAGGGTGGTGAAGATTCATCATCCCATTTGGTATTGGGATCCAGAGGAGTGCTAGTAGGTTTAGTACCAAGCATGCCTATTTTTATTAGAAGATCTAAGAACATATTACGGTGTGAAAGACAAATGCCAGAAGATCTTGAAACTTCAATTCCCAAGAAGTACCTAAGTTTGCCAAGATCTATAACAAAGTGTTGTTCTAGATATCTTTAAGTAGTTGAAATATGTGAAAAACAATGAGATTTGGAGAGCTTAGGGTTGCACAATGTGTGCACCCTCATATATATAATACTGAAAGAATTACAGAGAGGTCCATATATAAAAGAGAAATAACAAAACAAATAGCAGGCTATGTAAAACAAGAAATATATAATGTAACACTCCCCCTCAAGTTGGAGCATAGATGTCAATCATGCCCAACTTGTCCATCAGTGTGCAGAACTGTTTCTTCGCCAACAACTTGGTGAAGATATTAGCAACTTGATCTTCTGATCTCGTGAATGGAGTGCATATCTTGCCAGCAAGAATAGATTCTCTGATGAAGTGGCAGTCAACTTCAATGTGTTTGGTGCGCTCATGATAGATAAGATTATTTGCAATGAAGATGGCAACTCTGTTATCACAGTGCATAGGAATGGCCGAAGAAGACTCAATCCCAAACTCTTTCAAGAGAGAACGTACCCACAGTAACTCACAGGCAGTATGGGCCATGGCCCTGTACTCAGCTTCAGCACTAGATCTGGCAACGACATTCTGTTTCTTGCTCCTCCAAGTAACAAGATTGCCTCCTACAAAAGTACAGTAACCGGAGGTAGATTTTCTATCAACTTTGCTGCCTGCATAATCAGAATCAGAATACCCTTCAAGAACACAGTGCCCATTCTTTTTATAATGAAGTCCCTTGCCAGGTGACTTTTTAAAGTATCTCAGGACTTGACATACAACATCCCAATGACACTGTTTGGGTTTGTCAAGGTACCTGCTAAGAAGACCCACTGCAGTAGCAATATCAGGACGAGTAACAGTTAAATAAATCAATTTACCAATCAACCTCCTGAATTTTTTATGATCAGCAAACACAGAAGAGGAATCATCATCCCAATTCACATTGGGATCAAGAGGAGTATCCGCAGGTCTTGCTCCAAGCATACCAGTCTCCTACAGAATATCAAGAACATACTTTCTCTGAGAAAGCACCAGGGCATTAGAGGTTCTAGAGACCTCTATGCCAAGAAAATACCGAAGTCTGCCCAAATCTTTTGTAGCAAAGTACTTGCCCAGATGATCTTTGGTAGCCTGAATACCAAGAGAGTCGCTTCCAGAAATAATAATGTCATTAACATATACAATCAGAATAGTAATACCTGTTGAAGTCTTTTTTGTGAACACAGAGTGGTCAACCTGTGACCTCTGAAAACCAAAATCAATCATGATCCTGCTCAACTTATCAAACCAGGCACGAGGTCTCTGCTTGAGCCCATAGATAGACTTCTTAAGCCTGCATACTTTGTGAGACTCCCCCTGAGCAACAAACCCAGGAGGTCGCTCCATATATACTTCTTCCTGCAAGTCACTATACAGAAAAGCATTTTTCACATCAAGCTGCAGAAGAGGCCAGTTCAGATTCACATCAACAGATAGGAGAATCCTGACAGAGTTAGGGCGAGCAACAGGAAAAAAAGTCTCAAAGTAATTAATGCCATATGTCTGAGTATAGCCCTTTGCAACTAACCGTGCTTTCAACCTCTCAACCGTACCATCAGGTTGATATTTTACGGCATATACCCACCTGCAGCCCACAGGCTTACACTGAGGAGGTGGATCCACCAGCTCCCAAGTGTCTCTGTCAGTAAGAGCAATCATTTCTTCTTTCATAGCAGATGTCCAAGCAATACTTTTCAATGCATCCTGAACATTCTTAGGTACAACCACAACAGATAAAGCATATATAAAATTGCGAGAATGAGTATTCAGATGAGTAGTAGATACAAACTGAGCAATGCTATGAGAAGTGCAGGAACGAGTACCCTTTCTGAGTGCAATAGGTATGTCAAGGTCAGAGTGTACCTCAGGTGCAGCAGAACCTTCTGGAGAAGATTGGTTGCCTTGGGGGGGTACTTGCGTAGAAGGTGCTCTATTCCTGCGCTGATAAACAATAAGAGGAGGATCTTGAGTTTCAGTAGTCACAATGTCAGTACTGTCAGGCACACAGTCAGAAATAACAGACAAAGGAGAGGCAAGAATGTCTGTCTTTAAACTATCTCCTGCTGAAGAATAATACGGTGTATCTTCAAAAAAGACATCACTACTAGTAAACTATTTCCTTGTACTGGGATTATAACACTTGTAACCCTTCTGAGTTCTAGAATAGCCCAGAAAAATGCATTTAGCAGCTCGAGGAGACAATTTATCAGAAGCATGTCCAAGTAATCTGACAAAGCAGGTACACCCAAAAATTCTAGGAGGCACAGCAAACAAAGAAGTCTCAGGTTGCAGAACCTGTATAGGAATCTTATTTCCAATAACAGACGATGGCATCCTATTAATCAGAAAATACGCAGTCAAAATAGCCTCAGGCCAATAGGAGCGGGGCACATGAGAATGCATCATGATAGTCTTGGTAACTTCTAATAAGTGTCTATTTTTCCGCTCAGCGACACCATTTTGTTGTGGGATATAGGCACACGAAGTCTAGTGGAGCGTACCAACAGATTTACAGAAAACCGCCACTTCTTGCTTAACAAACTCTAATGCATTATCGGTGCGGAAAATTTTAACAGGCAAACCAAACTGCGTTTTTATTTCAGCAAAAAAGTATTTGATAGTAGACAACACTTCGAACCTACTTTTTAATAAAAACAACCAAGTAGTCCTAGAAAAGTCATCAATAAATAGAATGAAATATTTGTGACCAGACAAACTCGGTACATGGCATGGACCCCATACATCAGAGTGAACTAAATAAAAAATGTTTTTACTGCTCACAGTACTACGTCTAGGATACACAGTACGAGTCTGTTTTACCAGATGACAAGATTCACACTGAAAATTACAACTGCCAATATCAGAAACTAAATGACGCAGCTTCTCTGACGATGGATGTCCCAGCCTGTAGTGCCACTACAGTGCAGAAACAAAAGCCGATAAAGCAGATACCATAGCAGCTTTCTCTGATCGCGGTAACTGGTCCAAGTAGTAGAGTCCATCAGCACCTTCATACCCCCCACCAATCTTCGTCCTCGTGCGAAGGTCCTGAAAAACACATGAACCAGGAACAAAAGTCAGGCTACAGTTCAAACTTCGTAAAATTTTGCTGACTGATAATAAGTTCAGAGGAAATCTAGGCACATATAAGGCAGATTTGAGCCAAAACTGAGAAACAATATCACCGACTCCAAAGACCGAAGACTTTGAGCCATCAACTAGCATAATAGAAGAGTTATGGACAAGTTTAGATATAATTTTAAACAGAGATCTATTGCCAGATATATGTGCAGAGGCACCAGAATCTATCACCCATTTGGTATTACCAGAAGTAGAAGGTGAGGAGGAACTCAGGAATGCAGTATCATAACCAGAGTATGCAGCATGTGCTTCACTAGTAGAAGCAGCAGTCGAAGAGCCAACATGCTCAAGAAGGAGGTGTTCCACCCCAGCACGAATGTAGTCTGCGGTCGCTCCCGCAGTCGCTGGCTCAGGCGTCGAAGTAACAGCCTCAGAAGCAGTATACGATGAATCTGCAGCAGCATTGGCGCAAGCCGGTTAACCGTTTTTTCCCAGCACGCTGTCCTTGCTGAGGACGCACATCAGCAGGAGGTGAGGCAGCAAGAGAGGCTCCTCGTCCAGCACCAGGCCCACGTCCCCGTCCTGCACCTAGGGGAGGACGGCCATCAGTGGAACAACCACGACCACGACCACGGCCACGTCCGGCCCAAGCAGCCAGGGCAGTAGAATCTCCAGTCTCAGGAGACAGTGTTGATGAAGAAAGACGCTGGAGACACTGGTAGGCACTCCACAAAGTAGGGAGCGGATCACTCGCCAAGATCTGATCCACAACGCCAGTATAGGATTCTGGCAAGCCACTCAGAAACTGTATCAGCTGTAGTTCTGCCCGCTGTTTCTGCATAGTCGTCAGATCAGTAGACAGCGGGTGGTAAGTCTCCAACTCACCCCACAAGCCGGTGAAGGTGGAGAAGTAGTCGGAGATGTCAGATCCCGTGAATTGGAGTCGCCCCAGTTGCTTGGTTATGTCGAAGATCTTCTTGGGATTCTGACTGTGAGAGTAGGTACTGGCGAGCTGATCCCACATCAGCTTCGCCGTAGGTAGCATAAGTAAAGTAACACTGATCTTCTCAACGACACTGTTGAGAATCCATGCCATCACAGTCGAGTCTTCACAGACCCAATCATCAAAAGTTTTGACGTCTTTTTCATCCACGTTCGCTGCAGGCTGAGGCGGACCAGTGTGAATCAGATGAGAGTACTTCCCTTGTGATTTGGCATATATCACAAAGGAGCACACCCAAAGTTGGTAATTGCGCCCGTCAAGTTTAACAGTGGTAACTTGACAACGCGAGTCTCTCCAGAAATCATCTCCAGAAGACGCCATGAGAACAGGTAGGAAGGCAGGCACATGCAAGCAGGCACAGGCAGGAGTAGTCAGCAATCAGAGGCAGAAGTCCAACACATGGACTAGTAGTAGAAGGTAGAAGATCCACGCATGGATCTTAAAAAAAAACCCACGTAGGGGCAGTAGATGAAGAGAAAAAACCTACGCCAACATGGAGGATCAATCACTCCACCATGAGGCGCAGGCAGACAGAGAGGATGAAGCCCGTTACGCCGTCAACGTGCCAGATGTGGAAAGTTACCGAGGCTGTCTGGAGATTTTAGAAAGAGAAACTTAGCTAGACGGAGGGTCCTGTGGTGGATTAGGCCACAAGGATGGAGTTTATTAGGGGATTAGAGGTGGATGGAGCGCTTGCGGAGGGGTGGACGGCGATCGGTAGCAGCACTGTAGCAGCGGCGGAGGTACTGTAGCAGTACTGTAGCGGCGAAAAAAGGAGATTTCAGAGTGTGGTGGCGGCTAGGGTTGGTGGAGATAGGGATTAGGTTTAAGGTGGATCGTCCCGCTCTGATACCATGTGAAAAACAATGAGATTTGGAGAGCTTAGGGTTGCACAATGTGTGCACCCTCATATATATAATACTGAAAGAATTACAGAGAGGTCCATATATAAAAGAGAAATAACAAAACAAATAGCAGGCTATGTAAAACAGGAAATATATAATGTAACAAAATACTAGCAGTATCACTACCAGCCAAAATTATATCATCCACATAGACAATAAGAATAACAAGCCCGAAGTTGATTTTTCTTAATGAAAACATAGTGATCCAAATGTGGGACCGCAATTGAAACTTTAGAAGAATTTGGCTCAATTTATCAAACCATGCTTGTGGGCTTTGTTTTTAAGCCATAAATTGCTTTCCTTAGTCTGCAGACTTTGGAACACTCCCCCTTGAGTAACAAACCTAGGTAGTTGCTCCATGTAGACTTCCTCATGCAAGTCACCTATAGGAAGGCCTTTTTAACATCAAGTTGAAAAAAGGCCAATAATTGTTCACAACAACAAATATAAGCACCTTTACAGAATTAAGTCTGGCAACATGGGAAAAAGTTTCAAAATTGTCAACCCATTGGTTTGAGTATAGCCTTTTGCTACTAGACGAGCCTTCAGTCTTTCAATCAAACCATCTGATTGGTATTTAATAGTGAAAATCCAATGACAACCAACAGTAGGGCAGTTTTCAAGGCGATCAACTAGATTTGAAGTCTTACGATCGGAAAAACAGACATGTCAGTTTTCATGGCTTGACGCCAAACATGATGCTTAAGAGCTTGTGTAATAGTCTTTGGTATAGAAACAACAGAGATAGTAGTAGAACAGGCAAAGCTAGCATTAAGATTAGTGGTAGAGCGGGAATGAACACCTTTCCGTTGACTAACGGGAAGATGTAGGGTTAGAAGTTATCTACGAGGTGTTACGATCTGCCGACAAAGGAGTTGGTTGTTGAGGGGCCATGGCGGGGACTGTGTAACGTTGGGTCTTCTCTTGTACACCTTTGATAGAAGGAGGCAAAACTTCAGTTACTTTAGTGGGATCATGTCCTACCACTTGATGCAGGGGAGTGGGATCCAACAGATCACTCGATAAAGCAGACCCCTTGTCAGAGTAGACAAAAATGTGTTCAAAGATCTCTCTCGTGGAATCTCAAAATTCAAGTATCAAGTACTCCAATGCTCATCTTGTATCAACAATTAGCATGTAACAAGTGTCCATTGTGATAAAAACCACATTTGAAGCAATCGTAGATAGTAGTAGCAAGAGAGCTGCAATCATATAACAACTACATCTGGAGTAGCAATAGACACCAATAGGTAGGTGCCTGTGTCTTCATCCGAGTTGTTGGCATCGTCAGGTAGTCCAACGAGTCCAGGTTCACAAGTAGCAAATCCAAGAGAGCATTGGTACAACACTAACATGCACAAAAGAGCACAAACATGTAAAAGAAAGTTCAGAGATTGCCTGTGTCTTCATCCGAGTAGTTGGCATCATCAGGTAGTCCAACGAGTCCTGGTTCACAAGTAGCAACTTCAGGAGTCCTAGTTCACAAGTAACAAATCCAGGGGAGTATTGGTACACCATAATATGTAGTCAACATGCATAAAAGAACACAAACATGTAAAAGAAAGTTCAGAGGTGTCTGTGCCTTCACGAGTCTTGGTTCACAAGTAGCAAATCCAAGAGAGTATTGGTATACCACAATATGTAGTCAACATGCATAAAAGAGCACAAACATGTAAAAGAAAGTTCAGAGAGTACTGGATCACATGAAGCAAAATCCAAAAGTGCCAGATCAAAATAGCAGATAGTCAACATGCACAACGTTGCATGTACAAAAGACACTAAAGACGACATAGTCATACTCATATATTGATCACAACACATGCAGGTAGACAGAGTTATAGACACAACAACCTCTAAGATGTGTGACGAAGAAATTAGAAGCTATATTGAGTAACAAAAGAATTGACATTATTTTTTTTCTCATCTCAAACTTCAACTCATCCTCTTTTGTCACCTCCTCCACGTCCCCACCCCAACTATGGATAAACACCGCAACTATGAATAAACACACGAGTGGTAGGGTGTGCATCACAAGCTCTTCCAAATACAAGTAGTATAGGCATGCATCAATATGAAGGAATTAGGAGAAGTGGTGTGGACATAAAATAAAAGTAGAGGTAGGAGAGGTCATAGAAGACAAATAATAAGTAGCACCAAATACATTTTTTTAAATTCAATGGAAGTGTCATTGCTGCTTACGTAATAGATGAAGCGAAGAAAACAGGAGGGGCATTGAAAGGTTAAAGGAAGCTTAATGCTGCTGAATTCAAGGAAACTATCGAACTATGTTGGCATACAATCAGGGGAAAGTATTAGCACAAGATGCATTGTTGTAGAGAAAAGAAATATAAAGGCAGACCATTAAACATATCATCTTGGTAAGAAAAAGGCCTGATAGAAATGAACAGTAAGCACCCCTTCTTTATCTCCATAATAGGGCATATGAGTAGGCCAACCAAGGTTTTTAAACCCGAACCAGAGGTTGGCCTGACAAAGCTTTTGGGTCACGGGTTTCCGGTTTACCGTCAGGTCAACCCGGTTGACCCGATGACGTCAAAATGACACCACATATATAAAATATATACACACATGTATATGCACACGTGTTTATTGATAATTTGATACACAATATGTATTTATATATTTATATAAATGTGAGTTATATACAAGTATGCATATATAATCTACTCTATAAAGGAATAAGATGATGAACCACAAAAATAAGCATACAAAATGATGCATCCCTTCATTGATAAGCAAAATAATGTTCCAACAATGCTCAAAACAAGATGCAAATAACATATCAAGTGTATGTTTTAATATATCGTATGCATGGTTTTAGTGGAAAGGGTTAAAAATCGATCATGCAACCATTTAGTAAGGAAAAAACAAAATCAGCAAAACTCGGCTCGGTCATTAGGTCGGCGGTTGAACCAGCTGGGTCACCGGGCCAAAGCCAGTTTTGGCCAAAAATAGGTTTCAGCCCACCCGATCCACTAGAGCTTGTAGGTGGTGGTTGTACCTGCTGGGTTGGGTCAGGTTTCAAACTCTGATGCCAACACGCTCTTGGGAGGGTATATGTCAACAATAACCAAAAGGGAACAACGAAAATGATATAGCAGATACGAGGATGGTGGGAGCAAATGAGAGCTAGCTCTTTTTCTTCATTGTAGATCTGAAATAGAGAAACATCAACGGCTTGGAGGATACATTGGTGGCTTGGCAGGGAGTAAGGGCTCTATCATTGGAGCAACAACAAGGCTAACAACAACCTCTATTTGGGGCGAAGGCTGCGGGTAGACAACATCAACATGTGATGATGGAAAGGACTTTAAATCTGAGTGGCAATATGCATGATCTCTAGATTTACTAAGTAGGAATGTAGATCCCTCCTTTGCCAAGCAGTTGTAAAGTAGCAAGAAGAGAGCAATGTCAATAGTAGGCGCAATGGTAAGTCCGCAACCACTCAAGGGGCAAGGATGGCTGCGTGCATGTGGAGTCTTCCCTCTCCCTTTCTCTCTCTTTTATGGTTTTGGTCCCTAGGATGTTTGTTCCAACGCCATGTTTGATAGCAAATAGGAGACAAATATATGCTATTCATTAGTGGAACCCTACTATATATAGGTGGGGCACAATTAATGTTTGCAGTTGCTTTATATTCGTTTTTCAAAGTTGTCTGGTTGGTTTTGCGTAATTGATTTGTTTACTTGGAATTGAATTCACATGGTCCTCCTTTTATACAACCTCTACTGGAAAACAAATTACACTGGTTTTGGGTGAAATTCATTCCCTCAGTCTAGCCTGATGATATGCATGCTTATGTTCCATTTGCGGTGTCTCCATACTATAAAAGATTGAGATAACTAGTTGCAAAAACTTCTTTGAACCAAACAAAATTGATGCTAAACGATGGCCATAACTTAGTCCAACTGAACAATACCAAAGTAGATAGTTTGTGCACTTAGATTTCCTATTTTGAAGTTACACAACCAAACAAATACTGATTAGAAAAAAAAGATAAATCTAAATAAACAATTCAAATCTTAAAATTTATAGATGAGTCTTAAATTAGAAACTTACAATTTATACTCAAATAAACTACTTAGGCTTTCTCGGCTTAGTATGAACCCAAACAAGTGCTAAGCAAGGTTCTTGTCGTGCATAAACTCCCATGACCTTTGAAAGTTGATCCATCGATGTGTTAGGTGATGACGTTAAAAGGCCTCTCCATGATGAGGCATAAGGGAGCTTGTGAAGCGCCTATCAAAGCTACACCGCATATGTTGTCGCCTCCTAAAATGTGAAATTGACATATATTGAAGTAGTTGTCATGCTGAGTGCGGAGATCCAACGGTCATTAATGTCCCAACATGACGTCGGCCACATTAATAGGAACATTGTTAGAGGACTTCATCCTTGTATGCACCATGATAAGAGAAATAGACTAGCCAACATTGTGTCATCTGGTGTAACATGCTGTCAATCCATAGCAAACAATGCTATCAAGGAAGTGGTTCAGTTTGTAACCAACCGCCTCTACTACTACAAGAAAGATGATGTTGGCTGTTCCACCATTGTAAATGTCTAACACAGATATGGCCTTGGCACTCAATAATTGTAAAAAGAGCAATGGACGATGTGGATCTGGATGCAAACCCCATGTGCCTACAATAGAGGAGGACATTGTTTGGGCTCTTTGTCGGAACTAATTGTCATAAGACTCGCTCATAGGTAGTATGTCGTCAACGTGCTCATCTTCATCCTTATTTGATGCAACAGTGGTCATGACACAACTAGGACAATATGATGATTTGCCAAAACCCTAGCACTAGAGCTATTGAACGATTGTTACTGAGTGGGGCCTTAGACGAGGAAACATGAGTCAATGTGGTAGTGGTAGCTCTGGTCTGTGATGTCAACTTTGGTAAATGACACATGAAGAAGGACTAAATCTTGATAGACTTGCGGCAAAGTAACCATCCTCAATCTTTATTGCCACCTGTATCACATCCTAAAGTTGGGTGAAGATCGTAGAAGCCAACATCTTCACAATCTTATCATTGAGGCTGCGAAGGTATTAGATGATCATGATAGCTTCATTGCCATGGACTATAGAGTGGTTGAATAACTCACACTTAATTTTTTTGATACATTTTCAATGCCCTATTACAACTATGTGAACTTGATGTAGAAACATTGGCGGTTGCCTCGAGGCAAAAAGTGTCCCTAGATGGCATACTGCAACGTGGTCAATGACTTTAATATGGTATCCGTGCCCTATTATCGCTCTGTGAACAGGTCGTAGAAATATTGCTGGTGGTATAAGGCAAAAAATGTTCCTAGATGGCATACCGTAGTGCGGTCAACGATTTGAGAGGCTGTGTAATGGATGTCCACTGGGTGAGGTCACCGCCTTACGCCCTTCAATTTTGAAGTAGCATAAAACAACTTTGCTTTTGTTAGACGATGATGTAATTGGAAGTAATTATTGATGCCATGGAACCAATGAAGTCACACTTTTAGACGACAATCGTTGTTGTAGTCCGGATGTCTAGTTTGATGATGCACTCGGGTTGGTATCTAGGTCGATGGTGGCAGCCGCTCAACTAGTTCCTTGATTTATGTTAAGCTTATGTTTCTTTTCATGTTCTATAATCTCCAAACCACATCGAGATTGGCTTGATGTTGTAATATTATGTAGGGTTACCGAATAGCCATCACAAGTTGCATTTCATGTTGGTTTCGAATGTGTCCAACTCCTCTTTGTTAACTATGGTGACAATGGATGACAAAGTGGGGCTAGTCGTGATCAATTTGGCATTTTCACTTTTATAGGTGCAGTTTGTAGTTTTGTCGGTTGTGAGCAAGGACAATGACTAGAGGTAAAGTGGCCCGAGAAGGCCCGTTGGAAGTTGTCTTGAGGCTTGCCTTTGTTTGGATCACTGCTTGTTAATTAACAAAGGTTGTAGGGTTCTAGGAGGGTTGCACCTGCAACAGTTTGGGGTCACAACTAGAACAATAGAAAAAAGCAGGGACTAATGCCTATGGAAAGGAAGATATGTAGATACAAGATATATCACGCAAGGTACCCAACCAACAATGTGTTGGGTTCTTGGCTTCCCATGGAAAGTTGCGACAACCACGACAAGTTAGGTTGTGTGCACCTGATGTGGCCATAGGGAAGCGGGCTAACAATGCCCTCTCCTAAGAGGTAGATCACTAGTGGCATACCCCTACTAGGATGGTTCACGATTAGTGTCGTGAAATAGATACCAAAAGGAGCTGAGCAAGGGCGAGCTCTTGAGGGGGGGGGCAACATATGTAGCGGTCAGTAAAGACCGTGTGGGTGGCTACAATCACAAAAATTTGCCAAAGCAGGCAAGGCGTTGTAACAGTTGGACCATGAGCCGATAGGGTAGCCATCTGCTTTGGGCCGTCATGTGAGCAAGGGGTGCCACTCTAGTAATGGGGGGGACCGCAGTTCCCTAGGTCTTCACACCTGGGCTATGCTGAGAAGTGGTCGTGGCGATGCACATGGAAAAACAATAAGGAATATCATGGGAAATAGGGAAGCAAGGGCACAGAGACAGAGACAAAAAGGAGAGATTGAAAGGGGATGTCCTTGAAAGGGGATGTCTAAAACCCATGAGAGGTTGGGGTTTGACTCTTATACCAATTGATGCGACTCACATCACGGTTGAAGAAAAAGTTGTTTATTTCTCAATTAAAATTTGTATGCTTGATAACACCCATGAGACTGATTACTTGTAACTAATCAAAACCTTAAATAACTCTGGGTACTTGTAATATTACCAAATTAATTTGAATAAACTTAAATAAACAACTAAAACCTGAAAATCATACTAAGTTGTAAAATTGAAAAATTGCGAGTTTGGATACTCAAAAAAACTAATTGGGTTAGATCAGCTTTGCGTGGACCTGGACAATGGCCAAATGAGGCTATTAACCTGTATAAATGGTCTGTTGAGTTCTTACTTGAGCTAATAATAATGAGACTATGACCCAAGACAAAGCTTAGCTGAATGGAAAAGAAGGATCTTTGTATTTGTTGATTAGTTCTTGTTATTATCACCTCTGCTGTGGTAATCAACCCCAACATGGTTGGCATGCAGGCTTTAGTGATTATGTTGATGAGTTCTTGTTATTATCACCTCTGCTACTTGGAGTCCCTAGCTTGGAGATATTATTGACAGTCATCCTCTAGGACCTGGCACAGTTATTATGACGTTTGAATATCTATGGTCATTTATAATTGGTGCTTGGTATATTTTTCAATATATGGTTCTTTTGCTTTAACTCTTGCTTTCATCCAATATTTTCTTTGGCTTTGAGCTTTACTGTTGCTTATATTCTATTATGGACCTATGGTGTTGAGCTTTACTGTTGCTTATATAATTATATTGTATCTTTTTTTTTCCCGTTTTCAGATGATGCTTATATTTCATTGCCAGTACTAACACGGTAGTTTTCTGCCCCCACTGTTTTGTCATTCTAGGCTTCTTTGGGTGGAGTTGTTGGCAACCTTCAGAAAATAAGGGCATTTCTCCGGGTTTGTTAATGTTTTTTAATTTTTTTTTTCAAAAGCTGCCTCCCAACTATTTATTGTTATTATTTTCATTGTTCCTTTTGTAGGTTCGTCTGCGAGACCATGGCCTACTGGATTTTGATGCTGGTGATTCCCGTAGACAGCCTCCTATTGATACTACTTGGCAACAGGTTCTTTCAGTTTCACTTCTTCCATGCTGCATTTTCATCGAAATGATTGACAATTAGTTATGTTTCTCATGTAAATTGTCTTTAATCTGTTTACTTCAAGGTTCTTTTGTCATACCTAAAAGGTGAATGGGATTTTTTGTTGTCTTTGCTTTTTGATATAGTACAGTTTTGAAAGCATTTACTTGTCAGTAAAATGTTTAGTGAACCAAAGTGTATGTATGTGATAACATGCTATATAACATTGAATTGTATTTATTGCTAGTTGCGAGATTGATTTTTTTAATATTTTGTTTCCATTGAACTATGCAGATTTATTTTTGTTTAAGAACTGGATATTACGACGAAGCACAAAATGTGGCTCAATCTTCTCGCGTCGCTGGCAATTTTGCCCCTCAGGTTTGCAATTTCACTTATATGTATCATGATTTTTATTGAAGCATTGATTGAACTCCATCTATCTTGCAGCTAGCAGAGTGGATTTCATCTAATGGCATGGTATCGCCTGAGACTGCACTTACTGCTTCTGAAGAATGTGAGAAAATGTTAAGAATGGGTGACCGATCTGGTCGGCCTGGGTATGATAAGAAAAAATTGCTACTTTATGCTATAATTTCTGGATCACGTAAGCATATTGATCGACTGCTGAGAGAGCTCCCAACACTTTTTAATACAATAGAAGATTTCCTATGGTTCAAACTGGCTGCAGTACGTGACTTCTCAAGCAGTTCTTCCGCTGTACTGAGCGAGGGTTATGCACCATACAACATAGATGATCTTCAGAGTTACCTTAACAGATATGAGCCATCACATTATACCAAAAATGGGAAAGATCCTTTGCTTTATCCTTATGTGCTATTATTGAGTGTACAGCTACTTCCAGCTGTGATGTACTTGTGGAAAGAAATGGGAGATGAGGGCTATAATGTGGATGCTGTCCACATTTCAATTGCTTTAGCAGATCATGGAATTCTCTCTGAAGGTGGAGGACTTGGTTATAAGTTAGCAGTTATGGATATATTTGCTGAAGTTGCGGGTCTAATTCGTCAATATGGTTCTATGTACTTGCGGCATGTCAATCCTTCACTGGCTTTGGAATATTATGCTCAAGCTGCTGCAGTCATGGGTGGGGGACAAGGGTCTTGGTCTGGCCATGGAAATGCTGATCAACTCAGGCAACGGAACATGATGTTGAAGCAACTTCTTACAGAAGTCTTGCTATCTGATGGCGGCATTGCTTTTTTGCTTGGGCCACGAGGAGCGGGTGAAGAAGGTTCATTAAGTAGATTTTTAACTGACAGAATTTCCAGGCAGCAATATTTACTTGAAGCTGCTAGTCAATGCTTAGGCGCTGGTCTCTATGACCATGTAGGTATCTCATGCTATCTATAAATCAAAATTAGGAGATCTTTCTACTCTTTTCTGTTGCCTTTTTTTGTTGTTGTTGCAAGAGCTGTTTAGTTGCCTCGTGGTACTCCCCCCACCCCACCCCACTATCCTATATAAACCACAGTCCAACTCCCAACAAATCATCCGAGCGCACCAATCTGTTTCAGTTAACCGGTAACCCTATTTTATGCCTTTAAAATATGCAACACAAAATGACATATGGCAAAAAGGATTGTTTACTTGTCTAAGCCGACTTGGTTGCAGAGGGTGAATTGGTTACAATTTCTATTGGGATTAAAAACTGGTCATTTGATGGTTTACTTGCAATATGTGGTTTTGGCTGTCTTGACTAGTTCGTGGTATCTTCTGGGCGAACCCAGACATACTAATTGACTAATTGGACATCTCATTGTCTGATCCCATTGTATGCCCAATGGTTGCCTGGTGGCCTGTCAACCGGAGAAGCAATCGGCTCAGATGATGGAATATTATCTTTTACTTATGATATGCTATTTCTTTAGAATGAAAAAATCCCCCACTGAATAGACATCTTTGACTTTTTTAAATATTTGAAATTTGTCCACTCTCTGCTTCATTCATATAATTTATGTTTCAGTTTACCACTATAATCTTTTATAATGATGAAAGTATTCACTTTATAGGATCCCAGATCTTCCTTTACACCACCTCGGTTATATCCATATCCCCTCTTTTACTCTCTTCAGTTTTGCGAGCAAACTATAAGCATTGAACTAGGGGCCTGGGGCCCTGTGCGCCCACAGTTGGTATTGGGGTGGGGTTTGAAATGTGAGCATATCTTCCACAGGGTGTGCTTTGACCTTTCCCACACGATTCCTACTTAGACAAGTTCGTTATTAGTATGGAAATGCATCTCCGTCAACAACTTTATTGCTGGCATATCAATGTGCCTTCATCAAGGCCAAGACCGCTGAATTTATCTTTTGTCGATTTTTGCATGCGGCACATTTTTGGGTGCTAGTCGTTATCATCTATTCTGTGTTGTACCTTATTGAACATTACCTCTTTGTTATTGACCATTATTGACCATAACATTGTGACTGAGCATTACTTGACAAATGAGGTGCCCTTCTTGATCTCTTTGAATCAACAGTCTGTAGAAATTCACAAGAGAGTTGGAGCTTTTGCTATTGCATTGGAGACGATTAACAAGTGCCTTTCAGAAGCAATATGTGCATTCTCACGTGGTAGATTGGACGGTGAAAGCAGAACAGCTAGCCTTGTACGCACTAGTAATGAAATTATGGAAGCCTACAAGTATTCTGATGCTAGGTTAGTCTCTTTTTTTTACTACCTGTTTGTAGTGTGGACAAATCTTATTATTTTCTCTCATACTAGGACTTGTCATTTTGTAAATGCTTATGCTTCCACTTCTAAAAAACTTAATTTCTTTTTTGGATAATGTAAGAGAATGCCTTTTTCATTTGATGTGTCTTTTACTTTTTCATAGGTTGTTGTTGGTTCATGCTTGGTTGTCTTGGACTGTTTTTTTAACTAATTAAATTAGACACAATGTGTTCTAGGTACAGATAGCCATATCAACTGGAAAGCTCAATCACAATTATGTTGAAATTGTACATACATTCTTCAGTTCTGGTCCCTTGTTCCTCTACTTTTTTGTGATACGTTTTGAAAATGAATCCGTAGTTACTTGAACTATCTTTTTTGAGTCCTTTCCATCTAATAATTGTAATTTCAGTGGTGGTGTATGTGTGTCTATACCAGCCTATGCTGCAACTTCCAACTTCCGTAAGATGTTGTCCTCAGGCATACACACTACATTATCATGTCAGTGTTATCCCTTGTTAAATCATTTCTACGATGACCCTGTGCTTTCTCATTCAGAAACAATAATAATTCATGTGATGAGGGGACGTGTACTATGCTGTCGATTTTATTGTATATGTTGTCAAGGTGGTGGTTGGGCTTTGGGCATCTAGAGAGTCCACCCCCCCACCTCCGACAGATGAATGTACTAGAGCGAACTAGTATATAAAAACTTTGAAACCCATCGATGACACGTGAAGATCAAAATGAACTCGATCAATGCCACAAGTGTAACCAAACAATGTGGAAATATGTGAAAGATGAACTTGAATTTTGTAAATTCTAACTGCCTATATAGCTTCTGTGAATAGTTGAACTGGGAGTTCCCTCTATGAAAAACTGAAGCGTATACATTCCCCAGCCCTTTCCTTCACTGTGAACGTTTGCAAGCTGGTCCTAAATACAAAGACTAACACATCTTTGTTGGAAGTATAAGTTAACTTAGCTTGCATACTAGTGGGCCCTTCGTACCTGGGCAGCGAGCAAAATCTCTACAGTTATCATTATTACTGAATGCCACTTCACATTTCCGTCAAAACCAACCAATGTATAATGATTTTGTTATCAAGATATATTGCTACTTTGCTAGGCTATCTTAAAGATTAATCCATGTGAAGTATTAGTGTCAAGTGCTAGTAAGTGCAATATCTACAAAAATTCTCTTCTTTGCCTCAAAATTGATGTAGCTTAGAGGCCATTTTCACTGGATGGTGATGGTTTGCTCATACAATTTCTTCATGGATTTTTGTTTTCTGTGAATCCTATTTTTGTACTGTTAATTGACAAGCCGTCTGATACAAAACGTTTTTCCCAGTTAATCAATTTGGAAATTTTACTTGCAGCTCTCTGGAAAGGGAACCTGTACATGCACAACAAACAATATTGAGGCAGCTAGAGGCGATATTACATGTTCACAAGTTAGCCAGGGCAGGTCAATATGTTGATGCTTTAAGGGAGATTACAAAACTCTCATTCTTTCCTCTAGATCCACGAGCGTCTGATTCAGCTAAGGATGCCTTTCAAACTTTATCTCCACATGTCCAAGAATGTATACCTGATCTTCTAAAAGTTGCTCTAAGTTGTGCAGACAATGTTGTTGATTCTGATGGCACTGTGCGTTCCTTGAAGGCCAAGGTATATACGTTTCTTTTCTTTAAAGGATATACATAGATAAGTCTGTACTTCATGGAAATTCCTTAGGAAGGCAGTAGTTATTATTTTCACAAACGTTACTCATACATACAATGTGTCATAGTTCGCAAAAATATATTATCACCCACCTCTCTGTATGTTTAACATCAATTGCTCCAACTGTCTGTCTGACAGCTTACTGTGGGGGTAGTAGCTTAGTCAATGCCACAGGGAGGGCCTTCACATGAGAGCACATGGCCATTTTACTTTTTGACAAAGCCTAATGATTCAAGTCTTTATTGTAAAGAGATGGTATATAATCTTTTATTATTTATAACAAATTTCGTGATGAGAAGAATAATCTTGCCGCTGGGAAGGAGTGGTTCAAGTGGTTCGGCACGGTGTCCCCTCATGAAGGGACCCGGGTTCGAAACTCAGCGGCTACCTCCGATATGGTACCCATCGTGCAGGCCGGCCAACGGTGTGCTTTAACCGGTTCCGGGGGTTACAAAAGTGACACTTCTACGGGGACGGCTGTCTCGATAATAATAAAAAAAGAATAATCTTACCTTGTACAAATGAATTTTCATCCTACTTAAACTATTGCCAAACTGAAAGTAGCGTCTAGTATCCAACGAGGTCACTTGGGAGTATATATGATACATTGAACTTCTCAGTTGCATATTTGCGTTCGTTCTTTTGGCCCCTGCCGCAGCAGAGCTGCACATTTTCACGTAGCTAAAATGCAGGAATCCCTTAACCTCCCTCAATCTATGTACGATTATGCAGCAGTATGAACCTGTCATTGCTTTTCTTTAATTTGGTCTGCCGCTTCCGGCTCACTTTAATTGTGGAAAAGTATATTGCAGATCATGAACTTGGTGGCAAATAACATGTCTAGGAACTGGCCTCATGACTTGTACGAAAAGATAGCGAGGAGCATGTAGAACTGTTTTCTGCCCTCCTGCACAACAAAAAATGGCAGTATTTCTGGTGGTTATTCCTACCCAGCAGTACAATGATGAAGAGAAACAGATGAAGGGTGCAATGGGGGCTTTTTTTTGTACGTTTCTTTGTAAATTGTAAATACTGAAGTTGCTGACTGTGCCTCAAGTACCAGTCCACTTATAAGACCTGGAGACGATTTAAATTTATGTTAACAGCCTTCTGCCGATTATATTATGCTGTTTTGTATATATTTGGCGATGCTAACATGGTGAATCGTACTTTCTGCATACTCCTTTGCTTTTAGCTTTTGGTTGGGGAAGAAGTCCGTCTGAAGATTGGAAAGCCTACTATGATGTCTTATATAAACTACTTTTGTGTATACTCTGCTAGATTTACGTTCAACATGTTGTCATTGATATAAAGAAGGAAGTCCATGCCAGCGACTAATGCAAATGGTATGTCACGTCCAAGACAAAAATAATCTCTTGGCAGATAATAGAGGAATATTATTACAAGGAGTCCTATGGTTAACGGCTCGTTTGGTTGGGCTGCACATCAACGCTTGCAGTTCCAACTATGCATGTTTTCAAACTCTTTACGTTTGGTATTGCGTAATTGCAACCAAAATCTGGAAAATAAACTACACGTGGTTGGTTATAGAGAAAATAATGGAAAACGAACTGCGCACTTTTTAGGCGCAGTTCACTTCCCCACTCGTTGCCCAGATAAAACTATACTTCATGCTATACGAATATACAGAGATCTCTGGAAAATGTATGCAGCTGTTGACTTCCCGTCAAAGATAAAAGTCATTAGTGGCCGAAACCGCATCTTACCAAACAAAATCAAAACAAAACTGTTAGTTTTACCTACGAGCAACCAAATAAATATATTGGATTTTCAACTATATACTTTTGATTTCCTGTTTTTTAATTACATGTGGGTTGATTTTACACCCAACCAAATTAGCCCTAAGCTGGATTTTAAATTTTGGCGCCCAACAAATTTGATCGCTATTTTGCATGTGCTGAAAATGTTACGGAATCTTGTATCTGAGTTTTAACGTTGTCATTCGTAGTAAAAAATGACGGCGGACTAGTCTGTTTTACGGTAGGCCATTAATAGGAGATGATATTCTACTCATAAAGCTTTGCTAACCTTGTGACCATAAGATTGTGCTTCTTGGGAGGCAATCTTATCTAGTTACCTGCATTTTCAAAATAATGCTATGTAGTTATCAACGTATAAAAAGAGTGACAGTTTTGTGTCAACCTACCACCAACTCTCCTCTACCCAGGTTTGGGACCGGGTATATTTGCATAGAATATACAATCCCAACGTGGTTGACATTGAGGCTTAGATGATGATGATGATGATGATGATTTGTTAATGCATCTTCACATTTAACGCAAGTTAGGGGGATGTCGTGCTAGGAATTAGAGAAAACACTGTTTCGACTTCCTTTCCATATCCCCTAGGACACTATCTAGAAAAAGGACTTGACAGTTCCCTAAGGCCCTGCTTGCTACGGTGTAATGGAAGGTAGTTTAATGAAAAAAGAAAACATAGCAGACAAATTATGCTTTTCGGGCAGCAGCGGTTTCATTTGGTTTGTCAGCAGACGATCACAATGGTTCACCTGATAATTGTTTGGTAACAGCAGCTGGCAGTTTTTGCCTGGGGTAAAAAGTAACGTGCGATCCGCTGATTACAGCTGTACAAGGACAAACTGCATCAGACTAACCCCGTTTTGGGGGTGGTACCGAGTCAACGTTTTTGTTTTCCAGTTTGCTAGCCAAATAAAAATTATATCTTAATTCCTAGAGTTCGAAAGTATTGAAATTGTTCTACTCCCTACCAAACAGGCTGTAAATACGGTTGATACATTTCCTAAGTCCTTTAGACACCAACCTCTCTACACTATCGTGCAAGGCAAGCAGTTGATGCAATCTGAAAGAAGTTATAAATACGGTTGATACATTTCCTAAGTCTTTCAGACACCAACCTCTCTACACTATCGTGCAAGGCAAGCAGTTGATGCAATCTGAAAGAAGTTACAAACAGGCAGAAGAGAGCAGAAAGCTACATTGGAAGTTCTAACAGAATTGCATAAATAATAGTACATAAAGTTTCAGCGGGGTAAACGAGGTGCAGGAGTGAATCTAGTGAAATAAAGAATCAAAATAGAAATTGAGACTGATTTAAACACAAGGGCAATCAAATAAGAGAAAAGATGAAATCCTACAAGACGGGCCTTTGCAACGTGAGAAGTTGGTACCTTGGAAGATGAGCTGCCAAGATGGAAACTAGATTGAAGAGAGGAAGAAATTATAGACATGCGCTTAGAGAAGATATCCACACCATTTGGTGAAATGGTGATGGAATTTTTACTTTTGGCTTAGAACAAAAGGAATTCTAGCATTTGCCGAATTGGCTTCTAAAAATTTATTCCTAAATGACTATCATAAACATATCTCCCGGGAGATGTAAGTATCGTGGTGTAATACTGTAGGGTTGATCTTCAAGGAGCAAGCTTTGTAGGTTGCTAAGCCCCCCCCTCCCCCCAGCTGAACTAGTTCAATCCAAAATTTAAAAATTCAATCAAAACTATTATTTCAAAAACATAAACGAATTTTTATTACTAGACCGACTTCACAATTATTGGACTTGATTATAGAAATTCATTAGAAAAACAATAGGGCTTTATCAATCTATGATGTAGGTTGATTACATGACTAAAATCACTTCAATTAAGGTTCATTTGATAATAAAGATTTACACTCATGGTTCAAAATTCATATTTTACACTACTAGCTATACCAATAAAGTTCTAAGCAATAACCAATAATTAATTATCGTGACCGACTAGCACGATTAGGTGTACCCACTAAATATAAATCTAACATCTCACTTTCCTACCTTATTTTTGTCTATTCTATCGAGATCAATGAGAACCAACAAGCTTAATCTTAAGTTTTTTTTTAAACACAACGATGTCCATGAGTATTTATAAAGGAGATATAATTTCAACAAAAGGGTATGCATGTTAGTTTATCAAACAACCAAAATTAGTTTAATTTCTTGAGTGCCTTAGATAGGATGTACCCTACATAATCTAACCCTACCAAATATTAGAGATGATCACTAGTTAATAGATGTAATTTAGATTAAGAACATGGTTGACAATAAACATTACAAAGAGAATGGCATTAGTGCCCCTTGGATGGGATAATGGGAATTAGGGAACTAAGGCACGTATTAGTGCTTGGATTGTGAATTGGAGTTAAAGCAAAGGCCAAGACATCTAGAGTAGAGGTGATGATTTTATAAGCAAAGTGGAATGTGCAAAAACTCAATCTCCCAAGGCCAAAATTTGACATAGTTTCATTTCGAAACAACCTTATACATCCATACAATCCAATGGAGTACATCAAGATCTAAAAAAAGAAAGCTTTACATTAGTCTAAAGTAGTCCCCCCTTAATCTAATCTTCATCTAAGGGCAACATCTCCTATAATCTTCTTACCCAACTCCTACTAAGTTCTTACTCTACTTATTATCCATGATTAACATGTTCTTACACCCACTCACAGGGAATGTGGGGCATGAACCAATGTGTAATGGGTTAGTAATAAATGACTGATATAAAATTCATTTCAGTTGAAGTGCATAAAATGCATTGTCGAACATAATTATCAATAAAACAAAATGAATAGGAAGTATAGGTAATTTGTTCAAAAGTAAGGTAGAAATGGGCTATCAAGTTATTGGACAAGTGTAATCAAAATTTTACAAGATCAATAACTTTTTGGGAAATTGATATATATGGTCTATGCTTAGGTAGCCATATGATCCAAAATGAGACTAATCACTTCATGATAATTTGCTAGTTGACTAGGGATCACCTGTCTCTTTCTGTGCATAGAGTTGTGGAAGCACAAGTCCACTAACAATCAGCGAGATTTAACTATATAAGTTTTATAGTACAATAGTGTGCCAAACCATTAGAGTATACAAAATGCGAGTCTTTACAAGTAGGCTATAAGAAGATTCAGTCCCTAATATTCTTGTATATGTATGATTCACAAATAATGATGTATCATATCAATTAAACAAGAAAAGACGTTTTTTTTAAACTTTAGAATAAGATATGATCAATCTTATGTCTAAAAGATGACTCTTCAAGAATGTCAAACTATTATAAAAAGGATAGGAAAAAGAGTTACCATCTAGTGCATTTGCTTGAAAAGCTTCTAAAACTTTTTCATGTTACCTTCTCATTCTTTTTAGTTTACTATCATAAGATTCAATTTCACCCCCTTCTAACACACCTATTAGGGTTTAGAAAACAAATACAATGTTGTTCCAAAGAACCCTCAACATAGTTCATTTATTATTCTTATAATCATTAGTACGTGGTAAGTGAATATGTTATTCAAATACACCATCATATATAAATGAAGACTACCATTCTCAAAATTTAATACCATTTATATCCTCTCATCAATATTTCAACAATTTAAGGTCTATGTAAATGGCCAACATCAATCCATGTCTCAAGAGCATAAAATATTTGAACACATAGTAGATTAGGATAGTTCATGCCATGTCAACATTTGAGAATAAGACTTGCACTTTTAGAAATTAATTTTCTGCTTCTATCCATAACAACATTTTAGTACTATATATGTATATGTATATATTGTTGGGTTAATAAGGGGAGGTAGAGAACACAGTGGAAACAAAAAATTTTCTTCTCCCAAACCCAATATAAAGGAATCACGTCAACGTCTATACAGTAGGAAGGATGGTTTGTAGAGACATACCTTGTCCCGAGGCTTGCTCGACGACGTTACCTCACGGCTTGTGCGGTCTTCACCTTCGGTCTTGGACGGTGTCTGTGCAGCTCATGGTCTCACCAGGACATTGACAGCTGTCCTCCAAGCGGCAGAAGTCTCCGCTTCTTTAGTAGTCCACACAGACCACCTAGAACTCTGATCACTTTGTTGTACAAGGCACCGGAAGGAGTCGTACCCTCCTGTCGTCGTACTAGTCACTGACACACTCTCCTGCAACCAGTCACTTTTCTACAGTTGTCTTTCCCTTACTGTGCCTCCCTAATCGGGTAGCACTTGCTCGGGCTCTCCTGGTTACCACAACTAGAGAGAACGACAACTTTACAAAGTAACTGGTGTTCTGAGTTGTTGTACCTGAGAAGCCCCCAATGCCCTTATATATATAGGAGGGTCATGGGACAAAGTTCTCTACCCTGGGCAATGCGAGATTAAAGCAGGAGTAGAAGGGTTCGGGATTTTCTACAAAATCTGACAAACTACGCCAGCTGAACCGATCATTTCAAGCATGAACCAATCGGTTGGGGACCTATGCCGATCGGTTCATACCTGAACTGGTCAGTTGGGACCCTGAGCTGATCAGTTCATGCTTGAGCCGATCAGTTTGTGGTCCTGGTCCAACTCAAATTGACTTTCATGTTCGTTTCCAACTGATCAAATATTAGTCCTTGTCCAAAACAAATTTGTACAAGTGAAACAAATATGTATTTGCAAAAAGAGTCTTCTGACTTTCCAAATGATCTCGGTTGGTCACACGAATCGTCCGGTTCAACAATTGAGCTGATCGTTTCATTGTCACATGAGCCGATCGACTCACCACTTTGAGCCGGTCGATTCACCAACCTGAGCCGATCAGTTCAACCCTATGAGCCGATCGATTGGAGCAGTAGACTGTGCAAACCAGTCAATTACAGTTCCAATCAATCTGATACTCTTAATCATCTGGTTCAATACCTTGAACACTATGATTTTGAGCTATCAATTAATTGAGTGTTTAATTGAACTACTAAACTCCTTTAGCAATCAATCTAAACATCATTTGTGGATAAACTCCTCTTCCAGGTTAAATCCTATGTGTGTGACCCTGCATGCCCATTTCACGTTGGTAGTGGAAGTCCATAACACTTATGACTTCACAAGCAAAGAGCGATTCCTAGTTACACATCAGTGCTACCCAAGTGAAAAGGAAAGTTGGAGAACAACTTTCAATCCTACAATCTGTGAATGGTGTAACATGTGAATGTATAATTCCTTTGTCACTGATATCCCGAATGAACTCAAGGCATGGAACAGTCATCCTGTCAACGTTCATTCACTTTTTTGATCTCAGAGTAGATTGGAGGAGATATGTATGACATCAATATCACATATTGATTCACACATGCGTGCACACGTCTATCTCAATCCTACTCATCAAGTGGCCATGTATATCAAACTCCCTCACGAGGGACAAATCCCATATCTATCACTCACCCCTCAAAAGTCCCATGTGTCAAAGCCACCAATCATCACCTTTATAACAACCCATGTTTTAGGACTGCGTTTGATGATGTCAAAGTGTACCCAACGACATGTGTTGAGTGTAGTGATTTTAGGTCAAAGAATCACACTCACCACCATCACTGTGAGAACTGACTGTGACTACCATGTCATGGTTCCATGTGTCAAACTCACGATGGGTCTGTCCGTTACACTTGTTTTCTAACAATTACCTATGTGTTTGGTTTGATATCTCCATATCATGACTAATGAGATCCTGTCATCAACCAACACCACAATCTAGTCTTGTGTGTCATTGTTGTCTATCTACCTTCCACAATGACATCCGACTAGGACATAATAAGAATGTACAAACTCTTAGCATCCGTATGATCTCATCGTTCAGGTCCTGAACCTGAAAGCATACGTCATTGAGTACTGTCATTCTCTAGACATTCAATATGTTCTATCATTATCTCATATGACTGAACCATAAAGAATTGGAAGCTTGCCTTTGATGTTTATCAAATCAATCTTAATGTATCCCACCAATCATCCCATGATTGGCTCTCATGGCATACATACCAACATACTCCCACTTGCACTGTGATCAATCACCGTTGAATCATATTCATAGTGATCTTCAAACATGTCCCACATGTTACAATGCTCTAGTGCTTACGCAGTGAGTTATGAAAACACCTTGCCAAAGTCGGTATTAACTGCATGTCTCTCATCTCTTCGCTGTACGTCACATGTATGAGATGGATTTGCTGTAATATGCGATCTAAAATTTCTTTTTTTAACCTTTAGCCACATTGCATGACCACATTCTCCTAAACTTGTCATCAATGATCGAAATAACTATAAGTTCATCTCATGAACTTCTAGATCCATATAGTATCCACTAATGTTCTCTAACACATGGATACTCGGCTTTTCCTTTTAAACGAATTTATTGGAACATTTCCATTTATCAAAAAACATTCACTTTTATATATCCCATATATATATTGTGATTTATTTTCTATCCTATTCGGAAGTTCGCATTCGTGTAACTCTTTACAGTGAACCTTTCCTTATTTCCATAGAACTAGTACTTCTCAAGTACTTATCAAATTCTTATGGTATTCCAGTAACCCTTACTGGAACTAGACAAACATCTACTCTTCATGTCCCACATATGAGTTATCAGGATGAGCACATCATATTGTCATGTCCTACATATAAGATGATGAATGCATTTTATTCTTGCTATGTCCATACATACAAGATAATGGGATAATTACATACATGATAGATCCATATCTATTCTTAGTGTTCCCATTCTTCATAAGAATTGGACACTTGGCCTTGAGATACTAACTCCATGTAACATGGACAAGTTTTCTCCCACTGAATCTGTGCACATTGAACCCTTCAGTATAGATTGCCAATGTATGCTTTCTCTTTTCAAGTCAAGAGGTTTTTGAGAACTATCTATATAGATCTCTATTCCTATTACATAGGAAACGTCTCTATATTCCATAAATATAATTTCCACTTTGGATTTCCATTCTAGAACATTTCCATTTCACATCAACATGTGGAATGTGAATATGCTCCCACTAAATCATAAATCCCTTCTTTATCTTTGACATATCAGTCAAACCCTTTGACTATATTATCAAAGTAAAGATCACAGTTCTGAGTTGCTTGTACTCAATCAATCACATTGATGAGTCCATTGTAACTTATAGACTTCATTTGCATTAAAGGATTCATAAACCTTATAGGTTGTGTCACATACACATCCTTGTTTTATTCCTCATAGGAATGCATTTTTAGTATCCGTATGCCAAATGTATTAGTCATTAAGTTGCAATCAACAAGCATCATCCTTCTCAAAATGCTATCCATATGTCTTAACACTTACGACTGATTCACACTTATGGGTTTCATCCAGTGGGTGCTACCATCAAGGTCATACCTTATGGTTCACATGGAAGTCATTTAGGATGTAATGGTCATAAACCATAACTCAAAATCCAGTTCCTCATATTCATCTAGATAGTTGACTCATCACATGACCAACTCATCACATAGATAATCGAGGTGTATCTGTCAAGGATATAAGAACTCACAACTCCTTGTGATTCTTAATATCCTTTATTAGTGTGGGGTATTCTTTATTTAAGAAGAAACTAGTTATTTGATAATCATCCTCTAACTCCTTAGAGTATGAATCCTTTTGATTTAGACATCACCATGCCTTAATCATGAGTTTACTATGATACACTATCATAATCACTCACAAGGTTCTCAAACATTTGGTCCAAGTATTTCATTCATTGATCTCATCAAGAATTAACACTTTACCAAACTCGTACTTCATCTATGATATTCTTGAACACTTCAAGATATTCATATTGGTATTTCTCTAAACACTATTTGAAGTACTAGCATTAAATCTAATAGGTATGTAAATACATCACATGTATTATACCTAATAGGATAATCATTCTTCCACTACCACTAGTGAAGATTGATTAATCATGTCTAAGAGATTCATGTCTCTTACTGGTTCTCTAACCAAAAGTGTCTAGATTTATCCATCATATGGAAACTAGAGATGAATTTCTCATGATAATGCTAATTCGTTGTTTGAGTTATCGGTAACTTTTAGGTATCATTTTATCTTATGCATACCAAGTACCACAAGATAAACAAGGCATTTCCACAAGGAAACATCAACTTTATTAATTGCCATTATTGTCATACAATATGCAAAAATAAGGTCTTTCTATCCATTGGAAAATATGAAATAGTAGTTTATAACTCTATTACATGCCTTCAAGGCTGAAAATAAATTGAAAAGTACTCCTATCTATGGCAGCAACACTTGCTCCAATGATGGGTACTCCTTTCTTGGTCCTTTCACAAATGCCATCACTTCTTTGTGGATCTTATATATCATATATGACAAATCCATATCTTGGTATCATATACCTCAGATAAAGAAGTGTTTATTTCATGATACCTATGGTGGAGATCACTATCCCCTTCTTTCGTCTTCTTTTATTCTTCTAGATATTGAGGGCATTTCCCTCATTCACCCTCCCATGTGCCTTGAGGTTGAAGATGACTTAAGCTACCGGCTAGCATCAAAATCATTCTTAGCTTTGCCCTTGCCCTTGGACCTACCTTTGTTTATGTTGATCAGCATCACATAATTAGGCTTATCCTTCTTCATATGTGCCTCGAGGCTGAAGACAACTTGGATTGCTGGCTAGCATCAGAATGCTTCTTTGCTTTGCCTTTGTCCTTACCTTTAAGACTTACCCTTCATTGATCACATCAAAGATTAGGGTTTGTCTGTCTTCATCTTTGCCTCTACTATCCTCAACATGTCCAACAACTTTGTCAACACTTGTCCAAGTTGTTCATGTTGTAGTTCATCATGAACTGTATGATTCTTGCAACATTTGCAGTATCATACCAGTAGCCAACTCTTGGCTCAGAGGGAATCCTTCTTAGCCAGGTTTTTCCACATACCCAATCACATTAAGTGTCTGAATACCTTACTGGATCTCCTTCTATCATGACATACTTGGATAGTGTCTTGGAGACATCATATGTCTCATGTTGTCTCTGCAACTCATAGTTCAAAGAGCACAACATTAAGCACTCTACATCAATGGCATCCTTGGTATGTTTCCATAAGCATACTTTCATCCATTGGTGTGGTGGGATCTAATTCATCTGGTCCTGGTATAACTAGGACTTAGAGCTTTTGCTCTTTGATTGAGAACACTTCTCAATGTCCTAATCAGTCATAGAAATTATTCCCATTAGTTTGTTGGTCTCAAGGACCGATCGCAAATAAAGTGATTATTGTTGATTAGACATTTATTGTACAAAAAGGAAATATATGCAATTTAGTCCAAAACTCCTTTTTGACTCGATTGATTTGAAAAGGTTTTACGATATAATTAGGACTTTAATTAATTATCGCTCCCACTATTTTTTGTTGTTCAAACTAATAGCCCTCACCATCAATTCGGAAGATTACAGCGTACAATCTTCTAGTGGACAAGATCCTGAAATCCTCTGAGTCATGGACCAGCTAGGGCTGTCACCCACAACTTAGATCTTCCATGTAGGCAACTCTTACCAATTTCATCATATGCAACTCTTAAAAGATGTCATATGCAACTCCTTGCCATGATCACATCCATGCCTCAAGGTGATAGATCCTATCTAGGTCACCTTGTTAAGTCTGACCCAAAGCCAACACGATGAATATGAACCCTCCTAGGTCAAACCCACATATCCATCCTTCACGCTTCTATGAGATAGATGGTGCACCACACTAGGGTGTGCCCACACTTGGCTGATCAAGCTTTCCACGTGTGTCGCATTTGGAAGGCATCTAAAACTTTAATATTTAATGAGGGATTTGGTTTTTAAAGGTATATATACATATCCAATCACCAAAATATATAGTACGTATCATATACATGCTATATCCCACAGAAAACATGCGAAATGATAAAGCGATGATTATGGCCATCCTAATGTGATTCCTCGAGCCAAGAGGAATCACAGTCATCTAGGTCTACATGACATGCAACCTATACAAGATGAACTCTGTGCTTTTCCTTTACTGGGTTTGATCAACTCATCTCCATGATTGATCGACTCACCATCAGACCGGTCGGTTGGTTGCCACCAGCCGATGGATTGGCTCCTCTAAGCGATCAGTTCGTTTGGTCGTCATGCATCTCCTCATGGGCGCCACCTACTCATCTCGCTCCTTGAACTAATCGTTTGGAACGCCAACCGATTGGTTCGTGCCTTGAACCGATCGTCTCAGTTGTCATCAGGTTGTCTGCCGTTCTTTGACATAACAAGAAATAAAAGTTCTATCCTATTTACATTTTAATTGAGAAACCCCGAGTTACATTCAGGGGGAGAAAAGGTAGGAAAGAAATATCGAGTTAACTCGAGTTACATCAGGAATAAGAGATAGGGAATCAGTGCGTAGACTGAGATGCAAGCGACCACATTCAACCAAGCACACATAGGGTTTGTTGGCCATAACCACGCTATACATCCACGACAAAACTCATTTAAGGGCGACGCGTATCGAGTGCATTCATATTACATAACATACCTGTATATTGGGATTTGTGGATTTAGGATTGGACATGCATAAAGCCAATTTTATTCGCATCATATGCAATAAATAAAGGCGACAAACCAAAATCGATCACATCGATAATCCTAAAGTATAGAGCATTTTACGTGGCTCTGATACCACTGTTGGGTTTTTAAGGGGAGGAAGAAAACGCAGCGGAAACAAAAAATTTTCTTCTCCCAAACCAAGTATAAAGGAATCGCGTCAACGTCTATACAGTAGGAATGATGGTTTGTAGATACATACCTTATCCCAAGGATTGCTCGGCGACATTACCTCGCGGCTTGCATGGTCTTCACCTCTGATCTTGGACGGTGTCTGTGCAGCTCCTGGTCTCACCGGGACTGTCGGGATTGACAGCTGTCCTCTAAGCGGAATAAATCTCCCACCTATGTAGTAGTCCACACAGACTACCTGGAACTCCAATCGCCTTGTTGCACAAGGCATCAGAAGGAGTCATACCCTCCTGTCGGCATACTAGTCACCAACACACTCTCCTACAACTAGTCATTTTTCTGTAGTTGTCTTTCCCTTACGGTGCCTCCCTAATCGGGTAACACTTGCTCGGGCTCTCCTAGTTACCACAACCAGAGAGAACGACAACTTTACAGAGAAACTGATATTCTGAGTTGTTGTACCTGAGAAGAACCCAATACCCCTATATATAGGAGGGTCATGGGATAAGGTTCTCTACCCCATGCAATGTGAGATTAAAGCAGGAGTAGAAGGGTTTGCGATTTTCCACAAAATCTGACAAACTGCGCCAGCTAAACTGATCGTTTGAAGCATGAACCGATCGGTTGGGGACCTGAGCTGATCGGTTCACACCTGAACCGGTAAGTTGGGACCCTGAGCTGATCAGTTCATGCTTGAGCCGATCGGTTCGTGGTCCTGGTCCAACTCAAATTGACTTTCATGTTCGTTTCCAACTAATCAAATATTAGTCCTTGTCCAAATCAAATTTGTACAAGTGAAACAAATATGTATTTGCAAAAAGAGTCTTTTGACTTTCCATATGATCTCATTTGGTCACATGAATCGACCGGTTCAACAATTGAGCCGATCGTTTCATTGACACATGAGCCGATCAACTTACCACTTTGAGCAGGTCAGTTCACCAACCTCATGAGCCGATCGGTTCAACCCTATGAGCTGATCGATTGGAGTAGTAGACTGTGCAAATCAGTCAATTGCAGTTCCAATCAATCCGATACTCTTAATCATCTGGTCTAACATCTTGAACACTATGATTTTGAGCTATCAATTAATTGAGTGTTTAATTGAACTACTAAACTCCTTAAGCAATCAATCTAAACATCATTTGTGGATAAACTCCTCTTCCAGGTTAAATCCTATGTGTGTGACCCTGTAGGCCCATTTCAGGTTGGCAGTGAAAGTCCATAACACTTATGACTTCACAAGCAAAGAGCGGTGCCTAGTCTCACATCAATGCTACCCAAGTGAAAAGGAAAGTTGGAGAACAACTTTCAATCCTACAATATGTGAATGGTGTAACATGTGAATGTATAATTCCTTTATCATTGATATCCCGAATGAACTCAAGGCATGGAACAATCATCCTGTCAATGTTCATTCACTTTCTTAATCTCAGAGTAGATTGGAGGAGATATGTATGACATCAATATCACATACTGATTCACACATGCGTGCGCACGCCTATCTCAATCCTACTCATCAAGTGGTCATGGATATCAAACTCCCTCAGGAGGGAAAAATCCCATATCTATCACTCACCCCTCAAAAGCCCCATGCTTCAAAGCCACCCAATCATCACCTTTATAACAACCCATGTTTCAGGACTGTGTTTGATGATGTCAAAGTGTACCCAACGACATGTGTTGAGTGTAGTGATTTCAGGTCAAAGAATCACACTCACCACCATCACTGTGAGAACTGACTGTGACTACCATGTCATGGTTCCATGTGTCAAACTCACAGTGGGTCTGTCCGATACACTTGTTCTCTAACAAGTACCAATGTGTTTGGTTTGATATCTCCATATCGTGACTAACGAGATTCTGTCATCAACCAACACCACAATCTAGTCTTGTGTGTCATTGCTGTCTATCTACCTTCCACAATGACATATGACTAGGTACATAATAAGAATGTACAAACTCTTAGCACCCGTATGATCTCATCTTTCAGGTCTTGAACCTGAAAGCATACGTCATTGAGTACTGTTATTCTCTAGACATTCAATCTGTTCTATCATTATCTCATATGACTGAACCAAAAAGAATTGGAAGCTTGCCTTTGATGTTTATCAAATCAATCTTAATGCATCCCACCAATCATCCCATGATTGGCTCTCAGGGCATACATACCAACATATATATATGTATTTCCAACACTTAAATTCCTTAAGCACACACTTATGATACAAATTGAGAAGGCTTAGGTTTATCTAAAGATTTACATATTTTTACTATTTCAAATAGGCTAACTATTAGTGTAATAGAGAATGACAAATTGAAATCCATTTTCCTAATTTTCTAAGAGTTCATATAATTTTTCAAGTTTACTAGTATTTTACATAGTCTTTTTCACAAACATAAAAAATCTCTCTATTTAGTATCACAAAACAAAGAAATTTCCAATATTTACATAATCAAAGTCATCTATTTAGCAACTACATCATTTAGTGGAAAAATTAGGATAACTTAATTATAGTTTAGATTCCTAATTATGTAATTATGACACTTGTCCCATTTACACATTTTACTCATGGAATTTTTTATTCATTAGTAAATTATAATTAATATTTACAAGTTTATATAGTCAATATGTAAACCATTCAAGCAACACATATACATCACAAACATTGTTCAAATCAATATATATAGAAGAATATGCTAGGATCGAGACATGGTTTCCATTTAGTGAATTATTAAGTTATCCCCTATTTTGACATTTATTTTACACTTTCATGTATTGAGTTATTTAGTTTGATGTAGTATAAATAGTTAAACATCAAAAATTATATTTTTTCTAGAGTGGGAATTAGGATTGTAACTACTACCAAAAATTCCAACCTTTTAATAGTAAGACATACTTATCTTGATTAGTTGATAAAAGTATGGTCTTTGTAACACCCTTCTTTTCAAACCTACATACTCATGAGTGGAAGCAACAATTCAAATAATCTATAAGGGGATGCCACATGTATGAGGATTATGCACAAAACAAATGTAACAACCCTGATTTTCATCCTAGACAAAAATTTGGTTAAGAATATGAAGGCTCAAGTTTCACTTATGTTTAATAAGATGAAACCCATAATTTACCTAATTTGTATTTCTTATGTCGAATTACCTAAGTCAAGGTCATGGACACTTCTTAGGCCTGATATGATTTATTATGATTCCAAGATTCAATAAGACCTCAAATGACACATGAATATGACAATGATACCTTGGTTTGCATCATAGTCAAACAATACACAAAATCTATCCCTAATTATGCAATGACGATTAATTAAAGTTTAAATGGAAATTTACCCCACATACATGCATAATATGTTCCCTTAGTTTATATATGAGTATAAGATAGGATATTAAATCTTCCCTTAAATTTAATAGTGTATCCTTCATAATAATTATTAATGTATTAATGAACCTAAGTACCTAATATTGTAAATGGTATAATTCTTAGCTCAAACCAAAAATCTAACTGAATATTTGAATTCCTCATACCCAATTTAATCAAGATGCATAATTTCAATAAATTTGGATCACCCTAGATGTATGAAATAATTTTAGTAAGAAAGAGAAGACTTACATGTATTCTTGACCTAGTTATCAAATTATGCAATGCCTAACTTTCTAGCTACCCAATTGGATTTAGTACTGTAACACATTGATGGAAATCAATATTGATCAGGGGGTCAATTATGAATCATTGGATCAAGATCTCAAGCTGAAGACCTTGTCTTCAACCCCATAATTTCAGTGTGTTGGGGAGTAATGGCAGATGTAATAGAATTCACCAATCTTGCCCCTCTACCCTCCATGTCTTTCATTGATCTTTCCACCATCAAACTCATGATGCTATTTTGAGTCCAACAAAACCCACTTCACCCTCTATCTCCAGCCAAATTGAAGATGCCCACTTTCTTATTTATCTTCTTCCACCGACACAAACACAAAGACCAGTGTCTAGTCCTTTGAAGTGGCAAAGAACATACCTTGAAGCTTTTCAAGACCACAAGGAAGATACTACTGACTCTAATTGATCCAAGGGTTAGTTGTAGTGCTACTACTATCTTCACTTCCTCTGACAGTGTTGACGATCTTAACCAACAGCTCCATCCCTTCCAATCAAATTAAGTTACCTTTTCCACGATATGATACATCTCTCCCTTACACCCTTTTCTTATGTGTTTCACCCCATCACTGTACCCACAAAATTAGTTCCAATGGCGCTAGAGATCTCTTGCCGTTCGACCACTGTAGCCACATTCAAGTCACAAAAATGGTACCATCATCATCCATGTGACATATAGATCATGATACACTACTTATTCTGTTGTTTATACTAAAATTCTAATACTAATTTATGATTCCTTCTTCCTTGGTTTTAATAACAATCAAAACCATATAATTGAGTGTTTTGGGTGTGTTTTCAACTACCTCGACTTTCACTGACTTCTTTGTGTACTCAGGATTGTCCATAACAATTTTGTTTCCCATTGTTTATAGCCTTATGGATTTGAGTTTTCCTCTTGGTTGCTTATCATAGTGGTAGTGTAGATGGTGTGCCCTCCCTGACATCCTAGAGCCTAACTACTGGCTCATCAAGACCGTAGGAGGATGGGATAAGCAATGTAGACCTTCTCCACAATGGTCTCAACAAATCTAATTTTAGTCAGAGTTTGGAACCCCAGATAGGTGGTCCACTCACCATAGATGATGGTGAAAAAAATCTAGGCATCAATGTTACTTCTCTATCCCTACCCTCCATATCAATGTCACAACAATATGTGCATTTAAGGTATTTTGGTGTTTCATCTTGATTCATCTATGTGTTTCAAATAATGGTTTTGGACTAATAAGCCCTATCTTGCATCTAAGGTCACAATGTCATGTGAGGGAAGGGTTGTCCTTGGGAAAACCTACAAAAGGGATTTCTCAGTTTTCTAACAAATAGTTTAATTAGTTTCTCTCATTTCTAATTGGCCCAGAATAGTTGGACCCATGGAAAATTTATAGAAAAAATTATAGAACTCAGATGATAACGACCCATATACATGAATTTTGATCAACTTTCTAACATCTATTAGATGGTAATGGTTTTATACCCAAATTCCTAGTTTCCATGATTTATTAAAAATCGTAAAACTATAGTTTTAATCATGATAAATAACGAATTTATATGTTGGATAACATGACTCATGTTACCGTTAGCGTCACTCCTCATGCTCAGGTGAGTGGTCATGCACACTGAGTATTATTTAGGATCTCAGGGTTTTATTTTTTTCACTTATTTACTCATAATGGCTCAATTAAAGTACTAGTACATTACTATTTGTTTTATACTTATGGAAAATCATGCACATGCTAATAGTTCATGTTTTATATGTTTGTGACTACAAATGGAACATTATATATCACAGTCATGCTAATAAATTAATAAATAATTAAACCCATATTTAAAATTAAGAAATCATGCTATGTTGATATAGTCCTCTCAATCATGTTATGTGAGCAGTAAGAGACCTTATGTGAGCCTTAAATGACCTTATGTAAGCCTTAACCAGCCTTACAAGCTCTATGGGAGCATTATATGAGACTTAGCCGACCTTATGTGAGCCTTAACCTGCCTTATGGGGACTATGGTGACTATATCAACTCAAGTTAAAACAAATATTATTAAGAAATAAAGTCAATTTACTTAAGTTTCCATATAATCATGTTAAGTACTTAAAATTTTCAAGTTATTTCATTTTTGGTAACCTAGGAGACCCGTAAGGCTTTTTTCGAGCCCAACATGGGGAGATCAGCCCCATCCCGTAAGGAGCATAGCCCATTAAGTTGTGCAAAGGCCAGTTGCGCTATGGGAGAAACAATTCCAAACACCACCACCAGGGGGATTCAAACCCGAGACCCTTCGTGAGGGGCCCCGTGCTGTGACCACCTGAGCTACTGCTCATCGAATTTCAAGTTATTTCATGTCAGTTCAATTATAAGTTATTTTTCATGCTAAAGCTACTCAGTTCCACTCAGGTGGTTTTCACGTCGCTTTCCATGTCTATGGATGATATGCCTATAGGTGGTGAGCATAGGAGGAGTCAAACATTAGACTAAGGACTAGGAGGACCCATTGAAAGACTAGGAGTGCCCCAGTGGGGTGACTTTATCCACCAAAGTTTTCTTTTATGCTTTGAGTCTAGTTTGTTTATGTATAGAATTTTGAAAATGTCCTAAGTTTGTATCAAGTTTCCTTTTCATGTAAAGCATTGATAATGAGAAATAAAATGTGATCATGAGTTATTATTATTTCAGATATTCTTTATGCATGATATTGGATGTGTGTAATGCACCATAAATGTTATGAGTTGATGTTTTCACTCATTTGTATGTGTATAATTTGTGGTGTTATAATTTGGTATCATAGCGAAAGGATAATTGGTCACCAAACACTCTCATGATTCTCAATCAATTCGATGTCCCTTTAGGTTCACAAGGAAGATATCTACTTATGCATTGTGGTTTGAAGCAATGAAGTCAATAAATTAGACTGGATATCCCTATTATTTGAGGAATTTTTAAAGGTATAAAACCATAAAAGAGAATATAAGTCTAGAGATGATAGTAGCCATTAGTTTAGATCTTGTGTAGTAGCCTTCACATGTAACATGTCCTTTTTTTCTCAATGGTTTGGCCAACCAATTGAGGGATATAGAGGGGATGTCATGAGCATGAGGACTTACTATGCATCTCTTCCTTACTTACTAGTACTTGTAGTGTGGGATATGTGCACTATTGGGTTGGTGAAGAGTAGCATAATAAGGTCTCACATCGTCAGGTATGTGCCTGATCAACACATATATGGGGATCACAAAGATGGGTAATACAAAAGAGCTACTTTGTGGTTAGTAAATAGTCATTATGTATGGTAAGGTTACAAGTTAAACACATGTATGTATAATTTATGAGGATGAAGAAAGCAAATAAGAGCAATTTTAAGAAAAAAATCTTAATTTGATGTTTCTCCAATGTAAATGAGCAGTTTGTTGCAATGATCTCTTGAGAGAAATGAGAATTTGGGTGTAATGAACACTTTGGTCAATGAGCTCTTGGGAGAAATGAGAACTTGGTGCCATGAACACTTTGGTCAATGAGCTCTTGGGAGAAATGAGAACTTGGGTGCAATGAGCTCTTTGGAACAATGAGCATTTCGGTGCAAGGTTATGTGGAGAACTCACCTTAGCTAACTCATTGAGTAAGTAGATTATGCTAATGATAAAGGTATGTGAAATCTTTTTTGGAAAATGTGGAATTTATGATTTTTTCCCTCAATTCCAACTAGTAACCCATGCACTTATTAGTTTTGTTATGCATGTTAGATATAATGTAGATACTCACGTGAATGCGATATCATGAATATGTTAGTGCAGACTTATGAAATTTTATCACAAGATTTATGTGTTAATGTACATATACATGAATCTTAAGGTGGGTAGTGCCTTATATGATGTTAAATTTTTTATGGAAAAACTTTTATAAGGTGAGTAGGTTGTAGCAGCTCTAAAATTTCACCCTAGAATAAAATATAATTAGAAGTATGCAACCTCAGTTTCCCATATGTTCAATAAGATGAAACCCCAAATGTACCTAATTTGAATTTCATATGTTGAATTACCTAAGTCAAGGTCAAGAACACTTGTTATCCCTGAGTATGATTTATGATGGTTCCAAGATTTTAGTAAACCCTCAAATAACACATGAATATGATAATGATACCTTTGTTTGCATTATAGTCAAATAATATACAAAACATAGCCCGAATTACACAATGTAGTCTCGTTAGTGTTTAAATGGAAATTTACCCCACATACATGCTTAATATGTTCTTTATTTTTATATGAGTATTAATATAGGATATTGAAGCTTCCCTTATGTTTTTGTAGTGTAACACTCTTTTTACTTTTATTAATGACCCTAAGTTCGTAATATTGTAAACCATATAATTCCTTAGTTCAAACCTAAAGTATGGTGGATATTTGAATTCCTCACACTCAATTTAGTCAACACATATAATTTCACTAAATTTGGATGACTGTAGTTGTATGAAATAATATTATAAATAAAGAGAATACATACATGTATATTCTACCTAGTTAGCAAAGTATGCAGCCATTTTTACCTAAGTTGCTAGTTACTCAACTGGATTTAGCATTGTCTATAAGGCCCCTGACCTATCTAAGTGCTTGAGTATGATTTATTTGCTTAATAATATGTTTAGAACCTTAATCTAATCCTTTGAGATGATTTGTTAACATGTGACAACCTTATGTTTTCAGTTTCGTTCTATTCTGATGATGTTTGAGCTTTGTATGCTTGTTTTGGACCAAGTTGCAATTTACTCAATTTGAGGGGTTATTTTGTAGTTTGTCACATGCTGAGTGTGTCCTTGGTGATTTAGCATCATGAGAGAGATAATGATGCAATGGGGCATCTTGTTGGACCTTAGTTGATGAAGTGACATCATGTGGTGATGCTAGGGTTTCTAGGATTTGCTTGGTGTCGACCATGTTGAGTTTGGTTGAGTGTTGTGACCTTTTTCTCGACCATGTTGGTGTCTTTTAGGTGTGCCTCTACTGAGACATCTTGCTTGGGTGTTTTTGTCTCGACCTTGATGGTCTTGGAGTGTTTTTGGTTGAGAAAGTTGTCTTCTTGTGGAGTGTCTTCATGTTTTTGTCTTGGTATTTGTATAGACCCCTAGAGTGGTGGTGCCCAAGTGGTTGAGACTCCACCTAATTTTTATCACCATAGGTTGCATGCATGCATATAGTGGTTGCATGTTAGTTTCTTTTGTGGACAAGTGTCTCTTTGGTGGTCCCTTGTGTTGACACCTCACCCTACCTCACCTCCCTCCTCCTTTGAGTATATAACCTATCTCTTCTTCATGCAAGTATCTTTTTCGCCCCTCTTTCTTATCTCTTATCTTGTGTTCGTCCTTGGAGCTTTGAGGAGCAAGAAGGACTTGTAAGGCCCCTAAACTTGCTTAATGAGTTGAATAAGCTTAATTATCATAATTTAATTCTTATAACCCTAATCTAACCTTGTGATATATTTTGAAATCACAATACAAGCTTAAGTTTCAAATTTGGTCCAATTTGGACACTGTTTGAGCAAGTTATGCAATTTTTTGCATATTTTGGACTTTTATGCAATTTACCGAATTAAGAGGTTTTATTTGCAATTTATCACTTGCATTATATTTCTTGGATATTTTCTCATCATTCTTGAGCTTGTTGATCCATGGGGCACCTATTTAATCCTTAGTTTGAAGGTGTTTTCTCTAAGGGTATTTTAGGGTTTACCCCTTCACAGATGAGCTACCTTTAGTAGCTATCAACTAATGAATTATGTGATTGGCTGGGAAATTCGACAAAAGAAAGATAATAAGTTCTATAAGGATAGTGGGGGAGCTGCTTGTGTGTGTGCTTGTATATTCTTAATAGTTTAAGGCCATATACACATGTGGAAGCTACTTTTACACCTCATGCTTGCTTCCATCCTTATCCATGGGCTATATTTACCTCTTCCTTTCCCAAGTACAAAACTTTGCTTGATTTCTCTTTACTCTAACCTAGAGAAATGACTCCACTCTATTTTTCTACAGAACCAAATGCTCTAAGGTAGAAGACAACCTCTTTTTGGAGAAGAAGGTCTCCTAGAGCTCCATTTAGCCCTACCTAGAGTTTCCAAGGTCATCTTCTAGGGATTTTTTTTGGTCGGCCGAAACTCTTGTTGTTGTTTTTTCATTTTTGTAAAGTATCTGTACAAAACATGTTGATTCCCAAATAAGAATCAACAAGAAAAGAAAAAAAAAACTATCTATACAACTAAAAAACACTTAAACCCCCAACAGAGAAAACAGGAGAACAGAAGCACAAACTGCCCAGGCCAAGCATCTTCAACGAAACCTCCAACAAAAAAAGATGGAAAGGAAGCATTAGATTCCCAAACAAGAAAATCCACCATCACCAGATAAGAGGGGGGACCAGACGACCCGCCCATCTGCACCAGCATCAGCAACAACTAAATCTATTGGAGCAAGGGGATAGCAAAGCCACAATATCAGTCTCTATGAACAACGATACTCCATCAACCTCAGAACAAAGGGAAGCCAGCAGATCCACAAAAAAGACATCATATATCATCTACAGCAGCATCGAGACTAGAGATCCACTTCAAGAAAAACTAGCAGCAAGGAAAGCAACAAAGAACATCTGCAACAGCAACACCAATGCCAGAAAGAACAAACTTCAACGCAGCCCCATCTTCAGCAAAGGATCAAAGCAAAGCAAGAGAAAAAAGTACTCCTACCAGCCCATGGAACATCCAAAATCGACTCAAGATCAGGAGAATCATAAAAGAAGGAGCCTTCCATCGCAACAGCAACAACAAGATATGCACTATGGAGAACTCTGCCACTCCCGAAGGATGAGTTCACCCATCCATAGGCACCAGAAACACAGCTTTGCCAACACCACACCAGGGAGAAAGAAATCTCAGGGAGAAGGGAGCGTCAACACTCCAAGGAGTGGGGACTCCACCTTCACCCTAAGAAGCAGGGGTAGCAAGAGGAGAAGAAAATGGGATTCTGGGCTCCACAATTCCAACAGAGCCAGGACTTAAAAACTAGCTTCCAAACAGTAGCAAACGGCAGCTCCATAAAGCAAACAAAAATGAAACACAACTTTACTGTTGCAGCAACAGATGGATAGAAGAAGCAGAGCATAAAAGAAGAGACCACCACCAAAATAACAACAACCACGCCACCTTAAAATAAGCCTCTCTAGCCAACCAACCTATAGAGAGCTATGCCACTCCTGAGGGATAAGCTCATCCACTATAGGCAAACCACCCGAAGAGAAACTCCAGCAGCGTCAAATGAGAGGGAAGCTAAGAACATGTAGACACTCCAAGCAAGCCAGCTTCAGATGTCAAGCAGCAGAGAAAGATAAGCAACTAAGGCTCAATCATCAAGAATGATGAGACTTCAGTCTAAACAGAACTCAAAACCAGAAGCTACCAAACAACAACATCAACAACCAACTCTACCATCATTCATCAAATGAGAGGGGAGCCAAGGACAAGCAGACACTCCAAGCAAGCCAGTTAGAGCCCCAAAAAGAGAGTCCACCACATATAAGGCATCCAAGGACCAGGTTGAACAACAAAGACAACATCATCTTCAGGGGGAAAGAAGAAAATCCCCAGCCAAAGCACGAAAGAAACCAGAAATAAGACCGAAGACCAGCTGGACATCAAACTCAACCATCACTTGGCAAGGCAAGTGAGAGGGGAGCAAAAAGACCAATCAGTGGTCAGCAAAGAGGCCAAGGTAATCACCTTTGATTCTATCCCACAAGCTCCTTACAGACAGAGAGGAACCTTCGTGACTTCTTCTGTTCCTCTCAGCCCACATATTATAATGACAAAAGAAATAAAGGGTCTTTGCAGGACTCTCAAGCATCAAAGCCTTATTCCAATTGTCAAGACACTTCAAATTAGGAAAGTTAGCAGCTCTAGCAATCCACTCAAAAAAATTCTTACAGAAGTCACAATCGAACAAAGTATGGTTGGTATCTTCATAGGAAGTGAGACAAAGATAACATCTAGAAGTCACATGAATACCAATTCTTCTGAGATAGTCATCAGTAGGTAGCTTATTAAGAACCGCTTTCCAAATATGACAAGAGAAGCACCCAGGTATCTTACTGTCCCAAATCCATTTGAAAATATTACTATAAGTACCTTTAGAACGGAAGGTATCCCAAAAGGTTCTCATAGTAGAAATAGAAACCTCCTTAAAGGTAATATAATCCTCTCCCCCACAGGGAGGCTTCTTGATGGAAATCAAATTATAAAATTTCTTATTCATTCTATTATCCTTAATAAACCAGGTTCCATCACGAATGATAGCATTAACATTACAAGAGCGATCCAGACCAGACTTAAGAAACCCATCTCTCCCAATGATGTCTTCAATCCATTTTCCTCCAGCAATCCAGGGGTCAGACCAAAGTCTAATATTAGCACCATCCCCAATATGAAAACTGATATGAGGTAGCATGAGTTCCTTAACTTTGACAATCTTCCTTGAGAGCCATGACCAAGCAGGACTAGGAGTAGCTGACCAAAAAGAATCATTCTTAAAATATCTCTCATTGACCCACTTAACCCACAAAGTATCCTTTTTATTAGTCAAATTCCAGGCATTGGTACATATGCAGGCAAGCAAGGTCTCTTTTGTTTTCCTAAAACCTAACCCCCCTTCACCTTTAGGAAGAGTGATCCTATCCCAAGGCACAAGGTGAAGAGTGGAATTACCTTCCGAATTGCTCCATAAGAAGTTCCTGCATATAGAGTCGATGGTATTGCAAACAGACATAGGAAGGGGACTAGAAGAAGACCAGTACAGATGTATAGTACTAAGAGTAGACTTAATGAGCTCACATCTCCCTACAAAAGAAAGAACTTTGGATTTCCATCCTTCCAGCTTACCTCTTACACGATCAATCAGGGGGGCACAGTCAGACTTCTTGAGTTTTCCAATGAACATAGGAACACCCAGATACTTCTAAGAAAGAGAACATTTAGAAAACCCAGTGATAGCCAAGATATTCTCTATAGGAGCATCTTTGCTAAACAGAATAGAACTTTTGCAGACATTAGCTCTTCTAGGGATTTTGACCAAGGCAAGTTATTTTCTTCCTTCCTTCTCCATTTCTCTTGCTCTTATCCTTACTTAGACCTTCCTCCAGGTCGAAACCTTGTTTTCCCATGGTAGAAATTGCTCTAAAGCTCTAAAACCCTACCTTTCTTGCTCCTTATGCTTAGGGTTTGCTCATTTGATGAAGAAAGGTGCTAGATGGATGAGTTCATAGCTTATGCTTAGATTTTATACCCTACCTGCTTGAGATTTCTTTTGTGTGGGGTTTTATATTCTCATTAGAGGCAAGTTTTATAACTTGCTCCACGTTTATTGCTTACCATAAGCTTTCTAGATCATGTTCTTGCTTGAAAATGATGATCCATGCACTAAAAAGCTATGCTTGACTTGGATTTCAATTTTTATAATGTTCCCTGTTCTTATTCAGTTATAGATGAACCTGTGATCATATGTACGTTATTCCTAAGGTATAATATGACTTGGATCAGATTGGTTTGACAACCTATGGTGCTAATCACCTATCAACCAATGGTCAATTTTAGGGTTTTAAGCTGATTTCTTCTATAAACCCATGACCCAATGATGGTACCATTGCAACAACCCTATGGTGTTGTCTTCATGAAAATTGATGGTGGTAACCAAGGGTGTCAACTGACGTTCACCCCTTAGGTCATGTTTTGGCCTAATTATAAGCCTAGTGATTAACAACTAAGTACCCTAATGATAATATCAATCAATGGTGATATTAGTTTGATATTTGATGCTGATTAATGAATATAGTGTTGATCTAACAACCTATGGTCACTTGATGGTCACTAATGATGGTGGATCATGTCTCTAAAACCTATGGTGAGTTAATCATATAGTTGTATCATCAATTAAGCCTTAGACCAATGGTTTCTTGGGTAATTTGATGCAATGGTCGGACCTATATTGTAATTGATGGTTTTAATATATGAACTTGACCCAATGGTCAAGATATAATGTTTATTACTCCAATAAAGTGGAATAATGGATAATGTAATATGTTGGTACTAATAATGTGATTTATATGGTTTCCTTTATATGATCAACTTAAGGAGCTTACTTTTTGACAATGGATGGCTTGTTTTAAATGAACAGTCGATTGTGGGTTTTACCCTACTTTCAATGGAACTTTTTGTGTTGTTAATCAAGGGATGTCTAGGGTTAGATGGTGACTTTTTATAGAGAACAAATCAAGGAATTCATAGGTGTTTTATCCAATGTGTTTACTTATGTAAACAACTAATGGTCTTACCTTTTAAACATCCAATGGTTCTGGGTGACATTGTGGTATGGTGATATGGGTTGAATGATGATGGAACAAATGGAGGATTACCCTTAATAAGGTAGTCTTACCTATTCACTCATATGAATAGAAGGGATGATATTCATATTGTGTTGATATGTAACCCTAATGAGATATAGCTTGTTATACCTAGCTTTAATATAACTAAACGATGGTAATTGGGTATGAATAGTCCTTGAATGACTAATACAATCATGAAGTACTATGTTAATGTTGTTGAAACCCCAGTATGCTATAACCCAATGGTTAAACCTTGATTTATGTGTAGGTTCATACTTGAGAATAGTATGGAATGTTATGGTGATGCTTCATCTTATGCATCCATGATCCAATGGGGATGCCATGAGTTGGTTTGGGTATAAGCACTGATTAGTGACATTGATATAATTTATCATGTTGAACCTAACTCTAATGCAAATAGATAAAGATGAGTATTCATGTTGAACATTCTTATATTATGGAATGATGGTGGAATAACCTCCTTAACATGATCATAACCTTAATGTATTAATTGGTGGTTATCATAGCCACATGGTTGATACTTTCTTATGCTAAACATGTGCATTATGAATATGATGAGTGTTAATCATATCTAGATTCCTTGCATGTTGATGTAATAAAGGAATGTTCTTAATGTTAGTATAACCCTTCTATGATTGTTTAAATATCTCCTATATCATTAATGCAATATTGTGTTGATCTGGTGTATTATATGTAAGTGATGTTGTTGAGCCTTGTTATAAGGCATGCAAAGATAATAATGATCTTGCAGGGAATAGTATGATGGTCTTAACGACCTTTGGGCATGGTTGAGCCCTGAATGAGGTTTAATCCTCTTATGTTGATAAGGGTTGATACACTGTGATATTGTGAAAAGGATTTATATCTTGTGATAGTATGATGACTAGTGTGGTCTCATGAATGGCAAGTGAATAGTACCATGTAATAATGAGATGAGAAATTATGTTTCACACATTTTATATCTTTTCAAAGTTGTGATATTTATATGCTTTCTAGAAGTGAATTAGGGTTTGTATGTCCACTTGTTTGATGCAACCATAATTCACCCAATTGGCATAACTAATTAAGTGCAACTCTAATCATGTAGTGCCCTGTGCCGTAGAACCATCTTTAGTGTTAGAACTTGCTGGATGGTGAAATGAGTATTCCAAAGGGAAACTCAGAGCACATACTGTTGAGTATGTGGGGGTAGCTGGTTGAGGATATATCCTTGTAATCCACAATGTAGATTGTGGAGGTTGTCTATGGTCATGCCTCATACATCTGATGTGATTGAGAACGACTGCGGTCGTGTCTCGGTGATTATAACATGATGTGATTAGAGGACAACTACAGTTGTACCTCAGTGATTGGGTTTTGTATAACCTAGTTTCTAGTACCATGACCTGTACCAAGGGCAGACTAGTAGTTAGAAGCTTGACTATATGTCGCTGTGGTGGCAACTTTGACTGATATGTCACTGCCTTTTTACTCGTATTGACTGAGGGGAAGAGATCTTAGGATACTGACACTCCTAGATCTTGTATGGAACTGAATAGCCCTTTGCAGGGGTCGGTTGGACTTTGAATGGTATGATTCAAATTCCCCAGGGCATAATAAAAGATGTATTACAGTCGTATAGCATATCTATTTAGGGTTATACATGACCCCTTGTTTGTTATCTTTACATAAAGATGATGCTTAGTGCAATTAAGAGATAGTAATTATACTTATGTTGTGGATATGCATAAGATTGTAAATGTGTACATATAGTAGTCATGCTTGTTGATATCTATACTGCTACTGCTAATTATAATTAGGATGCTAGCTATATCATGTTGTTAGTTATGCTTAGCATGCTAGCCATGCCTCTATAATTAGAAATGCCTATACTGCTAATCATGCTTATGCAAATACTCGTGCTTATGTTGATAGCTCTTCTTATGATATTGATCTGTTCAAACGGTTAGACATGCTAGTGTTGCTAGATATGCTTATGATGCTAGACTTATTCATGTTAATAGAGATAATATGCTACTAGACTTGCTTATGCTAGTTATGCATATGCTATTGAATCTCTTATACGGTTAATAAGCAAAATGATGATAGTCAGCTTGATGATGATAATTGTATCATCTCCTTTATGTATTTTGTTAATCATCAGTGTTGCTGAGCCTATTTGTTGTATATGATTAAACTGCTTAAACGGTCTCATTACCTAAAATGTTGTAATTAATAAGCATTATTGGAGGTTATATCTCTTGCTGGGACATGGGTCTCACCCTTGTGGTTCACCACATTTTTTTAGGTAGAAGTGACAAAAACAAACATGTGGCAGAAAAGAGGAGCTATAGTAATGAATCTTTGAGAAAGTTGATTAGATGTCTAGTGTGTCCTAGAGTCATCCCTGTACTCTTAGGTCTAGACAAGAAAAAGTTTGTATATGTTGTTTCAAACGAATCAAAATTTTGTTAGCATGTTAATGTTTGTTGTGTGGCATATACAAATATTGTTCTCCTGTGTATATATGTTGTGGCTAAGGTGATAGAACAATTTATATCAAATTCTTGGCATAGTATGGATATAAGAAATATGTTGGGCTCTTAGGAAAATGTTTCTGAGCGGGTGCTGACATTGAAATCAGTTTTAATTTACCCATATTTTTGGGTATGTGATTAATTAGTGATCGAATGTGCTTTTTGTTTTGAGTAATCTCATTTAGTGTAATGGGTTCTCATAGGACTGATCTTGGGTGCTTTGGAGGTTGGCCAACCTTGTATGTGGTGCTTTGGAGCTTGATCACCTCCCTTGTGGTGATTCTTGGTGGTTTCTCTCATTGGTAAGTGGTTCTTTTCCCTTGACCACATTTTCCCTTTAGAACCCTACCTTTATTATTCCCCTTTCTCGTCCATAGATTGTGGACTATCCATGGTGGTCATTTTGAGAGAGAACTCCTCATCACAAAGGGTAGGAGGCCATGTTTTGACAAGGTAGTACCCAAGTGTGAGGAATTTTTCTTCTCTTCTCTCTTCTTTCTTCTTGGTTCAGCCTAGGGTTTCTTACCCTATATTATTGAGCTATATTTGACCATGGTGTTCTTCTATTTGAAGGTGATCTTGTGGCCGAAGTGTTGACCTTGGTTGGAGCTTCATTTCTTCCTTGGAGTCTTTGATCATGGAGCTTGGTTCTCTCCTTATGGCAGATTATACAACTTTCTACCTTCTTCTATTACTTGCACCTTAATCATGCTTGCATGTTACTATTTTGATCTCTAGTCTTGATGCTAATGTGCTATATGAAGTTTTTGTGATATAAGGTTTAAGACTTTGTAGTATTCTCATGTAGATTACATTCTTTCTTAAACCCAAATTTCTTGTGTCTGACTTGGTATGTGTTGGTTGAGGTGGTTGTGACACATGCATCATGTTCTTGGTTTAATCACCATGTTGGGTTCAACCTTTGTGTTTCTTGAGGTTTTTGAGTTGGTTTTCTTAAGGTTGAAGCTTGGTCTTCTTTATCTTGGTTTGGTTTCTTGAAGGTGTTTAGGTTGAAGTTCAATTTTCATGGTTTTGATGCATATCATGCATGGAGTTTTTCCACCTTGTTGATGGTGATCTTTCTTGATGTTCACCTTCTATTTTAAACGAGCTTTATCTCTATTTTGATGTTGCCTAAGTGCTGTTAGGATAGCTTGAACTTGGTGGTTTCTACACCTTGATCTTGTCTTAGTCGAGACCTATGCTTTGCTTTTGGTCGAGATGCATGCTTTTGTTTCGGTCGTGACCCTTGGTTTTTGTTTTTATTGAAACTTATGCTTTTTTTAGGGTCGAGACAAGCCCTTGATGGTGGTCAAGACACCATGTTAGTGGGTGGTCAAGACATGTGTTTTCTTCATGGTCAAGATGCTTGTTTTGTGCATGGTCGAGACACCTACTTTTGTGGTGGTCAAGACACATTTTCTTGAATGGGTTGAGACACCTAGTTGTCTTGAGGTTGAGAGGTTGAGACACTTGGTTGGATATGGTCATGACACATGTTTGCTTGGGTGGTCGATACACATACATGTTACATGATGGTAACACATGCATAACATAAAGAGATGGTTACACATGTACATGCAATGGTGGTGATACTTAATGCTATTTTGATAATGGATTAACCAAGTTAATGATGATGCTCTAATACTCATGTACTCCAAGAAAGTGGGAGGTGACATGATTAGGGTTTGGTGATTTATTTATGACATGAAACCCTAATAAACTAAGTATGAAACCCTAACCCTAATGTTGGGGAATATGATGTGTTTGCTTGCCTCATTTGAAGTAGTTGCCACATTATGATGTTTTTTTTCTCTCTCTCTCTTATTTATGAACTCCTAACCATGTAGGTGAAATAAATGTCATAGCTTGTGCATGCTATGGCAATGAACATATGACACAGGGTGATTTCTATAAGCCTTGTTGAGGCATGTGGATATCACAATGATGTGATGGGTTTTATGACCTGGAAGAGGTTTAATGCCTAGTGTGAGGTGTGATCCTATAGTGATGTGATTGAGGGATTGATATCCTACAGTGATGTGGCATTGAGATTGACAGTGCCACAAGTATCATGTGGTTATGTGACAAGTTCACCCCTCATACATTTTATATCTTATGGAGTTGTACTATTCCCTTATCTTTGTAGAGTTTGTTTTGGATTTGTATGTTGTAACTTGATTGATGCTAAAAGACACCCAATTTGCTTAACTAATCAAGTGAAACACTAATCATGTAGGTGCCCTGTGCCATAGATCCATTCCAATGTCAGTCTTAGTGATGGATGGCGAAATGAGTCATTCCTATGGGAAACTCGGAGCACATATTTTTGAATATGCATGGGTGCAAGTCGAGTATCTCCTTGCGTCCATAATAGGTTGTGTGAGACGGCCATGTGTTAGCTGATCTCCTTGTTATTTGGATGGCCATGCATGATCCAATCCTTTCTTTTAAGAATGGGCATGTATGGGCCTATTATTCTAGCACCGTTACCTGTACCAAGGTGGTTTAGGTGTTTATAGATGGATTCCATGCATGATCCAATCCTTCACCTTAACTGTATGCCACTATTTTGTAGTTGATTGATATAACTCTTCCGTGTTTCTCTTATATTGACCAAGAGGTGTTAGAGAGGTCTTGGATTTCAGCTCTTTCATTGACATTTTATGGCACCGACTTCAACTTAGTAGTGGTCGGTTGGATTTGGGTGGTATGGCTCAAATCCTCAGGGCAATAATAAAAAATGTAATACAACCATGTAGTATACTTTGCTTAGGGTCAAATGTGAATAACATTAGTTGATCCCTAGCCTTATGTTTGTATTGATTTTTTGAATTATAATTTGGTAAGAGAAATCAATTGTTATAAATGTTCTTCACATTCATTCTTAAAATATTAATTGTTCTAATGCTCAGTGGTAACTTCCTAGTTTGCTTACTCTTCTTTACTGTTAGATACATATCATTTAGCTGAATCTGCTCAACTGGTTAAGTATGCTACCTACCTGCTTCAGTATCTGTGCTTTTAATTGATGTTGGCGGAGAGTTATATCTATTCCTGGGACCTTTGGTCTCACCCCATGGGTTTCCACATCTTTTAGGTGGTCGAGCACGAGGAGGTATAGGCCATGTTGTTGAGGCTGAGCATCAAGAGGAGTAGTAGTTGAGTCAAGGTTGGATGAGCTTCTTGTGTTTTATAGAAGAGTCCTATTTATCATCCTTATACACTCAGGTCCTTGGTAGAGTTTTGTAGATGTCGTATATTGAGACTACATTTTGTCTTTATGCCTTTGTTATACATATATGGCATGCATGTATATGTGACAGGTTACCCCTTATAACATGATGTGGCTAGAAAGCCAGTGAACAATGCTATGTAATGATCTTTTGGCAGGTGTTAAATAAATACATATGGATTCTGTGGACCTTGATGTGATATGCTTCCACTTGAGGTGGATGTGTCAAATGATTTTAATTTCCTATGTTTTTTGGTAACATGGTTTGTTAGTTTTAATCCCATGCTTGGTTTTGAGTAATCTCACTCTATGGTGTGTCGGGTGTCATAGTGTAATAGGTTGGTATCAGAGCTTTAGGTTCTTTGAGTCTACAGGGACATAGGACTAGGGTTTGTATCTGTTCTAGTGTCCTCCATTCTTGGAACAGTTACTTCTACTTATTCATACGAAGAAGAAGAGAAGGGAAGATGACTGGAGAACACAAAGAACATGCTGCTAAGAGTAGTGTTGCTGCACCTGGAGGTGTTGCAAGAAGGCAATAGAGGGTGGATGCTATGCCTAAGATGCCCTAGTTAGACCAAGTAGTGGTGGAAAATCCTACTTTTCAGTCCATGTTTGGTTGTTTATGGCCATGATTACACATATGGCGGACAAAATGCACATTCCTCAAGCGCCTCCAACAACGTTTATTGATTACAACATTTTAAGTAATGAAACAGTTAAGCGGTTTAATCAAATATAACAAATAAGATCAGCATTACTGATGATTATCAAAATACATAAGGAGCAGATAATAACTATCATTAGCCAGACTATCATCCTTTATCTTGTTGACAATATAAGAAATTCAATAACATATGCATATCTAGCATCATGAGCAAGTCTAGTAACATAGCTTAGCTAACAACATGAGCATGTATAATTGGTTGAACATATCAACATCATAAGAAGAGCTAAAAACATAAGCACAACTATCTGGATAAGCATGATTAGCAGTATATGCATCTCTAATTACAAAGGCATGGCTAGCATGCTAAACATAACTAACAACATGAGATAGCTAACATCATGATTATAATCAGAAATAGTAGTATAGTTATCAACACAAGAATAGATACTGTATGTACACATCGACAATATTAAGAATATCCACAACCTAAGTGTATCTACTATCTCTTAATTGCACTAAGCATCATCTTTATGTAAAGATAACAAACAAGGGTTATCATTGAATGTGAAACGTTGTGTATAACCTTAAACAAATATGCTACACAGCTATATTACATCTTTTATTATGCCCTAGGGAATTTGAATCATACCATTCAAAGTACAACCAAACCATGCGAAGGGCTATTTGGTTCCATACAAGATCTAGGAGTGCCGATATCCTAAGATCTCTTCCCCTCGATCAGTACGAGTAAAAAGGCAGTGACATATCAGTCAAAGCTGCCACCACAACAACATATGGTCAAGCTGATAACCACTAGTCCGACCTTGGTACAGGTCACGACACTAGAAACTAGGGTATTCAAACCCAATCACTGAGGTACAATCATAGTTGTCCTCTAATCACATCATGTTATAATAATCGAGACACGACCGCAACCATTCTCAATCATATTAGATGTATGAGGCATGGCCATAGCCAACCTCCACAATCTGCATTGTGGATGACAAGGATATATCCTTAACCTTCCACCCACACATACTCAACAGTATGCGCTCTGAATTTCCCTTAGGAATACTCATTTCACCATCCAACAAGTTCTGACACTGAAGATGGTTCTACGACATAGGGCACTACATGATTAGAGTTGCACTTGATTAGTTATGCCAATTGGGTGAATTAAGACTGCATCAAACAAGTGGACATACAAACACTAATTCACTTCTAGCAAGCATTTAAATATTAAATCTTGAAAAGATATAGAATGTATGAAACATAATTTCTCATCTCATCATCACATGGTACTATTCACTTGCCATTCATGAGACTACACTAATCATATTATCACAAGATATAAATCCTTTTCACAATATCATAGGGTATCAACCCTTATCAACATAAGAGGATTGCACCTCATTTAGGGCTCAACCATGCCCAAAGGTCATTAAGACCATCATATTATTCAGTGCAAGATCATCATTATCTTTCCATGCCTTATAACAAGGCTCAACAACATCACTTATATATAATACGCCAAATCAGCACAATCTTGCATTAATGAGCTAGGAGATATTCATAAACAATCATAGCAGGGTTATATTAATATTAAGAACATTCCTTTATTACTTCAAGATGCAAGGAATCTAGATATGATTAACACTCATCATTTTCACAATGCACATGTTCAACACAAGAAAGTATCAACCATGTGGCTATGATAACCACCAATTAACACATTAAGGTTATGATCATGTTAAGGAGGTTATTCCACCATCATTCCATCATATAAGAATGTTAAACACGAATACTCATATTTACCTAATTACATTAGAGTTAGGTTCAACATGATAAATTATATCAATGTTACTAATCAACACTCATACCCAAACCCTAACTCACGACATCCCCATTGGATCATGGGTGCATAAGGTAAAGCATCACCATCACATTCCATACTATTCTCAAGTATGAACCACACATAAATCAAGGTTTAACCATCATGTTATAGCATACTAGGGTTTCAAAAATAATAGAGTACTCCATGATTGTATTAGTCGTTCAAGGACTATTCATACCCAATTACCATCATTTAGTTATATTAAAGCTAGGTATAACAAGATATACCTAATTAGGGTTACATATCAACACAATATGGTTATCATCCCTTCTATTCATATGAGTGAATAGGTAAGACTAACTTATTAAGCATAACCCTCCATTTGCTCCATCATCATTCAACCCATATCACCATACCACAATGTCACCCAAAACCATTGGATGTTTAAAAGGTAAGACTATTGGTTGTTTACATAAGTAAACACCTTGGATAAACCACCTACAAAGTCCTTGATTTGTGCTCTAGAAAGAGTCACCATATAACCCTAGACATCCCTTGATAATCGATAAAAAAAATTCCATTGAGAGTAGGGTAAAACCCACAATCGATTATTCAGTTAAAACAAGCCATCCATTGTCAACGATTAAGCTCCTTAAGTTGATCATATAAAGGAAACTATATAAATCACATTATTAGGATCAACATATTACATTAGCCATAATTCCACCTTAATGGAGGAATAAATAGTAGATCTCGACCGTTGGGTCAAGTTCACATGTTAAAACCATCAATTACAGTATAGGTCTAACCATTACATCAAGTGGCCCAAGAAACCATTGACCTAAGGCTTAATTGATGATAAAACTACAATGCTTGACTCACCATAGGTTGTAGAGACCTGATCCACCATCATTAGTGACCATTAAGTCACCATAGTTTGTTAGATCAACACTAATTCATTAATCAATATCAAATATTAAGCTAATGTCAACATTGATTGATAACATCAGTAGGGTACTTAATGGTTGATCATTAAACTTCTAATTGATCCAAAATCTGACCTAAGGGGGTGAAGATAGGGTGTCCCCATCATTTGACACCCATGATCATGAACATCATTTGTTATGAAAACAACACCATAGGGTTGTTGCAATGGTACCATCGTGGGGTCATGGTTTATAGAAGAAATCAACTTTAAACCCTGAAATTCACCATTGTTAGATAGGTGCTTAGCACCATAGGTTGTCAAACCAACCTGATCCAAGTCATATTGTACCTTAGGAATAACATACACATGATCACATGTTCATCTAGAACTGAAATCAGAATAGGGAACGTTATAAAAATCAAATCCAAGTGAAGCATAGCTTTTTAGTGCATGGATCATCATTTTCAAGCAAGAACATGATCTAGAAAGCTTATAGTAAGCAATAAACGTGGAGCAAGTTATAAAAATTGCCTTTAATAAGAAGATGAAACACCACACAGAAGAAATATCGAGTAGGTAGGGTAGATTACAATAATAAGCTATGAATTTGTCCATCTAGCACCTTTCTTCATCAAATGAGCAAACCCTAAGCATAAGGAGCAAGAAAGGTAGAATTTTAGAGCTTTGGAACAATTTCTACCATGGAACAGCAAGGTTCCGACCTAGAGAAATATAGGAGGAAGAAGAGAAAAGAATTAAATGGAGGAAACAAGAAAAAACTTACACTTTTAGGTCAATATCATTAGGAAGAAGCTTTATAGACCCAAATAGGGAATCAATTGCAACCCTAGAATGTTTTCTAAGAAGATCCCCACTTTCTTCTTTCTTGGGCAGAAAAATTCATAGCTAAATAGAGGGAGAAAGAATCTAGGAGAAGGAGAGATGTGGTGGAGAGGAAATGGCTCGTTTTGGTGCTTGGGGATAAGTATATGACACTTTAATATAAAGAAAAAGAAAAAGTTGAAATTCTAGTATATATCCAAGTGTCCATGGCTTAAATTATTAACAATATATAAGCAAACACACAAGCAGCTCTTCCCCCGTCCCTATAGACCTTCTTATCTTTCCTTTGTCGAAATTCCCAGCCAATCACATAATTCCTTAGTTGATAGCTACTAAAGGTAGCTCATCCATGAAGGGGTAAACCCTAAAATACCCTTGATGAAAACACCTTCAAACCATGGCTCAAATAGGAGCCCCATGGTTCAAAAATCTCCAGAATGATAATATATCATCTAAGAAACATAATTTATGTGACAAATTGCAAAGAAAAACCCTCAATTGGGTAAATTGCATAAAAGTCCAAAATGTACATAAAATTGCATAACTTGTTCAAATAGTGTCCAAATTGGACCAAATTTGAAACTTAATCTTGTATTATGATTTCAAAACATACAAGAAGGTTATATTAGGGTTATAAGCATTAAATTATGGTAATTAAGCCTATTCAACTCATTAAGCAAGTTCAGGGGCCTTACAACTATAAACCCCTAACATGGATTTTACCCCTGAAATCCAAGGTAAACAAAGATGGGTACTTTCTTTGCACCTCATCCTATTACCTTCACTTGGTTACTTGCATATCATGGTGATGTCACATCATTCATACATATATCATCTTGGGTCAGCACAAAAACCCCCACCTAAGAAGACATTCACAAATATGGAACATAGAAACTTGTTGTGCCACCTGCACAAATCTAATAGGAACTTTCAACTTTGGGACTCAATTGTCATATTGAATTATTCCATATGTTGTATCACACATCACTCAGAGGCCACACTCACTGGATCTTACCAAACATAGAACATCATGTATCTATTATCATATGCAACTTTATAAGGTTTCATCTCTATGCTCCTTTAATGGTTGTCGTAATAAAAAACTCAATCAACCATGTAGGAACCCCCTAGTTTTCAAGAACTTATGACGAATATGTTTTTAGAGGGTTCTCCAATCATCTCAATGGTGGACTGACCATATATTTGGTTGAAGAATCATACACTTGTACATAACTATTAATAAATATAACTTCCTGACTGACCTTGTTAGGGGTGGAGCAAAGACATTCTATTCATATTATCAAGATTCACATAACATACTTAATAGAGGTATCATAACTCCTAGAGGATATTCTAGTCAACCCCCAACTCACTCTTGTTCAACTTGTCTCATTGCTATTACTACTTCTACAACCCTAAGTTTTTTTAAGAAATATTGATCATATTATTGACCATATTTGAAATACTTTGACATGTCATCATTTAAAGCTTGATATAACTTGTATGACATGATTGGAACACTCTGTTCCTCATATTCATAAATTCTATTTGTACATTGGTTAGTCTAAAGGACATAACTCTAAACTCATCATGGTCATGTGAATTACGTCATCCAATCTAACTCTTATGCATTGATATTTGATCATAGGTTTATCTTAAATGAACACAGTATAGCATATCCATAGACCAAAAAACCATCTATCCTTAATAGTGGTCCTGTCCAGCTATCACTAAACCATACACAACATTATAGAATCACTTTTTTCAAAACAACATTTAGAGGGTCATCATAAACTCTCTCTCTCTAAGGGAGAGGAACACTTGGAATGTTTATTTAATAAACATTTCCAACCTTCACATACTTCCCATACTATTGATACATCTTGGATACTAGGATTCATTACCTTGATATCCACCTCATGTGCTATAAGGAACTCATATCCTTATCTCAACTACTTTTACCAACATAACAAATATCAAGACATATAAGAGGAGTCTCCCAAATTATTGGAAGGCTCAAAAGCAAACTCATCACAAACTTTATGATCTTAGAACCATAGTCCAAGCAACCTTATGGTATAATAAGCTATCCACCCTCATGTTTACAATGAATCCACACATACCAAGTGGCAATGATCCACTTGAAAGTTGTGCCCTAAAAAGGAAAGACACAAAGTGAAACACACTTCCCATACCATAGTAATATTTTTCAAGAGTCACTAACAAAAAGGTAACCAATTCTATTTTCATTATGAAGGTTACAACTTCTTATGTATCATTTTACCTTTTTCCACTACAAAAAATTGGGCTATTGTTCAAGAACATTTATGAAGAACCAAGAACCGTGAATAATAAAGTCTATTTGTGAGGACTTGTCCCTCAAATACGAGATTGAATCCCTCAAGCGTGTTTTTAATGTAAGTAGACCTTTTTGAGGGACACTAATCCCTCACAATTTCATTATTCACTCCCCCATTCCGTGAAAAATGGTTTCCCACCATACGGGTCTTAGTTTCCCTCCACAACTTTCCCAAAACCCCCGCAAACAACCTGTCGGCGCCCTGCGCTCGCTGCGTCCCTCCCGCTCCAGTTTGGCTGCGCTCTCTGCGCTCTCGGCGTTGCCACAAGGAATCGGTTGCCGCCATCATCCGTGCCATGCTAGGTCCTGCTCCACCGCCACCGAGGATTGATCATCTTCTTTGCTTGGACGACCGTGGTCTTGGCTTGGACGGCGATCGCAGCTGAATAAGGTAGGTTCCAACATCTTTCTCCTTCCCTATTCTCCTCCCTTCACCCCCTGATCTGGATGGTCCAATGATGGCGGGTGGACGCCTAAGGGGTGTGCTGCCATGGAGGTTCGTGAGACAGGCATGTCCCCTCCCCCTTCTTCTATTACACGTGGGGATGGTAGTGATGCGGGGGTGGGCATCCTGGATGGGTGTCGCTCGGAGGGGCAAGGTGAGATTGAGGGCTTGGAGAAGCCCTACTGCTCTGATCAGGTGGCACGGGGTTCCGACAGGGAGGGGGAGAAGTTCCTGGTGGTGGAAGATGCATGTAAGGGGTTTGAGATTTTGCCTCAAAGATCCAATCCAAGTCCTACATAAGTTGCATGTAAGGGGTTTAATATATGTATGATTATTGTGAAGTTAATATTAATTTAGGATCCTACAGAATTTGAATAGTAGGATGTAGCTAAGAGAACAACTACAATGCAAACTCTGGTGATTGGTTTTCCTTATCAGTCTCTCTCTGTAGGGTGACTCTAATCACAGAAGCAACAAGCCTTGTTTCCTTTGTAATTATCATATTTTTGAGATCTCTAACAAAAAATGCTTTGTTGTTTAGGTGGTTTTGAATTTTGAATCTGTCAGTCAATGCTCTTGCCCATATAAATCCATGAATGAGCTTGTTGATCATTTTTTCCCCAACCATCAACATCAGTATCTTACTCATTAGCTAGATCCTATTATTTTGTCATGTAGAATATAGTATTTCCTGAGTTTCTCTAGGAATTCCTTAGCATTTATCTTTGAAAGACAATCCTCTTGACCTATTTAAGGATATTATATGCTTGTAACTACATCACATATTACTTTCTCTACAGAATACACTTTGGACATCACATTTTTACCATTGTATCCTCATTGTTATTTTTATGCATGTGACGTTTACCATTGTATCCTCATTGTTATTTTTATGCATGTGATGCTTATTACTCTACTTTTTGCAAATAACTCTGGGCACATTTTTTATGAATCCAAAGAGTATCTTAATGTCTTTTGTGGTTTTTGTCTAGAGTATGTCCACTTCACAATTATTTATCATACAATCATGCTTATTCTTTCTTCTCAATAGAATTGAAATTGTTTCAGTTTTTTGATGATGTGAAAATCAACTATCATAAAAGTTGTCCTGGTGCTTTAGGGAAAAGTCAGTGATGAGCATGAGGAAAAGTAAATATGAGACTTCTTGTTCATTCAAACGTCATTGGTTGTCATCTCCATGCATCATGTCTTCTTTCTACTTGGTACTTGTTTCTCTCACAAATGAAGGATTACACATAAGCACACTTGATGATAATTCACTAACCATAAATTCTTCAAAAAATGTGGCCATGGAACTGCCAATGAGATGGAAACAAGTCAAGGGTGTTAGGTAGACATCATTGCTCTTAAATAAAATGTCTCAAGCTCTATTTGATCTTCATTATGATGCCAATGATAACCAGTCACCTCTATTTTCTTCTTCAAAAGAGGTAGCACTAAAGTCATCAGCCAAGTTATGGAAGCATCAATAGCTTCTTCATATTGATTGAGCCCTTGACCTTCTCCTTAGTCCTTAGATAGTTGATTTCAGCATTTAATTATTCTAAATTTGTGCCTCCTTTAGATACCAACTTTTTGGGAAGGTGTGTTATCCTCAGTGATGGTATTCCAATGTGTCTATCAAATTCTTGTCCTCTAAAGGTGGCTACATCCAATGGGAAACAATTTTCTTGCCTACAAAATTGTTAGCAAAGGCATACCAATTGCAAATCAAACCCTATTAGGGATAGCTTTAACTATGGACCACAAGTATTGTTGACAATTTGGCTAATACTTAACAATGCATGGTCACAAGTATGCCCAACAATTGGTATTGAACACTCAATGTCATGATTTGGTTTGCTCAAAGTTGATGTTCAAGACTATTGAATGAACAAAAAATGACCTCTCTCACCCACAAAACTATAGACATCCAAAATACATGGCATGTGCCACCTGGATCTGACGCTAGCCGCGACACAACATTGATCCAACGACTGCGGTCATTAACGGGGCAGTTCACAAGCGCGAGCACTTTACTGATACACTTACTGGTCACTATGCCTTTATATACCCTTGGCAAGATCTCGCTCTAGCTCTGGTTGGTTGCTAGAGTCCCTAGGGAGATGGGAGGGTGGATAGAGGCGGCATCTGCTAGGCCAGTGACGCTACAATACGACACTATAGCAACTTACCTTTAGTAGGAACGAGGAGGAAGAAACAAAAGGGGAGAAAAGGTATAATCCTAATGGATTAGGGTTAGGCTATGATACCAATTGATGTGGCACACATCATAAAGGAGCAAAGGATTGAGTAATCAAAGTTATTCTATTTCTTAAACTTGAATTATCTACCTAGACAAGACCCAAGGATTGTTATTTATAATAGCTAACTGAGTGAACACCTAAGCGCTGCTAAAATTGCTTAAATTACCATTTTTTTTAAACTTATAACAATGATTATAAACTTCTGAACATCCCTTTAGACTTCTGCAGTTGATAGTAGGCAACCATGGAGCCATGACAATCAGCACACCCAAAAGAATGGACATGGTCGTCCAACCACCAGCCACATACATCCAAAACATAAAGTTAAGCTTGTCGGACCTTTCTTTTGGTAGGGTGGTGGTATGGTCAGTATAAGATGGATGCAAATGTTTTACAATTTCACATCCAGTTGCATCTTTAAAATTCAGATCCAAATATATATATATAATTCTTTCTAATCCCTATGTTCAATTGGGATTTGGGTTGAGTCCATCTTTTTGCGGATATATTGTTTATTTAATTATGTAAAACTCTGTTTTTTTAATCAACACTTTTGTCTTAGTTCTTATTTCTGTTAACATTGTTCCCTTTGCATTTCCAGTTGGATCTTTGCTAGAAAATGGCCAGACATCATCCAGGGACATCTTTTGAGTATAATATGCTCTTCTCTCTCTCTTTTTGAGTGGTTGGTTGTGCTTTCGTCTGTTATCATTCTTATTGTCTGGGGAGGTTGCCTCATTACTACCATGGAGCGAGATTTGATTGGTTTGGCCATAATAATGGTTGGTATAACTCTTTTGCTTGCTTTCTATTCTATCATGCTTTGGTGGAGAACCCAATGGCAAAGCTCAAGTATGTTTCCTATGTCTTATATGACACTTTTTTATTGGATGTTTCTTTTTGTGCTTTCTGAATATTGCTAAAGGTCCTTCATTTACTAGTTCCATTTGGATGAACCCAAAGAGCTTGTCAATAGTGTAGAGTGCTAGTTGTCCCCAAGGCTGCTTTTTGATTTTATCCTTTCTTGAAGAATTGAAGTTTTGCTTGATAGGGTTCCTACTTTATAATAGCGTCGTAAATTTGTTTTTGTTTTATTTCTATTATATTCAACTGAATCGTGCTGTGAAAACTCAAGTATTTTGATGCAATAAGTTTATTCCAACGCAATAAACTTGTAGGCATGTGTCACATCAGGGTCTACTACTTCTGAGCAATATTCTCCATCTGGCTTCTTCTTTGGCATATCAGCATTAATTCTTCTGAATTTGTGCCTCCTTCAGATACCAACTTTTTGGGAAGGTGTGTTATCCTCAGTGATGGTATTCCAATAAGTCATGACTTGTGTTTTAATCTGTCAAGATCCATGCACACTAGCAGCTAGAAAAATTATATTTCATCTAAAGTATCAGTGGTTTTATACACTGCAATGATGTTAGACTCTGGATGGTTACCAATTTTGTAGGTTACAATTTGGTTGGATGGTATTTCACAGTGGTGATGTACTACAAATTTGTAAACAATGACTAAGTTGGATATTATTTTGAATCAGACCTAAACCATCTCTAGGACACATGTTTATGACACAAGATTAACCATGTTTCTCTTCTTAGTCATTGTGAAATGAATGTGAACTTTGGGTCTTCTTAGTCATTCTGTAAATTACTGAAGAAGGTGTTTAGTTCCTATGGTTAGTGCAAGATCAACACTAGCTCTATAGAAAAGGATGTTGCTTTTGTGAAAACCACTAAGGTACTGATTAATCTTTAGAACTAGGAGATACAAGTTCATTCAGATCCCATCATTCTTCAGCATTAAAATGGAAGATCTAATCCCATATCAAGCTGAATTAACAATCTGAAAATTCAAAATTTTAGTATTGTCCTTTTTCCATTGAATTTTACTTATAATACTACAAGGTGGTGGAATCGTATCACACAAACAGCAGGAGATTAAACTCATGAATAATAATGCATCATCTACTTTAGCCTTTTCTTATAGTCTATCCCTATATTATGATGTTTCCATCTGTTTTTGCATACCAGGAAGATGACCATTCCTCTAGGAAGTTAAATGAAGTCCACGATAAGGTTCGGGTAGGTATTGAGAGGCTCATGGAGGAAGGTATGAAATGGTTACGATGATATTCATTTTGTGGCTTGCTTTATTCATTACTCATTAATCTTTTTTCTTCTATGATGAAAACATAGTTAGTGGGTAGGGTTTTTTCAGGGAAGCAAGATTTTGTTAAGGTATGATTTGTTCTAACTGATAAATTGCTGTGACTTACTTGGAATTGAGGTCATCCACTGATAACATTGACATAAATTAATCTTTTATTGGGTGTAGCTGGGATTATCGATGATTAGTTAGGAGAGTCATACATGGCACCAGATAACTCATCAAATCTGCAGCCTACGACCGTAGCTGCAACTACTGACCTGCAGTTTGTAGCAAGTGGATCAGAGGTAATGGTCTTGATATGTACTTTCTACACTTTCTTCTAGTTGGATATAATGAATTGATATAAATATAGTTGTATATTGAAGCAGCTGAACAAGCAAATTCACACTGAGGAAACTGTGTCCAGAAAGATATATCCTAAGAGACAAGAATATGAATGGCGCCCAGTGCCCATTTTATGAAAGCGCTTTGACATTATGGATCCTTTCATGGGGAAGGTATCTCTTTTTCCTTCTGTTTCTGATCAGCTCAAGTTGAATACCGCCTCTTCAGATTTTCCCTGGATAATAACGAGACCTGTTCTTGTTTGCATTATTGCTAATAAAGATCCATGGTGTGTGTTTGAGCAAAGAACTCTTTTCAGATAATAGTAACCTGGCCTTTGTTATTATTTTTTATTTACTTTCTTATAAGATGATTTCAAATTTCGAAAATTTGGCTGGTTATGCTTGCTCTAACTACCTGGATACTTGATTCTCTCAGATGGGTTCTTATGTGCTTTCCTCATGAAAGACCTTCTTGTGAATGAAATATCTTGCAGTTTATTTGTGTAGAAACAAAGGGAGGCAGTAATCCATATTTCTCGGGAAAACCTACTATAAATTTGAGAGGGGGGGAAATTATAAACCCCACAGACTCAGCCCTAATTCAGTAAACACATATTTCAACTGCAGCTACACACCTTAAAGGTGTACCAGCATAAACGCCTCAAGCGTATAGGTGATTTTCATGGAAAAAGTTCTAAAAAAGATAACATACAATAGTAGACTAGTATCCAACAATGTGGTTTGCCTCTAGAATATGTGCTATACTAGTTAATCATTTGTCCTCTAGATGTTGGTGAACTAGTTGAAGAATTATAAGATTTTTGGTAGGACCTTTGAAAGAATCACTTATTAAACTCTATTTCTCAATGGCTATGTTCAACCATCTCTTAATCTCTTTTTAAATTGCTTTTCGTTCTATTTATGCTTGATTTCTACGATTCTGTTATGTTCTTTCATATTTCCATTATTGAACTCAAAGAGTCTCAGACTAGGCACAAAGGCAACATTTCTAGATTTCTGTATATGAATTGGATTGAAATGGTATAATGCTTTCACCATGCTTGTTAAAGCAGCAAGGAGGCAGGGCTGAGTGCTTAGACTAAAGTTAAGCCAGCTAGGGCTTGGAACAGAACTTAAACTAGAGCTTGGAACAGAAATTAAACTAGTTCTATCTGTACTAAGATTTCCTTTAGCTATAATATCGGCCACTTCATTCAGCTTTCATGGAATGTGGCAGATCTTCAGGTTTGTTCCTCCATTAGCTAGCTTTTGAGCTCTGCAAACATTCTTCTATTTGGCATTGTCTCTGTCTTAACATTCTTCTCAGTGGATGTATTTCTCCCTCAATGATTGCAGTCTTCTTTTCTTCTTGGTAACTTCATATTACTTGTAATCAGACATATGATTTGCATTACTGGTTTATGTAAAGAAGGTGAAATTTCTTGGTTGCTTTGTGCACATAATGGGGAACTTTATTTTTTATATGTTTAGGTGCTTGATCCTACTGAAAAAAGCTTCTTGGTGATTTTGTCATGTATGATCTTTCTTGTGAAATGGGTTCATATACCTTGGGTCATGAGTTTTAGACCCTATTTTGAGGTATGTTTTTTTGTCTTTCATTAATAACATACAATGTTACAAATGTTCTATTGGATTGATAATTTTTTTTGAATGTTATCTTTTGTTTCACATGTGATTGAGTTAGAGATGCAATTGTGATTTTGGTTGTGATTCATTTGAGGTGTTATCAGTTATGTTTCTGTGAGTTGATGAGTATTAACTTAATGTTATGATGACCAGGAAAAGTAAAAGAAGATGGGCGATGCTAGGGATATTGTTACATGGAAGATGTTACACCAGTTTGGAATCATAGAAGATGTTACAGACTAGGTGGGAAAGAATGATTACATGGAATAAGCATCCATAATCTTATATTAATTCTATCAATGCCATGTCTTTAGGTTTCGTGTGTGGTGGTCAACTCTGCTCCTGCCATGCATTCTACTGTGAAGGTGAACAAGGAGAATTTTGTCGGCTGAACTGCCGCTATGACGGTGAACATGGAAAACACCACACATCCATATATGGTAAATCTGATATTGTTTTCTCTACTACCTCTATGTTACAATTTAATGTCCTCACTGATTTATAACTACATGGCATTGAAAATTCTAGAGCTCGAGCATATAGTTCCCAGTTAGTTCCTATACATGCTTCTGAATTTTTGCTCAGTTATTGCACATATAGAACACTTTGTTCATATATGTTCTTGAACTATTCCAAATCTTTGTGTGCCCTGCTAGAAATAGTGATGGTCCAAACACTTTTCTTTTATGCTGGATGTCTTTTTCATGCCTTCTGCTGTGTGCTGAAGATGCCTATTTATGGCCTTTGCTGTTGGTGAGTCCTGGTGGTGTTGTTTTTCTGCTACATCTATTGAGGATAGCTTCACCATGGTGGTTTTCTGTTGCTACAGATTGCAAAGATGTACTACGATGTTGCTATCTATACCAAAATTGATTCTATGCTAGCCATGCATGTGTTGGATATTTTGTTAACCAATTGTCTCTATTTTTCCAATGTCATGAAGTCCACTTCTTTTCCAATTAACATCAAAGAAGATGTTTTGTCTCTTCTAGGATCAAATGAGATACAAAATGATGTTATTGTTGCTACCAAATTTGCTGCATATCCATGGCGTTTGACATCTGGGCAGTTTGTGAATGCTTGCAAGTAAGTTTTTTGTTTTACTTGACTTTTTCATATGTAACTTGCAAGCTCTTACTCTTATGTGATATTTTTTCATTTCTCTCTTAGATTCCGTTTCTTGAAATGCTATGCACATATCTTCTCATGCTAAAATTGTTTGACATTTATGACTGTAATCATTTGTTGGTTTTTTATCACATGAGAACCTTGTCCTTGTTTAGGCCTCAAGTTATATTTTAATTTTGTTGCATTATTTGAACAGACTTTGTTTTATGTTTCTTTTATTTGGGCTTTTGTAAAATGATGTGCTCTATTCTACATTAGCTACCACCTGACTTTTATTTACTCTACTGGCCCTAAATAAAGGTTGTGTTATGTCATTAGAGACTCACCTTGATAATTATAAATACAACTCATTTCTGTTTTATCGTTTAATTTGTTTTTGTTAGGGTCTTCATTACCATCTCTCCATGCCCAGTGATCTTACTCCAAACACCAAGGTCTCCAGATCACTCTCCAACCTCAAAGCTCTTGATAATTGATGGACATATATGAGACCAGTAGGTAAGGTGGGTATTTGATATTGTCCCTGATAGACATTACATTTTCTGCTAGTGTTATGAGACTAGTATGAGACCAGTAGGTTCCTATTTTGATCATTGAGTATATGAGGGATACAAAGATTCCTTAAACATTGTTCACTTAATCCTCTATGTTTCGTCTTTAAGTTGAAATACTAGCTTCAACGTGATTAAAACATGAGTGAAATGAAAACAATTGTAAAGCAGATAGAAGATATTAGAGAAGGTAGATGCTTGATTTAGATAGATTATTCACTTCAGGATTAATCATCCTAAGATCTTCTCTCTCTTCACCTAATCCTGAATTCCCCACTCAGAACAGAAACAGACTTACAGCCACCAACAACAGATAAGTAACTTCAGCCTTAAATCCTCTAACCCTCACTAACTTGGAAAGAGAGTCGAATTTTGTAAAAAAGAAAAGAAGTTACACAATCTTTAGTATATATGATATAAAGAAACATGATAACTCATCAATTCAAGCCTAAACTGTAGGAACTTTAAGTGAAGTTCAATATTGCTGACAAAACAATGCACAATGTTATTCAAAATAAAGGAAAAATATAGCTCGAATTTTCAAACGATGGCTGCTGGATCAGCGTTTACTGGATGATGGTTGCTGGATCAGCGTTGAAGTGCTGATCTCAATAGCTATCCTCACGAATTTACTGTGAGTTCTCACTTCCATGTGGGCATCCACTTTTATCAGTCTTCGTAGAGCTGTTCCAACTGTCTCAATGAATGCTGGGTCGTATAGATGAAGGGGGAGGTTCAAGATTCAGACCAAGTTACAATGTGAATTATTGCATTTGTTCTTTTTCCGAATTAGCCCAACACAGCTGAATTAGCTGAATTAGCAACGCAGCTGAATTAGCTGAACAAGCTACACGTGCAATAATATATCTGCCATTTAGTTGTAATAGGAGATGATTGGTTGAATATATATTGTTCAATACCTTTTTGAGTCCGTAAAAAAGGTGCATATAACCCATTGAGTTTTTTTTAATTATGTACTATTTACTAAGTTCAATCATAATTTTAGTTTACGAGTGCATGTTGCTGCTATATATGTTGGTTCACTTACATTTATCTCTACTTTGCACTCACTCTGATTCCTTTTTGTATTTATATTGATAGGGTGGAATTACTTTTAATGATGCATTTCGACGGACAATGTACCTTGGAGTAGACCAAAACCGAAATATAAGGGTAAGTTGTTTGTTGTACTATGATTTATGTATAAACTTTAAATTCTATTAATATAATGATTTGTCATTTTTAGGAGAAGAATATTCAAGTACCTAGTCGTATGAGGCCTGGCATTGATGAAGAGCACCACACCATTTGAAGGAATATAGAGATATTATAGATCTTAAGAGTTTCTAGCATGATATGTTGATTGTCGTCAATCTCAAATTTTAGAACCATATGTATTCTTTATTTATATCAACGTTGAGCATGCAATGTATGGATAATATTTTGCTTCAATAATAGAAATTGGTTTGAGGTGATTTCACATTTTTATGTGTCATTTTGGTGTTGAATCTTCTTATGATGTCATGTGAATTAATTTAAAAATATTGCTTGAGGTTATGTATAAAAAGTTTTCATTTAAAATTTGATATTCACTATAGTAACAATTAATTAATATTTAATAAATCATTCAATAATCAATAACCAAATCATTTACAGTAGTCCCTCATAAATATATTGATGAAGGTCCAGATTGACCATCAAAATTGCATTGATGACGACCACATAGACCCTCAAAAATAATATTAATGAAGGCATTATCCCTTCAAAAATATATTCTCCAGGACCATCAAGTCCCTCAAAAATGTATTTATGAGAACTAAATAGTCCCTCAAAAATGTATTTATGAAGGCTAAATAGTCCCTCAAAAATGTATTTATGAAGGCTAAATAGTCCCTCAATATAACATTCTTGAGGGTCAGTTGGTCCGTGACAATTGTATTTGTGAGGGCCACTGGTATTTGTCACGTGAGTTCTCTTCACGGACCATTTGTGAGGGCCAGACCCACAACCGTCCCTATTTCTGAGGGCCTGTAGAGAGGGGTTTGTGACAGGACTCTCCCGTGAATAATGGCCCAGTTTTTTGTAGTGTTCATTCCGGGTTCCTTGCCATTAGCATAGGAATAATCATGATTAAGATATCTCATTACTCCTTACTTGATGACTATTTATCCCACTAGTGTATTTTCTCTTATTTTATTATGTTTTTCAACCACTTATCGACGGGTAAATCATCGAATTCCACATTTTCTTCATTAAATCGCGATCATCTCCCTTAATTTCTTTCACATGCCATGCTGATTTTTCATTAAAAGTTTCTTACATGCATAGGTTGGTCTGAGATTAACTCAGGTTCCACCTTATTCCTTTGTCAATGTTCCCATTCATCTTCTCATTTTGTACTTGTTGTAGGAGTTCTTTCTGTCTTATGTGGATTTCATACCTTGATTCACTTTATAAGCATATACTTATCTGTCTTTTATTTTATTATATTCTTGACTCACATCTTCAAGAACTCCTCTTTTCTAATTTGTATTCAGATTTAAATTTCATGATGTTGTATCTTTCTCTTATATTTACCTAACATCCAAATTTTGACAGACAATGATACAATTCTCATCTTCTTTAAGGTAGGATTGAGATATTCACACCATGATTTCTTATTCATTATGCTCTTTAGATTGTCTCAGAGTAATAAAAAAATAACAATCTAAGAGTTCCATACTTACCATTTCTTCAATAATTGAATACCTCGCCAGGGCACCCAAACACTGAGATTAGGCAGTATGCACCATATTTTTATGTCATATTCCTAACTTAGACATCATCCTAGTCCTAAGTCCTAGTGTCCCTGTAGACTCAATGAATGTAAAGCTCTGATACCAACCTGTCAAGACTCGTTACACTAAACGAGATTACTCAAAACATAAAACACAATCAATCACTAATTAATCACATACCCAAAAATATGGGTAAATTAAAACCGATTTCAACGTCAGCACCTGCTCAAAAACATTTGTATAAGACCCCAACATCTTTCTTTTATCCATACTAGGTCAAGAATTTGATACAAATGTTCTATTGCCTTAGCCACAACATATATACACAGGAGAACAATAATCGTATATGCCACATAAACAAGCATTAATATGCTAACAAAAGTCCAATTTATTTGAAACACCATATACAAACTTTTCCTGCCTAGACCTGAGAGTACAGGGACAAGTCTAGGACACACTAGACATATAATAAACTTTATCAAAGATTCATTACTACAACTTCTCTTTGCTATCACATGTTTGTTCCCGTCACTTCTGATTACCTAAAAAAATGTGGCAAACCACAAGGGTGAGACCCATGTCCCAACAAGAGATATAACCTCCAACAATGTTTATTGATTACAACATTTTAAGTAATTAAATAGTTACACAGTTTAATCAAATATAACAAATAAGATCAGCAGTACTGATGATTATCAAAATACATAAGGACCAGATAATAACTATCATCATTAGCCAGACTATCATCCTTTATCTTGCTGACAATATAAGCAATTCAATAACATATGCATATCTAGCATCATGAGCAAGTCTAGTAACATAGCTTAGCTAACAACATGAGCATGTCTAATTGGTTGAACATATCAGCATCATAAGAAGAGCTAAAAACATAAGCACAACTATCTGGATAAGCATGATTAGTAGTATATGCATCTCTAATTACAAATGCATGGCTAGCATGCTAAACATAACTAACAACATGAGATAGCTAGCATCATGATTATAATCAGAAATAGCAGTATAGTTATCAACACAAGAATAGATACTGTATGTACACATCAACAATCTTAAGAATATCCACAACCTAAGTGTATCTACTATCTCTTAATTGCACTAAGCATCATCTTTATGTAAAGATAACAAATAAGGGTTATCATTCAATGTGAAACATTATGTATAACCCTAAATAAATATGCTACACGACTGTATTACATCTTTTATTATGTCCTGGGGAATTTGAATCGTACCATTCAAAGTCCAACCAACCCATGTGAAGGGCTATTCGGTTCCGTACAAGATTTAGGAGTGCCGGTATCCTAAGATCTCTTCCCCTCGGTCAGTACGAGTAAAAAGACAGTGACATATCAGTCAAAGCTGCCACCACAATGACATATAGTCAAGCTGATAATCACTAGTCCGACCTTGGTACAGGTCACAACACTAGAAACCAGGGTATTCAAACCCAATCACTGAGTTACAATCGTAGTTGTCCTCTAATCACATCATGTTATAATCACCGAGACACAACCGCAGCCGTTCTCAATCATATCAGATGTATGAGGCATGACCATAGCCAACCTCCACAATCTACATTATGGATGACAAGGATATATCGTTAACCTACTACCCCCGCATACTCAATAGTAAGCGCTCTGATTTTCCCTTAGGAATCCTCATTTCACCATCCAACAAGTTCTGACACTGAAGATGGTTCTACGACATAGGGCACTACATGATTAGAGTTGCACTTGATTAGTTATGCTAATTGGGTGAATTAAGGCTGCATCAAACAAGTGGACATACAAACCCTAATTCACTTCTAGAAAGCATATAAATATCAAAACTTGAAAAGATATAAAACATATGAAACATAATTTCTCATCTCATCATCACATGGTACTATTCACTTGCCATTTATGAGACTACACTAGTCATCGTATTATCACAAGATATAAATCCTTTTCACAATATCACAGGGTATCAAACCTTATCAACATAAGAGGATTACACCTCATTCATGGCTCAACCATGCCCAAAGGTCATTAAGACCATCATACTATTCCGTGCAAGATCATCATTATCTTTCCATGCCTTATAACAAGGCTCAACAACATCACTTACATATAACACACCAAATCAACACAATCTTGCAACAATCTTGCATTAATGAGCTAGGAGATATTCATAAACAATCATAGCAGGGTTATATTAACATTAAGAACATTCCATTATTACATCAAGATACAAGGAATCTAGATATGATTAACACTCATCATTTTCACAATGCACATGTTCAACATAAGAAAGTATCAACCATGTGGCTATGATAACCACCAATTAACACATTAAGGTTATGATCATGTTAAGGAGGTTATTCCACCATAATTACATCATACAAGAATGTTAAACATATATACTCATCTTTATCTAATTGCATTAGAGTTAGGTACACCATGATAAATTATATCAATGTTACTAATCAACACTCATACCCAAACCCTAACTCACGACATCCCCATTGGATCATGGGTGCATAAGGTGAAGCATCACCATCACATTCCATACTATTCTCAAGTATGAACCCACACATAAATCAAGGTGTAACCATAATTTTATAGCATACAAGGGTTTCAACAATAATAGAGTACTCCATGATTGTATTAGTCATTCAAGGACTATTCATACCCAATTACCATCATTTAGTTATATTAAAGCTAGGTATAGCAAGATATACCTAATTAGGGTTACATATCAACACAATATGGTTATCATCCCTTCTATTCATATGAGTGAATAGGTAAGACTAACTTATTAAGGGTAACCCTCCATTTTTTCCATCATCATTCAACCCATATCACCATACCACAATGTCACCCAGAACCATTGGATGTTTAAAAGGTAAGACTATTGGCTGTTTACATAAGTAAACACCTTGGATAAACCACCTACAAAGTCCTTGATTTGTTATCTAGAAAGAGTTGCCATCTAACCCTATACATCCCTTGATAATCGATAGAAAAAGTTCCATTGAGAGTAGGGTAAAACCCACAATCGACTATTCAATTAAAACAAGCCATCCATTGTCAACGATTAAGCTCCTTAAGTTGATCATATGAAGGAAACCATATAAATCACATTATTAGTACCAACATATTAAATTAGCCATCATTCCTCCTTAATGGAGGAATAAATAGTAGATCTCGACCGTTGGGTCAAGTTCACATGCTAAAACCATCAATTACAGTATAGGTCTGACCATTGCATCAAGTGACCCAAGAAACCATTGACCTAAGGATTAATTGATGCTAAAACTACAATGCTTGACTCACCATAAGTTGTAGAGACCTGATCCATCATCATTAGTGACCATTAAGTCACCATAGTTTGTTATATCAACACTAATTCATTAATCAATATCAAATATTAAGCTAATGTCAACATTGATTGATAACATCAGTAGGGTATTTAATGGTTGATCATTAAACTTATAATTGATCCAAAACCTGAACTAAGGGGGTGAACATAAGTTTTCACCATCATTTGACACCCTTGATCACGACCATCAGTTGTTATAAATACAACACCATAGGGTTGTTGTAATGGTACCATCATCAGGTCATGGTTTATAGAAGAAATCAACTTTAAACCCTAAAATTGACCATTGTTTGATAGGTGCTTAGCACCATAGGTTGTCAAACCAACCTGATACAAGTCATATTGTACCTTAGGAATAACATACACATGATCACAGATTCATCTAGAACTGAACTCAAAATAGGGAACATTATAAAAATTGAATCCAAGTGAAGCATAGTTTTTTAGTGCATGGATCATCATTTTCAAGCAAGAACATGATCTAGAAAGCTTATAGTAAGCAATAAACGTGGAGAACGTTATAAAAATTTCCTCTAATAAGAAGATGAAATGCCACATAGAAGAAATATTGATCTGGTAGGGTAAAAAATCCAAGAATAAGCTATGAATTCGTCCATCTAGCACCTTTCTTCATCAAATGAGCAAACCTTAAGCATAAGGAGCAAGAAAGGTAGGGTTTTAGAGCTTTAAAGAAATTTATACCATGGAACAGCAAGGTTCCGACCTGGATAGATATAGGGGGAAGAATAGAAAAGAATTAAATGGAGGAAATAATAAAAAACTTACACTTTTAGGTCAATATCACTAGGAAGAAGCTTTATAGACCCAAAAAGGGAATCAATTGCAACCCTAGATTTTTTTTCCCAAGAAGATCCCCACTTTCTTCTTCCTTGGGTAGAAAAATTCACAGATGAACAGAGGGAGAATGAATCTGGGAGAAGGAGAGAGGTGGTGGAGAGGAAATGGCTCGTTTTGTTGCTTGGAGATAAGTATATGACACTTTAATATAAAGAAAAATTAAAAGTTGAAATTCTAGTATATATCCAAGTGTCCATGGCTTAAATTATTAAGAATATATAAGCACACACACAAACATATCTCCTAACGTACCTCTAGACCTACTTAGCTTTCCTTTATCGAAATTCCCAGCCAATCACATAATTCCTTAGTTGATAGCTACTAAAGGTAGCTCATCCATGAAGGGGTAAACCCTAAAATACCCTTGATGAAAACACCTTCAAACAATGGTTCAACTAGGAGCCCCATGGTTAAAAAAAATATCCATAATGATAATATATCATCTAAGGAACATAATGTATGTGACAAACTGCAAAGAAAACCCCTCAATTGGGTAAATTTCATAAAAGTCTAAAATGTACAGAAAATTGCATAACTTGTTCAAACAGTGTCCAAATTGGACCAAATTTGAAACTTAATCTTGAATTATGATTTCAAAACATATAAAAAGGTTATATTAGGGTTATAAGTATTCAATTATGGTAATTAAGCTTATTCAACTCATTAAGAAAATTCAGGGGCCTTACAGTTTAGAAGACTCACAAACCAATGTTTGTCAGACTCACAAATCGATGGATTTGAGCTGCACCACCGCTCTACACAACCAATCACAAAACAATCATAATTTTATATAAATATTAGAATCCAATGAAATTGTTTTAATAGATTCACTTTTCACTTCTCAGCACAACTATAGCCTTAAAAGTTTGAAAGGGAGCCGACCAAAAAAAAAGTTTGAAAGGGAGAAAGCAAGGGAAATTTCAAAGGTGACTTAGGGAAGAATAGAGAATAGGAGAAACTAATGGTTTCACCTAGAGATGAGCATCGGGTCAGGTTATACCGGGTTTTTCCTGTCCCAAACCCAAACCCACATTTTAAAGCGGGCCACGGGTCGGGTTCAGGCCCGGATAAAATTAAAAAATGTCAGCTCATACCCGGCCCATATAAGAATGCTGGGTTTCGGGCCGGATTCGGGTTTGCCCATATAACATCAAATGAGTATACCAAATTTTGCTAGATCTAACTTGCTAACATGAAAATTGAATTACTGAGATATGTATTTTGTGATAAACCTTCAAAAGAATGTATAGACACTATATTGAAAGAGTAACAAATCATTTTCTCATACATGTGAATGTATGAGAAGTAAAAAATCAATGGAGTCCACAATGTTGTGCCTTTTTGCCTCCTCATCCTATATGTATATACAATGAAATGGGTTTTGGAAGGGCAAAATATCATTTGTCTCCTACATGTGGGCATATGAGTAAAAAGATGAGCATAATCTACTATGCACGGAGCAAAAGATCATTTGTCTCCTATATGTGGATATGTGGACACAATGAGATCAAAATAAAGAAATCAAGTATGTCTATTCATGTCAATGATGGTTATCTTATTAGTATGAATTCATTAATCATGTTGATTGATTACATAGTATCCATGTTGCCATTGGTAAGGTACATACTACATATTGCATCAAGAAATTTGTATGTTTTTCTTTTAGGACAAAGATAGATGTATAGGTATATAATGTACATAAAATATAATCTGGGCATTCGGGTTTTCGGGCCTGGGTTTACCTCCGCCTGTACCCGGCCCAAATAAAATATGGGTATAAATTTTAGGCCCGGCCCACCCATATTGTAAATCGGGTTCGGGTCTGGATCGGGTTATGTGGGCTGGGTCGCGGGTCGGATCGGGCCGGCCGAACCCGATGCTCATCCCTAGTTTCACCTTAGATCCAACCTGGTAAGTAGTTTTTAGCTTTAGAATTCTTCTTCTCTTCATTTTGCATTGCTCAAAATTATTTAATTCACATACCAAAGGCTTTCCTTGACCTTCCTTCTTCGTCTTCTACCCCAAATTGCTTTATTTAGGTATGTTAAACTAGCATCAGGCTAACCGAAGCTGTTCCTTGGAGCTTTGAGCTCAGATTTAAGCTTAGTAGACCAAAATCCAAGTTTACCTAGTTCAAACTCAAAATTAGTAAGCCAGATAGAATTTTGGTGAGTGGAAAATCACCTTTATACCTTGATTGTTACATAAATTAAGACAAAAATCTTATAGTCTTCTATCAAAATTACTATTTTTGATTTATTGATCCCAAACATGATATATTGATTGACTTATTGGTTGTTTTGGTATACTCGTGATATCATATAGATGTTTTCATTTGTAGATTTATTTTCTATGAAGTAATAGTGAATGTTAGTGGTAGAGAGGCAACAAAGCCCCGAGTTTGCCATAGTTCTACAATATTGAATCATATTATGCATCTGAGATCTAGTCGATGATTCATTCAAGTTAGATACTTTTGAAGATTAAAGAATAGTTCATTCTAGTATTTATCAATATACTTAGTTTATCAGTTTAGGTATAATATAATAGTGATGCCAATATTTTAAAATGAGTTCAGTGTTCAAAGAATGAAATTTGAAGTCTAAAGTATATAGTTAAGCTAAGAACAATACAATAGAAATTACATCAGTGGAAGTAAAGAATCAACTAGAAATTAGATGAGTTAAACACTGTAAAATCCATCACAAAGGTATGGACCATGAAGGAGGAAAGGTTCCTACCGACTAACAGAGTCCAAGATGAGGTAGCCGGAGGGTGCCACAGAGGTACGTGGGACTAGGCCCAGTGAGGGCAGTCTCCCCAAAATAGTGTGATGCTTGACATCAAACATAGATTCTAGTGGTATCCAATACAATTCAGTTCATTTTGATAATGCATAATAGCTCAACCCTTGTTGAACCTCTGATGCAGATAGTTAAGTCAAGTGCTTTGACTAACCACTGAGTAACCAACTTTAGAGGAGGAGACTAGTTTAATTTGGCCAGCTGTTTATCCGTTGAGGCTAGTTGTGGCTAGCTCCATTAAAGATTGGGGAGCTAGTTTAGTAGACTTAGAGTCCCAGGTTTATTCAAAATATTATATGTTAGATCATAGCTTGTTGCATACTTACACATTGGGGTACACCTCATGTGGATATAGGGTATGATAAAAGGAAGAAAATATATGTGAATGAATTTAGTTGATTTATCCATTGCAATTATTATCAAAACTACTACCATGTTGGATGGTTTTCATTTTTGTAATTCCATGCTTGTATTCTTCCATATTCAATTATGAGCTATATTTGTTCTGAATTATCATGATTTCTTGTTGATTTTCTACACACTAAGCCAATATCTCATACAATATACGAAAACATGTTTTCAAGCAAGGGTCCAACTTAGGAGGAGGAGTCAGAAGCTAGCTTTCATCACAAGTAGACCAGTTAAGGCATTGAGAGGAATAATTAAATTAGTTAGACAATCACTTATCCTTCTTCTAGTCTTGTGAATGTGAGAGTGAGGATAGAGAGTAGTTTTGTAAAGAAATGTAATTGATGTATATTAAAGAAAGAATCGGTTTCTTTTAATTGGTTATAATGTAAAAGTTAATCTTAGTTGTGAATGTGTGATGCTTATGCTTAAATAAGATTTAATCTTGTTGTGAATGTGTGATGCTTATGCTTAAATAAGATATTATTATTTAAGTTAACATGATACTTCACTACTTCTATGTAATTGAATAAAAAGGTCTAAAACTAATTTTAATTAGTGATTAAAAGTGGATGGTTAGTCTAAACCCTCTTTGGTGGGTTTGAACCATGGTTAGTGGGTTTGGGTTGCATCACACATCAACCGGATGAAGGAATCTAAGGACTTAGAACCATCCCACTTGACCTACCTATTGCTTTCAAAGAAACTAATTAGAGCCCACTCTGACCCCGTCGATCGGTCCCTACTACCTACATCAGTCCCAATGATCAATGTAGCATACAAGTTACCTTCTTTTAGTCTAAAACATTTAAAATTTCACTACATTGGATTGCAACCATTGATTATCTACATCATTATAAACATATATGTTGACTTATCATAAAGCATGCTTTTATTTCTCCAAATCATTTCAAAATAAACCCATAATAAATCATATAAATGATGCAATTAGGGAAAATAAAGTGTGCTAAAATCAAAGCATGGGACAAGGTCTTACAATATAGGTCTCCATGATGAAAATGGAAGCTTCATTATTGTCTGAATTGGTTAACCCTGTAATAATTGAGGGCCAATCAAGCACTACCTTGGGCATAGTCAGAACATGAAAAATATGTCACATCTAGGATGAAAAAATCATCTTCTTCATCCAGATAGGGCTCTGATTTGATTCTTCCATTACTGAAGGAGACAACACACTCCTTAAGGCTAGTTGATTAGGCTTATAAGGTCTATAGACTATAGTTAGAGTGGATGGTATGTTGTGTGGTGCCGACGTCATCGTGGATCGACAAGTTGAGATGATCTTTGGTGATCCAACATATGGTTAGCTGGTAACCATTCCATCCACAATGGAAAAAGTGCCCATGAGGTTAACCCTATGGTCAATGCATGTAAACCTCTTGGATATATCTAAACTCAATGAGGATATTGTAGATAATGATATGATATGAGAATGAGATATTATCGATGGCTTAGCTAGATATTGTCACTATCCAAACGATGTTGGGAAAATGAGGGCCCATTCTATTGGCCACTGTTAGTGAATTTGGTAGTAAAAGGTTCTGGTCCATGTAGATATCAATGGCAAGAGTGACATCAATGGGCCATCTAACTAATTACGATAGGATTTTGTGAGCAGGTGGGGATTTTGGCTTGGTCATTGATGAAGTTGGGTTTTTGGTGTTGGACCTACAAACTCAAAAGGGGGTGTGAATTGAACAAAGATCACTTAAAGAAAATTAATTTGACTTCTCAAATATTTCCCAAGATAATTTATGCAAGTATGAAAATTAAGAGAGAGATTGAATAATCTACAAGTAAATGCCATATTTATGTGTATTCCATCTCAAAGGATGTAGCTCCACTACCTAGAGGGGTCAATCTATAGACTTTTTGACCTTGAATCACTTCCTATATTCTATTTTATAGTTACATCAATATACCTTCTTTTTCAAGATCAAAGACTAAACTAGCTTCCTATTTTGACAAGGGAGGCAACATACTTACAAAGGAATCACCTAGTTTTACCAAAGATCTTTGACCGTTCATAGGAATTATTTATCATTGACCTAGAGTTCTCTTCCTTTACTAAGGACTTACCCAGTCTTGACAACGATCTTTTGCCTTTGACTTCACCTTCACCAAGGAGAAGCTTTGTCGACCAAAGGATACCTTCCCTTACTTTAAGACCAATGCCTTCCAACTCCTCTTATTCAAGACATTATTTGATTTTATAAGGGGAGCCTTCCTTTTCTAAGGGCTATTTACCAAGAGAGAGAATCATATTTCTAGTGTGAGAGAGATTTGGAGGTATGGAAGTGAGAGCTTCACATGATATATATGTCATGAGATTTCTTACAAAACTCCTATTCACTCCAATGGATGAAGCAAGTGATTAATCTCATGAGAGTGGATATGGGCTCTTTGAGGCATAAGTCTTTCAACTATGGCATGTGGGCCTTTACATTACTTGATTGGGATAAAGCACATCAGGTCTTATTTGTAGTTTATGATGCCTTCTAACTATTAGAATCATTCTGGATGAATTCTAAAAGTTATTGGAGTTGTGTAACAAATTTAATTTTCTCATGTACCCCCTCTTACAACTATATTATACTTTACAACTATAGTTCCATTGGCTGAGATTATTGTGCGAATACTTGTCTGATGGCACTAAAAACAAGACCATTCAGGTCCGTTGGTCAATGAAATCTGACCCCATGAACATTTCTGGAATCAAGTCTTTCATTCTTTGTTAGAATTTCATTTCAGATAAAACTCAACTAATGACATCAAATGGGCAAAGAAACATTGTTGCCAATCGAGTTTTGTTCATGAAGATCTTGAATGATGAAAATGCCTGAATGAAAATGCCCAATTTATGCTAAGTTCAATATTAACTCGATCTAATTAATTACATAATACTTTTAAGGTTAAGTACAAGCCATGCAATCATTATAAGTGACTATAAACAAGATCTAAAGATGGAAAATATATATTCTTCAAGTTTGATCTTCATACATGTATGATTTATATAGAAAATATATCAAAACCCAAGAGGATCTTGGTATTTTAAAATTAAAATTAGATGAGAGGGATTTGGTTGAATATGTCCAGGGGATATAAGCCCACAAAGTAGTTCATATGTTAGCTGTTAGTAGAGCAAGGAAATCCTACTTGCAGTAGCGATTGTAACTTTGACCTGTGTCTAGACACTTCTTTAATCATCCCATGCATTTTCATTATTGATTCACATTATCTCCTCAGGTGGGAAGTCTCAAAGCTCATTTTCCAACAATGAGGAACTTGAGAATCTAGATTCAAGTAGTTATCTTATAGATACAATTTGACAATTGACATTCATTCCTTAACCTACAATGATTATGTTTCTTTAGCAAAACCATATCTCCCCTCACTTTAAGAAAATAGGTTTTTTGAAACAACCAAAGTGGCTCAATTAGTTGATTCAACCTTTCAAAAAGACACAACTTTGTTGAAGATATTTCCTAACCCTAATGGAAGGAGCTCTCACATCCCATTCATGACAGATTGATCTCTATTAAGATTGCATCTAAGAAAGACACCAACTCATGATCAATACATTTGATCTACCCATTGATATGTTAGATTTAGATCTATAGGATAGAGGAGGGATTCCCACCTCTCATATTTTTCAAGGGAGAAACTAGACTCACGACAACCAATATGCAAACTTTTGAAGTATGAAAGAATTTCTCTGAAAAGAACCTAGAATGTTATATCTTCTCTAGTGGTTCCACTTGTCATTCAGGAAAGCATTCAACTTCTATTTTTGATGGGGTTTTAGATTCCTTTCGATTTTTCCTCAAATGACTGCTTTAAAGTCCCTAGGGTTTCCTTCAACACCAAGGGGCCATGCACTGGCCATAGACCCTATTCAATATTAATAAGTGGAATACATTAATTGTCTGCTCTTCAGTTGGACAATAAGGGTTGGATAAGGGCAATCACTTGCTCTTAAAACCAAAAGAAATATTCTTAAAATCAAATAGTTGGAAAGAAAAAAGGGGGAGAGCTCTTTGTTCCTGGTTCTCCTGTAGATGGATTCTCTGGAACCACAAGAATCCAACTCTTAGACTGGGATTCCGACTTAGTACCTTTTATTATTTTGAGAAGAGTTTATGTTTGGAGAGAACGACCCAACATGCATTTTGTTTCTTTTGGATCTTTCATAAACTAATGAAAAAAAAGTTAATATACCATAATTTTCTTCTGTTAAAAAAAGTAATAAGATAGTGAGATGGTTCCATGTGCTCTAGTTCAATATTTCGATTCAGATCTGAGAGCAATACTAAAGTGTTTCAAAGAAGGGATTTACCTTGACAAAGGTATACTTTTGTCCTAGATTCAACTAAGTTAATAAATTAGATATAGTCTCTATCGCTCCACTACAAGAGTCAAATACAAGAATTCATGCACCTTAAAGTTCATATGATGAAAAGAGGTTATATTGATGCCCTTATACTCATTATGCCTAGTATTGAATTAACCGAATATTTTCCTTATCATTTCTCAAATCAATGATGAGTTTTATTTGATTTGACACCAGAATTCACATATTCACACAAAAATCAAAATGAACCAAATAAATATTTGTTAGGCTCTTTTTCTCCTATTCTTTCAAATCCATGGATTAATACATAGATTTCACAATAGGTTATATTGATTTTGTAATGGATTTCCTTGAAAAACATAAATCCAATAACCCAAACAAGATGTACAAATAAGCATGTCCACACCCAGACTGTTAAGCTAATCATACCAAAAGGATTATAGCTATTTATAAATTCTGAAGAGTCAAATACAAGAATTCATACACCTTAAAGTTCATACGATGAAAAGAGGTTATAGGATGCCCTTATACTCATTATGCCTGCCATTAGATAAATTAAGTATTTACCTTATCATTTCTCAAATCAATGACGGATTTTATTTGATTTGGTACCGAAATTCACATATTCACACCAAAATCAAATGAACCAAATAAATATTTGTCAGGCTATTGTTCTCCTATTCTTTCAAACCCATAGAGTAATACATAGATTTCTCAACCGGTTATATCGATTTCATAATGGACTTCCTTGAAAAACATAAATCCAATAACCCAAACAAGATGTCCGATAGTACATCCATGCCCAGACTAATAAGCTATTCATACCAAAAGGATTATAGCCATTGATAAGTTCTGAAGAGTATAACCATAGATAATCTCTTAACCATCCCATCAAATAAGTGGAGGTTTCATTAAATTGTGAAATGTTATCCTGCCATAATATTATGTGATTCCAATGCCAATAAAAAGTAATCCATCCAATAGTATCTAAAATCTAGAAAACTACAAAATAAAATGCATCCCAGGACAAAATATCAAAAGTACCACCCCATTGTGGCCCATCCCAAGTAAAACTATAACCAAAATCCTTTTTATCTGGCGTTATCTTAGAACCACATGAATCGAACACGCCTTTTACTAAAATTAATGTAGTTGTATGTGACTCTAAGGCAATACCATGATGAACCAAGAGATACCCATGACCTATTGTTAAGAAGAGTGAATTACTACTCTCATTAACAACACTCAACCACCCAGGCAACTAGATATTTTGATATGCAATAAATATTTGTCCATTCGTTGAAGACAAGAGTACATCAAATCCATATGACGTCTTACCATGTGCGGATTGTATCCATTGTGCAAAGATTGGTTCAATCAAGATTCATTTTTAGAAGTACCAAATGCAAGCATAACATCGTTATGAACATAAAGTCCTAAGTATGGAACCTCAAAAAAAGCTGACACAACTTGAATGATATATGATAGTTTCTCTATGTTGTACATTCTTGCCAGTACATTATCTTCATTTTGTTCTGAATTGTAATCTCTAATGAAAAATATATCTCCATGTGCAAACACTCCTGTCGTGATGAACCTTGTAATGGATTGGTGATGAGTATATAATGTAGCTTGGCTACTAAAATCTTGTTCTATGAATGCATAAGAAGGGAAAAAATACATATGTTGAGCCACTAAAGAAGTAATAACTCCTAAAGAAGCTAAGGAAAGACCTCATTTAAAATGAACTGAATTGTATATTGTTATGCCCACATCCTAATTGACCCTCAAAGCAGTATCCACTTCTAAATGATCATTTATATTATGCCCAATCCCGATGTTAGTTTCATACACATGAACGACTATCAGGAAAATAAATGCAATAGCTAAATGATGTTGAGCCATATTAGTTAATCATAAACTTGGTGTTTGTGGATGGAACCCCCCCAAAAAGGTTTAAAATAGCAGTTCCTACCCCTTGAAAAGTGACAAATAAATGACTACTAGAATCTGGATTTTGTGCATAAAGATTCCGCTGACTTGTAAAAAGTGAACGACAACCCTTGAGAATATGGTAATACATATAGGAAATTATTTCATATAAATCTCTCCCCTCTAGATGCATGAATGGAGAGATGAACCAAATGTCTTATCCAAGCTAAAGAGCTTACTTCAAAAGTCCTAATAAATGGTGACTAGACACGAATAGACATTTTTTGAACCACGAAATGCTTGGTTTCCATTTTAGATGTAGGTGTAACCAACCTGCTACTAAGGATATAGTAGAAAGAAATACTAAAAAATAACTCCAATCTAAAGATCTTCATTAGTGTGTAATCTGATTGTATACCACCACTGATAAACACTGGAATAAGCAATATTCACAGGTCTGAGAGTACCCCCTTGAGTAAAGGCGTCTTCAATGGGCTGACCAAAATGAGAGTCCCAAATTGAATGAGCACTAGGTCTTACATGTAAGGGTCTTGTACCCATGACTTAAAATTTCCTTGCCAAGTCACATGGAAGATGTTTATGGATGTCCACAAAAAAATGATTACTAACTACACAAACTGAGAACCAAAACTATTTAGATAAAGACGTTCCTTAGTAATATCATCATCACTTTCTAAGTCATGCACGGAAGCAATACCAAATTTAATATGACAAGTGTTGGGGTCCTTAGCTAAGCCTTGATTAAACCCTAAAAATCTTAATACCATAATGCTTCTCAAATCCTCCTAGCAATTATCCTATTGTAATTATACTTGCTAAGAAAAATGCACATGTTGTGGTGATTCCACCCAAAAGGTAATGAGTTACTCCTACAACACATCCTTATACAATGATCAAGGCCCTAGACTGAGTAGCAATGGCAACTTTTAATTTTTTATAAGCCCAAACAATGGATTGAATAAGTTCTTGCCAATAACCATGTTCCCTGAATAGAAACATTACACTAAAATTTCAAACAAAAGAGCACCTAAGAAAAATAAGACCATACACAGATAATGAAGAACCATATGAGTGAATTACTTGAGATGCTTTTACCCATAAGAAATCTCAAACCCACCCATTAATAGTAATGGAACTTTGTGCAAAGTTTCCTCCTATGATATGATTTACTACCCCTTAATCACTTGCAATGTCCTAAACATCTGATTGCATTTTCCAACTAAAATGGAATATTACTATCGAAATTACATTGTACATCCAGAATAGATCTATAAGAAGCATAAAACAAGAACTCTCTTGTATTTCCTTTGGTCGGTGATAGAAAAATTTGTATAGAATTCAACCATGGGGATTAATCAAAAGGAACAAAAATCTTTGTTCGAGGTTTAAAATTACTAGATTTGATAAATACTAAATGAATTGATCTGATAAATAGTAATTGAATTCCTTTTGGATCTACTGAAACGGAATCTTGATTTTGTTCAAATGTTTCTATGAATGTATACAAGTATGTGGTAATATGTTCATTTTCATATACCAACCAAATGAACCAAAACCAACCTAGTTGTCATAAACAAGTAACATAGAATAGCGATAGAAATGAAGAATTTAAATGGAATCTATAGGGCTATATGGATTCAAATCATAGACCTTCTCGGTAAAATAGATCGAACTTATTAGTATTGAAATGATTTTTCGAATTGTTTCAAAGACTCGAAATGATTTTTTTTTTTGCATTGGACTCTTTCGTAGACGGATGAAAAAATCAGTTAGTCCATCATATTTTTTCTTTTGTTCAAGAAAAAATAATAAGACTGTGAGATGGCATCTGCTCCAGTTCATTATTTTGATTATGATCCTGGAACCCGGAAAGATATACAAAAAGCGCTTTACGATTTTCTATTATATTAGTATTAGTTATATTATATTTGGGTGAAAGAGGAGCCGTAACAGAGGGGATCATAAACATCAAAGAGATTAAATACATAAATTAAATAAGTCTATTTCCTAACTACTCAAGTTAACGAACTCTATTTCCTAACCGTTATGCGGTTAAACCGGTATGTGTGCCGCACTGATCTTGGTTTTATCCTCCAGTAACCGCATAGATTGATTGAGTTGATGAGTTAGCAGCCGACCAACATATTTTCAAACACCAGGGAATTCCTGGCTCATAATTACAAGTACGCAAACATTTTTATTATAAGACGTATCCTATAATTTACTTGGTAGGAGCGTAATAAGATTCTGTGATTCTGCAAAATTCGTCGTTCTTTGGTTCTCTTAATTTGTTAGGGGGTGGATTTTGGGAGCGTAATGATGTGTTTTGATTGGTCTCCTGAACAAACAAAAAAATGTGTCTATAAGACATCCGATACTATAAATTTTCCGGTAGCATAACGGTGGATGAACCCGCTTGGCCTGCATCTGATCTGGCAAACGCAATCCCTCCATTGGGGTAATGCGGCCAACTGATTGGCTAGGCGCCATGTCAAACAGGCCTCCGTATCATCAGCCATTTCCAACCACTGGTTTCGGTCTTCACTCCAGCGTGGCAGCTAGCCCGGCAGTTAATGGCACCCCTGCTCATGGGTTTGCTTTGTGCGTCTAGAACCATCAATGCCGGCGAAGCTCAGCCGCCGGAAAGCTGACGTCACTCCGGAGTCCGGATCGTGGCGTTGATATGACGGCCGCTCAGCTCCCGTCGTAAGTCCTTAGTTCCTTACCACAGGGCGACTGTGGCCTCCGCGTCTCGGCTCTACTTTTCTCTCCTTCCAATCTGATGGTCCTTGCTGCTATTGCCTTCCCAACGCCGGCCGGCGGCCGGTTTGTGAATTGCCGGTGCATTTCTGATCAGCGAAAGGTCGTCAAATCCGGAATAATCGCAACTAGGTAATCCGTTCACTCCTAACCGTCCAACGTGTGGAGGGGTGAATGTTGACTAAGAAAAAGAGTATTTACTCTTTTGTTTTTGGTTTTAGAATTCTAATTGCTAGAAGTGTCCCCATCACAGCCAAGAAAAATCTCCGTCTGTTTTTGTTTTGCTTCTTTCTCTGTGATAAGGGGTAATCGTAGCAAATCTTCTAGGAACCGGATTCCCAATCTAGTATGAGCTATCGACGGCAGTGAGCGGTTGAAAGAGAGCTGCTATCCCACCCAGATGGAGCTCCTATCTCTCAACTGTTCTTCCTCCCCTCACTGCTGCTTGGGCATCAACGCTGCCCGGAGATCGAAACGAGCCGACGGCGACGAGGGGGCCTCGACTTCCTACCGTTCAATCTCGGTCTCTCGCGGCAAATCATCAAGAAGACGGCAAGACACAGTCGTAAGCAGTAGCACCGCGGGTTCCCATGTTGTGGACGGAGGAGGCACGCTCTCGCGCTCTGATATGGCGCCACCTGGCAAGGTCCCGATTCCGAGCCTGCCGAGCGACAGCGCAGGGGGATCCAGGAGCTGCTTCTGGGAATGGAAGCCGAAGCTCGAGGTCCACTACGAGTGCTCCGGGACAGACGACCCCGGCGCGCCGGCGTTGCTCCTCCTCCCTGGGTTCGGCGTGGGGACGTTCCACTACGAGAAGCAGCTGCGGGACCTGGGTCGCGACCACCGGGTGTATACCCTCGACTTCCTCGGCCAAGGTAGGTCGCTCCCGGGTGAAGACCCCACGGGGAAGGGTGAGCAGGAGGAGAGGGGTGGAGTGGGTAGTTTGTGGGGGTTTGGGGAGAGACCGGAGCCGTGGGCGGATGAGCTGGCCTACTCCATGGACCTGTGGCAGGACCAAGTGCGGGAATTCGTCCAACAGGTTAGTTGGTTAGTTTGAAATCGCTCCCTATACGAACCATCGTTCTAATTAGTAATTACAACTAGTGATAATACTCACAAATTGATTTCTGTTAGTTTTTCTATCATACATCTGACAGTCACCAATGACCTTCTTCCACCTCCAGGTTATAAGGGAGCCGGTCTATGTGGTTGGGAATTCCCTCGGCGGCTACGTCGCCCTGTACTTCGCTGCTTGCAACCCAACACTAGTGAAGGGCGTCACCCTCCTAAACGCCACACCTTTCTGGGGGTTCCTCCCAAACCCAGTAACGTCGCCATGGTTAGCCAAGCTATTCCCTCGGGCCGGAGCTTTCCCACTGCCTTCTGGCGTCAGGAGGGTCACACAAGTACTGTAAGTTGCAGAACTGTTGATTAAATATACACACTACCTGAAATAAACCTCTATGTTCCATCGGATGGTGCTGTAACCTTCTACAAAACCAATGAAGCTCTCTGTTTTTTTCTTGTTGATCCTGGTGATGGTGGTGGTTTAGATGGGAGAGGATCAGCGATCCCGACGTCATCGACCAAGTGCTCAAGCAAGTCTATATTGATCACTCCCTGGAGTTTGACAAGGTATCGTCCCACATCATAGACATCGCAAGCCACCCTGCTGCTCCTGCGTCGTTCGCTTCCATCATGTTCGCTCCCAAGGCCCAGCTGTCTTTCAACGAAGCCTTGAACAGGTACTAGCTACTAACTTTTTCTTCATTAGCCATTCGTCATGGTTCTTTCATTCTTCTCCAATCAGTGCCAACGGTATAAGCTGATTTCCTAAACTCCCGTTCAGGATTTTACAAGCTAGCTAAACACGATCAATCATATGTTTCAGGTGCAAGGTACAAGACATCCCCATCTGCCTCATGTACGGGAAGGAAGACCCATGGGTGAAGCCCCTATGGGGACTCCAGGTGAAGCGCCAGGTTCCCACTGCTCCTTACTACCAGATCAGCCCAGCGGGACACTGCCCACATGACGAAGTCCCCGAGGTATGCTATTTCTGCTGCATTCATATGATGTATCTCTAATCTCTGATTGATCCAGCAGACCACATTCTTCCTATGATTTGCCCCTGTTGCTATTCATTGCAGGTCGTCAACTTCTTACTGCGTGGGTGGGTAAGAGCTCTCGAGTCACAGGGACTCACTCCCTTACCACTCCTCGAAGAACAACAAGAATACCCGCCAGAAGACATCTTGTCCAGAGACCTGGAGTTCTTCAAGGAAAAAGGGTACCGGAAATCTGTGAGGGTGGACCTCGTCGGAAGAGATGTTTCGATTTTCAACCAGATCAAGTCACTCTTGAGGTCCACAGATAGAGATCCTCGCCACCACTCTTGAAGCTCACTCCCACCCTGCGATGCAGTCCGCTCCTGTCTCCTTACCTGCTGACCTGCTGTTTACCCTGCTGGAGAGAGAGAGAGAGAGAGAGGGAAACGGCCCATATAACACGAGATTTGTTGTACACAGTAGTTTCGATAATGTTTTTTTGTGGATAGAACTAGGAATCGTAACGTACCTTGACAATCTTCACATTTTCTAATTGCATGATAATCTGTCGCAATGGATGGTTTCGGGTATTGAGTGGTTGAGGCATGTACATGGTACAAGAAAAATGTTATATACCCCCATCTGTCTTTAATACACAAGACAAACTACATAAAATAAATATACGATGACGGGCAACAACGAAAATGCTTATTATGTGTGATAAAGATAAATGTGATTTAATGTTAAGTCCCAAATTCACTACATATAGCTAGGTCCCATGGTGAATGCCCAATTATAATCCAGTGTGCACGGTGTCGATCCTAAATCGACATATGGGGTTATAGAGGAAGAGCATAACACTAGCATCCTAATAAGAAGCTAGTAAAAATGAGATGAGAGGGATTGACATGACCATCGATAGTAATAACATCCCAGACTTGACAACTTCACTATCACATTCTACCAATTTAGTTAGGACATTGAGAATCATCAATTTGATTGACCACTGCCTTAAGGGTCGGCCATATTGTTGACCTAGAGGTTATACATTGTCCATGTTTTGATAATGACTTAACCATTCCATTCATATGTATCTAATATGTGTATATAAGATTGATTTCAGGTGTTAGGTACATGAAAATGATCAAATTACACAAGCCCCAGCTTGTCAAAGTTCAAGTCAAAAGCAATGCAAGTGTGCTAATTAGAAAATTCATATAAATGACCTTCGAATATTTTTGTAATCACTTGTATTGATGATATGACTTGTAACTAAGATGAGAAAAATATGTGGGACACTTTATACCAAGTTTTAATCACTTTGGAAAATCGATCACAAACTGTTGATCGGTCGAGTTCCAATCTCGACCGATCCACTAAATCAATTTTCTGAAGAGTGCATCGGCCGAGTTGTGCATTCGCAGAACTCAACCGATCGGGTTACTGACCAAATGCGATTTTTATTGGTCGGTCGAGTTTCCCAGGACAAACTTGATCGATAGTTTGAAAAACGGGCTTTTTAGCAGATCGGTCGAGTTACCTTTATTGAATCTCGACCGAATGCACTGTACGGAAAATACAAAAAAAGTGATTCTAACAGTTGGTGACTTATTTGGACGAAAATAGATCCATTGCCTTGAGAAAAATGGCTATAATTCACCCCGAAGTGTTCCCACTATCAAAGGGGCACCCTCAACTATAAATAGGATCCCGTGGGCTTCATCCTAAGTTTTCTCTTCCATTGTATAGCTTGGTCCTAGCCTAGTTGAGAGTGTTACACCCCTTTGAGCCCATTTCTCTCTCTACTTACAATTCAAATCAGTGAATATGAGTGAGTTAGGATCTGTTGTAAGAGATCCATGTAAAGCTCTCCACCTCCATCTTTCTTCCCCCTTTCCTCATTGAAGAAAATGTTTGAAGATCTTCTCCAAGTGAAGGAGAAGGAGTTGTTGTTCTTCAAGGTTGAAGAAAGCATGGTGATCAAGATCTCTGAATGAAGGAGATAGGCAAGGTGGATGTTCAAGAAGTATACATAATTCCTAGAAGGCCAAAGACTTGAAGATGGAGTGGGTAAGTCCTTGTTGAAGGATGAAGACTCCTTTGCTCAAGTGGGTAAGTTCTTTCAGTAGGTTGAAGATCCTTGCTTGAGGTATGAAGTCCTTGGATGAATGTGGTTTTGTCTTGTAATCTTATGAATGAATATAAGAGCACCAAGATTGAAAAGTCCTAGAGACTAACCACCTCTAGGTAGTGGACTGACTCACTTCTAGTTTGAAGTGTGGAACCACTCTAAACCACTTTGTCTAAGTGTATGCTATCTTTGTCTCTCATCCTTGCTATGCTTTCTAGTTAGGACTTCAAATTGGTTGTATGCTTAAGCTTTTGCACTTAATATAATTTGAAGGTCTAATTTGTTTTGTGAGATTTGTGAAGCTCTATCCACCCCCCCTCTAGAGCCCTTGATCCAACAAGTGGTATCAGAGCATGTCTTCTCCAAACTACTTCCACAAGTAGGAGAAGATGGGCGATGTAGCACTTGGATCTCTCAACTTGGAGGGAAGCTTCTCCATGAGACCTTCGGTCTTCGACGTCACCAACTTCCTCTATTGGAAGAGAAGAATGCAGTTCTACCTCCAAGGAGTAAGCTACGAGATGTGGAAGGTAGTGCACCTAAAGTATGAAGATCCAAAGGGGGAAATCTCTACAGGGACGGAAGCCCAAATGAAGCAAGCTCAGTTGAATTCCAAAGCAGTGATCATCATCTATGCAACCCTCACTCCATCCGAGTTCAACCAGATCTCCTCATGGGACACCGCACATGAGATTTGGAACAAGCTATGTGTCATCTATGAGGGAACAAAGCAAGCGAAGGAAGAAAATATCTACATTCTTGGTGGTCTCCTTGAGAACTTCCAAGATGGAAAAGAATGAAAGAGTGGCAGACATGTACACAAGGCTTAATGTCATCATCAATGGATTGGCAACTCTTGGTAGTGTTATGGACAAAGGTATAATCAACTCAAAGATCTTGAGATCTCTTCTAAAGAGATGGGATCCCAAGGTGACCTCCATTGAAGACTTGTACACGCTTAGTGACTTGGGAATCGAGGAGCTGGTTGGCAACCTCCAAGCTCATGAGACAAGGCTTGACAAGCAAGAAGAAGAAGAAAAGAGAGAAGAAAAGGAGTCCAAGAAGATCAAGGACACATCCTTCAAAGCTCAAATTGAAGAGATGGTTCGGCAACAACAACTTGCACTCCGGTCCCCTACTCCTTCCTCAAGTGAAGATGAAGGCCCAAATGAGCATGAAGCTAACTACTCCAAGCACAAACACTTTAAAGGGAAGTCTTCTTCATTTATGCCTAGGTGCTATGAATGTGGCCAAAAAGGCCATTACAAGAGTGACTGCCCCAAGGCCAAGAAGAGCCACCACAAGAGCAGCCACAAGAAGGACAAGGAGTATAAGAAGGAAGGAAAATACAAGAGAAAGGAGAAGAAAGAAAGAAGAAGCAAGGATGCAGCTCATGTAGCTTGGGAGGAGTCTTCCTCAAGTTCTTCTAGATCCAAAGATGGAGAATGCCACCTTGTTCTCATGGCCTCTATAAGTGATGAAGTAGGGGAGGTAAGTGAGGTAAGTGAAGTTAGTTTACATGAGTTGTCTAAAGAAGCTCTTATTGATATGATTAATGCTATCCAGTCATCTTTTACTAAATGCAAAGCTAAAAAGAAAAGGGTTAGGAAAAATTATAGATGATCTTTATGCTAAGATTGATATTCTTGATCAAAATGAAAAGCTACATCTTGATAGTATTGATACTTTGCAAGGGAAATTTCTTGATCTTGAGCTCCAATACAATGGAGTTGAAGTTGAGAATGGTGTCTACCTTAAGACCATTGATAATATTAAGGAAGAGAACAAAAAATGCCAAGATGAGATTGATGTTCTTAAAACTGAAAATGTAGAACTTAACCTCATTGATGAATCTAGGAAACAAGAAACATATGCTTATCAAAGAGAAATTCAATTGCTTAAATCTAAAAATGCTAAGTTGCTTGCTCAATTAAATGATCTATCCTCTAGACCTATCTTGCAAAGTAATGAGGTAGCATGCAATGCTCTAGAACGTGATTTTTTTCATACTAAATCCCTCTGTTTAGAGGCTGACTTGTTACATGCTAGAGATTATCTTGATAGCTTATCTTCTATTGTCATTAACCTTAGTGATGATAATGAAAAATTAAGAGCTTCTTTGCAAAAGTTTCTTACGGGAAAGAAATCCCTTAATGTTTTCCTAGAACACTCTACCAAACAAATTAGTACTAGTGGTTTAGGATATGATGGAACTGCTCCCAAGGGTAAGAACATGTAACATCCTAAACTTTTGAACCTTATAAAATGACCCCAATTTGAAACCCTAATTTGTTTTATTTTGAAATTTATGATCAAAACATATAATAATGTTATGATGGTTCCCAAATATGTTACATAAAGCAAATTTGATAATTTTTGAACTTAATAGAAAATCAATATCATCAAGTTAGCCCTAATTATTAAATAAGTGACATTTATGGTTTAACATGAAATTTACCCAATAAAAGTTTTTTTTTAGCCTAATAATTTTTCCATAAGTTGGTATTGATAATTTAATGATTTACCCAAAAATATATCCTCAAATTCATTTTAAGGCATCCTATATGATTAATTAAACATTTATGCTAAAAGAGAAATATAATAAGCTAAGATGGTCAAATCAGGAAAATAACTATATTTTTGAATTCCTTGTGTTTCATTTAGGTAACACATTAAATTTGAGAAGATTTGGACTTCCTTAGATAATCCAATTTAAATTAGGAAAATCTAATAAATAATCCTAATTTATCTAATCCTACATCTGCTTGGACTTTGGTCCGGACGCTGACATACATGTCACGCGACCCCTTTTTTTTCTTCTCTCTACCGAGTCAGACTCAGATCTTGACCTCTCTACAAGACTCATCTCTCGCCCGTGTCCCTGGACCAGGCGGACACCACGGTTCCCCGACTCCTCCTCCCTCACGATCTTTCACTCTCCTCGACGCCGTGCGAAATGAAGGACCTTTTCACCATCCTCGAACCTTCCAGACTCAGATGATCCCAAGTGCCATAGGGCATGGTGCCCTGGAGTTCTAGGTCGACAAGAACTCTCCCATCCTCCCCTGTTTCCCATCTCAGCGGGGACTCCAGCCCTCCCTAGGGCATCACCTATATAATCAACCTTGCTAAAACGATCGGGGACCATCAGGAAACTGTTTTCTGCCGCCCCTTTGCTCTCTCGCACCTCCACGTTGACTTTGCCTACTCAACTTGGCACCTGTCCCCTCTGACGAGTAGTAGCATTAACTCAGATGTTGCCGATGATCCCAGACACCTGGTTCTGACCTCGGAAACCACCTCTGAGGCACCGAGCAACCTCCTCGAAGTCCCAGGAAGGTTTCTCTGGGTCCAATTCGGTCGTTTCTCCAATAAGTTCTATATCCCTCTTTTTTTTCCTTGTTGGAATCCAATCATCAATGTTTGACTCCCCGACCATCTTGTTGCCTGGTTTGTGGGTGGATAGCTTTGCCTAGGTTCTCTCGTGATCTATCTGCTCGTGCAACCTTCTCAAGTCAGGGTACGAGGCTGGTTTTCCCCTTCTCAGTTTCTCCTCTGTCCTGCCGAGGGCGACCATCTTTTTCCCTTGACCTGACCATCATACAAGCCAGGTTTGGGCTCGTCAGGTCATTTCTCTAGTTCCTAGCACCACAGTTTTCGACAACCAAGTCTGGATCGTGATTCCTATTCTCCTGATCACACGGTTCTTTTCAGTGTTCATCGAGGTTCTTCGCTTCTCACCTGGGAACGAAGATCCCAGGTGGTGGTTTTCCAGTTTTACCCCCCATGTCACGCCTATAATCATAAAATAGGGTATGGGTATATCGGTCTTTCTGGTTTTGTATTATCCGATCTTCAGGTAATTTTATGTGCTTTTATCTTGCTCCTGATTGGTCATGCCTTAATAATTCATAACTTCTTATTGGATTGTCCTATAGAAACGAGTCCTATATGAAAGTTGATCAATTTTTTGAGATCTACAAGATGGAATAACTTTTAGAGCATGTTTTGATGCCAATTTCCCCTGTTTTGATCAAGAACCCCAAAACCCTAGAAATTAGGTTGAATATTAATTATTAATGGATGATAATTGCTTTAACAGGGTAATTAGAGTTTCTGAACTCCAAGAACGTTTTTAGGGTTTCATAAACCTAAGAAGAGCATCTAGGTCTTCTCTAAGAGAGAGGTAAGTGGTCCATGCACTTTGAACATAAATATTTGATTGATTTTATATATATGTATGCATAATGAATGTTGAATGTTTTATTTACTGTTTTGATTGTTAAAAATCATTGAATTTATACTAAACTGAATGCCATGTTTAATTTCAATATTATTGTATCATCTTCATGCACATTAAGAGTAAATTTAATGTTAAGTTTTAAGAGCAAAGTAAGAGTTTTAAAGAGAAAGATAATGATTAAAAGATAACTTATATAAGGTCCTCACCAAGAGGCTCCTCGGAGCAAAACTAAGAGGCACTTAGGTGCATAAGAGAAGAGGCACTTCGGTGCAACCCAAGAGGTACTTAGGTGCATAAGAGAAGAGGCACTTCGGTGCAAAACCCGAGGATCCTTATATAGGTCAAGATAAAAGACATAATTTAAAAGCAATTGTCTCTTTTTAAATGTTTAAATGTTTAAAGTTTATTTCCAATTTATATGTTTTTTTAAGATATAATATGTTCAATTCCACTTACCATTTTGTTTGATGCATGGCTGGGGGCGTGATGCCTGTAGAAAAGGAGCAACGTCAAGGACAAAGCTAGCTGAGGACCAGTTAAAGAAGGAGCTCTAGGACATCTGAGACCAGACCTGGTGGGGTGCCAACTATCCATAGATTAGATTTCCTTTATGTTTATGAATCGTGTGTTTTAGTTTAGTGTGAGTTTTATGAGAAAGTGTAGAATGGTTAAGAGTAAACATGTTTAGTTTTATTCATGTATGGTTTATGTTGAGGACTTGAGACATGAGAATCGCAAATTATGTATCCTGTGGTTGGTTTAATTAAACTTTAGTTTTATGCAATGATAATCATATTTGTGACATCCCAATGAGATATATGCTTCCGCTTAGTGTTGTGCATGTTTTAGAAATTGGGGTGTTACAGAATAAGAACAAGAGTAAGGGTAAGAAGAAGAGTGTGGAACCTCCTTTCTTCCATGGATAGACTTCCGGCTCTAAGAACCAAATGGTATGTGCTCATTGTAAATGTGATGATCATTATTCAACTTATTGTCCTTACAAGCCAAAGGGGACCAACCCCAAGATGAAATGGGTCCCCAAGCTAACCCCAGATCCCAAAGTTTGAGTTGGGCACCGACATCCTTCTTTCATTCAAGTCAAAAGAAGGTGGATTGTTGATAGTGGATGCTCAAAGCATATGACAGGTGAAATCATCCATTTCAACAAATTCATAAAGAAGAAAGGAGTATCGGTGACCTTCGGGGACAACAAAAAGGGTAAGGTAATAGGTGAGGGTGATGTAGGAAATGAGCTTTATATTAAAAATGTTTTTCTTGTTGATAGTCTACATCACAATTTGATAAGTGTAAGCCAACTTTGTGATAATGATTATCTTGTTCTATTTACTTCTTTAGAATGTCTGCTTCTAGATTCCCTCACTTACAATGTTATATATAAGAGAACTAGAAATGGTAATATATATGTTATTGTGCTTGATACTCTAAAGCCCGTACTTGATAGATGCTTAGTTGTGGATAAAAATGATATATCTCTCTTTGGCATCGCCAGTTGGGTGATGTGAATATGCATCAAATGAAGAAAAGGATGAGGAATGCCAACCTTGAACACAAGGAAAGCAAGCCAAGTCCTCCTTCAAATCCAAAGGAGTCCTTAGTACCAAAAGAGCTCTTGAGCTTCTTCATATTGATGTATTCGAACCTATGAGAACTCAAATGCTTTGTGGTTCCAAGTATTGTCTTGTGATTGTCGATGATTTCTCTCGCTATACTTAGACATTCTTTCTCATCTCTAAAAGTGATACTCTAGATGTTTTCTCGAGATTTTGTAAATGAGTTGAAAATGAAGCTTCTTTCCAGACTGTTTCTATCCGTAGTGACCATAGGGGGGGAGTTTGAAAATGATCTTTTTGAGTGCTTTTGTGAAAAATCTGGTTACTCGCACAATTTCTCTTCTCCTCATACACCTCAAAAAAATGGGGTAGTAGAGAGAAAGAATAGGTCGCTATAGGAGATGGCTAGGATCATGCTTCTAAAGTATGACACTCTAAAGAAGTTTTGGGTTGAAGCTGTTAGCACCTCATGCTTTGTGCAGAACTAAGTTTTTATGCATCCATCTTTGAAGAAAACCCTCTATGAGTTATGGTGTGGTAGAAAGACTTCCATCAACTTCTTTCACATTTTCAATTGTCCTTGTTTTATTTTGAACACAAATGATTCTCTCGACAAGTTTGATCTGAAATCGTACAAGGCTTTCTTCCTAGGCTATAACACAACAAGTAGGGCTTATAGAGTTTTCAATATTGAACTATCTAAAATTGAAGAGTCCATTAATGTAAAATTTATTGAATCTAACCCTGTAATTGGAAAGAATGTTGTTGATAATGATGTTGCTGATGACTTAATTCCAATCTTAAAGGACCTCAACATCGAAAATAATGGTAAGTAGGTGGTTGAAGCAGAAGATGAAGAGAAGAAGGATCCCACTTCTCGCTTCACAAAGAATCATCCCAAAGAGCTAATCATTGGTGATCCATTCGAAAGGGTGAAGACACGAGCTGCCTACAACAAAGAATAAGCAAACAATGCCTTCATCTCACAGCTGGTGCCAAAGGACGTCAAGGAAGCTCTTGGAGATGACGAGTGGATCCTAGCCATACAGGAGGAACTAGAGCAGTTCGAGAAGAACCGAGTGTGGACTCTAGTGCCAAGACCAAGTGACATAAAAATCATTGGAACCAAGTGGGTCTACCACAACAAGCTTGACGAAAATGGCAAGGTGGTAAGGAACAAAGCAAGGTTAGTGGCTCAAGGCTACAATCAGTGGGAAGGTGTTGATTTTGATGAAACTTATGTTGTTGTTGCTATACTTGAATCTATTAGAATGCTACTTGCTTTTGCTAGTTATAAGAATTTCTTGCTATATCAAATGGATGTTAAAAGTGCATTTTTGAATGGTACAATTGAGGAGGAAGTATTTGTTGCTCAACCTCCAGGATTTGAAAATGACAAGCTACCTAACCATGCTTATTTGCTACAAAAAGATCTCTATGGAATCAAACAAGCACCTCGATCTTGGTATGAGAATTGAAAGAACTTTTTGTTAGACAATGGCTATGTCATAGACAAAGTTGATTGTACTCTATTTGTTGGAGATTTAAGGGAGACAGAGAAGGCAGTGGAAACAAAAATGTTCTCCCCAAACCCATACCGAGGAAACGCGTCAACGTCTATATAATAGGAAAAGATGGTTTGTGGAATCATACCTTGTCCCGAGGCTTGCTCGGCGACAATACCTCGCGCAATGTGTGGTCTTCAACTCCGGACTTCGACGGCGTCTGTGCAGCTCCTGGTTGCACCGGAACTGAAGACTCCTACTTGAACCAGACTGTCGGATGACAGTTGTCCTCCTAAGCGGCAGTGTCCTCCCGCATCTGTAGTAGTCCACACGGACCACCTGGAACTCCACACTCCTTGTCCCACAAGGAAGTGGAAGGAGTCACACCCTCCTGTTGACGTACTAGTCGCCAACACGCTCTCCTGCGTCCTGTTGCAACTGCAGTTGTCCTTCCCTTGTTGCACCTCCCTTTTGCGGGAAGAACTTGCTCGGGCTCTCTCACGGTTACCGAAACCAGAGAGAACGACAACTTGCAGAGCAACTGGTTGCACTGAGCTGTACTTTGAGAAGCCCCCAATACCCCTATATATAGGAGGGTCATGGGACAAGGTTCTCCATCCCGGGCAATGCGGGACTAAAAGCAGGAGTAGAAGGGTTCGGGATTTTCCACAAAAAGCAACCATCTCACAACCTGAACTGATCGGTTCAGCCATTGATCCGATCGGTTGGACCTGAGCCGACCGTTTGGGGCACTCCAACCGATCGGTTGGTGCCCTGAACCGATCGGTTCATGGTCCTAATCCGGATCAAAAAGACTTTCCTTGTTTCTTTCCCTATTGGTATCAAATACCAATTATATTCCCAATCAAATTGGGCAATTTGAAACGAAAGGAAAATTCTCACCAATCCTACTTTCCCAAGTTGCTCGATTGCACCAGTTGAACCGATCAGTTCAACACTTGAACCGGTCGTTTCACTCTGTGCATGAGCCGATCGGTTCAACAATTGAACCGACCGGCTCAGCAACCTCAGCCGACCGGTTCATCACATGAACCGATCGGTTGGGAATGCAGGTTGTGCAGAATCAGTCAAATGCGATTTCAATCAATCCAATACTCCTATCAATGCATCCAACACCTTGAACCATACAATATTGAGCCATCGACTGATTGAGTGTTTAATTGAACTACCAAACTCCTTTAGTAATCAATCTAAACATTGCTTGTGGACAAAACTCCTCTTCCAGGTTAAATCCTATGTGTGTGACCCTGCAGGTCCATTTTCACATTGGCAGTGAAAGTCCATAACACTTATGACTTCACAAGTAAAGAGCGGTGCCTAGTCACACATCAGTGCTACCCAAGTGAAAGTAGAAAGTTGGAGAACAACTTTCATCCTACAATCTGTGAATGGTGTTACAGCGAATGTATAATTCCTTTGTCACTGATATCCCGAATGAACTCGAGGCATGGAACAGTCATCCTGTCAACGTTCATTCACTTCCTTGATCTCAGAGTAGACTGGAATAGATATGTATGACATCAGTATCATATACTGATTCACACATGCGTGCACGCCTTTCTCAATCCTACTCATCAAGTGGCCATGGATATCAAACTCCCTCAGGAGGGACAAATCCCATATCTATCACTCACCCCTCAAAAGCCCCATGTGTCAAAGCCACCCAATCATCACCTTTATAACAACCCATGTTTCAGGACTGCGTTTGATGATGTCAAAGTGTGCCCAACGACATGTGTTGAGTGCAGTGATTTCAGGTCTAAGAATCACACTCACCACCATCACTGTGAGTACTGACTGTGACTACCATCTCATGGTTCCATGTGTCAAACTCATGGTGGGTCTGTCCGGTACACTTGTTCTCTAACAAGTACCTATGTGTTTGGTTTGATATCTCTATATCATGACTATTGAGATTCAGTCATCAACCAACACCACAATCTAGTCTTGTGTGTCATTGCTGTCTATCTACCTTCCACAATGACATCCGACTAGGGACATAACAAGAATGTACAAACTCTTAGCATCCGTATGATCTCATCGTTAAGGTCATGAACCTGAAGGCATACATCATTGAGTACTGTCATTCTCTAGACATTCAATCTATTCTATCACTATCTCATATGACTGAACCAGAAAGAATTGGAAGCTCGCCTTTTATGTTTATCAAATCAATCTTAATGTATCCCACCAATCATCACATGATTGGCTCTCAGGGCATACATACCAACACTATTTTTAAAACACACTTCTAGAAATTTTCTTATCATTTAAATTTATGTTGATGATATCATATTTGGCAGAACTAATCTTGATCTTTGCAAGGAGTTTAGTTCTCTTATGCAGAGTGAGTTTGAGATGAGCATGATGGGTGATCTTACTTTCTTCCTCGGCTTCCAAATCAAGAAAACCAAAGATGGAAATTTCATCAACGAAGGCACGTACACCAATGAGCTACTCAAATGCTTTGGAATGGAGAACATGAAGCCGATGGACACACCCATGTCCAACACCGCCATGTTGGCTAAATTGGACATCTGTAAATCCCTTTGTTTTGATAATGACAAACATTTTATTTTTGTTTATCTAACATGCTACTTGAGTGTTGCAGGAATAAGGTGGATGACAAAGCACTAGGGAATCTATATGCTTGAATGCTTGTAAATTCCATGAAATGTAATTAATTGTAAACTTGTACAAATATATAATGTACAAGTACTTAGACTTCATGTAAATCAAGCGTTAGATCTTCCCTAGCTAATCACCACACTTAGATAGGTCATTCCCTTTCAATAGTGTCACATATGCACACTCATACACACACTTAATGTCTTTATTTGAAACATTGAAACAGGGTCTATCTCGGTCGACAAAATCCTCGACCGAGACACTCTCGATCGACAAACTTCTCAACCGAGAAAGACCCAAGTAGCCGTTAGACACAGCTGACAAGGTAGTTGGCAGTTGGAGATAAACGTTGCAAACACTTGATCCAGAGAGTCTGTCGGTCGACAAAACTTCGACCGAGTAGGTGTCTCGGTCGAACATTTCTCGACCGAGATGGACTATGACAACAACTACAGAATAAATTAACTAGCCGTTGTTAATCCAACTAACTTATACCTAACAGCTAGTTAAGCACTTAGAAACCCCTAGAAAGTGTCTAGAACGTCCTTAAGCACTTGTTGGTCATTCCTATAAATAGGACATGCCTTAGGACACCTAAACACACTTGATTCCATACTTGAGCAATCTTTGAGCTTATACTTGCATTAGCAACCTATTTTGAGCAATTGAGCAATACTTGCAATTGGCTACTCTTCACCTTGCTCTAAATTCGTGTCCTATAGGATAATATCTCCTATCCACAACAATTACATTTCCATATACTTTGGTTAGGAGATCTATACGCTTGATATAGGAAAATCAAGCCTTGTGCTTCAAAGGATAAGTTGTAATTTCTGTTTTCCTTTCTTGTTCACTTTCATCGTTTGTACTCTCCTTGCTACTCCTAGGTTGGAGGCTGCAGATTGGAGAGGGTTGTGATATTCTTGGTGAAGAAGGAGACTTTGGACTACTTCAAGAAGGCTGGTGCAACGGGAGGTTACTTCTAAGAGGAAGGCTACTTCAAGGGGGAGCTTGGAGTTACTTCAAGAAGGCTACCTCGAGTTGGTGCATCTACTTCAAAGTGAAGGCTGTTTAAAGGGGTATAAGAAAGTATTGTATTTTGTGTAATTCCTTGTGAAGGTAATAAAATTAATACTTTCAAATCCCGGTTGGGTAAGCAACCGGGTAGTGGACTGACTGCCTTAGTATTTGCTAAGGTAGGAACCACTCTAAATCCCTTGTCTCCTTCTTACTTTTTCATTTGTGGTTGTTTGAGTTAAATAATTATTAAAATAACTTTAAAACCCTATTCACCCCCCTAGTGGTTTTTCAATTGGTATCAGAGCAGGCTTCAAGGAGCTCTAATCGAGTCTTAAAGAATGAAGGGTGATAGTGTCTACAACCGCAAGCAAAGGCAAAGCATGGACAAATCTTCAACAAGTTGTAATTGGTGCTTAGGAACAAGCCATACAACACCTAGTTGTCCATGGAAGTCAAAGAAGGAAGAAGTGCATAAAGAATGTCTAATTGATACTATAAGTGAAGAAGAAGAAGAAGATGTAAGTCTTTTTGATTTATCTAAAGAAGAGCTAATTGCTAGCCTTGAAGAGACACATAATAAGTATATTGAGTGCAAGAAGAAATTAAAGAAATATAATAAGGCAAATGATGAGTTACATGCTAAACTTCTTGGTCTTACATCTGAAAATGAGGATCTTAAAAAGGTTATTGAAGATCACGATATTAAACTGAAATCCGTTGAAGCAAATTGCAATCTTCTTTCCCTAGAAAAGTTAAACTTGCAAACTCAAGTAAATGATCTTAAAAAACAACCTGTTTTGTGCACACATCTAGATTATGATACTATTGTGAAAGAAAGAGACTCCTTATTATCCAATCTAGATCAAGCAAAGCTAGACATCAATAAGAGAATGGATGAGATTGTCAAGTTGCAACAAAAGATTAGTAGTTTGAATAACAATGATACCCTTGACAAAATCTTAAATAATTCTTATCATCAAATTGGAAGGAGAGGACTAGGTTATAATCCTAAAGGAAAATCCTATCAAAAACCTAGTAGGAGAAAGACACAAGCACTAGAAAATCAATCTATGTATGTACCTAAAGGCAAACATATATATATACCCAAAAACAACCTAGAACAAAATCATAGAAAAAGATATGAGGTTGACTCGATATGTTGTCATTATTGTTTACGTCTTGGACATTACTCTTTCTCATGTCTCTACAAGAAAAAGGATGTTGAGTTAGTATGGGTTCCAAAAACTCCAAACTAAATGGATAAAATTAAGTTGAGATATGACCAAAGACTCTAAAGTTGTATATCTCTATGTCTATCTCAACTTAACATAATAGGACACCAAGTTAATCCAAGAAATTAAAAATCTACATCTTAAACTACTTGCTTTAGTTTGGATTCTCAAAATGTATATGATTAGTTGAGATTTAACCTAAATGATGATTTTATATTTAAATATCTCAACTAAATCAAGCTTTAAACTTTCATATTCTTGTTTTTACTTGTAAACAATTTCTGAAAACAGGCCTGAAACAAAACAGAACCTTTCTCGGTTGAGAAACTGTCAACCGAGATAACTGTCGGTCGAGAAATGGTCGACCGATCAGGTTTCTGTTGTCAAGTCTGAACTAAATCTGCTGAACTTGTTTTCAAATAATCTATTTGCTATCAATTTGCTATTAATGACTAATTTGCAAATCAATAATAAATGGTGAAAACTTTCCTTGAAACAAAATATATAAATTTTTTGCATCATGAGATAAACATTATGATTATGAAAATCCTTAACACATATTGCAAAAGTGCTATATGAAGACTGATTTTGAACAAACCTCATTCATTGCTTGAAAAAGTTTATCAAACATGATCCTTTACATGGTTTGTCTTAAATTTGAAAATCCATGAATCATGAATGAAATTATTTTGGTATGGCTTGGATTAAAACTGTAAATTACAAACCATATTGGTTTAATCAAGGAAATTACTGTTTTATCATAATTCACATGGTTATCCTAAGTATTTCTTGGTCTATCTAAGTAGGAACCATGTATATTACAATTTAAATGGTCATAATCATTGTATTTCATGAAATTACATGATTCAATCTTGATCATTGTATTGTGAATACACTGCTCTTGTTCTTATGTTTGTCTACAACAATATTTGATTCATATATACAAACCATGAATATTATTATTGATCATTGTAATTCAGGTCATATGAAGATGCCATTTTGCATAAACAGTAAAACTTCATGGCATAAATACATTCTCTGCAGAAATTATACTTCACATATAAAGTTCAAATTGAAAATCTGCAGAAATTGCCTCTTGGTTAAAGTTAAAGTTTGACCAAGGGGCGCTATGGTCGTAGTAAAGGTCGACCTAAAATAAGCTTGACACAATGCTTATTTGGACATCCTTTTTACTGCACTTAATCTTAGTATCTTGATTCAAAATGTGTTTATCATATTGAAAACATGAAGCTTTATTAAAAGGTCAAAATAAAATTTTAAAAATCAATTTGAGACCTTAGAATCCTCAAATTATAAGATTAAGGGGGAGCTCACACAAACAAATTTGATTATTTGATTGAGAAGCATACACAACATTGTAAACATCATTTGAAGCTTATTATGACCTTAGTATTTTTACTTTTGGTTATGAAGAAATCTACAAATTTCATTTGGTCTAAATTGACACAATACTTACTTGGATAACCATTCTCTATAAATTGGTATCAAATTAAAATCATGATTACAAAAATTATCTAAATATTGGTAATAATAATCACAATATTACTCCCTTAGAAAATATAGATATGCTCTACAAATTCAGTCTATTATTTGCATCAAAAAGCAGCTTAAAATTTCATTAACAGAAAGTTTCTTGGTCGACGAATTGCTCGATCGAAAACATCTCGGTCAGCCTATCTCTTTCGACCGACAGACTTCAAATAAAAATTACATCTGCAGAACCCAGACACACTTTCGGTCGACTATTATTCGACCGAGCCAATGTCGGTCGACAATTGCTCGACCGAGAATTGACCGTTGGGATATGACCGTTGGAATCCGACCGTTTATGACCGTTACCAGTCGAACGTTGGGCGGCCAAGTGGCGCGTCTGGTATATGACCGTTGCGGTCGATCGGTCGACAAATTGTCGACTGACCTGGTCACTGGATTGCTATAAAAAGGACTAAAAACGGGTCATTGCTTCACACTCTCATATTCTTACTTCCATAGCTTCTCTCTAGTGCATTTTTGTGCAATTCTTTAGCTTCTTCATCCCCAAGACTTTCTTGCTTCTTCTCCACCTTAAAGCAAAGAAATGGCTTTATCATCTACACGTGGAAAGAAGAAAGTTGCTGGCAGGAAAGGAAGGGCGGCTTCCCCACCATTGACGATCATCAACGACATCCCCTTCGTCGACGCATATGCTGGTGATCGCTATCTCAGGCTCTCCTCCAAAACTCCTCTTCCACGATGGCCAGTTGACGTCATGGACTTCCTCAACATCGTCGACCTGGAGGATCTCTTTGAGGTGCAAAATTTGAAAGAATTTCTGAACCCTTCCTTCTCTTCATACTCTTCTAAAGTGGTAAATGAGTTCTATGCAAACCTAATCTCCCATTCCGAAAATGAAAATAACTTCTTCTACTCTATGGTTAATGGGCATAGCTTTCGATTTACTGAGGAGGATATTCTTGACATGCTCAACATCGACTTAGACGAATATCAAGACACTCTTGACCTTACCACTGGAAATCCACTCAATATATTTTCCCAAGGTGACAATACCGTCAGTCTTAGTGACATTAAACGAGCCATTTTTCAATCTAATACAACTTGTCACGAAGATAGGGGTACCTACTATGCCATTAATCTCAAACCTGCAGCTAGGATTGTCAACCTTATTGTTTCCACAAACATACATCCTAGAGCAAACAAGTCTGAAGTCCCTATTTTTCGCATGTGTCTAATTTATGCCATTATCAAACGTATTCCCATAAATTTTATCCGCATCATACTTAAGAACATGCTTGAGTTCTCTGGCAATCCCCCATATGATGATTTTGTATGCCAAATCACTCAACACTTTCTTAAGACACAAATTGAGGATATGGGATACACATGGGAAAGAAGACCACAAAAAATAAGCAAAAACACAATAGAGAAAATGGGAATTGATTTTGGTCACAAGAGGGCTAGGACGGAAGGTGAGACATCTACTCAAGACATACCACCACCACCTCCTCCTACTAACCCATCCTATGATCCCATCCAAAACACCCTAACCTATGTTGCTGGGTCACAATATCATCTAAGCAGACAATTAGATTATAGCCACCATGCCATGACCTACCTAAATCAAAGGATGCAAACCCTCTCTCCAAATCAACCAGATGAATATCCTTATTCTTTAAATCCTGGCATGCTCAACCCATATAATCCCTCTTACAACTACTACCAAACTCCACCTCCACCATCTACAGATCTCACACATACTCAGTTTTCTTCAATGCAACTACAAGACATTGCTGCTCATTTCCGCTTTGATCGTGTTCCTACTTTCTTGGAAGCATATGCCTTAACCAAGACAGGTGCTTTGGAGTGGCAAACTTTAGTCCAATATTATGGAGCTGAGCCATTTCTTGGAAAAGACCCTGATATTGATGTAATACTTAAGTCTTTCCAGTAAGATTTGGAGTGTCCTTTGTATTAGTTGTAATGAAATGGTTATCTTTACATGATTTGATTACCTTTGCATGATTGTAATACTTACATGATTGTAATGAATTGGTTATCTTTACTGATTATAATGGATATTTTTAATATGTTCCTTCTATGGCATCATTTGAACATGGCTAAATTGACCATCCAATGAAGAGCATCCATACCTTGATTATAATTGGGGATATCTATTTAAGGGGGAGCAATACTAAAAGACTCACAAATATTAATCTTAGATATCTTTTTGAAATGACAAAGGTGGAGAAATAAATATAAATCTCTAAACTTAGTAATTGTGCAAAACTCAATCAATGAATTTGTGCAAAACTCAATCAATGAATTTCATAAACTTTTGGCTTTACATTGAAAGTTGCTATATTCCCTAAAGAATTGGATTTCATGTTCAATAATTCATGGGGAATAATAAGCACACATTTTATAAACAAAGAGAAGAAATTCACAAAGGTAAATTTCAGGTATGAAACTCACATATTTTTATATTTCCTTAATTTATATTTTGGAAATGTTTGTCATCTTCAAAAAGGGGGAGATTGTTGGCTAAATTGGACATCTGTAAATCCCTTTGTTTTGATAATGACAAAGATTTTATTTTTGTTTATCTAACGTGGTACTTGAGTGTTGCAGGAATAAGGTGGATGACAAAGCACTAGGGAATCTATATGCTTGAATGCTTGTAAATTCCATGAAATGTAATTAATTGTAAACTTGTACAAATATATAATGTACAAGTACTTAGACTTCATGTAAATCAAGCGTTAGATCTTCCCTAGCTAATCACCACACTTAGATAGGTCATTCCCTTTCAATAGTGTCACATATGCACACTCATACACACACTTAATGTCTTTATTTGAAACATTGAAACAAGGTCTATCTCGGTCAACAAAATCCTCGACTGAGACACTCTCGGTCGACAAACTTCTCGACCGAGAAAGACCCAAGTAGCCGTTAGACACAGCTGACAAGGTAGTTGGCAGTTGGAGATAAACGTTGCAAACACTTGATCCAGAGAGTCTGTCGGTCGACAAAACTTCGGCCGAGTAGGTGTCTCGGTCGACCATTTCTCGACCGAGATGGACTCTGACAGCAACTGCAGAATAAATTAACTAGCCGTTGTTAATCCAACTAACTTATACCTAACGGCTAGTTAAGCACTTAGAAACCCCTAGAAAGTGTCTAGAACGTCCTTAAGAACTTGTTGGTCATTCCTATAAATAGGACATGCCTTAGGACACCTAAACACACTTGATTCCATACTTGAGCAATCTTTGAGCTTATACTTGCATTAGCAACCTGTTTTGAGAAATTGAGCAATACTTGCAATTGGCTACTCTTCACCTTTCTCTAAATTCGTGTCCTATAGGCTAATATCTCCTATCCACAACAATTACATTTCCATATACTTTGGTTAGGAGATCTATATGCTTGATATAGGCAAATCAAGCCTTGTGCTTCAAAGGATAAGTTGTAATTTCTGTTTTCCTTTCTTGTTCACTTTCATCGTTTGTACTCTTCTTGCTACTCCTAGGTTGGAGGCTGCAGATTGGAGAGGGTTGTGATATTCTTGGTGAAGAAGGAGACTTTGGACTACTTCAAGAACACTGGTGCAACGGGAGGTTACTTCTAAGAGGAAGGCTACTTCAAGGGGGAGCTTGGAGTTACTTCAAGAAGGCTACCTCGAGTTGGTGCATCTACTTCAAAGTGAAGGTTGTTCAAAAGGGTATAAGAAAGTATTGTATTTTGTGTAATTCCTTGTGAAGGTAATAAAATTAATACTTTCAAATCCCGGTTGGGTAAGCAACCGGGTAGTGTACTGACTGCCTTAGTATTTGCTAAGGTAGGAACCACTCTAAATCCCTTGTCTCCTTCTTACTTTTTCATTTGTGGTTGTTTGAGTTAAATAATTATTAAAATAACTTTAAAACCCTATTCACCCCCCCTCTAGTGGTTTTTCACGCCAAACTTGATAGAGATGAAGAAGGTGAGAAGGTAGATGAGAAGCTCTATAGAGGTATGATTGGAAGTTTACTTTACTTAACTGTCTCTAGACCTGACATAATGTTTAGTGTTGGCTTGTGTGCTCGCTTTCAATCAAGCCCTCAAAAATCACATCTTATTATTGCTAAGAGGATTTTAAGGTACTTAGCCAAAACTCAAAACTTTGGACTATGTTACCCTAAGTCAAGGGACTTTACTCTTATAGCATATAGTGATACTGATTATGCAGGTTATTTGATTGATAGAAAGTGCACAAGTGGCACTTTCTTCCTCCTAGGACCATGCTTGGTGTCTTGGTTTTCTAAGAAACAAAACACCATGGCATTATCAACTACTGATGCCAAGTACATTACAACCAGAAGTTTTTGTACCCAGGTCCTATGGATGAAGCAAATGCTCCAAGACTTTAACCTACATTTTGATGCTTCTCCTATCTACTGTGATAATACTAGTGCAATCAATCTATCTTATAATCCTATATTGCATAGTAGAGCTAAACATATAGAGGTTCATCATCACTTTCTTCATGATCACATTGCCAAAAAGGATATTTATATCACACATGTGGACATGAAAAATCAGTTGGCGGACATTTTCACCAAACCTCTAGTTAGAGAGCAATTTACCTTCATTAGATATACACTACTCATAATTGCTTTATATGATATTGACATGTCATCTAGCTAGTTACTTTTATTCTATATGTCTTGCTCATGCTTAAATCACCTTGCTTGTCTAAAATTGCTAAAATTTGCTTGTTGTTATGCTTAGTTTTGCTTTTTTTTGGGCATTTCTCAAATTTTAGGTTTTTATCATTAAATAGTACCCAATGATGAGTGATATGTGCCTAAATATGTTCAATATACATAATGGACTTGAAAAATAAATTTAACTAGCTTTCAAATGGGTAGAAATTAAGTTTGATGGTTTTAGGTCAGGTTGACCATCGATCAAGTTTTCCCCAGTAAAACTCGACCGATCCATGGACGAGAGCTGTTCTGAAATGGACCAATCGGTTGAGTTTTTGAATATCAAAACTCGACCGATCAGCGGGCTGGAACCAACTTAAGTTGGGTTCGGCCGACTATTCTCCCTCTCAACTAGAGAATAGCCGATCGATTCCCCTTCTTCTATCCCTAAGCTCTCAACTCCAGACCTTACCTTCCCTATCCTATCCCTTTTTTGACTTAGATAGGCTGCCCTAGGCCTTCCCCCTTGCTCAACCTTGGTGTGTGAATGGTTTTGGTGGTTTGTTTTGTGTGTTTTCTCTCTTCTTCTCCTTATTTTTGCCTCCATGGCTTCTCATAGAAGAAATAGACTTGCCCCTAGCAATGCACCATCCTCTTCTTCGTCCTCTCACTTGGTTCCATTCGATGATACCTTCTTTGTCTCAATAGAGGCTGTAAATAGATATAAGGACCTTCTTCCTAGGAGTCCTTTTCCATTTAGAGCCTTGTTTGAGCCTAGCCCTAGGCATCAAGCTGTCATCAACAAAGTGGAGAGGTTGCTATCCGTTCATCACCTAACTGCTCTGGCTGTCAAACGTGACTGCTTTCATAATTCTACGACAAGCACAAAAGCAGTTCACAAATTCTACGCAAACTTATGTTGGAATTACGACTCCCTTGTACCCCCTCAAATACTCAAGTGATCCTTACATCCATGATATCCGGGAAGAAATTCTAAATCTCTGAAGATATCCTGAATGTTTTCTTTTCAGGAGACGATGAGAATGACACCTGGCGTAAGGATTATAGGGAGTATTTTGACCTTTTGGATCCTGAGGATTTCTAGAAGAAGAATGAGATCACTCTTCCTGATATCCATCGCAACCTGAAGAAACCCGATGTTCCTTACAAGAAGAAGAGAACCCTACCCTCCTCCTCCCTAGATCTCACAAAATGTATATTAGCCCTAGTGGTCAACTGCAACATCCATCAAAAAAAAATCAAATAGATATTATAGAGAACACTACAGTCCTAATGTATTGCATTCTAAAGAATGTCAGATTCAAATGGTCAAGATACATTCTCCATCATATGACCTATTTTGACTCTGGCAAGAACACCTACGACACCCATCCACCTTATCCAACCCTCATATGTGGTTTGTTTTAGTTTGCCACTGAGAAATCACTCTTCTCTGACTTCCACTACAAACTTGTCAGGAAGGTAGTGTGTATCAGTGAGACCACAATTTAGAAATTTGTGCCTGTCTGTTCCTTCACCACACTTGGTGCTTCACCCTCAGCCTCTACCTCTACTACCCCTGCCTCTACCTCTACCCGAGATCCACCACCTTAGCCACCCTAACCTAGCCGTGCCTTGTTTCGTGTGTCCAATGAAACCCCCATGGGCTACATGATGCACCAACATGCATACAATCTCCAAGTTCAGGAGCACCTACACCAGGATTTGTGTTCAATCATGTCACACATGAACTTATCATGTGCACACCCATACCCCACCTACCAACCTTACCTCGATAATGATTTTTCTTCCTATGCATACCATCATTACTACCCTACACCCGAGCCTTCCGCTTCTTCTCCCACACCCTCTGCTACTGGTGGTCCTACTCCCATCTACCTGCCATTACCTGTTGGCCCCTTGGCCACTCTACTTGCCAATCTTGGCAATTCTACTCCTTCCTTCCCTTAGGACAATGAGCTCTATGCTCGTGGTATGACTTGGGATGAGAAGAATGCTTGTTGGCCCGATCGTGGTTTTGGTCCTTCTTTAGACAAGGAGATGCCTGACCAGGCTGATGCTGAGACTACTGCTACTGATGACGATGATGGTGACGATGAGGATGCTTCTGATGATGGTGATGGCTTTGGTGTTGATTCCGGTGATGAATGCACTACTGCTGTACCTTCAGATGGAGATGAGGACTACAAGTTTGGAGCTGATGATGATGATGTTGTGTACATAGATAGCTTAAATTTCTAGATGTTCTTAGTTTTTAGTCTAGTTTACTGATCATATATATCTTTCTAGGCTATTTTGTATTAGAATCATCTAGGCACATGTTCTGAGTTGTACTATTTTTTATCTTTAGATTTCATCAATTTCTCACTTGTAGTCGCTTTTATGAGAACATGCTTTATGAGTTGTAATCTATCTTATGTGCACTCTTACTCTTTGATCAGTTATATCCTATGAGTTGGTGCCATATTTCACCATATTTTGATTATGACTTAGCTTGTGTGTTTCTTTCATCTCCGGTTGATATATGATATGAGATTGAATGTTTGAATATCTGCTTGATTGTGTTTGGAGAATACCCACCTATATGCTCTTCTACCCCCCTCACTTTTTGATAATGTCAAAAGGGGGAGAGAACTTCAATGTCTTAAAACTCAATCATATTGCTATTCTTTGTCATAGTGCTGCTTATTGCTTATGAGATCCTTTATTTTGTTCATTATATGCTTTATCATGTGACTTGTAAAGGACCATAAAATACATGTATGCTATAATTGCTTTGTGTAGATAGACCAACTATGTAGGTTAAAGTAAGCATAGATTGAGGGGGAGAAATTCACATTGTTCAAATCTTGAATCCCTCTAATTCACAAGGAAAAAGTATAATTTCTATATCCTTTTCAATATATTTGAGGAATGGTTTGTCATTGTCAAAAAGGGGAAGAATGTTGACCTAGAGGTTATACATTGTCCACATTTTGATAATGACTTAACCATTCCATTCATATGTATCTAATATGTGTATTCAAGATTGATTTCAGGTGTTAGGTACATGAAAAGGATCAAATTACACAAGACCTAGCTTGTCAAAGTTCAAGTCAAAAGCAATGCAAGTGTGCTAATTAGGAAATCCATGTAAATGACCTTAGAATATTTTTGTAATTACTTGTATTGATGATATGACTTATAACTAAGATAAGAAAAATATGTGGGACACTTTATACCAAATTCTAATCACTATTTAATCACTTTGGAAAATCGATCACCGGTTGTTGATTGGTCGAGTTCCAATCTCGACCGATCCACTAGATCAATTTTCTAAAGAGTGCATCGGCCGAGTTGTGCATTCACAGAACTTGACTGATCGGGTTACTGACCAAATGTGATTTTCATTAGTTGATCGAGTTTCCCAGGACAAACTCGACTGATAGTTTGAAAAATGGGTTTGTCTTTTAGCAGATCGGTCGAGTTATCTTTATGGAATCTTGACTAAATGCACTGTACGAAAAAAGCAGAAAAAGTGATTCTAACCGTTGGTGACTTGTTTGGATGAAAATAGATCCTTTGCCTTGGGCAAAAATGGCTATAATTCATCTCGAAGTGTTTCCACTATAAAAGGGGCACCTCCAACTATAAATAGGATCCCTTGGGCTTCATCCCAAGTTTGCTCTTCCATTGCATAGCTTGATCCTAGCCTAGTTGAGAGTGTTGCACCCCTTTCTCTCTCTACTTTCAATTCAAATATGTGAATATGAGTGAGTTAGGATCTATTGTAAGAGAGATATTCCTTGTATCGATGTAAATCTCTCCACCTCCATCTTCCTACTCCCTTTCCTCATTGAAGAAAAGGCTTGAAGATCTTATCCAAGTGAAGGGGAAGGAGTTGCTGTTCTTCAAGGTTGAAGAAAGCATGGTGATCAAGATATCCGAGTGAAGGAGATAGGCAAGGTGGACGTTCAAGAAGGATAGGTAACTCCTAGAAGGCCAAAGACTTGAATATGGAGTGGGTAAGTCCTTGTTGAAGGTTGAAGACTCCTTTGCTCAAGTGGGTAAGTTCCTTTGCTAAGTTGAAGATCCTTGCTTGAGGTATTAAGTCCTTGGATGAATGTGGTTTTGTCTTGTAATCTTATTAATGAATATAAGAGCACCAAGATTGCAAAGTCCTAGAGACTAACCACGTCTAGGTAGTAGACTGACTCACTTCTAGTTTGAAGTGTGGAACCACTCTAAACCACTTTGTCCAAGTATATGCTATCTTTGTCTCTCATCTTTGCTATGCTTGTTAGTTAGGACTTCAAATTGGTTGCATGCTTAAGCTTTTGCACTTAATATAATTTGAAGGTCTAATCCGTTTTGTGAGATTTGTGAAGCTATATTCACCCCCCTCTAGAGCCCTTGATCCAACACATATCATAGAGGAAATAGATGTATTCGCCTGGTGCTTATTCCAAAGGTCAAAGAGCCTAAAAGAATGAATGATTTTAGACCAATTACCATTGTGAACGTTAGTCTTAAGATTGTTTCGAGGGTCATTATGCCTAAGTTGTTGATGTAAGACCCTTGAACTAGATTTTGGGGTAACCTTGTTTGTTTGGCTTAAAAAAGTTTCTTAGATTCTTGATCTAATATTTTGAGGAGTAATTAGGGCTTGTGGAGAGCTTAAGTTTCAAGTTTGAGCTTGTCTGCTGGATGATGTTTGTGCTTTATGTGCTAGTTTTGGTGCAAATTGGAATTTACCCAAAGTAAGGGGTTGATGTACAATTTGTCACCTCTAGAGCATTCCTTCTCTTTCTTGACATCATATAGAGGAGAGATAAAGAAGTGGGTGCCTTGTTTGTGCCTTAGTTGAGGAGTGTCACCCTTAGTGGTGATTAGGGTTTCTATGAGTGTTGAGTGTCTCGACCTATGTGTATATGGTGTGTTGTCTTGACCTAGGTCGCAACCTAGGGCTGGTTTGGAGGGTATCATGATTGAGAAACTCACTCTAGAAGGTAGGGTCATGACCAAGGAGGTCTTGGGTCGAGATGGTTGCCCTCTTATAGGATGTCTCAACCTAGGGTTTGAGGTGGTCCCTTGTCTCGACCAAGTGGTGATGGTGGTGTGTTTGCTAACCATTGATGGAGCACCATGGGAGGGTCGCGACCGTGACCATGTGGGTGACCAAGGTGTTCAATACCCAACCTAGAGTGTATCACCATGCCTTGAATGCATGGTTAAGGTGGTTGCATGTTCATTTTAGAGTGGACAAGTGTCCCTTTGGTACCTTGGAGCATTGACACATCATCCCTTGCCTTATCTCTCATCTTCCACCTATATAACCCTTTATCTCTTCATTCTTGTAACCCTTTCAGACTCCACCTTCTCCCTTCTCTTTTACTTGTTCTTAGATCTTGGTGGAGCAAGGAGATCTGTCCTCAGATCTTGTTGACCCAATATCTTCTTGCATGTGGCGTTTGTGGCAACCATAGCTCATCTTCAACCTTGGTAAGTGTCTATCTTCCTTGATAACATTTCTGTTGATCTCCTACCTTCACCTTCCTATCTTTTCTTGGCCCTAGACCATGGTTCCTCCATGGTGGTCATTTTGGGAGAGAAACTCCTCATCACAAGTGTCATAGACCATGTTTTGACACGATAGACCCAAGTGTGAGGAGGGTTTCTTCTCTCTTTCTCCCTTCCCCTTTGGCTCATCCTAGAACTTTTTGTCTCTCTTTCCTTAGGTTATCTTTGACCTTGGTACCTTCTTATTCTTGAGGTTCTCTTGTGGCCAAGAGTGGAACTTTTGGTGGAGCTTTTTCAACCCTTGGATCGTGTGCTTGGAGCTCTTGATCTTGGAGCTTGGAATCCTTGGTGGTGATCTTCTTAAGGTGGGTTATATAACACTTAACCTACTCTATTATTGCACTCTTTTATGCATGTTTTCTACTATCTTCTCTATCTAAAATGCTCCCTTATCAAGCTAGTAGATAATGATAACCTCTAGAACTTGTTTGGTGAAGATATATTGCTTGGTTTGGTAGAAATCCAAAACCCTAATCTACATGTACTCATTTTTATGGTTGATATGTTGTGGAGGCTCTTCCCTATCTTGTGACCTTGGTCGTTCTCTCATTCATGATGTTCATTTACCTAGATGTCGAAGGGAGTTTAGGTTCTATTCTGGGTGCCTTAACCATGATCTTCTCTTTCACAACTATAAGTAGTGACTCCATATAGGAATTGGGTTTTATTCCCTTACCACTGATAATTTTTATAGACACTGGGTATTATTCCCCTGCTAGGCACTGGGTCTTATTCCCCTGCAATGCACTGGGTTTTATTCCCCTAAAAAATACTATGTTTATTTGGCACTAAGATTTTAGTCCTCCTACCCTTTGGTATGGAATACATGTGGGTTCCTAACTTGCTTTTTAGTGTATGGTAGTCTATTTATTATTCACCATGTAACATTTTATTCTTTGTGATATTAATATTGTGACATTATTAAGAAGGCAAGAAATCTTTTTTTGTTTATCTTCTTCATATAGATATTCTTATTCTTTTAATACATGCTTGGGTGATACTTTACTCTTCTATGAGAAGCCTTGTTATATTTGATGTCCCTTTCCTTAAGCTGCTCAATCCATATTTAATATGCACATACCAGCCTTTATGTTGATGCATCTACTTTGTTTTCTTTTGCTGGGATATGGTTCCAACCCCAGATGTAGGACTTGGAAGACTGGAATTGGTAACATGGACCTGCTAGGTGGAGCTCTTGAGGAGATAGAGTTGAGTTAGCTGGATATCCCTCTACTTAGATCCTTTTCTTGTAACTTTCATGTAAACCCTTTATGGGAGTTGATTATGTACTTTTTTCAAATTGAATATAGTCATGATTTATATTCGACTACTATTATTTGGTCTCTTTTGGTATATCATCCTTTGAGAAATGAAAAAATGCACCTATTCCAACATACCTATTGTGGGTGTTTGGAATAGATGGATTCATTCCTCAAATTAAGTAGGGAGTAGATCCCCTTTTGGGTCTCTCTCCTTATAGGATGAGACTGGAACATCTATTTTAACCTCTCCTAGGCTTGATTCTATATTGTATTTGGGTCAATCAACTAGCCCAGGTCCTCAAGGGTTACCATGTAAGATATACTTTGCATGAGGAGGGTATACCATTTTGGTCAACCAATATTTATTCTATCAAGAGGCTTATCAACATTTATCACATGCTCCTATGGTAAAGTTATCTTTATTATGTGTACTTTGTACATCTTTGCTTTGCTGAAGTAACTTGATTTACACTTTCTGCTCAGTGTAAGTGATTGATGATGATTCTATTGAGGAGCTATACAATACTGATCATGAGATGCTATATCCACCTCCACCTTAAGAAAATTGTCATCAGAAGACTCCTCCTCCTCCTCCACTTAAGATTGCTCAGGTAGGTTGTACTCTTGTCAGGACTTTGGCACTGCCACTTTGTATCAATTTCTTTACAGTGGAGTCTTTATACTAATTAAAACTTTGAATGAACCTCATCTTACTAGGAGGTTAGTCTAGAAACTAGTACACCTAGGGATTTCTTTGTCTCAAGCATCCTGACATGATATGAGTAGAGTCAGTGATTCCTAGGAGCTCACAACCACCATGGACATAGTGCAAGGATGGGTGAATTCCTCGTTGAAGACCTAGTCTTTGTTGTCGTCCCACAAGGTCATGTTGTTACTTTGGAGCCATATTATAAATTTTTTGAGGGAGAATTAGATCGTCAAAGAGATTCTTCTTTGGTTCTTAAGGAACACCCAAACAACTCATCTTCAGGTCATCAATGGTCTACTAGTGTAGTTCATTTTGATGTGAGTTGAAATCATAGATTTGTAAGGTCTTTTTTTCTATATCACCAAACATTGTCAAAGTGTTTGATGAGCTGGTTGAAGAAGATACAAAAGAAATTATGTTGGCATTTTCACGCTCATGCATCTTTGTTTTCTTATATTTTGAGATTATTAGATTTACTATAATAAACCTATCTATTAGTATATTTTCACCAAGACTTAACAATTTACAAGCTTTCTTTAAGATTTTGATGTGAACTGGAGAGACAATGATCCCATCTTGGGACTTAGAAATCCCTCTTTGAATTTTAGTTGTCATGTTGGAATCATATGGGGAAATGAACCTATGGGATCCACCTGAGGCTCACAGGACAAGGATTTCCACAACTCCTTGTTACTAGTAGAACATTGCATTTTGTGAGGGAATGCGATTTTAAATCATTTCTAACTCGGTGATCATGTAAATCTAAACTTGATTCTTCTAGGATGGTTATAAGTATGACATGATTGCCTTGTTATTATACATCATTTGTATTTGGAGATTTTGAACTCATGACATAGTGATCAATGAAGTTCCACTTTTAAGACGTCCTCCAATGAACTTGTCCTTAGTGTGACTCTGGATCATAGATATGTCCGACAGGGGGTAAGTAGAGATATCAAACTTTAGTGTGACTTGGCATCTTCAACACCTGGCTTACGTTCTCATCATAAGAGAGATGATGTCAATAGCTATCTAATTTTGGATCCCCTCAATCACACTTTATGTCTTAGGTCTGTCATGTTGACTCACACCTTGGAGGACATGGATAAGATTACTCATATACCTTTGTATGATCATTCGTCAATTGTCTCAAAGAAGTTGAGGTGGACCGTGGGGCTAGCTGATCTACTTGGCATGAAAAAGCTCAATGCTCTTAATGGTTGTTTGAGTATGGTTACTTCATCAAGTTGGGTCCTCTTTGGGAGTTGTTTAAGTCCGAGTCATGTAAGGGTGCATGATTTTCAAATATGCCTCATCTACAAGCTTATACTTTGACCATCCCAATGGATTTGTTATTTGGAGAAGCGGTTGGTCTTGTGTCAATGACAATAGCAGGCATCATAGTAATGATTTGTAGTAGTGAGACTATCATGTCCTTGATCTTAGGCAAGTTGTATTGATGATTAGATGAGGCCAAGCTAACTGCAAAGATTCATGGAACTTGTAAGGTATTGCAGATTCATCTAGGGATGTACATTAGTCCTCAGGAGTTCAAGGAGTCCTCAAATTTGCATCATATTCTTGCACATGACTATCGATTGAATTGCATCACAGTTATAGACCCCCTCCAGTGGCATGGTGAATTGGCTTGGTGGCTCTCTCGTTTGACACATGAGGAAGTGTAATGGGGTTGGATGAGATTTTATCTTAACACTTTGGGTTGTAGGGTAGATATGCAATAATTTTTTATGGTTGATTATTCTTCTGGCACTGGACTACTATGTTGGGTATTGCCCATTTTTGTGCTTACAGAATTTGGCAGTATCTAGTGTGCATATGACATTGGGGTGTTCTTGATATTCTACTAGAGGCCTTTTTTATATTCCCACAAGATCTAGGAGACAATTACAAAAATATAGCTTGCTCATCTAAATATGACTACGAAAGCATTTCCTATTGGCAAAGATTGCTTTTTGGAGTACTTGAAGTGGATAAATTCTTCTTCTTTTCCAGTTGTGGCCTATGAACCTGATGGGGAGCTGAGCAGTCATGCCTGCCATTACTCACTTCATCTAAACTTTAGGGTTTTTTTTGTCCTTTTTCACACAAGTGAAAGTATAGTTTTTATTTCTTTGTAAGAAATTATTTTTTCCAAATTAGTGGAAATCAAAATTTGAGAAGTATTTTAATTATGGTGTGCTGCACCAAATTTAGGTACTCCCTCATGATATGTGTATGACTTAGGATGCAGGCTCAGAACCTAAGCTGTTATGAGGTATTTTCACTAAAAGCTCTTTTTGGCTAGTTAGGTGACTGGGTCATTATGATGCCTTGGATGAAATGCTTGAAGTACAAGGGATGGTTGTGTAAATTTAGTGTGTTAAAGAAGCTAAGCAATAAAAATTGTCTAGGTCACGCCTTTTAGTCCCTTTTCATTACTAAAGTTAGAGGGTTAGGATCCCAACTATGTTTAAGATTTTCCCTACGTTTCACCCTTCTACTTATAGGTGATCCCCCCTTAGATGTTTGTATCCTATTTTACTACAAGAGTATACTTTGTATAGGGAACAAGATGGATAAAGGATCCATTAACCTAGATGTCATTCTAGGGGATAAAGTCATTCCATGTAACGAGTGTGAATCTGGAAACTCCTTACCCGGGAGGCTAAGGAAACAAGTATCAGAGACACAAATGGGGATACAAATGTTGCACCAAGAAAAATCCTAAAAGAATAATCTCCTAGGTTTACCAAAAGCATTGCACTAATTCCACATTCCACAAGAGTGGAAGCCTTATTGTAGTATACTTAAGGATCGAACTCAAAGGACAACCTTTTTAAGTAACTAAATAAATTCAGAAGTATTAAGAGTATTATTTATCACCAAAAAGTTGAAAGGTTAATTAAAATAAATTGTTGTCGAAAGAAACATAGATTAAAGAGGTAAATAACAGGTAATAAAGAGAACCGAGGTATGGAGTTTCACTACCCGGGCCTACGTAATTATCCTAACAAGATCTAACTCTCCAATAGTCATTATTAAATCGATACATAGTTGCTGCACCCTCACAAGATACAAGTTGATGCCTAGTACGAACTCTCTTGGAACCGACCATCCTCGACACCTAAGTTCCTTGCCTATGCTACTGAACTCCTTTACTTACGACTGACCATCCTTGAAATTTAGCAAATCAAAGTCCAAACTCCTCACTATCCATTGCTGACATCTCTGGGGGATATAAATATCATTACATTGTTCCAATCACACTCACAACAATCTACATATCCATAATTATAACAAATGTGAAGAACAAGTCGGCAATTTGCAAAGCAAGGCATCATGCAAAATGATACTTTATTTATCAACTATATTACCAAGTTTAGATACAAGATAAGATAAAATATGAGTGATCGGGGCTATTCCCCATGTTCTATCACAAAGAGTCTACTCGCTCACAATGAGAGAAAACAACAAAGAGATAGTAGGAATGATGGAGAAGGCCATGAGGCCTGATGCAGGAAGACCAATGTCTTCACTACGGTCGCTGCCTCCTCGCCCCTTGCTAGGGTTTGTGCTACAAAATGTGGTTTCTAATCAATGATCAGAGACGTCTTTGAATGGATGACAAGGGTTCTCTGTTATAGTTTCCTTTCCTCGCTGCAACAACCCTATACTTGCACATCAAGGCTGGTGAGTTGAGATAACTTTCACAGAGAGCACCTTGAGGGAAAATTCCCGATGCTAGATTTGTGGGAGATTTTTCAGCCGGTCCATTATACCATTTCTATATGAAAATATACTTCTCTTATATATAGTAAAATTATCTTTACAACACATATTTAATAATTAAATTTTGAGTTTGGATATAATAGATATGTATATTTAGTGAACATATAATTCTGATTGCGGAAAACTCTGCCAGCCAGCCGACTGGTATGGAAAGTCAATCGCTTGGTGGATTCTTCAGCCTTTGAGGATGGATGCTTATTTATCTTCTCAAACTTGCATCATTCCTTCAAATTAAGCATAAAAATACATAAATTATCAAATAATTTACTTTAACAACTAAAATTCTAAAATAAGTGATATATGTAATGAAATGTGCAATACTAAACATAGGGATGCATCTAAAACGCCCCTAAAAAGGGTAAAAAAATCACTCATCTGACACCTAGATGGGATTTACTACCTAAATGTGATTATGTATATATAAATCACAAGCATGTATCTAACTTTTGGTTTGCCATTTTGACAATTGATGTAACTTTGAGGTGTACTAACAAATGGTAGGTCTTTTGATTTTTTTTTGATAAACTGGTCATAATATTTGTGAATAGGAGTATGGGAGCTTGAGTTACATGTAGCATTAAATGAACATGGTTTTCCTAGTAAATAACTCCTTCACTTGTGGTTCTTAGGTTGGACATATGAAAGGAATATCTACCTCTAATCCAATCCATCAAACTTCCCTATGTCCCAATGACCTAGGAAGATGTCCACCTCAACATAAAGATTAGCTAGCTCCTACTCTATATGGGTGTTAGGATATGTTGACTTTGTGGGTCATGTATAACTATCCTTCAGGGACTCATAGCTCTGGTATACCTCTTTTCTTGGGCAATGTATAATAACCATATGGTTTTAGCTTGATTGAGTTGCAACCATGGATTTTTTAGTTAAGGTTGGTAAATTTTAAGGGTGAATTTAGGTTTGCAATTTATTGATGCCTCAGGATAGCGACAATGTTAGTTACATCTTTGACCATATATTTCTTGTTTTGGACTCACTACTTCAGACATACACAACATACATAGTTAGGTATTGACATATTTTTAGTTGTATTTTAAAGGGTAAGATTTCCGTCATGTAAAGTGATGCTTGCTAGAGGCTTGACATCGATGAAGCTCATGCATTGAAATTAGTAGTGTTTGGCAAGGTTGTCATTAGTGTAGTGGATACAAACATCTCCATCCATGACCACCCCAGTCAAGGTTGTCCTAGACGATGTAGGGTCCTTACAAATTAGGATTGCACTTATCCCTGGCATAACATGGAATACCATAATACTCTTTTGTATTTGTAGGGACAAACCCTCTTGTTGAAGGGCTCGAGTTGCTCTGCTTTATAACATTGTGCATTATGCAAATCTCTCATTCTTTATTATTCAAGTGTATTGTGGTAGCAGGTATGGTTTTTATCAACTCTACCTCATGAATTTATACTTACTATAGTACGTGGAAAAATGAGATCTTGACTCCACTGGTAGTATTGCCTCCATACCATACACAAGTGAGTACAAAGTGACTTTTGTGGAAGTCCTTATATATTCTCAATACGTTGATAGAGCCATTGGAAGATGTTCATGTTAGTTTGAATTTGATATGATCATCTTTTTGAGGATATTTACTAGGTTCTTGTTTGCAACCTCTCAACTCCATTCATGTAGGTCTGCTATGATGTTGTTAGGTGATGCTTAATTCCCAAGGAGCTCATACAGTCCTTGAAATATTTGTTGATGAAGTTTTCACCCTTTTCGGATATGATTTCTTGTGGTGCTACATATCGAAATATTATGTTGTTTTTGAGGAACTTACACATTTATTATATGAAGCGTTGGTGACAAAGACAACTTCCACCCACCTAGTGAAGTATTCGATTGCAACTAGGATGAAGCAATTTCCATTTGGTGCTTTAGGATTAATCTTTTTCATCGCGTCAATTCCCAAGAAGCATAAGGACAAGGTATGGTTATATTGTATATATGGTTAGCTGGTGCATGAATATAATCACCATGGACTAAAATGATATCATATTTGTGGATGTATTGGAAATAATTTGTCTATCTTGTGTTCTAGCAGTATCTCAGAAGTTGTATCTTCTTTGCATGCATGGCCCAACTTATGTGTGTAACACATGATCCTCCATGGACCTCATTCATGAGAGCTTTGATTTCTATCTTTTAAGACACCCTAGGAGAATTTGATTGTATGATCTGGAATAAATATGTTTTTCTACTAGAATGCATTGCATGACTTGCCATTTAAGTGCTTCCTGTTACCTTTTAAAGATATTTTCATGGATGAATTGGTTCTATTTTCATGTAACCATGTATTTTTTGTTATTATGTTCATTACAATGACCATGCACTAGGCTGTCTAAGAGATTATTTGAATTTTAAAGGAGAAGATTTGATCACCTTGAATGTCAATCCAATAAGCGAGTGTGTCCAAAGCATAGACGAAAGCATTGTGCTCTTGTTTCATGAGGTTTATGAGATTTTCTCAAACTCTATGGCAAGCAAGCACAAATTCTCTCCATAGGGGATCATATTTTTGACGACGAGTCTTTTGAATCTTTTTTACTTGTGAGATTATGAGGAGAGGATCATCATATAAATGAAGTTGACATGATACTTCCTACTTTTCAAGTAGGAGTCCTTGGATGCATGCTTTGTATTCATCCATGTTATTGGTGGCATTGAACTTGAGTCATCTTACTATGAGTAGTTGTTCAATGTGCGGGTCTCAAAGGACAACTCTAATCCCAACCCCTTTGTGATTTATCTATTCATAAAAGAAAATCATTGATAAGTCTGGATATGAAGGGATGATGATGCCTAATAAGACGATCATTCCAATCTCTTCAATTCAAAATTCCTATTTGTGTGTTTTTATTTAGGGAGTGGGAAGTTTGCCAAATGATCTGCTAATACTTGTGCTTTGATGGCCTTTGTTGGTATATTACTAATGTTAAGTCCTGATAATTCTTCATACCACAATGCATATGATTCCTGATATCAATATTGATATTTTTATTTTGTTTAATCACTTGTCATTTTGCGCATGTTTTAGTGAGGGTAGGTCATTGAAACAAGTAGAAGATACATTCATGTCTTGCATTTGGCTAAAGTATGTACATGATTGGATAGTGACACAACTTTCTTGTATTATACACCAATCAGTTAATTTTTTTTGAGAGTAAAAGGATCGATTCATTACTTGTTAGCCATACGACATCTACAATTGGGAAGAAAGATACAAAAAAAACATACAAACATCACGTTCAGTAACTCAAAGGCACTACAACTCATATTGGAACGAGAGAGAGACATTTCTATATTGATTCTTCTTCCTTGAGGCTATCTTAAGCAGCTTTTCCTGAAGAATTCCTTCAACTTGAGGATTGAGTAGTGGTAGAGGGGCTGGAACAAGACAGTGTTTTGCTTGTATATCAACTCAAACGAAGCCATATAATTGAGTAATAAGATCAATCCAAAGCAAATATGAGATCTAGCTGTGGCTAGATATCTCATCGCTCTCCCGAAGGGAGGTTGCAGCAAAGCGCGATAGATAAACACCGACTAGCGGTGACAAAAGGCAGATAAACTGCCAGAACTACTGGCTAAACAAGCCAACAAAGACAGAAAAACTGAGGCTGAAATACTGGGGAAACCCAGAGCTCAGAAGCCTTTACGACGGAAGGGCTAGAAACCTTATTCAGAAAATGTAAGCTACTGAAAGGGGGTGGGAGAGCTTGAAACCACCGGATCTGTGAGGAAGATGGAACCACAAACACCACTCCACCTTCAATCCGACCAGAGGCCCGGTGGGGGAAACAGATCCGAAGCCGCCCCTCCCAAACCGCCGCCCGACGCAACACAGGCCGAGATCAAAGACAGGAGCCCAGCCCTGCCGCAGCAGAAGAGGAGAGGGTGGAGGAGAGAAAGATGGTCGCCCGCCTGAGACATACACGATGGAGATCGAGCCTAGTCAAGGCCCTGGGGGAGTAGGGTGGCGTCCGTCGGCCGCCGAAGCCCCCTCCCCCGAGCCCGAAGCCGCCCTCCGCGAGCCCTAAGTCGCCCACCCTATCCCCACAACGGAAGCCTTCGTCCGCTCCATTCTCATCAATCAATCAAGTAGTTTATTGGGTTTGTTTATTACACCAATCAGTTAATACTTATCAATCATTGTGTATAAGCCCTTGATGTCAATGTATAATAGATGGCATGCTCACCCTCGATTGTTGAATGGCACAATGCCACTCCCATTTATGTCACATGGGTTGATAATCAAATATTGAGAGGCCATCCTTAGAATGTGGCATGTTTTAAAAGTGGTGGCCTAGCGAGTTAGTCATTAAGCTTTTGTAGTGTCTATTTGCACTATTTATTGTAGGGAAATGTGACATCCAATATGGCAACAAAAGAAAAAATTTACTTCCATATTTCCCTTCAACAGTAGATCATATCAACAACTAAATAATGGGAATGAGGGTTTGCAAGACATGTACCTGGTCCTGGAGTGAGTCCAGTGACAATGCTTGTTGTAGCATGCTTCTTTCTCAACTCACACATGGACGACTGTCGGCATCGACCTCCTAGTTGAACATCACTGATGGTGGTTGACTGCGTCCTCCTAGAGGGTGGAAAAGGCCTCCTAAGCTTTATAGTAGTCCATGCAGACCATCAAGAATTCTTGTCATTCTAGATGAATGGACAATATGGAATTATCCCTTCTAGTCAATGTGCTAGGGCCGACTTTCTCTTTCAATTGTCTCTCCCTTGGTATCCCTCTCTTTGATGGGTAGGACTTGCTAGTATTCTCACATCACCACAATTATGGGAAGACAACAATTGTTAGAGCATATTGTTGTGTCTTTAGGAGGCCTCCACTACCCCTCTATTTATAGGAGGGTCGGGGTTAGGATTTCTAGTCTGAGCGGGAGTTGAAGAAATGGATTTTCATGAATTTTCTAGAACATGCAAATGTTGAACTGGTCAGTTCACTATTGAGCCGGTAAGTTCAGATGTGACCCAATTGGTTCAACCCTTGAACCAATTGTTTCAATATGTTTCGTAATCACAATTGTATTGGCAATTAATATTTGATTAATGCACAATATGATGCTAACATCAATCATTGATCCAATCAAATTGATCAACCAAACAGTCATCTCACATCCTAAACCAACCGGTTCATAGATCTAAGACAATCAACTCACTTGTTGAAGTGGTTGTTTTTGAGTTCTGACTGCCAATACTGGTTCAAATTGACCCGACACATGTATCATATAGTTCAACACTTGAACCAATTAGTTCATAGTCCAGTCAGTAAATTCCAACCATTGTTGTTTAAATTGACACCTAACACCTTTGTAATCAAGTTAAACTTCATTCTTAAATAAACTCCTATTCTAGGTGCATCTTATGTGTGTGAACATATAGGTACCAATTTACATTGGCAGTGAATGTCCATAACCCATTTATGACATCATAAACAATGAGTAGTAGCTAGAAGTACATCATTTCTACCCATGTTATTTGGAAAGTTGGAGGATAAATTCAACCTACAATTCGTGATCAATATTACTATGATCGTATAATTCTTTTGTCTCTGATATCCAGATTGAACTTGAGGCATGGAATCATCATCCTCTCCATGTTCAATCTTTGTTCCTTGAAGTGGAGCATACTGTATGAGATGTATGTGAGCTCACATATCACATAATGAGTCAAATGATTATGGCCATATGTTTCTAAGTCTCTCTTATCAAATGGACACAATACCAATCTCCTATAGGAGGGAAAAATCCCATATGCATCACTTACACTCAATCCCCATGTGTCACAATGCATGTGAGCATCACCTTTATGGCAACCCATATTCAAGCTCACATTGGATGATGTCATAATACATCGAACGACATGCGATAGTTTAGTGACTTCCAATCTAAGAACCACAATCACCACCATCACTATGAGAGCTGATTCTGACTACCATTCGATGGTATCCATGTATCATTCTCAAGGTGAGTATGTATGATACACTATTCTCTAACATGTACCTGTGTGCTTGACTTGATATCACATATTATGGTAATGAGACTTTGTCATCAGTCAACACACACTCTAGTTTTATGTATTACTATTGTCTATTTGCTTCCATAGTAATATTTGACTAGGGAGATAACAAGAATGTATGCACTCTTATCATACATAAGATCTCATTGTTTATGTCCTCAACTTGAAGACATATGTCATTGAGTAACATCATTCTTTAGGTGTATACCATGTTTGTGTCATCATCTCATGATTAAGACAAACACAACTGATAGAACTACCTTTATAATTATCAAATCAGGTATCTAATGCCGCATTCCAATCATAGTATGATTGGCTCTCTGGGAATACATACAAAAAGACTCCCATGATTTGTGTTTTGCCTCAACAATAGAGCTGCGAGCTACCAAGCAAAAGAAAATTGCAGATTCTACGACAGAGGATGAGTATACTGCTACATCCAATGCAGAAAGGGAGGGTGTTTGGATTAAGAAGTCCATCTCAGAACTTAGGGCAGTTCTAAGCATCAACGAGGAAATCAAGGTGACAACAATGGAGCTATTGTGTAAGCTAATGAACCTAGATCACACCAGCTTTCCAAGCATATGCTAAGGCAATTCCATCTCATACGATAAATCATACAGCGACAAGATGTGAAGATTTGTAGAGTACCAACTGAGAGCAATGTGGATGGCTCCTTGACAAAAGTACTTTTGCAGCAGAAATATGAAGGTCATGTTAGATCACTTGGGATTAAGTTAATGGGTGATTGGATCTAAGTTCAAGTGGGAGTCTATTGGTATGTATGCCCAAAGAGCCAATCATATGATGATTGTAATGACATATCTTACAAATTATTTAATTAATAATATAGACAATCTTCCAATTTATTCTGTATATTCAGTTATGAGATAAAGATATAACAAAATAAATGTCTAAAGAATGATATTAATCAATGACATATGTCTTAGGGTTGATGACCTAAATGATAATATCATTCAGATTCCAAGAGTATATGTATTCTTGTTATGTCCCTAGTGGGATGTTATTGTGGAAGGCTAATAGATAACAATAATACTTAAGACTAGGATGTGTATTGGTTGATGACATAATCTCATTAGTCATGATATGTGATATCAAACCAAACACATAGATACTTATTAGAGAATAGTGTATCAAAGAAACCCACCTTGAAAGTGACACATGCAAACCATGATTGGTAGTCAGAATCATCTCTCATAGTGATGGTGGTGATTGTGGTTCTTAGGCCTGAAGTCACTGCACTCATCACATGTTGTTCAGTGTTCTTTGACATCATCCACTGTGATCCTGAATAAGGGTTTCCATAAAGGTGGTGATTGGGTGCATTGTGATACATGGAGATGACTGTGAGTGATGTAGATGGTATTTATACCTCCTATAGGAGTGTGATATCCTGGACACTTGATAAGAGAGACTACGAAATTCATGGCCATGTTTATGTGAGTCAATATGTGATATTGAGCTTACACATATCTCAGATAGTCTGCTCTAGTTCAAGGAACATGGATTGAATGTTGAAGAGGAAGACAATTCCATGTCTCGAGTTCAATCTAGATATCAGAGACAAAGGAACTACACATTCACTATAACACCAGTCCCAAATGATAGTTTAAGTTGTTCTCTAACTTCTCCAATTACTTGGTTAGCAATGAAGTCTTGCTAGATACCAATCATTTCTTGTGAAATCATAATACAATTATGAATATCACTGCCAACGTAATGTTGAGCCTAGAGGGTCTCACACATTTGATGTGGTTGGAACGGGAGTATAATTGTGAACGTGATTGGAAATGTTTTGAATCAAATTGATTACTAAAATATTTAGGTATCTGCTATAATAATATTGGAATATAATCTGAGTTAATTGGTTTAAGTGTTTAATCCAATTAATTAGACTCCATTGCTAAGTAGATTGTCTGATCTAGATCGATTAACTAGATATGGATAACAGAAATTAGTAATCAATTAATGTTATTAATTATTTCTACAATATTCTTTTAATGTCTACGAGCATCTTATTTTAATGCAGTCACAACCTTTAGTTTCTCGAGGGTTTTTGGATAGCCTGCTTCCTTTCTATGCTATTATTAGGGGCATGACGACCATCTTTTGGGTAATGCATATGTACTCACATTGAGTTTACACTCTTTTACATGAACCCTAGCCGCCATTATCTCCAAGAGAGAGAGAAGGAGAGGGACCAATGCTAGCACGTCATCAATCAGAAGGCTTCTCCTTCACATCGGCTTAAGGAAGCTCAACGTGGAGTTCCAGTCCATCCACATGGATGAAGTAGAGATGCAGACACTAAGTTTCTTGTGTTCAGAGGACAACTAAGGACCGTCTGTGCACGCTAGGAGCGACACACGTCACCATACCAAGGGACGTCGTCAGACCTACTCCGCGATGAGGTATATCCCTATCCCCAATTTCAAAATACATTGTTGCCGATGATATCTTCGAGTAGAGTATGCATGGAGAAAATTTTATTGCTTCCGTTGAGCATGTCTCCTTCACCAAACCCAACAGATACATTATGTTTTTAATAAATGATAGGTTCATAATAACATTTCACTAATTCTATTACATGCTCTATAATCTTAGATGAATGATATGAAACAACTCTTGCTTTGCACAGTTGTAGCTTACTTCTTCTCAGGTCCTAAAGTGGAGATCTCTATCTCTTCTTCTTCATCAATTCCTCCAAGTAGAGAAGGAAATTACTCTTCTAGTGTCCTAACTGGTGACAATAGTGACAATTGCCTCCCATGGTTATCCCTCCCTTTTCTTTGAGTGTAGAAGACTTGACCTTCTGTCTAGCTTTAGAAATCTTCTTAGATTTTCCTTTTCCCTTGGAATTTCATTTTCCTCTATTGATCATCATCATAGATTTGGGCTTGTCCTTCTTCATATGTGCTTCAACTGTTCTCAATATGCCAACTAATTCTGGAAACAACTTATCAAAATAATTAATGTTGTAGTTCATGACGAACTGGCTGTATGATTCTGGTAGTGACTATAGAATCACATATGTGGCCAAATCTTGACCCAAAGGAAATCCTAGTCTATCAAGATTCTCTACATATTCAATAAGCTTAAGCACATGGGGACCTACTGGATCTCCTTCTATAATGTTGCATTTGAATATCACCTTGGAGACATCATATCTCTCTTACCTTGCCTGATCTTGGTATATGTTCTTAAGATGTGTTACCATCTCAATAACATCCATATTTTCATGTTGTCTCTGCAACTCATAGTTCATTGAGCACAACATCAGGAACTTGACATCTATGGCATCTTAAGAATGCTTCTTTTAAGCATGTTTGTCAACCTTAGGCACAATGGGAGTAGGTTCATCTGGCTCTGGTGTTTCAAGGACATAGAGCTTGCACTCTTGACTGAGAAAAATTCTCAATGTCCTGAATCACTCGTGGAAGTTATTACCATTCAACTTATCCTTTTCAAGGACTGATCACAAAGAAAATGTCTTTGTGTTTTCTATTTAGATTCTATAAAAGAAATTTATAACTTGTAAAAAAATTTCTGATTTGCTTTGATTTGATAAGTTTGACAATATTAATAAGGCTTTTAATTAATTATCACTCCCACTATTTTATTCAAAATGATATCCCTCACATATCACTTCGGAATATTGCAGTGTAAAACCTTCTAGTGAGCCAAGATCCAAAACAATTGAGTTATTATTGGGCCAACACCAGCGTTCATAACCAATTATGAAGGTAGACAAATTTTACCAATTGTATCTAATGCAGTTCTTGGATAGATGGTATGCACAACTATTTTCTATAGTTAGACACATGCTTCTTGGTACTTAATCTCATTAAATCACCTAGTTAAGTGTGACCCAAAATCCAACACAATAGTAATGCACCCTGCTTTGGTGGGCCCACATAAGTACCATCACACTTCGAAGAGATGGACAACATACCATGCTTTGGCGTAACCTACATTTAGTCGATCAAGTTTTTCATGTGTGTTGCTTATGGAAACCATCTAAGACTTAATATGTTTTATTAAGGGATTTATATTTATATAAATAGATATACATATCCAATCATCACATAATTACAGGACATAGCATGTGCAATAATAAAACATGAGGGATGGTTATGGCCATGCTATTATAATTCCTTAGACCCACAAGGAATTACTACCACCTAAGGTCTACATAATATGCAGAAACATGTGATTAATGAAGATTATTCTTCGACCAATCTAGGTTGATCGGTTCAACTCTTGAATCGATCGGTTCACCTACTAGTTGACTGGTAGGTTTCTCGGATCGGTCGTCTGGTCTACTGTCAAAGTGACTTTTGGACATCTTCAGTCAATCGATTGGGTCACCATTCAACCGAGTTGACTCCTCCTATCGTCAAGCCTCCTTGGTCCTCCAGTCAATTGGTTCGTCTACTGAAATAGGTGATTCGTATGGACCAGAACGTCTTCTTTTCCATAACAAGAATTCAAACTATCCTAATCCTATTTAACATATTACACGGTAATAGGAAAACCTCATGTTACATTCTTAGGGAGAATATGAAGGAAGGAACTAATACTTATACATATGGAAAAGGAGAGATAGAGTCTTAGTATGCAAATTGAGATATAAAATAGGAATAACAACCATTTAACCATGCACAAAGATCTAGGGGTTATTGGCCATAACCATGCTAAAATCCACCACCAAAACCAATTTTGGGGTGACACTATAAATTGCATATATATACCATATAAATTGTATATATATATATACACACACACATATATATATATATATATATATATATATATATATATATATATATATGTGGTATCAGGTGTGGTATTTTAATTGGATATGCACATTAATAATTTTAGTATTCACATCATATGCAATAAACAAATGATAAAATCAAAATCCAATCATATCGATTAAATCCCAAAACATAGTAAATTGGCATGGCTTTGATACTACTATAGGGAAATATGGCATTAGATATGGAAGCAGAAACAAAAATTCACTATCATATTCCCCTTTGATAGTAGATCATGTCAAAAACTATGTATTGGGAATGTGGGTTTGTAAGACATATACCTGGTCCTAGAGAAAGTTTAGCAATAATGCTTATTACAACATGCTTCAATCTGAAGTCACATCTAGATGACTGTAAGACCCCTGAACATGCTTAAGGCGTTGAACATGATTTATTACCATAATTAAGTTCTTAAAACCTTAATCTAACCTTGTGATATTCTTTGGTATCATTTTAATAGCTTAAGTTTCAAATTTGTTTCAATTTGGATACTATTTGAGCAAGTTATGCAATTTTATGTACCTTTTGGACTTTTCTACAATTTACCAAAATTGGAGGATTTTCTTGCAATTTTTCACATGCATTATGTTCCTTATATGTTTTATTATCATTCTAGATTTTTTTGATCCATGGGGTGCTCAATTATACCATGGTTTGATGGTGATTTTGTTCAAGAGTGGGTTTACCCCTCCATGGATGAGGCACTTTCAAGGCTAACAACTGGTGGTTCCACTAGTTTGGTCAACATCCGATGGTACATACGGTGTTCATCCTAGAAGGGTCCTAGGTCGATGGTTTTTTCTGGTTCGGTTCACTTGAACTGATGGTTCATTTAGGGCACGTTTGGTTAGCTGGATTTTCATAAATCCTGTATTCTGTCCATCTCACATTACTGAAATGCTGCATTCTCAAAATCCCGCAAGGTAAAATTTTATGTTTGGTTTGCTGGATTTTGTAAGTGTGAGATTTTTTTTGTGTCTACTATCTTTCCCATGTTGGATTTTGGCGTCCGGGAGAATTTTGATGGAGACCAAAATATGGGATTCCTATTATGTTTGAAAATCCCGGGGTGAGCCCTATTTCTCCAATCATGCAAACCAAACATAAAATTTGTAGAACCAAAGTCCAAAATACAATACGATATAGTGAAATATAGAAAACGAAACATCCCCTTATAGGGATATCAAATGATGGTTCAACCACCTATTAACCTAGACATGAACAGACGATGGTTTGGGAGGGCCAACAGCCGGTGGTGGGTCTGGGAGGTCAACACTCAGTGGTCTAGCAGACTCCAACAGCCAGTAGAGCTACTTCTTGGTCTTCCATGGAAGCTCTAGGCCATGGACAGATGGAGAGCTTCTTGGACACCTCATGCTTCTTCTCTTCCTTATCCTCAAGCTTTATATACCCATCCTTAAGCGCCCAAACAAAACTTTTGGTCTCTGTCACTTCCTCCTACTTAGATCTTCATTTTTTCTCTATTTTCTTATGGAGGATCTTCCCAAGGTTGAGGAAGGTGACCGAACTTCTTGCTGGAGCAAGTAAAGCTTAGATCTACCCATTTCTAGGGCTTGCAAAGCTTCCTTTTGGTGTTCTTGAGCAAAACAAGTAAGTTTCTCCTTCTCCTTTCTCGTTTTTTCTACTTTTCTTCTTCCTCCTACCTTCCTCCATGTCAGAACTCTGTTGTTCCATGGCAAAAGTTATTTTAAACCTCAAGAACCTACCTTTCTTGCTTCTTCTATCTAGGGTTTAGTTCTCTTATAGAGAAAGGTGATACTTGGCCGAGTCTAGAACTTATTCTTGGGTTTCTATCTTCTAGCTCAAGTTTTCTTACTGCTAGAATTTTGTTCTTCTCCCTAGAGGTGAGTTTTATAACCCTCTTGACTTATATTGTTTACTATAATCTAGGTAGCTCATGTTCTTTCTTAAAGATGACGATCTAATCATTTAGAAGCTATGATTGTTTAAGATTTTGATTTCTATGGTGTTCCTTTCTTCCAACTTTTAATGGACCTAAAACTCTATACACGATCTTCCTAAGGTAGAAGATGACTTGGATCAGGTCTGTATGGCAACCGATGGTTCTTATGACCTAGCAACTGATGGCTTATACTTAGGTTTTAAGGCTGATTTTGTGACGTCCCCATATTTTCTAAAACTTAATATGATGTGTGACGTCCAAATTGAAACCTCACCTCAACGAGAATCCCAATTTAAACACCACACACTAGGCTAAGAATGAGAAAATCAAAGGAAGTCAGAAGGAAACAATCAGTAGCACATGCACATGAACAATAATAAAACCATACAACACATGTTCACCATTCAACATATAATTACAACATGAATTGTTACACCATTTGGTATTGCATATTGAAAAGTAAGCTTCTACATATACATGTACTACCACTAAACAATAGGATCCTAAGACAACAGGTCCACTGATGCAGCCCTATTTTAGGGCTCCATCCTGTGCCTTTTTGTACATTTATCACATATAAACAAAGTAGATTGCAAGCTAATACCCCCAATGTGTGTTTTACTGTCAAATGCACTTATGGACGTTCTTTGCATTATTTTCGTCAGGTACTTGGACCATACTTTGGATGGAAGAGAGAGAAGGAAGGAGTTTGAGGGTCCCTCTACTCATGGAGGGGTCCAAAGAAGATCCCAAGAGCCCCCTCAACCTACCCCAATGGCCAAGTTTTGACTCCAAGCAAAGAAGTCCATTAATAATGAAATTTGAAGCCATTTCATTACTTGAAGACCCCAGCACAGTTGTGGTACCATGGAACGGCCGTGCTGTCAATTAAGCAAAGATTACAGGTTGAATGTTAAAATTTTGAAGTTAAGCAAATCAGCCACCACGGCCGTGCTACCCAGCACGGCCGTGCCATGAAGACCCCACCACGGCCGTGCTGCTCAGAATGGCCTCATCACAACCCCTCCACCATGGTCGTGCTACCCAGCACAGTCGTTCTACCTACTCCCCAACACGGCCGTGCTGCCCAGCACGGTCGTGCTACAAGCCTTCATTTTCACCCATCAACCTATTGATTTAACACTTAACCAACACGACTGTTCTCCTCCACCACAGATGTGCTCACTTCTACCCACCACGGCCATGCTACCACCTCAAAACCTAACTTTTTCACACTGATTTTCCAATCTTACCCCTACTTACCCTAGTGCCTCCACCACCACCTATATATACATAGGTGGCAGCCACAACATTGGGAGAGCCTCTACCTAGTTGTTCTTAGCCTCCACCCTCCACCCTTGAGCTCTTTGTGCAATCCCCTTGCATTTTGGGCTCATCATCCACCATTTCCACCCTCATTCCACCACGGAAACCTAGTTCCCTAGGTTTTCATCCATAATCCCCTACCATTTCATTCACCCCTGCACCCTTGGAGGAGGGAGGACGTCTACAACAATCTTGGAGGTGAAGAAGGAGGCTTCCACATCAAGCTTCATGGAGTCCCTACTTCTTCTACCCCTTTCTTTTCTTATTTTCTTGATCATGTCTAGGTAATCCCCTTGTGGTGGGCTGTTTGGGATTTAAATGTAACTTTGATCCCATGTTGGGGGATAATTTCTTTTAATGAACTTAATTCATATCTATGATGATTACTTCTTGCCTCGATCTCTTTTCCTATCTTATTGCATGTGGTTTGTGCTTCTTGAATGAATTGCTTGTTTTGAGGTTTTTGATGACACTTAGCTTCTAGGAGGAATTGGAGTGTATGTGGCAATCTTAGGAATGGCTCCTAGGTCCAATTAGTGGATCCCTAGCTAGCCCCCTTTGTTCCTACATACACATCCCTCATCCTACAAATGAGTGTGAGATCTAAGTAGCTAGTGTAAGTGAGATTGATGTAATTGTCTAGGGCCTTCTAAAGGCTAGAGTGGCTAGTGGCATGAGGTTAAATACCCTCATCTCTACTCCCATCTCTACCCTCAACCCTCAATTACTCACTATCACTTACCCTAGAAACCTAGATTTGGCTAATCTCATTAGAATTACACCTAACCCTAGTCTTCTACTAGTAGTAGTATAGGGTATGTTCTAATGGCATTGACCTTATTGTTTGGTTTGGTAATCTAGATATGAAATGAGAACCATGCATGTTTAATGATCTCCCCCCAACTAATATCAAAGTTACATTCCCCAAACAGCCCACCCACCTTAATCACCTTGCTTAAAACCCTAATTTCTTAGTTATCTTGTTAATGCTAGTTGAGTCCAATTGCTTTAGTCTAACTTAGTCAATTGCACAGTTTTGATTTCTAGTGATAATTTAGGTCTTTGCTCTTGATCAATGGTTAACTTAGGCTTTTAATTGCTCATTACTTATTTAGTCTAGAATAGCTTGCTCTTGCCTTAGCCTAGCTAGTTTGTTAGCCTAGATTGCTAGCTTAGCTCATTGATAGTTTAGTTTCTATTTCATTTTTCACACTTGCTCATTAGCGTAACCAAACAACCAAACCTTTCAAAAACCCTAAAACCCTAAGCTCCGCAAAAGGAATGAAGCCCACTCTGTCTAACTCTAGAGACCCCTCTATCTCTGTGGTTCGACCCCTTATCTTGCCAATCACCTATACTACAACAGTACCTCGTATGCTTGCGGGCGACTTGTTTTAGTCTTAGTGATCGACTCGGTTAGGGATAACATAAATTTCAAAAGCATAAGATCCCATATCCCGTGCGCTCCGACCTCGTGGGGGTGTAAAAGCACCACTAGCAGGGACGCACCATCCACCTATGCTCTAGCTCACCATACAACTCTCAACTGTCCTGGTTCTTCAAGATCATATGTCCACATCCTAAGAAAAAGATTACATGTCATACACGTCAACACAATATTTAAGAATATCGTACTGAGTACGCCTACATGTCTTTTATATACCTCTCATTACTAAGCTTGGAAATAAGATAAAACTAATACTTGGCAATAACAAAATAAATATAACAAAAGCATTCTTGAACAAAGATATGTTTATTAACCAAAAGAGAACACATATTTTAAGTACACTTCCATCATATATCTCGTACATTTTCCACCAAAGGGATAGATGATTTTAGGCCTTATGATCTCCTACCAAAGAGTTAGATCATATACATAATGTGATTTCCTAGCAAAGAGTTAGATCACTTCAATGCACTGTACTACCAAAGAGTTTAGTGCTATCATATTATGGATCAAATATCTTATGTTTCATGTGTTCATAGTCATATAAGTATGAAAAACATCAAGCAACATATCATTCAAGAACAACCATTTCAATCAATACCATATGTCAAGTATTCTACTACACATATAAAACAAGCATATTGTACAATAAGCCAAGTAAAAGGTAATGGCATACCTTGAAGAAATACAAACCTAAGCCTCATATTCTTGAGTCAACTATCACTCTTTGTCAAACCCTAATTAAGAAAAGATCATATACTATCATCATATTCTCATCATCATAACCCTAGTTATGTCAATTTTAGGGTTTTCTTACTCATTTGTATATGTGCACCGTTACTTGTCTTATCTTTGTGGTATTAAGTTGTTGATCTTATATTCCAGACTAAGATACATAATCTGATTATTTGATTACATATGATTATGTGCACATATTAACACTAGGTTACATGTATTAATCCAAGTTAGGGTTTTCCATCATTTTAGAATCATTTAACACGTAACATGATTTATATGCATAGTTATGATCTCAGAGTTATACATTAGCTTCCAATTACTGATATAAGCTTACTCTAAAATTCGTAGGATTTCTTGAGCATATTTGTAATTATTTCACATTAATTAGAGTTATTAACCCTAATTAGCCACATTATACAAATTACATGATTTTGGGTTGAAGCATCACCATCTTTGACATCATATGGATTATATATATCATATTTTAGAGATACTAATGCGTTTTCAAAATTTTAGGCCATCATTTACTATTTATTATACATCAAAAAAGCATTTCACAACTTACATGGTATCACTAATATTTAAGCTTCAAAAGACTAATATCATGGTCCTATGCCAAAGACTGATTGTGGGCGGTAGCATCCGCACCGACATGTCCACCTGTGCCACTCTTCCAAAACATTGTTAACATCATTCAAATACATCATCATCAAATCACCCCTCTCTTCATTAGCTGATAGGGACTTACAAACCAGATCTTTTCACTGATGGATAGGTGGGGATCGTAGGGAAGAGTGAATCATCAATCTTTTGTTCTACTCATTTTTTTGAACATTTTGGTATATTATTTATTATTTTTTAATAATCGAGCTATTTATTATGAATTATCTAAAATCTATAAAGTTCTGAATATTTTACCTTTTCTAGTCAATCACCATCTGCCACTTAGCGATTCAGGGCCGCATCTCAAGTTTCTTTGGGGTCGCGTCGAGCCAGCCGATTTATTGCGTCTAGACCCAGTTCAAGGCTCTTGAGCCAGATCTAGGATTCTAGTTGGTTTTAGGTTCTGAACCAGGTTCGACCCCTCTTCTGACTCTCACGTGAACATGAGAAACTCAGACACCCGCTCGCCCCTGTTCTCCATGTGTGCCACTGTAGAGAATGACTTTGGCGAGCAATCGATATTCATCCGCTTCGCCTCGCCATCACTTTCTGCTTCCTTTGCCTTAAGACTTCGCTACTTCACCAGAATGGTAGGGTCTTCATGCCCCAACGGTCAAGGATCTCCATTACCTTGAGCTCACTGCCGCCTGGTTTTGGCACAACAAAGCAAAGAGGCAAACCGCTCTTCTCAGCCTTGTACAACTCTAAAAATTCTGGTAGCACCCCAAGGTCCTCAAGAACTCATCGAAGAATCCAATAGTGGTGGAAGGACCTCCGACTACCCCTCCAAATCCACTTTCTCCTCCAGCCACACTAGGCTTCATCAACCATGGAACTCCCAACAGAGGTGTTCGGAAACATCCTAGCTCAACTCCTCTACTCACCCTCTTTCTTTTCCTCTTCTCTGCTCTCATCCATGAGCCCTATACCTATGTTCTGCACTCTCGGTCACCACCTACTCCTCATAGTGGAGAAGCAGTGTGAGACTGGGGCTCTCTCTCCATCTATACTCCACTAAATGCCACGAAAACAGGGTCAGGGTGGATTTAGTCGAGAAGGTGAGGCCAACCGTAGGGTCAAAACTTCCTATTGCACAACGTTAGATAGTGTTGGCATCGTGGGAGTTAGTGGCTCAACTAGCTCCCCTGCCTTGTTCTAACTGCAAGGTAGGAGATGACTAAGTGTTGTTAGATTTAGTCCATCTATGGTTAGAACATGAACACATTAACAATCTGTGGTTCCTTAAGCATTTAAGGCACATTGCTACTTCTTTGATCAACCTTAGGGTATAAATATTAAACTTAGGTCCAAGAATCATCACAATCCACATTATTATATCATATTCAAACTTGAATAGCTTCCTCTAGGGTCCTCCAATAGCCACCAGAATTTAACCATAGTCTTATATCAACTCAAGCTACATTCTATTCAAATTTAGTGACAAAACTCGAATATTTGATTTATCAATTAAATACTTCAAAAAGGCATGAACATATGGACCATAATCATGATATCAATATCATTTAACATCCAAACTTTGACAAAACACTTGGGACTCTAAAAAAAACTCAACATGCACGAAATCACTTATGTCTTTGGACATTTAAGGATTTTAAAAGTCCACTCCATCACATCCTACACATTAAGAGAAATTGTATCCTCAAAATTAAGCTAAGAAAATCCAATCTATCACATCATAAACATCTTAAAAAGAATTACATCCTCAAAATTAAGATACATTCTTACTCCAAGTAAAACTAAGAGATATTTATATGTATGTAGGCTACCACTCTAGGTGCAACATATCATCAAATGAAAGCTTCATAACTTTGTATCCAAAGTACTTCTAAGAGATTTTAAAGCATTTAAGGTGAATCCCTAAACATATAACATGATGTAGATTCTTAGGATGTGCACATTCCCAATTAGGATTTTTGTACTCATTTCACCCCAGCATCAGATTTGAAGAACTATATTATGCATGACACTTTTCACATTTTAGGATTTACATCTTCATTTTATCCAAACATTATGTTCTAACATTATGTCATCATTTTGGGAATAGTTGTTTATAGTTAACTCAATTTTATCCATATAAATCTTAACAAGGTACAATCATCATTATGTTGTGCACAATTCCAAACTATACTCAACATATTTATTAAGCACTAACATTATCATTGTTTGGCGTATATAATTAAAATGATCTCATTTCAATTTAATATTAAGTTACAAGTTTGTTAGTGAATTCATCACTAGATTCACCAACCATAATATGTCCTCACTATTCATGTAACATATATCACTAGTGTCATCTCATTGTACTTTCACATATTAGGTTGTAAACTCTATTAGTGATTCATCATGAGATTAGCCCACTATTCAACATTATCATCATCATTAATGTATATGGTTAACCATTTATACATTGATATCTATTAAACCATTTCTAGATTTCCCTCATATCATGTCTATATATCACGTCTCAAGATTAGATCACATCATTACCTATATTATATCATGGTTGTGCTAAAAAAACTTATGTGAGTGGCTAATCAAACATATATCACAACTTTATCTAGTCCAACCGAGGTTCTCTAGACCCATATCATGAGGATAGTGCCATTCTTAGTCTCTCTGAGCTAACTCAACTCTATAAGTATCTCATATGCATAAAACTGTATCCTCCCTCTTTGTTCTAGGGTTCTCAGGTCTACCTCATTGGCACTAGTGCCTTCACAAGCTCTAGCCACTTAAGAACAAACCAAAACATGATATGACATTCTTTTCATAGGTTATCTACCCATGATACATGCTTTATCTCATCTCTCTCTTACATGTACACCACTAGAGTCCTACATGGAAAACACCAACCCGAGCATGAGGCTTCATAGAGACCAACACAGTTATCTCCTCCAGGGTCTTGGGACTCTCTCTCCCTCACCCAGATGGTAGGTTTTTATTTTTTATGTTCACATATGCACATATAACCAGACTATCTTTGTCTCTAGGATTTGGTCCTCCTAAGGACATCTAGCATTCAACAAGACTACATGAATCATGCATAAAATAACTCAACTCAACTACTTAGGAGTATTCTAGTTCAGGACATATCATATCACATATTTCTCATCTTTCTCATATCTTAGAGTTTGGGTTCTCTAACCTTCTCCCTGTGGGTCTCATTCTCACTGGAGTTAACACTGAAACTCACCCTAACCCTAGAGTTCCTCCTTTGTAAAATAGATTGAGGTTCATATTGATTCACAACCTTGTCTTAGCTTATCTTATCTTATCTAACAAAAACATACATACTTTCATCATCAAATCCTATCTCAGATCCTATAAACTGAACCTTAATCCTTAAAGACAAATAATGATCATCATAAACCATCTAATATCATCTATATAAGACTTACACCATATCATCAAATCTTATTTCATCTATTCCATCTATCACATATTCCAACAAGGCTCTAGACATCTAATCTAGAACTACTCTCTCTTCTAGACTGATGTCATTCACTTTCACTTAGGTTGCATGACTGCCTCCTACTCGTACATGTGTGGGGACACATTTTGTAATACATACAATATAATAAAATATTATATACTTTTCTCTAATAAAAATGCGTCATAGAAAACTATCGAGGTTCGATCTGATTGGAATCAAAAAACAAATCCACAAAATGAGTGTCCCACACATAGTAGAGATTTTAGTGTCATATCACCTAATAAAAAGGGTGAGAAAAGGGTGTAGAGTGGTGTAGCTACCCAAAACATAGATGCATCATATGTCAAAGGTTTCTCTGCCCGTGATGTACATCATTTCCAAATAATGCAACATACCATACCACTGCACTATAAGGAAAGAACGACATCTAAGGGCCTGCTATACAACAAGCACCCGTCTAGACCTAGTTCTCAGACATCTAGGTGCTAACCTAGAGGATAGATCACATCTAGTCTCTATAAGGTGACTAATCTAACCCTAAAGATTACAAAGTTTAAGGGTTTCTTTAGTTTGAGTTGCATAATGAGAAAATATTAGGCTTTTCTATTGTTCATGCTCTGATACCACCTGTGACGTCCCCATATTTTCTAAAACTTAATCAGATGTGTGACGTCCAAATTGAAACCTCACCTCATCAAGAATCCCAATTTAAACACCACACACTAGGCTAAGAATGAGAAAATCAGAATGCACGTGAAAAATAATAAAACCATACAACACATGTTCACCATTCAACATATAATTACAACATGAATTGTTACAAAATTTGATATTACATATTGAAAAGTAAACTTCTACATATACATGTACTACCACTAAACAACAAGATCTTAAGACAACAAGTGCACCTGTACACCAGCTCGCCATACAATTCTCAACTATTCTGGTTATTCAAGATCATATGTCTACAACCTTAACAAAAGATTACTTGTGGTACACATCAGCACAATATTCAAGAATATTGTACTAAGTATGCCTATGTGTCTTTATATACCTCTCATTACTAAAATTGGCAATAAGATAAAACTAATACTTGACAGTAACAAAAGAAATATAACAAAAGCATACTTGAACAAAGATATGTTTATTAACCGAAAGAGAACACATATTTTAAGCACATTTTCATCATATATCTCATACATCTTCCACTAAAGGGATAGATGCTTTTAGGCCTTATGATCTCCTACCAAAGAGTTAGATCATATACACAATGTAATCTCCTACCAAAGAGTTAGACCACTTCAATGCACTGTGCTACCAAAGAGTTTAGTACAATCATATGATGGATCAAATATCTTATGTTTCATGTGTTTATAGCCATATAAGTATGAAAAAAATCAAGCAACATATCATTCAAGAACAACCATTTCAATCAATACCATATGCCAAGTATTCAACATACTGTATAATAAGCCAAGTAAGAGGTAACAACGTACCTTGAAGAAAGACAAACCTAAGCCTCATATTCCTGAGTCAACTATCACTCTTGGTCAAACCTTGATTAAGACAAGATCATATACTATCATCATATTCTCATCATCACAACCCTAGTTATGTCCATTTTAGGGTTTGCTTACTCATTTGGATATGTCCACCATTACTTGTCTTATCTTCTTGGTAAGATGTTACTGATCTTAAATTCCAGATTAAGATACATAATCTGATTATTTGATTACATATGATTATGTGCACATATTAACACTAGGTTACATGTAAATCCAAGTTAGAGTTTTCCATCATTTTAGGGTCATTTAACATGTAACATGATTTATATGCATAGTTATGATCTCAAAATTACATATTAGCTTCCAATTATTGATATAAGCTTACTCTGATTTTTTAAAGCTTACTTGAGCATATTTGTAATTATTTCACATTAATTAGGGTTATTACCCGTAATTAGCCACATTAAACAAATTACATGATTTTGGGTTGAAGCATCACCGTCTTTGACATCATATGGATTATATATCATATTTTAGAGATATTGATGCATTTTCATAATTTTAGGTTATCATTTATTATTTATTATACATCACATAAGCATTTCACAACTTACATGATATCACTAATATTTAAGCTTAAAAAGACTAATATCATGGTCCTATGTTGTTCTACTCATTTTCTGAACATTTTGTATATTATTTGTATTTTTCTAATAATCGAGCTATTTACTGTGAATTATCTAAAATCTATGAACTTCTGAATATTTTACCTTTTCTGGCCAATCGCCAGCCGCCACGTGGTGACTTAGGGCCGCAGCTCAGGTCTCTTGGGGTCATGCCGAGTCAGCTAGTTTATTGTGCCAGGAACCGGTTCAAGGCTCTTGGGCTAGATCTGGGATTCTAGTTGGTTCTAGGTTCTGAACTGGGTTCAACCCCTCTTTCAACTCTCGCGTGAACACGTGCAACTCAGATGCCCGCTCGCCCCTGTTCTCCGCATGCACCGTCGTAGAGAACTACTATGATGAGCAATCGATCTCCATCCACTCTGCCTCGCCGTCGCTTTCTGCTTTCTTTTCCTTAAGGCTTCACTACTTCACTAGAATGGTAGGGTCTTCATGCTCCAATAGTCAAAGATCTCCATTTCCTTGATCTCTCTGCTTCCTAGTTTTGGCACAAAGGAGCAAAGAGGCAAACTACCTCTTTTCATCCTCGTACAACTCTGAAGATTCTGGTAGCACCCTAAGGTCCTCAAGAACTCACCGAAGACTCCAATAGTGGTGGAAGGACCTCCGACTACCCCTCCAAATCCCCTTTCCCCTCCAGCCACACTTGGCTTCTTCGGCCATGGAACTCCCAATAGAGGTGATCAAAAACATCCTAGCTCAACTCCTCAAATCACCCTCTTTCTTTTCCTTTTCTCTACTCTCATCCACGATACTTCTATCTATGTTCTACACTCTCGGCCACCACCTAATCCTCACAGTGGAGAAGAAACACGAGATTGGGGATCATTATCCATCTATACTCCACTAAATGCCATGAAAATAGGGTCAAGGTGGATGTAGTCGGGAAGGTGAAGCCAACCGTAGGGTTAAAACTTCCTATTGCATGATGTTGGGCAGTGTTGGCATCATGGGAGTTAGTGGCTCAACTAGCTCCTCTGCCTTGTTCTAACTGTAGGGTAGGAGACGACTAAGAGTCATCAGATCTGGTCCATATATGGTCAGAACATGACCACGTTAACAATCCATGGTTCCTTAAGCATTTGAGGTGTGCGACTAAATCTTTGATCAACATTAGGGTATAAATATTAAACTTAGGTCCAAGAATCATCACAATGCACATTATTTCATCATATTCAAACTTGAATAACTTCTTCTAGGTTCCTCTGATAGCCACCAAAATTTAACCATAGTCTTATATCAGCTCAAGCTACATTCTATTCAAATTTGGTGACAAAACTCGACTATTTGATTTGTCAATTAAATACTTCAAAAAGGCATGAACATATGGCCCATAATCATGATAACAATATCAATTGACATCCAAACTTTGAAAAAACACTTGGGACTCTCAAAACAACTCAACATGCATGAAATCAATTATGACATTGGACATTTATGGATTCCAAAAGTCCACTCCATCAAATCTGACACACCTTAAGAGAAATGTTGACCAAGAAATTAAGCTAAGAAAATCCAGTCTATCACATCATAAACATCTTAAAAAGAATTTCGTCCTTGAAATTAAGATACATTCTTACTCCAAGGAAAACCAAGAGCTATTTATGTGTATGTAGGCCACCACTCTAGGTGCAACATATCGACAAATGAAAGCTTCATATCTATGTATCCAAAGTACTTATAAGAGATTTTAAAGCATTTAAGGTGAATCCCTCAACATATAACATGATGTATATTATTAGGCTATGCCACATTCCCAATTAGGATTTTTGTACTCATTTCACCCAAGCATCATATTTGAACAATAGATTATGCATGACATTTTTCACTTTTTAGGATTTACATCCTCATTTTATCCAAACATCAAGTTCTAACATTATGTCATCATTTTGGGAAGAGTTATTTATAGTTAACTCAATTTTATCCATATAAATCATAACAAGGTGCCATCATCATTATTTTGTGCAAAATTCCCAACTATACCTAACATATTTATTAAGCACTAACATTATCACTGTTTGGTGTATATCATTAAAATGATCTCATTTCACTTTAATATTAAGTGGCAAGCTTATTGGTGAATTCATCACTAGATTCACCAACCATAATATGTCATCACTATTCATGTAACACATATCATATCAAGACTATAGGAATCATGCATAAAATGACTCAACTCAATCACTCAGGGGAATTCTAGTTTAGGACATATCATATCACATATTTCTCATCTTTCTCATATCTTAGAGTTTAGGTTCTCTAACCTTCTCCCTGTGGGTCTCACTCTCTCTGGAGTTAACCATGAAACTCGTCCCAACCCTAGAGGCCCTCCTTTGTAAAAGAGATTGAGGTTCATACTGATTCACAACCTTGTCTTAGCTTATCTTATCTTTTCTAAAAAAAAGTACATACTTTCATCATCAAAGCTTATCTCAAATCCTAAAAATTGAACCTTAATCCTTAAAGACAAACATTGATCATCATAAACCATATTATATTTCTATATAAGACTTACATCATATCATCAAATCTTATTTCATCTATTCCATCTATCACATATTTCAACAAGACTCTAGACATGTAATCTAGAACTACTCTCTCTTCTAGACTGATGTCATTCACTTTCACTTAGGTTGCATGACCACCTCCTACTTGTACATGAGTGGAGACACTTATTATAATGCGTACAATATAATAAAATATTATATAGTTTTCTCCGATAAAACATGCGTCAGAGAAAACTATCGAGGTTCGATCCAATTGGAATAAAAAACCAAATCCACAAAACAAGTATCCCATACATAGTAGAGACTTTAGTGTCATGTCACCTAATGAAAAGGGTGAGAATAGGGTGTAGACTGGTGTAGATACCCAAAACATAGATGCATAATATGTCAAAGGTTTCTCTTCATGTGATGTACATCATTTCCAAATAATGCAATGTCCTATACTACTACACTATAAGGAAAGAACGACATCTAAGGACCTTCTATACAACAAGCACCAGTCTAGACCTAGTTCTCAGACATCTAGATGCTAACCTAGAGGCTAGGTCATATCTAGTCTCTATAAGATGACTAATCTAACCCAAACAATTGTTATGTTTAAGGGTTTCTTTAGTTTGAGTTGCATAATGAGAAAATGCTAGGATTTTCTATTATTCATGCTCTGATACCACCTGTGACATCCTCAAATTTTCTTAAACTTAATTTGAGGTGTGACATCCGAATTGAAACCTCACCTTAGCGAGAATCCCAATTTAAACACCACACACTAGGCTAAGAATGAGAAAATCATAGGAAGTTAGAAGGAAACAATCAGTAGCACATGTACATGAACAATAATATAACCCTACAACACATGTTCACTATTCAAAAGATAATTACAACATGAATTGTTAAAAAAATTGATATTACATATTGAAAAGTAAACTTCTACATATACATTACTACCACTAAACAATAGGATATTAATAGAACAGGTGCACATGTACACCAGCTCGCCATACAACTCTCAACTATCTTAGTTTTTCAAGATAATATGTCCACAACCTAAACAAAAGATTACATGTGGTACACATCAACACAATATTCAAGAATATTGTACAGATTACGCCTACATGTCTTTTATACACCTCTCATTACTAAGCTTGGCAATAGGATAAAATAATACTTGACAGTAACAAAAAAATATAACAAAAGCATACTTGAACAAAGATATGTTTATTAACCAAAATATAACACATATTTTAAGCACATTTCCATTATATATCTTGTACATCTTCCACCAAAGGGATAGATGCTTTAGGCCTTATGATTATCTACCAAAGAGTTAGATCATATACACAATGTGATCTCCTACCAAAGAGTTAGATCACTTCAATGCACTGTACTACCAAAGAGTTTAGTGCTATCTTATGATGGATCAAATATATTATGTTTCATGTGTTCATAGCCATATAAGTATGAAAATCATCAAGCAACATATCATTCAAGAATAATCATTTCAATCAATACCATATGCCAAGTATTCTACTACACATATAAAACAAGCATACTGTATAATAAGCCAAGTAAGAGGTAATAGTGTACCTTGAAGAAAGACAAACCTAAGCCTCATATTCCTGAGTCAACTATCACTCTTGGTCAAACCCTGATTAAGACAAGATCATATACTATCATCAGATTCTCATCATCATAACCCTCGTGATGCCCATTTTAGGGTTTACCTACTCATTTGGATATGTACACCATTACTTGTCTTATCTTCTCGGTATTATGTTACTGATCTTATATTCCAAATTAAGATACATAATTTTATTATTTGATTACATATGATTATGTGCATATATTAACACTAGGTTACATGTATTAATCCAAGTTAGGGGTTTTCATCATTTTAGGATCACTTAACATGTAACATGATTTATCTGCATAGTTATGATCTCAAAATTACATATTAGCTTCTAATTAGTGATATAAGCTTACTCAGAAATTTTCATGATTTCTTGAGAATATTTGTAATTATTTCACATTAATTAGGGATATTAGCCCTAATTAGCCACATTAAATAAAATTACATGATTTAGGGTTGAAACATCACCATCTTTGATATCATATGGATTATATATCATATTTTAGAGATACCAATGCATTTTCATAATTTAGGTCATCATTTACTATTTATTATACATCAAAGAAGAATTTCACAACTTACATGATATCATTGATATTTAAGCTTCAAAAGGTTGATATCATGGTCCAATGTTATTCTACTCATTTTTTTGAACATTTCAGTATATTATTTGTATTTTTCTGATAATTGAGATATTTACTATGAATTATCTAATATCTATAAAGTTATGAGTATTTTACCTTTTCTGGCCAATCGCCAGCCACCACGTGGCGATTCAAGGCCGCAACTCAGGTCTCTTGGGGTCGCACTAAGCCGGTCAGTTTATTGCACCTAGACTCAATTCAAGGCTCTTGGGCCAGATCTAGGATTCTGGTTGGTTCTGGGTTCTGAACTGGGTTCAACCCCTCTTTTGACTCTCACGTGAACACAGGCAACTCAGATGCCTGCTCGCCCCTGTTCTCCATGTGCGTCATCGTAGAGAACTACTCCGACGAGCAATCAAACTCTATCTGCTTCACCTTGCTGTTGCTTTCTGCTTCCTTTGCCTTAAGGCTTTGCTACTTCACCGGAAGGACATAGTCTTCATGCTCCAGTAGTCAAAGATCTCCATTTCCTTGAGCTCTCCACTTCCTGGTTTTGGCACGGTAGAGTAAAGAGGAAAACTGCATCTTCTTAGCCTCGTACAACTATGAAGATTCAGGTAGCACCCCAAGGACCTTAAGAACTCACTAAAGACTCCAATAGTGGTGGAAGGACCTCTGACTACCCCTCCAAATCCCCTTTCTCCTCTGACCACACTTGGCTTTGTCAGCCATGTAACTCCCAATAGAGGTGATCGAAAACGTCCTAGCTCAACTCCTCTACTCACCCTCTTTATTTTCCTCTTCTCCACTCTCATTTGCGATCCCTATACCTGTGTTCTGCACTCCACCAACTTCTCCTCACAGTGGAGAAGCAATGTGAGACTGGGGCTTGCTCTCCATATATACTCCACTAAATGCCACAAAAATAGGGTCAGGGTTGATGTAGTTGGGAAGGCGAGGCCAACCGTAGGGTTAAAACTTCTTATTGCACGACATTGGATAGTGTTGGCATCATGGGAGTTAGTGTTTCAACTAGCTCCCCTGCCTTGTTCTAAGTGTAGGGTAGGAGACGACTAAGAGTCATCTGATCTGGTCCATCCTATGGTCAGAACGCGACCACATTAACAATAAGTGGTTCCTTAAGCATTAGAGGCATGTGACTGATTCTTTGATCAACCTTAGGGTATAAATATTTAACTTAGGTCCAAGAATCATCACAATGCACATTATTTCATCATATTCAAACTTGAATAACTTCCTCTAGAGTCCTCCAATAGCCACTAAAATTTAGCCATAGTCTTATATCAACTCAAGCTACATTCTATTTAAATTTGGTGACAAAACTCGACTATTTGATTTGTTAATTAAATACTTAAAAAAGGCATGAAAATATGAACCATAATCATGATATCAATATTGTTTGACATCCAAACTTTGACACAACACTTGGGACTAACAAAACAACTCAACATGCATGAAATCACTTATGTCATTGGACATTTAAGGATTCCAAAAGTCCACTCCAACACATCCTACACACCTTAAGAGAAATTATGTCCTCAAAATTAAGCTAAGAAAATCCAGTCTATCACAGATTTCCATTTCATAAATGAACCAATGGATAAACTTGCATGAAAATCGATGGTGATGTCATCATGACAACCGATGGTGGTGACCAAGGGTGACAACTAGTGGTGTCAATCGACAGTCACATCTTAGGTCAACTATAGGCTCCTTTTAATTCAATATATGATGGTAATAAAGGATGGTAGGGTTGATCCTATCAACCGATGGTGGAGTAGATCACCACAACCAATGGTGAGTCAAGGATTTAAATGTAGCTTCAATTAAGCCCTAAACCAATGGTTTCTTGGTTCAATTGATTCAATGGTTAGACCTATACTCAAATTGATGGTTTTGAATTATGAACACAATTCAATGGTTAAGATTGGAGGCTTCAACATCCAATGGATTAGAATGAATTATGTAGTATAATATGTTTGTTCTAATAATGAGAATGTGGTGGTTTAATGCCTTTTATTTGTAGTCTTACATTTTCCCTAATATGAAAATATTTGATAAAACACCTTAACAAGTGGATGTGTATCCCTTGTGAAACATGGCTAGTTATACCAACTCTCTTGTGACTAAGTGGTAGTGATTGATTGTAATCAACCTTCTTAAATGATTAAAGTGTGACAATGAAATACTCCGTCCTTGTGTTGAAACCGTATTATGATGATAGTTGAACATCATAGTTCTTTCTATGTTAATCTTGTATGTCACATATGTGATTGATGATTTGTTGAGCCTTGTTCTAAGGCATTAATGTTTCAAGGATGGACGTGATGGTCTTTAAGACCTTTGGGAATTATTGAGCCTTGATTGAGGTGAAATCCTATTCGTCATCCAATAAGGGTTGGAACCTTGTAACTTGTGATAAGAAATTGGTACCTTGTTATGGTATGATGACAAGTGTGGTCCATTAATTTGCATTGAATGATAGCATGTGGTAATGTGATTAAGATTTATACCTCAAACGTTTTATATCTTCTAAATTTTCAATACATACACTCTTGCTAAATATGAATTAGAGTTTGTATGTCCATTTGAATGATGAAGCCTTAATTCACTCAATTGGCAATAAGTAATCAAGTGAAACCCTAATCATGTAGTTTCCATGTGCCATAGATCCATTCTAGTGTCTAAACTTGCTAGATGATGAAACGAGCAATTCCTATGGGAAATGAGAAGCACATATTTTTTAATATCTAGGGGCACAAGTTGAGAATATCTACTTGTGTCCACAAGTGCAGGTTATGGAGGATGTCTGCATCCATGCCTCAGATATTGTGATATTGTGATTTGTGAAAGGCAACATTATAATTGTTGGATGCCTCTTATAGAACGGCCATGTGTGAGCTGTTCTCTAGTGTCCTAACCTGTACTAAGGTGGGATAGTTGTTTTTCGTTTGACTATATGTCATTTTTGGTAGTTGACTGATATGTCTCAGCATTGTCTCTCGTACTGACTGAGAGTTGTTGATTAGATCATGGAGTCTGTCTGTTCCATCGATCTAGTATGGCACTGATTTCGAATTAGCGGTGATCAGTTGGATTTGAGTGGTACAACTCAAATTCTTCAGGGCATAATAAAAGATATAATACAAGTCGTGTAGTGTATCTGTTAGGGATAAATATATTTACATTAATTGAATAGCCCTTGCCTTGTCTTTATACGACACAGTTCTTAGATGATGAAATCTTATGAAATCTGAATAATTATACTTGTCACTAAACTTATTGCTTAACTTGTTTAGTATGTTAGAATAGTTTGATGTGATCAAATTATCATTAAATACTCAATATATTTAGTTTATTTACTTTTAATAATCTGTTGTAATCAATATCTATTGGAGAGAGTACATCTCTCTCTAGGACATGGGTCTTACCCGTGGGTCACCACATCTTTTTAGGTGGTCACGGGCAATGTGGTCGAGGCTGTGGTGTTGAAGAGAATCAGAATGGTGATCAATAGATTCAGAAGGTTGGTCAGATGTAGATGTTAGTAGTAGAGTCCTACTGTCATCCATGTACTCTCGGGTATGGGTATGGGATGCATTTTCTAGATGATATACTTATATCAACACGAAATTTTGGTAGTATGCTAGTGTTGGTAAAATATGGCATGTACATGTGAAATATATTTTGTATACAGGATGTGGCTGAGGCCATTGGACTCATATATAATTACTTATTATAGTATATGAGAACAGAAAAAATGGACCTTTATGTAAATATTTATGAACTGGTTTATGCTGTTGAAATTGGTTTTAATTATTCCACATTTCTGATTATGTGATTAATTATTAGTTGATCAAGTTTTGTGCTTTGAGCAATATCATTTAACATGACAAGGTGTCACAATTAAGTTGGTATCAGAGATCTAGGTTTGGTGAGTCTACAGGGACATAGGAGTTGTGTTTGAATATGTTCTTATGAATCCAACATATATGATCATAGCTTATGCTTATGTAGATATGTCTGAAGGACATGAAGAACATATAGAAAGTAGCTATATTGCACTAGGAGGTGGTGTTAGGAGGCAGAAATGCAATGAGAGAGTACCAGAAGCGGGGCTATAGCAGCCCATGATGCCTCAGTTTGACCAGACAAATATGGCCAACCCGACATTTCAATCGATGTTCGGACAGATGATGGCCACAATTACACACTTGGTAGGAAGAGTACTAGTACATCAAGCTAGGGCAACCATCCACAATGTGGAATCCCAAGGTGTCAGGAATTTGTTTGAACATATTAGATGTTTCAGGGCGATTGAATATGTTGGTACTTCTGATCCAACAAACACCGACATGTGGCTGATGGAGTTAGAAAAAGAGTTTAAGATTATGACCACCCCTTGAGAGGACAAAGTTAAGCATGACGTGTACCTATTAAAGGGTAGTGCTGGCCACTGGTGGGCCATAGAAGAGGAGAATATGCTAGGAGTCATGATAGAGTGGGAGGAATTTTGGTGATAGTTTGTTAGCCGATATTTTCAGAGACTTACCTAGATGAGAAAATCTCTCAGTTTGAGAAGATTCGTTAGGGAGAGATGACTATCAATGAGTATGAATCAAAATTTATGGAGCTTTTGAGGTTCTACCCACATATGGCAGGTACAGTAAGAAAATGATTTGTAGATTTGAGAAGGTCCTGAGTATAGAGTTGACTACTACAATGTCAGCATTAGAGAATAGATAAATCTTTTCCGCCATTGTGGAGTCAGTAAGATAGATTGAGAGGTCTTCCATAGATAATCACGAAGCTAATGCTAATAAATGACCAGCTAAATTCCAAGGAAAAGTGTAAAGAAGTGAAATCACTTCCTTACTAAAAATTTGAATAACAAAACATCCAGTCCATACACACTCAGATGGTATGATGGAGTGGGTGTAAAATTTTCCAATCTTTATATAATGGTAACAAAAGACCAAAGTATAGCAGTGGAATAAAATCATGACTATATTCAATTATAAAACAAAGGGAACATCTTAAACTTACTTCATAAGGATCCATGTAGAGGAAATCTAAACCACCTCAAGATTGTCTCCAAGCTTTAACTTTACAATCTATGTCTGGGTCCACATGCCATGCATCCAAGTCTTCCACCTAGGGTTGGAAGCATACACCAGCAAAAGAGAAACAATAGGATACATCAAGAAAGGCTGGTATGTGCATACTAAAAAGCAAGTTGAGCAATATAAGAATATAAAGGACATCAAATGTAAAGGCTTCCCATGCAAGAGATAAGGACTACCCAAAGAGGGCATAAAATATAAGAATCATCAACACATATAAAAAGAAGATACTTGCCATAATCAAAACAACAATAAAGTTTGTGCAATACTGGCACATAGAGAGAGTAGGGCACACACCCCACAATCAACATCAATAACCTGCATGCATTTGAGATAAGCATAACCCTAGAACAATATAAACACAATTGGCAGCCAACCCCCATAAAGCTGAAGCCTGATAGAGAAAGGAATACTGCCAATCTCCCAAATATATAAAACGGGTCAAGACACACATCTTGCCCTGGGTAGGAGGTTCCTTGCCGTCCCAAAAGAGCAGGAAATATCACATCTTCTATAAGCAAAACCAATGCAATTTACACTACTCTAGTGCTACTGAATCACATAGCATGTATAATATAGAGGCAAGTAGAAAGTATAGTCAGAATTGTACAATGTTTCCATCACACAATGGATAACACATACATATAACATCCACTTCAAAGTGGGCATATATCACCAAGTAAACTTCCACATCACAGTGGGCATATAATATCAAAAGTCCAACTTGCACCAAGGCAACAAGATAAGATTCCAAGAGAATATCCATGATCACAAGATCAATAAAAAAATAAGACACTTCACATGAAGCATGATTTCAAAAGAACAAGACAATGTGTAGGCTAATGTCCATAGGACCAAGAGAAAGAATTAAATATGATAATTGCTCAAGAAGAATAATCGGGGATGCAAACATACCTCAACATCATATTCAAATGATCCAAAGTCCAACTAGATCCAATCCTAGGCTTCCAAAGAACCTATTAAGCACATATGTGGAATTAGGGTTAGGTTTCCATTAATTATTCAAAACCCTAAAAACCACCTTTTTATTATTATGTTGATTAGGTTTTGAAAACTATGCCATATTTTATGTTATATTTTCCTGAGTTCAAAACATATTTTATTATATTTTTCTGACTTTTATATATATAGTTATGAATTATATAAGTTATCATATTATTTAATTAGATCCATTAAATCACCCCTTTAAAACATTAGATTCAGACGACAAAACCAATACCAACAGAAAGCTTGCATTTTTCTAAACCCAACGAATATTTTCCATATTTTTCTGATCAACCATTAATTAGTTATTAATTTTTAAACATCGATCATTCACAAAATTGCAAAAAGCCAACTAAGAGAGAAGCTTGCGAGAAAGAAAGAGAAGACGGGCCCACTGACATGGCCCAAACAACGGTGGCCATGTCAGTCGGTCAAGGCCAGCGTGGCGTCGTTCAAAGCAGAAGAAACGAAAGCCAAAAAGACCAAAAAGCCCAAGGCGAGAAAACTTGAGAAAGAGAAGAGGGAGAGGGTAAAAGTGGGACATGCTAGGGAAACCTCTCCCTACACGCACAGACGCCATAGAGGCTAAGCACAGAGCTTCAAGCTAAGAAGTGAATAAACTAGTGAAATCAAAACCAAAATGTGACGATTCTATCACATCTAACCGCCAACAACCCGACGAAGGCGACTACATGAAAAACATGGCGATGGGAGGCTGACACACAAAGAATCCCCTCAGAGGACTCAACCGGCGGAGAAGAAGGTAGAAAGAGGGAAAATGATCATACCCAAATCTGGGAGAAATTGGGGGTGGCTGATGCTTCGAGGAGTCATCCCGAACCAAACCCTACTCCAAGAAAGGCCCGTGAGGATTCCGAGACAGTGGCGAACTCCAAAGGACCGCTCAGACCGCCGGAGAACCCAAACGGATTAGGGAAGGCATGACCAAGGGCAGAATAGCCTGAACCAACCCACAAAAAGGTACATATGGGTGCAAGGATGAGCATAGGATGATTTTCTAAGAGTCTGAAGCCCTTCAGCAGTGAAGAGATGGACAGGAAGATGGAAGCAGGGGAGAAGCAGGGGATGGGGGCAAAACCTGGTGAATATGAGTTGTAAAGATGGTGTCCTTTCTTTTATAGGACCATTGGATTCGGAAAGAAGCAAGGAAGGTGAGAGAGGAGAAAATAGAGAGAAAGGAAGAAAGGAAAGGGAGAGAGAGGGGGAAATCGGACTCGGGCTAAGCTCCTGGTCACAGAAGGAAAGTGGGAGACCAGAAAGTGGAAGGTTAGGGAGAAAGCAGATGCAGTTGGATTTAGATCCAACGGACTAAAACAGACCCAAAAACATAAAGGAAAACCAAAGCGACAAAATAAATCGAGAAAACCTTATTAGAATAAGGTGTAGTTAATTAGTTATGTCTTTTCTTTTCCAAATAAATTGGGGGTCCAAATATTATCCAATTGATATGAAATTTGACACAGAGGCCAAATAAGGCATGTAGATTCCGATTATGCACTTAGTTTTTCCTTTTAGAAACTTTTAATGTGTTAAATAAATCAAATCATATTTTCTCTTTCCTCCATTAATGGCATTAGGATTATCCAAATTTTATGAAACTTGACCCACAAGTCATAATTAATGTATTAGATACGAATTTGCCATCAATTTTATATTTTGGAGTTGTTTGCATATTTAATTAATATTTTGAAGGTTCTACATACTTTCTCTCTCCTGATTTTACCTTTTAAGCAAACTTTCTCCAAATTGGATGAAAATTCGTCTAAAGGCTATATTTATTATGTAGATTACAAATATAAGATTATTTTCCTCTTTTGGAGTCATTTATTATTTTTATTTATTAATTACACCTTTTAGGCAATTGCTCTTACCATATTATTTCAAGGTTGTCCAAATTAAATGAAAATTGACATGTAGGCTTATTTTGATGTGTAGATTACGAATTTGAAGTCTATTATTTAATTTGAGGCTTTCTTACATGGGTTATATCATCTAGCCCATTAGAGACCCATTAACCATATTATGCATGAAATTAAGTTATTTATCATTTTATTATCACCAAATGAATTATATGACATATCACATCACATTATTCATGCTTTATATTATTAGGGTCATCCTAACCTCAACCTTGTTTGCTCAAACCCAAAAGGTCAAAGTTCTAGGATAGGGTTCTAGATCTGGTATGTTACAACAAGCATTTGGAGGCTTTAAGAAGCCAAGGTTTACTCCACCATAGTTGCAACATAGGTTGACTTTTACTCAGCAAAGGTCACATACACCATCACAGTGGTCCCCGAGTAGGGGCAAAGGTCACAGTATTCCACCAACAGGAACTCGCAGTACCTTGTCAGTTTTAGTGATAGGGCCGTCTAGGCCGTGGTATGAGAGAAAGACTTGCTTCAGGTGTGGACAAACCGATCATACAAGGGTGTATTACCCTATGAAAGATGAGGAGGTGACTCAATTGCCAAGGCAGACTCAACAAGGTTCACAATAGTGACACTTTAGTAGTGGTGGTAGTAGAGGATGTGGACAGATGTCCCATGTAGGTTCCTCTAGCCAAGCTAGCAAAGGACATGAACGATAGTAGGCAAAGGCAAGGTTGTATGCTATGAGACATCCAGAAGTAATGGTCAATCCATGAGTCATGACATGTCAGATAGAGTTATTTCATTCTGATTTGTCTGCTTCTTGTTTCGTATTTGTGCTAGTAGACCTAGGCGGGACACACTCCTTTATCACTACATAAGTGATAAGTAGTTGTTATCTACCTATTAGTCATAGATCTGATAACCTATGACTACATACTCCATTGATTGGTTCCTCCAAATTGTTGGAAGTGTGATGTTCTTGTGTTGTTTTTTTCTTAGGATACAACATTCAAGTGGATCTTATGCCACTTGACATGTATGGATTTGACATGATATTAGGGATGGATACTTGGAGAAATATATAGTGGCGTTGAACTATAGTTCTAAGGTAGAGATGTTCCATGATGGAGACATGTAATGGATCTTCCAAGGTGATAAGAAGATTGTTCTTACATGTTTGAAGTCAGCTATGACAATGGAGCATTTGATGAGACAAGGATGTGAAGCTTTCCTAACTCATGTCGTGGATACCAAGTCAATAGGTCCTAGTATCTAGGAGGTACTGATGATGTGGGAATTTGAGGATGTCTTTCCTAAGGAATTTCCCGGTGTTCCCTATCCTTGAGAGATTGACTTTGAGATTAATCTTATTCCTGGAAAACAACCCATAACACAATAACCATACATGATGGAACCGACAGAGATGTAGGAGTTAAAGAAATAATTACAGGAACAATAAAAGAAGGGTTTTATCAAGACCATAATTTCTCCTTGGGGTGCTCCCATGTTGTTTGTTAAGAAGAAAGACGGTTCAATGATATTATGCATAGATTACAAATAGTTGAATAAGGTGACAATAAAGAAAAAGTATCTGTTACCAAGTATTGATGATATTTTTTATTAGTTGAGAGGTTTCACTGTATTTTTAAAGATAGACCTCAGGTCAGGTTACTATCAATTGAGGATTAAGGCACATAACATACCCAAGTCAGCTTTTAGGACTAGGTATGGTCATTATGAGTTCGTGGTTATGCCATTTGGGCTAACCACTGCACCTACAACTTTTATGGATTTGATGAATAGGGTGTATAGACCTTATCTTGATCATTCTGTGGCCGTGTTCATAGATAACATCTTGATATATTCTTAGGATAGTCAACAACATAATCAACACCTTTAGCAAGCATTGACTTTGTTGAGGCATCACAAACTAGATGCTAAGTTCATCAAGTGTGAATTCTGGTTGTTTGAGGTGTCTTTTCTAGGACATGTTATATTTTCTAAGGGCATTTGTGTAGACCCTAAGAAGGTGGAGTCTATTCTAGAATGGTAACAACCCAAGACACTGACAAATATTTGCACTTTCCTAGGTTTGGTAGGCTACTACATGAGGTTCATCAAGGACTTCAGTTATGTAGTGTTACCCCTAACTAGGTTAACCAAGAAGGATGTTCCTTTTGCTTGGAATGACAAGTGTCAGCGTTCTTTTCATCCGTTGAAGGAAAAGTTAACTAGTGCACCAATTTTAGTGCTGCTAGAGTAAGGGAAAGGCTATATTGTCTTTTGTGATGCTTGGAAGAATGGGTTGGAATGTGTGTTGATGTAGGATAAAAATGTGGTTTCTTTTGCTTTGAGACAGTTTAAGAAACACGAGGAGAACTACCCAACATATAATCTAGATCTTGCAACGGTGGTCTATGTCTTTAAAATATGGAGACACTACCTTTATGGAGAAAAGTGTCATATCTTCACCGACCACAAGAATCTACAGTATATCTTCTCGAAGCAGGTGCTGAAAATGCGGTAGAGGACATGGATGGAGCTGATTAAGGATTATGATTGCACGATAGATTACCATACATACAAGGAAGATGTGGTAGCTGATGATTTAAGTAGGAAGTCATCTTCATCATCATCAATGGTAGATAATGCATAGTTATATTCCTTGGTATTCCATAGAGGGATATGTTAGTATCTCTTAGCTAGATGAATGTACAACTAGAAGTTTATTTATTGGCATGTTTTTTGGGACAGTTACAAGTCAAACCTATCTTGATACAATAGATATGTGACCCACAACAAAGTGATATAGTGATACATAATATCCGATCAGGGTGGCAGTGAAAAGTATGATGGGTTCCATGTGGCGGATGACCGTATAGTTAGTTTCATAACAAGATAGTGGTTCTTGATGTTAATGGATTGAGGAAGATGGTACTTGAGGAAGCTCAATCCTCAATGTATGCAATGAATCCTAGAAGTACCAAGATGTACCGTAACCTAAAGGACTTGTATTCGTGGTCATGTCTAAATCATGATGTGGCAGAGTTTATTGTCAAATATCCAGTTTGTTAGCATGTGAAGGCTAAGCACCACAAGCATGTAGGGACATTACAACCCTTACTAGTACCACAGTGGAAATGGGATCATATTACTATGGACTTTGTGGTTGGTCTTCTTACGATAGCCAAAGGTCATGATTCCATATGGGTGATAGTGGAAAGATTTACTAACTCAGTTGACTTCTTGCTAGTCAAGACAATCTTTACAACAAAGAAGTTGTCACATGTATATGTTGATGAGGTATATGTATGCATGGATTTCTAGTGACTATAGTCTTTTTTGGGAGCGTCTACATTCAATAATGGGAACACAACTGAGGTTTAGTACAACTTTCCATCCATAGATAGATGGCCAGTGTGGAAGGACTACTCATACTTTGGAGGATATCTTGAGGGCATGTGTCTTACAGTTTCTTGGCAGTTGGGATATACATTTAAATCTAATAGAGATTGTGTACAACAATAATAACTATCAGATAAGCATTGATATGGATCCTTATGAGGCTTTGTACGGGAGACATTGTCGGTCTCCACTTTGCTGGTATGAAATTGGTGAGTATCAACTTTTGGGTCTTGAGTTAGTACAATAGACTACAAAGAAGACTAAAGTAATACAACAGAAATTGAAAGCAGCTCAGGATAGACAAAAGTCTTATGCAGATAACTGCCACAAACAATTAAAATTCCAAGTGGGAGATAAAATGTATCTCAAGGTTTCTCCTTCATAAGGTGTGTTGAGGTTTGGTAAGGGTAAGTTGGCTCCTAGATTTATGGGACCATACCCTATCTTAGCTTGTGTTGGAAAAGTAGCATACAAGTTGGAGCTACCTCCAGAGCTATACATGTTACATAATGTTTTCCATATCTCTATGTTGAGGAAATGCCATCCAAATATAGAGCAAACAATCCAACAAGTAGAGGTTGAGTTAGCTGAAGATGTTTCCTATGTTGAGAGTCCCGCATTGATCCTAGATAGGAGGGTTAAGAAGCTGAAAAAGAAGGATATAATGTTAGTGAATGTTTTGTGGAATCATCATGGCAAATAGGAAGCCACATGGGAGTTAGAATATGAGATGTGTACTAAGTACCCATCTCTCTTTGCATAGGATTTCTGGGGCGAAATCCTTGTTAAGGGTTTATAAATGTAAGACCCTTGAGCATGCTTAAGGTGTTGAACATTATTAATTACCATAATTGAGTGTTTAAAACATTAATATAACCTTGTCATATGCTTTCATATCATATGCCAAGCTTAAGTTTCAAATTTGGTCCGATTTGGACATTGTTTGAGCAAGTAATGTAATGTAATGTACATTTTGGACTTTTCTACAATTTAGCAAAATGGGAGGGTTTTCTTGCAATTTGACAGATGAATTATCTTCCTGAGATCTTTTCTTATCATTATTGAGCTTTTTGAGCCATGGGGTGCTCAATTGTACCATGGTTAGATGGTGATTCCCTTCAAGGGTGAATTAGGGTTTACTCCTCCATGGATGAGCTAGCTTGAAGGCTAACAACTTGTGGTTGCACTAGTTTGGTAAACATCTGGTGGTCACCAACTGGTGGTACATTCGGTGGTCATCCTAGAAGGGTCCTAGTTCGATCATTTTTGCTAGTTTGGTTCACTTGAACCAATGATTCACTTAAACCGATGGTTCACTTATAGGGTGACCAAACAATGGTTCAACCACCTATTAAACTAGACATGAACAAACAATGGTTTGGGAGGGCCAACATCCAGTGGTGGACCTGATGGTCTAGTAGACTCCAACAACTGGTGGAGCTATGGCTTGCTCGTCCATGTAAGCTCTAGGCCATGGACACATGGAGAATTGCTTGGACACCTCATGCTTCTTCTCTTCCTTATCCTCAAGCTTTATATACCTATCATTAAGCTTCCAAACAAAATGTTTGGTCTCTATCACTTCTCTCCTACTTAGAGATTCATATTTTCTCTATTTTCTAGTAGAGGATCTACCCAAAGTTGAAGAAGGTGACCGACCTTCTTGTTGGAGAAAGTAAAGCTTAGATCTACCCATTTCTTGGGTTTGTGAAGCTTCCTTTTGGTGTTTTTGACTAAAATGAGTAAGTTTCTCCTTCTCCTTACTTGTTTTTCCTACTGATCTTCTTCCTCCTACCTTCCTCTAGGTAACAACTCTACTATTCCATGGTAAAATTTGTTCTAGAGCTCAAAAACCTACCTTTCTTTCTTCTTCTATCTAGGGTTTACTTCTTTTGTGGAGAAAGGTGATACTTGACTAAGTCCAGAACTTCTTCTTGGGTTTTCTACCTTCTCACTCAAGTTTTCTTTCTTATAGAAGTCTTCTCTTCTCCCTAGAGGAGAGTGTCATAGCCCTCTTGACTAATATTGCTTACTATAAGCTTGTTAGCTCATGTTCTTTCTTACATATGACGATCTAAGCATTTATAAGTTATGCTTGTGTAAGATTTCGATTTTTATGGTGTTCCTTGAAACGTTTCCAGCTTTAAATGGACCTTAAACTCTATACATGACCTTCATAAAGTAGAATATGACTTGAATCATGTCTTTATGGCAATCGATGGTGCTTAGCACCTAGCAACCTATGGCTTATACTTAGGTTTGAAGGTTGATTTCCATTTCATAAATGAATCAATGGATAACCTTGCAAGGCAACCGATGGTGATGTCATCATGTCAACCGATGGTGGTGAGCAAGGGTGACAACCAATGGTGTCAACTGATGGTCACACCTTAGGTCAACTATAGGCTCCTTTAGAAGTTTATCAATTGATGGTTTGATTCCCTATACATGGCATCAATCGATGGTGGTTGTAATTCAATATCTGATGGTAATAAAGGATGGTAGGGTTGACCGAATCAACCGATGGTGACAAAATGTGTTAGACTTGATGGGGGATTAGATCACCACAGCCGATGGTGAGTCAAGTCTTTTAATGTAGCTTCAATTAAGGCCTAAAAAATGGTTTCTAGGTTTCAATTGATTCAATGGTTAGACCTATACTCAAATTGATGGTTTTGAATTATGAACCTAATTCAATGGTTAAGATTGGATTCTTCAACATCCAATGGATTAGAATGAATCCTGTAGTATAATATGTTTATTCTAATAATGAGAATGTGGTGGTTTGATGCCTTTAATTTGTATTCTAACCTTTTCCCTCATATGAATATATTTGATAAATCATCACAACAAGTGGATGTGTATCCCTGGTGAAACATGGCTTGTTATACCAACTCTCATGTGACTAAGTGGTGGTGATTGATTGTAATCAGCCTTCTTGAATGATTAAAATGTGACAATTAAATACTCTCTTCTGGTGTTAAAACATTAATTTGATTAAGTTTAACATCATAGTTCTTGCTATGCTAATCCTATATGTCACATGTGTGATTGATGATTTGTTGAGCCTTGTTCTAAGGCATTGAAAGACAATGTTTATCTTGCAAGGATTTATGTGATGGTCTTTAATACCTTTCAGCAAGATTGATCCCTAATTGAGGTGAAATCCTCTCCATGATACAATAAGGGTTGGAACCCTAGAAGTTGTGATAAGAAATTGGTACCTTGTAATGGTATGATGACAAGTGTGGTCCATTAATTTTCAATGAATGATAGAATGTGGTAATGTGATTAATATCTACACCTCCAATATTTTATATCTTCTGAAGTTGCAATACATATACTCTTGCTATACATTAATTAGGGTTTGCATTTCAATTTGAATGATGAAGCCTTAATTCACACAATTGGCAATAACTAATCAAGTGAAACCCTAATCATGTAGTTGCCATGTGCCATAGATCCATTCTAATGCCAAAACTTGCTGGATGGTGAAACAAGCAATTCCTACGGGAAACTCAGACCACATATTTTTTAATATGCGGGGTCACAACTTAAGAATATCTACTTGTGAACACAAGTGTAGGTTATGGAGGATAGTTGCGGCTGCCTAAGATATTGTGATGTGTGAAAGGCAACTGTATAACTGTAGGATGCCTCTTATAGAACGGCCATGCGTGAGCTTCTCTCTTGCGTCATGACTCATACCAAGGCAAGCTAGTTGTTTTCAGGCTATATGTAGTTGTTGGCAGTTGACTAATATGTCTCTGCATTGTCTCTCATACTGACCAGGAGTTGTTTGTGAGATCATGGAGTCTGTCTCTTCCATAGATCTAGTATGGCACTGATTTTGACTTCACGGTGATCAGTTGGATTTGATGGTACAACCCAAATTCCTCAGGGCATAATAAAAAATATAATAGAAGTTGTGTAGTATATCTGTTAGGGTTAAATACGTTCACATTGATTGCATAGCCCTTGCCTTGTCTTTATATTACACAGTTCTTAGATGATTAAATCTTATGAAATCTGAATAAATATACTGGTCGCTAAACTTATTTTCTTAATTTGGTTTGTTTGTTAGAATAGTTTAATATGCTCAAATGCTCATTAATACTCAATCTATTTAGTTTATTTACTATTAATAGTCTATTGTAATCAACATCTATTGAAGAGAGTTATATCTATCGTTGGGACATGCGTCTCACCATGGGTCACCACATATTTTTAGGTGGTTGTGAGCAATATGGTTGAGGTCGTGTTTCCGAAGAGAATCAGCTTGGTGATCAATTGATTCTGAAGGTTCATCAGATGTAGATGTTAGTAGTAGAGACCGAATGTCGTCCCTATGCTCTCAGGTCTGGGTATGTGAAGTGTTTTCTAGATGATATACTTATATCAACATGATATTTTGGCAGTATGCTAGCAATTGTAAAATATGGCATGTACATGTGAAATATCTTTTATAAATAGCATATCGCTGAGGACATTGGACACAGATATAATTACCTGTTATAGTATATGATAACAGAAAACATGGACCTTTATGTAAATGTTTCTGAACTGGTTTGTGAAGTTGAAATTGGTTTTAACTATTCTACATTTTTTACTATGTGATTAATTAGTATTTGATCATGTTTTGTGTTTTGAGTAATCTGGTTTAGCGTGACGAGGTGTCACAATGGCTTTTGGAAATGACCTTCTAGTTAATCACCATGGATGCCATTTGACTGCGTCCTCCTAGCGGGTGGCGAAGGCCTCCTCACCTATGTAGTAGTCCAAGTGGACCACCATGAACTCCTATTGATCTAGATGAACAAATAAGAAGGAATTGTCTCCTCTAGTTGATGTACTGGCACCGACTTACTCTCCCAATTTCCTCTCCCTTTCTATCCCTCCCTTTAACAAGTAAGACTTGCTCAGGTTCTCACATTACCACAACTATGAGAAGACAACAATTATCAAAGCTTATTATTGTGTTTCTAGAAGGCCTCCATACCCCTCTATTTATAGGAGGATCAGGAGTTCTAGTCTAAGCTTGAGTTGAAGAGACAAATTTTCATGAATTTTCCAGAACCTATAAATGTTGAACCGGTCGGTTCACATGTGAGCTGATCAGTTCAACCCTTGAACCAATCGTTTCACTATGTTTCCCAATCATGATTGTATTGGCAATTAATATTCGATTAATGCACAACATGACGTCAACATCAATTCTTGATCTAATCAAATTGATAACCAAATGGCCAGTTGACAACCTAAACTGATAGGTTCACGATCGGTTCAGTTGTTGAACTAGTCATTTTAGAGTTTTGACTTCTAATAATGATTCAAATTGACCTAGCACCTGAATCGATCGATTCAACACTTGAACCAGTTAGTTCACAGTCCAATTAGTCAATTCCAACCATTGTTGTTTAAATTGAATACCTACCCTAGAAATCAAGTCAAACGTCACTTATGAATAAACTCCAATTATACGTGCATCCTTTGTGTGTGACCCTATAGGTCCCGATTTACGTTGGCAGTGAATGTCCATAACCGATTTATGACATCACAAAACAATGAGTGGTATCTAGCAACACATCATTTCTATCCAAGTAATTTGGAAAGTTGGAGAACAACTTTAACCTACAATCTGTGATTAGTGTTACGGTGATCATATAGTTCTTTTGTCTCTGATATCCAGATTGAACTTGAGGCTGGAATCGTTGTCCTCTCAACATTCAATCCTTGTTCCTTGACCTAGAGAAGACTATATGAGATGCACACGAGCTCACATATCACATATTGAGTCACATTAGTATGGCCATACATTTCTAAGTCTCTCTTATCAAGTGGTCAGGATATCAATCACCTGTAGGAGGGACAAATCCCATATGCATCACTTGCATTCAATCCCCATGTGTCACAATGCATATGAGCATCACCTTTATGGCAACCCTTATTCAAGATGATGTTGGATGATACCATAATACATTGAACGATATGCATGAGTGTAGTGACTTTAGGTCTAAGAACCAAAATCACCACCATCACAAAGAGAGTTGATTTCTGACTACCATTCGATTGTATCAGTGTATCATTCTCAAGATGGGTTTGTCTAATAAATTGTTCTCTAACATGTACCTATGTGCTTAACTTGATATCACATATCATGACTAATGAGACTCAGTCATCAGTCAAAACACACTCTAGTCTTATGTATTACTATTGTCTATTTTGCATCCACATCAATATCTGACTAGGAACACAACAAGAATATATGTACTCTTATCATACATATGATCTCATTGTTCAGGTCCTCAACCTGAAGACATATGTCATTGAGTAATAATATTCTTTAGACATCTACCATGCTTGTGTCATCATCTCATGATTGATACAAACACAATTTATGAAACTACCTTTAATTAACAAATCAGGTATCTAATAACCCATTCCGATCATCATATGACTTTCTCTCTGGGCATACAAACCAACATTTATTTCATCCATAGTCATATTTTTTAGTGGCTTGATGATGGGATCATATATGGAGATGGGCTTGGTGATGAAGCAGTTGATATACTGGTGATAACCAAGCCAATCGCATATCTCCTTGCCCATATTTGGTGAAGGCATTTTCTTGACAGTGTTGGCATTTACCTGGCCGACTTTGTACCCAAGGAGATTACCAAATTTAACTCCAAAGGTACATTTTTTAGATTAAGATGCAAAGTGAATCGACATAGTAATTGTAAGAACTTACCTAGATTGGTGATATGGTCCTTCATGTTCTTATATTTAAAGATCATATCATCCACATATACCTCCAACTCTTTTTGAATCATGTCATGGAATAGGGTGACCATCACTCTCTAATAGGTGGTCCCCTCATTTTTAGGCGAAAAGACATGAATCTGTAGAAGAATACTCTTCCACTCAATAATGAAGTCGGTCTTCTCCTTGTCCTCCTTAGTAGTAGCACCAATGTTGACATCACAAAATGACATATCATCAAACGATATCTCTACTGATAAAAAAAATTAAGGATTCAGAGTGGATACCACTGTCTTCCACTTAGTGGTATCGACCGTGAAAGATTAAACATTAGGAAAATATTTTAGAGGGAGAATTTGAGGAGGTGTTTCTTTACGCCATCACATATACTCCTCAAGTATGAGATAGAATCTAATCACATTAAGTATACTAAATATTCCACCTAATCTTGAGCTACTTGGAAGGAACGTGATTCACATCCCACCTAGCCTATATTTGGCACCATTTCTCAAACAAATTGGTACACTCATTCCATTTCTTTCTCTTTGTTTTTGGCATTGACAAGAATGCCAAATTCAAGCTTTGTGATGTGGGGAGTGAATGAAATGATGATTCTCTCCTTGCATTCCATTATATTACTTGGCAGGGGATAAATTCCATGATGAGTCTCTCTTTTCATTGCCATTATATTATTACTACACATTGTTTTTTGCCCTTAGCGTTCAATTTTATCTAGTGTAATTGTATTTGAAAAGTTTGGTTAGGATAGTCCTTCTTGTAACATGGTATTAAGTTCTCATATTTTCATGATGTGCTTTCACACTTATCCTATAATGTATGATTGTTTGTTTTATGACCACACAAAACTTATAGTTGTCTTGAACCAATCATCAAGAAGACTCTAATAAACATGACACCTTGATTTGACCCTATTACATGTGGAAAGACGAGGTCTGAGTCCAACCAATCGAGCTATAGTGTAGATCCTTCTTATGATTATAGAGATAGGTTCTAGGATCACTCTTATATGAAAATACACCATGAGAGATACATACCATGGCTTAAGAAAGGCAATGTATCTAAATTTCATGATCTCTGTCCACCATTAGTCTGTCTCATTCCTCATCAAGAGGGACATTTATTGTACAGATTTTCATTGTTGCATTGCATTGCATTGCATGCTAGAAACTCATATATTTACTTTTGTATTAGTATAATATTTTTTTTTACTTATTCTTGCATTTATATTTGTATGAGTAGTCCATTTATATTACATTTGTGCATGCATTCATCATAAGGTGTTAATATACCCATGTTCGACATTTACTTTAGGAAGGGAAATCTATGATAATCTTCATATTATAGTTTTTTTAAAGTCTCTAGCATTCATTTGCTAAAAGATGGGCATGTATGAAAAGGAAATTGGTGAAAAAGGGAAAAAATGAAATAAAGAAATAAGGATAAAAGGAGAGTAGACTTTATATAATGTGAATCACATCCCTTGAAAAAGGGAAAACACACATATAATGAGAAGTGTGGAACTTGTTTTTCATTATAAACACCTTCTACCCACAATATTGTCGTTAGGACTAGGCATTGCATTGCATACATCATTACACCCTCATTTTGTAGGCATTAGGTTGCATTTCATTCCAATTTCATTTAGGTGCATCATTTTCCATATTGCATATTGCTTTTGATTAAACTACGAGTCTTAATTCAGACCACCTATTTCCATCCACCCATTGCTCTCTATGATAGACCACCACCTTCATTTTTCCACTCATGCAAGTTCATATAGGGAATGCATCCATTGTAGTTTTTAACTCTCGTCGAGAATGTTGATAGGGAGATCACGTGATACACACAATGTGTATCCAGCTTGTCATGATATTTTCTTACTCCATTTACTTTGCATATTTATTGATGTTATTGCCAATGTTTCATATTTTTTATAGTCGATCTCTTGAGAGTAATTACGTGTTACATGGTTGAGAGGATTGGTTTGAGATCATATAGTGGGGGTCACTAGGAGAGTTATGATTATCATATATGTATTCTTTCTAACTTCTTCAACCAAATAGAAGAGTAGTGTTTCTTGATAGAGAGTTATATCTAGGCTCAAGGTTTTTATGAACACATAATTATATTTATTTCATATACTAGTTTAGGGTGATTATATCCATTGAGTGATCTCAACTGCATACCTTTTCATTCATTGAGTGCTAAATTGGTAGACAATTAGTTCTCCATGAATATATACTATTTTTCATATAATTAGTTTGTTATAATAATAATTAGACTAATAATTGCTTGTTTTATTGTATGACAACTTGTGAAGAAACTCAAAGAGTTGATGAAACCAACATCAAGTTAGTATCACCAATATGGTGCCCAAAAATGACAAATAATTTCTAACTCCAAGTTTACCAAGGTTGGTGGCATCAAATATTTCATTACTAAGGATTAACATCATGGTCCATACTACATACTACCAAGTTGAACCCTTTGACTTAACCAAGATCTAAAAAGGAAACAAAAAGTTGATAACACTAACTTCAATTTGGTGCCACTGACATTACCACATCAAGGGACACCATTTTAATTGATCAATCAACATTTCATGTTGATCCATGTAACACCCGGGCCCACTGCCCAAGGATGTAGTAGAGGAATGACGATTGACCCCACAAATCACCACTATCCTTAATAGTACAGTCTGTCCTCACTCACAAACAAGCCAGGATAAACTTCCCGATTGGTCACCCATCCTATTACTACTCTGGGTTGAGCAAGCTTAGCCATAGAATTCTTTAGTGATGGGCTCCCTATAAAAGTGGTGCACCTTGATGATATGGTTAATCCAATCATTCCTTTTAAGATCATTTTATCTGAGGCCTCAAATCATATGACATTACAATCTCCCCCACTTAGACTCTTGATGTACTTGTCAAGGATCAACTATATGGACTCATAATCTATCCCCATTTCAGTGTAGACACAAATGGCTCATGTACACCCGGCTCCTGACCATAATGACCAGTGAGGATAAACTTCTCGATCGGTCACCAATCCTATTACTACTCTGGGGAAAGCATGCTCATGCACAAAGTTCTTTAGTGATGGGATCCCTAAAATGGAGGTGTACCTTGAGGATATGGGTAGTCCAGTAATTCTTTCAAGATCATTTTATCTGAGGCCTCAAATCCTGCAACGTTACAACCTCCCCCATTTATACTCTTGATGTCCTTGTCAAGGCTCAACTATATGGCCTCATAATATATCCCAATTTCAGTGTAGACCCAAATGACCCATGTACACCTGGCTCCCGACCACAAATACCAATTCAAGGGTGGCTCCATCAACTAGGATAGACTTTTCCAACATGATTGGACCACACTACTCAATGACTGGCATGCCACATACCCAAGTGGGCCCCACCTACTAGAGGGGAATTGGCTCTGATACCATTTGTGGGCCCACTACCTAAGGCTCTAGTAGAGTTTTAGAAATGACAACTAGCCCCACAGACCACCACTAGGCCTAACAACACGCTTTGTCCTCACTCACATGCAAGCCAGGATAAACTTCCCGACCGGTCACCCATCCTAGTACTATAGACTGAGCATGCTTAACCATAGATTCTTTATTGATGGGATCCGAAAAAGAGGTGCACCTTGGTGATGTGGGTAGTCCAGCCATTCCTTTTAAGATCATTTTATCTAAGGCCTCAAATCATGGGATGTTACAATCCACTTAAGATCTAATTGACAAAAAATCATCATTCCCATCCTATATTCACATTTTAATGGCCAAGAGCAGAGGTGGAGAAGAAGAAGAGGGAGATGTTGCATGATCTAACTGATTTAAGGATTAAATTAATAATGGAATAGTTGATAGATTTCAACCAATTTTGGCAGGCCTCTTCATTATGTTGTCTCCAAGGTCCCATATAATATATTACTTGTTTTATTCTTCTCTAAACTTTTACTGTGATATGATTTTGTCAAGATTAGGCTAATTCCTTTAATCTCTAGGTTCCAAGAAGATTCTTTAGTGAATTCTATTGAATGACTAAATTTATTAATTAAATTAGTTGTAGAATTTTCATGAAGTTAGGATTTATCTTCATTATCTATGTCTGTTCAACTTAGATAAATTTCATACAATTTATTTCTTTGAAAGAGGTATTTATTGTTATATGTATTTTCATGAACTTATTGAATAATACACTATGATTTAACGAGAGAATGGATGGACACATGGTTGTTTGGGTCTAAGGGATGAGATGGGGGTGACGGTGGCCACACTGGACGTGGATCAGGAAGAGGAAGGAAATCTGGCAGGGAATAGATGTGGAACACATCCCCGTTACCGTGGGGGGTCATTGGAAAGATCTGGATAAGCATGTTGAACCTAGAGGAAAAAGTCCAAAAGGCGTTAGGGTTTCAATACATGGGGTAGGCATAAAATTTCAATTAGCCAGGATGAGAAGCATCCATCCTATTGATGGATCTATGACAATGGAATGGGATGAAACTTCAAACAAAGCCACAGAAGTCCTCTTCCCACCTTTAGGGGGGTCAAGAACAACAAACTCTGAATACTCTAAGGAGGCAGGGGAAAAGACTAGTATTAAAGTGGAAGGAGAAAACTTGACATAAACACAAAGTGGGACATGTGCCATAAATTTGTTTAGTGATGCCATCAATCAATCTAAGACCCACTCAAATTAGAATTTATACATGGAGAATCTCTATAATAGTAAACTTGCCATATTGGATGTCACCTTTAAGGTTCTCGATGGGAAATGGGCACTGGAGATAGATCTTGACATAGGACGATCTTTCTCAACCATGGAAATACATAGGGGTATCTAGGTTGGTCAGGACAAACATCAGTTACATGAAGATGAGTAATAGTCTAAAAGCTTCATGGAATCCAGTCGGACACTTCAACATGTTTAGGGTCAACCTGGGACACTACGATATACATTTTTTCATGCATAATGGACTTCAATGTGGTCGTAACCAATGAGTCATGGAAGCTCTTCAGATATTTGATTGTAGTATGGCAATGCTACCCCACGTTCCAACCAACATAGGAGCTTCCAAAGTTTTTAATCACTTGGGTCAGGATCCTAGACCTGCCTCTTCATTTATATGTGTCGATGATCCTTAAGTACATCCAATTAGCCTTGGGATGTTTGGTGAAGGTAGACTAACACAACATTGATATAACAAGAATTTTACCATATTAGATGTACAGGTAGACACTTCAAATAAAATCACCCGTACAATCATAATCAATGATATCACCAATAAAGTGGAGTTGAAGTGTTCTTGGACACTTGTGAATGATGTAGGAAACTAGTATAAGGCTATAATCATTGTCCGATAGAAGAACACCTAATGTCAATTCTACCACTGTAGAGGGGTAAGAAAAAAAAAAGATACATAAGGAAGGTATAAGTGGCAAACACAGAGAACTAAGGCTACTATGCACAAAAAATTGCACCTCGCAGTAGGATGTTCAATCAAAAGAGGACACTATGACACAGAACAAATTTGCTAATCTTGTCGACCACAACGGCAATAATACACATAGTATGAAAGAGGAGCATCAGAAGGAACAACCAGGAGGATATGGGAGAACAACTAACACATAGAAAACTACAAAGACATGGAAAAATGAAAAAATAAACTCAGCTAATGATAAAAGATAAGTTATGAATGAAATTAATGGTAAGAACATCACACTGATCCAGAATCCCAGAAGACCATATTGCCATAAACCCAAACGTTGATGAAGCAATTGAGGAGTATATAAAAGTTGACGACATAGAGGACACTACTGAAACAACAAAGGAAAAGACCAAGGATGAGAATAGTATAATGGTGAAGAGCATAACATCTGAGAGCAATACCTATGAGAACAAAGAAGAGGCATTGTCTGACACAATTGTTGGGGAACCACCTGATGAAGAAGAAAATATGATCTAGGATACAAATACTAGTTCTAACACTAGTCTGATCATAACACCAACACCGCAAACTCCCAGAAATAAATTGTAAGGTAACGGGATAAAATGAAATTTGCAAGGTCCAAACCTCCCTACAAACATTGTCATATGAGTCTAAGACTACATCAGGAGTCCCAAGAACCTCAAATAGGAAAACAATATAAAATAAAAGGATAATCAAGAACCAGCTAAGAATGCCTTATGTGTTTGATGTAGATGGGTCCCCTATTCGATCCCTTCTCCTCTTTTAAGTTTTTATGTGAGATTTTCTCTATTGGAATACTAGAGGCATCAACAATTTAAATACATGCCGTGTCCTTAGAGACATGATCTCATTGAAGAAACCAAAAATTATCACCATACTCAAACCAACAATTAGTAACAATAATGCTAAAAGAACTATCAAGCATATTGGTTTCACTAAATCATATTGCATGGAAGCTAGGAGCTTTGCTGACAGGATATGGGTTTGTTGGAAGGAGGAAGATTGTAAAGTATGGATCATTAACAACCATAGGTAGTTTATTACCTAAAAAGTTGATGGTTCCACCTTTATCACTTTTCTGTATGCCAACCTTCATGTCTCTATAAGGAATCTATTTTGGAATTAAATCATTAACATAGGTAACCTATTTGATCAATATTGGATTATAGTTGATGATTTCAACACCACTCTAAGCCCCAATGAGAAGTATGGGAGTATACATTATGACTTGATTGAATCCTGTCTTTTTAGAAATTCTCTCTTGGAAGGTATATTATTTGAATATGGATTTGTAGTATGAAATATAGATGTATATACGGCTCTCTCTAGGAAAGACAAGACCATGTAGTATATAATTCCAAATTCATCATTAAATACCCTCATTTCATTATCGAACACCTTCTTCATTCTTTGATCATTGTCACATACTTGTGAGATCTACTATTCAATTTTTTTCTAGGGACAGGTTCATGGTGAAAGTGTCTCGGTCCATGGACCTTGAGTTCCCAGGGATGCTCCATGACATGTGGAACCCCAACCTAGAATTCAATGAAGCCCTCATAGAGGCAAAAGGGGACATTTTGAATTGGTCTGCTAAAAGGAATATGTTGATTGGAAATGAGACAGAGGATATTGAGGAATCTTAACATTCTCCAAACCAATTTGGAAGAACACGACGATGCAACCACATATAAATTTGTTATTGAGATGCAAGAACAATACCACAAAATCCTTAAGTGTGAGGAGGAGGACTGGAAACAAAAAACATATAAATTGGTTGGCCAACAAGGACAACAATATGAATTTTAATAATGTTTATGTAAAGCAAAGAAGATGATACAATAAAGTGACTATGCTAAGGAATGGTTCAACAGATTGGGTCACTGGTAAGTATGACATACACTCTATGATTTTTAGACATTTTAAAAACATGCTCTCTAAGTAAAAAACAACAAATACTCAAGAGATGGTGAGTTGCGTTGGGGATTTGAAAGGACTAATAGGGGATCAGTGTCAAACTCTCACAGGTTTACCCAGCCTGAAAGATATTTACAAAATTATTAAATCCTCCAATCTACACAAGGTAGTTGGACCTGACATTATTGATGGATTGTCACACTTTTAAGAGATATATTCTACACACTGTTAGTAAAGCAACCTCAAGAAGTACTATTGGTGATAATCTTTGTAATGATAACATTATTTTGATTTCAAAGATTCTGAATCTTGAACACCGTGAACACCTCAAACCATACCTGAAATAACTTTAGTCTGAAGATCTCATCCAACATTATTATACAATGGATGAAAAAGTAGATGTCATAGTGGATTTCCCTGGCCAAGAGCACTTTCATGCTAGGAAGGAGAATCTCAAATAACATTGCAATGGACCAAGAGATTATCCATAGAATGAATAGGAGAAACTCTACAAAGACAATGGCCATTAAAATTGACTTATCAAAAGCAATACAAGAAAATGGCATGGACTTTTGTTGAGATAATCTTAGGAAGATTGGTTTCCCTAGTTCTATCACATCTCATATCCTAAACTCCATTTCATGTGGGACATCATCTATCATATGTAATGGAAAGTCAATGGGAGCCTTCAAGGCAACAAGGGGTCAGTGGCAGGGAGATACTTTATCCCCATACTTGTTTGTCTTATGCTTAGAACGGTTGAGTCAGGAGATTGAGGGCATGGTTAGAGAGAAGAAGTGGGAACCTGTCAATCTATCTGCCAATGTCCTTGAAATCTCACACTTGTCTTTTGTGGATGGAATGTTCCTCTTTGTGCAATAAGATACAAATAAAACAAAGTCCATCATTGAATGCTTTAAGGAGCTCAACTTGTTGTATGGCAAGCCATCTCAATCAGCAAAACCTACATGCACTTTGTGAAAAGTGTCCCTACAAGAACAATGAGAAAGATCTATAAGATAAGTACCCTTACACAGTCTAAGAACTTGGGTAAGTATCTTGGAGTCCACTTGATTCACACTAGAATAAAGAACGATACCTTTGGGGAAATTCTAAATAGAGTATCTGTTAGCATAATATGGTTGTCGGCAAGATGTCTCTACCTTGTTGGTCAGGTATGCTTAGCCAAGTTCACCTCAACAAAAATCCCTAGTTACGTGATGCAAACTACATTAATCCTTCTAAAAATTTGTGATAGGATTGGTAACAATATCAAAACCTTCATTTGGGGATGAAATCACAACGGAAATCCTCTTTCTCTTATATCTTGTGATAAAATCACATGCAACAAATAGTATAAATGGTTGGATGTCAAGTCCATGAGAGAATGGAACTTGTCCCTTATAGCCAAAAATGTGTAGGAGCTGAGTACGAATAGAAATTCCTTGTGGTGTGGAGGGATGAAACCCAAATTTAGAAACCACTCCGTAGAAATCCCTCCAATGTCTCTAGACTTGGTAGTGCAACTTTGAATTGTAAAGGTCTCATAGATGTGAACTCCTTCATGATATCGATCTGTAGGAGAGACATCAATTTATGGAAGGAGAAATGGTGGTGCAAGGATCAGACCTTACAAAACTTAACTAAAACAAACATCCCAACTGAGTTGGAAAATATTCAAGTATCAAGTCTGGTGAATATGGAGAATATGTGGAATGTTGATTTTCTGTATGAATGGTTTCCTAATGAAGTTGTTTAGAAGAATAAATAAGATGATATACCTAACATGACAAATGAGAAGGATATTCATGTTGGGATACATACTTGGATGTGTTGTCTACCAAGAGTGCTTATGTAGTTCTCCGTCATCCAAGGGACATTAGGGCATGCAAATGGGAGAAGATATGGCATTCTAAATCCATGACAAGAGTTAAAATGTTTAGGGTCAAGCATAATGACGTACTAACTAATATTCATTGAGTAGAAAGGAACATGCCTTCACATGATCATTGTCCGATGTGTAATGATTAGGAGGAATCATATTTATATACATTACATGAATGTCCACTAGTTGCTCCGAATTGGAAAGGCATGTTAAAACCTCAGTAGTGGCCTAACTTCTTTTTTGATACTTATCTATGGAGATAGATGTCATCAAATATTAACTCTGACCTTAAGTATACTTTGACATTTATGATGTGGTGTTGGAAAATCTAGAATAATAGAAAAGTATAGGTATTTGAGAATATTAGTTAGGCAAATACTCATAAAATCCAGTTCATCAATGAGTAGGTGTGACTGTTAGACGTTGCGTGGAATAAGGATAATAATAGGACCGAGATAAAACGATTGTATGTTTGTAAGAGACCACTTGAGGGTGAGTTGAAGTTCAATTTAGAGTCACCTTCAAGAAGATGAGTTCATGCATTATAGTAGTTTGTCGAGACAGTGTTGGTGGGTGCGTCAACATAGAAGGGAAGATGATATAGGTAGACAATTCTCTGGAGGCCAAAATTCAAGATATTATCTTTCTCTTCATATGGAAAAAGAACATGATGTCCAACACATACATTTTGAGATGAATTCATCTCTAGTTATATTGGCAATTAAAGGAGCCCCTAACTACAATCTAAATCTTGCTAAGTGGATTATGGAGGCCAACATGAAGATGAGTGAGAATTGATACTACACAAATATCAATTATGAGGATAACTAAGTGGTTGATTTATTAGAAAATCATCACCAAAAAACCAATAGTGGATTCTTCTTCTACAGAAGATCACCCAGGGACATCTTAGAGTTAGTCAAGTCTAAGTCCTATAATGGCAGTACTACTACTAATTTTAATTTTTGTTCTAGAAATGTAGATTCTAGTGATCCAGAAGAATTGGCTTGCATGAGGGAGGCAAAATGAATAAAAACCTCCTGACTTTACCAAAAAGATAGTTCAATACATTAGTGGGGAAATAACTAAGAGGTAATAATTGAGAGATCAAGCTTCATAATTCTATTTGGAGCAAGAAATACCATGCATGAAAGTGGAATTTTGACCAAATTGAACATGGTATCATGTTTTAAAAGGTGTTATTGATTTCAAATCCTTAATTTTAAGAGATTATGGTTATTTTTTAATTGAATAAAACTCAATACAGGTAGAACTATAATGAAACTTGTAATTATAGAGGTATTCATCATTTTGATTCATGGTCCATTTTGTTAAGTGTTTTAAATATTAAAATTTCTTTCTTATTTTGATTCTTAGTTGTAATTCAAACTAAACAAGACCTTTACTTTCAGTCTAATGGATCCGAACTAATTAGTAGTAGTTTCTAGCATTCACAATTCATGACTTCGTCAACCCAGAATGCACATTCCAATATCACTTTGATGTGTACACTTGCATTCTGCATGAATAATTTCATCATGTAAAGTGGTGTTCTTCTAATAGGCTCTTTTCTAGGTAGTAGAGGTGGTTTTCCCTTTGTTCCTCTCCTTCATGTGACAATTTTGGATTTCATCTATAAATTTCAGAATAAAGATGAGTCATACTGGATATTATGTGGTTCCTTCTTTAAAGACGGTGTTGGCCCCCCATCCCTCAAACATTCATTAGGAGTCATCATATTCATCATACATAACCCCATGATATTCCTTCATGTCCTCATTGCTCCACTCCTTGGTGTCAATCAGACCTGGAAATTTAAGAATGACCATCAGTTTGGTGAAGATGGCCAGATTGAACGATTTCCCCATCTAAATGGGTGTCATATAAGTGGTTTCATTTGTGTAGTGGTTAGTAACTTCATCATCTTGATCATAAAAAGAACTCTCTAGTTTTCCTTCATGCTCCATTCATATGAGTAGATTGGGAATGGTAGGTAAACCACATGAGTGAGTGTCAATTTGGTAGCATCCACATTTGGAGGAAAGATTATGTCTTCAGATATATTAGATGTTTTGAGTAGTCCATACACCACCCAAAACTTCACTAATAAGGGAAATTTCCTTGATTCTAGATGTGATGTTGGGGTAGTCATCATGTTCTTCATCATCAACCTCCTAAATGATGTAAGGCATCCTCAAAGAATAATGGCTCTAGAGTGTTAGAAGAATCTGAGCCGGTGGTAGTCTTTATCTATACAACCTTTTATTATTTCTTGGGTAATCAACATGGATGGTGAGAATGGCATAACCCGATCGGTATTTAAGCATTTAGTGTAGTGGATGATGAGATCCTTTGTTTGTCTAGGAGAATATTGAGAAATGGGATCTACTCCACGACAAAAAAAAGTTGAGAATTTTTGTGGCCAGTATGATGTTGAAGCACAATCTAACCTAGGGCATGTTTTGTTGCACCATTATTAAATTTTTTTCTTGATGTTGGTTGTAGGCCACAAGGGTCTCTAACCAAAATGATGAGAATCTTGAGGGGGCATACATTATGGCATGTGCCATTGTGGATGAAGCATGAAGTATTTTGAAACCTCTATATATAGAGGTGATGATCAAGGGCATATTGTGGATCCTCCCTTCATTTATTTCTTCTTAAGAAAATCACATCAAGTTTGGGATTGTGACAAGTCTAGTGGTGTTAGTGAACGAATCTAGTTTAACCTCATTGGAGACATAGGCTCCGTTTTAGGTATTCATAAAAACTTATCAATGCAGGGTGGAGATTTACATCATGTATGTTAGTGGTATTTCTCCTTCAGGCTCACTCAAGAATTGAATGCCCTTTGATCCTTTAGGAATGGTTTATTCACACTATTTCGGGTTAGAAGGTACTTACATTGTGTTGAATTTTGGAATGATGGTTCCTCCAATCTTTTCTTTCACTATCATTTTTGAAGAATTTGTAGGGACCCCTTTATAGATCATAATCTTAATTTTCCCTTTGTTTATGACAGAGGAGTCTCTATTGAGGTGACTTGGGCTACAACTTGTACTGATGGAGGGAAAATGATCTCATGTCCTTCACCTTTTCTTTGGGCTTGTCTTAGTACCATTGGAGAAGCCACTTGGGTCTTATCTGGCCATGGTATGATGATTGTCATGATAATGGCAGATGTTGGTGCTTTTGGAACTCAAACTGGTCAAACGTTTTGTCATAGACATGTCCCTAGTATGATTATTAGTTTTCATATGCCCTCAGGGATCACATGCTTGTTTCTTGGACAAAGACAATGATGTTATAATCATGACACCAACAAATCATTGTTTATACTTCAACAAACAAATTGGTCCTATAGTAAGATCCTTGACCATTATGATGGTGACCATAGTATTGAGTAATGACAATGTGTCCTCTAAAGTAATCATCATAACCTTCCTTGATTTGATAAGATCTTGAAAAGTATGGTAAAGAGTGAGGCATGACTCAGTTTTATGTCCTTTGGTGCCATGATAATCACAATGGACATTTGTGTGATAATGATTGGGTAAGGGATTAGGAGGTTCCATTATTTCATTTTAAAAGGTGTTAGATAGTAGGAAAAATGGTGTTGAAGGAAGCTCTTAAAGGAGTGAACTTCTTTTTACTCTTTGTTGGATCTATTCTCATCACTTCTGTCACTAGTGCCTCTTCTTCTGGTGGTGGGTTATTCGTGATGAGTTGTTGAATGAGAGACTAAAATGGTGGTAGTGCATTCCCATAAATTGATTGGGTTTATATTGATATTAGGATGGCATGTATTGCGGTTGGAAATAGTGGGTATTGGGTGGAACCATTTGTTCTTGTTGTGACTGTGGATTCGCCATAACATTATTGGATTAGGGTTGTTGAGTTTGAGTCAGAGCTGCTTGGAGGGACAACTTTTTCCTTCTTTTTTTGCTTCCATTAAATGGAATTAGCATAGTTTTTATAACTGAGTCAACATTCTTGGTCTTTTTCCGCTTTGGTTCTGATTTGTCATTGAAGAGAACGATGGAGTCCGAAAGGTGAGGCCTATGTTTTGGTAGACCCCTCTATTGATAGAATTTGGATTCCTTCTTGAGTCAACTCAGACAATGTGTTACATTTTTGTTGGGATAGAAGTGAGGTAAGTGTAGGCCATGGTATCCATATCATCATGCCAAGCACCTCTTTTTTGGTTGACTTCAATTGTAATTGGTCCACCAGTTACCTCCTTCTTCCCACTAACTCAAAGAAATCTTTGTCAGTCTTCTATTATAGCACCTCCAGATCTTCTTTTGTAGGATCTTAATTAAGGTTCCATGCATATTGATCCATGAATTTCTTGATCAACTGAATCCATTTAGTGAGTGTTGTTAAATCCTTTTTGTTTTACCATGTCAAGGTAGGCCATGGAGAAGTTTGAGTGGAACATCTAATTAGGATTTTGTCTTCATCTTGTACCTCCATCATGCTAGAGAAGTACAATTGATGTGAGTGAGAAAATTTCCTTTACCATAGTACTAATGAAAATTCAACATGTTGTAGTTATTAGGTAGCTTCAGATTTGGGAAATGAAAAATGTTATTGAAGGTATTGAACCCACCCTTCTTTCCTTCTAGCTACATGAGCTTGGGGAGGATATCTAGCATGATGTAATCTTCTATTGAAGTGTCAAGAGTAGGCTTCACTTTACTTCTTGCAGCCAATGGTATCACCAATGGTCTGATCATTGTTGATGGTGCCATGTATACCAGTGGATGGAATCTTCTATTGAAGTGTTAAGAGTAGGCTTTACTTTTCTAGGGGGAGGATAGAACGTGTGATTGTTAGAAAATACACCCTTCACATTCCCATGTTGTACATAGTGAACATTTCTAAAAGTGTCTTCCATTTTTGTGGATCTGGAGTCCTCTACGGTGATCTGAACTTTCTCTTCCTTCTTCTCCTCTTTGGTGTCACAATTAGGGACTAGAGTGTATGTTGTTTGTTTAAAAGGTTTCAGTATCAAACCATCACTTACATGTGGTGGATACCGGTACCTCCTTGGATGGAATGGATGAGGTTAATGTACATGGGTACCACATGCCATATGGGAAAGAATGTGTTACTGAGCTTGCACACTCGACACCTTGGATTGAAGACTCCAGATGATACATGCCTACTTGATGGTTGAATTTGAATGGATGCATGCAAGGAATGTTGACCAACTAATTTAGGGTATCTTGTTGCAATACCTTCAAGGATATTGTGATTTTTTACAATTTTTTAGTCTCTTTAAGATTATCCCCTTTTTGGGATTGTCTTGCTTTGTGAAACCCTATCATGCTAAATGAGATTACTCAAAACAAATCACACAGTCGGTTACTAAATAAACACATAAACAAAAAAAAGGGTAAATTAAAATTGATTTAAACACTACATCATGTTCAGATATATTTATATAAAGCTCCAACAACTTGCATATCAACACATACCATATGAAGTATTTACATGTATATCCAATGGACTCAGCCACACCATGTATACAAAAGATATTGTTCTACATATACATTCAATATACAAACATTAAAATACTGCCAAAAACTCGATTAGGTGCACATATCATCTACAAAACATCCCCTACCCAAACCTGAGAGTATAGAGATGACTCTAGGACACTCTAACAACTAGGAAACCTCCTAATTCTACTGCTTCTTAGGTGCTCTTCCTCATCACTATGATCTTGATGACATTGTGGATGATCACCTAAAAAAATGCGGCAGCCCACAAGGTGAGATCAACGTCCCAATGAGATATATAACTCTCAACAATGGTTATTGATTATGTTAGATTATATTATTAAGCAAATTAAGCAGATTAAACACGTTAAGCAAGTTAATCAGATAGGCATAGAAACAAGCATGATTAATAAGGTTCAGATAAACTATCACCATTTAAATATATAATTTTTCTTACCATACTATATTACAACTAAACAGTATAATAAACAAGGCAAGGGTTATCAACCAATGTGAATCATTTTTAACCCTAAGTAAATAAAGGACACAACTAGATTACGTCTTTTATTACACCCTGGGGAGTTTGTGGTATAGCACTCAAAATCCAGCTGGCCATTGCTAAGTTGAAATAAGTTATATACAAGATCTAGGAGATCCTGAATCCTAAGATCTCATCCACCCTCAGTCAATGTGAGTCAGTCATAGTGACATATATAGTCAAGCTACAAAATAGCCTAGTCCGCCCTTGGTATATAGGTCACGACACTAGTAACCAGGGTATACAAACCCAATCATCTAAGGTAAAAACACAGATGTCCTCAAGCACACCACATATATATAATGATATTCATCTGAAATACGGCCTGGACTGTTCTCATGTCGAGGTATGACCGCAGCCATCCTTAAAAACATGCATATACTCAACATTATATGAATGTGTGCTTCCATTAGAGGGATACACATTTCACCACCTAGCAAGTCCTGACACTGGAATGGATCTACGACACAGAGAACTACTTGATTAGGGTTTCACTTGATTAGTTAATGCCAATTGGGTGAGTTAAGGCTGCATCAATCATGTTACATACAAACCCTAAAAGAGTTCTACAAAAACAAGGTATGTTGCAACTTTAGAAGATATAAAACATATGAAGTATAATTCTTATCACATCATCACATGATACCAACCATTGTCACATCATGAATAAGATAACACCTCAATTAGGGAACCAAACCATGTCTAAAGGTCATAAGACCATTCACATCAAGCCCTGCAAGAACATCATTATCTTTCCATGCCTTACCAAGGATCATCAATCATCTACATACATGTGACATTATCATGCTCATATGGCAACATATTAGGGTTATAGATCAACATTGAGTTAGAGAGTATTCTTTCATCATTCTAAATCATACAAGGAAACTAAGTACGATTAATCGCCATCACAAATTTGTATTAGGGCTAGGTTAAAAAAGATAATTTGGTTGAAGTTACAAAACAACACTCAAGGACAAACCCTAGTTCTATAATATTTCCAATTGATCATGAAACATCACCATTTGATTTCATACAACCAAACTCATAACCCATACTCATAGGATCAGAAAAATGTGTCACTAGGGTCATGAAATCTTGGCGACCACTAGGATCAAAAGATCTTGGTGACCTCTAGAGTTAGGTAGCTTAGCGACCACTATGGTTAGAAGATTTTTGGCGACTGCTAGGGTTAGGTATCTCATCGACCACTAGGGTTATGGAACTTTTGGTGACCAACAAGATATACAAATCTTGACCACCAACATGAAATACAAAACTTGGCGACCGATCGTGAGATACAAAATCTTTGGAGACCACATAGATGAAAAACTTGGCGACCAACATGAGCTTAAAACCTCATAGACCACATGAGTTTAGAACTTGTCCACTATATAAGAGAAAAAAAATTGGCAACCACCATGACCAACATGGAGTCACACATGCAGAAAGGTTTATGGTATCCATCTTCAAGGAAGAGACATGCATCGGGTTATAGGTACATCAAGAAGGATTATATATCCAAGTTCTACCATCTAAACTCAACCCTAGGCAAAGGCAACATCTTTCTACTTGGAACAACATTTTAGAGCAAGATCATGTACATGCAAGATGAGAGTAATCCATAATCATGGACTAAGTTATATAACTCCCCTTAGAGATGATAAAGAATAGCAAGGTAACTTGAAGAAAGAAGGTATAAAACCCTAGCTTGAGAACTCCACTCGGCCAAGCTAGCTTCTTCTCCAAAAAGGAAGCAAACCCTATGTCAAGGAAGCAAGAAAGAGGTGTTCTTTAAGATCTAGCACATGTCCCACCATGGATTCGACCAATAAGAAGAAAGGGTAGTAAGAAAAATAATGGAAGAGAGGTAGATCTCACTTACCAAGACCAAGAAGCAAATCAAGGAAGAACTAAACGAACTCAAAAAGGGAGGATCCAAAGCCTAGATGCAAATGCAAGAAAGACCAGCCAAGCTTCTTCAACCTTATCTCCTTCTTCTCCACTAAGCAATTTGGAATGAGCTCCAAACAACAAGGAAGAAAAGAGGGAAATCTAGGTGTGTAAAGAACTTGTTTACATGCAAAGAGGGAGGTATATAAAGCTTAAGGTTGGAGAAAGAAAGGAAGAGTGAGGTGTCAAGAAATTCATGCCAAGCATCCAGGGTCCACACATATCATCTATGCAACCATGTTCAGAACCACAAATGACCACAAAAAGAAAACTTAGTGACCAAGGTGATCGGAAAACCAATCGACTACCAAGGGTCAGAGAGCTTGGCGACCAAGGGTGATAAGAAAACTCATCGACTGCCAACCCTAGAAATGTTGGTGACTAAGAGGAGTGAGAAGTCTCATTGACCACCAACCCTAGGTGGCTCAAGAAAACTTGGCGACCGCCAACACTAGGTGGCTCAACTCTTGAGGTCAACCATGAGTTAAAACATCCAAGACAACAAAACCTAAACTCAGCTTACCTCAAAGCACAAATATATAAGAATGGTATGAAAACATCCGAGACACAAAAAGAATGTGACAAATTGAAAGAAAAACCCTAGATATGGTTAAATTGCATAAAGTCACAAAATAAGCATATAATTGCATAACTTGCTCAAACAATGTCCACACTGGACCAAACTTGAAACCCAAACTTGTCATGTGATATTAAAGCACATAATGAGGTTTGGTTAAAGTTTTAAGAATATATTTTTGATAGGAAATCATGTTAAACCATAAAGTGAGGTCAGGGGTCTTACATACTTGTTATGGTCAAGACCTCCTTTGGCACTCACTTCAAAATGTTTGTCAACAACACCTGATCCAACCATCTCCATCAGATTATTGTATGAATCAGTGAAGTATGAACTCCTATTGGATCCCATGATGATCTAAAATTTAGGCCAATGTGGTTCAATTATAAGTTTTAGTGTGGACTGTACAATCATATATTATTCATAAGGATAAATAATGTTTCACAAAGTTAACATGTGAAAGGTATAATGAATTCCTTATTATTTAGAAGAGTCAAAAAGGATACTCCTCTATCTTCTACAAGCCTTCCATTGTATGACTCCAATAATAGGGACTTATGGATTTATGATGGATAAGATGTGCAAACCCCTAGCTCCAGAAGGATAGAAAGGTTCTTCCAACTAGGACCATGAGATGTAACTGATAGAACCATGATGTTGTGGAATGTGTTGGTTTGTGGCAAGGGTGGTTAATTCAGAATGGCATCTAGGTACAAGGTGACTTGTTTAGGACCAACGAGTGTGGATAGGTATCCATCTATTCTTAATGTTATATGGATTATCTCTCCCCTCAAGGAAGGGTTTTTGGAAGAATCATTTGATAAAAGGGAGAGATTAGGAATTAGGCAAATATTCAGGGTTAAGGTAGCCTATTCTAGGAAAATGATTATAGTTGGTTAACCACCTACCCATAGAGTGTCATAAAGCCATCAAAGGAATTCCAAATTTTTCCAAATTTGAAAAGCCTATATGATGATATAATCCTTAACCAATTTAATTATCTATTTCTTGAGACACTTCCCATTTGGGGAAAGGTAGGAATGTCTTCCCGTAGAGTGACATCAAGAATTTTTAAGGAGTTATATATATTTTTGTCTTAGATATGCCTCTATGCCTCCCTAGCCTCCTTTTAAACCTTATCACCCATAGGGAAAGGTAGAAAAGAAGTATTATGAGAAATGTGAGGTCGTTATTTGGGACTTAAGACATTACCAATTGATATAGTTTAAGGTCTTAATCTAGGGACATATAGATAAGGAAATGAAGGCAGATGTGGCTCAGTTTAGGTCATTGTCTAGGACTATTAATACGAAAGTGAAGGCATGTGTGATGGTCTAGGATTGTTGGATAAATAAGTGAAAGAAGGGTGATAAACCATGTTGAGGTCATGGTCCATGACCATCAAGATATGAAAGTGAATATAGGTAGTGATCTAGTTTGAGGTCATAGTCCAAGTCTGTGGTGGGGTAGACAAAGATGGGCTGACCACATGCTAGTAGGTATCATCCCCATCAAGTTGGAATTTCCTTTATATGTCTTGAAATTGATAACATGAGTTGATAGTTAATAATGTTATGACAGTCATATTTAAGATTGATGAATAGGTAGACTTATGGCATAATTGTGAAGCTTTGTTTTAAAAGGGTCAAACAGAGTTGGAAGGCCCTTCAAGCAGGTAGCTTTTGGTCAAAATTGTAGGTTGGTGTAGCTCTAAGCTTCAGCATGTGTTTGTATGGTAGAAGTTGAATGTGGTTGGTTCATAAAAGCACACAACTTTTGGGTAAAGTTGGACAACATTTCGACATGAGTCTTTAAGATTGTAGATGGGTTTTCATCATATTAAGGTTTCTTGAAGAGTCTTTATAAGAATTGCTAGCCATCTGGTAAGTACAAAGGGTAAGTGGTGAGCTCAGGTGATAAGACCATAATCACATAGCTTTTGCATCATGAATCAAGTATGTAGATCTTAGAAAATGTTGCTAAAGTGAAGATGCCCTGAGAGTTAATTCTAGGATCCTTCTAGTGAAAAGAAGGTCATATAAAATATGGGCATCAAAAACTCAAGGTGTGATGAGGTGTAAGGGTAAATTTTGGTAGCCTAGTGGTGGTTGTGAAATTTTAGTAAGACAATATGAAGGGATCTTGGTGGCCTACCAGTGTAATCTAAGCTGTTTGGGAAAGCTTGTTTGATGAGATCATTTGTATGAAAATATGGTTCCATGAGATTCTTGTTTGGAATATATCATTGTTTAAAAATAACATCTCAAGAGGTTCTTGTTCAGAAATCTTATTGCATGATATCATTGTTATGAAAAGAATGTTTAATGTGATGTTCTAATTGTTATATGAGATTGTTGTTTTGAAACAAGACATGTTAGTAAACCATGAAAAATCAATACAAGATGATTAACAGTCTATAATCATGGACATGAAGTGAAAAATGATCTTATCATTGTAAAGCAAGTAGTAATTTTAGACTTATAAAGTAAGAAAGTATCTTAAGATGCAGGTGCAGGAGATAAGACCTCCTCATTTTTAACCCATGTGTTCATATGTTCATTACATCCTCATTCACATAGGACCTCCACAGGAAGGGTTGGTCCTTAAATTATGTATCACACGATGACAATCATCACGAGGGTAACCTAGTTTCTTAGGATTTTGATACAATACCCAATATAAGTTTTGACTGTGACAGTCATAATCAGTCATCAGTACTAGTATGATGGGCGTCCTTAAGGTTTTTGTACATATAACATTGTATTGTGATGGTACCTTTACTAATTTCCATGTTCCATAGACACATGGGTTTATTGGCGTGTGAATTACAAGTGTATAATTTTACATTTTTGGAAGCAATACCACTTAACCAAGATAAGGACAATAATAAAAGATATATAAGTCCCCCAGGAAGAAATGAAATGTTCCCCCCTCCCCAAAAATAAATCCAAACATGCAAGAAAGGTAACACAAATAGTACAAAGAAAGAAGCATCTTTCTCTCATGAAAGATATCTCTTTTGTTTTATCTCTTTTTTAGTTTTTTTAATAGAAAATTAGAAAATTGGAAGTGAGGTAGAGGGAAACCTAAAAGGGAACCAAAGGAAACCTTAAAAGGGAAGAGGTGAACACCCTAAAAGCAAAGTGAAGGAAATCCTAAAAGGGAAGTGATGGAACCCCTAAAAAAGAAGTGGAGTGAACCCAAAAAGGGTAGTGGTGGAAACCCTTAAAGTGAAGGGGAGAAAATCCTAAAAGTGAAGTAGAGGAAAATCTAATAGGGAAGACATGAAACCCTAAAATGGAAGTGGAGAACACCCTAAAAGAGAAGTGAATGTAAACCCTAAAGGGAAGTGGAAGAAACCCTAAAAGGGAAATGAGGGAAACCCTAAAAAGGAAGGAGAGGAAACCCTAAAAGACTAATGGAAAAAATCCTAAAAGAAAAATGGTGGAAAACCCTAAAAGAAAAATAGTGAAAAACTTAAAAGAGAAGTAGGGGAAGCCCTAAAAGGAAGTAGAGGAAAACCTAAAATAACCAAAAATAAAAAAGGAAACTTAAGAAAATGGAGGAAGTATCTCTGATCACCTGATACTCCCCAATGAAGTTGCAGACTACTTTACCCACAAGGAAGAATATCATATGAGAGTCTAGACTCAAAGGTCAATGTAAAATTAATAAAAATTCGAAAAATATTATAAGGCATGGTTTGAATTTGCCACTATATTCTATACACAAGACATGGAAAATTGAGGATAAGCATTTTATTTGCATGAAATCACAAAAAGACCAAAGTTGGACTTCACCAAAGGGGCAGATGGAAACAAAGAAATCCTGATAGAAAGATGGATTCACAAATCCTACTACAAGTTGGGAGAAGGTTAACATTTATGTCGCCCATGAAAATGGATTGCTTTTCACAAAATTCTATTCCTAAATCCTACTAAATTTTTATTAAAAGGAGTAGTTTGGTTGGTGAAAAGAAATACAATAGTACGTTAAGGAAATGATATGATTTTTATTTGCAAAATTTTGTGAAATTAAGAAGGCCATGGATTTCTAATAATCATTTCTAAATAATTGCATAATGGATAATTATCCTGAGAAAATGGGATGAATGGTGGGAAATTGAGACAAAAAGATGATGAAGGTGCTTTAATCACAATCAAGAATTGTGCTTATTTGAGAAAATCTATAAAATATTATAAGAAAACTAGACGACATGATAGTAAATCTATATATCATTTATGATTTGGAGATATTAGATGATGAAAATTATTATTTAATTGATCAGAGTAGTTAAGCAGTTTAGGTTGATAGTTAGGGAATTTGAATAAGAAATATGAAGAAATGGATCAGTAGTTACGTAGATATAGATAGCAATTCAAGAGCATTTATAAATAAGTAATTAATAACATGAAAAAAAACAAGTCAAAGGAGAATTATTTGTGCTATAAGATGATCCTCTAGTCATCTGGGCAAGTGAAAAAAAATACATGTATAGTTCACTCTTTAGCTTTAGGAGGTCGAAAGGGGCTACAGTTGATGGTGGAAATGAGAGGATGTTTATAATTTGAATTTAGGGTTGGGGGTCTTAGATTTGGGAAAGAAGATTCTAGAATGGAGTCAATGGAATGTAGAATCCCATAGGGCCATCATGTATTGGAATGTAAGATTCTACCATGTAGCACATGGAAGAATGCAAAATTCCATCGGGTGTCCTCAAGCAAGAAAACATAGGTTATTTTGTCAAAGTTTTCTATATTTTCTATGAATTTTTTGGAAATACCTCAAGAATGGGTATAACATGAATAAAACTCAACAAAAATAAATGAAGATGAGAGATAAAACTTGGGACAAATCTTTGGTTTTATCATAAGATATGATGGATCTTTCATTAGAATAATCACAACTGAATATCATGTCAGATTTGAAACAATATATTATATCCAGGATAAATCATCTGAGCAATTTATTGAAAAAGGCTTGTAAAAAGATCAATTAAAGGGCAAATTGTGCTGAAGTTCATAGAAAAATACTTTTTGTGTGTTAATATTCAAACTATGGCAAATGGGTGAATGAGTGGATGAAATAGATGGAAAATGTAGAAAATAAAAAATGAATGGGATGAACTCCATTGTTACTCAGAGAACATATCTAATCTCGATCATTGACTGAATGATAAAAAATGGGGTGTCAAGACTTCCATATCTGTTATGCCAATTATTTTGTACTATTTTTTACTTCATTTTTCCAAGATCATTTGTCCTCATGCACTTTCCTTAAAGTTTATTCCTCAATATCAATTTATTTCACTAGAGTGTGCCTCTTTAAACATTTAATTCTAGTACACTCAAAATTAGGTACAACTAACTCTCCTTTATTACATATTATCCTATTTATATTTTCTAGGATGTGTTTCATAAACATCACTAATTTGAATGTGTTTTATCTCATTTAAAGGATTATGGGAGCTTTTAGTTGAATGATCTAGGTTAGTTAGGTTGGTAACAAGTTTATATATATACCAACATTTATGACCATTATATGAGGCTTATGGTGATATGTCATCTATTGTTTTATGAGTCTCCAAGTAGATATTCCCAATATTTTATTTATCACTTTAAATGCTTTAAGTATGTTATATTATATGGTTTGGGAAAAATATTTATAAATTTCCATTGAATCACATCCATTATTACAAGCCATCAAAGCACCATTTTGCTTAACGTTTACTAATCCATCCTATTAAGGTCAAGGGTGTAATATCTTATTTGGGCATCTTTTCGTGAACTATGTCCAAAGTCATGACATCCTTAGAATTAGGGATTCTTAGGTTAGTAAATCAGGTTTAGGTATGTTATATGTCTAGCCTTACTTATTCCAATATATGGCTTCAACATGTAGGAAATGATATCTTTTGGATACATGGGGTAGCATCCTATATACACATTTTTGATGCTTAATAGGATTTTTTTGACATTTGTTCTTTATCTGAGTGGAGCAAAGATTATTTTATGTAGTGTAGAGTAGGACATGGATGTTTGTTGTTGGCTAAGACTTGAAAATTTTTATGGGATTATGATTTATCATGTTATCTTAGGTTGGGCCTCCCATGTGAATACACCTAAGTGTTTCTTATATTTTCTTCCACCTTTACCCCCACTTTTATTTCTTACACTTCATATACCCCTTTGACTCCACAAATATGTGAGTTTCTATCACCCCATTTTACATTGGGAAATATTTTCTCAAGATTCCTACTATGACTAGATTGTTAAAAACTGAGTCCAAGTTCTTTTTTATAGCTTCCTTTAGTGTTTTACATTTTCTTGTGTTCTCATTTCTCATCGTGGAAGCGTTTGGTCATAACCCTTGTGGTTTAAAATGATCTAACTCATCCCCCAATGATTTGGATTCTCTCACCCACACCCAACTTATTATTCTTCCTTGAATCCTCTTCTATAGTTGCAAAAGCAAATTCAATATAAAATATAAACTCTACATGCATAACATAAATTTGATATTTTCCCATTCCAGTTTCTATTATTTCTCCAATGGTATGTATACACTCAATAAGACATTGATCTCCTTGAATTAAACTACTCAATGTTGGATCAATGGGCTCTAGAAGGGGGGGGGTTGAATAGAGCTTCACAAACTTCACAAGATAGATTAAACCACCAAATTATATTACGAGTGTAATTTGAAGCAAAACAGTAATTTGATGTCCTAAGCTAGCATTCATAGCAAGGGTAAGAGATATGGATAAACATGCACTTGGACAGGTGGTTTAGAGTGGTTCCTCGTCCTAAACTTAGGATCAAGTCAGTCCACTACCTAGAGTTGGTTAGGCTCTAGGATTTGTAACTTGAGGCTCTTATATTTCTCACAAAAATAAGATTACAAGCTACAACAACCAACCATCCAAGGTCTTATATAACAAGCCAAGATCTTCTACCTCACCAAGGACTTACCCACCAAGCAAGTAGTCTTCCGCCTTCTCTAAAGGACTTACCCACTCTTGCTCTGGTCTTCGGCCTTGAAGGAATTACCTATCTTGCTTGCCCTTCGCCTTGCACCTCTCCTTCACTTGGAGAGCTTTAGCACCTTCCTCCTTCACTCGGAGGCCTGGAGCAGCTAGCCTTCTTCTCCTTCACTTGGGGAAGAACAGCAACCTTCTTCTCTTTCACTCGGAGAAGAAACTTCAATCAATCTTCATAGAGAATGGAGATGGGAGAAGTGGAAAGGAGAGCTTTACAAGATTACAAATGATAGCTCTCATACATGGGATCCTAACTCACTCATACTCACGAATTTGCTTTGAAGGTAGAGAGAGAAAGGGGCTCAAAGGATTAGAAACCACTCAACTAAGGCTAGGACCAAGCATATGTGAATGAGCAACCTTGGAATGAAGTCCAAGAGGTCCTATTTATAGTTGAGGGTGTCCCTTTGAGGTTGGGTGAGTTAAGTGGCACAAACTAGCCGTTTTACAACTTGCAACGGATCTATTTTGAGTCCCACCAACTCCTCCAACGGTTGGAATTGCTTTTTCTGCATTCCAGTACAGTTCGATCGGCCGAGTTTCATTAAAGGCAACTCGGCCGACACACTAGGTGACAAAACCAACAGGGAATCTGTCGGCCGAGTTTCCAGGGGGAAACTCGGCCGATCAGTCTTCCTTTGGTTTTGACTGACCAGTGGATCGGCCGAGTTTCCTGGCATTGAAACTCGGCCGACAGCCCAGAAAATTCCTCAATACATGGATCGGCCGAGTTTGTAATTCGGCCGACCAAATCCCTGTTAAGGGGTATTTTGGAATATTCAAAAACTGTATAAATGATGGATTTTTGAGTTCCAATCATTTTATCCATCTTAGATACAATGCAAAACATGAATTTAAGTGATTACAAAAATTGCTCTAAGCCTCTAAGGGCTATATTACAAAGCGGGTGAAAGTCACATGTTTTGCATGTGCCGGGAGAGTAGCTTTGAGTGAATTTTGATTCTTTTCTTGTATCTAATGTCTGCAATGATCTCAATTAGAAATGTTAGATACATATGAGTGGAATGGTTAAGTCATTATCAAAATATGGGCAATATGCGACACCTAGGTCAACATTCTCCCCCTTTTTGACAATGACAAACCATTCCTCAACATATTGAAAGGAATATGAAAATTATACCTTTGCTTAGAGAATTGCAAGGGGATGCAAATATGATCAGTCTTGTAATGCTCCCCCTCAATTCATGCTTACTCATCCCTGCATTGTTAGTTAACACACAAACAGCCATAGCATATATATATTGTATGATTCTAGCCAAGTCAAGATATATAAGTTTTAAAGACAAGAAAAGAACCATACAAGCACTAAAAGCAATATGATGGCAATATGATTGAGGTATATTTCTCCCCCTTTGTCATCTCAAAAAGGCAGGGGGGTAGAAGAGCATACAAACCAGGTCTTCTCCAAAACACTCAATCAAACATAGCATATGAAGACAGAGAAGCACAAAGATAATTCATGAAAACAACCAACTGTCATTCATCAAAATATGGATTACATGATAAGATAAGTCATACAAAATGTATCCAAAACATAAAACCAAAAGCTACAAGGACAAGCGGAAAAGCCATAGTACATCTCAGATAATGTGCCTAATATAGATGATACAAACATAGTCCCTAAAGAAAATGACAGGGTCATGCGAGACTACACTAGACACATCTACTCTAAGCTATACTAATCTATGTCGACGTCATCAACAGCAGCATCCATGTCCTCATCGGGCTGGTAGTCCTCGTCTCCATCAGAAGGAGGGGCATCAGCCGGTGTAGCCTGTTCATCAGCAGCATCATCATCGTCAGCATCCGTATCAGCATCTGTCGCAGTCGCCTCATCTGACTCGGCATCGTCCTGATCTGGCATATCCTCGTCTGTAGGACCAAAAGCCCGTCCAGGCCATCTCGCGCTCTGCTCAGCCCAAGACATGCCCAGAGCATGGAGCTCATAAGCTATCTCAATGGGAGGAGCAGTCGAGGTGTACTGGGCCAGTAGCTCGGACAAGCGTCCACCTGGAAGCGCCAACACCGGGGAAGGGTGAGAGTATCCACCTGCAGAGTGGTCAGCGGAAGCAGAGGGTGGTGGAGGTGGATAGAACTGACTATACGCATAAGAAGCGTAGTCGTCACCGGGGTAGGGCTGGTAGGTGGGGTAGGGCTGCGGGCAGGATAAAGACATGGATGACATGACATGACAGAGATCCTCATGAAGATGGTGTTGGACCTGCATGTTGTAGGCTTGCTGATGCATGAGATACCCCATGAGGGCCTCATTGGAAACATGAAAATCGGCAAAAGCCGGGTGTGGAGGAGGTTGGAAAGATGGCTCAGGAGGTGGTGGTGCAGCTGATGATGGTGGAGGAGGAGGTGCATCCGATGATGATGGAGGTTGTGGTGGTGGTGGAGCAGAAGAAGATGATGCACCAGATGTAGGGACACTCTTCTGGAGAGTGGTCTCACTGATGTAAACCCCTTTTCGATCAGGTCGGTAGAGATAATCGGTGAAAAGAGATTTACCAGTGGAAAACTGGAAAAGTCCACAGATTAGGGCAGGATAAGGAAGATGGGTGCCCTTCGTGTTCTTTCCAGAATCAAAACATGTCATATGGTGCAGGATATACCGTGCCCATTTGACTCCATGATTGTTCAAGAGGAGATACATCATCATGGCAGTGTTCTCGGCTATGTCCGTTTGGTTTTTCTTTGGGTGAACATTGCAACTCAGAACAAACGCCAACACACGGCGAGGGGAGGACAGAGCAGAAGAAGGCAGGGTGCCCTTCTTTCTATAAGGAAACTCGGGAAGCTTGAGGAATTTGTGAATATCCGACAAGTCTATCTCGAGTGCCTTATAGATGTCCTCGGGACGCAAAAGATCGAAATAATCGGGATATGAGGTGGTCCAAGACGCCGGGCCGACGTTGCCATTAAGGTAAAGATTAAAGGATCGCTCGGTGATATGAAACGGTTGTCCGGCGATCATAGAGGTTAAGACAATCGAGGTATCCGAGGGAGGAACCAAAGTGTCATAATTCCACCGCAAGTTTGCGTAGAATTGGCGGACAGCCTTGGTGCTATACTTGAGATTGTGAAATTTTGGATCCTCGATGCTAAAGGCGTCAAGATGGTGTGTGCGAAACACTTGACTCGCCTCAAAAAGATCGGCGTGAAAACAATGCGGTTGATAAAGAGCACGAAAAGGAAAAGGAGATCGAGGGAGAAGCTCTTTATACCGTGCAACCGCGGTATTGTCCACGAAAGAGAGGTTGTCAAAGGACATATACCTCGGAGCTAGAGGAACCGAAGGAGCAGGAGCGGGAACGGCGCGTTTCCGACGTTGCGACCTCATCGGAGAAGAAACGGAGAGAAGGGCGCCGATCCACACGGAGAAAAACGTAGCAACGGAACCGTACAAGCAGCTAGGGCACACAAGGGGGCCGTTTTGGGGGCAAGAACGGCCGGAGAGAGGGAGGAAAAGACCAGGAGAGGAGGAGTCGGGCTTGGGCGGCTAGGGTTCGGTCGACTTTGCTCTAGTTGAGAGGGAGCAAGTCGGCCGAATCCTATATATATAAACCCGTCTGCCGTCGATCGGCCGAGTTCCAGGGTGGGGAAACTCGGCCGACAGAGTGTACAGACACCCTGCGCCCGACCGATCGGCCGAGTTTCCAACTCGGCCGACAAAAACCCTGATGTGAGAAATCCTAAAATCTAGTCCTAGCCTCATACGACCTAGGGCAATTTTTCTGAGGGATCTAGGATGTATTTTAAACACATTTAGGCACATTCTCATCATCATAGTGTACTATTTGTCGATAAAAACTCTTTTTGCGAAAAATACCCGAAAATGAGATAAAACCAATAGAGATATTTATCAAAAACAAGCATTTTAAGCAAACAAGGCATTTATAAGCATGAGCAACACACATAGCATGTAACCAGCTAATTAGAGAGCAATTCAACATCATCAAGAGAGATTATTAGCAATTTTGACCTAATGAAATTAAATTGATCTCTAGCAAGCGGTTTAGTGAAAATGTCAGCCAACTGATTTTCCGTATCCACATGTGTGATATAAATATCCTTTTTGACAATGTGATCACGGAGAAAATGATGGCGGACTTCTATGTGTTTAGCTCTACTATGCAATATTGGATTATATGAAAGATTAATTGCACTAGTATTATCACAGAAAATAGGAGAAGCATCAAAATGAATGTTAAAGTCTTGGAGCATTTGCTTCATCCATAGGACCTGGGCACAACAACTTCCGGCTGCAATGTATTCAGCTTCGGTAGTTGATAATGCCACTGTGCTCTGTTTCTTGCAGAACCAAGACACCAAGCATGGTCCCAAGAGGAAGCAAGTGCCACTTGTGCACTTTCTATCAATTAAGCAACCTGCGTAGTCAGCATCACTATATGCCACAAGAGTAAAGTCCCTTGACTTAGGGTACCATAGTCCAAAATTTGGAGTTTTGGCTAGATACCTCAAAATCCTCTTGACGGCAATAAGATGTGATTTCCTAGGGCTTGATTGAAAGCGGGCACACAAGCCAACACTAAACATTATATCAGGTCTAGAGGCAGTTAAATAAAGTAAACTTCCAATCATACCTCTATAGAGCTTCTCATCTACCTTCTCACCTTCCTCATCCCTGTCAAGTTTGGCAGTGTTTGACATGGGCGTGTCCATCTGCTTCATGTTCTCCATCCCAAAGCGTTTTAGAAGCTCAAGCGTGTATTTGCCTTGGTTGATGAAGTTACCATTCTTGGTCTGCTTGATTTGGAAGCCTAGGAAGAAGGTCAGCTCACCCATCATACTCATCTCAAATTCACTCTGCATAAGAGAACCAAACTCTTTGCAAAGATCAAGGTCAGTTCCGCCAAATATAATATCATCAACATATATTTGAATGATGAGAAAATGGGTAGAAGTGTGTTTTAGAAACAAGGTACAATCAACTTTGCCCATGATATACCCATTATCTAACAAAAAGTTCTTTAGTTTCTCATACCAAGCTCGAGGTGCTTGTTTGAGACCATAGAGAGCTTTTTGCAAGAGATAAACGTGATTGGGTAACTTATCATTTTCAAAGCCCGGAGGTTGAGCAACATATACTTCCTCCTCAATTGTACCATTCAAAAACGCACTTTTAACATCCATTTGATAAAGCAAGAAATTTTTATAACTAGCAAAGGCAAGTAGCATGCGAATAGATTCTAATCTAGCAACAGGCGCATAGGTTTCATCAAAATCAATACCTTCTTGTTGATTATAACCTTGAGCTACTAACCTTGCTTTGTTTCTTACCACTTTTCCTTGCTCATCAAGCTTGTTTCGGTAGACCCATTTGGTGCCAATGATCTTTCTATTGTTTGGTCTTGGCACTAGGGTCCACACTCGGCTCTTCTCAAACTGCTCAAGCTCTTCTTGCATGGCAAGGATCCACTCATCATCACCAAGGGCCTCCTTGATGTTCTTCGGCTCCATTTGAGAGATGAAGGCGCTGTCTGCTTGTTCTTTGTTGTGTGCAGCCCGTGTCCTTACTCTTTCAAATGGATTGCCTATGATCAACTCCTTGGGGTGATCTTTGGCGAAGCGGGGAGTGGGATCCTTCCTTTCTTCTTCTTTCTCTTCTTCTTCTTGATCTTCTTCTTGAACCTGCTTACCTTTATCTTTGATGTTGAGATCTTTGAGGATAGGAATGATTTCATCTGCAACATCATTATCACCAATAGGCTTGCCAACAACAGGGTTAGTTTCAATAAATTTAACATTTATGGATTCTTCTATTTTAGATAGTTCTATGTTAAATACTCTAAAAGCCCTGCTAGTAGTGCTATAGCCTAGGAAGAAAGCCTTGTAAGATTTCGGATCAAACTTGTCGAGAGAGTCCTTGGTGTTCAAAACAAAACAAGGGCATCCAAACACATGGAAGAAATCAATCGACGGCTTCCTACCACGCCATAGTTCATAGGGGGTTTTCTTAAACGTCGGATGAGTGAAAACTCGGTTTTGCACAAAACATGCGGTGCTAACGGCTTCAGCCCAAAACTTCTTAGGAGTATCATACTCAAGAAGCATGGTCCTAGCCATTTCCTGTAGCGATCTATTCTTCCTCTCAACAACTCCATTTTGTTGGGGTGTGCGAGGAGAAGAGAAATTGTGCGAATAACCCGATTTTTCACAAAAACGTTCAAAAAGATCATTTTCAAACTCTCCCCCATGATCACTACGGATGGAAACAACATGACAAGAAGCTTCGTTTTCGACTCGTTTGCAAAAGCTCGAGAAAACGTCAAGGGTGTCGCTTTTGGAAACAAGAAAGAAAGTCCAAGTATATCTAGAAAAATCATCGACGATAACAAGACAATACTTGGAGCCGCGAAGCGTTTGTGTTCTCATAGGTCCGAAGAGATCAATATGAAGAAGCTCTAGAACTCTCTTGGTACTCATGACCCCTTTGGACTTGAAAGAGGATTTGGTTTGTTTCCCTTGGGTACAAGGTTGACATTCCTCATCCTTTTCAAAATCCAATTTGGGAAGTCCTCGAACCAAGTCCTTTTTGTCTAGTTTCTTCATTTGATGCAAGTTCACATGACCCAAGCGTCGATGCCAAAGCGAAAGATCGTTTTTATCCACGACTAAGCATCTATTTAGTATGGGCTTTAAAGCATCAAGAACAATCACATATAGATTACCATTTCTAGTTCCCTTATATATGACATTATAGGACAGGGAATCTAGAAGCAAGCATTCTAAGGAAGTAAAGAGCACAAGATAACCATTATCACATAATTGGCTCACACTGATCAAGTTGTGATGTAGGCCATCAACAAGCAAAACATTTTTAATGCACAAATCATTACCTACATCACCCTCACCTATAACCTTACCCTTTTTGTTGTCCCCAAAGGTTACCGATCCTCCTTTCTTCTTCACAAATTTGTTGAAATGGCTGATTTCTCCAGTCATGTGCTTAGAGCAGCCACTATCAACAATCCATTTCTTTGTGACCTGCAAGAAAAGAGGATGTCGGAACCCAACTCAAACTTTGGGGTCCGGGGTTAGCTTGGGGACCCATTTCATATTTGGGTTGGTCCCCTTAGGCTTGTAAGGACAATAGGTAGAATAATGATCATCACATTTGCAATGCATACATACCATGGGATTTTTAGAGCCGGAAGACTCTCCATTGAGAATTGGAGTTTCCACACTCTTTTTCTTACCTTTCTTCTTCTTCTTACCTTTTGGGATACTCTCATCGTATCCTAGACCACTAGTACCAATTTGTTTGGTAGAGTGCTCTAGAACATCATTTAGAGACTTTTTACCGGAAAGAAACCTTTGCAAGGTAGATCTTAATTTAGCATTATCATCACTAAGATTTTTAATAGTAGTAGATAAACTATCAAGATCTTCTCTAGCATGCAACAGGTCGGCCTCAAGACAGAGGGCTTTAGTAAGAAGAGAATCTTTTTCAATAGTTAAGTTAGCAACTTCATTCCTAGGCAAGATAGGTCTAGAGGATAGATCATTTGTTTGAGCAAGCAATCTAGCATTTTCAGATTTAAGCATAGCAATTTCTTTTTGATAACAATGAACTTCCTCTCTCCTAGCATCATCAATGAGTTTTAGTTCAACATTTTCAGTTTTTAGAACATCTAACTCATCTAGGCAATTTTGGTTCTCGATCTTAAGACTTTCAATAGTTTTAAGATAAGCACCATTCTCAACCTCTACTCCATTGTATTGAAGTTCAAGGTCTTGAAGTTGCTCTTGCAAAGAATCTATACTATCAAGGTGTAACTTTTCATTTTCATCAAGAATGTCAATCTTGGCATATAGATCATCTATTATCTTTCCTAATCTCTTTCTTTTAGCTTTACATTTAGCAAGAGATGATTGACATTCACTAAGCATTTCAATGATAGATTCTTTAGATAATTCAAGTAAAGCTTCATCACTTACATTGCTTACCTCACTTACCTCCATTACCTCTTCACTAGTAGATGCCATAAGTGCAAGATGACATTCTCCATCCTCGGAACAAGATGAACTTGAAGTAGAAGACTCCTCCCATGCCGCATGAGCTGCATCTTTGGATCGTCTTTCCTTCTTGTCCTTCTTCTTGTACTTGGATTCTCTCTTGTATTTGTCATCCTTCTTGTGACTGCCCTTATGATAGCCCTTCTTGACTTTTGGGCAATCATTCTTGTAGTGGCCCTTTTGGCCACACTCATAGCACCTAGGAGTGGAGGAGGATTGCTTTCCCTTGAAGTGTCTTCCTTTGGAGTAATTGGCTTCATGGTCATTAGCACCTTCGTCTTCGCTTGAGGAGGGGCAAGGAGACTTCATGGCAAGCTGTTGTTGCCTCATCATTTCTTCGACATGAGCTTTGAAGGCTGTGTCCTTCATCTTTCTTGTCTCCTTCTCTTCCCTTTTCTCCTCTTCCTCTTGCTTGTCGAGCCTTGGTTCGTGAGCTTGTAGGTTACCAACCAGCTCCTCGGTTGACAACTCGCTAAGCTTGTAGACTTCTTCAATTGAAGTCACCTTCGGCTCCCATCTCTTTGGAAGAGACCTCAAGATCTTGGCGTTGATGGTGCCTCGATCCATGACACTCCCAAGGGCTGCAAGGCTGTTGAGGATGACGTTGAGCCTTGTGTACATGTCCGCAACCCTTTCATTCTTCCCCATCTTGAAATTTTCAAGTAGGCCTCCGAGCATGTAGATCTTGGCCTCCTTGACCTGCTCCGTCCCTTCATAGGTGACACATAACTTGTGCCAAATCTCATGAGCGGTGTCCCATGAAGAGATGCGGTTGAATTCTGATGGAGAGAGGGCAGCGTAGATGATGCTAATGGCTTTAGCATTTAGTTGAGCACGCTTCATCTCTTCGTCCGTCCATGTTGTGATGTTCCCCTTCGGCTCGTCGTACTTGAGGTGGACTATCTTCCACATCTCGTAGCTAACTCCTTGGATGTAGAACTGCATCCTTCTCTTCCAATATAGGAAGTTGGTGCCGTCGAAGACCGGGGGTCTTGTGGAGTAGCTTCCCTCAAGGTTGAGTGAACCGAGAGCCGAATCGCCCATCTTCTCCTACTTGTTGAAGTAGCTTGGAGAAGACCCGCTCTGATACCACTTGTTGGATCAATGGGCTCTAGAAGGGGGGGGTTGAATAGAGCTTCACAAACTTCACAAGATAGATTAAACCACCAAATTATATTACGAGTGTAATTTGAAGCAAAACAGTAATTTGATGTCCTAAGCTAGCATTCATAGCAAGGGTAAGAGATATGGATAAACATGCACTTGGACAGGTGGTTTAGAGTGGTTCCTCGTCCTAAACTTAGGATCAAGTCAGTCCACTACCTAGAGTTGGTTAGGCTCTAGGATTTGTAACTTGAGGCTCTTATATTTCTCACAAAAATAAGATTACAAGCTACAACAACCAACCATCCAAGGTCTTATATAACAAGCCAAGATCTTCTACCTCACCAAGGACTTACCCACCAAGCAAGTAGTCTTCCGCCTTCTCTAAAGGACTTACCCACTCTTGCTCTGGTCTTCGGCCTTGAAGGAATTACCTATCTTGCTTGCCCTTCGCCTTGCACCTCTCCTTCACTTGGAGAGCTTTAGCACCTTCCTCCTTCACTCGGAGGCCTGGAGCAGCTAGCCTTCTTCTCCTTCACTTGGGGAAGAACAGCAACCTTCTTCTCTTTCACTCGGAGAAGAAACTTCAATCAATCTTCATAGAGAATGGAGATGGGAGAAGTGGAAAGGAGAGCTTTACAAGATTACAAATGATAGCTCTCATACATGGGATCCTAACTCACTCATACTCACGAATTTGCTTTGAAGGTAGAGAGAGAAAGGGGCTCAAAGGATTAGAAACCACTCAACTAAGGCTAGGACCAAGCATATGTGAATGAGCAACCTTGGAATGAAGTCCAAGAGGTCCTATTTATAGTTGAGGGTGTCCCTTTGAGGTTGGGTGAGTTAAGTGGCACAAACTAGCCGTTTTACAACTTGCAACGGATCTATTTTGAGTCCCACCAACTCCTCCAACGGTTGGAATTGCTTTTTCTGCATTCCAGTACAGTTCGATCGGCCGAGTTTCATTAAAGGCAACTCGGCCGACACACTAGGTGACAAAACCAACAGGGAATCTGTCGGCCGAGTTTCCAGGGGGAAACTCGGCCGATCAGTCTTCCTTTGGTTTTGACTGACCAGTGGATCGGCCGAGTTTCCTGGCATTGAAACTCGGCCGACAGCCCAGAAAATTCCTCAATACATGGATCGGCCGAGTTTGTAATTCGGCCGACCAAATCCCTGTTAAGGGGTATTTTGGAATATTCAAAAACTGTATAAATGATGGATTTTTGAGTTCCAATCATTTTATCCATCTTAGATACAATGCAAAACATGAATTTAAGTGATTACAAAAATTGCTCTAAGCCTCTAAGGGCTATATTACAAAGCGGGTGAAAGTCACATGTTTTGCATGTGCCGGGAGAGTAGCTTTGAGTGAATTTTGATTCTTTTCTTGTATCTAATGTCTGCAATGATCTCAATTAGAAATGTTAGATACATATGAGTGGAATGGTTAAGTCATTATCAAAATATGGGCAATATGCGACACCTAGGTCAACACTCAAAGCATCTTTTTCAACTTTTGTTACTCTCCCATCTCTCTTTGCAATAATCTTTACATCTTATTCCTTTATGTACCCTAATGGTCGACTATACATCCTTATCCATTATCATTTTAGATGATTTTAGCTAATTGTTCTTCTAGAAAAATGATCCTTTAGTTGTAGCAATAGACTACCAAATTTTTGTGATGCACCCCTTATGAACACACCATTTAATATCCTGCGAAAATATTGGATGAACAATCTATTACTCTCTATTTTAGTGCAAACAACATTTAGAGAAAGACTACATACTTGATGCAACATTTTTCCAAGTTCCTCAAAGTTTTAAAGGTGCTTGTGATCAACATGATAATGATTGATGATGTGATATGGTATGAGTTTTCTTGTAACAGATTAGTGCTCTAATTTATCAAAATCTTTACGAACGCTATAGTACAATCAAGAAAAGTAGTAGTGTGCAAGGCTTCTGTCTCAATGGTTCAACAAATATTGTTCATCATCCTCAATCTTAGGATATTGTAGCATGCAAGATATCACCGATCACTGCCGAGGAAGATGCTCAAGGAGGCAAGCAAGATTGGGTAGGATTATAGCATAACCCTACCTTGCTTTAACGCCACCAAAGCCAAAACTAGAGGATAACTTATGTCAACACAATACATTGATATCATGTCAATTTTTCTTGATCATTCATTCCTTGGAAATAAGATGTCTAATTTTGGACCAAAGGATGACCCACACCACCTAGTAAAGAAAAGAAATGTTATCTAATGGTTATAAATGGATAGTAAGGTTTGAGCACAAGTTCACAAAGACAATTATTAAAGTGTCCACTATACTTAGCATATGAGAGGTGGATCACATGGCAATCATCATCAAAAGTAGCCAACTCAACATTCATCTAACAAGAATATTGCACGTCACTTAAGTAATTGAATGCCTTAGATAGAGAGTATGAACAATCATTATGGATTACATTTGAAGCATGATTCAATAATCACTTTTTATTAAACATTTGGTAACTGGTTGAATGCCCTCCCTTGAAATGTAAACATTTGGTTAGGATAGCTGCCTAGGATTCCCGGAGCTTGTTCTGGGTTCATGGTTCCACCAAGAGTTTTGTTTTCCTTAATAGCGACTGTAATGTCAAAACCATAATAACAATTAATTCTACCTCTTCTCCACGTTGCAATTTGAGCCATGAGCTATCTAGCCAATGTACCATTATAGGTCTTGGATTTGGGAATTGCAAGTTTCCGCATTTCAACAGCTAGTAACAAAGGAGCAACCAATAAAATAGGACGGTTGACTGCCTGAATGGTTTCATCATGACTATACTAACACTTCCATCATTTGGTACACATAATATCTGTTATTGGGTCCATCAACATCGTTGTTTGATCTCAAATTAATTTGACATCAAAGAGGCGACCCAAAATAGTTTATGTACCATTTGATATAGTTAAAGCTATGAATTTAGCGAGAGAATCCAAAATTTCGTTAAGTGTTCAATGTGACCACAATTCGAATCCAGTGAAAGTCCATGTAATCCAAGCAGTATTATGTCAGGATTAGGGTTAAAATTACCTTTCTCATCTAGAAGAAAGTCTTTGAGGTGGGTTTCAGAGCACTCAATAATACACTTAAGATTTTAACTCTTTACTAATGTTCACAAAGAGAAGCCGCCAGTACAAGAAATTGAAATTTATTAATTCATAGACGTGATACGTATACCCATAGGATTTAGATAGCGGTTAGAAATCAGAAGAGAGTCAGATGCAGCAAAAGGACGGGTTTCCGCAATTGGTAGTAGTGACTACTTCTTCTGTAATAGGAATGCATTATATCTAGTAACGCAGATCAAATTGACGGCATCACCGTCTACAGACCAAACAAATCAAGTTGAAGACATTACCGTCTACAGATCCTATACATGAGAATGGGGACCAAACAAATTCTTCGTTTCAAACCGTATCGGCATGTCTCATGTGACTAACAACAAATCTAGGGGAAACAAATGGAAGTAACAAAACATTCAATTTGGTGATTCCTTGCGTGACTAATTCATAGTGCAAGGAATGTCGTTTTGTAGTGTTCTATCCAGGAATTCTCTGCTTGTTTCTAGCGTCAATTCATGACTTGCTGCTTGAAAACAGGAGCAGTTATGTAAATTTTTTTACCCATCAGATCCTGTTGAACATGAACATCACTCTCCAAGGCAGACTGCCCACGCTTCCAACCTTGTCGCAGGCCTTTTCCACCTTGGTCATCTTCTTCACAGCCTCTTGCCTCGCCAGGCACTTTTTCTCCTCGGCTTTCCTTTGGGTTTCCATGATCCTCATCTGCATCTTTTGCATCGCCTTGCTTATCTTCTTCTCCAATTCCTCCTGCCCATTTACCCATTAGTGTTTTTGGACGGAAATTCAACACGACCATTGATATCCAGTATTGGTTAGCTCCAGCTTACCTCCAGCTGCTTCATCTCTTTCTTGGCCTTGGACGTTGTCCTCGTCTCCCAGTCGCTGATCTCAGCCTCCTTCGTCTTCAACCTTGAACCCAATGGAGCAGAAACCGACCATCAGTGATTAATTTAATTGAACGGGAAACACAGTATGCTACAGGAGAGTGCTTGCTAATCAGTGAATTGGACCAGCTTACTTGTCAAGCACCTCCCTGGTTTTCGTCTCCTTCCACTCCAGCAGTTTGGCTCGGCCCCCCTGCCGCACAGCAGCGGACATCCTTGGTGGTTCCGCGCCGACCCTTCCATCGTCCCAGGTGTTTGGCACGCCGTCGTCACCGAACCCGCTCTCGGCGGTACAATCAGCGCTCGGGCTGTAAGCTGCTGGTGCCAAAAAGCCAGTTACTTTGCCAGTCAATGCAATGGTATACAAAAAGACACTGGACTTGGCCAGCAAGACAGGGAAAAAGACAAGACGGTTACCGTGGTGGCGGTGATGGGACTTCCGTCGAATGGATTGCCTGCCTCCGAGGATGAGTTGATTCCGCTTCCTCCAGCCTCTCTCCTCCTGCTCCTCGTCCTCCTCCCCAAGAACGGACAGCTTGCCACCGTCATCGTCGCTGCAGGAGTTGCGCGCCTCACGCCGGGAGCAGGTGGAGAAGCGCGGGGCACCGGCCAGCGTCACCGATCTCCTCACACCGCAGTAGCCTTCTTTCTCTGCAGAAAAATTGAACGGATGAAGAAATCGGGCGGCGTCGACTCAAGAGGGGTTTGTGTCTGTTTGGGGAAGGTGGCGAGGTTGAAGGTGTAAAGCCGCCGTCGAACGAACCTTGTTCCAAGATCCCGCTGAATCCGCTCCGGCGCCCTGGTTTCGCGTACAGAGGAGAGGACGGAGTGGCGGCGAACGACTTCCGGCTTTTGGAGGCACGGGCATTGCTTCTTCTTCGATTCCCTGCGCTTCCGGTCTCAAGGCGGGATGTCGACCTCCTGGCGTGGATACCACTGGAGCTCTGCGCACACGCACCATTTCAAAGATATCGGCAAGACAAGACAACGAGAGGCGGAATTCGGTATGCAAAAGATGATGCTCCGGAAGAAATCGCGAGATATCCATCAACCATCACTCACCTGGAACCTTGGCGCGGAGGAGTGGAGGTCCGTGGAGACCTGGGAGTAGAAGACGTCGTCTGAGAGTGTGGGTTCAGGGGACTTGAAGACCCGGCACTCAACCCTAGACTTCCGTGCCCCACCGCCCGCCACGGCGGCGCCGACGGGCGGGCTCTTGACATGCGGGCTACACACGGGCGACGGCGAGACAGGGCGACCGTCCATCAACGAGGTCGGGCTCCACGCAGCGCAGCTCCCGTGGGACGACGTGCCCCACTTCCTCGCGCCCATTCGGAGAAGCTGCGCCTCGGGGTCGCAGCTGTAGCTCGCCACGGACGGAGCCCCGCCCTCGCGATCCGTCTCCGCGGCGGCCAGCTCGACCTCCTCACGCTCGTCGTCCGCCGCCACAGTAGTCCCCGTGGCCGCAGACCAGAGCGGTTTGGCGGTCCGGTCGATCGGGTGGCGCTTCGGGTGGCTAAAGAAGGGCGGGCGGTTGGTGCTCCTGCAAGGCGTGAGCGGGACGTCGGCCGGACATGCCAGCGACCGGCGGCGGCGGCGATGGGGGCGGAAGGCTGACACTCTCTCCAGGTTGAGCATTCTTGCTTGGTTCCGAGGTTGCTCTCGTCACCCGGTCTGATCAGAGGATCGATTAGTCTGGTGGGATAAAGACAAGCGCTGGTGGGCGATTTTTGCGCGCAGTAATGTTGGTGTCAGTTGCATATATACGCTGTCGTCCCCGAGAAGTCGTTGCCTCAAGAAGCAAGACCGAAATACCGTTATGTTCGTTGCCACCATCTTCGGAGGCAACTACAAGGGACGGGCGGTCCTGACCCCAAACCAGGCTTGGGGTTATCGTGGCAAAATCAGTAGGCTTGGCCACAAAAGTGTACGTAAGAAGCTTCTATTGTTAAGTACAACCTCAAATGATATGTCACGGCTACCTGTTTGGGGGGGGGGGGGGGGGGGGGCTTCGGCCCCTGCAGATCCAAAAAAAAATAAGTACAACCTCAAAGTCATTTAGACAAATGGGTAGGGAAATGATATGTCATTAAAGGTCCTCAAAAAAGGACCTCCACAAACTACAATGTCTTCGATAAACATTCACATACCCTGTCTAACAACGTTGCATCCTCCTCCTTGAATACATGCTAACATGTATGTAAGCCAAACATCAGCTTGGCAATATCCATACAAGAACATAGCAAAAGGAGGCCACTGTGTAAATTAACCAACTATGAAAGAAAATGCATCATCTCAATGGACTTCATAACCCTCCTCATAGATAACCCCTTAATAAAGCCTCCATCCCTACTCACTGCTCGTCCAAATAAATTCACTCCCAACTAAGGTCTCCCAATGTCAATGGGGAACAACCCTTTATGAAGCTTCCTACCATCACATGTTGGTCAAAAAGTTAAGAGTTACAAACACTTGAAATAAGATTCAAACCTGGAGTAGTCCATCAAATGATATCAAGCACCTTGGTCACCTCTTTCTGTGTATCCAATAATAGTCTCATCATCAAGATACCAAGCTCACAAGAGAAGGTTATAGTTGTTACTAATCTCATGATTAAATGGATGTAGTACAAAGGAGAAAAGAAGAGACCCTAGAGGGTCTCCCTGTTGCACTTTATCGGCTAACCAAATATGTCCATCCCCAATGTACAACCGTGTTTATTGACCTTACAGAAACCCCACCCATAAAGAAATAGATGGCATTCTCTCCCTCATGAAGTAATGTTGTCATTTCCATAAGGTTGAAAGCATTTCAAAAATCCATTATAAGCATAGAAAGTGTCATGTTTCCATGTCGATCACTTAAGATCTTATTAGCTATGTGCAAAATTACCTCTATACCATCATATATGTCAAATCCAAATTAAAATTATTAAGATATTTAGCCTTATCCTTTTCCACACCTATCATGGAAATTTTGGATACTAGAAGCCTCCTGATAGTGTCCACTACAGTTGATGCATCCCATTGTCAGACTTTAGCAACTATGTAAAAGGTGATGTAGATGCAAACTCTTCCAAACTCAAGGGACACCTCCTCTGTAGCCATAAGTTAACCACTAGAGTGATGGATTGTAGGAGATCTGTCGCCATAGGATAACCCTATCTACAAATAGCATCTATGATGTATTGACAAAAAAAAGTTCCAATTAGAATATTATTGTGTTTTTAATAATGAGGTATGAGAAGCTCCTGTCCAATAGTCGTAGATGTACGATTCGTTGGGGGCCTAAAACCCCATTGGTGTGTGCAACTTGACAGGAGTCATCCCACTGATGGGTGAGAAACACCGCCACTCAAAGCATTCAATTGTGAAAAACTTCATAACTTTTGATTTTACTTATCGGTATTTGACAAATTGTTATTTTTTGGATTCTTATTCCAAATTAGCTATGTGAAAAAACCTTAACCATGCTAGAGGTAAATGGAAAAGAAATTCCTAGGGAGATTTCATGAAGAATGCAAAATAGGAAAAGAACGTGTAGAACTCTAGCTATATCGATTGAGATAAGCTTAGGCCATTGGTTTTTCTTCATTTCTCTTACATTTCCTCAGTCTATACCAACAACAAGGTTGATTCAATTGGATTTTCTTCCTTTACCTCTTCCCTTCTTCCTCCATTAGATGGCATCTAGAGTAGTAGCCGATGTTGACATGTCTAGAGTGGAATTGGAGCTTTTAGATCAAATTTGACCTATGTGGGTTAAGATATGGGTGTATTATTATATAATTGAGATCAAAAAGCTTGAAACCAGAGTGAGTGGAAAATCATCTTTTAGCCTTGAACTATCAACAATCATGCTCAAGAGCATGAAGAACACTTTTTCTCTTATGTTTCAGTTATTGTTCATGCCCAAAAGGTCTAAATCCAAGATTATAGTAATTTTTTGCTATATATTGGTATATTTTGATTGAAAGTAGCTACTTTAGTCATTGATTAATACAACATGAAATTGATGATAAGATTTTACGGTATAACTAGAGGCACATTCAAGCCGAGTTTATCCTAATTTCTACATCAGTATAATTAATAATTGAAAGATGATTATTTAGCTTGCTTGTTGCTACCTAAGAAATTTGAGGGGGGGAGGGAATTAAATACATAGTTCCTACAATATTTATAAGATTTTCTTAAACAACTAGATTTGTTAGATATTGCTAGTATCTCAATATGGTTTTGTGTTTATAGAAAAGAGATGAAAGACTTAGATATAGAGATGAGCTAAGAAAAGTACCACAAATAATCTATTAGTAAAATTAAAGAATCAACTAAACACTGGCTTCCTAGAACACCATAGAATCCATTATGGAGGTATACATCGTAAAGGAGGAAACATGCTTACGGATTGGAAGAGTCCAACATGAGGTAGCAACATCATACCGGTGGAGTACAAGTGACTGATCCATTGAGAATGGTATTCTTATGATAGAGGAAAACCCAACATTTATTAGAGTTTCTGGTGGTACCCAATGCAATACACTTGGTCCTGATACTACTACTAAGTAAACCCTTGAGGAATCACTAATGAAGGTAGTTCATATATGTGGTGCACTGATGCCATGTAATGAGATAACACAAAACCAAAGGATGCGATTAACAGTTAAGAAACCATACTACCATGAAAAATGGTAAATTAAACGGATATCATATAACCGTTATGTGTGGAAACATATTACATCAAGGTCCACAAACTAAACCATATCACATATCATGACATGTATGTAAATCTATATAGTGGATGTTGGCTATGTATGCCAAGAGAGCCAATCATGTGATGATTGTACTGGCATATCATGTAAAAATAATTTGATTATCAATAAAAGGCAAGCTTCCAATTTCTTTTGTTTAATTCAATTATGAGATAATGATATAACATTATAAATGTCTAGAGAATAATATTACTCAATGACGTATGTCTTCAAGTATTAGCCTTGTTGAAGTGAGATCATACAGATGTTAAGAGTACATATGCAAATTCTCATTATGTCCCTGGTCGGTTGTTATTGTGGAAGGTTGATAGACAACAATGACACATAGGATTAGAGTGTGAGTTGGTTGATGACTAAATCTGATTAGTCATGATATGGAAATATCAAACCAAGCACACAGATACATATTAGAGAACAATGTATCAGACAGACCCACCATGAGATTGACACATGGAAGCCATCATCATGGAAATCATAGTCATCTCTCATAGTGATGGTGGTGGTTTTGGTTCTTAGACCTAAAATCACTACACTCAACACATGTCATTGGGTACACTTTGACATCATCAAACGTTGTCCTGAAACATGGGTTGTTATAACGGTGATGATTGGGTGGCTTTGACACATGGAGATTGATTGTGAGTGATAGATATGGGATTTTTCCCTCCTACTGGAGTATGATGTCCTAGGCCTTTTGATAAGTGAATCTGAGAAAAGCATGCCCATGCGCATGTGAGACAATATGTGATATTGAGATTACATATATCTCAGATAGTCTGCTCTTGGTTCAAGAAACAAGATTGAATAATAATGAGGGTGACTTATCCATGCCTCTAGTTCAATCTAGATATCGATGACAAAGGAACTATACAAACACTGTAACACCATACACATATTGTAGGTTGAAGTTGTTCCCCAACTTTCCATTTATTTGGGTACCATTGATGTGTAACTAGGAACACTCATTGCTTGTGATGTCATAAGTGTTATGGACATTCACTGCCAACATAATACGGGACCTATAGGGTCACACACATAGGTCTCGACCTAGAAGAGGAGTTCAGATCTTGAATAACATTTGAATTAAGTGCTAAAGTGTTTAGGCATTTTATTTAGGCAACAAACAGGCTGACAAATCTACTAAACGCCCATCTCAAGTGTTGAGGAGGCCATCTGTAGTATTAAACGGTCGTCTCAAGTGTTTATGCGGGCATCTGGGGAGTTAGGCATGTTGTGAATTGAAATTAGTAAAGGCATGAACCGACCCAACCAAATCGGCGCAACTTGGGTCACCAGACGACTATCTGGGTGATCGAGATGGTCGTCTCGCATGCACGAGATGGTACAGTTCAGTTGGGGAAGTTTCTAAATCTTTCTCTATTCATTTCAATTGAGAAATACTTGTTGCACAAGGAAATCAATGTCTAACATTGTTGGTAATTGATTTGCCAAATTTGTGTACAATTGGGAAACTATGAGATGATCATCTCACAGGATGAGACGACCGTCTTGCTTGCGAGACAACTGTTTCAGCTATCATAGATTGTGAAATTTCCAAAATTGTTGCAAAAATTTGAGATCTTCCAGTCCCTTCCACTCCCACACAGACTGGGAACCTGGACCCAAGCTTCACCTATAAATAGAGGGGGTACTAGGGCTTCCCAGAGCACGACACAGACAATTGAGAAACAATTGCTCTGACAAATGTTGTCCTCTCTGGTTGTAGTAACCACGAGAGCCCGAGCAAGTTCTACCCCACTAGGGAGGAACATCAAGGGAAATTTCAATTGAGATGATTGTCGTGGGAGAGCAAGACAATGACTAGTACACCGACAGAGAGGGACAACTCCTTGATTTTTTTGGTAGGATGATAGGAGTTTTAGGCAGTTCATATGGACTACCATAGAAGCGAGAGGTCGTCGTCTTCTGTTAGGAGGACAACGTCAACCAGTAGTCCATGATAAGAGGAGTTGCTGAAGAACACAACATTTGTGACTGTAGTCTGTGGTGCAGACCAGGAGGCACAACAGTCAGAAGAGGCCCAGTGCAACTAGGATTTAGAAGTTGCGCATCTACGATGACGAGGATTGTCGTTGGGCTTCTCCAGGACCAAGTATATCCTCAAAACCATCCTTCCTGCATTCTAGTTATTGACATGATCTACTGATTATGGGAATATGGTAGATAAAATTTTAAATTCTATTGCCTGCTATGTAGTCATATTTTCCCTACAGTGGTATCAGAGCCAACGTCAATTTACTATATTATGGGATAATTGATATAATCAAATTTTGGTTTTGTTCTATTAATGCATGTGATGTGAATAATATATTGTCAAATGCAAACACCACGATAATCCCAAACTAATATATATATGACATATATATGCAATTTACATGATTCACCCTAAGAGCAGTTTTGATTGTGGATGTGGAGCATGGTTATGGCCAATAACCCCTATTTGTGCATGGTTGTATGTGGTTGGTTTATCCATTTATCTTGGTTTGTGTATCGAGCCTCTATCTTATCTTCCCAATGTAAAGTATTTTCTTTCCTACCTTTTCTCCCCTAGAATGTAACTCGAGGTTTCTCTATAATCATGTAAAAGTAGGATAGTTTAATTTCCTGTTATGATGAAGATTGAAGGTGTCCCGAACACAAGTCAACTGACTGAAGGACCTTGGAGGACATGGTGGACAAGTCAGCGTGATCGCCTGGTGGACCCGACTGATCTGTTGGAGGATCTATTCAATGGTGGATAGAAGGACCAGATGACCGGTGAGATGACCTAACAACCATCCAGGAGGTGAGCACATCGGTTCAAGAGTTGAACCGATCGACCTAGATTGGAAAAGCATGAATCTTCATCAACAAGTTTATGCATGTGAAGTAGACCTAGATGACCATAATTCCTTGTGTCTCCAAGGGATTACATTAGGCTGAACATAATCATCGCTTTCATTTATTGCATTTATTTGTTATGGAATATAGTATGTATATGATACTTACTATATTTGTGGTGATTGGATAAAGTATATGTATTTATACAAACTCCCTCAATTAAAATATTAATTCCTAGATGCTTTCCAAAAATGGCACACATAAAAAGCTTGATTGACCAAGCATAGGTGATGTCAAAGTGTGGTATGCCATTTATCTTGTGGAAGTGTGATGGTAATGATGTAGGTGCCACCAAAGTGGGGTACATTGTTATTGTGTCAACTTTTGGGTCAAGTTTAACTGGTGATTCTTAGAGCGTCTAAGCCCAGAAGCATGCAGATGATTATGGCAAGGAGTTGCGTATATCATTTATCCAAGAGTTGCATATGATGCAATTGGCATGATGGCCTACCTAAATAGTCAAGTTATGGGTGATCAACCAAAGCTGACTCATGACTTGATGAAATATAGATCTTGGCCCACTAGAATTTTGTATGTTGCAATATTCTAAATTGATATTGATGGCTATCAATTTGAATAAAATACTGGGAGCGATAATAATTAAAGCCTAATTAATATCATCAATTTTTTTTCAATTCAAATCAAATCAAAAATGGTTTTTGATAAATGCCAATGTTCTCTTGTAATCAATGATGAACAAATCTGATTTGTGATTGGTCCTGAAGAAGGACTAGCTTGACGGGAGAAATTTCCATGACTGGTTTTGGACTTTGAGAAGGGTTCTCAAAGAAGAGTGCAAGCTCTATGTCCTTGACAAACCAGTGCCTGAAATACCTCCTCCTGATGCACCTAGGGTACAAGTTGATGCTTACTAGAAGCATGCCAATGATGCCTTAGAGATAAAGTACCTTATGCTAAGTTGCATGAACTATGAGTTGCATGAGCAATGTGAGGACATGAGTGTTCTTGGGATGGTGACACATCTTAAGAAGGTAACACTTCATCTTGACATGAAAGAAAGGAACATTATCTTAAAGGTGTTGCTTGAGTCGAAGATGACAGAGGGAACCTTAGTAGAAGAACATGTGCTCAATATGACTGGACATGTATATCATCTTGAAGAGTTGGGATTCACCTTGAGCCAAGAGTTGGCTACTGATATGATTCTAAAGACTATTCTAGAATCATATAGTCATTTTATAATGTTACCATGTGAGTAATTTGGATGGACAGATGTCATAATTGCTTGCCATGTTGATTCATGTTGAAGCAAAGGTGAAGAAGGACAAGCTTGTGATTGCGATTAGCAAGGATGAGTCCAAGGATCAAAGCAAGACCGAGAAGAGTTTTGTGGTCAAGCCTAAGTCCAATTCTTCAACACTCAAGATAAAGAGAAAGAAAAGTACAAGAGAAAGTCATCCTTTGTACTTGAAGGCTATCAGGAAGCAGAAGATGGGGATGGTGATCTCCACTTTAGGTATATACGTTATTGAGATAAATCTATCTACTTTATCATCTTGGGTATTAGATATTGGATGTGGATCTCACATATGTTCTCATATGCAAGATCTGAAAGGAAGTAGGCCTTTGGAAAAAGGTGAGGTGGAACTACTAGTTGCTAATGGTGCAAGAGTTGCAACTAGTGCAGTTGGAACCTATAGTATATATCTGCCCATGGGGCTTGTAATTTAGTTAAAGAATTGCTATTATGTACCTACTATAAATAGAAACATCATTTTTGTATCTTGTTTGGACAATGATGCATTTTAATTCCATATTAAAAGTGGTCGATGTTCTATTTCAAAAGATGGGATCTTTTATGGCAGTGCCCCTATGTATTATGCTCTTTACTTTTTATATCTTAAGAAAGATGCATATAATGTTTATACCAAAAGACTGAAACTCAACAACTCAAACAAAACATACCTTTGGCATTGTCATCTAGGGCACATAAATGAGAATTGCATATCTAGACTCCATAAAGATGGTTATCTGGACTCTTTTGATTTCGAACCATTAGGGAGATGTGAATCTAGTTTGTTGGGCAAGATGTCTAAGACCCCTTTCATTGGTAACAATGAGTGGGCTAGTGATCAATTAGGACTCATACCTACTGATGTGTGTGGACCATTTAGAATTGTTGCTAGAGGTGGGTTTTAGTACTCTATTACCTTCATTGATGACTTTAGTAGGTATGGCTATGTTTATTTAATGAAACAGAACTCTGAAGCTCTTGAAAAGTTCAAGGAGTTTATGAACAAAGTATAGAACCAAATTGGTAAAAGTGTTAAGGCACTTCATTCTGATTGAGGTGGATAATACTTAAACCAATAGTTTGAGGACCTTCTTAGAGCCCATGGGATTGTATCATAGTGGACTCCACCTAGAACAGCTCAACATAATGGTGTATCAGAAAGAAGGAATCACACATTACTGGATATGGTGCGACCGATGATGAATTTAGTTGAGCTTCTGACTACCTTCTGGGGGTATGCTCTATAGACTGTCGTGTTTACACTAAACCGAGTACCATCTAAGTCAGTTCAAAAGACACCATAGAGATATGGACTGGGAAGCGTCCCAATATGTATTTTATAAGGATTTCGAGTTGTGAAGCTTATGTTAGAAAGATGCTTCCTGAGAAGCTTGGTCCTAAATATGATAAATGTTATTTTATTGGGTATCCTAAGGAAACTAAAGGATATTACTTTTACTACATATTTGACAACAAAGTGTTTGTTGCTAGAGATGTTGTATTCCTAGAAAAGGGTTATTTCCAAAGGGATCGGTGGGAGGCAAGTAGAACTCAAAGAGGTTAGAGAACAACAAGAAAACATTGAACCAATAGATGTACAAGATAACCTAAAGATCCACAAAGTCTTGTGGAATATCAAATTCCTCAAGTAACACATGAACCTCATAGATCTAATAGGACACACCTTGAGCCTGAAAGATTTGGATATCTTGTAACTCAAGAAGGCAGTTAATTGGTCATAGATGATGAGCCGATTTCCTATTAAGATGCTATAGAGGGACCAGAGTCTGAGAAATGGCTTGAGGACATGAGATATGAGATGGAATCCATGTACACCAACAAAGTATGGACTTTGGTAGATCCACATGAAGGGGTAAAACCCATAGGGTGCAAACGGGTCTTCAGGAAGAAGATCGACGTGGATGGTAAAGTACAAACCTATAATGGAATATTGGTAGCAAAGGGTTTCAGATAAGTTCAAGATGTTGACTATGATGAAACCTTTTCTCCAATGGCCATGGTTAAGTCCATCAGGATCATGCTTTCTATTGTAGCTTATCATGACTATAAAATTTGGCAAATGGATGTAGAAACCACTTTCTTTAATAGGAAATCTTTTTGAGGATGTGTATATGACACATCATGAATGGTTTATAGATCCAAACTTTGCAAATAAAGTTTGTAAGCTACAAAGGTCAATCTATGGATTGAAGTAAGCATCTTAGATTTCGAATCTTCATTTTAATGAGATCGTCAAAGGGTTAGGCTTTATTCAAAATGAAGATGAACCTTGTGTGTACAAGAAGGTCAGTGAGAGCATAGTGACATTCCTCATATTGTATGTTGATGACATACTATTGATGGGGAATGACATCCCTACTTTACAAAAGGTAAGGGCATGACCGGCCTAAATCGCGCGTCCAAAAGTGGAGGTAGATTTGAGGTAGTCGAGCTTTTACATTTATAAACCTGAATCCTTCTAGGCCCCCGCAACTTTTTTTACGGGGTTGAAGTAGATATACAGGGTCAAACACAGGGACAAGGGGGGTAGCGTTGAGAACCCAAAATTGACACGCTACACTCTGGTGGGTAAAAAGAGATATAAATTCCCAAAAGGAAAACAGCAAGATGTCACAAATAAAACAAAGAAAACTATCTCCAACTGGAACTACAAGAGAGATTTAAGGTTTTAGTCATTTAGTAGTTTTTAGGGGTTTTCATGCAACAGAAACAGAAAGATAATACTAGAGCTAGGGCAAGATGCGCAGGATAAGAATACAGCAAAACAAGCGGCAACAGTAACACCCTGCACCCCTCCTCTCAGAGCGGGTACTTATAACCAAGTGTCAACACCCATCTCGAGGTTGTCGGACTTAAGTTAGAGTGGAATGTTATGGAAATGACTCCGTTCCAGGCACTCTCGTACTCCAGAATCAGACCAAACACTAGAGCCACAACACGACTCTCGAGGCTGTTGCGACGGGAAAACACGATTCAGTAGCTAAGCGAAATGCGATCCAAACATGCAAGCTAGAGTTCAGATATCAAACATAGCAGTCATCCAATATATCGCACCAAGCATAGAGCAGTAAGTAATTAAGTTTTTCTATTTCCATACACATTAAGGGTCTTAATACATTGTGTAGGAAAGGAATTAAATAACAGAATTAAAGATAGATTTCACCTTCTTGATGTAGAAGGGCGACAGACTACATCGCTCTCCCACCCGATACCGGACAGGGGCCTAGCCCGATACAGCGGTGTCGGGCGACACACTCTCTCAAGCAGCACACCGTGACGGCCGACTGTATCGTTCAAGGACCTGGCCGATATGCTCAAGTCGGGCGACACACATGACGGGCGAAGCGTATCGGGTTTGATATCGTGTCGGGCATGGAGTGACGTGTCCTACTGTCGGGCACTTGTGTCGCTCGTCATCGTTGGCTGATATCGGCCCGCAGTGTCGCCGGGGACGGTTCTAAGTGAACTATCCCCTCCCTCTCGGGACGAGGAAGGGATCACCTAGTGTCGCCCGACACGAGCACTGGGGCACGATACTCCTGCTCTCGCAGTTTCCTCTGAAGATCACTCAAAGCTACCAACTGTCCGAATTTCGGAGTATCCGAATTGTCTTTTCGGCTTCCTGTAGCTACTATTTATAGGCAGCGGTTGGAGGAAGTTATGGTGCCTGAAGCGCCACATGTCCTCCTTATTTGTGGGTCGGTGGACGGTCGATACTGGTATCGCTCGGCTCAGGAGTGTGGGCTATCGGTCACGTGATGGACGACGCGCCTACCGGTGGGTGGCTGTGTCACCCGACAAGCTGGGTTTTTGGGGCGAGCTGGGCTCCCTATCGGGTAGACGGCGTGTCGTCCATCTGCTCCTTCTTGCGCGGCATCCTTTTGTCGTGTGTCATTGTGTCGCTCCACCCTGCCGGGCGGAGGTTGTATCGGGCGTCAGGAAGGCCGAAACAGACTTGGACTTATTCTGTGGGCCGGGACGGTCTTATTGCACCAAAACGAGGAAAAACTCTACAAAAGATGGAAATATAGGATTAAGAGCATTGCTTGGCCAATTATTGCGAAAGTGCATACAAAAGAGAGGAAAATAGCTAAAAATTACAGTTTTGATAACAGAAAAACAGTCTAAAATATCACAAAAATTGGTGTTATCAGGGCATGGCTTGGAAATACATTCTCAATGAAAGACTTAGGAGAAGCATCCTACATCTTGGGGATAAAGATCTATACAGATAGATCTAAAAGGCTTCTTGGACTAAGTCAAAGCACATACATTGACAAAGTATTGAAGCGGTTCAACATGGAGACTCAAAGAGAAGAAAATTGCCTTCACGTCATGGTGCCCCTATCTCTAGAGCTCAATGTCCTAGTTATTGTGAAGAAAGGGAACACACGAGTGTGATTCCATATGCCTCAACAATTGAATCAATCATGTATGCATGTTGTGTACCCGTCCAGAAGTCTTGTATGCCTTGAGCATGATGAGAAGATATCAGTAAGATCCAGGTGATTCTCACTGGATAGCCATGAAGAACATCCTCAAGTACTTGAAAAGGACTAAGGATCAGTTCTTGGTCTATGGAGGAGAGGAAGAGTTGGTGGTAAAATGTTACATCGATGCATGCTTCCAAACTGATTAAAATGATTACAAGTCACAATCTGTCTCAACAACGGATCTTTGAGCTGGAAGAGTTCCAAGCAAGAAATAGTTGTTGATTCTACAATAGAGGCCTATTATATTTCTACATTGAGTGCAACAAAGGAGGTTGTATGGATCAAGAAGTTCATCACAGAACTCAGGGTTGTTCCAAGCATCAGTGAGGAAATCGAGCTATATTGTGTCAACAATGGAGCTATTGTGCAAGCTAAGGAACTTAGATCACATCAGCACTCAAAGCATGTACAAAGGCGATATCATCTCATATGAGAGATCATACAGTGAGGAGACATAAATATTTGCAAAGTACCAACTGAGAACAATGTTGTTGATCCCTTGACAAAGGTACTTTCATAGCAAAATCATGATGGTCATGTAAGGTCACTGGAAATAAGATTTGTAGGTGATTGGCTCTAAGTGCAAATGGGAATTTGTTGGTTATGTATGCCCAGAGAGCCCATCATGTGATAATTGTAATGGCATATCATGTAAAAATGATTTGATTGTTAATAAAAGTTAAGCTACCAATTTATTTTATTTAATTCAATTATGAGATAATGATGTAACATTATAAATGCTTAGAGAATAATATTACTCAATGACATATGTCTTCAAGTGTTAGCCTTATTGAAGTGAGATTATATGGATGTTAAGAGTGCATATACATATTCTCATTATGTCCCTGATCAGTTGTTATTGTGGAAGGTTGATAGACAACAATGGCACATAAGATCATAGTGTGAGTTGGATGATGACTAAATCTCATTAGTCATGATATGGCGATATCAAGCCAAGCACACAGATACATGTTACATAACAGTGTATCAGACATACCCACTGTGAGATTGACACATGGAGGACATCATCATGGAAGTCATAGTCATCTCTCACAGTGATGGTGGTGGTTGTGGTTCTTAGACCTGAAATCATTGCACTCAAAACATGTCATTAGGTACACTTTGACATCATCAAACGCAGTCTTGAAACATGGGTTGTTATAACGGTGATGATTGGGTGGCTTTGACACATGGGGATTGATTGTGAATGAGTGATATGGGATTTGTCCCTCCTACTGTACTATGATGTCCTAGGCCTCTTGATAAGTGAGATTGAGAAAGGCATGGCCATGCACAAGTGAGTCAATATGTGATATTGAGCTTACATACATCTCATACACTCTGCCCTTGGTTCAAGAAACAAGATTAAATAATAATGAGGGTGACTGCTCCATGCCTCTAGTTCAATATGGACATCAGTGAGAAAGGAACTATACAAACATTGTAACACCATACATGGATTGTAGGTTGAATTTGTTCCCCAATTTCCATTTGCTTTGGTGGCATTGATGTGCGACTAGGCACCACTCATTGCATGTGATGTCATAAGTGTTATGGACATTCACTGCCAACAAAATATGAGACCTATAGGGTCACACACATAGGTCTTAAACTAGAAGAGGATTTCAGATCTTGAATAACATTTGAATTAAGTGCTAAAGTGTTTAGGCATTTTATTCACACAACAAACAAGCTTATAACACTGCCAAAGGCCCATCTCAATGTTGAGACAGTTGTATAGAGTACCAAACGATTGTCTCAAGTGTTGAGATGGGTGTCTGGGGGGTCAGACTTGTTGTGAGTTAAAACTGGCAAAGGCATGAACTGACCCAACCAAACCGGCTCGAATCGGGTCACCAGATGACCGTCTGGGTGACCGAGATGGCCGTCTCGATCACCTAAATGGTCCTCTGGTGTCGTCTCGCATGGGTGAGATGGTATAGTTTGGTTGGGGAAGGTTCTAGATGTTTACCTATTCATTTTGCTTGAGCAATATTTTTTGCATAAGGAAATCAATGTCTAATATTGATGGGAGTTGATTTACCAAATTTGTGTACAATTGGGAAACTGAGACAACCATCTCGGTTGCGAGATGATTGTTTTGGATGTCATAAATTGTGAAATTTCTAGAATTGTTGCAAAAATTTAAGATCTTCTGGTCCCTTTCACTCCTGCAAAGACTGGGAACCTGGACCCAAACTCTGTCTATAAATAGAGGGGTATTGGGGCATCCCAGAGCACAACACAGACAACTGAGAAATAGTTGCTCTGGCAAATGTTGTCCTCTCTGGTTGTGGTAAATACGAGATCCCTAAAAAGTTCTACCTAACAGGGGAGGAACAACAAGGGAAAGAGCAACTGAAATGATTGTCATGGGAGAGCAGGTCAGTGACTAGTGCACTGACAAAGAGGGATGAATCTTTCCTGATTGTTCTGGTAGGATGACATGGGTTCTAGGTGGTCCGTGTGGACTACCATAGAGGTTGGAGTTCGTTGTCTTTTTCTAGGAGGACAACGTCAACCAGAAGTCTGTGGTAAGAGGAGCTGCTGAAGAAGACAATGTTTGTGACTGCAATATGTGGTGCAGACTGGGAGGCACAGCAGTTAGACGAGTCCCAGTGCAACCATGATTTAAAACTTTCACATATATGACAAAGAGGATTGTCATTGGACTTGCTCCAGGACTAGGTATATCCTCAAAACTATGCTTCCTGCATTATAGTTATTGATGCGGTCTACTAATTATAAGAATATGGTAGATACAATTTTAAATTTTGTTGTCTGCTCTGTAGACATATTTCCCTACAGTGGCTAACTACCAAACACATGTACAAAATATAAACATGTTCACATGTACAATCCATACATACAACCAAGGAATACTGCCAAAACAATATCGAGGTACATATCATCTATAAAATGTAGCCCTCCTAGACCTGATAATAGAGAGACAACACATAGGACTCTACTACACCATATAGCAGCTTATCCAACCTTATACGTTCACTGATATTTAAGCTTCTCTTCCTTAACAACATGATCTCTATCACACTGTGCATGACCACCTAAAACGATGTGGCAAGCGAAAAGGGTGAGACCCATGTCCCAATGAGAGATATCTCTCTACCAACAACTATCATAAACATAGATTATGTTTAAATAGGAAATAACATTATTAAATAGGATGAGAAAATTCAACTAAATGAATATATTAAACTAGATACACATGCTAAGAAGGTTACATAGCTACAACAGATAAGTATAACATATTATGTATTTATAAGGAATATGAAGAACATGTATAACAGTTGATTTCTCTTACCGCATTATAATGCAACTGAGTGATACAAGAAACAAGGCAAGGGTAAACATCCAACGTGATGTGTGTTTAACCCTAAACAAATATACTACATGGCTGTATTACATCTTTTATTAAGCCCTAGGTAATTTGAGTCATATCACCCAAATTCCAACTGACCACCGCTTGGTCTCAATCCATTCCATTCAAGATCAAGGAAAAGCCATACTCCAAGATCTTCTTCGACACTACTTGGTCAGTACAAGTCTACAATGTAGTGTCATATCAGTCAAACTTCCAACAATGACATATAGTGAAGCTGAAAATAACTAGCTCACCTTGGTACTGGCCAAGGCGCTAGAAATAAGGGTATACAAACCCAATCACCGAGGCACAACCACATTCGTCCTCCAATCACATCAAATATATATAATCACCTAGATACGCTTGCGGCCATTCTCAAAACTAAAGGCCATATATGACTGCAGCCATCCTCCTAAAAACAACTGGGGTGAGGATGACAAGCACCCTGCATACTCAATAGTATGCGCTCGAAGTTTCCCTTAGGAAGACTTGTTTCACCATCTAGTAAGTTCTCACACTGGAATGGATCTACGGTACATGACACTACATGATTAGGGCTCCAATTGATTTGTTAAGCCATTTGGGTGTCTTTTATACTGCATCCATTAAGTTACATACAAAACCTAAAAAGATTCTACAAAAATAAGGATAGAGTACAACTTCAAAATATATAAAATGTATAAGATATAAAATGTCACGTCATGACTTGATACTATTTGAATGCCATACAGAAAACCATCACCATTATCACACCATGAGATATCAATCCCTTATCACATCACACAAGGATATCACCTCAATTAGGCACTAAACTTCTCCCAAGGTCATAAGACCATTCACATTGTTCCTACAAAACATCATTATCTCTCCATGCCTCATCAAGGCTCATAACCACCACACATGTGTCATATAAGTATTATTATGAGCAATCATTAGCTATGATTTTTATTCAACCAACAAATTAGGGTTTCAACAAGTAGTAGATATATAGTACTTCATTATTATATTAATTACTCAAGTAAGATAATCATTGACACTATTTACTCAAATTAGGGTTAGGGTTTCTCATAGCTAACCAATTTAGGGTTTCACAACAGTAATTAATATTTAACTTAATGTTCACCAGTTCCCACATTCTTGGTAGTCATTAGATCAAGCATCATTATCATAAACCATCAATCATGAAAGGAGGCAAACATAGTGAACAATCCAGATGAAATCATCTCTAGTGACTGATTAGGGTTATGTACCCTAGCAACCACTTTAATTAAGACCATATAGTGACTATATGGGTTAAGAACCACTAGGATTGGTTCCCATAGTGACGGTTAGGCTTAGTACCCATCATAGCAGCCACAAGCAATGCATCAACATGGCAACCAACAACCATAGCAACCGTAAGCTCCACCTCATTGACCACACAAAAACATAGTATAAGGACCCTGACCCACGTTTTGGGATAACCCTATTTGATTTTCTTAAGTATGTTGCTTAGATCCTTTTTCTAATCATTTGAGATGTAATTAGGATATGTTGGAAGCTTGAGTTCCTTGTTTGAGCTTGTTTGGTTGATGTTTGTGTTTTTTGGAGAGGTTCTGGTGCAAATTGCAATTTACATAGGATAAAGGTTGGTGTACAAGTTTTCCACATCTAGTGTGTTCCTTATCTCTCTTGGTATCATCTAGAGAAAAGAGAAAGAGATGGACATCTTGTTTGAACCTGGATGAGTGGTGACATCCTTGGTGGTGTTTTGGACACATGTTTGAGGTGTATATTACACCTAGAGGTGTTGTCTCGGGCTTGAGAGCCTTGGGGAGGCCTTGTATCAGGTTGGGGATGTCATGAGGGACATCCTATCAGTTTGTGGTGCCTAGGGTTTATCCCTATTCATTTGTGAAGAAAGGTAGATATGTGTATCGACCATAACCTAGGAAGGTGACCTAGTGGGCGAGACATGGACCTTATCACCTTGTTGCATGGTGTTGCAAGTGTCCTTTCTTCATGGACATGTGTCATCTAGGGTTGTTTAATGGTGAAACCTTTCCTTTTTTCTCTCTTTCATCACTCTTGTATATATATATCTCTTTCTCTCCATGAAAGAGAAACCTTTTGGTTATCTTTGCATTCACTCCTTGGTGGTTGATCTTGAGCTTGACGAGTACTCTCCCTTAGATCTTGGTGGATGAGCCTAATCTTTTGGTGTTCTCATTTCATCTTCTTCCTTGGTAAGACATGATCCTTAGCTCTTCTTTCTCTCCTTCTTTCTTCTTCTCATCCATGGACCTTGGTTATCTCCTTTCCCTCTCATGCTCTCTTAACCATGGTTCCATCTTCTTTCTTAGAGGTGTTGTAGTGATCGAGCTTGGAGGATCTTCTTCTACCTTGGAGCTTAGAGCTTGGCGATGATCCTTGAGGCGGGTTATATAACTCTAAACCCTTTGTTATTATCACCTCTACTGGTTATGTTAATACTTATTCTTAGCTCATTATCTCTTGCATGCTAGTAACTTTTCTTGGTAGCTTTACATTCTATTTTGAGAAAGGAACTTTGCTTAGTAACTGTTTTGCATTGTACTTTCTTTTGCCTTGGTAGTAATGTCGTCTTGAGGTTGAAGATGAGTTTGATGATATGCCTTTGTTGCCAATATGCTTGTGGAGGCTGATAGGTAGGACGGGCTGAGATGTTTGGGTGGTCGTCACGACCTGTGACAACCCCAGTCGTAACCCTTTGTGGAAGGTCGTCATGACCTTGAGAGGTCTAGATCGACATTCTTCGGTAGAATTCAGGATGTCATGCCTTATTCTCAAGTAAACTTCAATATGTGATGTGTTATAATGATGTGCGATGTGGAGTGGTAGTCATCACGGTTAGTCATTACCCTTGATGCGTTACTAAGCCTGTCACGATAGAGGTGTTGTTGTCCGATATGTCTAGGGTTGCTTTGCTCGACATACATGTTGTCCATCGCAATGTTGCATTAACTCGATATGCCGACACCCATTATGCCTTGATGGTGTTTCCTGATACACCTTCTTGGCCGACACCCTCTCCTTGAGGTGTTGTGCCTAATACACACATAGTGATGCCTAACCCGAAACACACCTTGGGTAGGTAGGCCGATACCCTACCTTAGTATGGTTTCCTGATACCTTTGAAGGACAATCTGATACCCTATGTGAAACCCTAGTCAATATCTTGAGGTAGTGGTTGAGACACACCATGTTGATTCGAGGGGCACATGGTACAATGTGATATCCAACGGAATAGTTGTACATATGATGTTGAGATCTATGTTCCTATACCCCATGGCATGTTCTATAATGTTAATGAGAAACATGCTTCTATGCCTCATAACACGCATCATAATGATGATGAAATTGATAACATAAGGGTGGTTTATCCAACCTTGTAAACCCTAATTGGGTAGAGTGAAACCCTAATTTTATGATGTAAAATGTATCGCATGAGTCCTACGAGACGATAGTTTTGATGATATATTGCCTTCTTGCTATCATTTTCTAACCATACAGGGAGCACTAGTCTATGTACATAGTTAGGTATGAGCTATGATGGTTATGATATGTTTGAATGGGCCTTGTGAGGCATAAAATGTTGTTGACATCCTTGAAAGAGGAGGTGAATGGTATTGTGACCTAATGTTGGCTTATTGACTTGTATGAGATGTTTTCCCTCAATGATGAGAGGAGGGGTTGTCACCACAAGATATGTGCTTCTCGTGATGAACATTGGTCCTTCTGATGGACATTGGTCCTTGTAATGGACATATGATGAATAGCAGGCATAAAGTGATGATGTGATGAGATCACACCCTATACGCTTCAATATGTTCTGGCGATGTTCCATGCCCTTATTTATGTAGAGTTTGTTTAGAGGTTGTACGTTGTAACTTGATTGATGTCGAAAGGTGTTTAACTTGGTCTAATTAATCAAGAGGAATCTAATAGTGTAGTTTGCCATGTTCCATAGATCCATTCAGTGTCAACACTTGTTGAACGGTGAAACGAGTTTAACGCGGAGTGCATATTGTTGAATATGTGGGGTGCAAGTTGAGGTATCTCCTTGTGTCTCGAATGTATATATATGGGATTGGATGTGGTCATACCCCAATAAGTCTACATCTGCGGTTGTAACTCAATTTGAGATATAGGAATGGCTGCGGTCATATCCTAATAAGAGTACGGTTGTGGTCGTAACTCACTAGCGTCGTGACTTGTACCAACGCGGGCTAGATATGTACAGCTGGACTATAGGTTGCTGATAGCAGTCTCACTAGTGATGTCACTACCAATATTCTCACATGGACCGAGGGGATGAGGTCATGGATTCTGTCTCTTCCACTAGACCTTGTATGGCACTTAGTTTGGATTATCAAGTGGTCTGTTGGATTTGGGTGATATGACACAAATCCTTGGGGCATAACAAAATACATTATTAGCCATGTAGTATAATTGAATAGGATCAAAATATGAAAACATTGGATGATGCCTTGCTTGATCTTTATACAATGTTGTTGATAGGAAATATACATGTTCTTCATATTCCTTATAATTATTAAGATGTTTCATAAATTCAACAGTAATTACTTTTTTGTTAATAATGAATACCTGCTTCACACAGTTGAAATTATGTTGCTGCTTAGTTTATCTTATTTGTGATAATAATAGAGTAAGTGCTGAGTTATATCTCCCACTGAGATTTGGAATCTCACCCCATGGGTTTCCCACACCCTTTTTAGGTGGACGAGCACGAGGAGATAGAGATCATGTAGCGGATGTTCAGTACGAGGGCCAATAGTTGATGAGGTTGGCAGTGTTGCTGGATGTATTTTGTTGATAGAGTCCTAGAGTCATCCATGTACACTCGAGTCTTTGGGAACGTTTTGTAGATGTTTCGTGAACGTGCTTTCTTTATGTGATTGGCTTATATACCTATTATGTACAGATGTGGTAGAATCATGTATATATGTTCTAGAATAGTTGTTTAATTATAGGTTGATAGCGTGTCTTTTATATGCTTTAAGGCATGAAAGGACTTATATTTGGAGGTTCTTGCTGTTTGGCAGTTTATGAAAATGGTTTTATTTTTTTAGTGCTTTCCAGTAATTTGTTCATTAATCGTTCTTCAGCGATTATGTTTTGAGTAATCTCACTTTGTGTTGCACGGGGCATCACACGTATAGACCACTCAAGAACTCCATGCATAGCGGTTGCATGGAAAATGTAGAGAAGGATACGATTGAAACACATAGTTTAACTTCAAGAATCCAAAGAGTCACCAAATTGAAAACCACATGAAGAAGATGAGAACCAAGACCCTAATTGTGATCACCACAAGACACAACATAGAAACCATGGTAAGAGAAATAAAATGCCATAAACATAAGATCCACAAGTTGATTTACATCGTGAAACCAAAACCAACATGAAGTAAGGTTCATCGAGGAAATCATCCTCAAAACCCTAAAATACAATCGTCACATCATAGGAAAATCAACAATGATTCAAGAGGGGAAGAATCAACATTTCAAAACATCACATGCATTCATCCAAACCCTCAATCACCAAGGGATAAAATAGAAGATTATGAGGAAAAAATCATCATTCGTGATGTGCATGTAGGGAACAACACTTTTGCCTTCAAAAAGATCTCAGGTACAAGAATTAGGGTTCAAGAAAAAGGGATAATCTATACAAGATAACCACATAATCATTAACCCTAGCTCAAGTTATTATTATCATATTACTTATAATCACATTTTTAATAAAGATAATTAACATGCAAGAGGAGTGCAACAATTATTGAGGGGAAAGTTATATAAATCATCTTGGATTATGATGAAACAACTTCCAAGCAAAGAAACTCCAAAGAAGAGAGAGAAACCTAGCTTGATCGCCTCCACAACCAAGCTAGTCACCACCTCAAAAGAGAATAACAACCCTAGGTTAAAGAAAGCTCAAGATAGTTAAAAAATCCTAGACCAAAATGAACAAGAAAGGGAAGAGAGGGGATCTTCATCTCACTTAGGTACTACCATGGGAAAACCATGGATTCGACCACGTAAATAGAAGTTCCTCAAGAGACACTACCATGGCAACCCATGGATTCTACAAAGAGAAGAAAGAGAGGTAGGGTTTGTAAGAAAAATGAAACCAAGAAGGATAGATCACTTACCAAGAAAAAAGAACACCAAATGATCACCAAAGGGAAGTTTCTCCAACCCTAGATCACACATGCAAGGGTTCGGCCACCTAGCTCCAAGGTTGAGATCTTCTTCATGACCAAGATCATAAGGGATGGGATCTAAGGATGATAGAGAGAGAAAGAGGTTTAAATAGATCACTTGCATGCAAAGAGAGGTGTAGGGTAGAGAGAGGTAAGGGAGTCTAGGTGTCAAACCACTAGTCCCACTTGTCTTCCAAAAACTCGTCCATGTAAGCACCAAGAACATGCATGCGTCAAGGGTGATAAGGTCAAGGTAGGCTAGCAAACATCTTGGTCCTTAAAACACTTAGGTCAAAGAAAAAACATGGAGACCTAAGAAAGGTAGAGACTACTACAAACAAGACCAAAAGAAGGCACATCAGTTGCCACACACACACAATTGGGTCAACATCCATGCAAAACCCTAATTATCAACTCATGATATCACCTCCTCAACCAAGGTACAGCAAGGCGCCCCTATGCACCACTCTCTCCAACATGATGCCAAAACATGTGAGGCACATCAAACATGTAACAAATTGCAAGATAAACCCTAAGCATGAGGAAATTGCAACTTGGCCCAAAACAAGCGCACATATATCATAACTAGCTCAAACATCATCCACAGTGGCCCAAACTTAAAACACAAGCATGTCACATGTTATTAAGGCATATCACATGATTATATTAAGGTTTTAAGCATCTGATTATGTTAAGCAAGCAAGATCAAACATAAATCTAAGTCAGGGGTCTTACAACCATAAATCCCTAACATGAATTTTGTCCCCAAAATCCTATGCAAAAAGAGATGGGTGTTTCCTACGCATCTCAAACTATAACTCCCACGTGGCTTCTTCCATACCATGGTGATACCAAAAAACCTTAACCAACTTTATATCCTTCTTCTTCAACTTATTCACTCTCCAATCCAAGATCAACTTAGGACCTTCAACATACGACATATCCTCCTCCAACTTGACCTCCATAGTATGCAACACTAGCTCAATATCTGGATGACACTTCCTCAACATAGAATCATGGAAAACCAGATGCAACATGTGCAACTGTAACGAAGTAAAATCTGGGTATATTATCTTTTTGTCCCTTTCCTAAGATTTTCCTATCTTTTATATCCTTTTTTCCTTGATGATGAATTTTCAGAATTATTATTGGTTTCAAGTGAATTTGATCAAAATGCATGCCAATGTATGGGTTTATGCACAAATACCTCAATGGATGTTTTAATTAAGGGCCCAAAGTGCAAATTTACCACTTAAATGATATATTGTTAAAATAAATTTGTTTAGAACATTCCTTTGCCTTATGGTGTAAGTAAGAGATAAAGAGATAAGTAATAATGCTTTAAACATGTTAATGTGATATTGAATTATCTAATATGAGAAATAGTAGTAATAATGGATAATGGGCTAAAATCATAAAAGGAAGACTAATTGATTAAAAATAACTTGTCCTTTGGGTCTCAATTGACTTAAGGGCAAGTTTCATAATTTTGGGATAATAAAAATCATGTCTAATTTATTTAGAGAATAAAAGATGATTTTTCCTCCAAAATATGAATAAAATATTTAATGACTCCAAAAAGTGGCAACTAATCTTGGATTCATAATCTACACATTAAAAATTAGCCTTTGGGTGAATTTTCATGAAATTTGATAATCTTTAATGGACATGTGTAGATTAGGAGAGAGAAAGTATGTAAAAATCCAAAATATTAAATAATATATTAATAATACCAAGAGATAAAATTAATGGGCAATTTGTCTTCCATATGTTTTGGTTTGCTTAAGGATGAAGTTTCACATTAATTGGTGTTTTTAGAAGTCTCTAATGCATTAAGAAAGAGAAGCTATGAATTACTTTACAAGAATTAAATAAAATATCTAGAGTCTTTAAAAGTGAAATCTAATTGCATATTCATATTCCTCATGTCCAAAATAGGATAGGTGCCAAATTTCTTTAAATTTGGAGTTCATTTACACCCTCAAATGAGGAGAGAGAAAAGGTTAAATAAATGTATATATCACTATAATCCGAATATGATTTGGAATAACACTTATGTGTCACACATTGATATGTCAGTACGTGATTCTGGCCATCAGATTTCTGATTAGACGACTCATGGATTGTCTACTATCTTATACCCAAATAGAAACCAACAGTTGTTTTATGATTTTCTCTCGTTTCTTCATCTTTGCTCAAGATTTCTTCTCCATTGTGTTCTATATTGAATTCCACACGCAATGACCCCCTACTCAAAAACTATGATTGAGTATTTTGCAAACACTTAATTTTTCTCCTCGAGCTTCCATAGTGGCTACATGCACACGGTCATATACCCATCCGTGCCTATAAAAACCTATGCCCAGACTTATACAAGTGCCATTGCAACCTTCTCCTCGCTCCAATTTCTCTTTTCTTTGGTGTTTTGCTATCGTAGGGCTGAGGTTCAAACCACAATGTCGGCGAGCCCCCACATGTGGTCTAGCATCAATTGTTCTTGAGGTATGTTTCAAAAACACCTATTCTTCATTTTGACAGTGTTGGTTTGACGATTGGTTGCCTATTTGAGATTTGCCCAGATCGCACAAGGAGCAAGTAGCTTATTGTTACTTCCATGGCACCGAGTGTGAATGGGATGATCCCCCTCATATTTTCCCAATTTTTCCTCTACTCGTTCTCTTATTTTGTTTTTCTTCGCCAGGGACAGTTTCGTCATTTTCCCCTCTCTTTCCTTGTTTTGGATGAGTTAAATACGATCTTTGACTTGGTGACATGGTTGCCTCTGATTGATCCATGTTAGTGGGTCCGATTTCTCTCTTTCCTTCTATCTCATTGATTTCTTGCTTATTTGGCATTTTCAAGTTTTCTAATTGGTTGATCTTATAAAAATCATAACTTTTGCTCTGCTTGTCCAAAAATTAGAGTAAAATATGTTTTGGAATCTAAAAATTGTGTTCTTTCAAATGAAAATTGTTTCAACACCTGATTTCCATGTCTCTCGAAGTACAAGTTTTGGAGTATGAATTTAATGTTTAAAAATCATAAAATTGTAACTTAATCATATTAACTCCAAATTGAACATGAAAATATGTTTTCTTGATTAGGAGAATCTAATAAATCAATTAGTGAGGTATTCAGGGTCAAAATCTGAGTTTTTCTAAAAAGACCTAATTTTGGGTATCTCAACATTAATATACAATATGGACTCTAATATATGTGAATAACTTGTAAATAGGCAAAGTCGAACTTGGAATCATCTAAAATGGTGAAAGTTGATAATTGAACTCGAAAAAGAGGTATGTGCATCCTTACACCTTAAGTTGGGAAATTTGTGATCCAAACCCTAAATTCCTAAATGAGGAATTGATTGAACCCTAATTCTCCTATAATTGCGTCTTTTGCTATACTTGCCTCAAAATTAGTATTGATAATCTATTTCTTGGGTCTTATAACCCACTTCCATGTTTCAATTATATGATGGTTATACTTGCCATAGTTCTCTTTAGCATTTTGATTTTATTAGACTATTTAGCTAATGTAGTGGTACTTTTGTACAACCACCCATAGATAGGGCATGTATTATTTCACCATGGGGAATTTGTTAGGTGATTGAAATGTGTTATTCTCCCTCACCTATTGGTTGATATTAGGTAGGTGCCTCAATCCTTCTTAGTTAAGGTAGTTAATACTAATCATGCATGCAAAACCTTTTACGAATTTCTTGTTATGGCAAGCATCTATTTCATTATTCCTCATACTCTTGACAATCTTCATCTTATGATGAAATCTTAGCTTTTATTTCCATGTTATTTCCTTACCTTTTGTTCTTATTCCTTATTTGACACATACTTTGTTTTCTTCTCTTACTGGGTAAACCCAACCACCCAGGCCAAGGATTAGAGTGCACAACAGGAGAATGGAGGACAAACCTAGGATTAGGATAAGGAGTACATGGCTTTCAGCATGGACCTAACTCATGAAGTTGTTTCTTGGAGACAAACTTGATATGGTTTAGATTTCCCTCTACTAGATCCTTATATTGTAACATTCAGGTAAACCTATATGGGAGAATGATGATGTACTTCTGTAAAATTGATTATAGTCATGAAATTTTTATTTTGTTGCTATACTCTTTGGTCTTTTGTATACCATTATATAAAGATTTGAAAATTTTACACCTATTCCAACATACCTTTTGAGTATGATCCGAATGGATACTTTATTCTTCAAATTTTAGTAGGGTGTGGATCCCCTCGGGGTCCCACTCCTTACAGCATGGTATCAGAGCCCATGGTAGTCGGAATTTGACTATTTCAATTTTGTCTCCCAAATTAGAAATCTTGCCTTACATAGTTCCTCTTTAAGTGACATGTTCACCCTAAAATTGACCTATGTTGTTCATGAGATGATGAAAGTCTGATTTATGATCATAAGAGTTTCACAATAGAAATATGTTTAGTTAACATTTACATTATGGGTCTGTTAGGTAGCTACTGGGGCATAAGTTGAAACCAAAGGTGTCTAGAAACAATCTGGGTTCGGGGGCTGGCAAGATTTTCCTGCGCACCACTAACTTGTTTACTAGGACTCCCGGATCCATATGATACATGCCCGGCCTAAGCTAATATTGACAGTCCAAAATAGCATACCTATAGGAAATAGTATCCTTAGACATCTATATTGGTTACTCTTGTGAACCTTATACGATGACCTTGTGACTTGTTCGAGGATGGATGCCTGATATAATTCCCTTATGTCCTTTAGGACCACATGTTTTGGTATACTATCCCTAGAACCTAGATCTTGAGGTTGAAGTGTTAGATCTTGTACATGATTTAGTTAGACTCACCCTTTTACCTCTAGTTTAGTTTGACTGGGTAGGTCAAACCTTTTAAGAGGTGGAGGGGTGGTGGTGGTAGTAGTAGTCGTAGTACCTTGATAGATCATGGTTATGCTGATTTTGATTACAAAATCCTTTTTATGGGGATGGAGTCATATAACATATAGAAATCTATCTAATGTGTGTCTAAAACCCTAACTCCATGATTAGGAGGCTAGTGTTCTTGAATCCTTAGAATTGACTAAACACGGTTAGACTTATTGTATAACATATTTGTTTATATACTAACGAGCATATATATGGTAACCTGATGAATAGTTCATATGTTTGAACCCTAATGAATACCTAATGCACATAATCTGAGTAACTCACATATTAATACTAATAATGGACACATGATGTTGATCATGTCATAAACCAGTAAACCCTAATGATATGATGAGAATGATAATCGTAACCTAATATTGGACTTAATGGATGTTAAGAGGGTAAAAGTGAAGTATAATGATCATGTTGACCTAAACCCTAAGTTGTAATCATCTAACCTTAACCAATACATCCTTAATGCCCTTCTATGATACATTAGTGACATTAGGTTCCATAATCATATAACATACCTTGACACATATGAGTGACATATAATCACATAATCATAGATTAATCAAGTCATAAATATGTAATGCATATCACCTTATTCTCTAATACACACCTAATTAATCACCTAATCATGACTTGATATGTGAATCAAATCATTAATATGTGATATGTTCCACCTTGTTTACAAAAATCATATAATGACTCAAATATGGATAAGAAGTAATTAGATTCACAAAAATGTGCATAATCAATAATAAGAAGTGAATAAGCATGGGAAAATGATTAATGATGACATTAATGTGAGCAAGAAAGGTAATGTGATAATGTGTAATATAGATATAAGTAATTAATGTGACATTAATTGGATTAATTGTAGATTTAATAACAAATTGGATGAAATGTCTTATTTCATGCAAAATAATCTAATATAAGTCAATATTGTTATAAAATGAGGATAATGGAGTCTAAATTTAAATTATTAAGGATAATGGTCAAATATATTAATAGACACTGAGTTAATTGACTAAACCCTAATAGTGCTAAAACTCTTAATGAGGTAAGTAAGATATATATATATATATATATAGCTGGTCCCAAGCCCAGGTAAAGGAGGAGGGTTGGTGGTAGGTTGACAGCCAGCCTATAAAAACTTTGTCACTCTTTCTATGACATGGATCCTTATAATAATATCGTTGGAGCATCCCTACCTAGCGACGCGCTGCACCGGCACCCGGGTGCAGTGATAAATATGCAAGGGGTTTTGACACAATGACGCCCGGTTGTGTTGAAGGATAAACATGGGTTTCCACATCTTGGACGGGTGTGGGTAAAGAATCTAGTCTCGCTGCATCATCGCCCGGATGTAGTGAAAAATATGCAAGGGTTTCCACATCTTGGACGGGTGTGGGTAAAGAAGCTAGTCTTGCCACATCATTGCCCAGATGCAGTGAAAAATGTGCAGGGGCAACATTTTTGACGAAGGCAAGTAAAGAAGCAAGTTCAACAAAAAAGGATTAGAGTTGGATCTTGGAATATTGGCTCTTTGACAGGGAAATCTTTGGAGATAGTGGATACCATGATGAGAAGAAAAGTCAATATAGCTTTCTTGCAGGAAACCAAGTGGACAGGGGAACGCTGTAGAGAGATTGGAGACATAGGATACAAAATATGGTATACAGGTATTGATAAACATAGAAATGGCGTAGGTATTATCGTTGATAAGATGTTGAAGGATGACGTCGTCAAGATTACAAGGATGGGTGATAGAATCATAGCTATCAAGGTTGTTCTTGGGAGAAATATTTTTAACATTATTAACGCTTATGCCCCCAAGTTGGCCTTAGCGAGGATGCGAAGAAGGATTTTTGGGATGACATGGATGAATTGATGCAAGGAATACCGATCGAGGAGAAGATTATTATTGGGAGTGATTTAAATGGCCATGTGGGGAGTGGTAATGCTGGATTTGAGAGAGTTCATGGTGGTTTTGGATATGGCAACAAGAACGGAGAAGGAGAGAGGATATTAGATTTTGCAGTTGCATATGATATGATTTTGGTAAACACCCATTTCAAGAAAAGAGAATCTCATAAGATTACTTTCAAGAGTGGGCACAACTGTAGCCAAATTGATTACCTCCTTACAAGGCGGGTGGATCGTAACATATGCAAGGATTGTAAAGTGATTCCTGGAGAAGAACTCACGACCCAACATAGGTTGGTAGTTTTGGATATTAACATGAAGATCAATAAAGGCAAACATAACGGAAACCAAGATAGCAGGATCAAGTGGTGGAATCTTAAAGGAGAAAAGAAATTGACTTTTCATGATAAACTCATCAAGGAGGTAACTTGGAACTTGGAGTCTGATGTTAACACTATGTGGCATAACATGAGCTCCTGCATAATAAAAATTTCCAAAGAGGTTTTGGGGGAGTCTAAAGGTTGTGGACCTCCACAGAAGGAGACTTGGTGGTGGAATGATGAAGTACAAAAGGCTATTAAACTAAAAAGGGAGATCTATGGGAGCTTGCCCAAATCTGGAGATGATGCAACGTTCCAAAGATACAAGCAAGCAAAGAAAGAAGCTAAAAAGGTGGTTCGGGAGGCAAGGTCTAGATACTTTGATGATATGTATAAGAAGCTGGACACTAGAGAAGGGGAAAAAGATATATATATATATAAAATGGCTCGTATAAAAGAAAGGAAAGGAAGAGACTTGAGTCAAGTAAAATGCATAAAGAATGAAGATGGTAGAGTATTGGTGAAGGACAATGATATCAAAAACCAGTGGAGAAATTACTTCCATAAGCTTTTCAATGGAGAGACTGCATATAATGTTAGCGACTCGTGTGACATGAATACAAGAGATATCATTTACACACGACGAGTTTCACCAGTTGAGGTCAAGAATGCTTTGAAAAAGATGAAAATGTGAAAGGCATGCAGACCAGACAATATTCCCACTGATGTATGGAAGAGTATGGGGGATGAGGGAGTTACATGGTTAACAAATTTCTTTAACAAGATCATGAAGACCAAGAAGATGTCGGAAATGGTATTATAGTCCCAATCTATAAGAACAAAGGTGACGTTCAGAGCTGTAAAAATTATAGAGGTATCAAGCTGATGAGTCACATGATGAAGCTTTGGGAGAGGATTATTGAGCAGAGGTTAAGATCTATAACGCAGGTATCAAGCAACCAATTTGGTTTCATGCCTGGAAGATCAACAACAGATGCTATTTTTCTGATAAGGAGGCTTATGGAGAAGTATAGACAAAGCAAAAGAGATCTTCATATGGTGTTTATCGATCTAGAGAAGGCTTATGATCGAGTACCCAGAGAATTTTTATGAATGGTTTTGAAGAAAAAGGGTGTGCCTATCCAATACATTGACTTGATCAAAGACATGTATGATAGCTCTACTGCAAGTGTCAAGACTCCTGGAGGAGAGACACCAACTTTTCCTATTACAGTTGGGGTACACCAAGGATCCACACTCAGCCCATATATATTCATTCTGGTTATGGATGAGTTAACAAAGAATGTTCAGGATGATATTCCTTGGTGTATGTTATTTGCTGATGATATTGTTTTGATTGACGAAACAAAAGATGGATTGAATGATAAAGTTGAATGTTGGAGAAAGGCATTGGAATCAAATGGATTGATGATTACCAGGAGGAAAACTGAGTATATGCATTGCAATTTCAGCCAATCTCATAGTGTAAATGATGGAGACAAGTGGGACGGAGTAGATATACCAAAATGTGACAAATTTTGTTACTTAGGTTCTATTATTCAAATAGACGGGGATGTCCAAAATGATGTTTGCCACTGGATCACTGCATGATGGTTGAAATGGAGGAGTGCAACTGGAGTTTTATGCGATCAGAAGATCCCTCTTAGGTTAAAAAGTAAGTTTTATAGAACAGCTATACGACTAGCCATGCTCTATGGGAGTGAATGTTGGGTGGTGAAGAAACAAGGTCTCAACAAGATGAACGTGGCTGAAATGAGTATGCTGAGATGGATGTGTGGGAAGACAAGAAAAGATCGTTTGAGAAATGACTATATCAGGAATAAAGTGGGGGTGGCGAGCATTGATGACAAGTTGCGTGAGGGCCGACTCAGATGGTACAAACATGTGCAATGCAGGCCTACTAGTGCGCCTATACAAAGCAATGCTATTGAGCCAAACACTATAAATAGAAGAAGAGGAAGGCCTAAATTAACATGGGATGAGCTTATAAAGAGAGATTTTGAATCTCTACATCTCAATCAGAATATGGCCCATGATAGAGCTGAATGGAAACAAAGGATCCATGTAGCCGACCCCAACATAGTTGGGATTGAGGCTTAGATGATATATATATATATATATATATATATATATATATATATATATATATATATATATATGGTTTCATGCATGATAATGAAATATAACTCTTGTGGCAACAAAGTGAATACAACATGATACAATTAGTAGAAGAATAAGGATGATGTAATATCATAATAAATATAATGCTAATAAGTAAAAAATGTTAGTTGTGTATATCAAATAAAAGGAAATCTTAATAGTGAAACCTTGAGTGACCCATGAGAACCTGACCTTTGAGGAGTTGTCGATGAAGTTTTTAAACTCCCAAGTTAAGCAGTTGTAGAACAAGGAGTTGTGAGTGGAAGTTTTATGGTTTGTTTAGATAAGAGATGTTACATACTCACCCTTCTCCTTTTTCTTAAGATATTGGGGATAAAATCCTTTTTAAGGGATGGAGTGTTGTAACGAACTAAAATCTGGGTATATTATCTTTTTAACCCTTTTCCTAAGATTTTCCTATCTTTTATATCCTTTTTGTTGTTGAAGTTGAATTTGTGGAATTATTAGTGAATTGTGGTGAATTTTATCACCATTTATGCCAATGTATGGGTTTAGGAACAAATACCTCAGTCAATGTTTTAATTAAGGGTTCAAAGTGCAAATTTACCACTTAAGTGATATATTGTTAAAATAATTTTTTGTAGAACATTCCTTATCCTTATGGAGAAAGGAAGAGATAAGTAATAATTCACTAATTGGTTAAAGATAACTTGAGATTCGAATTCCTTTGGGTCTTAATTGACTTAAGGGTCAAGTTTCATAATTTTGGGATAATAAAAACTATGTGTAATTTATTTAGAGAAGAAAAGATGATTTTTCCTCCAAAATATGAAATAAAATACTTAATAACTCCAAAAGTGGCAACGGATATTGGATTCTTAATCTACACATTAAAAATAGCCTTTGGGTGAATTTTTATGTAATTTGGATATTCTTTAATAGACATGTGTAGATTAAGAGAGAGAAAGTATGTAAAAGTCCAAAATATTAACTAATGTATCAAATAATACCAAGAGATAAAATTAATTTCCAATTCATGTTCCATATGTTTTGGTTTGCTTAAGTATGAAGTTTCTCATTAATTCGTGTTTTATAGAAGTCTCTAATGCATTAAGAAAGAGAAAACATGAATTACTTTAACAAAATTAAATAAAATATCTAAAGCCATCAAAAGTGAAATCTAATTGCATATTCGGATTCCTCATGTCCAAGTAGGATAGGTATCAAATTTTATTAAATTCGGAGTTTGTTTTCACCCTCAAATGAAGAGAGACAAAAGGTTAAATAAATGTATGTATCACTTTAATCTAAATATGATTTGGAATAACATTTATGTGTCACACATTGATATGTCAACACGTGATTCTAGTCGTCAAATTTCTGATCGGACGGCTAGTAGATTGTTTGCTACCTTGCGCCCAAATAGAAACCAACAGTTGCTTTGTGATTTATTAAAATCGAGATTTCTTCCTCATTTCTCCATCTTTGCTCGAGATTTCTTTGTCAGTGTGTTCTATGTTCAATTCCCACACAATGACCCCCCACTCAGAAACTATGATTGAGTATTTTGGAAACGGTTAATTTTTTTCCTCGAGCTACTAGAGTGGCTACCCACACATGGACATATACCCATCCGAGCCTATAAAAACTATGCCCAGACTTCTACAAGCTCCATTGCAACCTTCTACTCACTCCAATTTTTCTTTTGCTTCCATGTTTTATTGTCGCATGGCCAAGGATCAAACCACAACGTCAGAGAGCCATGCTCTCCCCTCATGTGGTCTCACATGAATTGTTCTTGAGGTATGTTTTAGAAACACCTACTCTTCATTTCGGCGGTGTGGGTTTGACAATTGGTTGCCTCTTCAATATTTGCCCAAATCGTACAAGGAGCAAGCAGCTTAATGTTGCTTCCATGGCCCCAAATGCGAAGGGGACGATCCCCCTCGTATTTTCCTGATTTTTCCCCCACTCGTCCTCTAGTTTTTCTTTTCTTTTCCAAGGGCACTTTTCTCATTTCACCCAATGAGATTTGATCCGGTGACATGGATGCCTCTGATTGGGCCATGTCAGTGGGTCTGGTTTCTCTCTTTCCTTCTCTCTCATTGATTTCTTGCTTATTTGGCAATTTCTAGTTTTCTAATTAGTTGATCTTATAAAAATCATAACTTTTGCTCTGGTTGTTAAAAAAATAGAGTAAAATATGTATTGGAATTGGAAAATTGTGTTCTTTGAAATAAAAATAGTTGCAATGCCGTATTTCATGTCTTTTGAAGGATAATTTTGGGAGTATGAATTTAATGTTTAAAAATCATAAAAATTGTAACTTAATCATATGAACTCCAAATTGAATATAAAAATATATTTTATTGATCAGGAGAATCTAATAAATGGATTAGTGAGATTGTCAGTGTTAAAATCCGAGTTTTGCCAAAAATACCTAATTTTGGGTATCTCTACATTAATATACAATATGGACTCTAATATATGTGAATAACTTGAAAATAGTCAAAGTCGAACTTGGAATCATCTAAAGTGGTGAAAGTTGATAATTGAACTCAGAAAAAGAGCTATGTGTATCCTTACACCTTAAGTTGGGAAATTTGTGATCCAAACCCATATTTCTTAATGAGGCATTGATTAAACCCTAATTATTCTTTTATTGCGTCTTTTGCTATACTTGGATCAAACTCAATATTGATAATCTATTTCTTGGTTCTTGTTTCCCGTTGCCATGTTTCAATTATATGATGCTTATACTTGCCATATATATCTTTAGCATGTTGATTTTATTTGACTATTTAGCTAATGTAGTGGTACTTCTGTACAACCACCCACATATAGGGTATGTATTATTTTGCCCTCAGGAATGTGTTGTTGTCCCCCATATAAAATATTTATAGGTGAGTGGAATGTGTTATTCTCCCTCACCTATTGGTTGAGATTAGGTAGGTGCCTCAATCTTGCTTAGTTAAGGTAGTTAATAATAATCATGCATGCAAAACCTTTTACTATTTTCTTGTTATGGCAAGCATCTATTTGATTATGCCTCATACTCTTGACAATCTTCATCTTGTGAAAATCTTAGCCTTAATTTCTGTGTTATTTCTTTATCTTTTGTTCTTGTTCATTATTTGACACATACTTTGTTTTCTTCTCTTACTGGGTGAACCCAACCAGCCCGGCCTAGGATCAGAGTGCGCAGTAGGAGCATGGAGGATCAACCTAGGATTAGGATTAGGATAAGGAGTACATGGCTTTCAGCATGGATCTAACGCATGAAGTTTTTATTTGGAGACAAACTTGATATGGTTTAGCTTCCCTCTACTAGATCCTTATGGTGTAATATTCATGTAAACCCTATATGGGAGAATGATGGTGTACTTTAGTAAAATTGATTATGGTCATGAAATTTTTATTCTGCTGCTATACTCTTTGGTCTTTGTGTTGGTATGTATTCCCTGAGAGCCGATCATGGGATGATTGGTGGGATACATTAAGATTGATTTGATAAACATCAAAGGCAAGCTTCCAATTCTTTCTAGTTCAGTCATATGAGATAGTGATAGAACAGATTGAATGTCTAGAGAATGATAGTACTCAATGACGTATGCTTTCAAGTTAAGGACCTGAATGATGAGATCATACAGATGCTAAGAGTTTGTACATTCTTGTTATGTCCCTAGTCAGATGCCATTGTGGAAGGTAGATAGACAACAATGACACACAAGACTAGATTGTGGTGTTGGTTGATGACAGAATCTCATTAGTCATGATATAGAGATATCAAACCAAACACATAGGTACTTGTTAGAGAACAAGTGTACCGGACAGACCCACTGTGAGTTTGACACATGGAACCATGACATGGTAGTCACAGTCAGTACTCACAGTGATGGTGGTGAGTGTGATTCTTTGACCTGAAATCACTACACTCAACACATGTCGTTGGGCACACTTTGACATCATCAAACACAGTCCTGAAACATGGGTTGTTATAAATGTGATGATTGGGTGGCTTTGACACATGGGGCTTTTGAGGGGTGAGTGATAGATATGGGATTTGTCCCTCCTGAGGGAGTTTGATATCCAAGGCCACTTGATGAGTAGGATTGAAATAGGCATGCACACGCATGTGTGAATCAATATGTGATGTTGATGTCATACATATCACTTCCAATCTACTCTGAGATCAAGAAAGTGAATGAACGTTGACAGGATGACTGTTCCATGCCTCGAGTTCATTCGGGATATCAGTGACAAAGGAATTATACATTCGCTGTAACACCATTCACGGATTGTAGGATTGAAAGTTGTTCTCCAACTTTCTACTTTCACTTGGGTAGCACTGATGTGTGACTAGGCACCACTCTTTGCTTGTGAAGTCATAAATGTTATGAACTTTCACTGCCAATGTGAAATGGACCTACAGGGTCACACACATAGGATTTAACCTGGAAGAGGAGTTTTGTCCACAAACAATGTTTAGATTGATTACTAAAGGAGTTTAGTAGTTCAATTAAACACTCAATTGATTAATAGCTCAAAATCATAGTGTTTAAGGTGTTGGACAGATTGATTAGAGTATCGGATTGATTGAAATCGCAATTGACTGATTCTGCACAATCTGTACTCCCAACCGATCGGCTCATGTGATGAACCGATCGGTTGAGCTTGGTGAACTGATCGGCTCAAGTGTTGAGTCGATCGGCTCAAGGACAGGGTGAATGATTGCTTCAAGTGTTTAAATGATCGGTTCAACTGTTGCAACCGAGCAAGTTGGGAAAGTCAGATTGGTGAGAATTTTCCTTGCGTTTCACTTGCCCAATTTGATTGGAACAAGGATTGGTATTTGATACTAATTAGAAACAAAAGAAGGGAAGTCAATTGGGGACTGATCAGGACCACGGACCGACCAGTTCATAAGTGAACCAACCGTCTCATGGGTCCCAACCGATCGGTTGAGATGTCAACCGACCGGTTCAGGTCCCCAACTGACTGTTTTAGTTGTGAAACGATCAGTTCAGGTTGCGAGTTGGTTATTTTTGGTGGAAAATCTCGAACCCTTCTACTCCTGCTTTAGTCCCATATTGCCCGGGATAGAGAATCATGTCCCATGACCCTTCTATATATATAGGGGTATTGGGGGCTTCTCAAGGTACAACTCAGTGCAACCAGTTGCTCTGCAAAGTTGTCGTTCTCTCTGGTTTTGGTAACCGAGAGAGCCCGAGCAAGTGCTACCTGAAAAGGGAGGTGCAACAAGGGAAAGACAACTGCATTTGCAATTGGTAACAGGAGAGTGTGTTGGCGGCTAGTACGCCAACAGGAGGGTGCGACTCCTTCCAATTCCTTTTGGGACAAGGAGATTGGAGTTCTAGGTGGTCTGTGTGGACTACTTCAGAGGCGGGAGGTTTCTGCCGCTCAGGAGGACAACTGTCAACCTGACAGTCCGGTGTGACCAGGAGTCGTCAGTCTCGGTGCGACCAGAAGTTGCACAGACACCGTCCAAGACCGGAGTTGAAGACCGCACAAGGCGCGAGGTATTGTCGCCGAGCAAGCCTCGGGACAAGGTATGATTCCACAAACCATCCTTTCCTATTGTATAGACGTTGACGTGTTTCCTTGTTCCGAGTTTGGGGAAATTTTTTTTTTGTTTTCGCTACCTGCTCTGCCTCCCCTAAAACCCAGCACTTTGTGCACCATTATATAAATATTTGAAAATTTTACACCTGTTCCAACATATGTTTTGAGTATGTTCGGATGGATGTTTTATTTTCCAAATTTTACTAGGGAGTAGATCCCCTCTGGGTCCCACTCCTTACATCAACTCTGGTGGCAACTCCAACTTTAAAGCAACCTTCCCAACACATGCCACCACAAGGTAAGGCCCCATAAACCTGAGACATGACTTACCCTTCTTCCCAAATCTGAACACACCTTTCTAAGGAGAGACCTTAAGATACACCTTGTCTCCCACTTGAACCTCTAAAGGTCTATGGTTGTTATCAACATAAGACTTTATCTATCTTGAGCCGCCTTCAGCTGCTACTGTATCACTTTGATCATCTCTGTAGTGTGTTGTAAAAGCTCAGTACCCAAAAGTTGATACTCACCGGTATCATACCAAAAAAGCAGAGACCTACAATGACTCCCATATAAGGCTTCATATAGTTCCATGTAGATACTCCTCTGGTAATTGTTATTGTATGCAAACTCTATCAAGCTCAGGTACACATCCCAACTACCCAAAAACTATAGAACGTAGGCTCTCAATAGATCTTCCATAATCTGATTGGTCCTCTCTGACAGATCATATGTCTATAGTTGAAATACCATACTGAGCCTCGACTGTCTGCACACGGTTGTCTACAGACGCTCCCAAAAGTGACTAGTAAACTGAGGACCTCTGTCAGACACTATCATCACCGGGATACCATGCACACGGACTATCTCATCAACATACACTTGTACCAACTTCTCTACAATATACGTCATCTTTATAGGAAGGAAGTGTGTTGACTTGGTCAACCTATCAACTATCATCCAGATGGAATCATGACCTTTGGCTATCCTAGGGAGACCAACCACAAAGTTCATCATGATATGATCTCATTTCCACTGTGGTATAGGCAACCGTTGCAATGAACATGTAGGCTTATGCTCAGCCTTGACCTACTAACTTAAAGGACTCCTTGCCACAAACTCATCCACGTCACGCTTCAAGCAAGGCCACCAGTATAGATCCTTTTAGTTATGGTACAACTTGGTATTACCTGGATGCATCACATATATGAAAGAATGAGACTCCTCCAAAACTATCTTCCATAGACCATCAGCATTAGGAATCATTTCCCAACCATGGAAACAAATTGTCCCATCCTCTATATCATGGAAGCCCTCACACTTCTCAATTCCAAACTCTAATCGAATCAGATGTATCACAGTATCATCACACTATGCATGCCTGATATGCTGTCTCAACGTAGGCTTCACTTGCAATTATGCCAACAAACCTATCAATAATGAAACTTCTAACTCCAGTCTCCACGTTCATTTGATGTAACATTGTTGACATATCTCTCTTATGGAAAACCAAGAAGCACAACTGTGCCTTGTCAGCATATGATGACAAAAAATACTTCCTACTTAAAGCATCTTTCACCATGTTTGCCTTCCCTTGATGGTAGTCTATGGTGCAATCATAGTATTTAATTAACTCCATCCAACATCACTACCACATGTTTAACTCCTACTCTTAGAAGATGTACTGAAGGTTCTTGTAGTCGGTGAAGATCTGACACTTCTCTCCATAAAGGTAGTGTCTTTAAATCTTCAAAGCATGGACCACAACTACAAGCTCCATTTATGTGTTGGGTAGCTCTCCTCATGTTTCTTAAGCTATCACAAGGCAAAATAAATGACATTATTATCCTACATCAACACACATCCCAAGCCATTCTTTATCACATCACATAAGATTATATAACCTTTATCTTGTTCAAGAAACACTAATACTGGTGCATTGGTCAACCTCTTTTCAAAAGCTGGAAAGAACTCTAGCACTTTTCATCCCAGGCAAAAGATACACCTTTCCTCGTCACATTCATTTGGGGTAACACCACAACACTTAAGTTCTTGATAAACCTCCTATAGTAGCCTTCCAAGACTAGAAATATACACACCTCCGTCGATGTCTTAGGCTGCTCCAACTCTAACACTGACTGAACCTTCTTGAATCCACACAAACACCTCCAATAGATATCACATGCCCAAGAAAAGAAACCTCTCTCAACCAAAACTCACACTTGATGAACTTGGCATACAACTTGTACCACCTCAATAATGTCAATGCTAGGCGCATATGTTGCCCATGTTTTTTCCTATCCCTAGAGTATATCAAGATGTTGTCAATAAACACAACCACAAACTAATCTAGATAAGGTTAGAACACCCTATTCATCAGGTCCATGAATGTTGTTGGTGCATTGGTTATCCCAAATGACATAACCACAAACTCAAAGTGGCCATAAAGAGTCCTAAAAGCAAACTTAGGTATGTTATCTGCCATGATCTGCAACTAATGGTATCCTAACCTCAAATCTATCTTTGAAAATACAACGACACCTCTCAATAGGTCAAACATGTCATCTATCTTCGACAACGGGTACTTGTTCTTGATCATCACTTTATTCAGTTGTCAGTAATCTATGCACAACCTTATGGAACCATGCTTCTTCTTTGCGAACAACATGGGAGCACCCCAGCAAGAAGTGCTCAGCCTGATAAAGACCTTCTCTAATATCTCCTACAACTGCTTCTTCAACTCTTACATCTCTACGGTGCCATCCTGATGGCGACTGTGTTATCTAATGCATACCAGGGACCAGATATCTCAAAGTAAAAATCTCTAGGAGGGGGAACACTGAGAAACTCATTAGGGAACACATCCTCAAACTCACACACCATCATCACCTCCTGGTTACTCAGACTCCTCACCTTGGTATCCACCACATCTGCCAGAAAAGTCTCACAACCTTGCCTCATCATCCTCTATGTTGTCATAATCGACACCAAGCACATCAAGAGAATCTTCCTATCTCCTTGGAAGATCCAAGATCCACCAAGAGTCTTATTCCACTCTCAAGCTTAATCACTTGCTACAACCATTAGAGTGAGTAGGAGGTTTGTAAGATATCTAGTCCTAGATGTACATCTTGTGAGGCTCTCACTTCCTCCACCTCCCAATCTCTCATTTATACCATGAAGATGAAGATGAATATTCTCTCTCTTGGCTAAGAGATGTGAGGAAGAAGGGAAGGTGTCCCATGGTGAAAGCTTCTCCTTAGAGAGGGTGAAGTCAAAGGAAGAAGATCCAAGAATAGTGAGTAATTTCTTAAAGGCGGAAGACTTGTGAGAGAGTGGGTAAGCCCTTGGTGAAGGTGGAAAACTCAGTGAAAAGTGGGTAAGTCCTTGGTGAGGTTGAAGATTCGGTCTTGGATAGGTAAGTCCTTTGGTAGGTTGTTGGCTCCCTTCTCCTTAAAGGGAAGGTTGGGTATCCTTGGCCCAGAAAAGGAAGGACATATATTGTATGTCTTATCAAGGAATATAAGTATGCAATGGTTGCAAAATCCTAGATCTTGACCTCTCTAGGTAGTGGACTAACTTAATCCTAGTTTCGAGTATAGAACCACTCTGCATAACTTGTGTTCTTGTGCTTGTTCATTCTCTCTCTCCCTTACTATGTATGTTTTAGTTGCACTCAAAGTCCATACTTACCATATTATCTTAGAAATATCTTGAAGGTATAATGAATTTTGTTTAAGTACATTTAGCTCTATTCAACCCCCCGCTAGAGCGCATCCTACATCCAACAAGTGGTATCATAGTGGGTCTTCTCCAAGCATACTTCTGTAAGCTAAGTAGGAAAAGATGGGTGATTATCAAGGAGGGAGATACCTCATGAACATTCTAATCTTTTGTGGGAACAATTTCCTCTATTGGAAGAGAAGGATCCAATACTACATATAAGGACACGTCTTGAGCTATGGAGAATGGTGGACCTTCCATACAAGCTACCAGAGACAAAGACAGATGAATGTGATGAGCCTACTTTGAAGAAAGCAACCTTGAATGCAAGAGCCATCAACATTCTCTATGACTCCATGTACCCCATAGAGTTCAACTAGATTTCCACTTGTGAGACAACATATGAGATATGGGGAAAGCTATGTGTCACTTATGAGGGGATAAAGCAAGTGAAGGAAAGAAATGACTACATGCTCAAAGGTCTCCTTGAAAACTTCAAGATGGGAAAGGAGGAGAGGATAGTTGAGATGTACTCAAGGCTCAACAACATTGTGAATGGCCTTGTCATTCTAGGTCATCCTATGGATAGAGGAGAGATCAACTCAAAGATCCTTAGAACTCCCCCCAACATGTGGGAATCCAAGGTGACCTCCATTGAAGAAACACAGTCTCTTGGTGATATCCCTATTAAAGATCTTACAAGAAATCTACAAGCCCATGAAGTCAAACTTGACAAGAAGGATGAAGTAGAAAGAGAAGAAGACAAAGAGTCAAAGAGAATGAAGAAGGCTGGAATTGAAGCACACATTGAAGCTATTGTGTTGCTTTTTTAATATGCCACACTCATATTTTGATGATGCAAATATTTACCAAATTATATTACTAACATATGTATTAAGTATTTCAGGTGATCAAGGAACTTAATAAAGATTCAATTACAAAGACCATGCAAATTTTATATGATTGGATGCTTGCAAATCAAGATTGTACTATAAATATAATTGTACTCATGTGTTTTTGTACAACTTGATAGACATAATGTAAGGAAAAGTGATGATCTTCTAAAACCTACCCAAAACCCTAACCCACGCCAATAAGAAGCATCTAGGGTTGATAAGTTTTGTTAGATAAAACATTGGATATGTTTTTCATACATTTGCACATTCAAAAAGTTTACCTTGGTCCAGAAGTTTGTCAATTGAGACAAGTTTGGCCAAGATTTTTGTCGACCTATTATAGACCGTTAAACTAGTTAACCAAGAAGTTAGAACGACACTTAGTCATTAGAGCTAGTTTGACACTTAGACCAAACTTGATTGAAATATTTATCAACCGAGGAAGTGTTCGGTAGAATAATTTCTCGACTGAAAATGTTCTAGAACCAAAAAATTAATAACAATCAAATGAGTCATTGATAGTTAGTCAATTTCATCTAAATGGCTAAATGACCTCTAAGAACACTCTAGACTCTCCCTAAAGCCATCCTAACCACTTGTAAACATTTCTCATAAATAGGAGTGGTCTTAGGACACTTATGAACAACAAATTTGAACAACAATTGAGATCATATACACATCCTTGAGCATAGTACATACTTTCCATCATTCTCAAGAGCTTAGGTCCAACACTTCAAGTTGACATCATTCTATCCTAATCCCTTAGCTTAGACATAGTTTCCTCTCCACCTAATATTAGATTTCATAAACCATTTTGGAATGGATCATCATCACTTATCCATTAGAGATTGATTGTATATCCTATGAGCTTATTTTGTTTATCCCTTTCTCCATTCTATTTCTTCTTTGTTGTATTATTATTGGGCTACTTCTTGGAGTGAAGGTTTTCTAGGAACTTGCGAGAAGGAGTCTTCTCAACTTGGTTCTCTTCCACTGGACGTCAAAGAAAAGGTGAAGCAGTGATGCTTTCCTATGTCCATCAAAGAAGAGGTGAAGAGGGTGACCTTCTGCGGCCCGTCAAAGAAGGTGTAGTTTCTCCTTGAGCTGAAAAGAAGTAGTCTTGCACCATAAAAGACAGTGGTAAATTTTGTGTATTGTGTATAAGTATATAAAAGGAATAAAATACATGATTCAGAAATCCTGGTTGGAAACAACTAGGTAGTGGACTAATGTATTTTAAGAGACACTCTAAATATCTTTGTCCTCTTCTAGATGCTTTCTTCTTTCAAATTTCTATGATCTAAGTATTTTAATTTTCTTAAGATAACCAAAATCTCTATTCACCCCCCCCTAGATTTTTTCATTTGGTATAAAAGCATATCTTCAAGGAGCCCTAACAGGACTTGAAGCATGGAGGTGAACTTGACTAGACACCTCAACTTGGAAGGAGCTTATGTGAGCAGGCCACCAGTGTTCTATGGATCAAACTACACTTACTAGAAAAGAAGAATGCAATTCTACTTTCAAGGAATCAACTTTGACCTATGGAATATGATATCTCACCCATATGCACTTCTAAAAATGGAGTTAGAAATGTGGAACCCTGATATAGTAAAACAAGCCACACTCAAAGAACAGGCAGTAAGAATCCTCTATTCTTCTTTACCTGTTAGTGAATTCAATCACATTACCTCATGTAAAACAACTTATGAAATTTGGCACAAATTAGCTCTAACACATGAAGGAACTACTCAAGTTAAATATGTTGGGTTTGTGGAGGAAATATGTGCAGCGGAATCAACAAAAAAAATTTCCACGCAACCCAAAACAAGTTCTTGTCGACAATAGCATATTCAAAAAGAGTGTTCGCAGGATATACCTTGTCACATAGCAAGTCTGGCGACATCCCGCAGCACGATGGTGCGCAATGCTACTATCTTAAACAAACAATACTTCTCTCCCATCCTCTAAATCTGTCACAGGGTTATCCGGTGGCACTCCTCTTGTGCGGTGCTCTACGCCGCTCGTAGTGCGTATAGACGGCTGTTGACGTCCTCCGAACGCAGGTGTCTCAGGGTCTGCGTCTCTACTTTGTCCACACAGATGGAATCGAACTCCACATCACGCTTCTTAATTCGGTAGGAAGGAGTAGCCTTTGTGCGATGATGTGCTAGCGTCGTGGTGCTCTCTTTTCTCTCCTAAGAATGGTGATAGCTTGGGTTTATGTACGTGAGCGTAAACTAAAAAACCTCTCTCAGTATCTTGTAAAGACATTGGTCGTCAAGCGCCTTTAAATAGGAGATGAAAGGAAGTAGGGTTTCCGAAACCCATATGTAAATAGAAAGAATGCATTAATTAAAACGCTCATGGATTAATTAAAATAAAATGGAATTAATTAATTAACCAATTGATTGCATTAATTGTTTAATTAATATCTGACTCCATGCAATAGCTCTGTATGGCTCTATGGGCATACATACCAATAGACTCTCACTTGCACTTAGATCCTATCACTCCAATTAATTGGCTCAAACATTTTAACATATTCCAATATTATTCTAATGGATTACATAAACATTTAGTAATCAATGTGATTCAAAACAATTATAATCAAATCTACAATTATACTCCTATTCCAGCACATCTTCTTTGTGTGACCCAGTAGGCTCCAAATTACGTTGGCAGTGATATCCATAATCATATTATGATTATACAAGTAATGATTGGTATCTAGTAAGACTTCATTGCCATTCAAGTAATTGCAGAAGTTGGAGAACAACTTAACCTATCATTCATGACTGGTGTTATAGTGATTGTATAGTTCCTTTGTCACTGATATCTGGTTTGAACTTGATTCATGGAACTATCATCCTCTTCAACATTAAATCCATGTTCCTTGAAATAGAGCAGATTGTCTAAGATATATGTAAGCTCAATATCACATATTGACTCACATAAGCATGGCCATGCATTTCTCAGTCTCTCTTATCAATTGGCTAGAATATCAAACTCCCGTAGTAAGGACAAATTTCATCTACATCACTCACAATCATCCCCATGTGTCACAGTGCACCCAAGCACCATCTTTATGGCAATCCTTATTCAGGACCACGATTGATGATGTCAAGGTACACCGAACGACAAGTGATCAGTGCATAGACTTCAGGTCTAAGAACCACAATCACCACCATCACTATGAGATGTGACTCTAACTACCAATCATGGTATCCATGTGTCACTCTCAAGATGGGTCTATCCGATACAATGTTCTCTAACAAGTATCTATGTATTTGGTTTGATATCTCCATATCATGGCTAATGAGATTCTTCCATCAACCAACATTCATTATAATCTTATGTGTTATTGATGTCTATGGATATTTCCACCATAACAATCGATTAGGGATAAAACAAGAATTCATACTCTTAACATACATATGATTTCACTATTTAGGTCATCAAATCGAAGACATATGTCATTGAGTAAATTATTCTATAGACATCTATAAGTTTTGTGGTCATCTCACAATATAAAACACAAACATATAGATTGGAAACTTGCCTTTATTTATATGATCAATATAGTATTATAAATTGTTTACATAGTATCCCATTACAATCATCAAATGATAGCTCTATGGGCATACATACCAACAAATTCCCACTTGCACTTATACCCAATCACTCATGAATCTCAATCCAAGTGATCGAACATGTCTGTCATGCTTCTGGTGTGAAAGTGCATTTGTGAGTGGGTCATCCACATTGCTTTCTATAGGTACTCTGTAAATCTTTACATCACCTCATTGTACGATCTCTCATATGAGAAGGAACCTCTATATAATATGTTTGGAATGTTGGTGAGATCTTGGTTCTTTAGCCTGTGCAATTGCTCCATTATTTTTGCAAAACAACTCAATTGCATCACTAGCGCTTGGAACCACTCCATGTTTAGAAATGAACTTCTTGATCCACACAGATTCCTTTACAACATTAGATGTGGCAATATGTTCAGCCTCTTTTGTAGAATCCACAACTGTCTCTTGCTTGGAACTCTTCTATCTCACAGTTCCATTGTTCGGGAAAAAACAAATCCAGATTGTGATCTATAGTCATCTTTGTCAGTTTGAAAGCTAGCATCAGTGTAAGACTTTACCACGAGCTCTTCCTCACCACCGTATACCAAGAATTGATCCTTAGTCCTTCTCAAGTACTTTAGGATGTTATTTACAAATGTACAGTGACATTCACCTAGATCTGACTAATATCAGCTCGTCATACTCAAAGCATACGACACATCAGGATGAGTACATATCATCGCGTACATGATAGATCCAATTTTTGATGCATATGAAATCTTACTCATTCACGCCCCTTCATCACATCAACTAGGGCATTGGGCTTTAGAGATCATAACCCCGTGGGACATGGTCAAGTTACCTCTCTTAGAACCCTCCATGCTAAACCTCTTTAGCACCTTATCAATGTATGTGCTCTGGCTTAGGCCTAGAAGCCTTCTAGATCTATCTCTATAGATCTTAATTCCTAGTATATAGGATGTTTTGCCTAAATCCTTCATAGAGAAGGTCTTCCCTAGCCAACGTTTTACTATTTGAAGAGTAGGGATGTCATTTCCTATCAATAACATGTCATCCACATACAATATGAGAAATACAACTGTGCTCCCACTAACCTTTCTGTAAACACAAGGTTTGCCTTCATTTTGAATAAAGCTAAACTTTTTGACTACTTTGTCAAAATGTAGATTCCAACTCCAAGATGCTTGCTTTAATCCATAGATTGACCTTTGTAGCTTACAAACTTTATTAGCTTCCTTCGGATTGATAAAGCCCTCAGGTTGTGTCATATACACATCCTTGAGTAATTCTCATTAAGGAATGATGTTTTAACATCCATCTGCCAAATTTCATAGCCATGATAAGCTGTAATGGCAACCATGATCCTAAATGATTTAACCATGTCAACTGGTGAGAAGGTCTCATCATAATCAACACCTTGAATTTTATGGAATCCTTTCATAACCAATCTACCTTTATAGGTTTGAACATTTCCATCCATGTCGGTCTTCTTCTTGAAGACCCACTTGCACCCTATGGGTTTTACCCCTTCAGGTGGATCCACCAAGGTCCATACCTTTTTGGTATACATGGATTCCATCTTAGATCTCATTGCTTCGAGCCATTTCTCAGATTCTGGTCCATTAGTAGCTTCTAGATAGGAAGTTGGATCACCTGCTATGCCCAATTCATCATTGTCTTGAGTCATGAGAAATCCAAATCTCTCAGGCTCAAGTCATGTCCTACTAGACCTACAAGGTTATTGTGTTACATTTGGAACTTGAAATTCCACAACATTTTGTGAGTCTTCATGTTCCTTATGTACCTCCATGGGTTCTCTGCTTTCTTTTTCATATCAAACTTCTTCTAGCTCTACATTCCTCCCAATGATTCCTTTGGAAATAAATTCCTTTTCAAGAAATACAATAGTCCTAGCAACAAACACTTTATTGACAGTTGGTGTGTAGAAGTAGTATCCCCGAGTTTCCTTGGGGTATCCAACAAAAAAGTATTTTTCAGATTTGGGTCCAAGCTTTTCAAGAAATTGTTTCCTAACATAAGCTTCACATCCCCAAATCTTTAACATAGACAAATTGGGACGATTCCCATTCCATGTATCATATGGTGTCTTTTGAACTGATTTGGAAGGTACACGGTTAAGTGTAAACACTACGGTTTCAAGAGCATATCCCCAAAATGATATTGGAAGTTCGATTGAACTCATCATTGATCGTACCATGTTTAATAATGTACGATTCCTTCTTTCTGACACACCATTATGTTGTGGTGTACCAGGTGGAGTCCATTGTGATATAATACCACAGTCTCTCAGAAGGTCCTCAAACTATTCACTTAAGTATTCGCCACCTCGATCTAAACGGAGTGCTTTAATACTCTTACCAAGTTGCTTCTCTAATTCATTCATGAAAGTCTTGAACATTCAAGAGTTTTTGAATTGTGTTTGGTAAGATATACATAGCCATACCTACTGAGGTCATCAGTGAAGGTAATGAAGTATTGATAGCCTCCTCTAGTATTTGATCTAAAAGGTCCACATACATCAGTATGTATGAGCCCTAGAAGATCACTGGCTCTCTCATTGTGTCCAGTGATAGGAGTCTTGGTCATCTTTCCTAATAAGCAAGCCTCACATGTCTCTAATGATTCAAAATCAAAAGAGTCTAGATAACCATCCTTATGGAGTCTAGATATACGCTTCTCATTTATGTGCCCAAGATGACAATGCCATAAGTATGTTTTGTTTGAGTTGTCAAGTTTTTGACTTTTAGTATTTACGTTGTATATGATAGTCTCAAGTTCTAACAAGTAGATACCATAAGACATAGGGGCATTTCCATAAAAGATCTCATCTTTAGAAATAGAAATCATTCCATTCTTAATGTGAAATTCAAATCCACTCTTGTCCATACAAGATACAGAAATAATATTTCTATTAATGGCAGGTACATAATAGTAATTCTCTAATTCTATTACAAGGCATGTAGGCAAAGATAAACTAATAACTCTAACTATGATGGCAACAACTCTTTCTCCATTAGTGACCCGCAACTTGACTTGGCCCTTTTGTAAAGCTTACTTCTTATCAGATCCTGCATATTTGAACATATGTGAGATCCACATCCGGTATCCAGTACCCATGATGAAGAAGTATTTAAGTTTATCTCAATAATGTATATACCTAAAGTGGAGATCTCTATCCCCTGCTTCTTCCTTAGTTCCTCCAGGTAGAGAGGATAGTTTCTTTTCCTATGTCCAGCCTGGTGACCATGGTGACAACTGCCTTCTTTGGAGATCCCACCTTTAGTTTTGAGCATGGATAACTTTGGCTTATGCCCAACTTTAGAACCTTTCTTAGCCTTGTTTTTGCCTTTTGACTTTCCCTTTGTCCTACTAATCATCATCATAGACTTGGGATTGTCTTTCTTCATTTGTTCTTCACCTATCCTCAACATGCCAAATAATTTTGACAATGGCTTGTCAAGATTATTCATGTTGTAGTTCATGACAAAATGACTATATGATTCAAGCAATGATTATAAATCACATCATTGTCCAACTATTGACCTAGGGGAAATCCCAACTTGGATAGGCTTTCCACATACTCAATCAAAATGATTATGTGGGTACCAACTGAGTCTTCCTCTTTCATCTTGCTTCTGAACAAAGCCTTGGAGACATCATCTCTCTCCTATTTTTCTTGATGTTGATACATGTTTTTGAAATGTGTTACCGTCTCCATGACATTCATGTTCTCATGTTGCTCTTGCAACTCATAGTTAATTGAGCACCACATTAGGCACTTGACACCTATGGCATCATGAAGGTGCTTCTTATAAGAATCCTTTTCAGCCTTGGGCACATTTGAGGCAAGTTCCGCTGGCTCTGGCGTTTCAAGGGCATAGAGCTTATGCTCCTACGTGAGAATAATTTCTCGGCATCCTAAACCAGTTTTGAAAGTTAAATCTGGTAAGTTTGTCCTTCTCAAGGATTGATTACAACAAGAATGTGTGAGTGTTGTTTGTCATTTGATTTCTACAAAAGAAAAAGATTGCATTTAGTCCAAAACATTTTGACTTGTAAAGATTTGATAAATGAGATTAATTAGGCCTTTAATTAATTATGCTCCCACTATTTTTATTCAAATTGATAGCCCCCACTATCAACTCAGAAGATTGCAGTATACAACCTTCTAGTGAGCCAAGATCCAATATAATTGGATTAATGCCCAACCAACATTGGCATCAAAGACCAAATACTAAGGTAGGCAACTTTTTCTAATTGCATCATATGCAACTCTTAGAAAGATGATCATGTACAACTCCTTGCCATGATGCATCTGTGTGCCTCTAGGTACTTGATCCTATCAAGGTTCCCTAGTTAAGTCCAACCCATAAGACAACACATTGAGTGTGCACCCTGCAGAGGCAGACCCACACACCCACCATCACACTTCTACGAGATAGACAATGTACCACGTGGAGGTGTGCCCACACATAGTCGATCAAGATTTTCATGTATGTTGCTTTATGGAAGGCAACTAAAACTTGATATTATTAATTGAGGGGTTTTATTAATACATATATATATCCAAACACCACATACTTATAGTACGTATCGTATACTATTATATCCACAACCACAAATGATAGACATGAAATCACAAACACAAAAACATCAGTTATGGCCATACTATTGTAATCCTTTAGAGCCACAAAGGATTACAGTCCACCTAAGGTCTTATGCATCTAATACAACAACACATGTGAATCAACCTGTAAGGATCAACATTACAATGAACAACTTCATGGATGCTTCGTAAGGTTGGAACTTCAAGTTGTTTCTCCATGGATGCTCCTTGGAGTTGGATCTTCAGGTTGCTTCTTAGAATTGGATCTTCAAGTTGCTTCTCCATGGATACTCCTTGGAGTTGGATCTTCAAGTCCTTACATCAAGTTTATAAACACTAAAACTAATCCTATCTCTATTACATCATATGAGTACAAATATAAAGAGTAAGAATAAATTACACATTGAAATAAGAGATGAGGCTCGGAATGCAAGTTGAATACTTTGAACAAAGGATCCACGTGAAACCATTATACATCCATAAATTCATAAACAAACATATCCATAACGTTTACAACCACATTCATTCACAACATTCACAAAAGGGAATTTTGGGCCATAATTGTGTATGCATTCACTACATAAAATAGATTTTAAAGGTGACGTGTATGATATCATAGGTATATATACATATACGTATATATATATTAAAATTGCAGTCCTTTTAATGGGAGATATTCTCCATTAAATAAATTTTTGACTCCCACACAAACTATGTGGGGTATACAGGGGCAATGCCCCTGAAAGATCGAGGGGAGGCTGCCCCTCGTGGGGTCTCCGGGGCAAAGTCCCCGAAAGGTCTATGAAATTTTACTTCCGTGCACTTAGGAAAATCAGTATTTTCCATATTTGACCCCATCCTAAACGTCAAAAAATAGAAGCAAGCGGCGTATGTAGAATTAGATTTAGATATGCACATTAGTAGTTTTAAATTTGCATCGTATGCAACCACATAAAACAATATGCAGTGATTCGGTCATATCCAAATGAATCTAAATACACCATAGATCAACAATTGGATTTTGTAGAGGAAACATGCATGGTGGAAGCAACAACAAAAAAGTATTTCCATATAACATGTAATAGGATCTCGTCGACAATAGTGTATTCAGAAAGAGTGTTTGCAGGATATCCCTTGTCGGGGAGCAAGTCCGGCGATGTCCCACTGCATGATGGTGTGTAACGCTCCTAGCTTACACAGACGATACTTCTCTCCCATCCTCCGAACGTGTTGTGTGAAGATCCGGTGGTGCTCCTCTTATGCGGTGATCTACACTACTCATATCGCGTATGGACAGTCATTGACGTCCTCTGAACGTAGGCATCTCAGCGTTTGTATCTCTACTTCATCCATGTAGATGGACTGGAACTCCATATCGTGCTTCCTATGCCGGCAGGAAGGAGTATCCTTTGTGTGATGGCATGATAGCGACACGGTGCTCTCCTTTCTCTCCTAATGATGGTGATGGCTAGGGTTTAAATACGTGAGCGTAAATTGAAAAACCTCTCTCAATATCTTGTAAAGACATCGGCCATCAAGCCCCTTTAAATAGGAGATGAAAGGAAGTAGGGTTTCTTAAACCCTTCAGTAAACAGAAAGACTGTGTTAATTAAAACACTTGTGGATTAATTAAAATATTCTAAAATTAATTAATTAATCAATTAATCATATTAATTGATTAATTAATATTTTACTCCATGCATCGCTCGGGATGGCTCTATGGGCATACATACCAACAAAAAATACTAAAATTAATATGCTAAAACATATATTTGAATTATTTCATACGCAACCTAATGAAAACATTGCAGAAATGTATGCTAGATTTTCTAACATTATTAATAGTGTAAGTGCGTTGGTGAAGAATATAAGAGAGGAAAATCAACTATCCAAGATACTTAGATCACTACCTCCCAGATACAAGTCAAAAGTCAACGCTATCAAGGAAGCAAATGATCTTACAACATTGAAGATGGATCAGCTCATCAGGAATTTGGAGACACACAGTCACCCTTGAGGAGGAAGAAAAGTGGAAGCTGAACAACAAAAATAGAGAAGGAAGGATCTTTCTTTTAAATCTACCACCAAAGTTTCATAGAGAAACATCATCCAAGGAAGTAGTGACACAAGTTATGAATATGATGAAGGAATATTGATTGTAGATGGTAAAAAATATAAGAGATCTCAATCTAACAAAATTCGTAGTGTACCTTCTTCTTCTACTAGGTGCTTTGAATGCATAAAGAAAGGGAACTTGGTTTTTGAATGCCCAAAACTCAAGAAAGGAAAAAGGTCTTCATTCAAGAAGAAAGACAAAGCGTACTTTTCTTGATGGGACCAATCAAGTGACGATGGTGAAAGCAACGTAGAAGAAGAGGTAGAATGTCTCATGGCCATAATGGATGAAAAAGAAACTAATGAGGTAAGCATTTTTTATTTATCTAAAGAAGAATTAGTTAGTAGTCTTGAAGAAGAAGAACTTGTATCAGGGGGATAAATGTTGTTTCCAAAATATGTGACAAAACCACTTTTCAAGCTAAAAACCTATGTTACTTTGATGGACTGGAATCCTTCTCCCTCAAGGGGGCATGGAATCTCTGTAGGAGCCAGAGTCCTGAACATGGATGGTCAAGGTGGCTTTGGTATCTCAAATTGTGAAATAGAGTGAAGATCTTCAGCTAGAAGATGTTCCAAGACAAACTGGTCACTGAGATGTTTCTTCAATCTAGGGGGGTATCTCTTGCTTCAAGATTCCAGCTGTGCAAGTGCAATACTGAAAATGGTTGCCACGTCCTGTGGGACTGTAACTTCTCAAGAGAGGTGCGGCGGCTAACTAAATACCACATACCAAGAAGGCCCCTTAACCCAAGTGAATTGATCAACTTGGGATCTACAAAAGAAAATCACCTGGGGATGCCCGTTATATTCCATCTTTGGTCTATAAGAAACTTTACTTGTTTTGAAGATGTGAAACCTATGCCCAAATTAGTATGGCACAAGGCTGTCACAGACTATTTTGCTTTGCATAGATAGATTACTTTGCATAGATAGGGCTTTTCTTTACAGTTTTGTTTTTTCACAAAACTACCCACTTGTATATGTTGTTCCATTTTTCTGGTTATAATACAAAGAGGCACGCTCACTGATAAAAAAAGTAGTCTTGAAGAACTTCATGATAAATATATATATTTCAAAAGGCAAAAGAAGAAACTTGATAAAATTGTTGATGAACTTTATGTTAATATAGATAACCTTAATTCTGAAAATAATACTCGAAAAACCTCAAATATTGTCAACGTCTTGGACATTATTGTCATTATTGTCAACGTCTTGGACATTATTCTTTTTCATGTGAATATCAAAAGAAGGGAGCCCCTAACATGGTTTGGGTTCTGAAATCCCCAACTTTGCATGATAAAGGAAACTTGATGAGATTTGACATCTGCTTAATTTGATATAATTATGTCCTAACTTAACTTAATTTGATGTAAATTTGCATACCTTTTATTTATAAACATACTTTTCTTTGCAATCACATTGAAAATCAATTTACAAAATCCCCTTACTTTAAGAACAACTTAGAGTAATTAGAGAAAAATTAAATATTTCTCTTTTTTTAATAAATCTATTTTTTAGTTGTCACTCATGCTTTCAAAATGTTCAAATGTATATTTTGAAATACCTCTAATTATCACATAAAAATTTATCATGCAAATCATTTATAACTTTGGACAAATCCACTTTCTTTCAAAATGAACCAAAACTTTTTAGGTCAAGAAAAAGTTTGACCAGAAACGTGCTCGGTCAAGAAGTATTTTGACTGACTGACCCCTCGGTCCAAGTTTTGAATTTGAATTCAGTGAGAATCTGATCCCCAAAAGGTTAGACCGACGACTCCCCAGTGGAGAAAAATTTTGACCGAATTTTCCCGACTGACGCTCCCCTCAACCAAACTAGCCATTTTTTTTATTTTTGGAGTGCTCGATTGAGAAAATTCTCAACCGAGAATGTGTCAATAGCTTATAAAATCATCCCAACTCGACCATTCTTCACACACCACTTCTATCTTTCATCTCCAAACCTTCTTGGGTGATTTTCTCTACTTCCATTCATCTTTAAGAGTTGCACTACACATCCAAGCTTCTTACTATTCATTTCTCTTCTACTTTTGAGCATTCTTCTCCTTTCCTTCCACCATAAATTCAAATGGCATCATCTTCACGTGGTGAGAGCAAGAAGAAGCTCTCCAAAAATAAGCAAGTTGATCAATCGGTGACCATCAATGACATCACCTTCATCAACTTTGTTGCCGCCAACAAGTTCCTCACATTGTCTTCAAGGAAACATCTTCCTCGATGATTGGTGGATGTAGAATCATTCTCATGGGTGAATCAACTTGTTCCCCTCTTTAAGGTTCAATATCTTGAACAATTTCTTATACTAAGTTATTGTTTTTTGTCATCCCAAGCTATTCATGAGTTCTTTGCTAATCTCACTTGCATAGAACAAATTGATTTCTCCTTCTCTTCCATGGTTAATGATAATACCTTTAACTTTGATGAGGATTCTATATGTACCTTTCTAGACATCAACCAAACTGATTTTACCCGCCAGATTGATTTCACCACCAAAAATCTTCTAACTGAGTTTTCAAACTTTTTATAAGAAGAAATTTACATAACTTCTATTAAAAGATTTCTTCTTATCCCTGGTTCCACTCATCACGAGACAAGAGAAACTCTCTATGCCACTTCTTTCTCTCAAGAAGCCTGAATCACCAATTTCATTATTTGTTCAAATATTTGTCCTCGGGCCAATAAACCAAAATTCCTCAATTTCACTTGTACCTCATTTATCCTATTCTCAAGAAAATTCACATTAATATTGTGAAGATTCTCTTTCATGAAGTGCTTGAATATAAGTAATTACCTCCCTATCCTGATGTTACCTCATTGAACAATCCATTGGTGAACCTCTCTCTGAATTAGGCTACCCTCAGGACCGTCTTCCCCACAAAATTAATTTTCAAACTGTTGAAAAGATGATAATTTAATTTGGTCATAAATGGTCCAAAAATGTAAAAGAGGATCCACAAGAACCTACTCCTCCCCCTCATCCACCTTCCTCTTGCACTCATAATAATGACTTTTCATATTTCGAAGGTATTGCCTATCAACTTGGAAAACACATAGATTATCAACACCATGCAATGACATATCTCAATGAACGCACGAAAGCCTTACCACCAAATGTCTCGAATAAATATCCTTCTCATATTTATCCCAGGAGCATCCCTCCATACAACCCAAACCTCAGCTATTTACAACCACCAACACCACCATCTGACCTTCCTCACAAACAATTTTTTGAATCCCAGCTTCAAGATATAATTGTCCACTTCAACTTTTCTCAAGCTCCTACTTTTCTTGAAGCATATGCTTTGGTGACCGTAAATGTTTTAACTTGGTAACCTATTGTTTAATACTATGGAGATGCTTCATTAAGAGGACATGACCCTGATGTGGATTTCATTCTTGATCTTATTAAGAGTTTGTAAATCTTTTTTTTTTATCCATGTCTCTTTTTATGTATTTGTTTCTATTTCCAAGCATTGTACTCTTATTGAGATTATCATGAATGAATGGCATTTATGTTTTCCTAAAGTCAATTCTTCCCATGGCTATATTTAACATTTTCTAGAGGGAGTATTATATCAAGGGGAAGAAGTAATTCAGAAAATTCTCTTAATCTAAACATGGATTTAAATAACATGTGCTATCACTCAAACAAATAGGATGTAGCAATCTTTGAAAATCTCAGTCAAATAACTCTTAGACCGGGCATTAACTTGGTCCAAATTAATCTTGACTGAAGTAACATCAGTAACAAAATTTATTTGAATATTTCAATACTTGGTTTTACATATTTAAATCTTACTGATCTCTTGGTTTCTATATATAACATAAATGTATTATCATGGAAATTGAGGACAAAATAGGATAAATTATTCTAAGAAGAAAATTCTTTGTGCTTAATAAATTTCACTTGAAAGTTGGTTTTCAAACTCAAATTTTTGCGCAATCTTTCAGTTGCTACATCTGACATGAATGATTTATGATGAAGGTTGAAATCTTAAATGGCTATCTTATTGTATCCTTTTTCTTATTTTTGAGATATATTTACTTGATATAAGATTAAGGGTGATCTCAAAGTCTTTTAATATAACTCACATATCTTTTACTGCTCTGAATTGATTCTCTATATCAATGTAGGCTTAACACCCTTTGACATTTGGTTTAGAGATTCTTTTAAGAACAATTATTATGGTACTTAATGGCCTCTCAATATCAATATGGGATTAACATCCCTTATATTTGATCTAGAGATACTTTTGTTGACCTAATTTTGTGTGAAATGGATTCTCTAATCATTTATGGGCTTAACATCCCTTAAAAATGATTGAGAAAACAATTTTAATTTTGACTTTTGATTTTCATGGTAATCTCTATATCATGGTGGACTTAACATTCCTCACCATTGATCTAAAGTATCTTTATGATATTTGTGTTTTATTGTGTATTTTTATCACGAAGGACTTAGCACCCCCCTCATTGGTAATTAGACAATATTGTGTATTTCAATCGTTCCTTGATCATATATGGCTTTTTGACTATGCCTTACTATGCCTTAATGTATATCTTTTTGGATTTTCCCTTCAATTGGTATTCTATTTAAATTGAAACATTGGGCATAAGCTTTTTCCTCTCCAAAATGACTATCTTGTTGACGGGGAGTGTATCCTTGAGGGGGAGCACTGGTAAGTGTTGATCCTTTTTTATTTTGACAAAAGGGGAGAATGACCCATGAGATAAATTGGCATTCAAAGGTATGAAGTTCTAAATTTGCTACTTTTACTTTATCTTATGGAAATATTTGTCATCATCAGAAAGGGGGATATTGTTGTCTTTTTTTATATGCCACACTCATATTTTGAAGATGTAATATTTCCCAAATTATATTACTAACATGTCTATTAAGTATTTCAAGTGATCAAGGAACTTAGTCAATATCCAATTACAAAGACCATGCAAATTTTATATGATTGGATGCTTGCAAATCAAGATTGTATTGTGAATATAATTGTACTCATGTGTTTTTGTACAACTTGATAGACATAATATAAGGACAAGTGATGATCTTCCAAAACCCTAACCCAAACTCATAAGAAGCCTCTAGGGTTGATAGGCTTCATTAGATAAAACATTGGATAGGTTTTTCACACATTTGCACATTCACAGAGTCTACATTGGTCTAGAAGTTTGTCAATCAAGATAGGTTTGGTCGAGCTTTTTGTTGACCGAGTATAGACTGTTAAACTAGTTGATCAAGTAGTTATAATGACACTTACCCATTAGATCCAGTTTGACACTTAGACCAAACTCGATCGAGGAAGTGTCCAGTCAAATAATTTCTCGATCAAAAATGTTCTAGAACCAAAAATTAATAACAGTCAAATTCATCATTAATAGCTAGTCAATTACATCCAAATGGCTAAATGACCTCTAAGAACACTCTAGACTTTCCCTAAAGCCATCTTAACCACATGTAAACATTTCCTATAAATAGGATTGGTCTTAGGACAGTTATGAACAACAAAATTGAACAACAATTGAGATCATATACACATCCTTGAGCATAGTACATATTTGCCATCATTATCAAGAGCTTAGGTCCAACATTTCAAGTTTCCATCATTCTATCCTAAGCCCTTAGCTTAGACATAGCATCCTCTCCACCTAATATTACATTGTATAAACCTTTTTGGAGAGGATCATCATCACTTGTCCATTAGATATTGATTGTATATCTTGTGAGCTTATTTTGTTTCTCTCTTTCTCTATTCTATTTTTTCTGTGTTGTATCATTCTTGGGCTACTTCTTGGAGTGAAGGATGTCCAAGAACTTACGAGAAGGATTATTTTCAACTTGGTGCTCTTTCGCTGACCGTCAAAGAAGAGGTGAAGCAACAATGCTCTTCTGTGTCTGTCAAAGAAGAGGTGAATAGGGTGACCTTCGGTGGTCCGTCAAAGAAGGTGTAGTTTCTCCTTGAGCTGAAAAGGAGGGTTGGTCTTGTGCCACAAAAAGACACTGATAAATTCTGTGTATTGTGTATCAGTATATAAAAAGAATAAAATACATGATTTAGAAATCATATTTGGAAACTACTAGATAGTGGACTGACGTCTTTTGATGAAACCACTCTAAATATATGTATCCTCTTATGGTTGCTTTCTTATCTCAAGTTTCTATGAGCTAAGTATTTTAATTTTCTTAAAATTAACCAAAATCTCTCTTCGCCCCCACCCCTCTCTAGATTTTTTCATATTGTTGGTCAAGTCTCTCCATCCTCCCAAGTTTAAGAAGATCCTATGTACTCTAAGGGTAGACTCTACAAAGGCAAGTCATCTTCCTTCACCTAGTGCTTCAAATGTGGAAAGAAGGGTCACTTTAAGGAAGATTATCCACAAGGAAAAAAGACCCATCATCACAAGAGAAGAGAAGAGAAGTACAAGAAGGATAAATGACACAAAATCTCAAGTGACTCCTCCAACTCAATATCAAGTGAATAATCTAGTGGAGGATCTAGGTCAAGCTCTAGTAAAGATGGATAATGTCATTTTGCTCTCATAGACTCAACAAGTGAGGACTCAAATTGTCGCGCCCCAGTTTCACATTAGCCACAAACCATGAAATTAGGGCATGACAGGTAGGATTAACACATAATAAACCACTCGTCGCTTTAACAATCCAAGGAATTTAATTGATAACCAAGTTTAGGCTGTAAACAAGAACTAAACAAACTGCAGAAACTTCTCTATTAAACTGATAGAAGATACAAGCAAAGTCTACAGCATAATACATTGATTAACATAAAGAAAACATAACATTTAATTTACATCTTTGTACCCATTCTCTCTCTCGCTCACACCTTGTCCCGAAGATCGAGGGGAATGGACTAAGAGACCTCTAACTAGACTAACTACAAACCTTCTATCAACTAGGCGTTAGGATGAAACGATCCTTCCGACTCCTGATGCTGATGCTGACCTGAAAATGTTTGAGTAGAGGGATGAGCCTACTCGCTAAGTGAATAACATTTCACATAGCTATCACTAAACAACTCGTCAGGTTTATAAACTGAAAATAAACATATATACAGTTTAAGCAGGGCAATTTTATTGACATAGCAGACGTACAGATAATAACCACATTTCTAAGCATCAACAGGTAATTCAGATAAATAAACAGATTTATAAATTTACTGTGATCCTAAATGATTACTTATTCATTTTATTGTTATGCCCGAAATATATGCAGTGTACTCTGCATATAAGGATCCACAGCAAATTCATGCTACGGTCCCACCGTACAAGACTTAGCGACACACCCGGGAAATGCTAAGTCTGACGCCAGCCCTGCTCTGCCACAGGGTCCCTGGCTCACCGGCTAGAAACATAGGCTCTACGGCCTTAAAGCACTACTCTGAGTGCACCGGACTCCTCCTTTAACCTGAGTACACCGGCGGAGAGTCTCACGGGGTTATCTCCATGACACAAGCACGGATAATGTTGCAATAACCCCCACTTTCCTCCAGTGCCACCGTGACACAAGCACGCGTTGTTGTTGGACACTGCCTCTCTATCCTCGTGTCTCCATGACATCGCACGGATAATGTTACAACACGAGTTTCACCCCTAAGTTGCAGATACCTCTTAGGGGTTCTACGGTGTTAGGGCATCTAAGTCTATTAACTGTTTAACAGATATACAATTAAACAAGATTATTTCATATCAACTGTAAGACATAGAATTTCCTCTTTTCCATCTTTCATATCACGCATTTCAAGTTCCATCGAACTAATCATACTAAGAAGTACATACTACACTGTTTAGAAGTCATATCAACTAATACTGAGGCAATTAAGCATTTAAAATGAGTTTAATAATGATTTCTAAATGAACTGCCACTCACCACTTGAAACTCGGCCGAACACTTTGGAACTCGGCCGAACGCTTCCCAGATTCTGAAACTCGGCCGACCAACCTCGGACGACCAACTGGAAACTCAGCCGATCCCCTAGGGAACTCGGCCGATCAACACATCGCTTTATATACCTACAAGGAAACTCGGCTGATCAGGACCCAAACTCGGCCGACAAAAACGCTGTTTGGCTACCTAATTAAGAAACTCGGCCGATCCGAGACCCAAACTCGGCCGACCCAAAATCACAGTACGATTGCCCTAAGAAGGAACTCGGCCGACCGAATAGAAACTCGGCCGAACCGCGCACAGGCAGAAAGCAAAAACGGCATGCAAAAGTCGATTTCTCTCGAATCGACGGGCAAATCTCGAAAAAACACCACAAAACATTCGCAATCGATGCATATGACTAAACCGCACCTGAAGGGAAGAAGGAAACAAGCTAGGGCTGCACCGTGCACCCCAATCTCCAAGCCATTTTCCCTGCAACCGTAGCTTCAGCTGCGAATCCGATTCGAATTGACAGAGAAGGAGATCCACGGAGGGAAAGGACGAACTGCAGCAGCTAATCGGAGCAAAACAAAGCTCCAACGCTTCTCCCTTCTCAGCTCCCTCTCTCTCTCTCTCTCTCTCTCTCTCTCTCTCTCTTTCTCACGCAAAGAAGAAGAACGCAGAAGCGTTCTCTCGTTTATGTGAAAGTGAAACGAGATAAGGGAGAAAGAGTAGATAAGGAAGAAAACCTAGGGGCCAAATCGCAAAGTTCAAAACTACAAACGGGTCCCTATAAGCCCAAAAACATGCAACTCTTGACTCGAATGTCGGATTCGAACGATTTCTCTGGCAACGCTTCAAGCGTAAGATCCTACACACTTTAGAAGCTAGAAAACACACTAAGCACATGTCTTATCCGTTTTAAACATTAATAACAAAAACAGGCTTAAACTTAGCACATCAGCTAATCACATGCTTAACAGCATACTTATGGATAAGCTCGACGCGGGTCGTAACAATCTCCCTCCCTTATAAGAATTTCGTCCCGAAATTCCTAGAAGAGAAAAGGAAACTTGCCACGCATCTCAGACTCTAGTTCCCACGTAGCTTCTTCGAGATTATGGTTTCTCCACAAAACCTTCACTAAAGGTATCTCCCGGTTCTTAAGCTTTTTGATCCGGTGATCAACTATCTGCACTGGTCCTTCTACATAGGACACATCTGTTCTAAGCTGCGCCGGTTCTGGATCTACAATCTTTTCTGTACCGGGATGACACTTTTTCAGCATAGACACGTGGAAGACATCATGAAGATTTGCCAACTCAGACGGCAAATCCAACCTGTAAGCTACAGGTCCAATCCTCTCAACAATAGGATATGGACCCATATACCTAGGGGTCAACTTACCCCTCTTGCCAAACCTCAACACTCCCTTCCATGGTGAAACCTTCAAATAAACCTCGTCTCCAACCTCAAACTCAAGAGGTCGACGTCGTCTCTCTGCATAACTTTTCTGTCTATCCTGAGCAGCTTTCAACTGATCCCTGATCACAGATATCTTTTCTGTAGTTACATCAACTAACTCAGGTCCAAGAATTTCCTTCTCACCCACCTCGTACCAACAAACTGGCGATCTACACTTCCTGCCATAAAGAGCTTCATATGGGGCCATTCCAAGACTTGAATGGTAGCTATTATTATATGCAAACTCCATTAGGCTTAAGTGTTCTTCCCAGTTACCTCTGAACTGTAGTACGCATGCTCTCAGCATGTCTTCAAGGGTCTGAATGGTCCTTTCAGATTGACCATCTGTCTGTGGGTGAAACGTTGTACTGAACTTCAGCCTTGTGCCCAACGCACGATGTAACTGATTCCAGAATCTCGATGAAAACTTTGGATCTCTGTCAGAAATAATGGAAACTGGAATCCCATGCAACCTGACTACCTCATCCACATAAACTTTAGCCAGCTTTGGAACGTCAAAGGTTGACTTGACAGGAAGGAAGTGAGCATACTTAATTAGTCTATCCACAATCACCCATATCGAGTCCGAACCCTTAGGCGTCCTGGGTAATCCTACCACAAAGTCCATCGTAATGTGCTCCCATTTCCATTCTGGTATAGGAAGCGACTGCAAAGTACCAGCAGGTTTCTGATGCTCAGCCTTAACCTGCTGACATACTCCACATCTAGCCACATATTCAGCCACATCCTTTTTCATGCCAGACCACCAGTACAGCTCTTTGAGGTTCCTGTACATCTTTGTGTTACCTGGATGCATAGCATACATAGAAGTATGTGCTTCCTCAAGAATCTATTCTTTCAATTCACTGTTTCCAGGTACACATAACCTATCATGAAGATACAACATGCCTTCATCAGAAAACCTGAACTCTGTTCTCTTACCTTCTGACATTTCCTGCATGATTTGCCACAACTCATCATCACTCTGCTGTAAATCCTTAATATGTTTATAAAAAGTAGGTCTGACTTGCATCTGAGCAATCAACCCACTCTGTCCAGTCACATCCAAGTCCAAGTTCAATTTTCGCATATCTACAAGCAAGTCTCTCTTGAAACATGCCATAGAAAATGCATTAGCTGTTGAACTTGACTTTCTACTCAAGGCATCAGCTACAACATTTGCCTTACCCGGATGGTAATCGATTGTCACATCATAATCCTTGATCAGCTCAAGCCATCTGCGCTGTCTCAAATTCAAGTCTTTCTGAGTGAAGATATATTTCAAGCTCTTATGGTCTGTAAACACCTGACATGTCTCACCATACAAGTAGTGATGCCATGTCTTAAGAGCATGAACTATAGCAGCTAATTCTAGATCATGGACCGGGTAATTCTCTTCATTCTTCTTAAGCTGTCTAGATGCGTAAGCCACAACTTTACCTTCTTGCATCAGTACACAGCCCAAACCTCTCCTAGAAGCATCACAGAACACTGTATAACCCTTATCTGTCTCAGGAAACACTAACACTGGCGCTGTGGTCAACTTCCTTTTCAAAATCTGAAATCTCTTCTCACAGTTATCAGACCAAACAAACGGTGCATTCTTCCTCGTCAAGCGTGTTAAAGGTGATGCTAACTTACTGAAGTTCTTTATGAACCTTCTGTAATAACCTGCTAATCCCAAGAAACTTTTGATCTCAGTAGGAGTCGTAGGTTGTTCCCACTGAAGCACATATTCAACTTTCTTAGGATCCACGCTAACTCCATCTTTCGAGATAACATGTCCAAGAAATGTTACCTCGGCCAACCAGAACTCGCACTTGCTAAATTTAGCAAACAACTGGTGTTGTCTCAACAACTGCAACACTACTCTCAAGTGTTGCTCATGCTGTTCATCGTCTCTGGAGTAGATCAGAATATCATCTATAAAGACTACAATAAACTGATCTAGGAACGGTTTGAAAATTCGGTTCATCATATCCATAAAGGCTGATGGGGCATTGGTCAGTCCAAACGACATGACCAAAAACTCATAATGCCCATACCTGGTTCTGAAAGCTGTTTTGGGAATATCAGAAGCCTTTATTCTAAGCTGATGATATCCGGATCTCAAATCAATTTTAGAAAAGATCGTCGCTCCACGCAACTGATCAAATAGATCATCTATTCTCGGCAAAGGATACTTATTCTTTATAGTGATCTTATTCAGTTGCCTGTAATCTATATAGAGACGCATGGTACCATCCTTTTTCTTAACAAACAGGACTGGAGCACCCCATGGTGAAGAACTGGGTCTAATGAAACCCTTATCTAGCAACTCCTGCAACTGCACCTTGAGTTCCTTCAACTCCGCAGGTGCCATTCTATAGGCTGGTAGTGCTACTGGATGACTACCTGGATATACCTGAATTTCAAAATCAATGTCTCTGACAGGAGGTAAGCCTGGTAATTCTTCTGGAAAAACGTCAGAGAACTCACGAACGACAGGCACACCATAAACACTGGCGGTGCTCTTCTCTGCTCTGGTGTCAACCACATGAGCAAGAAACGCTTCACATCCTTTCTGTAACATCTTATCAGCTACATCAGCTGATACTATGCACGTAGGCAGAACTTTCCTGTCTCCAGTAAAGATACAAGAAAATTCCTCTAGTTGAAAGGTAGCTTCCTTCTTCCAACAATCGAGTTGCACTCGATATGTCTCAAGACAATCCATACCCAAGATGACTTGAAAAGTGTTTACATCCAAGGGTATGAGATTAGCAGCAAAGGTGAAACCTCCAAAAGATAAAAAGCATCTGGGACAAGACTCGGACAAAACTGTTGGTCCACCTAGTGGAACCCTCAACACTAATTCATCTGCCAACTCTTGAGTTAACAGATTAAGTTCACCAACTAAAGAACGTCGTATAAAAGAATGAGTATCTCCCGGATCTATCAAAACTGAAACTGGTATACTATTAAACAAAAGCATCTCTCCTGTAACAACTTGTGAAGAGATTATACCTTCCTGGGGTGTCAAAGAAAAGAAACGTGCTGAAGCTCTCCCTCTGACATGCTGTCCTCTCTGACCACTCCTGCCACTAGACACTCCACCACCTCTGGAACCAGAAGCCACAGAAGAACTTGGAACATCATGGTGCTGAGGCTGGAAAGCTTGTGATGCTGCTTGCTGAAGCTGAGGGCAAAACCTTCTTATATGTCCTGCCTGTCCACAGACAAAACAACTTAGAACCCGACACTGTCCAGAATGTGATTTTCCACATTTGTCACATGGCGGTATTTCCTGTCCTTGGGGACCTGTCACTGACATTGACGATCCAGAAGACTGTCCACTATCGACACTACCCCATCTTCCTGAGTTATATCCTCCTCTGCCTCTAGAAATAGTGACGTCCTCAGATCTCTGCCTACCGAAACAACCAAAGCCACGTCCAAGCTTAGAGAAAAAGCCTCTACCTCCACCTCTGTATCCACTACTGGACTGCCCTCTACTGAAATCTGTAGATCTTTTCTTAGACTCGGGCACCCTGTCAGCATTCACAGATTCTTCAACCTGTCTGGCAGCCTCAACAAACTCACCAAAATTCTCTCTGTTCCTCCTACTAGTAGCAGAAACTGTATGCCGAATTTCTGGTCTTAGCCCTTCCTGGAATCTTCTGCATCTTTCTATGTTGTCAGGAACAAGCTGCGGACAGAAGTTCGCCAACCGTGTGAACAGTGCTTCATACTCTGTAACCGTCATGTTCCCCTGTTTGATATTCTGCAACTGTCTGATTTTCTCATTAAGGAAAGTGGGTGGATAGAATTTGAGATGAAACTCCTCAGAGAAGTCCTTCCAGGAAAGCTCTGTACCTCTCCTCTTGTCTTCCACACCACGCCACCACAACTCCGCATCGCCTGTTAAAAGATAAACCGCATGATTGATCTTCTTGTCTTCTGGAAGCTCCATCAGACGAAAGACCTTTTCTACCTGTCTAAACCATTCATCAGCTTCGGCGGGATCTGTGGTGCCACTGAACTCTGTGCCACCAAGCTTCTTCACAAGCTCATAAGATCGCACCAGATCTTTACTGCTGGTAGAAGAAGAATCTCGCCTATCAGCCTTGTACCTTTCCTTGGTTTCCAGGAACATCCTGTACATCCGCGATGCTTCATACACGTGGTCACCACCACCTGGACCCAAGTACCGAGGATCAGGGCCAACATGGCTCTCGGCCTGATCATCACGATCAAAGCCTCTTCCTGCCATCTGCAATGATATAATAGAACATTTCCTATTAGAAAATTACAGATAGAAGAAAGACACTTAAACCTTAATCCTATTGGTCTCTTATCGTCCCCTGACCTTGAGTAACCAAGTACTCAAACCTAGGCTCTGATACCAAGAATTGTCGCGCCCCAGTTTCACATTAGCCACAAACCACGAAATTAGGGCATGACAGGTAGGATTAACACATAATCAACCACTCGTCGCTTTTAAAACAATCCAAGGCATTTAATTGATAACCAAGTTTAGGCTGTAAAAAAGAACTAAACAAACTGCAGAAACTTCTCTATTAAACTGATAGAAGATACAAGCAAAGTCTACAGCATAATACATTGATTAACATAAAGAAAACATAACATTTAATTTACATCTTTGTACCCATTCTCTCTCTCGCTCACACCTTGTCCCGAAGATCGAGGGGAATGGACTAAGAGACCTCTAACTAGACTAACTACAAACCTTCTATCAACTAGGCGTTAGGATGAAACGATCCTTCCGACTCCTGATGCTGATGCTGACCTAAAAATGTTTGAGTAGAGGGATGAGCCTACTCGCTCAGTGAATAACATTTCACATAGCTATCACTAAACAACTCGTCAGGTTTATAAACTGAAAATAAACATATATACAGTTTAAGCAGGGCAGTTTTATTGACATAGCAGACGTACAGATAATAACCACATTTCTAAGCATCAACAGGTAATTCAGATAAATAAACAGATTTATAAATTTACTGTGATCCTAAATGATTACTTATTCATTTTATTGTTATGCCCTAAATATATGCAGTGTACTCTGCATATAAGGATCCACAGCAAATTCATGCAACGGTCCCACCGTACAAGACTTAGCGACACACCCAGGAAATGCTAAGTCTGACGCCAGCCCTGCTCTGCCATAGGGTCCCTGGCTCACCGGCTAGAAACATAGGCTCTACGGCCTTAAAGCACTACTCTGAGTGCACCAGACTCCTCCTTTAACCTGAGTACACCGGCGGAGAGTCTCACGGGATTATCTCCATGACACAAGCACGGATAATGTTGCAATAACTCCCACTTTCCTCCAGTGCCACCGTGACACAAGCACGCGTTGTTGTTGGACACTGCCTCTCTATCCTCGTGTCTCCATGACATCGCACGGATAATGTTGCAACACGAGTTTCACCCCTAAGTTGCAGATACCTCTTAGGGGTTCTACGATGTTAGGGCATCTAAGTCTATTAACTGTTTAACAGATATACAATTAAACAAGATTATTTCATATCAACTGTAAGACATAGAATTTCCTCTTTTCCATCTTTCATATCACGCATTTCAAGTTCCATCGAACTAATCATACTAAGAAGTACATACTACACTGTTTAGAAGTCATATCAACTAATACTGAGGCAATTAAGCATTTAAAATGAGTTTAATAATGATTTCTAAATGAACTGCCACTCACCACTTGAAACTCGGTCGAACACTTTGGAACTCGGCCGAACGCTTCCCAGATTCTGAAACTCGGCCGACCAACCTCGGCCGACCAACTGGAAACTCGGCCGATCCCCTAGGGAACTCGGCCGATCAACACACCGCTTTATATACCTACAAGGAAACTCGGCCGATCAGGACCCAAACTCGGCCGACGAAAATGCTGTTTGGCTACCTAATTAAGAAACTCGGCCGATCCGAGACCCAAACTCGGCCGACCCAAAATCACAGTACGATTGCCCTAAGAAGGAACTCGGCCGACCGAATAGAAACTCGACCGAACCGCGCACAGGCAGAAAGCAAAAACGGCCTGCAAAAGTCGATTTCTCTCGAATCGACGGGCAAATCTCGAACAAACACCACAAAACATTCGCAATCGATGCATATGACTAAACCGCACCTGAAGGGAAGAAGGAAACGAGCTAGGGCTGCACCGTGCACCCCAATCTCCAAGCCGTTTTCCCTGCAACCGTAGCTTCAGCTGCGAATCCGATTCGAATTGACAGAGAAGGAGATCCACGGAGGGAAAGGACGAACTGCAGCAGCTAATCGGAGCAAAACGAAGCTCCAGCGCTTCTCCCTTCTCAGCTCCCTCTCTCTCTCTCTCTTTCTCTTTCTCACGCAAAGAAGAAGAACACAGAAGCGTTCTCTCGTTTCTGTGAAAGTGAAACGAGATAAGGGAGAAAGAGTAGATAAGGAAGAAAACCTAGGGGCCAAATCGCAAAGTTCAAAACTACAAACGGGTCCCTATAAGCCCAAAAACATGCAACTCTTGACTCGAATGTCGGATTCGAACGATTTCTCTGGCAACGCTTCAAGCGTAAGATCCTACACGCTTTAGAAGCTAGAAAACACACTAAGCACATGTCTTATCCGTTTTAAACATTAATAACAAAAACAGGCTTAAACTTAGCACATCAGCTAATCACATGCTTAACAGCATACTTACGGATAAGCTCGACGCGGGTCGTAACACAAATGAGGTAAATGTAAACTCTTTAGATAAAGAATATTTAATTTCTATTATTTATGCTAATCGTGCCTCTCTTAAGTTTTCTAAAAATAAAATAAAAATCTTGCTAGAATTGTTGATATTTGCATGTAGAAAAAGATGATCTTGAACATGCTAATGTATGCTTGCTAGATGAAAACAATGCTTATCTTAGTAAAGTAGACTCTCATAAACTTGAAAATGCTAGCTTGCTTGATAAGATAGATTTCTAGAAGCTCAACCTCTTATGCCTAGTACTAATGGAGAGCATATTAATATTGTGAATTTTCTCATGCTTGATATTGATATTCTTAAAACTGAAAATGAGGACAAAGATGTTGTTTTGCAAGGAATATGATCTGAAAATAGTATCTATATTTCTAAGGTTACTTTGCTTGAAAATAAAAATGCTTCTTTTCTTTCTAAAATCAATGTTCTTTAATCTTGTTCTAGTTTCACTAGTAGAGAGAATAATGTTGTTTCTCTTCATATTGATAAAGATTCTTATATGACCAAAGCTCTTTGTTTAGAGATTGTATCTTTTGCATGCTAGAGATAATATCAATCCACTAGTGTTTTCTTATGCATGACAATCATAGTTTGAGATCTTTTATGCAAATATTCTTAGATAATAAGAAGAATCTTAATCAAATCCTAGATCATACAACCGAACAAATGGGTAGACATAATACTGGACTTGATTGTAGACAAAGGAACAAAGATAAAGGACCTTCAATTTCCAATGAAGAATCCTCTAGTTCCAAGGCTAGGAGATCATGTAATCATTACAATGATATTGGTCATTATTCCACATATTGGCCTTTTAGGAAATCACCCAAGAGAAATAGGACTGGGTCTACTAAGCTAACCACTTCAGGCCCAAAAACATGATTGGGGACCATTTCATTTTTCTTCTTGTAGGTCACTTGCAAATTGATTGACATGAGCTATGGATTTGCAAATTGGTTTCTCAATCCGCATAAAAGAAGAAAGGTGAGATGTGTATGGGGTGGCAACAAGTGGAAAAGAAATGGTAAGAACATAGTTAATGTTATTCTCTCTCATATCCAATCATAATGTGTTTTCACTAAGTTAGTATGCACTATAGAAATGGTTTTTGAGTCAAAAGTGGTATATTGTGATTTTCATCACTCTATTGCTCAAAAATTATTTTTTATGCTTTCATAGTGCATTACAAACTTGCTTGCACATGCTTGGATATGGTCTATATTTTTATCATGCCTCTAGATATGTTATTATGGAAAATATATGTTTTTGACAACAACTATTTTTGACCTGGTTTGTCCTGATAGAACTCGACCGACAAGCACCAATTGATGTTTCCAACAGTTGTTGTCAATCAATAAGTTCAACACAGAAACTCGACTGATAACACTGTGTATAGAATATACATATGGCTTTTTGGATGAGAATTTCCCTCTCAACTAGATCTTCTCAACCAATAGCATTATTCTTATGGAACTCCCTTTGGTACCTTTATATATGCATATTGCCATGTTTTAAATTTCCTATCTTGTATACAACTCTATCTTTCTAATTTATATACTTTGATATCCCACAATTGGTATCTCTATATCTTGTAATTACCTATCTTGAGTTGTTATGTAGGTTTTGATGATGATCTCTTTCAATCTCTTGGTTGTATCTTAAATTGCTTTCGTTGTGCATTAACCTAATACATCTATCTAGTTTTATATCTTGTTTTGATACAACCTTGATGTTCTTACTCGTAATCATCTTTCGGTAATGATGCATATTTTCTAGTGAGTTATATCCTTTCTTGCTTCTGAAACTAGATATCTTCTTATTTGGATATATCTCAAAAAATATCATAGCTTTCTCTTTAACTTGTGCATCTTTTGCTATTATCTAGATCATACTATTAGTCATAACATGTGATATCATCTACTATTAGTTCACATACATGTAGTTCTGGCCTTGTTTATCTTTTCATCAAGTGGTATTCTACTATATGCCATGATTGTATCTCGTTTCATACTCAAGCTTGTCCCTTAACTTGCATATCTACTATCTTGAGTTACTTGCTTGCATAGTTTTTACCTTGATATCTGCTAGAATTACATCTAGGGTTGTTCAATGCATGTATTAACTTGTGTTACATACTATGCTTGGACAATCCTCAAGTGTTCCTCTTCTACTCTCCTTTCAAATTTTCGAAAACTCCTTTTATCTAACATGTTTTGTTTTAGCTCTTCAAACCCCTACCTTTTTAAAATGGCAAAGGGGATAAGGCATGTCTTATGTTATACAGGTAGAAGGCATGTGAGAGGAGAAAGTGTGTCTTATGATAAGGGGAGAAGACATATATGTAGAACATATATGAGTAGAAGACATAGTTTCTATAAATGTTATGAAATCTAACCATGCATGAGAACTAGCATCCATTGAGGGGAAGTATGAGAACTCCATGAACATCAATTGAGGGGGAGCATATGAACTCAATTCTCTCGAAAACCCTAGGTTTCTCCAAAGGTATGATTTTACTTAAAGGCTTTTAATACATTTATGGAATGGTTTTCCATCTTCAAAAAGGGTGAGAATGTTGACTTAAGGTCAAAATTGACTAAACCCTTATTTTGATGATGACTAACCATTCCACTATTTCTGTCTAATGCTTCTACTTGAGTGATTTTAGATTAGGTATAGACACACTCCAAATGTCCCAACTTTCGCATCATAACTTGGATAAAAGACAAGTTAAAATCAATGCAAGTGCACTTTTGTGGAATATGATGTTAACTCTATTAGAATCATGTGGTAAATCACTTATAATGATTTTTTGACTTGTAGTCAATCTTAGAAAAAATAATGAGCACTTAAATCAAATATTTTAAGTACTCTGATGACATTTTCCAAAATTCATTATAGGGTGTTTTTCGGTCGAGTTTCTCCTATGACAAATGACTGATCCCTTGGAGCATTTTGAGAATGTCCAAGTTCATTGGAGTTTCCTATACACATATCTCGATCGATCTTTGCATTGGGAAAAACAAAATTTAAGTGATAGGCCGAGTTTCATCCAGGATAAACTCGACCGGTGCTTTAAATTTTCTTTTTCAAATAGTGCAATCGATCAAGTTTCCTAAAAGAAAAATCGAAACGATCGCACTATACAGAAAGTGTTTCTAGTCGTTGGAATGTTACAAAACTTGAAAAAATATTTATGGCAACATCCCAAATGGCTAATATTTATCCTCAAGTGTTTCTACTGGAGAGAAAGCATCCCCAACTATAAATAGGTTGGGCTTCATCCCATGGTTAGACAAGCACTATGAAGGTCCCTATATTACAGTTGAGTGCCTCAAAGACCCTCCTACCACTCTCAAGATTAATCACTTACTACAATCATTAGAGTGAGTAGGAGATTTGTAAGAGAGCCAGACCTACATGTATATCTTGTGAGGCTCTCACTTCTCCACCTCCCAATCTCTCATTTCTACCATGAAGATGAAGATGAAGATTCTCACTCTTGGCTAAGAGAGGTGAAGAAGAAGAAGGGAAGGCGTCCCTTGGTGAAAGCTTCTCCTTGGCGAAGGTGAAGTCAAAGATAGAAGATCCAAGAAGAGTGGGTAATTCCTCAAAGGTGGAAGACTTGTGCAAGAGTGGACATGTCCCTGGTGAAGGTGGAACAATAGGTGCAAAGTGGGTAAGTCCTTGGTGAGGTTGAAGACTCAATCGTGGATAGGTAAGTCCTTTGGTAGGTTGTTGGCTCCCTTCTCCTTGATGGGAAGGCAGGGTATCCTTGGCCTAAAAAATAAAGGTCATATATTGTATGTCTTATAATGGAATATAAGTATGCAATGATTGCAAAATCCAAGAGCTTGACCTCTCTAGGTAGTGGACTGACTTACTCCTAGTTTGGAGTAAGTCACTATACATAGCTTGTGTTCTTGTGCTTGTTTAAACTCTCTCTCCCTTGCTGTGTATGTTTTAGTTGCACTCAAAGTTCATACTTGCATATTATCTTAGAAATATCTTGAAGGTCCAATGAATTTTGTTTAAGTGCATTAGGTCTATTGACCCCCTCTAGATCCCATCCTAGATCCAACATGTTAGATATGTGTATAGCTAGGCTGGATGAGCACACAAATTTTGTCCTTTCTGTGTACCTATTGGATTGTATGTTTTCCTACTAAGACAAGTCAAATGTAACAAAACACTTATATCCAATGGGATGTCTCTTCTATTTGATTGAATGAGCCCATCCACTTTCAACATTTATGGTTGTTTATAAGAGCCATTTTCTAACTACTCTATGATTTTTTTGGTCGAGACAAACAAACTTACGCTTCTACCATAAGGCACGAGTGTATCTCTATTCACCAAGTGTGTTAGATGGTATATCTATGTCATCTAGTATGTTTGACTCTTCTGAAGTACATAAGAATTGCAAACCTATAGTCTACACATCCCTCTTACTGGTGGTGGCATCTTAGACAATCTTTAGAAGGTATATCCATCATTGAGATTGACTTCAAATTCAGCGAGCATGGACACCATTGTATCTACTTCTTTGTATAGGTACCTAAAACTATTATTCATGTCATCTAGATATGAGATGATTGTTGAAAAATGACTTTTGTATTTCCATGAAGGTGAATCCTGACCATATAAGACCCTAATGCCTCATAGGTCATCTAACTTTACTATGAATTTTATGTCCCTGTGGTACCCTAATGACTTCGAGACCAACTTGAATGCATCCAAATGACATGATAAACTTCCATTCATCAAGAAAGGTCTTATAACCGTGCAACTAGAAGACCTTCATGGTTTCTTAGTTTACCCCTTATCACTTTCCCATTGTCCTTTGTTTGTGGGCCCTCCTACCCCTATGTTCAATTTGAGGTGGTCTATATGTGATTTCTCCCATTGAAACTTCTTTTACAACATCCATTCAACTCTAATACCATGAAAGAAAACCCTTTCCTTCCATCTTGATTTCAAGTCTCTATGTCCCTCAAATTTATTGATGGTCACATTTTGCATAATAATAGTTCTAACAAGATTGATCTCCCTTAGATCTTCCTACTGTCCATCCTCTTTTCCTTGTATCTACTTGTACAAAGCTCACTCTAGATGGTCTAGAGAATAATTATAGGAAATATACATCATACTATCCCAATCCAAATATGCTCATTGGCCATTGCAAAAATACTTCTATGTGACATACCCTACGATCTATTTGTTGTGAAGCAAAAACTTAACACAATAATATTATACTCTAGCCCAAAGCTGATTTTGCCTCTCCCAACCAAGGAATAGGTTATCTATGATAATCCTTATACTTCACAACATTCACAATGTGAGGCCATCTAAACATTGCATTATCTGATCATGGTATCTATGGGGACCTATTTCATTTAAAGTTTCCAATTCAAGGAGGAGATATTAGTTGTGAAGGATTTATGCCAAATTTCTATCTAATGAGGGTTAAATGGTCTCCTGGGACTTGATGTAAACTCTCATAAGATTGCTAGCATATTGAATGGTGAAGGCCCCATCTTTAACAGAGCACCATATTATGTGTGTCTTGCCATGTGGCCTCTTTATCACATTCTCATTTTATCATCCTTATCCTTTCTCTTTTAACATATCATTAAAGGTAATCACAATCCATACATAAGGTTTCTAATGGTTATGTTAGGATCTGTGACCACTTCATATTTCTTCCACTATGTCATGTAAGCCTTATCCCATCTTTCCATCCAAAAAAGTAACTCCCTCATCCCCACCACCCGTCTAGTATACGCCATGACTTGGGAAAGCTATCCCAAACACGCTTCCAGTATTTTGAGGTTCTTGTATTGCTCTTGAGAAACCATGGATGTTCTAAATCAATAATCTATTATTCATTTCCGTACTACCATCTACAGAAATCGTCCCAATAGATATGTGTCAAATGATTACATGCGACTTTCCTGATGAGGGCCTTAAATATCTCTAAGCCTATGGGTTCTCAAGTTGCACTCTTCTAAGGGTAATGCAACCTTCTCCCTTCTAGCCCTATGCCTTCTTTTATGGTCTTCTCTGGATACCCAAAGAAAGTGTGGCATCTTCCTCCCAATTATTTTGAGTGTGGATGAGGGATTGCACATGCTTCCAAGTTGTCTAAGGGTATCATCAAGAGAACTGATCAAATCAGTGTGAGTTGTCTTAAAAAAGACAAAAGCTTACCATCCCAAGTGGTTAGTCACCCTATGTCTTTTTTAACCACATTGTCATAATGTATAACCCTAATCTTACATGGAATAAGAGGGACATCGGGGTATTGAATCAGTTCAAAGCTATATTCACACCCCATGTGCATGAAAGCAACATATTTCTAGCCTTCGATGGGCATCCTAAGATGATGGAAGATTCCTAACACTCTCTCATACTCCCTAATAAACCCTTGTATACCCTCCAATATATTACCCTTAAGAATAATGAAGAAAAAGAGGTAATACATGAACATGAGATAAGGGAGTGCAAGTCCAACACCTTTGTTGATAAACCTCTTAATACTGTTTAGACTCATGATATATTTAATGTATCTCCCTAGGACCTCTTGATCCAAAATAAAGAGGATTGATAAAAGTGGGTCCCGTTGTCTAAGGTCTTTTGATTTTGGAAAAATGACTCTAAGCGTCTATTGATAGAGATATAAAACTAAGCACCTATCACTAGGCTGATGAGGCACTCAATGGAATCTCCAACAAAACCAAATGACATTCAAACACACTCTCACAACATCCATTCTACCCAGTCAAAGTCTTTGGACATATCCACTTTATAAACTACATTCTCTTCTTGAGAGGATCCTTGGTTGAGATTGTGCATAAGCTCATGGGCAAGTCTGATGCTATCTTCTACATGTCAAATTTAGACAAATGATGTTTGTTCTTTCGATATCAAAAGGAAAATAACCATCGAATATGACATCCCGTGCCACAAAAAGTGAGATTACTCAAAACTAAATGCGGAAACAACATTAAGCAAGCAGATTACCAAAAAACATAGGAAATTAAAATCAATTTCACAAGAGCACCACAAGTTGAAAACGTTCACATATAAGTCCTTAACATGACACGTGTGTAACATGTCATATATCACACGGTGCTAGCATCATAGTTCTCAAACATTCCTATCATCAATCTGTTACATGAAGATCATGTTCCATATATATATATATATATATATATATATATATATATATATATACACATACATATATATACATATATATACATACATATATATACATATATATATACATACATATATATACATAAATATACATACATATATATATACATATATATATACATACATATATATATATATATATGTACATCTGCCAAACTATACAACCAAAAAAAGGGCGCACATGGCAAAAACCTCGTGATGATAACATAACCATACACACATCAAAAACACTCCCCCAAGGCCTGAGTGTACAGGGACAACTCTAGGACTCTAACACCAAAAGACTAGAAGCACATACAACCTGATCAGCTACTACCATTGTTGCTACTTTTCCTCAACTGCACAATCACCACCTCGACATACATGACTACCTAAAAAGATGTGAAAACCCATAGGGTGAGACTAAACGTCCCAATGAGAGATATAACTCTCCACTAACGTCTATTATTAACATAGATAAGATACTTAAAGAATAAAAGTAACACTACAATTATGATAAACATATCTAGCTCAACGATATGTCAAAACCAAATAATCATTACTGAACAGTATAAGAAATTGCAATGGGATTGTGGAACATCTTATCATCATAAAGGGGATGCAAAGAACATGTATATCTTTTACCAACTAGTCGTTACAAAGGCAAGGCAAGGTTTCAACCAATGTTCCCGTATTGTGAACCTAAGCAAGTTTACTACCCGGTTGATTGCGTATTTTATTATTCCCTAAGGATTTTAGTCATACCACCTAAATCCAACTGATCACTACTAAGTCAAAATTGGTATCATACAAGGTCTATAGAGGAACTGGAATCTACGACCTCACTATACCTCGTGGTCAGTACACAAGTACATGGCAGAGGCTAGGCAGTCAACTGCGACCAGCAACATATAGTCAAACTGTGAAAATCCTAGCCCACCTTGGTAAAGTTCATGACACTAGTGAAATTGATCTACGGCCTGCAGCTGCACTCCTACCAAGTATGGCCCACAACCAATCTTGTGAAACCTCATAAGCATCAAATCACTGAGCTATGACCCGCAGTCGTACTCCTGCCAGGGTATGGCCCACAACCAATCCTATAAATCCACATAAGCAACATATCACTGAACTACGGCCTACAGTTGCACTCTTGCCAGGGTATGGACTGCAGAAAATCCTTTGAAACCTCATAAGCATCAATTCACTAAGCTACGGCCCACAGTCACACTCCTGCCAGGGTATGGCTCACAACCAATCATGTGAATGCATATACTCAATAATATATGACTCCAAACTTTCACTAGAGAAATCCCATTTCACCATCCAGCAAGTGTTGACACTGAGATGGATCTATGGAACAAGGAAAAACTATATGATTAAGTTCCACTTGATTATTTAGGTAAATTAAGTATATTTTAGCATCAAACAAGTTACAATGTATAAAGTTATAACAAACTCTTCAAAAATAAGGGTGTAGTACACTTCAAAAAATATAAACGTATAGGGTGTGAACTTGTCACACTATCACCACATGATGATTGTATCATTGCCATTCACCACATCATCAATACCAAAGTCACATGATATGGGATATCAATCCCTCAACTCATCATTCCTATATCATAAGTGTTTTAGCATGCCTCTTGAAGGCCCATTCACCACTAGCTATGATTATCAAGCTCATATCACTTGCATGGTTAGAAGTTCATAAACAATAGAGATAACAACATAACATCATAAACATTCTAAGAGAGAGAGAGATAGAGAGAGAGAGAGAAACAAGCAAGTCTCATTACAAATTATTATGGTTAGGGTTTCTTCTTAGCCGATTAGGGTTTACAAAGCTAGATTTAACCATCAACCCTAGATTCACCACCTTCCATCATGTTGGAGTATATTAGGATTAAGGAACATAATTAGGGTTGATTAGATATTATTCCAAACCAAAATACACATGGCCTATGCATTACACATACAAGAGTATCATTAAGTGTCCATGTATACCTCTCAACCACCTACCATCACCATGTGTTGACCACATAACAACTAGGTCGCGACCACCCAACCTGATCCATGTCATGACCGTGACACATATGGGGTCTCGACCACTCATACCAATAGGTCACAACGTCTTCCACCTAGACCATGTCGCGCCCACGACATCCAGGGTTAGGGTTCTAACCTTCCACAAATGTTTTGTCTTAGAAGTTTCTCGACCTCAAGGTTATAAAGTATAGACCAATTCAAATAAAGTATGATATCATCTAATTGATATTAATGGAGTCAGAGGGCCCATAAATAATCATTCAAACACTTCCACAATTCAGATACTTCACATGATCACAAAAATCCGCAACTTTAAAATTAGGATTCCAAAAGGATTAAGATATAAGAGTCCAACATAGATCAAGAATTCAAAGTCATTAAGATCGTATCCAAATAGATCACCAAGTCAAGAAAGAGAAATTTCATTAATAAGATACCTCAAAGATGCCCAAGCGAGAATAAAGAAAATAATTGCTCAATATGACTCATGGGGGATGAAACATGCCTCTCGTGAAGTCTCTATAAGTCACTCCTACGCCAACCCTAGGTCTCCTAAGCACCTATTAAACATATATGTAGAATTAGGGTTAATTTTACATTAATAACACAACCCCTAAATCGGTTTTTTTATTACTGAATTAGGCTACCAAAAGTATACTATATTTTAGGTTATATTTTTTGAGTTCATAACATATTTTCCTTTATTTTTTCAACATATATTATTAGTTATGAACCTTAGAAAAATTGACTAATTAGATACAATCATAAAAATCATCTATTTAATAAATTGGGTTTAGGTGATGAAATTGGTGTCGTTGTATAGATTATAATTTTATGATTCCAAATATATATTTTATTTTATTTTTCAAAAATTATATCTATTTAATTTGAATTTTACAATTCTTGGCCAATTAGAAATTGCAGAAAACCCACTGTGGCAGACACTATCCTCAGGGAAAAAAAATCCAAATAGCACACTTTTACAAAAAAAAATATTACCGAAATAGCACTCTCTCCAACTTATTTCCCAAACTAGCACACTTTCAGCTAAAAGCGCCACAATATATGATGATTTATTCGTATTGGGAATAAAAACGTCACACTAGTTGGCGTTTTAAGTTAAAAACGCCAAACTAATTGGCGCTTTACAGTAAACGCCACACCTGCTGCTGGGGTTCCTCCACCGCCGCCTCCTACGTCCACGCCTTCTCCGCTCTGGGTTCCTCCCGAGGCTTCTCATGCCCATGACGCTTGTCCACGACGCCGCCGCGAAGGGAGCAGGTGCGTGCATGCAGCGGCAATATGTATAATCGCTATATCGCTTGTTTCCTGTTTTTCCTAACATTGCATTTATCGAGCCGGGTCCGGCAGGCCGGTGAATTGCTTCCGGGTGGCGAGGGCGTCGCACCGCGCTGTCTCAGATATGATATCTCTTGTTTGATGATCGCCGCTCTAGCTAGTATCCTCCATTTGGGCGTCGTCCTCCTCCCATGGTCCATGGTATTCAGTCTGTTCATTTTTATCTCTCTCTCTCTCTCTTCTAATGATTGCTCCTAATTCGCTTTTTGGCCGGCCTGGATAAAATCCGCCCGTGACGGCCGACGATGGTGCTCCGACACCGTTCATTTTACCCCACCCAGCTCCAGCTTTTCTCGTGTGGCAGGCAGCAACACCCCATGCTCCGACGATATTCACTAAGTTTAGGGCCTGTTTGGTAGGATGTAGCCGGATGACAAAGTGCGTGTTTAATGTACATTTTTACATTGCAAACTCACATAACTGCACCCTAGTACACCCAACCAAACTAGCCCTAGTATAAAGCGCCCAGTTGTCTGGCGTTTTATATTGTGGCGTTTTTAGCTAAAAGTGTGCTAGTTTGGAAAATAAGTTGGAGAGAGTGTTATTTCGGTAATATTTTTTTGTAAAAGTGTGCTATTTGGGTTTTTTCTAAGGAGACCACAGAAATCGCCATCTGGCTACATTCAACAAATCTTACCGTGAAAAGACAATTTAAGCCATGACCAACGTGACAAAAATCAAATCAAATCAGGGTCAAAATAGTAACATCAGTGGCGATCATCTTCTCCTCCAGGCTTTTGGGGGATCGGAAACACGGAGCTTCACTAGTTCTCCAGCAGGAGACCCAAAGAGGAGCTAACCCACCAAAACATACCAGGTTGAAATCCAGTATACCTGTGAGATCAAGACAGTTTAAAAGACCTGAAAACTTGGCCTCGAGGTGCCCAAAACTCACGCAGCAGCTTTCGCCATAGAAGGTAGCAAGGGGAAAAACACAAATGACAAAAGGACGCATCTACGTGAAAACCAGAATAGAGAACAACCTCAAGTGATCTAGTCAAAGCTTAAGGCAAGTAGAAAACCAAGATTAAGAGTCCTTCACCCGAAATCACACCTAAGGTCGAAGAAGAAGCAAAAATATGGAAAAGTTTCTCACCCGCTCTGAAGTCATATTGACCATTCAAAAAGGTTCACCCTGGCCTTTAGAACTGAAGTTGATAACCAAGAAGGTCCGCAGAGGTGTAGAGTGCGGCAGAAACCTAGAGGGACATGCGCCAGCTAATAGAGTGGGGAAAGCATGCTCCTAGGTGAACAAGGGAAAGTTAGGTCACGCAAGCTATGGAGGGTTTTGCGGTGGTCATATGATAGATTTATATGGACACTAAAGCCTGCAGAGGCGAGGAGACAAAAAGGAAGGGGAGAATAGGGGAAGAATAGAGGAAGGAGGCGGCACAGATGGTCTAGGACTTATAGGGGATGAAACCCTAGAAAAGTAAGGATCTAACCGCCCAAAAACACCTCCCGAAGAGATTGGTGAGGAAAGCAGGGGGCGGGAGACTCTGAAGAGGGTGAAAGGTGGGAAAAGAGATCACAATTACTGTGCGGAACAAGGAAGCAAGTGAACGGCGGTTGGAGGTGACGTCGTGGCCGTCCAATGGGCCCAGAAATGACGAAGAAATAGGGAGGCTATACCTGGCCGTCCGGTCAGAGAGAAAGAAGCAGAGAAATAAGGAACCGTGTTACAGCGATCAAAATGCAGACTATATGGAATCAGATTCATTCATCAGATATTAACCATATTAATGTACTTTGCTGGTTTATTTAATTTGACACCTTGACTAATTAGAGTATTTGGAATTTGATTTTTCCATTCGTTTTCCCTTTTGGGAATGTTTATTATTTTATTTGATATTTTGGACTTTAAACTGTAGTCTCTCTCCTAAACTAAACTAGGATAGATAAGGTTGTCTAATTAATGTGAAAAATTACACAGATTAATTTTGGTATGTGGATTTTGAATTTGGAGTTTATTTTCACTTTTGAAGTCATCTAATATTCTATTATATATTTTCAGCTCATATTCATATTTTCTTTTCTAAATAGAATTAATGTAGTTATTATTATGCAAATAATGTGAAACTTTTCTCCCAAGGCAACTGGGATCCAAGGAGCACATTTTCACTATTATATTATTATTTTGAGATTTTCTTTATGAGTTATGGCACCATTAGGATTTTTGACACATTACCATTATTTTTATCGAAATATTTTATCTTTATTATCAACACTTACTTAATTGTGTCCTATTAGTTTCACATTGTTATAAAACAACTATATTTTATTGGCATAAATAAAAACCCACCTTTTACTCAATTAATATATTTAATCCATTAATTCCATCTTTACTTAGATTATAAGACAATATTAACATTTATGGACATGAAATTACCAATTGTTACATCAAAGCATATTATTCATTTTTATTTATCCATCAGGCTAGTAATGAGAATATATGCAACATATTTTATGATTTTATTTACATGTTGGTACAAAATTTAATTATTGTGTAAATGTGTTTTAATTATATCTTTGATTGGTCAAATCTAAGGAACTATCCTCACTAACCTTCTAATCATGATATAGGGAAGGATTCTAGGTTCTAGTTTGTTACAACACTACATCCCTGAAAGCATATCGTCCTTGAAATCTAATCATCCATACATTACCAACCACCTATACTCCACCACTTAAAAGGTTTAACCTAATAAGTAATATGGGATCAACTTCCCACTTGGTCACCAGTCCTAGTACTACCCCAAGTTTATGTGGTGCATATGTCTGACATCCAACTAGAGATTCAGGTGCTCACCTTACTAACCTACCAACTAGAGATTCACATTATACTCCAAAAAGTCATAGGGTACATAAGGTAGGTCAACTAAACCTTAATATTATGCCTCTTATTCCTAGTCATCACTCCAAACACCAAAACTAGGGTTTATGATTTCCACTACAACTAAATCTAGGGCTTATATATCAAACATCATACCTCTCTTTTGTGACTCAGTTTGGGAATGCATCAATAAAATCCAGAAGAAAAAAAATCTTTTGTACATATAACAGTATAATAGAAAATAAATTTTGACGATGAAATATATTCAACATAAAACAAAGATGGGTCTAAAATAAATCACGAGAACCAAGTCACAAGGTATTGCATATATCATTTCTTTGTTAACTACTTTTTCATCCTTAAGACAAAACCACCCTAAAGTTAAAACTCATAACTTTCAGGAGATATATTACAACAAACTACGTATGATCTTAAGGGTCCCCTTACACTATGGTTTACTCACAAGATTCTTATGTGTGCATCTTATGATTCCAAAACACCTCATAAACAACTTAGGTAAATTCTAGGGTTAACATATCGCTGAGAGGGTAACTATTTAAGGATTCTAATTAGGGAGACAAAATTGAAATAGTCAGAAATACGACCACTATGGGCTCTGATACCATCTTGTAAGAAGTGAGACCCGAGAGGGGATCCACTACATACTTAATTTAAGGAATGAATCTGTCTATTTTTAAGCACCCATAATAGGTAGGTTGGAATATGTACTTTTTTTTAAATTTCTCAAATTATGATATACCAAAAGAGAAAAAAGAATAGCAGCGGAATATAAATCATGACTATATTCAATTTGACAAAAGTACATCATCAACTCCCATAAAGGGTTTACATGAAAGTTATAAGATAAGATCCAATTAGAGGGATATCTAACTATCTCAACTCTATCTCCCCAAGAGCTCCACCTAGCAGGTCCATGTTACCAAGTTCAGTCTTCCAAGTCCTACATATGGGGTTTGAAGCATACCCCAGCAAAAGAAGACAAAGTAGATGCATTAGCATAAAGGTTGGTATGTGCATATTAAGTATGGATTGAGCAACTTAAGGAAAAGGGACATCAAATATAACAAGGATTCCCAAAGAAGAGTAAAGTATCACCCAAGCGGGTATTAAAAGAATAAGAATATATATATGAAGAAGATACACAACAAAAGATTTCTTTCCTCATTAACAATATTCATATCACAAAGCATAAAATGTTGTATGGTGAACAATAAACAAACTTGCATACACTAAAAAGTAGGGACCCATATGTATTCCATACCAAAGGACAGAAGGACTAAAACTTCAGTGCCAAATACATATAGTACTTTACAGGGGAATAATATCCAGTGAATTTAATGGGAATAAGACCCAGTGCTAGGTAGGGGAATAATACTCACTGCCTATAAACATTACAAGTGACATGGCAATAAAACCCAGTGCCTATATCGAGTCACTACTTATAGTTATAACTAGTCAATAATCCATGCAAATAGGATAGGAAAGATAAAGTAAAGACCAATTAAAATAAAGGATGAGACCATCCAATTGATATCGATGGAGTCAGAGGACCCATAAATAATCATTCAAATACTTCCACGATTAAGATACTTCACATGATCACAAAAGTCCACAACTTTAAAATTAGGATTCCACAAGGATTAAGATATAAGTAAGAGTCCAACACACATCAAGAGTTCAAAGTCATTAAGATTAGACCCAAATAGATCACCAAGTCAAGAAAGAGAAATTTCAGTAGTAAGATACCTCAAAGAGACCCGAGAGAGAGTAAAAAAAAATAATTGCTCAATATGACTCATGGGGATGCAACATACCTCTCATAAAGTCTACATAAGTTCAAAGTCACTTCTAGGTACAACCCTAGGTCTCTAAAGCACCTACTAAACATATACGTAAAATTAGGGTTAGGTTTACATTAATAACATGAACCCTAAAATTGGTCGTTTATTATTATAGAATCAGGTTACCAAAACTATACTATACTTTAAGTTATATTTCCTGATTTAGCAACATATTTTACTTTATTTCTCTGATTTATATATTTTTAGTTACGAATTTTACAAAAATAACTAATTAAATGCAACCATAAAATCACCTATTTATTAAATTGGGTTTATGTGATGAAATTGGTGCCATTGGATAGATTATAATTTTTTTATTCCAAAAATATATTTTATTTTATTTTTATGACATTCTATCTATTTAATTCAAATTTACAATTCTTGAGAAATTAGAAATCACAGAAAACCCATGGTGTTAGACATTATCCACAAGTAGGGATCTTGTTGGGATGACCCTATCAGAAATTGCCATCTGGCCATACTATGCATAGGTCAGCATGTTCAACAAATCTTTCCATGAAAAAACAATTTAACCCATGACCAAAGTGACAAAAATCAAATCAAATAGGGGTCAAAATAATAACATCGGTGGTGATCATCTTCTCCTCCATGCTTCCAGGTGATCGGAAACATGGAGATTCACTAGTTCTCTAGTAGGATACCCAAAGCAGAGCTACCCCCACCAAAACATACCAGATTGAAATCCAGTAGACTCGCGAGATCATGACGGTACTAAAAGACCCAAAAACATGGCATCTACATGTGTAGAACTCACACAGCGGCTTCCGCCATATAATGCATCAAGGCAAAAAACAAAATGACATAAGGACACATTTTGTGAAAACCAGAATAGAGAACAACCTCAAGTGATCCATTCAAAGCTTAAGGCAAGTAGAAAACCAAGATCAAGAGTTTGTCACCCCGACATTGCACCTAGGGTCGAAGAAGAAGCAAAAAGAGGGAAAAGTTTCTTGCCCGCTCTGAATTCAAATTGGCCATCCAAAAAGGTTCACCCTAGCCTTGCGAACCGAAGTCGATCACCAATAAGGTCCACAGAGGTGTTGAATGTGGTGTAAACCTAGAGGTACTTGCACCAGCTAACGGAGTGGGGAAGCATGTTCCTAGGGGAATGAGGGAAAACCTGGTCATGAAAGTTATGGAGGAGGGTTTTGTGGAGGTAATATGATAGATTTATATGGACCCTAAATCATATAGAGGCGAGGAGACAAAAAGGAGGGGGAGAATAGGGGAAGAATATAGGAAGGGGGTGGCATAGATGGTCTAGGACTTATAGGGGATGAAACCCTAGAAACGTCAGAATCAAACTGCCTAAAAACATCTCCCAAAGAGATTGGTGAGGAAATATGGGGACGGGAGAGTGTGATGAGGGTGAAAGTTGGGAAAAGGGATCACAATTACTTTACAAAACAAATAATAAAGTTAACAAAGGTTGAGATGATGTCACGAGCGTCTGTTGGGTCCAGAAATGACAAAGAAATAGGGAGACTATCCCTAGCTGTCCAATCAAAGAGAAAGAAGTAGAAAAAAGGAACCATGTTACATAGATCAAATTACATACTATATGGAATCGAATTATCCATCAAATATAAACCATATTTTCTTTTCTTCGTTGGCTTATTTATGTGTACAAACAAGGTTCAAATAATACAAATTTAACACCTAGACGAATTAGGGTATTTAGAATCTGATTTTGCCATTAATTTTCCCTTTTGGGAATGTTCATTATTTTATTTGATATTTTGAACTTTAAGTTATATTCTCTCTCTTAAACTAAACTAGGATAGATAAGGTTTTCCAAATAATTTGGAAATTTACACATAGATAAATTTTGGTATGTGGAATTTGAATTTGGAGTTTATTTCCCCTTTTAAGTCATTTAATAATTTATTATATATTTTTGGATCCTATTAATATTTTCTTTTCCAAATAGAATTAATGTAGTTATTATTATGAATATAATGTGAAACTTAGATCCCAAGGAAATTGAGACCCAAGCAACACATTTTCACTATTATATTATTATTATGACATTTTCCTTTTATGAGTTATGGCACTATTAGGATTTTGACACATTATCGTTGTTTTTATCAAAATATTATATCTCTATTATCAACACTTAATTAATTATGTCCTGTCAATTTCACATTGTTACAAAAACAACTATATTTTATTGTCATACACGAAAATACATCTTTTACTCAATTAGCATATTTAATCCTTTAATTCCATCTTTAATTAGATTATAAGACAATATTGACATATATGGACATGAAATTACCAATTGTTACATCAAAACATATTATTCATTTTTATTTTGCCATCATGCTAATAAAGAGAACATATGTAACATATATTATGATTTTATTTTACATGTTGGCACATAATTAAATTGATATGTAAATGTATTTTAATTTTATCCTTGTTTGGTTAAATCTAAGGAACTATCCTTACTAGCCTTCTAATCATGGTATAGGGTAGGATTCTAGATTTTGGTCATTACACTTTCCCATTGACAAGTATCACACTCACACTTATACAACACACTCCTTGTTAGTGACTCAAATTGGACCCTCTATGCATCCAAGTCCAAATAGTGGAAAAAGGTGCCATAAGATGTACTCACCAAGCCAAGCTAAAACCTGGAAGAAGATCCCAAATCTAACCTAGAAACCACAAACAAAAAAAGAGTTAGCAAAAACACATAAATATGAAGTAGAAAATATCACAACCTAATTCACTTACCTATATAGTAGACATTCTTTCCTAATTCTATGTGTACTATTTCTAAGGCAATCTACTATTTTTCCCAAAATAATAGTGACATGAGGGCCGAGGAGAATATAGATGACCATACGACCCACTCTGGGTCTAAGATATATAGAGACAAAAGTGATAAATTTTTTAGCAATGATGGGCTCTAGAGGGGGTGAATAGACATAGAACCACTTTAACAAAATTAATTAAACCTCAAGATATTTTCAAGATAATATTTTAATTATGAAAAACAAGGGAGAGAGATATTCAATAGTCCACTAGTGAAGGAACAATGTTTGTGGTTCTATCTCAAAGGATGTAGCTTCATTACCTAGAGGGGTCAACCTGTAGGATTTTTGATATTGTGTAACTCCTTATATTGCATTATAAGAGTTAAAACAAATGACCACCCTTTTATACATTGAGAGATAACTAGCTTCTCTTTTAGGTTAACAGATCTAACAGTTATTACAAAAGACTTACTAATGCATGACCAAGAGTCTTTTGCCTTACCAAGGACTTACTTACTCTTGCAATGAGTCTTCGGCCTTCACCAAGGACTTACACACTTTTGCAATGAGTCGTAAGCCTTCAAGGTCTTACCTACTCTTATCTTGGATCTTCTACCTTTGAATTCACCTTCACTAAGGAGAATTTTTTCACCAAGGGCTTCCTGCCCTTATTTTTCTAAAAAAGAGAAAATCTTGAATAGAGAGATTTTGAGGTAGAGGAATGAGGTCCTCAAATGATATACATGTAGGACTAGCTCTCTACAAATATCCTACTCACTCTAATGGATACATCAAGTGATTAATCTCATGAGAGTGGACAGAGGCTTTTGAGTAAAATCTTTCTCAACTATAGTGATTGTCTAACCAAGGGATGAAGCCCAAGGGGTCTTGTTTATAGTTGAGGATTCCTCCTAGAAATTAGAATGGTTTAGGATGAATTCTAGCCTATATTTGGGTCTTCAATAGAGATATGTCTCATTTTCACCCATTCGATGGCCGATAGACCTTGTTGTGCAGGCATTTTTTTGGTCTATGGAGTTTCAAATTGGCAACAAACTCAAGGAAAAGAATTTTCTAGAAACCCTTATGAATAGTGTTGTCAGCCAAGTTACTCATCCAATTTTCCTTGTTGAAATGGGTATTATGAGACCCTAAAAGTGAAAATTAATGCACCCATATTGATTGTGAAAGAGTGAGGTTTTACATATATATATATATATATATTATTTAGTTTCTCTCTCTTACAAATTTAATTGTTCCAATTATACCCTCAATCCTCTCTCTCTCACTAATTTATTTAAAGGGATCAACAATTTCACTTAAGACCACCCATAATGGTACATAAAGTCAATAATACAAGTATCATGACATTTAGTCAATTGACATATTCAATAATCGAATTGGGACTCTAATTTTGCACCATAGCTAAATCATAGCATCATAAAGCTTTGCCTGAAATCTAATTTCAATTGGACTTACCAATTTGGAGTTCTTTACTTTTGAAATTTTGGTGTATTATGTCACCTAATCTAGTCTAGGACCTAGGTTTTCGATTTAATTGGCCTTTTATGTTGTCACGCGGCCATTTTCCTTACTTTGGCGCGGCCCCTCGCTGGGATTCGATTTTAACCGTCTGATCTGCTGATCAGGGATCGCGCGAGATCCAACGGTCCCTGGATTGTCCCTAACCTCCCGCAAGACCCGGTCTTCGCCCGTGGCAGCGTAGCAACATCTCCAAAACAGCTAGTGCCCAAATCTCATCACCTCAGCGCGAGATATTTGGAGGATAGACTCGTCTCACCGAGACGAGTTCAACAACCCTCTACTCACTTCCCCTCATCCACGCAACTGGGAGAACAAACTCCCGATTCCTCGCGCCTCTCACTGGCGGCGGCGCACGGTTTAGGGATTAGCCCTCTACTCCACCCCGGGTCTATAAAAGACCCCCAAAAGCTTCCATGACCTCCATTTTATCATTCTGCACCATCGATTCCACCGGGACTTGCCCCCTTTTCCCTGACCGCAAGCACCTCCAACTCACCCCTTCTTCGACCTCGCCCTCCCTCCAGCGGTCCTCTCCGCTCAATCAAATGTGACCGCACCATCTACGGGTCTCGGTGTGGCGACCGACATCCTATGTTGGAGCCACGAAGGCCTAGGACATCAGGTCGACTAGCCGCCGCAACCGAGCTCCAAAGCTCCACCGCCGGCGAGGTTGGGACCATCTCAGAGCCACGGGAAGATCACCACAGCATCAGTAGATGGCCGCGAACCTATTGACTCCCTCAATCCAACCCGAGGGTAGGTAACTCACAACTTTCCTCTTCGACATGTGCTAGCCTGTTTTGGACGGAAATCGGCGCCTAGACCATCTTTTCCGACAAGCCCAACCTCCCCACAATCGCCATGAGTCTGCGAACTCAACCTGATGGACCACATAGCCCAGCTCACTCCCTGGAACCACATCCCACTTGATCGATCTCTCCCCTGTTGCCTCGCTGCAGCCATGGCGTGAGCAACAATCAAAGGGGTGATCTTCCCCTTCTACCCTTGCCCGGTCACGATGCATAGGTGACCCCCAGGGGTACTTTTGACCTTTCACTTGTTGGCCCGACCGTCCCAAACGAGCACTTTCTCGTGGGTCAGTGAGAGGGTCCGGTTGGTCGGATCCCTCACATGATCCGCGAGGCAGAGCTCGCAAGTCCTTTTTTTATTTTTGTTTAATTTCTTTAGAATTCCCTGATTGGTCGATTTTCAATTAATTATAGAAAATAGTAGGATCATCAGAAAATAGCAAAACTATATATCATTTTGATCCGAAAAATATGCTCTATTCATATAAAATATGTCAGACCATGTTGATCATTCCTGTTCGAAAATGTAATCTAAACCCATTTTAATCAATGTTATATGATTATCTTTAGGATGATCTTAATCAAATGTTGATATCTTTTAATCTTTGATCCTGACATGAGTTAGAATAACCCTGAATCTCGAAATCTTAATCCAATATGATCAAATCTTTAAGGATCATAACTAGACTCTTCCATATGACTTTCTTTTTTCAATATTTGTTGAAAACATCATATCAAACCGTAATCTTCTAAGATCTCTTTAAGAACTTGATTAATCAACCTCCTTTGGTCAACTCTGATCTCAAGGATCAGGAGTACCCTAATGATGACTCTAATGATCCAAATCCAATGATCTAAACCCTAATGATCTAAACTCTAAAGTTATAAGAAATGATAAAGACATATTGTAACATAGGGTTACTCATATTTCAGGAGGATCTTCTCTCAACCCTTGATCTAGGAACCTGTGATGATCAGATCTGCTAGAAGGTACGTGGTTATAAGTATATGACTAGTTTTCCATGGTTGTTAAAAGTATTGTACTTGGATGCAACTACTTTATAAATTTGCTTGGATGAAACACTATAGTGTATTTTCCTTTGACGACAAAAACTCTAAATATAAGATGAAAGGTTAGATGTATTATAGCTACATGCACTGCCTAATGCTGGATGTATGTGCCTAACATGGATGTATGAAATCTGGCCCATGTTAGATGTATGTATCCCTCTCTTTTTCTTCTCTATGGCCCACATTAGATGTATGTTGAAAAGGTGCTTGAAGTAGTACAATCGCATCAAATGACATGTTAAAAGAAATATTTACCTTATTATCGCTTCGCTTAAAGAATATGATTTGTGCTTATCTCGTTTTGATTTCAAAAGTTACCTCTCTTATGCAACCATACTATAGTATCTTTTTCTACCACGTACTCTTTTGACTCGTGTTTTGTTTCCCGTATTTTTAGGTACAAAGAACTTGTGAAACAATGGAGTAAAAGAGATGATCAAAGTACCTGAAGGCATAATAAATGAGCAAGGAGGATATATTAGATAGATTTCTATTCTTCTTATCTATTTCATGATAGATGTAGTTTTTCCCTTTCCAGTACTTTGAGGATGATAATATCCTATGTATCTCTATTATTTCTTTAGAACTATTTATATCTCTTCTCTCCATTTGAATAAGTTATGTATGACTTTATTTATCCTCAATGAATGGTGGTTATTGTGGCTATTAATTGTTGTTTGTGAACTAGATCTTGGCATATCTCTGGTTTTAGTTGACTTCACTAATTTCTTGTATTTTCCCTTTTGACATTTATAAGATATGAGTGCACGCATATCTGTTTATGTCATTATGGAAAGTATATAGAAATTGGGGTCATCACAGTTGGTATCAGAGCCAAGGTTCAGACAACATAGTCACATGAACCCATTCACTCTATTGTGAGTCTAGGGTAGTCCTTGAGTTTGGGATACGAAGGGTTGAGGTGACTAGGATAGCATCTGCCTAAGGTCTGGCTAAAGTCTCCGAGCCACTTTGCTTGGCAATCACGAGGCTACCTATAAGGCAGTGTGAGTCTACCTGGCCGATACTCTAAGTTCCCCTACTTTTGGGATTATCCTATTTAGGACCCTCTCATCTCTAGAAAATTCCCTCTCACCTCTTTCTCTAGGAATATTTCCCTCTCATCTTGACTTTGAAATTCCCTTCTCACCTTATAAGGCTAAGAAAATGTCTCTCTAATTAGACAAGTCTTAAGGACTGACTTATAAGGACCGTCTTAGGATATCCTCCGCAAATTGTAACATTAAGAACTTTAATAATGATAAGAAAAAAAATGAAAATGATAATTGAAATGATAATCATGATAATGATGATAATAATGAAACTTTTGAGAGATAAACCCTGATTTGTTTAATTAATTTCAGGATGCCTCCAAAAATGAGAAACTCAAGATCCTCTGAGGAATCTCACTCTCACAAAAGGAAGGACCCTGAAACCTCTGGAAATCCTGATCCTACGGGCCAAGAGAGATGGGAAGAATAAAAGAAGGCTCTTTTTGACTTCATGGAAACCCTAGTCAATCGAGCCATCCCAGAACCCAGTAACCCTAGGGCAAGAGAAGTAACGGTGATAGATTTCATCAAGTTAAACCATGATTCCTTCTGGGGGGAAGACCAACCCGAAGTGATGGACAAGGCCGAAGCCTGGCTTCTATCCATGGAAAACAGATTCTGTACCCTAGGAGTCCCTGAAGAGAAGAAGGTCACCTTTGCAGCCCATATGCTTAAGGGAGGGGCTAGGATATGGTGGGAGAATTATGGCGGGAATAGGGGAGGAGAGGTGGATGCCATGGGTTGGGAAGCCTTCAAAACCCTATTCACTGACCGTTTCATGCCCATAGCTAAAAGGAAGAGGAAGGAGGTGATGTACATGGAGCTCAAGCAAGGCAAGTTGTCAGTGGCCGACTACACTAGACAGTTCAGGCTTTTGGAGCGCTATGCCCCCATCCGTACTGAAGATCGTCTCACAGAGCACTTTGTGGACCGTCTTACCACACAGTTAAAAACCCTAGTCATAGCCTCCCGTCCTCGAAATCTGGATGAAGCCCTAGATATGGCCCTTCAGTAGGAGAGAGAGCAGGGTTTGCAGAAGCCACCTAGCATGGGGTACCTGGGGTTAACCACCACTGAAGAGGAGAAGTTCAAGAAGTTCCACCCCGGCCACAACAAAGGATCAGGAAAGGGAGGAGGTTCAGGAAGGAAAGGTCCAAGGAACAGCAAGCTGATGGACTATCGCAACAAGTGCAAGACCTGCAGACGAGGACACGATGGACCTTATCGCTACACCAAGCCCGTCTGCTACAACTGCAAGAAAGAGGGACATTTCCTTGCCAAGTGTCCCAATGCATCAGTCCTTGGCAAGCATCCGTCCGGTGCTCCACCCCCTCAGGGACATCGCAACGCCAGGGTTTTTGCAGTGACAGCAGAAGAAGCTAGGGCAAATCCTAATCAGCTTGTGGAAGGTAAACTTTAAATCTTTTTCATATATTCAATATCTCGTTCAATGCCTTCAATTACTTAAATTTGAAATTATCATATGTAGGCATTGTATTCTTGAATGGACATCCTGTTAGAGCACTATTTGATTCTGGATCTACAAACACATTCATTTCTCGAAATCTGGCATCCATGTTAAATCTAAATATAAGGGATCTGGGGTATATTTTGGATGTGACAACCCCTAGTGGCAGAATTCTCACAACCTTGCAGAAAACTGATGTTCTCCCTCTCAAATTCGAAAATCATGACCTGCCTTTCGAATTTATCCTCTTGTCTATGGAAGACTTTGGTGTTATTCTCGGAATGGACTGGCTATATGAATATTATGCAACAATTGACTGTAGGGACAAGTTGGTACTTCTTTCTCATCCTTATAACCGTCCTGTGGTGATACCTAAGGGGAGTGGATTCTGTAATAATATAATAATTTCTTCTCTCAAAGCTAAGAAGCTAGTAAATAAAGGGTGTAAAGACTTCCTCGCATTTGTCTCAGAGACCAGTCCTGCCCACGGGACTGTAGAAAGACTGGAGGTGGTACGTGATTTTCTTGATGTATTCCCGGAGGAGCTTCCTGGGCTGCCTCCAGACAGAGACATAGAGTTCTCTATAGACATTCTTCCTGGAACCACTCCGATTTCTAGGGCACCGTATAGGATGGCCCCTGCTGAGCTGATGGAGCTGAAGAAACAACTACAAGAACTCCTTGATAAAGGTTTTATCCGCCCTAGTGTCTCCCCTTGGGGTGCTCCTGTTCTCTTCGTGAAAAAGAAAGATGGTTCTATGCGGATGTGTATTGACTATCGCATGTTGAACCAGGCTACTATTAAGAACAAGTATCCTCTCCCTCGCATTGATGACCTCTTCGATCAGCTTCGCACTGCTAAAGTCTTCTCGAAAATTGATCTCCGTTCTGGCTACCATCAACTGAAGGTCAAAGACTCCGACATTTCTAAAACTGCTTTTCGAACTCGTTATGGGCATTACGAATTTCTGGTGATGCCATTCGAGTTGACCAATGCACCAGGTGTATTTATGAATCTGATGAACAAGGTCTTCCAGCCCTATCTTGATGATTTTGTGGTTGTCTTCATTGATGATATTCTGATCTTTTCTGATTCTGTGGAGAAACATCGGGAACACTTGAGAACAGTTCTCGAGATTTTACAAACCTAGAAGTTCTATGGCAAGCTATCTAAATGTGAGTTCTGGTTCGATAAAGTCATGTTTTTGGGACACGTCATCTCTGGAGGCACTATTTCTGTTGATCCCGCCAAAGTCTCTACAGTGCTTGATTGGCAACCTCCTCGTAATCCTTCAGAAATTCGGAGTTTCCTGGGTCTGGCCGGATACTATCGTCATTTTATTCCAAACTTCTCCAAAGTTGCACTTCCTCTAACCAAGCTTACTCGGAAGGACGAGCACTTCATCTGGTCAGCCACTTGTGAGTCCAGTTTCCAGGAGTTAAAGCAGAAGTTGATGTCGGCTCCTGTTCTTGTTCTACCCTCTGGCAATGAAGGGTTTGTGATATTCACTGATGCTTCAAGGAATGGATTAGGGTGTGTCCTGCAGCAGAATGGTAAGGTAGTGGCCTTTGCGTCTAGACAGCTAAAACCCAATGAACTTAATTATCCCACCCATGACTTGGAATTAGATGCAATCATTCATGCCCTCAAGATCTGGAGGCACTACCTGTACGGGGCAACATTCGACATCTTCACTGATCACAAAAGCCTGAAGTACATTCTGACTCAGAAGGACTTAAATCTACGCCAGTGTCGGTGGATCGAGTACTTGAAGGACTATGATTTCACTATTTCCTATCATCCTGGTAAGGCAAATGTAGTCGATGATGCCCTTAGTAGATAAAGGGCAGTATGCGCATCTCTTTCCGTCCCTGAATGGAGGAACATGGAGGATCTAGTGGGCTGGAAACCGCAGTTTCTGTCTGATCGTGTGCATGTTAATAACATTTCCATCACGTCCAACCTGCATTTAGAACTTCTTGAGGCACAAAAGGCTAGTCCTGATCTTGCAGAGCTATCTTCTCTCCTGTCGAGGCTGCAAACGCATCTGTCCGTGGGTCTTCATGGTGGTCTCCGTTACAAAAATCGTATGTGGGTTCCTGAGCAGTCAATTGTAAAGACATCAATCCTAAATGAGGCACATGGGTCCAAGTACATAGTTCATCCAGGCACGACAAAGATGTACAAAGACCTACAACGTCAATTTTGGTGGAGAGGCATGAAGCGTGATATTGCCGATTTTGTGTCCAGGTGTCTGACATGTCAGAGGATCAAAGCGGAACATCAGAGACCAGGCGGTCTACTACAACCCCTTGAGATTCTAGAATGGAAATGGGAACACATCACCGTGGATTTTGTGGTGGGGTTACCCAGGACCAGGAAGGGATACGACGCTGCATGGGTCATAGTGGATCGTCTCACCAAATCAGCTCATTTTCTTCATATGAAGACAACTGCAAAGGTTTCTGAGTTGGCTGACCTCTACATACGGGAGATAGTATGTCTGCATGGAGTTCCAGCGTCTATTGTCTCAGACAGGGACCCGAAGTTCACGTCAAAGCTGTGGAAGTAGGTTCAATAGGAATTGGGCACCAAGTTGAACTTCAGTACAGCCTACCATCCGCAAACAGACGGGCAGTCAGAGCAGACCGTACAGATTCTAGAGGATCTTCTGCGAGCTTGTGTCCTCGATTGGGAAGGCTCATGGGACTGTTACTTGCCTTTAGCTGAATTCGCCTATAATAACAGTTATCAGGCAAGCATTGGGATGCCTCCCTATGAAGCTCTTTATGGCCGACCTTGCAGGTCACCTTTACACTGGGATGATGTCGGAGAGCATACCCTGATGAAATCCGAAGAGATGGAGTTGTATACTGATAAAGTTGCTCTAATTAGACAGAGGATGAAGCGAGCACAGGACAGGCAAAAATCGTATGTAGATGCTCACAAAAAGGAACGTCAGTTCAAGGAGGGCGATCATGTCTTTTTGAAGATCCGACCTATTCGAGCTTTGGCCAAGAACAAAGGAAAGCTCAGTCCTCGTTATGTTGGACCCTTTGAGATTCTAGAAAGGGTTGGTGAATGTGCCTACCGCCTTGCCTTGCCACCTCAGTATAGTGCCATGCATAATGTGTATCATGTATCTAATCTGAAGCCCTATGTCAAAGATTCCAGTCATATCTTGAATCATGAGCCTCTCGAATTGAAGGATGATCTATCATATGTTGAATCCCCAGTCAGAATTCTCGACTTCAAGTCAAAGGAGCTTCGCAGTAATCGTCATATCGAAATGGTGAAAGTTCTCTGGAGCCACCATGATGAGACAGATGCCACATGGGAACTAAAGACCGAGGTCGAGAAGAAGTATCCATACCTTTTTCACGCTGCTTGAATTTTGGGGACAAAATTCTTAAAAGGAAGGGAGAATGTGACAGAGTGAGTTTTTACATATATATATTATTTAGTTTCTCTCTCTTACAAATTTAATTGTTCCAATTATGCCCTCAATCCTATCTCTCTCACTAATTTATTTAAAGGGATCATCAATTTCACTTAAGACCACCCATAATGGTACATAAAGTCAATAATACAAGTATCATGACATTTAGTCAATTGACATATTCAATAATCGAATTGGGACTCTAATTTTGCACCATAGCTAAATCATAGCATCATAAAGCTTTGCCTAAAATATCATTTCAATTGGACTTACCAATTTGGAGTTCTGTACTTTTGAAATTTTGGTGTATTATGTCACCTAATCTAGTCTAGGACCTAGGTTTTCGATTTAATTGGCCTTTTATGTTGTCACGCGGCCATTTTCCTTACTTTGGCGCGGCCCCTCGCTGGGATTCGATTTTAACCGTCCGATCTGCTGATCAGGGATCGCGTGAGATCCAACGGTCCCTGGATCGTCCCTAACCTCCCGCAAGACCCGGTCTTCACCCGCGGCAGCGCAACAACATCTCCAAAACAGCTAGCGCCCAAATCTCGTCACCTCAGCGCGAGATATTTGGAGGATAGACTCGTCTCACCGAGACGAGTTCAACAACCCTCTACTCACTTCCCCTCGTCCACGCAACTGGGAGAACAAACTCCCGATTCCTCGCGCCTCTCACTGGCGGCGGCGCACAGTTTAGGGCTTAGCCCTCTACTCCACCCCGGGTCTATAAAAGACCCCCAAAAGCTTCCCTGACCTCCCTTTTATCATTCCGCACCATCGATTCCACCGGGACTTGTCCCCTTTTCCCTGACCGCAAGCACCTCCAACTCACCCCTTCTTCGACCTCGCCCTCCCTCCAGCGGTCCTCTCCGCTCAATCAAACGTGACCGCACCATCTACGGGTCTCGGCGTGGCGACCGACATCCTCTGTTGGAGCCGCGAAGGCCTAGGACATCGGGTTGACTAGCCGCCGCAGCCGAGCTCCAAAGCTCCACCGCCGGCGAGGTTGGGACCATCGCGGAGCCACGGGAAGATCGCCACAGCATCAGTATACGGCCGCGAACCTATTGACTCCCTCAATCCAACCCGAGGGCAGGTAACTCGCAACTTTCCTCTTCGACCTGTGCTAGCCTGTTTTGGACGGAAATCGGCGCCTAGACCATCTTTTTCGACAAGCCCGACCTCCCCACAATCGCCATGAGTCTGCAAACTCAACCTGATGGACCACGTAGCCCAGCTCACTCCCTGGAACCACATCCCACTTGATCGATCTCTCCCCTGTTGCCTCGCTGCAGCCATGGCACGAGCAACAATCAAAGGGGTGATCTTCCCCTTCTACCCTTGCCCGGTCACGATGCATAGGTGACCCCTAGGGGTACTTTTGACCTTTCACTTGTTGGCCCGACCGTCCCAAATATGAACTTGCTCGCGGGTCAGTGAGAGGGTCCGGTTGGTCGGATCCCTCGCATGATCCGCGAGGCAGAGCTCGCAAGTCTTTTTTATTTTTGTTTAATTTCTTTAGAATTCCCTGATTGGTTGATTTTTAATTAATTATAGAAAATAGTAGGATCATCAGAAAATAGCAAAACTATATATCATTTTGATCAGGAAAATATGCTCTATTCATATAAAATATGATCAGACCCTGTTGATCATTCTTGTTCGAAAATGTAATCTAAACCCATTTTAATCAATGTTATATGATTATCTTTAGGATGATCTTAATCAAATGTTGATATCTTTTAATCTTTGATCCTGACATGAGTTAGAATAACCCTGAATCTCGAAATCTTAATCCAAAATGATCAAATCTTCAAGGATCATAACTAGACTCTTCCATATGACTTTCTTTTTTCAATATTTGTTGAAAACATCATATCAAACCCTAATCTTCTAAGATCTCTTTAAGAACTTGATTAATCAACCTCCTTTGGTCAACTCCGATCTCAAGGATCAGGAGTACCCAAATGATGACTCTAATGATCCAAATCCAATGATCTAAACCCTAATGATCTAAACTCTAAAGTTATAAGAAATGATAAAGACATATTGTAACATAGGGTTACTCATATTTCAGGAGGATCTTCTCTCAACCCTTGATCTAGGAACCTGTGAGGATCAAATCTACTAGAAGGTACGTGGTTATAAGTATATGACTAGTTTTCCATGGTTTTTAAAAGTATTGTACTTGGATGCAAGTACTTTATAAATGTGTTTGGATGAAACACTATAGTGTATTTTCCTTTAACGACAAAAACTCTAAATATAAGATGAAAGGTTAGATGGATTGTAGCTACATGCACTGCCTAATGCTGGATGTATGTGCCTAACATTGATGTATGAAATCTGGCCCATGTTAGATGTATGTATCCCTCTCTTTTTCTTCTCTATGGCCCACATTAGATGTATGTTGAAAAGGTGCTTGAAGTAGTACAATCGCATCAAATGACATGTTAAAAGAAATGTTTACCTGGTTATCGCTTCGCTTAAAGAATATGATTTGTGCTTATCTCGTTTTGATTTCAAAAGTTACCTTTCTTATGCAACCATACTATAGTATCTTTTTCTACCACGTACTCTTTTGACTCGTGTTTTGTTTCCCGTATTTTTAGGTACAAATAACTTGTGAAACAATGGAGTAAAAGAGATGATCAAAGTACTTGAAGGCATAATAAATGAGCAAGGAGGATATATTAGATAGATTTCTGTTCTTCTTATCTATTTCATGATAGATGTTGTTTTTCCCTTTCCAGTACTTTGAGGATGATAATATCCTATGTATCTCTATTATTTCTTTAGAACTATTTATATCTCTTCTCTCCATTCGAATAAGTTATGTATGACTTTATTTATCCTCAATGAATGGTGGTTATTGTGGCTATTAATTGTTGTTTGTGAACTAGATCTTGGCATATCTCTAGTTTTAGTTGACTTCACTAATTTCTTGTATTTTCCCTTTTGACATTTATAAGATATGAGTGCACGCATATCTGTTTATGTCATTATGGAAAGTATATAGAAATTGGGGTCGTCACATTGATTCTATTACATATATGAGCTTAATTACAAGCCATATAATCAGTACAAGTGATTTACATCAAAGTTATAAGGAGAAAACTATATATTCTTCAATCTTGATCTTTATGCGTGACTTGATTTTTCTAAATTTAGATTTGCAAGTTTAGGCATTTGAAGTGTGTAGATCTAATATAAAATCACTCAAGTAGAAGAACTAGACACAAATAAATGGAATCTCTTAGTCATCATCAAAACAAATCAATCAATCAATATAGACCTTGACTCAACATTCTTCCACTTCTGGAAGATGACAAACTATTCCCCAAATATATTGAAATTATTTAAGTAAAATCATACCTTTTGTGAAACCTAGAGGTTTTAGTGGAATTAAGTTCATATGCTCCCCTCAATTGATGATAATTGAGTGCATATATTCCTCTTCAATTTATGATATATCTTGCGAGGTCAGCTCAATAACATTTATAGAAATTATGTATTCTCCTCATATACGTCTTCTCCCCCTGTCCTCTTTGTCACATCAAAAACTGGGGGTTTGAAGAGATAAAACACAACTTTTTAGAAAAGGGAGAGTAGATGAGAAAAAATCAAGGGCTTGTCCAAGAAATGTATGTATAGTAAATAAATACATGCAATTGAACACCCTATATGTAACCTAGCAAATAAATAAGGAAATGTTTTGAAAGCAAGTAACTCAAACTAGTAGATATGCAAAACAAGGAGCCAATTTGAGTTTGCATGAAACAAGATACATGCATAGCACATAGTTGGGTATTAATTGATACATGTAGATAGACTACTAATAGATGATATCATATGTTAGGACTACCAGTAGGATCTCATAACAAAATATTTACAAATTAAAACATGCTATTTCTACATGTATAGAAATATACATAAAAAGGAATATGAAAGTCAAGAAGTATGAATGGATATTACTCACTAGCAAATATGCATCATCAGTAAAAGATGATTACCACTTAGAAACATAAGGTTGCATAAAAATGATATATACAACTAGATAGATGTATAAAGTTATATAAGGACTAAAGCAAGTTAACCACAACCATATGTTCTAAACATATCATCATTAAAACATGCATAACAAGTCCAGACAAGTTATTACCAAATATAGATTCAACAATTATTAGAGCAATTAGAAAGATAGTTGTATGCAAGATAGGAAATTTGAATCATGGCAATGTGCATATCATAAAAAGAGTACCAATGGGAGTGTCAATAGGGTAATGGTATTGGTTGTAAAATTCTAGTAATGAGGGAAATTCTAATCCAATAAGTTATCTGAATATTTAGCGCACATTGTAGTTGAGCGTGTTAGGTCAGAATATAACTCTACTGACCATAGTTGCTGGAAAATCCTCAGATGCATGTAGATCGAGTTCCCTCAAGACAAGCTTGACCAACAATAGATATTGGGAAACCCCAAAGATGCCTTTTGGATAAATTCCTTCATGACAAACTAGGCCAACAACAAATGATCTCCAAGATTGAAGATATGCATAAAAATAGTTTTAGCGGCTACTAGAAAAATAATGTCCAAACATGTATAAACAACCTAGTACTGCATAGTAGAAAACATCATAAGAACTTTAAAGAAAGATTATGATGAGAATCACATTATATAAAAATTTTCTCAAAAACAACATGTAAATGAATACAAACTTGGAAACTATGGATAAGAGCATGGATATATGTACCGATATTTTTATCTTTTCTTTTCCACTTATTTCCACCCATACACATATCACCCTTTTTCTTTTATGTGGACTGAAAGAACAACTTGTGAATCAATAACTCATGTCAATCTATTTAGAAGTGACTTACAAGAAGAAATATGAAGTGGTCCCCAATCATATTTTTAGGTTTGAGAGATTATCTTATTCACGTAAATCATTTTCTTTTGGGTTCTTTCAAACAAAGTCAATAAATAGAATCATAGGCATTTTTCTTGCAATAGTTGCAAGTTCCCTTAGTCTTAGAACTAGATATTCTCCATGAAATATTGGAGGACCTTTATCTTTGTTGTTACTTTGGATACTATCATACCCTATACCATGACTACCAATTTGTTTAGTAGTATGGTGTAGGACATCAATAATATTATTTTTACCACATAAAAACTTTTGAAAAGAGGATATCAAAATATGATTAGCTTGCATACAAGAAGTACTAGTAGAAGACAATTGAGTAATATCATATTTAAAATTATAGGCCTCAAAGCAAAGGGTTATAGTCATACAATAATCTTTTAATACTTAAGAGCATCAAATTATTTCTCACTATTATAAAGGATATCAAGATCAAGAGCATTTTCGTTACTATGCAAGAAACAAAGTACATTTTCAAGTTCAGTAATCTTAGAAAGATAAACTCTATTTTCAAATTGTACTCCTTGCAAAGTAAGATATATGTCCCCAATAGCACATTTATAAGCATCAATATCAATAATGTGGAGAATCTATAGTTGTAGCATGCTCTAGATTTGAACTAGGCAAACAAATGTTGAGATTCTAAAAACTTAACCTTACCAAGAAAGTTAGAATTTTCAAGTCTAATAGCATCTACATGTCAAATATAAGCATTTTTAACCTCAATGCCATTATATTTCAATTTAAACTCTAAATTAAGGTTCTAAATATTTTCAATATCATCTTGCATGCATGTATTTTTGGGTTTGAGTTAGTCTTTTTCTTCATGCAAGATATTAAAATTTTATCAAGCTTTTTTCTTTTATGCTTAGTGGAGTTGAGAGAGGCATGAGTAGCATGAATGATTTCAAATAAACATTCTTTATATGAGGATTTTAAATTTACCTCATTTAGTCTTCAATTGAACTATCCACGAGGGCACAATGACATTACCCATCTTTACTTCCACTAGATCTTCTACTAGTGTTTTCATTTGTGTTGGTGGAGCCTTTGTGACCTCTTTCTCTCTTGTTCTGTATATTTATTTTCTTTTCTTTCCTTCTCTTGATCCCTTTTATGGAGTATCGTCCTTATTGATTGTTGCCTATCATCTCCTACTTGTGGAAGTATTTCTTGGAGAAGACCTTTCTCTTATAACAATTGTTAGGTCAATGATAGGCTCTAGATGGAGAAGTCAATAGATTCAAACTTACTTCAAAAAATTCATTATACCATCAAGATACTCCCAATATAATACTTCAATTATGAAAAGCAAAGGAGATAGAGATTTAGGTGAAGGTGATATGTATAGTGGTTCTATCTCAAAGGATGTAGCTCATCTACATAGAGGGGTTAGCATTTATGGTTTTAAACATTGTGTTACTCCTTATACTCAATTACAAGAGTTATAATAAATGAACACCCTTATATAGATTAATGTATAACTAGCTTTCCTTTTAGAACAAGGGATCCAACAACCATTACAAAGGACCTACCTATCAATGACAAGGAGTCTTTTGCCTTATCAAGTATTTACATACTCTTTGCAACAATTCTTTGGTCTTCACCAAAGACTTACTCATCGTTATAATGAGTCTTATAACTTCCACGGTTAACCCACTCTTGTCTTGGATCTTCTTCCTTTGACTTCACCTTCACCATGGAGAAGCTCCTCACCTAGGGCCTCGTGTCCTTTTTCTTCTTCACCTCTCTTAGACAAGATAGAGAATATTCAAGAGAGAATGAGAGATTGACATGTAGAGGAATGTGTGTCTTTTAGTACATACATGTAGGAATAGATATTTTATGAATCTCATACTCACTTTAATGGATGAAGCAACAGATTAAGCCCATGAGAGTGGATGGATGCTCTTGGAGGAAAATATCTCTAAATCATAGTATCAAGACTTTTATAGTGCTTTTCTAGCCATGGGATGGAGCCTGAGGAGTCCCATTTACAGTTGAGGATGCTTCCTAGATGTTAGAACCATTTAGGAGGAATTCCAGCCATTATTGGTGTCTCCAACAAATACATTTTCACCTTTTTCACCCCTACAACAAGCATTTTACACTATAAAAAGGATTTCTATAGTACGATCATACAAGTTGGCAACTCAAATGACAAACCTAGTTGTTTGTGCATTTTTCTAGTAGGTCGAGTTGCAAACTAGCAAGAAACTCAGTCGAAATCCCTATTAACAGTGCTTTTGGTTAAGTTAAATCATGGGAAAACTTGCCAAATGCACTTGTTGTTTTGGGTATTCCAAGACTCTCCAAGTACAATATTAGTTCACTCTAATTAATTATATTACACATAAGAGCTTAATTATGAGTCATACAATCATTAAAAGTGATTTACATTATATATAAAGAGAAAACTATCTATTTTTCAATCTTGACCTTTACACATGTATGACTTTATTTAGCTATATTAGGATTTGCAGGTTTGGGTGTGTCCATATAATATGAATCACTCAAGTACAATAATTAGACACAATCAACTGGAATGTTTTGTTCATCATCAAAACAAAAGTATTAGTCAATATAGACCTTGAGTCAACACTAATATCCCCATGGATGCAAAGTTGATATTCGTGAAATGAATCATAAATCATGAAAGATGAGAACAAAGAAAAATATAAGATATAGACCTCTAGTAGGCCAACAAATCCTCTACAACTCTTCATGGCTTGATGACTTCCCTTTAAAGAGAAGTCATTGATAAGACACCTCCTCATACAAGTAAATAGGGTGGACATATCACCTACACCCCAGTCAAAAAGAGGGATTGGGTCCAGATATACTAGAAAGAAGAACCAGAAAATCCCTCCTTTATTCCCAATATTGTTGCCAAAAAGACAATCAACGATTGGCAAAATAGACTAACACATACAACATCAAATCAGGAAGAACGCACACCTAGTACTTCACCCTTATTAAGGAAAAACTTGCATAGCCAAGTGTACTTGACTTAGTAGTGTGAAGCCATGCCTTTCATTTGGGTCTATACAAAAAAACTTCGTGACGTGATCTCATCCTCAATGTATTCTATATGGTAAGCTTCTACTTGGGATAAGCCAAAATATAGACCATTAATCAAAGTAAACTCGCAAGGGGAAATGACTAACTCACTAAATGCAAAGTGGAATGTATTGGTATCTTGTAAAAATTGCTCAACCATAGGGATGACATAGCTCCTAGATACAATCCCAAACCTACTTACATCACTCAAGATGTTGTTTTCTATAAAACAATCCAAATCTTGAGCTACTAGATCAATATACAAATGTCGTAGCTCATTCCAATGAGTTCTCAAATGAACATTCAAGACTGCAGTCCCTAAATTCAAAGGTAAGACAAAGGAAAGTGTCACATCACTCAAAAAGCAATCAAAGTTTATTCTTATTCACAAATTAGATATGAATAATCAGGACAAAAGGTTCCAAGTATATCTCGTCACACGCTCGACGTCCTTGATCTCATCGGTAATGGACCCAACAAGCTCAACAAAGTCCACAAGAGGAAGAATATATCCATGAATCTTGTCCACATCTACATGGTGATTTCCCATAGCAACAAAGATGAAAACAATTCCCAGTCTGAGGGAAATGCAGTTGAATAAACAAAAGTTTGAACATACCTGGAATATGCCTCAACTCCCACACTATCATCAACTTCTTTCTCTTCCATGACATGATCCTACTGATGAACATGTTCATCATCTCGGCTATTCCTTGAATAGTCTTCCATATGAGATGAAACAAGTAAAATTACAATTACATTAGCTTCACACTACAAGTTGAATCGGCACAACTGGGCATCAGACGCTCACAAAATAAAAAAAAGTGTCACAACTCAAAACATGTCTTTCTCATCTTCAACCTCCAGAATTTGAATAATTCTAGGAACCAAAAAATCAAATACCACATCAAAGAGCACAAGACAATGAACCAAAGGCCAAAAACTAAAGATATACCTTCTCAAAGCAGCTTAAAGGTTGAAAATGTAAAAAATTCCTTGAAATTACAAGATTTGTCTCCTCATCACATAGAGTGTGCATCTCATTTGACCCTACTAGAGTTCATCGATAGAACGTAGGATCCCACTGCACCTCTTCCCCTATGAAAAGTAGCATTTTGCATCTTTTTCTTTCTTCAACAAGTGTCATAGATATAACCTACTCAAGCTCAAGCTCCCCATTTCTATTGCTACTCAAACAATGAGGATGATGTTTGATCATACCCTCATTCTACTCTTTCTAGAATTCTCTCTCCAACAAGTGTCGTTGCTATCACCTACGCAAGCTCAAGCTCCTAATTGTTATTATTGCTAAAACCATCAAGAATGAGGATGATGCCCAATCACCCCCTCATTCTCCTCTTGGAATAAAGTATTTGGAACTATTACGAATAAGTCTTTGGATTTTTAGTTGAATTTATAGAAGCATTCTAAAATCATAAAAATAAGAAAAAACTCAAAGAAATGAGAGTAAAATACAAAAAAACGTTTTTAAAGATGTCAATCTTTACTTTAAAATTGAAAAACTCACTATGATAATAAAGATAAAATCAATGGCTTCATTTGAGGCCTAATCGTATTTGGATACGAAATCTTGGACTATGTTCCCAACTCTCACTATTTCAAATCCTTTTATCTCAACCAGACTTCAAATTTCAAAATCTCATGATCAGATCTAACTCCAAGTCATTTAAAATTCAAAGCCCTATAATAGGCAGGCATCATAAATTTTAATTGGATTAAAGAAATGACATTTTATTGTACCTTCAATTCATGTATCATGACCTTAAATTGTACCATAAGGTTCTAAATTGTGACCTTAAATTATTTCAGCTTCAATGATAAAACTTTTTGGGTCCTCGACCAAGACCTTTGAAATAGACTACTCGTGATTTCCCTACATTAGGTAGGCACCTTAGGTTGGGTCATGGATCATGACCTTAAAATATACCTTCTCCACACATAGTATCCTAATGAATGTTTTTAGTTTATAATATGTTCTCTATGCAAAGTAGGAAAACATATCATTTGCGTTCATCATGTTTCTTTTTTGCATAAAAGTCTTATCCTAGAAGGAAAAACCATCTTGCATTCAAATCATTTTTTTAGTTGAAGCCCAATCTTGGGTAGGAACCTCATACTTTTCATTTCATTTATGACCCTACTTCTAGTCGGTTATCATTTCCATTTAAAGTCATGCATCTGGTAGGCAACTTTTTCTTAGATTCCAAGTCCTTTATTTAATAACCACTTTTCATTTGAATAGACATATCTAATATGGGTGACTTTCCGCATTTACCATCTTATGGTTGAGATTCTAGCCATAAAAGTGGTTCATCCTAGAACTCTCACAATCAATATAACTCAACTAGACATCTAAATCATAAAGAGAGATGATAATATTTTCAAACCAAGCACTTAAAATATCTCTCGTGATTATATACTCACGATTCAATAGAACATCTACTAATAAGTCTCAATCTTCTGAATATTAACCCACTTCCACCTCCAACTTTCACTTTTTGGAACATGAATCAATGAGAGAATCAGAGATGAATTGAGGAATACATAGGGCGACATAGAAGCTTTTTGAAGCCAATAAATATGGAACTCCTTTGATGGATCCATGACACTCTAGAGGATAGATGATGAGCCATCTATAACCAATGGTCATAGTGTAAGCCAACTTGACCTTCATAATACGAAAGACTCAGACATTATTGAACTAAGTCTAAACCCCATATTTCATCATGAAGGACAAAGTTTCACACTTGGCTCAAGACTTTTCTCTTACTTATATCTTAAAACATGTCACTAGAGGGCGAAACTGTTGACACTCTATTTCTGGTCATTCATATAGTAGATATGGAGTTCGTCCCATTTATCCTACATTTCCCCATTTTTTTTCCTATTTAATCCACTCAATTCACCCATTTGCCACAATTTGAAGGTACCCATACAAAATGTATCTTCCTCTAGATGTAAGCGCAATTTTCCTTTTGATTCATATTTTTATAAGAATTTTTCAATCTATTTTCCAGTTGAATTATCATGAATTTAATATTAAATTTCAAATCCCACTGGATATTCTCTCAAAGAAAAATTCATATCTTTTGATGAAAAGGAAGACTTGGACTTAACTTTTATCTCATATCTTTCTTCCCCTTTTACAATTAGTTGTATTCATCATATAACTCAATATACAATCTGAACCACTTTTTATGCAAGTTATATTCAGAATATTCCTAGAAAATTTAGAAAAATCAAACAATATCTTCTTTTCCTACAGGGGAAGACCTAATAGAATCTGCATTCCACTAGGAGACATGTGGTGGAATCTCACTTTCTGCCACTGTTTGGCCTCATAGAATGCTACATTTCACTATCTTTATTCTAGAATCTTGTACCCCAAAACCATGTACTATTGAACCTTAATTTCATACAAATATTCCCATACCAACCATTTTCTATTTCCCCTTTTTACTCTCTTGAAACCAAAGAGAGAACTACCCTTATATTTTATTTATAGTTTCTCAGTTTACTAGAGGATCATTCTTCTAGCACATTCAATTCTCCTCTATAGAAAGGTTGCTCAAGAAGTGAGGAAGGAATAAGTATGTCTAGTTTTTCTATGATACAAATTGCTTATCTATGACTACTCTTAATTGTTATCTAGAACTATATATTTGCTTATCCATTTGTTCTAATTGCTTATTAACTGACCTAACTTTCAATCTGAACTAATTAACTACCATAATCAATTAAAGAATATTTTCCATGATCTAATCTCTCTAATACCATAGCTCTACATCAAGATTTACTACCACGTAGTATAATTGTTCATATCTATTTCTAGACTGACTCAAATAATCTAACTCTTTCTTACGATTAAATCTCCTATATCATCTTTCTCTCTCAATTTCCCATAATTCACCTCATTTGCCAAAGATGGATCTTCATCATGTGAGATCTTAGGCAGATTGTGATCACTTGAATACAAAATTAGAATATCTAGGGACGATGATCAGAAAGTCATTTTGATCTCTATTTCCCAAATATGGGCACATAAAAGTCATAAGTTTGCTTATTTTATTGTATATTGTCCCTTAATCAAACAAGACACCACTTCTAATAAACTCAAGATTTATAAATAGCAATATTATTTTCATAGCCACCACATGGGTGTCTAATACCATCTCACTAGTAATAGGACTTCCAAACCCATCTTTTGGCCATGCTTTTTTTGCTTTTATCTGCACATGGTCGGAGTCAAACATTGTTCTTTTTTGCATTAAGTTGTCAAACCTTATTTTTAAGTTTCCAAGTTTTGATATAAAATGTAGTGATTAATTCAAACCTTAATTTTTGATAATCTATTGCCTCTTATGAGTTTTATAGTGATCATTCATTCTATCCTCACGTAGGATTTTTGTTCCGCTAAGGTAAAATAGGAAGTCATAGCATTTAACTCTAATAATTTACAAATATAATAGATAACTTCAAAAGTAAGAAATAGTTCCAAATTTGTAATATATTAAAGTTTCATCTCATTTAGGCTTGGTTTTACCTCTATACTAATTGGTGAAATAAAATATGATGATAAAACCCTAAAATGCTAAGTAATTTATTTAAATAAATTGAGTTCCTAAAGTTTTTCTATTTAAGCATTGTCACATGCTTCATTTTCCTTTTCAACTTCTAGATCATTGATATAAAAGATTCACATGACTTTAAGTTTTATTAAATGGTCTTGAATTAATCAAACAACTTTGCTTTATCCCTTTTGTTTTACTTATTTCTCCTAGAATAGTAGAAACATGTTACCATTTTTGCTCTCCTCTCTCCCCTGGAATCTAGATTTCTTCTTTGTTTGTTTCCTTTAATATTTATACTAGTGAATTGACAAAAAATGGGTTCATCCACTCTACCTCAATATCAACCCCAACTTCCTTTCTCCCCATTTATTTATCATATTGATCCCCCCTTCATCCCAAGATGTTGTATGCCTATATAGTTCATACTTATGATTGTTAGTTGCATATCCTCATATATAGTCATGTGATGATCTTAATGGGATATTTTTTACTAGTCTTGATAATAAATAAAATTCATTCTACTTATTACGTTTGTATCAAAATGAGAAACTAAATGAATATAGTAATGTACTAAGAAGGATTGACTCTATGACTTAGGATTTAGCAGGGAACTTAAACATGAGATTGTATGTATACTTTAATTCACCCATTCTTGCATAGTCTCTGCTAAAAATACTATTGTAGAAGTTATAAAGGAAAAAAATAACAAACATGACTAACATGTGTTTTGAATTTTGAGTGTTTCTCATTGGTCATGATATTAGATACCAAAGTCAAACACATGGATACTTGTTAGAGAACAAGTGTATTGTACAGACCCACCTTGGGAATGATACATGGAAGTTGTCCAATCATAGTCAAAATTATATACAAAAGTAAAGTGGTATCTATGATCCTAAGACCTAAAGTCACTATTATAATCATAAGTGAGACGACCCAATACCAAATCAGACCCAAAATTAAACATAAGCAGTGGAATTACCGAAAATCACTAAAAATTAAAATTGTTTTCAAAGAGATCCGAACATGGGAAAACTCTTTTATCAAGAACTAATGTACTTTATTTACATCTTGATTCATAAGTACATATTATGTACCATCTCTTCTCGAGGATTACAAGCATTGATTTCCTTGTTAAAACTATTCATAGACAGCATAAAAACCTCGAGGCATCAAGCCAAAATCTCATATTGGTTCATTAAAAGTACTGACTACTACTCCAAGGACCTGAGAGTACAGAGATGACACATAGGACTCTCTATACAAAACATGACATCCAGTGTCTCTACCAAGGTAAACATAATACTTGCAATACAGGCATCTCACATGGTTCTTCAAAGCCCATTTAATTTCTTGTTACCTCTTACTAGGCAACAAAGCATATTATGGCTCACAAAGCCCATAAAACAATTTCAATAATAAAACATCATAGCTCATACCTGGCTATGTCCAACATCTCATGATACCTGCATGAATAGTACACATGATAACAGTTATATCAATTACATACCAGCACTATGCAATGAAAGGGTAGCCTCACTATTCCCTTATTAGGGTTAAGATTTCCAAATTTCGTATCAATTAGGGATACTCATCCCATTACCCAAAATTAGGGTTATGGTTTATCATCATATTACCCAACATTAGGGTTTCATGCACTATAATCCAAAAATTAGGATTTCACATACATTCACCCTATATTAGGGTAGGATTTCATATAGCATGACATAGCATCACCTTGGATTGAGTTTCACATCACATCTCTGTGTTAGGGTTTCACTTAACATCACCCTTAATTAGGGTTTCACATGACATCACCCTTAATTAGGGTTTCACATGACATCACCTTTAATTAGGGTTTCACATGACATCACCCTTAATTAGGGTTTCACATGACATCACCCTTAATTAGGGTTTCACATGACATCACCTTTAATTAGGGTTTCACATGACATCACCCTTAATTATGGTTTCACATGACATCACCCTTAATTAGGGTTTCACATGACATCACCCTTAATTAGGGTTTCACATGACATCACCCTTAATTAGGGTTTTATGTAGCATCGCCCTAAATTAAGATTAGGACTCATCAACCTTTTCAATTAGGGTCTCATGATCTCTTTATCAAGAATCATATCCTAATTACATATTTTATTCATGTTGCGAGTGTTGAGGTTTAACCGTTACATGATTATTATACATGTATGTATTTTTCTCTCTCATATGCTCTAGGATATTAATTACTTCAAACTTGATTAGATTAGGTCAACCCTTCATTCAAGTGTATACATATAGGGTTAGCATAGTGTATTGAGGCATTGCTTCCATAGGCATCAAAGGTTAACCACTCAAAAGGTACTAATCACTGAAGTACTTTGAAGGTACAACCATTGTAATTACCTTTGATAACCATCATAAAAAATCATGGGGTTGATTGTACTTACAAGTTTTAAATCAATTAAACCTTCAAACGGTTTTGAGGTATTAGACCTTCAAATAGTCTTGAAGTATTTTGACCTTCAATTGGTCTTGAACAATTGTAAATCGAATCAGCCCATTCGGTTTTGAAACTGAATCAATCCATTCGGTCTTGAAACTGAATCATCCATTCAGTCTTGAAACTGAATCATCAACCCTTTGATCTTGAAACCGAATCATCCATTCGGTCTAGAAACTAAATCCTTCATTTGGTCTTGAAACCGAATCGTCCATTCGATCTTGAAACTGAATTCAATCTATTAGGTCTAGGGTTTGCAATCAATGGACCCTCCAACATTGAAACCATCCATCAATTGAACTATTGAAAGCACAATAGATTGTAGCCCTTGGATATCTAACCAACTACCACAATCAACCATTGACCTCCAAACCGTCTTGAGACTGTTTGGGTCAAACAACCTTAAAATCAATTCCCTCAACTAGGGTTTCAATCAATTCAATCGATTCGGGCTTGCAATTGGTGGATCATACATACATGGAACCTTTTAAATTTCAATTAATTGGAACAATTGGATTATCATCTTTCACATCAGCAAATAACCTCAAATGGTTTTGAAGTTAAATTTACCCATTCGATCTTGAGATCCATTACCCATCCGTTTATGAGCTCAATTATTCATTCGATCTTGAAGTCAATTACCCATTCAATCTTGTACTAAATTACCCATTTGGTTTGAAGTAAATTACCCATTCGGTATTGGGTTCAACTACCCATTTGGTCTTGGGTTCAACTACCCATTCGGTCTTGGGTTCAACTACCTATTCGGTCTTGAACTCAATTGCCCATTCGATCTTGAAACCGAATCAACTCAATCAGTTTTGAAACCGAACCAATTCAATAGGTTTTGAAAAATTGCCCCTTCCTTTGTTGAGGTGTGTGCTTAAGATGACATCATCATCTTCAAGCTTCAAACCTTTGAAATTATTTTTTATTCTTATGGTGATTTCAACAACTAATCAAAAGGAAATCGAGAAAGAAGAAAGATTCAACACATAATGAATAAATTGCAAGCAATAATGACATTTAAGGGTTCAAGTTATATAACCCGCCTTCAAAGTTGAAACCAAGCTTCAATCTTCACGTCCTCAATTGTGAATGAATCTCTCTCAACTTTCCAAGGTCCGTTCTCAAGTCTTTGAGTGAAAAGAATGGCTAAGGATGAAGATTGAATGGAGAAAAGAAGAAATTAAGCATTGAATTTTGATTTCCACCATGAAATCAAGGTTGAAGATGACTATGGAGCTTACCTACAGGTTGGGGTACATCCTCATGTTGCTCCTAAGCTCCGTTGTGTTCAACCAAATAAAGGAAAGAAAGAAGGGTCGAAAAAGCCTTTCATTTGAGTTGGAAATGAGATGTTTATAAGGGAATTTCAATGAGAGAGAAAGTGATATAATAATATTTTAATTCCCTAAATTGGTGCCACATACTCCCCTCCATCCCTTGCATACGAATCCATCTCCCCCACCTTATAATTCCTCTTCATTATCCATGAATTAAAAGAAAGCAAATTAAGCACCTTAATCAATATAATAATAACATCCAAAATTGAGTGGATATTACTTTTTAGTTAACTAATGTGAGTGGGCTCTCCACTCACTTTAGATAGTTTGTCTCCTTTGCAAGTCACAAGGAAGTCCATACTTATGTAATTTCAACCATCACATTTTTGGTTGAAATGCAATTCAATTAATATATTTATTTTTGCATTAAATTGAATTAGGGTTTCAATTATGCTTAAATATTGATTATTTTAATATCAAGATTCTCTCTCCTCCAAAGTGATTCAAATGAGACGCCCCTCTCATTTTATTTTCTCTACATGATTCCAAGAAACATGAGGGACTCTCTAGAGGTGGTATTTTGCATATTGAACCCTAGGTTTTGGGTAAATTGCACATTACACCAAAACTAGGTTTTAATGCACAAACATTTCTTAACAAGCTCTTTCTTAGTGCTCAGGCTTGTGGCAGTCATACCTCTGCATCATTCTCATTCTTATTATACTTCAACACTTGAGGAACATTTTACCATGTAACATTTGCATGTTAACCCCTCAACATGGGTAATTTGCACTTTAGTCCAAAACAAGAAAAACATTATTTCAACATTATTCAAAAAGGACTAAAATTGAAACATAAGTTCCTATTGAGCCATAATTACTTTTCAAAAGGTAAGAGCAAGCATATAATTAACTTTATTAAACAAAACATCTAGGGTTAAAACATAACCCAGGTCAGGGATGTTACAATAAGTATTTTGGTGATTTTAAAACTACTCAACATGACTTTGATTTACAATTTCCATACGGTAGTGATCGGGTGCAATGTAACACATATGGATTGATGTGAATGACATATATGGAATTTATCCCTCCTATGGGAGTTATATAATGGCCACATCAATGATATCGTAACAACTTGATAAGTGAGACTAGGAAATGCATGGCCATTTTCATGTGAGTCGGTAAGGAGTGGGAACGGGTAGGGGATACACTCTCTTACTCAGGGGAATAATAGAAAAATATCCAATTCCAAATTGGATACTAGTCTTTTATAAAGAAAAGTAAACTAAAAGTATTGTATGAAATACCCAAATTATAGCAATTGAAGATAAAATTCTAACTAATATAATCATCATTTTCTATGATAATCATCACCATGCAAGGTGTATACAAAAACTAAAGGAAACCTAACTATATCTAAGAGGTTGCATAGGGAATCCTAGATACTCCAATCTATATCTTAGAATAGATTACTCCTATACAGGTTGCAGCTCAGGGTCACCTATGTCAAGATCTTCTTCACTTAAGGGGTTGGCAACACCCCCACAATAGAAGACAAGGTGGAATATTATCAGCAAAAGTTGGTATGCACTTATACTAGGGATTAGACAATCATATAGAATAAAGTATATCAACATTAAAGTTATATGGTTGCCAATAAAGAGGGAGATAGAACATCTTAATGGATGTCAAAAGATATATAAATATAGTAATACAAAGAAATTATATGAACAAATAACAAAGACAATAATAAAATTCCTTCCTTAACAATTATAGAGAATAAATATGGAAATCCGTCCAAATAGTTAAATTTAATTCAGCTGCAAGCATATTATCTTATAGCATATAATCATCTAAAAGTAGGGTCAAAATACTTCTACATCCCATGCCTAGGAAGGAGGTGAGAGAGCCTACAATCCTCTATGTAATGGTATATATAACTTATGAGAGCACAAGGGGCTTAGGTGAAAGCACCAAAAGCCCATATATGGGAAAAGTTGCATAATGGGATCCGACCCCATAATATATTCCTACAAATAGATAAATATGGTCTAAAATAAATCAAATATGCATTCATAGAGAGACCAGCTAAGTTTATTCCAAGAAATTCATCAAATTGAGGTTTCTACTAAATGCAACAATAAGATGCAAGAATGTTGTAAGAGTTGCAAATTGGATAAGTATGCACAAGATAAAAGAGAGTATATTCAATTTACACTTTCTATGGTCGATAAGATAAATTTTAGTGAATTGGAATCAAATGGTCAAATATGTATAACCAACTGACACAATGAAGAAAAAAAATTCAAAGAGAGGAAGAGAGAGAGAAATTATCAAACATTGTCCAATATGACTCACAATGAGAAGCAACATGCCTCAACTTAAGTATCAACGGTCACATCTAAAACCCCAGTTCCATATCAAGTGTCCTTCAGCTAGTATTACATTCGATATATGAATTGTTAATTAAGGTGTTCATTTTAAGCACTAAAATATCAACCCTTTATTATAGTGGGATTAGGTTATAAAACATAGACCAATCAAAAGGATTTATTTTCCTAAATCCAATGATTATTTATTTGTATTTTTGATAACTAAATAATTGGTCATGAATTATTGAAGATAAAAGAGATTATTGGTTTATTAAAAGAAGTACATTATACAATTTACCAAAGCGCCCCTACATCATGTGTCAATGACTTGGAGCTTGATAGGGTATATAGATACTTATGAGTGACAAAATCATGTGCAACCAGATACCAATAAAATCCCAAAGGACCAAAACACCCATGAGAAGTGTGACAACATCAAATAAGACCAAGGATGACATACTAAAGTTGATGGTCATCTTACTCGGAACTAGAAAAACCATTCTAAAAAAAATAGATCTCCTAGGCCCCATCCTGAGAACTCCATAGATCCACAAAAAGTGAAAAATAAGGGATGTAATCATTGTGTGGGAGTTCAACATAGTTGAAGGAACAAACATGAGAAAAAAGGACTGATGTATCCCTAGATTTTTTGGATAATATCTCAAGATATAGGAGCAATTTTGGGATAAACAACCATTGGACCCTAGTGCAAGGAATCAACCAACACTCAAAGAAACCAACATGTAGGTAAGGTGAGTCCAACATAGGAATTTTCGTGGTTGGATGGGAACCGGGTGGCCTGACGATGAACGCTTGTGAGAACTCAAAACACGGCTATAGGGTACAACATTTTGAGAACCTTCAAGTCAAACCAGTGATTAAGAAAGAATGACGGATCGTCATAGATGCTTACCAGTGCATAAATTTAGTAGGAGGTGGAGGAGAGAGTTTGTGTGAGGAAGATTCTCACCAGATATGAAGATCAAGAAGGTTGTGGTGACTTAGGGTGATGGGGGAAAATGCACGATGAAGGAGGAAGTCTTGGGGTTAGGTGATCATCTCTAGTCCATTAAAAGGGAGGGGATGCTTTGTAGTGGCATTTGTGAGTCGGGGTTGTAAGGCTATGAAGAGCCTTATATTAGCATTTAGCACATAGACCACAAGGGTAGGTGAGCAAGTAGTCGTTGCAATTAGGAAGATAAGATGTATTTGTTGGCAAATAGATCATGATATGAGGTGGAGAGAAGGATCAAGGGTGGGGAGCATTGAAAATTGGTTTAGGTGTCGTGAAGAATTAGGAGGAAGGAGACGATGAATCAATCATCGAGTCATATAGATTAAAAGCCAATTGTTCATTTGCGCATATGAAAAATAAAGGGAGAAAGAAGTATGTGACATGGAAAAGTTTAAGATCTATAGGTTTTCAATTTTTGAATTAAATGTATTTGATTCAATCCTATTCAAACTATATACAGACCTTTTCTAATTAGTTTAGAGAGTCAAACTTAGTCAAAATGATCAAAACATGAACCACAAGTCATAGAAAGTCTAGATCTTTCCATACAAATAATATCTAGGATTTGAATATATTTTTTCATAATTATTGGTAATTATCTTCATCTAAATTTATTTAAAAGGTGAAATAATGTGAAATAGCTTTCATGAATTGTTTAATTGAGTTCAAATCCAAGACGGACAAAGATTATGCACTCAAGATTTATCTTATATGTATTATATTAGAGGAGAGAGAAAACATAGAATAATGATATTTATCTTTAATGTCAACATCTAAAAAGAAAAGAAAACATTTTTAATTAATCTATTTTATTTTCAAAATCCAAGGTTACTACCTTTATCTTTACCTCTTTTTAACATCCTAAATAGTAGGAGAGAAAAAGGTAAGGGATTAATCATTATTATCTTTTGAGATAGTTGAAACACGGTAATGAATATATGAAAAATGAAAGGGTATTTTAGTTTTCTTTATTTCCTTTACTTCATTATTCAAAAAGGAATATTATTTCATGGCCATTTTTCTTCAAGCCCATCAAATACTTTTATTAAGAAAACCCACATTAAAAGTTTTATATTAGTTGTAAAATTTGAGTTGTTATTTTCTTTATGCTATTCGATTAAATGTTATCTTGCATTCTTTTAGTTTCTCTACACATTGGAAAACCAATCACTTTAATGTTGCAGTCTTGTTCGACAACCTCATAATTCCCTTTTTGATTTATTCACACATTAATGCATCTAAAGGGGATATTTTTCCTTGCCTGCTTAATGTTCAAAAAAATTCTTAGATTCTTATGATCATTGAAAATGGTAGAAAGAATTCTACCATTTTAATTCAGCCAATCTTCTAAGAAAAGGTCATTAAACAACGCTCTGTCTATTTTGGGCATAGTGAAGTTGGCCCCATCCTGCATGTTTGTTAGGTATAGAAGGGACCCTTCTCATAAACTTCAAGCATAATATTTTGTTGCAACAAAGGATTAAATTCCATCATGGGAAATGAGATGGGTTAGATCTATCAAGCCTATCGCAACAAATCCAATTGTATTGAAATCATCAGTGATAATCCAGGGAAGATTCATAGCTTTACCAATGTCAATCAAATCTTTCTATAGTTGAGAATGGTTTTTATCTTCATTGAATCCATATATATGGCAACAGAACAAAAATCATAACAACTAAAATCACAAATGCAATGAATAAACCAATGCAGTTCTTTGTTTGTTTTGACATCAATATCAACATATTTCCAGAAAAATCACAATGCTTCCTGAAGGATGAGGATTTATGATTACCAAATTTCTCCATATTACTCCATAGATATTTTGTAGTCTTACAAATCCTTCTTCTCCTGATCTTATTTCAAGTTGAAAATTCAAAAGGGATTTCATTCTAACATATTCCTCCTTGACTCTATGATAATGATTTTTTCTATTTAGACCATTAACATTCTAGGACGTAATAAATAGGAGATTATTCACTATAAACATTGGGAAATAGAAACATGCCGATCTCAGTAACAAAATCATCCTCTATTAGAATCTTAAGTTGCTCAAATTCTATTGATTATGGTACTTTCACCTTTGTTAGTCTTTGTCACACATTTGGGAGGGGATACAATTTTAATGGCATGAGTTGTTATCCTTCTTTATCAATCGTGCAGGTGTGCAATAAGAGGAAGCAATATTTTTGAACTTGTTAGTAAATTTGTAACAAAGAAAGTTCAAGAAGGTTCATTTTCTTTTCTCTTAACAAATATTCATCTCCAAGCATATATTTGTGGATCTCATGACTTCTACCAGAAAGAGCACAAATTTAAGCTTGTCTATCAACTAATTCTTTCCCTATTAGAGTATCGAGATTTCCATGTGTTTTAGTGCCAATGTGTGTCACATGCATATTATGTTCATTAACGTATCTGACCCACAACAATGATAGAAGAATTTATATTGAACAACTAGGAACATTGTGAGACGTATGAGGGCTTATGTACTTTTTTGTTCAAACCATTTCCCTTTTTTTCACAACAAGAGGAAAAAATGTCTTAACATAGAAGACATATGTTTCATGACCAAATGCATTATAGGGTGGTGGGAGAGGGAATGATAGAAATATAAACAATTTTCTAATAACACTGAAGCCATTGCATCCAATTATAACCGAAATGTTTGTAACAGACCAAAACTTAGCTTTTTGACTCTAGAAACATTTATTCCCTCACTAAGAGGTTAGTATGATTGGATATGTAGAATTGACCAAACAAGGTTAATAATGTATCCAAATACACTCATATTAACATAATAACTTAAATTTATGCTAATATGTCACATGTATTTCCTTTTATAACTAATATCCAGATGATGGCTAGATAAAAATGTATAATATGCTTTGGAGTAACAATTGGTAATTTCATGTCCATAAATATTAATAATGTTCTATTATTTAATTAAATAAGCAATAAATAGACTAAATATGTTAAATGTTGTAGAATGTCAAATATAATGTATAATAATACTATGTGAAGATATTAGGACACAATTTAAAGAAAGTTGGTAATTATGATTTAATATTATAATTTTGTTAATGATAAAAAATTCCTAAAGGTGATATAACTCATTAAAAAAATCTAAAACCACAAAAATAATATGAAAATTGTGTTCCTTAAGGCCTAATTAACTTGGGAGCCAAGCTTCACATTATTTAAATTATAATAACTATCCTAAAATGCATTTAGGAAAAGGAGATAAAAATTCAAGTCAAATAAATTAAGTAACATATTTATTGATTCCCAAAGTAAAAACTAATGATAATATCATATTGCACATCTCATAATTAGTCTATGTTTAAATTTTCATAATAGTTCCAGATACATAAACTAATTTAGAAAAGACAATATGATTTTTGCTTCAAAGTAATAAATAATATGTTTAATGACTTCAAAAGTGGAAACTAGTGAGAAAAGTAGGTTTCTACTTTAATATTGGCCATAGAAGTCAATTTCTTATTAATGAGAAAATTAACTAAAGTCGGGTAACTTGAGTCATTTTTTCTTAGAAGAACTATAATAAAAGTTTAAATATACATTTTAATGAAAAGCAATATAAAAATTATTGTTATTTGGAGTAACATGTAACAAAATATGTAATCTTGGTTTTTACTTTATAAACGTATTTATACAATTATTTCATGATTTAGTAAGCACACCCAATAATACTTACAAGACATGTAGCAATATATATTATGATATGCATATATAAATATATTAAAGTTAAAAAAATGCATAAACATCTAATTAAATATTCATGGGTATTTCATCAATTGGACAATTTATCTTGGCTTTGGCTAACAAATTGCTTTATGGAAATTAATGAAAATGTGTGAAATTATTTGTTATAAGAGAATTACAATAAAATTCTCATTTCCAGATATGGTGATTGTATATGGAATTTGATGGCATTGTTCCATTTAATACAATTTATGGATTTCACAAAGGCGTGTAGGTAAAATTATCCTCTCTAGCCAACCGTTAAGGGAGTTGACTCTCATTATGAATTCAACATTCCATTGAGAATATGTCGAAACATAAAACACATCTAATAAATGAATGAATACCAATTGAAAAAGTATAACAATAAAACTTACCAGATTCCTCCTCAATTTCACAAAAGTGGAAATTGTCAATTTGGTAATCTCATCAACATTATTTTGATTTAAGACAAATTTAACAAAAATACTATATTATAGATACCATGAATATTTTCACATGTTTCTCTTATAATTTATTACTATAATCAAATTTGTGATACGCAAGTTTAGAATGGTTTTTGGGAGATTAGAAATCAAAATTAGAATTTATCTTTATTTTAGTTTTAGATGCCTTTTCCTTAAAAGAAAATCATGTTATGCATATTGAATGGTAAATTAGCATGACAATATGTATTTAAAGAAATATAAAAAGGATATACTTCCATCATGTATTTTCCATAGGACCATAAAAACCTAATATAATAACACAATGCACATTATGATTATATTTATTTAAATAATACAAAAAACATATATATATTAAATATTCCAATAAACAAATTAAAAATAAGTACTAAAGTTAAATCTGGATTTTTATTTATTGGAAGTTAGTTTATTTATGATATTTCATGTCAATTGGATCGTTCTAAGTGACCATAGATAAATTATAAAATAAACTATCATGATAATACTAAAAGGATACAGATAAATTAAATGACTTATTAAATAGTTTTTAAATAGGAAATATATGTTAAATTTATATTATACACATCATAATTAGACTACATGTCAAATTTACATTGTTTAGTTAATGTTTATTTCCTAAAATAAAATATAAAATAGAAGACAAAAATACTAGTATATAAGGAAATATTGTTGCTTTAGTTGGGTTGTGTTTTCTTAAATATTTCCCGCCATTACATTATATATCCACAAAACAAAACTAGTCTGACAACAACCTCTAACTCACATTCTTAATTCTATAATATCTCTTGCCTTCTTTCTCTATTTGTGACCCTATTAAGTCAGGTGCTATGTGGAAGGCAACTCACAATTTCCTCTTCTCTTCTCCCTTACCTATTCTTCCCCTCCACCATGACCATGAAGCAGCATCTCCTACCACCATGATGCCCCCTTTCCCCAAGAATCATAGAACATAGTCAAAGCATCATGTTTTCAATGCACAAATAATACTTCGCTATCTCTGACAACTATCCTTGGTTCTTTTCCTCACGTTGATAGACTATTCAAACTCCATGACAATACACAGTGAATTGTGCAAAGACCTAAGAGTACATGCAACAAGCTATGACCACCAAAACCATTGAACTACCACTCAAAGAGTTTGGACACTACAGACAACCTTGATTCATGGACATTGCAAACTTGAACCAAACCTTTGATCTTCCTTGATCACTTTGGCATTCCACAGATGTTTTGAAGACAAGTACTAATATGTAGTCATGTCTTCTTTTTCAACAATGATCAAGAGTACAGAGATCTTACTCCATGTGACTAGTCAATGGTTAACCTTGTTTGCGACCGGAGAATATCATGAGTCTATTAGACTAAGTCTAGTTTCAACCCAATTTGTTAAAGATCAGATTCCTTCATTGTTCCCTTACCATAGTTTTAATTCACTAAGAGTTTAGTTAAGTAAATAAATAAAAAGAAGAATGTAATATTGGGATCCTAATTCAAATAATATATAATGAATATAGGTTGGTGGGACCCTTATCATGATCTTGTGGTGTATTGGATATTTAGGCTTTCAAATAAGGTATGTCCATCGCTTATATTATCTAGGCACTGCTATCATGACCATACATTATTTCCCATATGAGGCATTAGTTGATATTCTTTTTTTCATGATTATGAGATTCTTATTTTCTTGGACAATACTTATGGGCCTTCTAACCCCACATGATATATTTTGGATGTTCTCGTCTTGTTATTTCACATGGACGAAATTTATAATTACCTTTTCCTATTTATGTGCATTCTTGACTATCTTTATTTTTAGTAGTGGTGCATGTGTACAACCATATTTATAGGGGTGTGCTATCTCTACCCGGCATGTGCTATGTACACCCATTATTTATAGGGGTGTTCTATCTCTACCCAGGGTGTTCTATCTCCAACCATTATTTATTTTAGGTTGAGATCCAATGGTGTCTTAGTCATGCTTGAAATAAATTTAGTCTTTGTTTATTACATGCACAATAATGTTTTGATATTGTTAATAGAACATATTAAAGTCAAGACTCCCTACTTGATATTCTTTAGTTAGGCATGCCTCATCTCTTGACCTGATATTGATCTTAAAACTTATTTCTTTTGATCATATTTTATTTTGATACTCTTCTTTTGAACTTGCTAAAGTAATTATTAGTTGTTATTAACTTCACATACTCAGTTTTTGTTGACATCCTTTCCTTTTATTTTCCACCTCATGGGTGTTGTTTTTCAATCCACCCAGAGGTAGCACAACTCCAGGTGCAGGACATGGAGGGCATGACATGTTGACGTAGATTTGGCTCAAGGAGCTAATTTTTAGGAGACAGACTTGAGGTTGTTTATACATCCCTCTACTTAGGTACTTATGTTGTAAACTTCAATGTAAACCCTATACGGGAAATGATGATGTACTTTGAAAAATTAAATATGATCATGATTTTGTTCCGTTGTACACTTTGGTCTTTTTTACTACTGTTGTTTGAGAAATTAAAAAAATGTACACCTATTCCAACATGCTTGTTAGTATGTTTGGAATAAAGTTGATTTATTCCTAAAATTTAAGTAGGGAGTGGATCCCCTCTTAGGTCCCACTCCTTATAAGATGGTATCAGAGCCCATAGTGGTTGGAATCTGACTATTTCAAATTTATTGGAACCCTTGACTTGCATAGTCACCCTCTATGTGAGAGGTTTACCTTATAATTAACCTATGATGTTCAAATGGAATGATGAAAGGTCGATTTAGAATTATATGAGGTACACATGAGAATCTTGAAGAGTAAACCCTAGTTTGAGGAGAAACTTAAGGTCATATGTAGGTTTGTTCTAACATATCTCTTTGGATGATACTAGTTTTGACTTTAGTATGGATATGGGTATGAGGATGGAAAAGTAATAGGATACTAAGATCTTACTAGGATATACCTTGTGACTCAGCTCCCATAATTGATTTTGGATCCACCTTTTGTTTTATGTCTAATAAATTTCATCATCAAAAAAAATATTTTCTATTATACTATTATATGTACAAAAGAAATTTTTATAGATTTTATCGATGTTTCCTTGAGTCAAGTCATAGAGAAGAGATAAATGAAGAGATAATGGGAAACCCTAGAATAACCCTAGTTTTGTACATAAAGTGATTACTAGGAATATGTGGCATTATCTAAAGGTTTAGTTGACCTACCATTTTGAACATTGTGATCTTTAGTTGTTGAAGTGAATCTTAGGGTTGTTAGGTTAGAAACACCAGGACCTTAAGCTCAACTCTAGTTGCATCTGACCTATCATTGGATGCATGAACAATATCAAAACTCCAAAATATTCACAACTAAAAGATGCACAAGTGACCACAGTACCTTGATGTTTTTTAGCTTAACTTATTCGGTCGAACCTTTTAAGGGGTGGAGAATAGGTAATTGATAATCATGTACGTTTAGATTTCGAGGACAAAATCCTTTTAAAGGGGTGGAGTGTTTTAACAGACCAAAACTTAGCTTTTTTACTCTAGAAACCCCTATTCCCTAACTAAGAGGTTGGTATGCTTGGATATCTAGAATTGACCAAACAAGGTTAATAGTGTATCCAAATACATTCATGTTAACAGAATAACTTAAATTTGTGCTAATGTGTTACATGTATTTTCTTTTATAACTAATATCTACATAATGGCTAAATAAAAAGTAATATATGATTTGGAGTAATAGTTGGTAATTCCATGTCTACAAATATTAATTCTATTATTTAAATAAAAATGGAATTAATAGACTAAATATGTTAAATGTTGTATAATGTGGAATTTCGTGTATAATAATACAATGTGAAGATATTAGGACACAATTTAATGAAATTTGATAATTATGATGTAATATTGTAATTCTGTTAATGAGACAAAAATTATAAAGGTGCTACAACTCATAAAAGAAATCTAAAAACACAAATATAATATAAAAATTGTGTTCCTTGGGTCCCAATTAGCTTGGGTGCCAAGTTTCACATTACTTGAATTGTATTAACTGTCCTAAAATGTATTTATGAAAAGGAGATACAACTTAAAGTCAAATAAATTAGATAAGATATCTATTGACTCCAAGAGTGGAAACTAATGGCAATATCGAATTGCACATGTCATAATTTGTCTATGTTTTAATTTGCATTATAATTGGATAGTTCTAGATATATAAACTAATTTATAAAAGAAAATATGGGTTTCTCTCCAAAAAAAAGTATATAATGTAATGACTTTAAAAGTGGAAACTAGTGAGAAAATTAGTTTTCTCTTTTCATATTGGCCATAGAAATCAATTTCTTATTAATGAGAAAGTTAACTTATGTTGGGAAACTTAAGTTGTTATTTCTTATAAGAACTATAATAAAATTTTAAGTATAGATTTGAATGAAAAGCGATATAAATTTTTTTGTAATTTAAAGTAACATGTAACAAATTGTGTAAACATAGTTTCTACTTTATAAACATATTTATACAATTATGTCATGATTCAATAAACACACTGTCACAGAACCAGAATCCCAGTTCCATGAACCAAAAGAATACCAAAGACAACATGCGGAAGTGTAAATCTTAGCACACATGAACAAGTAACAATATAAAGGCACCAACATAGTCTCAACATTCAACAAGTATAAATTATACAAAATGCATTATATTCATGAATTCGATTACATATTTCCAGAGTCAAGGTACAATTCATTCATGTGCACTAAATTTCGATCTTAAAACAAGTACACCTAGCATAGCTTACCAAGCCCAACAACCTTCCAGCCATCTCTGAACCTAAAAACAAAATATGAGAAATGGGTCAACACACGAGGTGTTGAGTATGGGGCAGAAAAATACATATATGTATAAGCTTTGCATAATTTGAAAAGATTTCAAGACTAAACAAACAAGAATAAACATTTTAACAGTTTAACAAAATGTGAAACCATACTTTATGTCATTTCACTCCATTATACCAACAATATCAAGCATGTTTAAGGCCTTTGACCATCTTCCCATCAGAAGGGTCCGTAAGGGTGCTCAAGATTAGCTAAACCTTTTATACGAGAGGGACCTCAAGGCTATAGCCAAGAGCTAACCCTTTATCAACAATATGATAATGGAGTTATATATATATATATATCTGTGTGTGTGTGTGTTCAAGTATATATATATATATATATATATATATATATATATATATATATATATATATATATATATATGTGTGTGTGTGTGTGTGTGTGTGTGTGTGTGTGTGTGTTCAAGTTATAAAACCGACGAGGCAAACATCGAGTAAGACATAGCAATACTGCATGGCAATATTTGAGCAATTAAACAAAAAAGCATACAATACATGTCTTTTCAAGCAAGAAAGTGATATTCATATAACTAGATAAGGCCCATACCTGAATTAGAGTTTCATAACCTAACATATCCTTCACCATCTAGCCACATGCCAAACCTGATTAAGAACAAGATTGCATATATACATTAGATTCTCATCAGTAACCCTGATTATCTTTATTTTAGGGTTTTGGCCAAGTTGGGTTCAAGGTTGGTTATTAGTACATTAGATGATCTCATATTGCTTTAGGGTCCATCATAAGAGTGTGGTTCAAGTTTCATATCATTTTTAGGTTTCATGTGGACATGACAAGATTTAGGACATTTATGCTCAAATTAGGCCACGAGACTCATAATAGAGCAAGAAGGGCCATAGATCATCAAGTCATGGTAACCCAGCATAAAAGAGGGTCTACATCTGCAAGATAAGGACATAAAAAACATAGTCAAAGTAGGTCGGATGTCCCTTAGGGTTCCAGCAACATAAATTACTGATATCAGGTTTGATTACGCTTTTGGTATCCTTAGGTATCAGTTTTAGCATCGAATGGGAAAGTTACATCATTAAAGCCCAAAGGTATGTTACTTATGTAAAAAGGGACATTCAAGAGAAATATGAGTGATTAGAGCCCTCTATAACTCAAACATACCAAAGAGATACTGATTTCATGATTAAGAGGGTGAAGTTCACCAAAGTTCCAAGCTTGATCATAAAAGTACATTAAACATAGTCAAAGAGGCTCCAAGTTCATATTTTAACAAATCAGGGGAACTAGAAGAAGATACAGGGTGTGAAACCATTTTTAGGATCTAGATCTTGTTATCCTAATCGATTTTCATATATAGCATGATAGGTTTAGACAAAGGAGGATAAAGTTACAACATTTATAAGATTTACCTCAATGTAAGGATCCTTGATCGTTAGATCCTAGATCTAGGGCCAGGGAGGCATTTCATACACCCAGCAAGGGCGCCCTACACTGGATCTCCTGGTCCTTGGGCTGGGTTCTTCTTATTGGGTCAAGGTGTTTACTGGGCTGCTCTCACTCAAGCACTCACATCCCCCAGTCTCGGCTTGTCTCCTCCATCCGACACCCAACGGGTGCCTCTGTTTCCCGTGCGAGAATAGGGGAGAGATAGGGGACGACACCCTAGTCTCCCCGGTGGTCTCTACAGCCATGTCGGTTATCAGTGGAGGAGGTTGGAGGAAGGTAGGGGTCTGAGGGAGGTCAGAAGCGACCATGATGTGTCGGGGGTCATCGCTGGCCTCTGTACCCCTCCCAGACAGCTCGGGCATGAGGAGCAGGAGACGGATGAGGGGGCGGCCAGAGCGGGGAAGAAGGATCCTTGGCGGCCAAGCATGGCCCATAAAGAAGGTACACGACGCATGAAGGTGATCACCAGGGCCTACGACATCGGGATAGCTCAGTTGGGAGGAGCAGGGACTCCTGCTTTCCTTGGGGGCGGTGACAGCATACAGATAAAAATCGGGTGGTGGTGTTGGCCATAAAATAGCAAGGAGGTGGGGAAACAAATCCAAGAGAAAGAAGAGGAGGTACTAGGGTTAGGTTGGGGATTTATAACGGGGCACTTCATCCCTCACCCCCATAGCCATATATGGTGGTGGTGGTCAAAAGCTTTCTTGAAGAGGATGGAGCAGAGGATAAATCAAGCCATTGAGCCACAAGTTGCAATTGAGCCTCGATTCGTATTTGGGCCGAATAAAGTTGCAAAACCCAAATAAAATAATACATTATATGGAAACATTCAAATAACCATATCTAGTTATTTATAACTCCGATTTAGGTGATTTTTGGGCCGTTGGACTCGTATTCAGATCCTCTAGAACATGAAATAAAATTCGTATCAAGGAGAGTTTATAGAAGTAGTTCAAATTTTGATTACAAGTTGATGATATAAAATGAGAAAGATACTTAGTTCAAAACTCCAGTTAAAGTTACACATTGTCAAATTGACCATGGTAGTGGCCAAAATAGAAACACATGACTATCCAATTATGAATTTAAAATCAAATTGAGTAAGAGAAACTTGACTAGAGAGAAGGAGTACAATAGAGGAGAGATAAAATTGAGGTTGTCACACACCCTATACAACTTACAAGACATGTAGAAATATATATTATGATATACTTATATAAATTAATTAATGTTAAAAACATGCATAAAAGTATAATTAAATATTAATGGGTATTTCACACAGATGGGATAATTTGTCTTGCCTTTGGATAACAAATTGCTTCATAAAAAATAATGAAAATGTGTCAAATTATTCATCATAAGGGAATTATAATAAAATTATCATTTCCAAATATGGTGATTGTATATGAAATTTGATGACATTGTTTCATTTTAATACAATATATGAAATTCACAAAGGCATGTAGGTAGAATTATCCCTTCTAGCCTATCGTAAAGGAAGTTGACTCTCATTATGAATTTAATGTTCCATTGAGAATATGCCACAACATAAAACACATCTAATAAATAAATGAATTCCAATTGAATAATTATAACAATATTTTTTTATGTTTTTCAAAAAAAATTACCACTTTCTTCCTCAATTTCTCAAAAGTGGAAAATCGACAATCTGGTAATTTATGTTGGTATATGTATGCCCGTAGAGCCATCCCAAGCGATTGCATGGAGTCGGATATTAATTAATCAATTAATGTTATTATTTGGTTAATTAATGAATTCCGAAATATTCTAATTAATCTACGAGCATTTTAATTAACGCAACGTTTCTGTTTACCGATGGGTTTAGGAAACTCTACTTCTCTTCTTATCCTATTTAAAGGAGGATAGACGGCCGATATCTATATAAGATATAGAGAGACGCTTTTAGGTTACGCTCACGCACGTAAACCTAGCCGTCGCCGTCCTTAGGAGAGAAAGGAGAGCAACGCGCCGCTAGCACGCCGCCGCAGAGACACGCTCCTTCCCGCCGGCTTGAGAAGCGCGACGTGGAGTTCTGTCCATCCGCGTGGATGAAGTAGAGACGCAGACGCCTTGACGCCTGCGTTCGGAGGACGTCAACGACCACCTGTACGTGCTGCGAGCAACGTACGTCACTTCCGCAAAGGAGCATCGCCGGATCAACCTGCGACAGCGAACGGGAGAGAAGATCCGTCCGTGTTTGACAAGCAGTGTTGCACCGTCGTGCAGCGGGACATCGCCGGACTTGCTCCGCGATAAGGTATATCCCGCAAACCTATTTCCGAATACGCTGTTATCGATGAGATCCTGTTACGGGTTGCGTGGATATTATCGCTTCCGCCGCGCATGTTTTCTCCACAAAAACCCAACAGTGGTATCAGAGCAGCGTCGATCTACGGCGTATTTGGATTCGTTTCGATATGATCGAATCGCTGTATACTGTTTTATGTTGCATACGATGCGAATTAAACCTGTTAATGTGCAAATCTAAACCTAATTCCACATACGCCGCAGGCTATTGTTTTTGATGTTTTGGACGGGGTCGACTATGGAAAATAGTGATTTTCCTAAGTGCACGGAAGTAAAATTCCGCACAGGGGCGCTGCCCCTGTGTACCCCGCATTGTCTGCGTGGGAGTCAAAATTCATTTAATGGGGAATGTCCCGCATTAAAAGTACTGCAATTTTAATATGTATATACGTATATGTAGATATACCTATGATAGCATACACGTCGCCTTTAAAATCTGTTTTATGTGGTGAGTGCATGCACGCTTATGGCCTAGTATCCCCTTTTGTGAATGTTGTGAATGAATGTGGATGTCGATCTTGTGGATATGTTTGTTTGTGAATTTTATGGATGTATAATGGTTACATATGGATCCTTTGTATAAAGTATTTGGCTTGCATGCCGAGCCTCATCTCTTATTTCAAAGTGTAATTAATTCTTTCCTTTTATATTTGTACTCATATGATGTAATAGAGATAGGATTATTTTTAGTCTTTGTAAACTTGATGTAAGGAGGCCACTTGAAGATCCAACTCCAAGGAGTGTCCATGGAGAAGCACCATGAAGATCCAATTCCAAGAAGCAACAAGAAGATCCCATTCTAAGAAGCAACTTGAAGTTCCAACCTCATGAAGCATTCATGAAGTTGTTTATTGTAATGTTGATCATTACGTGCTTACAGGTTGATTCACAGGTGTTGCATGAGATGCATAAGACCATAGGTGGACCGTAATCCTTTGTTGCTCCAAAGGATTACAATAGTATGGCCATAACCGATGTATTTGTGTTTGTGATTGCATGTCTATCGTTTGTGGTTGTGGATATAGTAGTATATGATATGTACTATAAGTATGTGGTGTTTGGATATGTATATGTATTAATAAAACCCCTCAATTAATAATATTAAGTTTCAGTTGCCTTCCATAAAGCAACACACATGAAAAGCTTGATTGACTATGTGTGGGCATGCCTCCGCGTGGTACACTGTCTATCTCGTGGAAGTGTGATGGTGGGTGTGTGGGTCTGCCTCCGCAGGGTGCACACTCATCGTGTTGGCTTATGGGTTGGACTTAACTAGGAAACCTTGATAGGATCAAGTACCTAGAGGCACACAGATGCATCATGGCAAGGAGTTGTGTATGATCATCTATCCAAGAGTTGCATATGATGCAATTGGCAAAAGTTGCCTACCTTAGTATTTGGTCTTTGACGCCGGCGTTGGCTGGGCATTGATCCAATTATTTTGGGTCTTGGCTCACTAGAAGGTTGTGCATTGCAATCTTCCGAGTTGATAGTGAGGGCTATCAATTTGAATAAAATAGTGGGAGTGTAATTAATTAAAGGCCTAATTAATCTCGTTTATCAAATCTTTACAAGTCAAAATGTTTTGGACTAAATGCAATTTTTTTCTTTTGTAGCAATCAAATGGCAAACAACACTCACACGTTCTCGTTGCGATCGGTCCTTGAGAAGGACAAACTTACCGGAACCAACTTTCAAAACTGGTTTAGGACATTGAGAATTGTTCTCACACATGAGTGTAAGCTCTATGTCCTTGAAACACCAGAGCCAGAGGAGCCCGCCGTAAATGCGCCCAAGGCTGAAAAGGATGCTTACAAGAAGCACCTTGATGATGCCGTGGATGTCAAGTGCCTAATGTTGTGCTCAATGAACTATGAGTTGCAAGAGCAACATGAGAACATGAATGTCATGGAGATGGTAACACATCTCAAGAACATGTATCAACATCAAGAAAGATAGGAGAGATATGATGTCTCAAAGGCGTTGTTCAAAAGCAAGATGAAAGAGGGAGACTCAGTTGGCACCCATATACTCACCTTGATTGGGTACGTGGAAAGCCTATCCAAGCTGGGATTTCCCCTAGGTCAAGAGTTGGCCACTGATGTGATTCTACAATCGTTGCCTGAATCATATAATCATTTTGTCATGAACTACAACATGAACAATTTTGACAAGCCGTTGTCAGAATTGTTGGGCATGTTGAGGACAGCCGAAGCACAGATGAAGAAAGACAAGCCCAAGTCTGTGATGATGATCAGCAAGACAAAGGGAAAGTCAAAAGGCAAAGGCAAGGCTAAGAAAAGTTCTAAAGCCGGGCAGAAGCCAAAGTCATCCGCGCTCAAAGCTAAAGGTGGGATCTCCAAAGAAGGCAGTTGTCACCATTGTCACCAGCCTGGACATTGGAAAAGAAACTGTCCTCTCTACCTGGAGGAACTAAGGAAGAAGAAGCAGGGGATAGAGATCTCCACTTCAGGTATATACATTATTGAGATAAACTTAAATACTTCTTCATCATGGGTACTGGATACCGGATGTGGATCTCACATATGTTCTAATATGCAGGATCTGATAAGAAGTAAGCCTTTACGAAAGGGCCAAGTCGAGCTGCGGGTCGCTAATGGAGCAAGAGTTGCTGCCACCGCAGTTGGAGTTATTAGTTTATCTTTGCCTACGGGCCTTGTAATAGAATTAGAGAATTGCTATTATGTACCTGCCATTAATAGAAATATTATTTCTATATCTTGTATGGACAAGAGTGGATTTGAATTTCACATTAAGAATGGAATTATTTCTATTTCTAAAGATGAGATCTTTTATGGAAATGCCCCTATGTATTATGGCATCTACTTGTTAGAACTTGAGACTAGCATATATAACGTAAATACTAAAAGGCTAAAACTTGACAGCTCAAACAAAACATTCTTATGGCATTGTCGTCTTGGGCACATAAACGAGAAGCGCATATCCAGACTCCATAAGGATTGTTATCTAGACTCTTTTGATTTTGAATCATTAGAGACATGCGAGGCATGTTTATTAGGGAAGATGACCAAGACTCCTTTCACTGGACACAGTGAGAGAGCCAGTGATCTGCTAGGGCTCATACATACTGATGTATGTGGACCTTTTAGATCAAATGCTAGAGGAGGCTATCAATACTTCATTACCTTCACTGATGACCTCAGTAGGTATGGCTATGTATATCTTATGAAACACAAGTCAGAAACTCTTGAAATGTTCAAGACTTTCATGAATGAAGTGGAGAAGCATCTTGGTAAGAGTATTAAAGCACTCCGTTCAGATTGAGGTGGTGAATACTTAAGCCAAGAGTTTGAGGACCTTCTGAGAGACCGTGGTATTGTATCACAATGGACTCCACCTGGTACACCACAACATAATGGTGTGTCAAAAAGAAGGAATCGTACATTATTAGACATGGTACGATCAATGATGAGTTCAGCCAAACTTCCAATATCGTTCTGGGGATATGCTCTTGAAACTGCAGCATTTACACTTAACCGTGTACCTTCCAAATCGGTTCAAAAGACACCATATAAGATATGGAATGGGAATCGTCCCAATTTGTCTATGTTCAAGATTTGGGGATGTGAAGCTTATGTTAGGAAACAATTTCCTGAAAAGCTTGGACCCAAATCGGAAAAATGCTATTTTGTTGGATACCCCAAGGAAACTCGGGGATACTACTTCTACACACCAACTGACAACAAAGTGTTTGTTGCTAGGACTGCTGTATTTCTTGAAAAGGAATTTATTTCCAAAGGAATTAGTGGGAGGAATGTAGAGTTCGAAGAAGTTCGAGACCAACAAGAAAGCAGAGAACATGAGGAGGTACATAAGGAACATGAGGACTCACAAGTTGTTGTGGAATTTCAAGTTCCAAATGTAACAGAGGAACCTCGTAGGTCTAGTAGCACACGAATTGAGCCTGAGAGATTTGGATTTCTCTTGACTCAAGACAGTGACGAATTGGGCATAGCAGATGAGCCAACTTCCTATCTAGAAGCTACTAAGGGACCAGAATCTGAGAAATGGCTCGAAGCCATGAGATCTGAGATGGAATCCATGTACACCAACAAGGTATGGACCTTGGTGGATCCACCCGAAGGGGTAAGACCCATAGGGTGCAAGTGGGTCTTCAAGAAGAAGACTGACATGGATGGAAATGTTCAAACCTATAAAGGTAGATTGGTTGTGAAAGGATTCCGTCAAATTCAAGGTGTTGATTATGACGAGACCTTCTCACCAGTTGCCATGGTTAAATCCATCAGGATCATGCTTGCCATTGCAGCTTATCATGACTATGAGATTTGGAAGATGGATGTTAAAACAGCATTCCTTAATGGGAATTTACTCGAGGATGTGTACATGACACAACCTGAGGGTTTTATCGATCCAAAGGAAGCCAATAAAGTCTGTAAGCTACAAAGGTCAATCTATGGATTGAAGCAAGCATCTCGGAGCTGGAATCTACGTTTTGATGAAGTAGTCAAAAAGTTTGTCTTTAGTCAAAATGAAGATGAACCTTGTGTTTACAAAAGGGTTAGTGGGAGCACAGTCGTATTTCTCATATTGTATGTGGATGACATACTATTGATGGGAAATGACATCCCTACTCTTCAGACAGTAAAAGGTTGGCTAGGGAAGACTTTCCCTATGAAGGATTTAGGTGAAGCATCCTATATACTTGGGATTAAGATCTATAGAGATAGATCTAGAAGGCTTCTAGGCCTAAGCCAGAGCACATACATTGACAAGGTGCTAAAGAGGTTTAGCATGGAGGGTTCTAAGAGAGGTAACTTGCCCATGTCCCATGGGGTTACAATCTCTAAAGCCCAGTGTCCTAGTTCATGTGATGAACGAGCACGCATGAGTAAGATTCCATATGCATCAGCAATTGGATATATCATGTACGCAATGTTATGTACTCGTCCTGATGTATCGTATGCTTTGAGCATGACGAGCCGGTATCAGTCAGATCCAGGTGAATGTCACTGGACAGCCGTAAAGAACATCCTAAAGTACTTGAGAAGGACTAAGGATCAATTCTTGGTATACGGTGGTGAGGAAGAGCTCGTAGTAAAGGGTTACACCGATGCTAGCTTCCAAACTGACAAAGATGACTACAGATCGCAATCTGGATTTGTGTTTTTCCTGAACAACGGAGCTGTGAGCTGGAAGAGTTCCAAGCAAGAGACGGTTGCGGATTCTACAACAGAGGCCGAATATATTGCCGCATCTAATGCTGCAAAGGAAGCTGTGTGGATCAAGAAGTTCATTTCTGAACTTGGAGTGGTTCCAAGCGCTGGTGATGCAATTGAGTTGTTTTGCGACAACAATGGAGCAATTGCACAAGCTAAAGAACCAAGATCGCACCAACGTTCCAAACATATTCTACGGCGGTTCCATCTCATACGAGAGATCGTACAACGAGGAGATGTGAAGATTTGCAGAGTACCTACAGAAAGCAATGTGGCTGACCCGCTCACAAAAGCACTTTCACAGCAGAAACATGACGGGCATGTTCGATCACTTGGATTGAGATTCATGGGTGATTGGGTATAAGTGGGAATCTGTTGGTATGTATGCCCATAGAGATTATCATTCGATGATTGTAATGGGATACTATGTAAATGATTTGTAATACTACATTGATCATATCAATAAAGGCAATTTTCCAATCTATATGTTTGTGTTTTATATTGTGAGATGACCATAAAACTTATAGATGTCTATAGAATAATATACTCAATGACATATGTCTTCGGGTTGATGACCTGAACAGTGAGATCACATGTATGCTAAGAGTATGTATTCTTGTTTTATCCCTAATCGGTTGTTATTGTGGAAATATCCATAGACATCAATAACACATAAGATTAGAATGTATGTTGGTTGATGGAAGAATCTCATTATCCATGATATGGAGATATCAAACCAAATACATAGATACTTGTTAGAGAACAGTGTATCGGATAGACCCACCTTGAGAGTGACACATGGATACCATGATTGGTAGTTAGAGTCACATCTCATAATGATGGTGGTGATTGTGGTTCTTGGACCTGAAGTCACTACACTTATCACATGTCGTTCGGTGTACTTTGACATCATCCACCGTGGTCCTGAATAAGGATTGCTATAAAGATGGTGCTTGGGTGCACTGTGACACATGGGGATGACTGTGAGTGATGTAGATGGAATTTGTCCTTCCTACGAGAGTTTGATATTCCGGCCACTTGATAAGCGAGACTGAGAAATGCATGGCCATGCTGATGTGAGTCAATATGTGATATTGAGCTTACATATATCTCAGACAGTCTGCTCTAGTTCAAGGAACATGGATTGAACATTGAAGAGGATAACAATTCCATGACTTGAGTTCAATCCGGATATCAGTGACAAAGGAACTATACAATCACTATAACACCAGTCATGAATGATAGGTCAAGTTGTTCTCCAACTTCTCCAATTACTTGGGTAGCAATGAAGTCTTGCTAGATACCAATCATTGCTTGTGAAATCATAATATGATTATTGATATCACTGCCAACGTAATTTGGAGCCTACTGGGTCACACGCACAGGATGTGTTGGAATAGGAGTATAATTGTGGATTTGATTGAAATTGCTTCGAATCGCATTGATTACTAAAATGTTTATGTAATCGATTAGAATAATATTTGAGTGACTGGCTCTAAGTGCAAGTGGGAGTCTGTTGGTATATGTATGCCCGTAGAGCCATCCCAAGTGATTGCATGGAGTCGGATATTAATTAATCAATTAATGCGATTATTTGGTTAATTAATGAATTCCGAAATATTCTAATTAATCTACGAGCGTTTTAATTAACGCAACGTTTCTGTTTACCGATGGGTTTAGGAAACCCTACTTCTCTTCTTATCCTATTTAAAGGAGGATAGACGGCCGATATCTATATAAGATATAGAGAGACACTTTTAGGTTACGCTCACGCACGTAAACCTAGCTGTCGCCGTCCTTAGGAGAGAAAGGAGAGCAACGCGCCGCTAGCACGCCGCCGCAGAGACACGCTCCTTCCCGCCGGCTTGAGAAGCGCGACGTGGAGTTCTGTCCATCCGCGTGGACGAAGTAGAGACGCAGACGCCTTGACGCCTGCGTTCGGAGGACGTCAACGACCACCTGTACGTGCTGCGAGCAACGTACGTCACTGCCGCAAAGTAGCATCGCCGGATCAACCTGCGACAGCGAACGGGAGAGAAGATCCGTCCGTGTTTGACAAGCAGTGTTGCACCGTCGTGCAGCGGGACATCGCCGGACTTGCTCCGCGATAAGGTATATCCCGCAAACCTATTTCCGAATACGCTGTTATCGACGAGATCCTGTTACGGGTTGCGTGGATATTATCGCTTCCGCCGCGCATGTTTTCTCCACAAAAACCCAACAATTTCACCATCATTATTTTGATTTAAGGCAAATTTAACAAACATTCTTTATTATAGATACCATGAATATCTTCACACGTTTCTCTTACAATTTATTGTTTTAATCAAAATTTTGATATACAAATTTAGAATAGTTTTGGGAAGATTAGAAATCAAAATTAGAATATATCTTTATATTAACTACATAGATGCCATTTCCTAAAAAGGAAATTGTGTTGCACATACTTAATGGAAAATTAGCATGACAATATGAATTTAAAGAAATATAAAAATGATATACTTCCCTCATGAGTAGATATTTTCCAAAGGACCATAAACTAAATATAGTAACACAATATACATTATTATTATATTCATTTAAGTAGTACCAAAAACATTTTTATATATTAAATATTCTAGTAAACAATCTAAAAACAAGAACTAATGTCAAATTGGGATTTTTCATGTATTGGTTAGTTTATTTAATATATCTTGTATCAGTTGGATAATTCTAATTTGCCATATATAAATTATAAAATAAATTAGCATGATAATACTAAGAGGATACAAATAAATTAAATGACTTATTAAATAATTTCAAATAGGAAACATATGTTAAATTTGTCTATAGACATCATAATTAGACTACATGTCATATTTACTTTGTTTACTTAATATTTGTTTCCCCAAATAAAATATAAAACAAAGGGTAAAAATGCTAGTATATAAGGAAATATTGTTGCTTTAGTTGGGTTGTATTTTCCTAAAGATTTCCTACCATTACATTATATATCCATAAATCAAAACCAATCTAACAACAACCCCTAGTTCTCATTCTTAATTCGATAATATCTCTGGTCTCCTTTCTCCATCTGTAACCCTATTAATTCAGGCTCTATGTGGTAGGTTGCTCACAATTTCCTCTTCTCTCCTCTCTTTCCTAATCTTCCCCTCCACCATGACCACAAAGAAACATCTCCTACCACCATACGATGTCCTCTTTCCTGAATAAGCATGGAACATCATCAAAGAATCATGTTTGCAGTGCACAAATCATGCTTTGCTAGCTCTAACATCTATCATTGGTTCTTCTCCTTACTTCAATGGACTATTCAAACTCCATGACAATACATGGTGAATTGGGCAAAGACCTAAGAGTACCTGCAACAAGCTACAACCACCAAAACCATTGAACTACATCTCAAAGAGTTTGGATATTACAGACAACTCAGATTCATGGACATTACAAACTTGAACCAAACCTTCGATCTTCCTTGATCCCTTTGGCATTCCACAGATGTTTTGAAGACAATTACTAATCTGCAGTCATGTCTTCTTCCTCAACAGTGATCAAGAGTATGAAGATCTTACTTCATGTGACTAGTCAATGGTTAACCTTGTTTGTGACCAGAGAATATCACGAGTCTATTTGGTAAGGCTAGTTTCAACTCAACTTGTTAAAGATCATATACCTTCTTCTCCAAAATAGTAGGTCGGTGTTCCCTTTCCATAGTTTTAATTCGCTAAGATATTAGCTAAGTAGATAAATATGAAAAATAATGATATATTGAGATACTAATTGAATAATATATAATGAATATAGGTTGATGTGACCCTTACCATGACCTTGTGATGTATTGGATATTTATGCTTTCAACTAAGGTATGTGCATCTTTTCTATTATCTAGGTACTGCTATCATGACCAAATATTATTTCCCATATGAGGCATTAATTGGTATTCTCTTTTTCATAATTATAAGATTCTTATTTTATTGGACAATACTTATGAGCCTTCTGACCCCACATGATATATTTTGGATGTTCTCAACCTATTATTTCACATGGACTAAATTTATACTTGTGTTTTCCTATTTATGTATGTGATTAGACTATCTTTATTTCTTATAACAGTGCATGTGTACAACTATATTAAGAGGGGTGTGTTATCTCCACTTAAGGTGTGCTATCTCCACCCATTATTTATAGGGGGATGCTATCTCCACCCTAGTATGCTATCTCCACCCATTATTTATTTTAGGCTGACATCCAATGGTATCTCAGCCCTGCTTGAAATAATTTTAGTATGTGTTTATTACATGTAGAATTTATGTTTTGATATGGTTAATGGAAAATTTTAAAGGGAATACTCCCTACTTGATATTCTATAGTTAGACATGCCTCTCTATTGACCTGATATTTCTCTTGAAACCTATTTTTTAATCATCCCTTATTTTGATGCTCTTCTTTTGAACTTTATAAAGTAGTGCCTAATTGTTATCTATTGCACATACTCAGTTTTTACTAACATCCTTTTCTTTTGTTTTCCTCCTCCTGGGTTTTGTTTTTCAACCCACCCAGAGGTAGCACAACCCCAGGTGTAGGACATGGAGGATATGATATGCAGACATAGATTTTTCTTAAGGAGATGATTCTTGGGAGACAGACTTGAGGTGGTTCAGATATCCCTCTATTTAGATCCTTATGTTGTAAACTTCAATGAAGACCCTATATGTGTAACACCCATTTCCACACAAAGCAAGATTACTCAAACCAAGCGTGGAATTATCACTCATAACCATATTACCACAAAATAGGGTAAATTAAAACCGATCACAAAAGGCACTTCAAGCTAAAAACATCATATTTAAAGCTTGTAGAACTTGTGTCACTTATATTTCATTTATGCCAAAAGGTGTTACATATCATCATTCACTGACTAACTAGCCACAACCTTTTACATATGGTAACCTGTTCACGTTTACAAATCATGTCGGTACCACCATGGTATAAATTCAAAAACTCAAACTGATGTACAATGTCTATGAAACACCCCCAAGGACCATAGCATACAGGGACAACACGCAGGACTCTATTACTAGACACTAGTTGCATGTCCATGATCCAACAGCTACAACTCCTCTTACAGACATCTTCAATAGCATGATCTCTATCTTAACGTTCATGTCCACCTAAAAGATGTGGAAAACCCACAGGGTGAGACCAAACATCCCAACGAGAGATATAACTCTCCTCCAAATGTCTATTATAAGAATAGGTAGATTTAAGAAGAAAGTTAACAATATTATTAAGTTGAGAAGATTCAGCTAAATGATATGTATTCAACAGATAAAGTATATTAAGCAAAACTTGGCAGTTATCACTGAGTAGTAGAACAATTAATACTTTAAAAAGGAATATGAAGAACACGTATAATAGTTGACTTCCCTTATCACATCATATTTCAAGAAATCAATACAAGGATAAGGCAAAGTGGTCATCCAATGTTATTCATATTTAACCCTTAGAAAATACATTGCACGGTTGTGTTATGTTTTTTATTATGCCCTGAGGAGACGAGGTATACCACTAATGCTTCAACTGACCACTGCTAAGTCAAAATCAGTGCCATACAAGATCATTAGAAGAGTCGGAATCCAATTATCTCTCCCCACACCTCGGTCAGTCCTACTCTGCTGTAGTGACATATAGAGTCCAACTACAAAACAACCTAGCTTGCCTTGGTATATAGGCACAATACTAGTGAAACAAAGTTATGATTGCAGCTAAAATCCTGACAAGGTATGACTACATCCATCCTCAAAATATCATGTATGCATGTACACTATATCACATCATTTGAGATACAGCCTTGACCATTCTCCTTCCAGGGTATGACCAAAGTCAATCATGTGAAATGCATATACTCAAAAGTATACGACTCTAAGCTTCCACTAAGGGAGAACTCGTTTCACCATCCAGCAAGTTGACGTTGAAGATGGATCTATGGAATAGGGAAACTACATGATTAAGGTTCCACTGGATTAATTATGCTAATTAAGTGTCTTTAGCATCAATCAAGTTACAACATACAAACCATAAACAAATCCTACAAGGATAAGGGCATAATACAACTTCAGAGAGTATAAAGCATATAAGGTGGAAGCTTGTCAAACTATTACTTGTCATGATTGTGAATCCTAGGCTTTCAACATAGTCACCCTATCATAGGATATCAAACTCTTATCTCATCATTAGAGGATAGCACCTCACACTAGGCATATAGCATCTGTTAGGTCACAGGACCCAATCACATAATCCATGGATGTACATCATCACATTATTCCTCAATAATGTGTATAATCACCATCATGTATAATATTGAATTCACCATAGCATTCACGTTGCTATGACATTCATAACACCCGTAAGGTTCATGATTCATAAACAGGAGAGAGAAAACATCAAATATGATAATCACTCCAAGTATGATAGGCAAGCACATCACATGACCTAGAATTAGGGTTAGGGTTTACACATATACCCAATCTTTTTATTAAACTGACCATTATATTCATCATGTGGCTTGGGCTCGATGTTGGGACCTCTCACTAATAAACTGAGTGTCTAACCATCTTGGTGTCTTCTGTTAGACACACATATATCCAATTATGGTTCCATTACATCATGCAATAACCAGACCTTAGATTCCTCACCTCCCACATACTTGGAGTGCATTAGGGTTAAGCATTACAATTACTGTGATTAATTGGGCATATCAACATCATTGTGTATCAACCATCACCTTTGTGTACACATGTTGCATTCTTATTTGTCAAATATATATATATATATAGAGAGAGAGAGAGGTTAGGAAGTGTGTACCGGCCGATACATGTAACTTGCGTGTACCAGCCATTAAAATAGCATATGTAGAGTATGTTGATAAAATCCAACCATATGGATTGATTCAACTCTATATAGATTAGATGTCTTTAAAAAATCATAACCATATCTTATGTAGATCATGAGATATAGCCATACATCATTCAATGGTTTATGTAATTTCTACAACTTTCCATTGATTAGAAAATAGACATTTTCTTTTATTGTATGCTCTATGAATATCAGATTGTGATGATTTTTGATACACATCTTATCTAAAGGGTATACTATACATCCATAAGGTTGGATTATTCAATATAATTTTACAATCCCCATAAATGAAGGTGGGTACATGTAAGCTACATGTACTCGGGTACACAATTCTTTAAGCCATATATATATATATATATATATATATATATATAACAACCACATGTATGAATCAACCAACCAACCATAACATATGTGTCTTGACCACCCATCAAGATTGGTCATGACCGATAGACATCACCAAAAGTGTTACGAAACACTCTCAAAGAAAGTGTCTTCACCGCTACGTAAGTGTGTGTTACAACCATGAAAAGAGTAGGTGTGTCGACCACCTTCAAACATGGTGTCACAACTGTAACAAAACTAAGCATTTTGACCACTATCTATATGGTGTCTCAACCATCAACTAACATGATGTCCTGACCACCATCAAGACCATGTGCTATGACCACTAACCATCATGGGTCATGACCAACCTATGGTTAGGGTTTCAACCATCACCAAAAGCACATGTCTTGACCAAACAAGGGCATGTCTTGATCAAGACTAAACCAAGTATCATGATCGAAACAAAAACATGCATCTCGACCACAAACTGACCAAGTGTCTCGACCCTCAAACCACTAGGGTCAGGGTTTTGACCAAAACAAGGTAAGTATGGTCAAGACCAAAACAAAAACACATAGGGTTAAGACCAAAACACATCCACATGCCCATCAAGACCAAGGCCAAAACATCAAACATGTTGCAACCAGCATCAAACCATGTCTCGACCCAAGACAACTCAAATGTGTTTCAACCAAAGCATTCAATGATACACATTTGTCAACCGAAACAAAGGTAAGACAGAAAGAAAACCAACCATCACTATGATCATCAAACCCTAGACAAAGCACCATGAAGATCAACAAGTAAAACCTCATAGGAGAGAGAAAATTGAACTTCAACACATATGATAACTACTCTAAACTTCAAGAAAAACATGTTGGCCAAAAATTTTGCATGGTGATGAAACTAAGAAATCAAGGTGCATGTAAGGTCATCGTCTCAAGAACACTAAAAAATCGAGCACACGAATTTAGAGTTTAAGAAAGAGAGAAATATACATGAGACTACTACAAAGTCTTAAACTTTAGTTCATGATAACTTCATCTATCACATTATCATAAATTTTTGAGATCAAAATAGAAGATTATTATCAAGGAAAAACTTATCACCATTTTAGGGGGAAAACTCCATGTTAAGGTGGTCACCAAAACTCTAAACATGTACCATGGAAATAACCATGAAGGAGACTTATGTAAAAGAGATAACTCATGATCAACAGATGCAAAATAGAACCTAATCTCATGCTATGTCAAGGTACTCAAACCATTTGCATGTTGAAGGAAAACCTTGATTCAAAACAAGAGGAAAACATCTATCTCATAACTTTCTCAAAATTGGTACCAAGTTTAGGATGGTAAGAGTTCGGTAAGTCCAAATGAAAGACCTGAGTTTGAACCTCACCGAAGGTACTTTGTAAATGGTAATCCATGTTTATTTAGCATGGGAGGCAGAGACTGGACCACACCCTCTCATGTCTCGAGAGTTTACCATGTCGAGTTCGCCCGAGGTGGGTTCTCTCGGTCATAAAAAAAGATTAGGGTTTTAGGGAAAGAGGCAAAAACATAGGATCATCACCAACACTCAAACCCTAAGTTAAAGCAACATCATCTAACATGGCAAGATCATGTTTTAGAGATAGAAACAACAACATGCAAGCAAGATTATAAGTGCTATAATAGAAGAGAGAAGGGAGTTATATAACCCACCTTAAGAGAAGGAACAAGCTCCAAGCTCTCGATCACCAAAGAGGAAGAATAACTCCACCAAAGAGCAACTTTCATCCACAAGGTTACCTCACAAGGAGAAAAACACCAAGGTTAAAGATAGCTCAAGAAAAGAGGGCAAGAAACCCTAGGTTAAACCAAAAGAAGAAGGGAGAAAGAGAAGAAAACTTCCTCATACTTGGGTACCACCTTGTCAATGCATGGTCTCCGACCCTTTGTGATGAGGAGTTTTCCCTCAAAATGAACACCATGGGTAACCCATGATCTAAGGCCGAGAAAGGGGAAGAAGGAAGGTAGAAGATCCAAGAAAAACTTCCTCACACTTGGGTACTACCTTGTCAAAACATGGTCTTGAACCCTTTGTGATGAGGAGTATTCCCTCAAAAAAAACACTATGGGTAATCCGTGGTCTAAGGCCAAGAAAGGGGAATAATGAAGGTATAAGTTCCCAGAAAAATGCCATCAAATAAAGGCATACACTTACCAAGGTTGGAGATGACCAAGAGTCACTACAAGTACCAAGGGGAGTTGGTCGGCCACCCAAGCTTCAAAGTCAACACTCCCAAGATCCTCCAGCTAGAAAACTTGAAAATAAGAAGGGGGGAAGAAAGAAGGCTGAAAGGTTCACCTATAAGGAGAAGAAAGTAGTTATATACTCAAGGAGGAGAGAAGTAGGGTGGATATGATGTTTCAGCACCTAAAGGCACCAAATGAACACTTGTCCACCAAGAAAACAACCATGCAACCATTATATGCATGCATTCAATCTATGGTGATACAACTAATGTTGGGCATCGACCATTTTAGGTCACCAACACATTGGTTTTGGTCAAGACACATCAAGGGGTCAAAACAAACATCAAGGCACTCGTCTAGGTCGAAACAAAAGGTCGCCAAGCAGATAAGGTCAAGACACAGCACTAGGAAACAAGTCATCTCGACCCAACCACATCTAGGGTACCAAGGTTGAAACCAAATAACCCAAGGAAGGTGTCTCGGTCAAGACACACCCAAGACACACCAACATGGTCGAGACAAAGGTCGTAACACTCAACTAAGCTCAAGTTGGTTGAGATCAAGCAAAACCCTAGAAGCCCTAGCATCACTGCATGATGCAACCTCATCAACCAAGGTCCAACAAGGCACCCCATAGTATTATTATCTCTCTCATGATGCTAAAGCACTAAGAGCACACTCAAAATGTGATAAATTTTAAGATTTTTGACTAAATGGACATCATTTAAATCCCTTTGTTTTCATAATGACAAACATTTCATTCTTGTGGATCTAATGTGCTACTTGAGTGTTGCAGGAACAAGGTGGATGACAAACCTTTGGAAGATCTATATTCTCAAAATGCTTTAATTTCATGATTGTAATCAAATGTAAAAATATGTACAAGTATATAATGTACAAGTTCTTAGATATCATGTAAATCAAGCATTTAGATCTTCCCTAACCACTCACAACACTTAGATAGGTCATCCCCTATAATAGTGTCACAACTGCACACTCATACACACACTTATTATTCATCTAGAACCACCAAAATAGAGACATTCTCAGTCAAACTATTTGTTGACCGAGACACACTCGGTCGAACATCTTCTCGATCGAGAGTCTCCCGGGCTAATCCTTCTGAAAGGTTCTATAGCCGTTAGACCTAGCAGACAAGGTGGTTGGAAGTTAGAATCGAACGTTATATACACTTTTTCCAGACCATCTCTCGGTCGACGAAGTCCTCGACCGATTTACTCTCGGTCAATAAACTTCTCGACCGAGAAGAACTCTGTCTGCACTTTTCAGAATTAATAAACTAGTCATTGCTAAAGCAATTAGTGCATACCTAATGGCTAGTTGAGCACTTAGAACCCCCTAGAAAGTGTCTAGAACGTCCTTAAACATTCATAGGCCATTCCTATAAATAGGACATGCCTTAGGACACCCAAAACACACTTGTGCAATATTTGAGCTTACATACTTGCAATTGACAATCCATTCTTGTGAGCAATTGAGCAACTCCAACATTTGCTATTCATTTCCATTGCTCCAATTTCATGTCCTATAGGATAGCATCTCCTTCCCACTACACTTACACTTTCATACACATTGGTTAGGAGATCAAAACGCTTGATATAGGAAATCAAGCCTTGTGCTACAACGGTAATTGTAATTTCCATTTTCCTTTCTTGTTCCTTCTTATCTGTTTTGTACTCTCCTTGCTACTCCTAGGTTGGAGGTTGTAGATTGGAGAGGGTTTATCTTCTCAGGTGGAGAAGGGTCTTCTCGGAGGAGAAGGGGGACTTTGGACTACTTCTAGAAGGTCTCAATGGGAAGATACTTCAAGGAGGAAGGCTACTTCAAGGGGGAGCTTGAAGTTACTTCAAGGGAAGGCTGCTTCAAAGTTGGTGAGATGACTTCAGGGTGAAGGTTGTCCAACGGGTTTGGGAAGGTAGTTGTATTTTATGTAACATCCTTGTGAGGTAATAAAATAAAGGTGCTTTAAAATCCCAATTGGAAACAATTGGGTAGTGGATTGACTCCCTTAGTATTTGCTAAGGGTGGAATCACTCTAAACCCTATGTCCTCTTGTCTAATCTTTTGTGGTTGATTGTTTGAATTATTATTTTTAAAATATTTATAAAAACCCTATTCACCCCCCTCTAGTAGTTTTTCAATTGGTATCATAGCAGGCTTCAAGGAGCTCTAATCGAGTCTTGAAGAATGGAGGGTGGTGGTGTCTACAACCACAAGCAAAGGAGAAGCTTGGACCAATCTTCACCAAGCTCTAATTGGTGCTTCGGAACAAGACACACAACACCTAGCTATCCATGGAGGTTAAAGAAGGAAGATATGCATAAAGAATGCCTTATTGCTACAATAAGTGAAGAAGAAGAAGAGGTAAGCCTTTTTTATTTATCTAAAGAAGAGTTAATTGCTAGCCTTCAAGAGACACATGATAAGTATATTGAGTGCAAGAAGAAATTAAAGAAATCAAATAAAGCAAATGATGAGTTACATGCTAAACTTCTTGCTCTCACATCTGAAAATGAAGATCTTAAGGAGACATTAAACTTAACTATTAAAGACCATGATATTAAGCTAAAATCAATAGAGTCAAATTGCAATCTTCTCTCTCTAGAAAAGATAAACTTGCAAGCCCAAATTAATGATCTTAAAAAACAACCAATCTTATGCACTCATCTAGATTATGATACTATTGTGAAAGAAAGAGATTCTTTATTTTCTAATCTAGATCAAGCAAAGTTAGATATCAAAAAGAGAATGGATGAGATTGCTAAGTTACAACAAGAAGTTAGTAGCTTAAGAAATAACGATGTTCTTGATCAGATCTTAAATGATTCTCATGGTCAAATTGGAAGGAGAGGACTAGGTTACAAGCCTAAAGGAAAATCCTATCAAAAACCTAGTGGGGTAAGGACACAAGTGCCAAAGACTCAATCTATGTATGTACCTAAAGGAAAGTATACATATGTACCCAAGAACAATCTAGATCAAACTCATAAAATTAGAAATGAGATTGATTCTATATGTTGCCATTATTGTTTGTGTCTTGGACATTATTCCTTCTCATGTTCTTACAAGAAAAAGGATGTTGAGTTAGTATGGGTTCCAAAACCTCCAAACTAAATAATTAAATTAAGTTGAGATATGACCAAAGACTCTAAATTGTATATCTTTATGTCTATCTCAACTTAACATGATGAGATAACAAATTGATTCACGTAATTAAAATTTCTAACTTGAAAATACACATTTTTAAATAAAGCCGTAGAGACACATTTTTAATAACTTGTTTTAGTTTGGGTTCCTAAAACCTAGAGATTTGAATATGATTAGTTGAGATTTGACTTAAATGTTACTTTGATACTTAAATGTTTTATCTCAACTAAACTGAGTTTTGAATTGCATAATTGAATTGGAAGTGATCTACATTTTTAACTACTAAAAATAGTACATAAACAGTCTCAGTCGACAAAATCTTCGACCGAGATAATGACGGTCGAGAAATTGGTCGAACGATAGGATTTCAGCCTTAAATCTATATTTTTTCTGGAAAAATAGTAACATTCTCGGTCGAGAAAGTTGTCGACCGAGACAATGTTGGTCGAGAACTTTGTCGATCGAGTGAAACGCTGACAGAACTATTTAATAAAAACAAGACACTTCAATTGCAATCAACTTAAGTATGTAATGAACTTTACATATTCTTGTGCTTTAAATATTTGAATGATCCTAATCAAAAGGAAGAATATATGAGCATCAAAACTTAATACTTTTCATGATTAAATTGTATCTATCAAATTTACAAGAGAAAAATATTGATTTTACTAAAATTGCTGCAAAAATGTTGCTTGCAAAGAAAAATGATGTTGATCTATACTCTTACTACAAGTAGACATGCTCTATTGCAAAAATAAGTCATATATCTTGGAGACAAATCTCAAATTACATATTGATAATTTGCATCATGATCTATATGATATCTTTATCAAAAAATAGATATTGCTTTGATAAATCTTCCTTAAAAGATATGATTCTCTACATTGTGTATATTAAAACTGATGATTTGAGTAAGTTTAATCAATAAAATCATGGATTTGCTTCTCATGAGATTATCTTGATTCTTCTCCTACATGGTTTGGCTTAAAACTGAAAACATGAACCATGATTGGTTTAATCAAGGAAATTATTGTTTTATCATAATCCACATGGTTTGTCCTAAGTATTCCTTGGTCTATCTATATAAAAACCACGTGTCTTGAAATTTGCTTTTAAATGATCATAATCATTGTAGATATGCTTCTATTGTTCTATCATGATCATTATGGATATGCCTTTATTGTTTTCAAAATGATCATTGTGATTTACCTAACGAGAGGGGTGCGAGGCGGAAGTGATGAGAGGAACGAGAGGGGTGTGAGGCGGAAGAGGGGGAGGCAGAGGAAGAGGGGGTAGCGGCGGCGCTAGAAGCTGCAGGCTCAGAGAGGAAGATGTTAACCAAGGGGGAGAAGGTTCTGGAGAAGAACAGGAGAAGGAAAGTCGTAGAGGAGAGAAAAGAGGCAGGGACAGAGCGTGGGAGGAAGATCCCCCTGGAGGCGGGGTTAGGGTTTCGGTACACTCAGCAGGGTTGGTCTTCCAGTATGCAGGAATGTGAGGCGCATCCACTTCCAACAACGACAGTGAGGGCTACGGGAGGACAGAGAAACATGATGTCGATGCTTCCACTGGAGTCGCGGCTTTTGCGGGGACGGGAAACCGGACGGATGCCTCAGTTGGGGGCGGACAGAAACCGTCTTACAGCGCCGCTGTTGGCGGAACTGGCAACAAGGAGGACCATATAACCGCGACAGGCACCTATTTTCTAGAGAAACTATTCGAGGGGCATCTGGACGACGAAGCCATAGAACTCACAGAAGTTGAAGGATTGTCGGCCATATTCATCGAACCAGAAGCAGAAGAGGTGCTAACCCGACCATGGATGTATGCAGTCATGATCATACTGTTGGGCACCGACGTTGGGTTCATGACAATGAGGGACAGAATCAAACTCCTATGGAACCCCAAAGGCCGCTTCAATATGTACGAGTTGGATTTGGGGCACTATGTGGTGCAGATGTCTTGCAAGGAGGACTACAATCTCGCCATGATAGGGGGATCGTGGAAACTGCTTGGGTGTTGCTTGGCCGTGTGGGACTGGTACCCCACGTTCAAGCTGTCGGAGGAGATGCCCAGACGGATTGTAACATGGGTCCACATACACGATCTTCCCTTACACCTGTACGTGCCGACACTGTTCTAGTACATCGGAATGGCGTTGGGGAGGCTAATCAAAGTAGACATCCATACCGCGTTCCGGACAAGAAGTCGATTCGCTCGCTTGGCGATAGAGGTTGATATTTCTGAAGAACTAAATCAATCCATTCTCATAAATGGAGTCGAGTACGTTGTGGAGTATGAGGTGGAGCCAGACATATGCACCGCATGTGGTAGAACTGGCCACATGGAGCAGTATTGCAGGACGAGGACAACAAATCTACATGCTCAAGAGAAGATGAAGTCGGCCCAGAAAACACAGGAAGACCAGGGGAGTAGGGAGGACACTTGGAAAACCCAAAGAAGGAGAGGAGGTAATCAAAAGAAGCAACATCATGCCAAGCAAGTGGCCGAGCAGCAGGGCACTGTGGGATCGGGCAATCATTTTGCGTCACTGGATGAAGGTGACGACGACGGGCGAACAGCGATCCACGTGACAACCATGGAGCATGGGACCCACGCTCAGCATGCACAAGGTGAAAATAACGACAAGACCAGTAAGGTATGGCGACCCAAGAGTACCAATAGTAGCGCAAAGATGAGATAGGAGATCCAGACGAGCAAGTCCAGCCACGAAGATGCAGTTAATACCGGTGAGAAGGTCCTGAACTCGGGCACGGAGGAGAATCACAAAGCGGTCAGCCCTGATGTCGATGAGGTTATACATTTAATGGATGAGGATAATACGGCGGCGGACACAACCGAGGAGACAATGCATATCACTGAAGTCACTGCGGGCTTGCAGCCGGAGGAGAACAACAAGACGGATGGCTCCGAGGCAAACGCAGTCAAGACAACCGAGCAGGAGGGGGGCACAGTTCGACCACTTTGTCTAGAGCCATAGAGGAAGAACATATAGCTGTCAGCAACATCCTCATTATCCCGACACCTCTTCTGCCAGCAAGGAAGATATCGAGTAGAGGAACTAAAATGAAGAAGCAAAGGGTTGCCCCTCCTTATGAGCAGAGGAGGAAAAGCCCAAGGCTACAGGCCCAGGGCGCCAGAGATGATAATGAGGAAGCCAAAGATGGGAAGGTAACTAACTGATAGTGGGGTTGCGCCCAGTGAACAGCAGGCGTAATCTCTTCCCATGACCATGATTAATCTGTTGTGCTGGAACACAAGAGGCATCGGTAGTGATGACAGACATCGAGTGCTGAAGGAACTCATGAACATTCACAAACCAGGCCTGGTGGTGATTCTTGAACCGAGGATTAGTGCTGACAAGGCCAAACGGACCATAACCAGACTTGGGTTATCTCACTCGTACCGAGTGGAGGCCAGGGGTTATTCGGGAGGCATCTGGCTATGTTGGAACTCCGAAGCCTGCACTGTAGAGATTGTTTGCTGCCACAAGCAGTTCATTACATGCAAAGTGAATAACGCATACTTCATTACAGCCATCTATGCAAGCCCTCAAATCACCACGAGGAAGCTTCTGTGGAAACACATTGTCCTGATGGGTCAGCGATTCAAGGAGCCATGGTTAGTATTAGGCGATTTCAACGCAACCTTGAGCCCGAACGAGCAGACTGGAAGCGAGTGCTTTAACAACAATGAAGCGACTACCTTTCAAAACACTCTAATGGAAGCTGATCTGTCGGATCTTGGATTCTCAGGCATGAAGTTCACTTACCGGCATGGACTTCTACATAAAAGATTAGACAGAGCCCTGGGCAACATTGCGTTCAACTCTACCTTCCCGAGGACCATAATAGAACACTTACCCAGGATGGGATCGGACCACAGTCCCCTCCTGGTCCATGATTTGTCCAAAGCCCGGCGACAGCACAGATTCATGACGAGGGCGGCATGGCAACATTTTGTTGGGTTCTCAGACTTGCTTATGAGACACTGGAATCAACAGTTGAGATTAAACGAAGCTCTTGCAGAGGCTCTGGGGCCCATTACCTTATGGGATAAGGAACGTTGCAAGGAAAAGAGGAGGAAGAAGTATCGCCTTATCACAAACATCAATCGGCTCCAAACGGAGTTGGCAGATCAATATAACGCCATGTCGGACGCGTTATGCAGTGATATGCAGTACGAGCTGGACTCCATCCTAAAAGAGGAGGAAGAGGAGCTCCAACATAGAGTTCACATTAACTGGACGGGGGAGGGCGATAACAACAGCAAATTCTACCACATCTTTGTCAACCAGAGAAGACGGAGAAACACGGTGACTGCCTTGAGGAACACAGCCGGTGAATGGGTCAGGGGTGAATCCGAGTTAATGGACCTGGTCGTTCAGTACTTCAAAGGTGTCCTTACGGACCCTGTAACAAGGCCTACACTTAGATGTGCTGACATGCCGGGTGAATTCAGGTCGCTGACGGCCACTGAGAAGAACAACTTGGGTAGTTGTCCCACCCCCGCCGAGATACACGACATCGTCAAATCACTGGATCCGGTGAAGGCGGCAGGTCCCGATGGTGTCTCAGCTCATTTTATTCAAAAGAACTGGGAAATAGTTGGACAAAGCATCATTCAGACCATCCAGGGTGCCATAAATAATGGATGTATCCCTGAGGATCTTTGCGACTCCACGATTGTGCTAATACCCAAGGTCACGACCCCAGACAGATGCGAGAATTTGAGACCTATTTCTATGAACAATGTGGTCCTGAAGATTGCTTCCAAATTGGTAGTGGAGCGTCTCAAAATTCATATTCCCAAATAGGTGTCCCAGTCCCAGAGCAGCTTTGTACCTGGCAGGCGCATAACGGACAATATAGCTTTAGTATAGGAGCTTATACACTCGATGAAGAGGAAGAAGGGGGCTAAAACCATGGCCATTAAGGTGGACCTCACCAAGGTGTATGATCAAATGGTGTGGGATTTCATCAAGGATACTGTCATTAAAACCGGGCTTCCACACAACATCGTCAGATACATCATGGATTCCATCACGAAGGGGTCTACCAGAATAGCTTGGAATGGAGGCACGTTAGATAGCTTCAAGGCCAGTAAGGGCCTCCGACAAGGGGACTCCCTTTCCTCGTATATGTTTGTTCTTTGCCTTGAGAGGCTTAGTCAGCTGATCAACAAGAAAGTGGTGGAGGGTTCTTGGAGATCGGTGAGGCTTGGGGCTAGGGGGCCTAGTGTCTCCCACGTTTGCTTTGCGGATGATTTGATTCTTTTTGCCCACGCTGGAATGTCACAGATGGAGATGATTCTGGATTGCTTTAGGCAGTTTGAGTGAGCGTCGGGCCAGTCCATTTCCACTCCAAAATCAAGAATCTTCTTTAGTAGGAGCGTGAAGCGAGAGCTGAAGGGCCAGATCAGTAATATAAGTGGGATTCTATACACTACTGATCTGGGGAAGTACTTAGGTGTGATGATAATTCACAAGAGAGTAGAAAAGCACACTTACAGCGACATTTTGGACAGGGTGAACAACAGGATCTCCGCCTGGGCAGTTAGGACTCTATCGCTGGCGGGGAGGGTGTGCCTTGCTAAATCTGTCCTGCAAGCTATACCCACATATGTTATGCAGACTGCGGTGATTCCTCTGCAACTGTGTGATAGAATCAACGGAGTAATCAGGAGGTTCATCTGGGATGGTAACCACAGATCCCATCCCTTATCCCTAGTGGCCTGGGATAAATTGACTACAAGCAAGAAGGACGGTGGATTGGGGCTGAAGTGTATGCGTGACTGGAACTTGGCACTAGTGTACAAACACCTGTGGGAAATCTACACTGGTCGAAACTCCCTCTGGAACCAATACATGCACGAGAGGATGAGGAGTGGGAGTAGCCGTACAGCGTGTAGCTCGAGGCTCGGTAAGGCAGTGCTCGGTGGCGATGTGTTCATAAACCAAAATTCATTCTATATCCTGATGAACGGAGACACGGTCAATGCTTGGTCTGATAGGTGGTTGAGGGAGGGACCTACACTCAAAGAGGTCGCGCATCATCCCATCCCTGAGGAGTTGGATGATCTAAAAGTAGCGAGTATACTCAACCTAGACGGGAACTGGTACATGGAGTTCTTGGAGCACTGGGTTCCAGATCACATTGTAGAGGAGATTGCCAAGATGAAGCCCCCGACCCCCTTGGATGGCACAGATGTCAGAGTATGGGCGTTGACACAGAACGGACAATACACTACCAATTCAGCCTATCGAAAATTAAGAGAAGGAAAAGGGATTCGGGTGGAAGGCAACTGGACGAAGCTTTGGAAGCTCGAGCTCTCGATCCGTATCAAAACATTCATCTGGTTCATGATGCATGACGGTCTCCTGACAAATTGCAGGCGGGTGAAACACAAATTGGCTACCTGCAGCATGTGTCTGAGATGTCAAGATGGAGAAGAGTCACTCCTCCATGTTGTACATGACTATTACTATGCACGGGAGGTCTGGGAGGGGTGTTAGCTGAAGGGCCTCATCTAGATTTCTTTTACAGTGAGGATAACGCGAGACAATGGCTCCACTCCATTATGAAATAGGAGAAACATTGCTACACTCGTATTCTGATCACTTGCTGGAGGATCTGGACTTCAAGGAATAGGTATGTGTTTGAAGGAATCAAGGAGCCAGCCACTCTACAAAGCAACCAAATCTGGCGAGAGGTGTCTGCGCACGAGGAGGCTTTCCCCAACATCCCACCAGAGATGACTGAGAAGAAACAGGTGGCTTGGAGAAGACCTGACCGAGGCAAGCTTAAGTTGAACACTGATGTCGCCGTCAAGGGTAAGTATGTGTGTTGTGCCATTATAGGTCGGGACGACCTTGGCAGATGGGCAGGAGGAGCGGCGTTCCAATTACATACCATAGATGTCGTTGAAGCGGAGCTTGAAGGCATTCTTATGGCAGTGGAAGCTGCAGCTGAGAACGACTTAACTGAGATAGTCATAGAGTCCGACTCCACCACTGCAGTCAAGATGATCAATCAGAAGGAGGAAGAACACCCCAGATACGCAAAGATCATTCGCAAATTCAAACGGTTGAGGCAAGTTGGTTGGAAGGTGGACTATGTGCCCAGGGAATGCAATTCAGTAGCTGACATGGTTGCGAGGAAGAACACCAAAAATCTTGTTGCATACACAGTGTATGCCCACCCCCCCCAAGGGGGTTGATGAGTTACTTTACAAGGATTGTAATGGTAGTAGTACTACCATGTTTCCTATTTCCAACTTGATTAGTGATTGTAAGTTATCGTTTAATTTTGCTCACAAGGGGAGGGCGGGATGAATAAGATTGCCTCCCGACTTATCTTAAAAAAAATGATCATTGTGATTCAGCTCATTACATATAAAGATGATGTTATCATTGAAAATGCCATTTTGCATAACAGTAAAACTTTATGGCACAAATGCATCTTGACATGATAGATAATGATTATCGTGTGCATGACTTGTATCATCCCGTGTAATAAATGAATGATTTTTGCTAGATGACAATACGACAAGCTAAATAGTTTGTTTCTTAGAACACGAATATTAATGTCGTATCTTGTTGTTTGTTCTAAGTAATCAAAAGCAACATCTTGATTTTAAGAACTTAAGTTCTATTAGATATAAAACTTGTTCTTCATTTATACTCAAGGATGACTTATTCTAAAGAATTAATCTAAAAATAAGTTTAAAATAAGAGACTTGTTTAGAATAAAGAGCTATTTCAATGTTACATTCAAAATCTATTATAACCAAATCAAGAGCAAGGTACTAAATTCATATATTGCTTAAAATTCTACACAGGATTGCTCTTAGGATATAATTTTGCATCATGGTGGCAACATGACTTATGGAAATTTCTATTGATGCAAATAAGCTTGCTTATAAATAAAGGATTGAAAGCTACATTCTTGCTATGATTGAACATGTTGTAGATGTAGTTCAATTGCCTTTTTGCAAGAAGAACAATCATTGTGGATATCAAAATTCCTTATTTCATGAAAATTTGCTTAGGATATAACTTGCTCTAAGAAAATCAAGAACAAAGACTTCATTGTGATGCCTATATTAAGTTTTCAATTGATAAAATTCCTTCACTCAAAGTGCTTCAAATTGATATACATTTGATCATATTACATAAAGACTTTATGTTTCACATATTTTAACATTAATGTGTAACTCAATGAGAGTGCTTAAACTGTAAATCTGCATAAAATGCCTCTCAGTCGAAATAAAGTTCGACCGAGGGGCACCTTGGTCGAAATCAAGGTCGACCTAAAATAAGCTTGACCAAATGCTTATTTGTAAATCATTTTCTTGCAATCAATCTTAGTATATTGAAAACAAGACTTTAGTGCATAGCTCTCATAAAAGGTTAACTTATTATGGTCTAATGCTTATTATGGCCTTAGAATCCTTAAATTACCTTGATTATAAGATTAAGGGGGGTTCACAAAAACTTTGTAAAGAAAATTTGAAACAAGTTATGACCTTAGTATTTTTAAGGTAATCTTGGCTATGAAAATAAAGGAGCCCACAATATTCATGAATGTGATATATATCTTGTTCTTAATGGAGTTCTCTAAAAAATATGGGCTTAACATTCCATGTATTGGGTTAGAGATACATTCATGTACTCTACTATAAGCTTATTGGATCTCATATCATCTTCAGGGCTTAACATCCCTTGAAAAATGGATGAGAAATCAAAACACATACGCCATGAATCTAAAACGATCTCATATCATTTCAAGGCTTAACATCCTTTGCAAATGATTGAGAAATAAATTGTGGCTAAATTTGACAACATGTGTTTGCATTCATATTAATCCCTTGCTTTTAACACTGAATATCTTCTTAAGGGGGAGCATAGAAATAAAAGTCATACTTAATGATTATCTTGGTTATCTTTTTGAAATGACAAAGGGGGAGAAATAATAAAAAAATATCAAAATATAAAATAAAATGAGTTTCATAATCTCTCGGCCAGCACACACTTGCAAACACGAGAATGGCTACAAAAGGTAAACTTCAGGTATGAAACTCATATGATTTATATTGCCTTGATTTATATTTTGGAAATGTTTTTCATCTTCAAAAAGGGGGAGATTGTTGGCTAAATGGACATCATTTAAATACCTTTGTTTTGATTATAACAAACATTTCATTCTTGTGGATCTAACGTGCCACTTGAGTATTGCAGGAACAAGGTGGATGACAAACCTTTGGAAGATCTATATACTCAAAATGCTTTAATTTCATGATTATAATCAAATGTAAAAACTTGTACAAGTATATAATGTACAAGTACTTAGATATCATGTAAATCAAGTATTTAGATCTTCCCTAGCCACTCACAACACTTAGATAGGTCATCCCCTATAATAGTGTCACAACTGCACACTCATACACATACTTAGTATTCATCTAGAACCACCAAAACAGAGACATTCTTGGCCGAACTATTTGTCAACCGAGACACACTCGGTCGAACATCTTCTCGACCGAGAGTCTCCCAGGTTAATCCTTCTAAAAGGTTCTATACTCGTTAGACCTAGCAGACAAGGTGGTTGGAAGTTGAAATTGAATGTTATATACACTTACTCCAGACCGTCTCTCGATCGACGAAGTCCTCGACCGACTTTCTCTCGATCGATAAACTTCTCGACTGATAAGAACTCTGTCTGCACTTTTCATAATTAATAAACTAGTCATTTCTAAAGCAATTAGTGGATACCTAATGGTTAGTTGAGCACTTAGAACCCCCTACAAAGTGTCTAGAACGTCCTTAATCATTCATAGGTCATTCCTATAAATAGGACATGCCTTAGGATACCCAAAACACACTTGTGCAATACTTGAGCATACATACTTGCAATTGGCAATCCATTCTTGTGAGCAATTGAGAAACTCCAACATTTGAAATTCATTTCCATTGCTCCAATTTTGTGTCCTATAGGGTAGCATTGTTGGGTTTTAGGGGAGACAGAGAAGGCAGTGGAAACAAAAAAAAATTCTCCCAAACCCAGAATAAAGGAATCGCGTCAACGTCTATACAATAGGAAGGATGGTTTGTAAAGGCATATCTTGTCTCGAGGCTTGCTCAGCGACGTTACCTCGCGTCTTGCGCGGTCTTCACCTCCGGTCTTGGATGGTGTCTATATAGCTCCTGGTCTCACCGGGACTGTCAGGATTGACAGTTCTCCTCTGAGCGGCAGAAGTCTCCTACCTCTAAAGTAGTCCACATGGACCACCTGGAACTCCGATCTCCTTGTCCCATAAGGAATCGGAAGGAGTCACACCCTCCTATCAGTGTACTAGTCACCGACACACTCTCCTGTCACCAGTCGCTTTTCTACAGTTGTCTTTCCCTTGTTGTGCCTCCCTTATTGGGTAACACTTGCTCGAGCTCTCTCAGTTACCACAACCAAAGAGAACGACAACTTTACAGAGCAACTGGTGTTCTGAGTTGTGTTCCTAAGAAGCCCCCAATACCCCTATATATATAGGAGGGTCATGGGACAGGGTTCTCTATCCCGGGCAATGCGGGATTAAAGCAGGAGTAGAAGGGTTTGAGATTTTCCATAAAACAAACAACTGCGCCACCTGAATCGATCATTTCATACATGAAACGGTCGGTTGGGGAGTTGAGTCGATCGGTTCACACCTCAATCGATCGGTTGGGGCACCTGAGCTGATCGTTTCACTTCTAAATTGATCGGTTCGTGGTCTTGATCCAACTCAAATTGACTTTCATATTTGTTTCCGATTAATCAAATATTAATCCTTGTCCAAATCGAATTTGTACAAGTGAAACAAATTGTAATTGCAAAATAGTCTTCTGACTTTCCAAATGATCTCGGTTGGTCCACGAACCGATCGGTTCAACAATTGAGCTGATCATTTCATGGCACACGAGCCGATCGTCTCACCAGTTGAGTTGATCGGTTCACCATCCTGAGCTAATCGGTTCAACTCAGTGAGCCGATCGGTTGGGGCAGCAGACTGTGCAAATTAGTCAATTGCAGTTTCAATCAATCTGACACTCTAATCAATCGGTCCAACACCTTGAACAATATGATATTGAGCTATCAATCGATTGACTATTTAATTGAACTACTAAACTCCTTTAGTAATCAATCTAAATATCATTTGTGGATAAACTCCTCTTCCAGGTTAAATCCTATGTGTGTGACCCTGCAGGTCCATTTCACGTTGCTAGTGAAAGTCCATAACACTTATGACTTCACAAGAAAAGAGTGGTGCCTAGTCTCACGTAAGTGCTACCCAAGTGAAATAGAAAGTTGGAGAACAACTTTCAATCCTACAATCCGTGAATGGTGTTACATTGAATGTATAATTCCTTTATCACTGATATCCCGAATGAACTCCAGGCATGGAACAGTCATCATGTCAACGTTCATTCACCTTCTTGATCTTAGAGTAGATTGGAGGAGATATGTATGACATCAATATCACATATTGATTCACACATGTGTGTGCACGCCTATCTCATTCCTACTCATCAAGTGGCCATGGATATCAAAATCCCTCAGGAGGGACAAATCCCATATCTATCACTCACCCCACAAAAGCCCCATATATCAAAGACACCCAATCATCACCTTTATAACAACCCATGTTTCAGGACTGCGTTTGATGATGTCAAAGTGTACCCAACGACATGTGTTGAGTGTAGTGATTTCAGGTCAAATAGTCACACTCACCACCATCACTGTGAGAACTAAATGTGACTACCATGTCATGGTTCCATGTGTCAAACTTACGGTGGGTCTGTCCGGTACACTTGTTCTCTAACAAGTACTTATGTGTTTGGTTTGATATCTCCATATCATGACTAATGAGATTCTGTCATCAACCAACACTACAATCTAGTCTTGTGTGTCATTGTTGTCTATCTACCTTCCACAATTACATCCGACTAGGGACATAACAAGAATGTACAAACTCTTACCATCTGTATGATCTCATCATTCAGGTCCTCAACCTGAAAGCATACGTCATTGAGTATTGTCATTCTCTAGACATTCAATTTGTTTTATCATTATCTCATATGACTGAACCAGAAAGAATTGGAAGCTTGCCTTTGATGCTTATCAAATCAATCTTAATGTATCCCACCAATCACCCCATGATTGGCTCTCAGGGCATATATACCAACAAACTCCCACTTGCATTGTGAGCCAATCACCCTTGAATCATATTCATAGTGATCTTCAAACATGTCCCATATGTTACTATGCTACAGTGCTAACATAGTGAGTTATGGCAACACCTTGACAAATTCAGTATTAATTGCATGTCTCTCATCTCTTCAATGTATGTCACATGTATGAGATGGAGTTTTCATAATATGCGATCTAGTATTCCTTTTACTAACCTTTAGCCACATTGTATGACCAAGCACTCCTTGTCATCAATGATCGGAACAACTATAAGTTCATCTCATGAACTTCCAAATACATATAGTATCCACTAATATTCTCTAACACACGGATACTCGGCATTTCCTTTTAAAATAGCTTTATTGGAATGTTTCCATTTATCAACAAACATTCACTTTTATATATCACATATATATTTTGCGATTAATTTTCTGTCCTTTTTGGAAGTTCGCATCAGTGTAACTCTTTACAGTGAACCATTCCTTATTTCCATAGAACTAGTACTTCTCAAGTACTTATCAAGTTCTCATGGTATTCCAGTAACCCTTACTGGAATCAGACAGACATCCACTTGTCATGTTCCACATATGAGTTATCAGGATGAGCATATCATATTGTCATGTCCTACATACAAGATGATAAATGTGTTTTGTTCTTGCCATGTCCTACATGCAAGATGATGGGATGATTACATACATGATAGATCCTTATCTATTCTTAGTGTTCCTATTCTTCATAATAATTGGACACTTGGCCTTGGGATACCAACTCCATGTAACATGGACAAGTTCTCTCCCACTGAATCTATGCATATTGAACCCTTCAGTATAGATTGCCAATGTATGTTCTCTCTTTTCAGGTCAAGAGGTTTTTTGAGAACTATCTCTATAGATCTCTATTCCTATCACATAGGAAACATCTCTATCCTCCTTAAAGATAATTTCCACTTTGGATTTCCATTCTAGAACATTTCCATTTCACATCAACATGTGGAATGTGAATATGCTCCCACTAAATCACACATCTCTCTTTATCTTTGTCATATCAGTCAAACCCTTTGACTATATCATCAAAGTAAAGATCACAGTTCTGAGTTGCTTGTACTCAATCAATCACATTGATTAGTCCATTGCAACTTATAGACTTCATTTACATTAATGGATTAATAAACCTTATAGGTTGTGGCACATACACATCCTTGTCTTATTCCTTATAGGAATGCAATTTTAGTATTTGTATGCCAAATCTCTTAGTCATTAAGTTGCAATTAACAAGCATCATCCTTCTCAAAATGTTAACCATGTGTCTTAATTCTTAAGACTCATTCGCACTTATGGATTTCATCCCAATGTGTGCTACCATCAAGGTCATACCTCATGGTTCACATGGAAGTCATTTAGGATGTAATGATCATAAACCATAACTCAAAATCTGGTTTCTCAACATCATCTAGATTGTTGACTCATCATATGACCAACTCATCATATACATATTTGAGGTGTATCTCTGTCAAGGATATAAGAACTCACAACTCCTTGTGATTCTTAGTGTCCTTTATTAGTGTGGGGTATTCTTTATTTAAGAAGAAATTAGTTATTTGATAATCATTCTCTAACTCCTTAGAGTATGACTCCTTTTGATTTAGACATCACCATGCCTTAATCATGAGTTCACTATGATGCACTATCATAATCACTCATAAGGTTCTCAAATATTTGGTCCAAGTACTTCATTCATTGATCTCATCAAGAATTAACACTTTACCAAATTCGTACTTCATCTATGATATTCTTGAATAGTTCAAGATATTCATACTTGGTATTTCTCTAAATACCTCTTAAAGTATTAGCATTTGCTCCAATAGGTATGTAAATACATCATATGTATTATACCTAATAGGATAATCATTCTCTCACTACCACTAGTGAAGATAGATTAATCATGTCTAAGATATTTGTGTCTCTTGCTGGTTCTCTAACCAAAAGAGTCTAGCTTATCCATCATATGAAAACTAGAAATGAACTTCTCATGATTTATGCTAATTTGATTGTTTGAGTTATCAATAACTTTTAGGTATCATTTTATCTTATGCATACCAAGTACCACAAGATAAACAAGGCATTACCATAAAGATCATATTTTTTGAAATTAAAACACCAAGTTTATTAATTGCTATCATTGTCATACAATATGCAAAAATAATGTGTTTCTATCCATTGGAAAATATGAAATAGCAGTTCATAACTCTATTACATGCCTACAAGGCTGAAAATAAACTAAAGTAGTCCTATCTTATGGCGGAAACACTTGCCACATTTATTGAGTGATTTACATTTTATATCTTGGTATCATATACCTCAAGAAATGTTACAAGTTTATTTTATGACACCTTCAGGTGGAGACGTCTGTCGCCTCCTTCTTCTTTAGTTCTTCCAGGTAGAGTGGACAATTCCTTTTCCAATGTCCTAGCTTTTGACAATGGTGGCAATTGCCTCTCTTGGTCACACATCCCTTGGCCTTGAGAGTTGAAGATGACTTGGGCAGCTGGCTAGCAATAGAACCTTTCTTAGCCTTGCCCTTACCCTTGTGCTTGGACTTGCCTTTGTTGTTGATCATCATCATAGACTTAGGCTTGTCCTTCTTCATCTGTGTCTCGACTATCCTCAACATGTCCAACAACTCTGTCAACAGCTTGTCAAAGTTGTTCATGTTGTAGTTCATCACAAACTCACTGTAGGATTTTGGCAACGATTGTAGTATCACGTCAGTAGCCAACTCTTGGTTCAGAGGAAATCCCAGTCTTGTCAGGTTCTCCACATACCCAATCATCTTGAGCGTGTGAGGACCAACTAGATCTCCTTCTATCATGACACACTTGAACAGTGCCCTGGAGACATCATATCTCTCTTATCGTGCTTGATCTTCATACATGTTCTTGAGATGATGAATCATCTCAATGACACCCATGTTCTCATGTTGTCTATGCAACTCGTGGTTCATGGAGCACAACATCAAGCACTTTGCATCAATGGCATCATCATAATGCTTCTTATAAGCATCCCTTTATGCCATTGGTGCGGTAGGAGTAGGTTCCTCTAGAACTGGAGTATCCAGGACATAGAGCTTTCACTCTTGAGTGAGAACAATTCTCAATGTCCTAAACCAATCGTGGAAGTTAGTCCCATTCAGCTTGTCCTTTTCAAGGACCGATCGCAACAAAAAGTGATTGTTGTTTGTTGTCATTTGTACTACAAAAGGAAATATATGAAAATTTAGTCCAAAACTCAATTTTGACTTATTTGATTGATTTGAAAGGTTGACGATATAATTAGAACTTTAATTAATTATCGCTCCCACTATTTTTGTTCAAATTGATAGCCCTCACTGTCAATTCGGAAGATTGAAGTGTACAATCTTCTATTGGGTCGAGATCCATATTTCATCAAGTCATGAGTCAGCTTTGGTTGATTGCCCACAATCTTGACTATTTAGGTAGGTCATCATGCCAATTGCATCATATGAAACTCTTGATGAATGAACATGTACAACACCTTGCCATGAACATTCCATGCCTCTGGGCTTAGACGCTCTAAGAATCACCAGTTAAGTCTAACCCAAAAGCCGACACAGTAAACATGCACCCTGCTTTGGAAGAACCTACATGCTTACCCTTCACACTTCCACGAGATAGACGGCGCGCCATGCTTTGGCGTAACCTACACTTGGTCGATCAAGTTTTTCATATGTGTCGCTAATGGAAGGCATGAAAGACTTAATATTTAGATGATGGATTTGGTTTTATAGGTACATATACATATCCAATCACCAAAATACATAGTATGTATCATATACATGCTATATCCAACAGAAAACATGTGAAATGATAAAAGTGATGATTATGGCCATCCTAATGTGATTCCTAGAGCCAAGAGGAATCACGGTCATCTAGGTCTACATCACATGCAACCTATACAAGATGAACTTTGTGCTTCGCCTTTACTGGGTTTGATCAACTCATCTCCATGATTGATTGGCTCGCCATCAGGCCGGTCATCTGGGTGCCACCAGCCGATCGGTTGGCTCCTCCAACTGATCGGTTTGCCTGGTCATCGTGCATCTCTTCATGGCCGCCACCCGATCGGTTCGCTCCTTGAACTGTTTGTATGGATCGCCAACTGATCAGTTCACACCTTGAACTGATCACCTCAGTTGTCGTTAGGTTGTCTGTCATTCTTTGACATAACAGGAAATAAAATATCTATCCTATTTTACATTTGAATAGGGAAACCCCGAGTTACATTCGGGGGGAGCAAAGGTAGGAAAGAAATCTCGAGTTATCTCGAGTTACATCAGAAATAGGATATAGGGAATCGGTGCGCAGACCGAGATGCAAGCAACCACATACAACCAAGAACAAACATAGAGTTTATTGGCCATAACCACGCTATACATCCACTACAAAACTCATTTAAGGGTGATGCATATCGAGTGCATTCATATTACATATCATATATGTATATATTGGGATTTGTGGATTTAGGATTGGACATGCATAAAGCCAATTTATTCGCATCGTATGCAATAAATAAAGGTGACAAACAAAAATCGATCACATCAATAATCCTAAAGTATAGGGCAGTTGACGTGGCTCTGATACCACTGTTGGGTTTTAGGGGAGATAGAAAAGGTAGCGGAAACAAAAATTTTCTTCTCCCAAATCTAGAATAAAGGAATCACATCAACGTCTATACAATAGGAAGGATGGTTTGTAGAGGCATATCTTGTCCCGAGGCTTGCTCGGTGACGTTACCTCGTGGCTTGTGCGGTCTTCACATCCGGTCTTGGACGGTGTCTGTGCAGCTTCTGGTCTCCCTGGGACTGTCGAGATTGACAACTATCCTCCAAGCAGCAAAAGTCTCCCGCCTCTGAAGTAGTCCACACAGACCACCTAGAACTCCGATCTCCTTGTCCCACAAGGAATCAGAAGGAGTCGCACCCTCCTATCGGCGTACTAGTCACCGACACACTCTCCTACCACCAGTCACTTTTCTGTAGTTGTCTTTCCCTTGTTGTGCCTCCCTTATCGGGTAGCACTTGCTCGAGCTCTCTCAGTTACCACAACCAGAGAGAATGACAACTTTGCAGAGCAACTGGTATTCTAAGTTGTGTTCCTGAGAAGCCCCCAATACCCCTATATATATATGAGGGTCATAGGACAGGGTTCTCTATCCCAGGCAATGCGGGATTAAAGCAGAAGTAGAAGGGTTCGAGATTTTCCACAAAACAACCAACTACGCCACCTAAATCGGTCGTTTCATACATGAAACGGTCGGTTGGGGAGTTGAGCCAATTGGTTCACACCTCAACCGATCAGTTGGGGCACCTGATCCGATCGGTTCACTTCTGAGCCGATCGGTTCGTGGTCCTAATCCAACTCAAATTGACTTTCATATTTGTTTTTGATTAATCAAATATTAATCCTTGTCCAAATCAAATTTGTACAAGTGAAACAAATTGTATTTGCAAAATAGTCTTCTGACTTTCCAAATGATCTCAGTTGGTCCATGAATCGATCGGTTCAATAATTGAATCGGTCGTTTCATGGCACATGAGCCGATGTCTCACCAGTTGAGTCGGTCGGTTCACCATCCTAAGCCGATCGGTTCATCTCAGTGAGTCGATCAGTTGGGGCAGCAGACTGTGCAAATCAGTCAATTGTAGTTTCAATCAATCCGACACTCTAATCAATCGGTCCAACACCTTGAACACTATGATATTGAGATATCAATCAATTCAGTGTTTAATTGAACTACTAAACTCCTTTAGTAATCAATCTAAACATTGTTTGTGGATAAACTCCTCTTCTAGGTTAAATCCTATGTGTGTGACCCTGCAGGTTCATTTCACGTTGGAAGTGAAAGTCCATAACACTTATGACTTCACAAGCAAAGAGTGGTGCCTAGTCGCACATCAGTGCTACCCAAGTGAAATAGAAAGTTGGAGAACAACTTTCAATCCTAAAATCTGTGAATGGTGTTACAGTGAATGTATAATTCCTTTGTCACTGATATCCCGAATGAACTCAAGGCATCGAACAATCATCATGTCAACATTCATTCACTTTCTTGATCTCAGAGTAGATTGGAGGAGATATGTATGACATCAATATCACATACTGATTCACACGTGTGCACACGCCTATCTCAATCCTACTCATCAAGTGGCCATGGATATCAAACTCCCTCAGGAGGGAAAAAATTCCATATCTATCACTCACCCCTCAAAAGCCCCATGTGTCAAAGCCACCCAATCATCACCTTTATAACAACCCATGTTTCAGGACTGCATTTGATGATGTCAAAGTGTACCCAATGACATGTGTTGAGTGTAGTGATTTTAGGTCAAAGAATCACACTCACCACCATCACTATGAGAACTGACTGTGACTACCATGTCATGGTTCCATGTGTCAAACTCAAGGTGGGTATGTCTGGTACACTTGTTCTCTAACAAGTACATATGTGTTTGGTTTGATATCTCCATATCATGACTAATGAGATTATATAATCAACCAACACCACAATCTAGTCTTGTGTGTCATTGCTGTCTATCTACCTTCCACAATGACATCCGACCAGGGACATAACAAGAATGTACAAACTCTTAGAATCCATATGATCTCATCGTTCAGGTCCTCAACCTAAAAGCATATGTCATTGAGTATTTTCATTCTCTAGACATTCAATTTGTTCTATCATTATCTCATATGACTGGACCAGAAAGAATTGGAAGCTTGCCTTTGATGCTTATCAAATCAATATTAATGTATCCCACCAATCATCCCATGATTGGCTCTCAGGGCATATATACCAACAAGCATCTCCTACCCACTGCACTTACACATTCATACACATTGGTTAGGCAATCAAAATGCTTGATATGGGAAATCAAGCCTTGTGCTACAACGGTAATTGTAATTTCCATTTTTCTTTCTTGTTCCTTCTTATCTTTTTTGTACTCTCCTTGCTACTCCTAGGTTGGAGGCTGTAGATTGGAGAGGGTTTATCTTCTTAGGTGGAGAAGGGTCTTCTCAGAGGAGAAGGTGGACTTTGGACTACTTCTAGAAGGTCTCCACGGGAAGCTACTTCAAGGGGGAGCTTGAAGTTACTTCAAGTGAAGGCTTCTTCAAAGTTGGTGAGACGACTTCGGGGTGAAGGTTGTCCAAAGGGTTTAGGAAGGTAGTTGTATTTTATGTAACATCCTTGTGAGGTAATAAAATACAGGTGCTTTCAAATCCCAATTGGAAACAATTGGGTAGTGGACTGACTCCCTTAGTATTTGCTAAGGGTGGAACCACTCTAAACCTTGTGTCCCCTTGTCTAATCTTTTGTGGTTGATTGTTTGAATTATTATTTTTAAAATATTTATAAAAACCCTATTCACCCCCCTCTAGTGGTTTTTTAAGACTCATCCAGTCATCCAGTAGACCGACTCACTAGTCTTGGTCTGATTCAATTTGACGATTTGATTCCAATGGAACAAAGCAATTTTCTCTCATTTTCCCTGACTTGATCCAATTGACCAACCAGACCAACTGTTCAATCAGCTGGTCAGTTTTGCATACTAGTGATCACTTGATCAGTTTATAATCAACCAAATTGACTGAACTAGTCCATCCAGTTGACTACTAGCTTTCTAGTTACTGGATGAATAGGGAAGCATCATGTACATGTTTAGAAGCCAATCGAATCATATCTTTGAATGTAAACTTCAATTACCTTATACATCCTTATACTTGTCATTGCATATGTTTCACATTACATTGGTAGTTCATAACCTCACAAGATATATTGGTGTCTAGCAATACATCATTGCTACCCATGTAAGTGAAAGAAGTTGAGAACAACTCTAACTTGTAAATTGGCCAATGTTTCCATTATTGCGTAATTCCTTTGTCACATATATCCAGATTGAAAGTGAGGACACTACAAGAAAATTGGGTATTTGTGAAGGATGATTCCTTCACAAATGTACATTAATTCCTTGAAAAAAAAATCGGTTGAAGGGTATTCCTTCACAAAAGGTCCTACTCTAAAAGCCTCTTCGCAAATACTTTGATGAGAGACTCTAGCCTTCACAAATATTATTTTAAAGGACTATGTGGCCTTCACAAAAAGACTTCCTAGACCTCCCAAATACATAATTTGTGAAGGCTACTTTCACAACTTTAAATGAGGTTCTAGGGCCTTCACAAATATACATTTCTGAAGGACTATTTGACCTTCACAAAAAGACTTCCTAGGCCTCCCAAATACATTTGTGAAGGCCAATTTCACAACTTTCAATGAGGTTTTAAGGCCTTCACAAATATATTTAGTTTCCCATGAATTACAATTGTGATGTACGTTTATTTGTTTGTCAATGAGATTTTAACCTTCTTATATTTCATGAAGCGGTATATTTGTGGCTTTTACAGGTCCAAATGATATTTTAATAAACTAATTTAGTTAATAAGACACAACAACAATAAAAAAAATCACTATTTTGAAACATTTTTTTATTGCACATAGAAAAATTGTTCATCACATAGGGAAGGACATCAACCTTTTCCTTTAATCAATACAAATTTCAATATAAATATATATAGACTTTATCACTCATTTAGACAATGACCATATTTGCTGCGCCAATCAGTGGCACCCCCTTGAGTGATTTTCAGTCGCTACTCAGCTGGATACTCACTGAGGGAGACCAAAACTTGCTAACCACCTTTGTTGCAAATTGTCTCACAGTTTGGATATGCAGGAATGACACCATCTTCAGTCAGAACATCGGGCATGCTACATGATGCAAGCTACACTTGTTGAAACCTCAATTGGATATTTCCACTTGTACCTTTGTCTTTAAGCCCAGATCACATGCATATCAGATATGGCCATGCACCTTTCTCACTAGACTCATCATCGCTGAGCTTGTTACACGGGTCACAAAGGACTACAAGAAATAGAAAGTGTGTGATGTCAGGAGCAGAAAAAGGATATGGACTAAAACTCCATGATGTAGAACAACTAGAACAATGTCGGTTACATAAGAATATCTGCTCAAGTCAGCTTTTACTTCTCTCCCAAGAAATTTAAAAGCGATTTATATGTATTGAAACTAAAGGAGTTGAACCTGAAATAGATAGGGGAATATGTACGATATACAACTTGAGTCTTCATTGAATTCACCTCCTTTATCCAGTCAACTAGTGTCTTAATTGATCTCTTATATGCATCTTCTACAGTCATATTCATCATCACATCCCTGACTACTTGAAAATAGCATCCACTACATAGAAAAACAGTGTATAAATAACGGTATTAAAATTGCACTATGAAAATATTGACTGATTAAACAATTCCATTGGACTTTACAATATATAATTAATTATTATAAACTGAGAAATGGTTCAAAATAGAAAAAACAGTGGCAGTGCAGTAAGAGAGAAGTCGATAAACAAATAATCAACATGACAACCCAAGTTGTCTACATCAGCTACCTAATGGCTAATCCCACATTTTTAATAGTCAGTCTCCAGTGAGTATTGAAGCTGGTAGCCCACTCCTAAAATTGAAAGATATCAGATATCATGTATTCTATATTCCGTATACAACACGATGATCTATATTTAAGTCAGATATCCTATATTTCGTATCCATATGTCGTTAATACAAAACATATTCTATATAAAATTATGAATGATCATCACATCATTAATGGAAGGAAAAAAAAATAAAAAGGGAAACTAATGCTAGTTACAGACATACAGGGAAGGGAGATGGTAGTGGTGTTGGGTTTTTGTGGAGAAAACATGCGCGGCGGAAGCGATAAATCCACGCAACCCGTAACAGGATCTCGTCGATAACAGCGTATTCGGAAATAGGTTTGCGGGATATACCTTATCGCGGAGAAAGTCTGGCGATGTCCCGCTGCACGATGGTGCAACACTGCTTGTCAAACACGGACGGATCTTCTCTCCCGTTCGCTGTCGCAGGTTGATCCGGCAATGCTCCTCTGTGGCAGTGATGTACGTTTCTCGTAGCACGTACAGGTGGTCGTTGACGTCCTCCGAACGCAGGCGTCAAGGCGTCTGCGTCTCTACTTCGTCCACGCGGATGGACGGAACTCCACGTCGCGCTTCTCAAGCCAGCGGGAAGGAGCGTGTCTCTGCGGCGGCGTGCTAGCGGCGCGTTACTCTCCTTTCTCTCCTAAGGACGGTGACGGCTAGGTTTTCGTACGTGAGTATAACCTAAAAGTGTCTCTCTATATCTTATATAGATATCGGCCGTCTATCCTCCTTTAAATAGGATAAGAAGAAAAGTAGGGTTTCCTAAACCCATCGGTAAACAGAAACGTTGCGTTAATTAAAACGCTCGTGGATTAATTAGAATATTTCAGAATTCATTAATTAACCAAATAATCGCATTAATTGATTAATTAATATCCGACTCCATGCAATCGCTTGGGATGGCTCTACGGGCATACATATACCAACAGACTCCCACTTGCACTTAGAGCCAGTCACTCCAATATTATTCTAATCGATTACATAAACATTTTAGTAATCAATGTGATTCGAAGCAATTTCAATCAAATCCACAATTATACTCCTATTCCAACACATCCTGTGCGTGTGACCCGGTAGGCTCCAAATTACGTTGGCAGTGATATCCATAATCATATTATGATTTCACAAGCAATGATTGGTATCTAGCAAGACTTCATTGCTACCCAAGTAATTGGAGAAGTTGGAGAACAACTTAACCTATCATACATGACTGGTGTTACAGTGATTGTACAGTTCCTTTGTCGCTGATATCCGGATTGAACTCAAGTCATGGAATTGTTATCCTCTTCAATGTTCAATCCATGTTCCTTGAACTAGAGCAGACTGTCTGAGATATATGTAAGCTCAATATCACATATTGACTCACATCAGCATGGCCATGCATTTCTCAGTCTCTCTTATCAAGTGGCCGGAATATCAAACTCCCGTAGGAAGGACAAATTTCATCTACATCACTCACAGTCATCCCCATGTGTCACAGTGCACCCAAGCACCATCTTTATAGCAATCCTTATTCAGGACCACGATGGATGATGTCAAAGTACACCAAACGTCATGTGATAAGTGTAGTGACTTCAGGTCTAAGAACCACAATCACCACCATCATTATGAGATGTGACTCTAACTACCAATCATGGTATCCATGTGTCACTCTCAAGGTGGGTCTATCCGATACACTGTTCTCTAACAAGTATCTATGTATTTGGTTTGATATCTCCATATCATGGATAATGAGATTCTTCCATCAACCAACATACATTCTAATCTTATGTGTTATTGATGTCTATGGATATTTCCACAATAACAACCGATTAGGGACAAAACAAGAATACATACTCTTAGCATACATATGATCTCACTGTTCAGGTCATCAACCCGAAGACATATGTCATTGAGTACATTATTCTATAGACATCTATAAGTTTTATGGTCATCTCACAATATAAAACACAAACATATAGATTGGAAACTTGCCTTTATTGATATGATCAATGTAGTATTACAAATCATTTACATAGTATCCCATTACAATCATCGAATGATAGTCTCTATGGGCATACAAACCAACAGATTCCCACTTGCACTTATACCCAATCACCCATGAATCTCAATCCAAGTGATTGAACATGCCCTTCATGTTTCTGCTGTGAAAGTGCTTTTGTGAGCGGGTCAGCCACATTGCTTTCTGTAGGTACTCTGCAAATCTTCACATCTCCTCGTTGTACGATCTCTCATATGAGATGGAACCGCCGTAGAATATGTTTGGAACGTTGGTGCGATCTTGGTTATTTAGCTTGTGCAATTGCTCCATTGTTGTCGCAAAACAACTCAATTGCATCACCAGCGCTTGGAACCACTCCAAGTTCAGAAATGAACTTCTTGATCCACACAGCTTCCTTTGCAGCATTAGATGTGGCAATATATTCAGCCTCTGTTGTAGAATCCGCAACCGTCTCTTGCTTGGAACTCTTCCAGCTCACAGCTCCGTTGTTCAGGCAAAACACAAATCCAGATTGCAATCTGTAGTCATCTTTGTCAGTTTGGAAGCTAGCATCGGTGTAACCCTTTACTACGAGCTCTTCCTCACCACCGTATACCAAGAATTGATCCTTAGTCCTTCTCAAGTACTTTAGGATGTTCTTTACGGCTGTCCAGTGACATTCACCTGGATCTGACTGATACCGGCTCGTCATGCTCAAAGCATACGATACATCAGGACGAGTACATAACATCGCGTACATGATAGATCCAATTGTTGATGCATATGGAATCTTACTCATGCGTGCCCGTTCATCACATGAACTAGGACATTGGGATTTAGAGATCGTAACCCCATGGGACATGGGCAAGTTACCTCTCTTAGAACCCTCCATGCTAAACCTCTTTAGCACCTTGTCAATGTATGTGCTCTGGCTTAGGCCTAGAAGCCTTCTAGATCTATCTCTATAGATCTTGATCCCTAGTATATAGGATGCTTCACCTAAATCCTTCATAGAGAAAGTCTTCCCTAGCCAACCTTTTACTGTCTGAAGAGTAGGGATGTCATTTCCCATCAATAGTATGTCATCCACATACAATATGAGAAATATGACTGTGCTCCCACTAACCTTTTTGTAAACACAAGGTTCATCTTCATTTTGACTAAAGCCAAACTTTTTGACTACTTCATCAAAACGTAGATTCCAGCTCCGAGATGCTTGCTTCAATCCATAGATTGACCTTTGTAGCTTACAGACTTTAGTGGCTTCCTTTGGATCGATAAAACCCTCAGGTTGTGTCATGTACACATCCTCGAGTAAATTCCCATTAAGGAATGCTGTTTTAACATCCATCTGCCAAATCTCATAGTCATGATAAGCTGCAATGGCAAGCATGATGCTGATGGATTTAACCATGGCAACTGGTGAGAAGGTCTCGTCATAATCAACACCTTGAATTTGATGGAATCCTTTCGCAACCAATCTACCTTTATAGGTTTGAACATTTCCATCCATGTCAGTCTTCTTCTTGAAGACCCACTTGCACCCTATGGGTCTTACCCCTTCGGGTGGATCCACCAAGGTCCATACCTTGTTGGTGTACATGGATTCCATCTCAGATCTCATGGCTTCGAGCCATTTCTCAGATTCTGGTCCCTTAGTAGCTTCTAGATAGGAAGTTGGCTCATCTGCTATGCCCAATTCGTCACTGTCTTGAGTCACGAGAAATCCAAATCTCTCAGGCTCAAGTCGTGTCCTACTAGATCTACGAGGTTCCTGTGTTACATTTGGAACTTGAAATTCCACAACAACTTGTGAGTCCTCATGTTCCTTATGTACCTCCTCAGGTTCTCTGCTTTCTTGTTGGTCTCGAACTTCTTCGAACTATACATTCCTCCCACTAATTCCTTTGGAAATAAATTCCTTTTCAAGAAATACAGCAGTCCTAGCAACAAACACTTTGTTGTCAGTTGGTGTGTAGAAGTAGTATCCCCGAGTTTCCTTGGGGTATCCAACAAAATAGCATTTTTCCGATTTGGGTCCAAGCTTTTCAGGAAATTGTTTCCTAACATAAGCTTCACATCCCCAAATCTTTAACATAGACAAATTGGGACGATTCCCATTCCATATCTCATATGGTGTCTTTTGAACCGATTTGGAAGGTACACGGTTAAGTGTAAACGCTGCAGTTTCAAGAGCATATCCCCAGAACGATATTGGAAGTTCGGCTGAACTCATCATTGATCGTACCATGTCTAATAATGTACGATTCCTTCTTTCTGACACACCATTATGTTGTGGTGTACCAGGTGGAGTCCATTGTGATACAATACCACGGTCTCTCAGAAGGTCCTCAAACTCTTGGCTTAAGTATTCGCCACCTCGATCTGAACGGAGTGCTTTAATACTCTTACCAAGTTGCTTCTCTACTTCATTCATAAAAGTCTTGAACATTTCAAGAGTTTCTGACTTGTGTTTCATAAGATATACATAGCCATACCTACTGAGGTCATCAGTGAAGGTAATGAAGTATTGATAGCCTCCTCTAGCATTTGATCTAAAAGGTCCACATACATCAGTATGTATGAGCCCTAGCAGATCACTGGCTCTCTCACTGTGTCCAGTGAAAGGAGTTTTGGTCATCTTCCCTAATAAACATGCCTCACATGTCTCTAATGATTCAAAATCAAAAGAGTCTAGATAACCATCCTTATGGAGTCTAGATATGCGCTTCTCGTTTATATGCCCAAGACGACAATGCCATAAGAATGTTTTGTTTGAGTTGTCAAGTTTTAACCTTTTAGTATTTACGTTATATATGCTAGTCTCAAGTTCTAACAAGTAGATACCATAAGACATAGGGGCATTGCCATAAAAGATCTCATCTTTAGATAAAGAAATAATTCCATTCTTAATGTGAAATTCAAATCCACTCTTGTCCATACAAGATACAGAAATAATATTTCTATTAATGGCAGGTACATAATAGCAATTCTCTAATTCTATTACAAGGCCCGTAGGCAAAGATAAACTAATAACTCCAACTGCGGTGGCAGCAACTCTTTCTCCATTAGCAACCCGCAGCTCGACTTGGCCCTTTCGTAAAGGCTTACTTCTTATCAGATCCTGCATATTAGAACATATGTGAGATCCACATCCGGTATCCAGTACCCATGATGAAGAAGTATTTAAGTTTATCTCAATAACGTATATACCTGAAGTGGAGATCTCTATCCCCTGCTTCTTCTTCCTTAGTTCCTCCAGGTAGAGAGGATAGTTTCTTTTCCAATGTCCAGGCTGGTGACAATGGTGACAACTGCCTTCTTTGGAGATCCCACCTTTAGCTTTGAGCGCGGATGACTTTGGCTTCTGCCCGGCTTTAGAACTTTTCTTAGCCTTGCCTTTGCCTTTTGACTTTCCCTTTGTCTTGCTGATCATCATCACAGACTTGGGCTTGTCTTTCTTCATCTGTGCTTCGGCTGTCCTCAACATGCCCAACAATTCTGACAACGGCTTGTCAAAATTGTTCATGTTGTAGTTCATGACAAAATGATTATATGATTCAGGCAACGATTGTAGAATCACATCAGTGGCCAACTCTTGACCTAGGGGAAATCCTAGCTTGGATAGGCTTTCCACGTACCCAATCAAGGTGAGTATATGGGTGCCAACTGAGTCTCCCTCTTTCATCTTGCTTTTGAACAACGCCTTTGAGACATCATATCTCTCCTGTCTTGCTTGATGTTGATACATGTTCTTGAGATGTGTTACCATCTCCATGACATTCATGTTCTCATGTTGCTCTTGCAACTCATAGTTCATTGAGCACAACATTAGGCACTTGACATCCACGGCATCATCAAGGTGCTTCTTGTAAGCATCCTTTTCAGCCTTGGGCGCATTTACGGCGGGCTCCTCTGGCTCTGGTGTTTCAAGGACATAGAGCTTACGCTCATGTGTGAGAACAATTCTCAATGTCCTAAACCAGTTTTGAAAGTTGGTTCCGGTAAGTTTGTCCTTCTCAAGGACCGATCGCAATGAGAACGTGTGAGTGTTGTTTGCCATTTGATTGCTACAAAAGAAAAAATTTGCATTTAGTCCAAAACATTTTGACTTGTAAAGATTTGATAAACGAGATTAATTAGGCCTTTAATTAATTACGCTCCCACTATTTTATTCAAATTGATAGCCCTCACTATCAACTCGGAAGATTGCAACGCACAACCTTCTAGTGAGCCAAGACCCAAAATAATTGGATCAATGCCCAGCCAACGCCGGCGTCAAAGACCAAATACTAAGGTAGGCAACTTTTGCCAATTGCATCATATGCAACTCTTGGATAGATGATCATACACAACTCCTTGCCATGATGCATCTGTGTGCCTCTAGGTACTTGATCCTATCAAGGTTCCCTAGTTAAGTCCAACCCATAAGCCAACACGATGAGTGTGCACCCTGCGGAGGCAGACCCACACACCCACCATCACACTTCCACGAGATAGACAGTGTACCACGCGGAGGCGTGCCCACACATAGTCGATCAAGCTTTTCATGTGTGTTGCTTTATGGAAGGCAACTAAAACTTAATATTATTAATTGAGGGATTTTATTAATACACATATATATATATCCAAACACCACATACTTATAGTACGTATCATATACTACTATATCCACAACCACAAACGATAGACATGCAATCACAAATACATCGGTTATGGCCATACTATTGTAATCCTTTGGAGCAACAAAGGATTACGGTCCACCTATGGTCTTATGCATCTCATGCAACACCTGTGAAAACAACCTGTAAGCCTGTAATGATCAACATTATAATGAACAACTTCATGGATGTTTCGTGAGGTTGGAATGTCAAGTTGCTTCTTGGAATGGGATCTTCTTGTTGCTTCTCCATGGACGCTCCTTGGAGTGGGATCTTCAGGTTGCTTCTTGGAATTAGATCTTCATGGTGCTTCTCCATGGACACTCCTTGGAGTTGGATCTTCAAGTGGCCTCCTTACATCAAGATTACAAAGACTAAAACTAATCCTATCTTTATTACATCATATGATTACAAAATTAAAGAGAAAGAATTAATTACACTTTGAAATAAGAGATGAGGCTCGGCATGCAAGCCGAATACATTATACAAAGGATCCATATGCAACGATTATACATCCATAACATTCACAAACAACCATATCCACAAGATCAACATCCACATCCATTCACAACATTCACAAAAGGGGATACTAGGCCATAACCGTGCATGCACTCACCACATAAAACAGATTTTAAAGGCGACGTGTATGCTATCATAGGTATATCTACATATACGTATATACATATTAAAATTGCAGTACTTTTAATGCGGGACATTCCCCATTAAATGAATTTTGACTCCCACGCAGACAATGCGGGGTACACAGGGGCAGCGGGGGGGTCGAGGGGAGGCCGCCCCTCGCGGGGTCTCAGGGGCAGAGCCCCTGAAAGGTCTACGGAATTTTACTTCTGTGCACTTAGGAAAATCACTATTTTCCACAGTCGACCCCGTCCAAAACGTCAAAAACAATAGCCTGCGGCGTATGTGGAATTAGGTTTAGATTTGCACATTAACAGGTTTAATTCGCATCGTATGCAACATAAAACAGTATACATCGATTCGATCATATCGAAACGAATCCAAATACGCCGTAGATCGACGCTGCTCTGATACCACTGTTGGGTTTTTGTGGAGAAAACATGCGCGGCGGAAGCGATAAATCCACGCAACCCGTAACAGGATCTCGTCGATAACAGCGTATTCGGAAATAGGTTTGCGGGATATACCTTATCGCAGAGCAAGTCCGGCGATGTCCCGCTGCACGACGGTGCAACACTGCTTGTCAAACACAGACGGATCTTCTCTCCCGTTCGCTGTCGCAGGTTGATCCGGCAATGCTCCTCTGCGGCAGTGATGTACGTTGCTCGTAGCACGTACAGGTGGTCGTTGACGTCCTCCGAACGCAGGCATCAAGGCGTCTGCGTCTCTACTTCGTCCACGCGGATGGACGGAACTCCACGTTGCGCTTCTCAAGCCGGCGGGAAGGAGCGTGTCTCTGCGGCGGCGTGCTAGCGGCGCGTTGCTCTCCTTTCTCTCCTAAGGACGGCGACGGCTAGGTTTTCGTACGTGAGTATAACCTAAAAGCGTCTCTCTATATCTTATATAGATATCGGCCGTCTATCCTCCTTTAAATAGGATAAGAAGAAAAGTAGGGTTTCCTAAACCCATCGGTAAACAGAAACGTTGCGTTAATTAAAACGCTCGTGGATTAATTAGAATATTTCGGAATTCATTAATTAACCAAATAATCGCATTAATTGATTAATTAATATCCGACTCTATGCAATCGCTTGGGATGGCTCTACGGGCATACATATACCAACAAGTGGCACCACCATGGAAAAAGTCAAAGAATCAAAAGAAAACCATCTATGAAGTTATAAATTAATATCCTACATTGAGGCAGTTGAGAGTGGAGTATGAAGCCTAGCCTTTAATATGTTTATCTTGTGGAAAAAATTGGATCATCACCAAGGCGAATGTCCCCCGCATGATAAAGAACAAATCCTAAAGGAAGATATCAACAGTTTGACTGACTCTGATTTTCATTGGATACCTGGAGAGGAATGTTGGGAAGTGTCTTACAGTAGAAATATACACTCAAAGCGTCCTCAACGTCAGCCATAAAGTCATAATTCAGCAAAAGACAACCACCAATCAAATCCTGCTAAGAACTTTGGATCCTTGGCTAACCGTTTTTCATTACTACATGATTTAGAGACTCTGGAAGAGTCTCCACCTATTACTGATATGTCAATTCTACATCAAAGTTCAACTCAAGTCACTCTACAAAAGATTTCGAATTGCTAAAGGAAGTCTTCCTACATTGTTGAATTGACTGTTATATCTGGTTCCTCATCTCCTGAGATTCCACAACGGATGTTATCATTGCCTACTTCTCCTACATAGATTACCACCACCAGTGTTCAGGGGGTTCATACCCATGTATCTCCAGCATTGGATGAAGTCATATTCCATTCTCACTGTGAACGTCTTTTGGAAGCTCAACCATCCACTACGATGATTCTTGAACTACCTTCACCTTCGTCCTAAGTTTTCGGTCCTTCTACATCACTTAACTACAGTGGTAAATTGGGCAGGGAAACTAGAAACTCGTGTGGTAAAATGAAATCTTCTCTCTACCAAACCCAAAGTAAATCCAAACAACTGTCAGTATAATATGATAATTCACTTCAGGGTAGCAGGGATAAAGAACTGATATAACTCATTAGGGGTACCGTGACTCAAGCATGTCTGAATTGGACAATCTTAAGGATGTTTATTATGACCAGACCAAACTAGCAACAAAAAAACAAGACAAAGTGGCATAATCTACTATGTTTTCTGATGAACAACACACAATTATAGTTCCAGCAAGAAATCTAATTATATTTGAGACAATAGCAAAGAGAAATGTTTATGAACAACCAATCATGGACATCACTCAGACCAATGATTTTCAAGAATAATTTTTATATTCAAATATTAATATACATGCTTCAGTAAGGAACATGGGTCGAGAGCATTCATAGCAGCATATTTGATAAATAAAAGGCAGCCCCATCTTATACCAGGAGCCAAGCAAGAAAGCTACCGCTTTAGACAGTGATGATGTATAACAAGATACATATTATATAGACTTTTTGTTTGAACATTGAAAAAAGTTGATTCTGCGCATAACAGATTTTTATTGTCAACTTGCCTATATATTTTTTCATTGAGCTCGCCTAAGTATGGTGAACCATGTATAATTATAGACATCAGTAGATTTTTTTCTTATATGTTTCTTTACTTAACAATCTTATATTACTATATTATATAGCTTTGTAATATAGTATTGTTGTCATAATATAGTACTACTACCATATACTATTTCGAACTCCCTATGTACATAATTTTAGGGATGACATTCATAATATTATATCAGTTTCTTATAAGTGGATTTTAAAAAAGGCCAATGAGAATAACATTTCTAGTGCCCAAACTAAAAGTCTATGTAGACCGTGTAACAGTCTCATCATGAATCTGGGCTTTAGATCTACACAGTTGTCCAGCCAACAATTAGATCACTCATATGATCTGTCATTTTTCTTAACCTAGAAATGGAGCCTACATGCTTTGTATTTACCCGAAATAGAACAGTAGTAGATTATCTGACGGGCTTATTAACTGAATGTGTGTGGTGTAATTGACTTCTTCTAGTCTAATCTTTGTGACATCTTTAGAAAGCTTCATATGAGGTTGATTATTGTATATGTGTATATGTTAACTATTAGTATTAGTGTATATGTGTATATGTTAACTATATTGAGTTGACTATTAGTATGGTTGAGTTGCATTCTACTAATTCATATTATTATCTAATATAATGTTTAGCATTAAGGACAAAATTTATAGTTGCAGAATTTTAGATTTCCTGTTTACTATATTTAGGACAAAATTTATATATTTGTACATCTCAATCCATAGTTTAGTCTAGGTAAACGAATCTGAAACCTAAATAGCTAATCCTTACCATTAATAATATCGTATTTACTGGTATCATTACTATTTTTATTTTTCTAAGATCTGAAACAGTGTAGGTACATATGAATATAGAATTTCCAGAACTTTCTCCTTTTACTAATACATTACTATACACATCAAATCGATACATTTTGTTGGATCGTTTTGTGCAAAATATGGATATGTTTTGTTTTCCATTTACTAACTAATGTATTCCTTAACGTATTGTCCCTTAATGGTTCCTCAAATTCAGAACATACAAGAAATTACAAATCTACTAACCTACAGTCCATGCATGTTGTTGTGATTATCTCTTAGCTTGAGATTTGTAAGGAGAGGTTGATCAAAGCATGACACAATTTTCTACATAATCCTCTTGGATATATTCTGATGTATGTTTGATAGTTTCTCTTGGGGCCAGCAGCAGATTGATGACCTTGCCAGTTTTGAAGTTGATGATCTGCAGTACACAAACTCTAATGCAGGATCACCAGGAAAACTATTGGACGTATTGTTCTCTTCCCAGGCTGTAAGAGGCAGGGATGTATTAGAGGGAAGAGTGAGGATGGAGGAGTTTCAAGTGGTGGTCGTAACCTGTGTCTGGCGGCTGCAGTCCAGTGTAGGTTGTCATTGGTGAGGGCACCATTGTTGGCGAGGAACATGTGTGTGTAGGCTGTTGGCGAGATAGTTGCAGATCTGTGATGGCTTGTTGCAGGTCGTCAAGTTATCTATGAGGCAGTGGGACTAGCGCTGCAAATCTAGCAGTAGACAATGGCTACTGGAGTGGTTGTCAATCTATGTGATTGTAGTTGTGCTAGGTGGAGGAGATGTCACCATGGAAGGGGTAGCTGATGTGCTCCCTGCTATGATGCATGCATGTCTCTTGTTTTAGATCTGTGCATCAACTTGTGTTGTAGGTTCATCCATAGGTGGAGGGATTTTAGGAAGTGGAGAGGGACGGAGAACTTGTTGAGCGGATTGAGCAAGGAAGAGATGGACGTGTTACGTGACTTGAATATGGAAGCTGAACAAATCGAAAAAGTTTTTGGACAAGCATTGCCTATTAGGAAACTGAGATGACAGGACCACCTGCCTTATACAATTATTCTCTCTGGATATGTCATATCTTTCTCTCTACAGCCTACTGGATGGATGTCTAGTTTCATAATTGAAAGCAGGCATTTTTGGACAGAGGATTTCCTGGTCCATTTCCTGGGCCCCAAAGCAATCCTTCTCAAATCAGCACAACAGAACACCAGGCTCAGCCACCCATACAGTCAAAAGAAACTAACAAGATCTCAACCATCACTCTGAATTGAAATGGGAGAAAAAAGACAAATAGAGAAAGCAGATCAACAAAACCAGACTAAAACTCAAGGCAATAGGCTACATCAGCTTCAAATAAGAGCACAGTGAGAGGGGAGCGTCAACAACTCGACCATCACTGGTAGGGAACAGTAGATACCAGAACATAGCATCTTCAGACCAAAGCAACAAGCAAAATCAAAACCTTCTGTAGAAAAACTCAACCATCACCCTGAGGTGAGAGGGGAGCACCATCGAAAAGGCAGAGCAACCAAGCAGACCAAGGACCAGAGAGAGCCATATCCATAAGTTAAGGACTAGGGTTATATATTCTGGACACTAGTATAGAGAAGATTATTAAACTATAAACTTGTATGCATAATTTATCTTGAGAATTGATAAGCATTACCTTGGCATTTGGGATGTCAACTTTCATAGACTGAAGCTCAGCTCCCTACACTTTGGTGTCTACTTGGCCTTGCTGAGAAATGGGTACATCAATCTTCTGAGATAACAGGATATGAGAATTATGAGCACCAAGTCCATACAACTTCAACAACTGGAAAGAAACAGAAATGACGGTTGTTGTCAGTACCTTGGGAGATAAAAAGTTATATAGGAAAAAAAATTTCATTTATATCAATGCCCGATCAAGAGACAGCCCATCAATCTTAACAAAAACCTATAAAAGACAATGTGAAAGAACCAATACCTCAAGCAAAGTTGAATGTTTACACCAGCTGCCATTTGATATGGATGCATCATACGAGGTTGTAAAAGCAGATGACTGGTAACATACTACATAAACAGTTGAGGAAGTATATTCAGATTCAAAATCATTTACATAAACATTGTGTTTCAAACCTACCGTAGTACTAGCATGTACTATTGTCATGCTTACCATGGCACTTGCACTGAAGAATGTGAGAGGTGCAAAGCAAAAAATCTATTGCTAGTGTGTGGCCTATATATGCCCTTGGTCTTGTGAAGCATGTAAACCGTTACCAGTGTTGCTATAATACAGGGTATGCAACAAACACTCAGCTCTATGGAGCACACAGGTACCACCGTTGTGGCTTTACAATCTCTCATAAGAATTCAAATAATACCAAACATTGGCTTGGCTTCTATTTTGGACAAAAAATATGGGACGTTCAGATCTATAGAGCGTAGAGGTACTACTGTGGCTTTATTTAATATACCAAGCATTGGCCTGTCTTCTGCTTTTGACAGAAAATACGAAATGTTCGGTATAAGCTACAATATTTATCAAGATTAAAAGAAAAAGATAGTAGATCCAAGTTTTATGCACATTGCTTAGGATAACGATCAGGAAATAAGTAACATATGATACAAGGTTATACTCTCAGTTAAACTTATTATTCATGGATACATCGGTTAAAGTTTTATTCATCGATACTAATCTCTAAACACCTGATCGATATGATCAATACAAGAGAGCCAAATACATGTGCTTATCACCAGAGAATCTTCTACAATCAAATATACTTCCAGATGGCAATAGAGTACACCTCTTAAGCTCATAGATAGATAACAGATCTACAAAGTGCATGTGCATACAATTCATAACTGGGTTCTGGGTTCATTCTCATGAATATTCTTCTTAACCTTGCCTACTAGATTAGCACCAACATCAACAGAGTTGGTATAGATACCACCACAACTCTCCCAAACACAACCATTGAGAACCCACCAATTCCATATGGCAGCTACTACACACACAAGTCTTCTCTTCTATATCATGTCATGATAGCAGTAGCACTTACATGGAAAGAACAGCTAGAAAATAAATTTAAAATGTGGATCTCATGGAATCCATGGAAGCTTCCCATGTTGATAAACATCAATTAAAATGTCAAGAAAATATCAAATAATATGAAAAACTAAGAACGAACTATGTGAGTAAGTAAACAAAAAAGAATGGTAAGAAGAAAAGTTTAGTATATGATAAAGAAGAAGAATACAAAGAATGAGGCGAATGAGTATTATGATAGATTGACAATGGTTAACTAGAAGGTGGAACATATGATCTAATGCCCTATGGATCTCAAACACATTTTCTAAATACTATCTATATCCAAGGAATTGTGAGGTTTCATAACAATTAAAAACTCTATTGTAAATTGTTGAAAATTCTTCAAGCGTTATGAATGTCTTCCGTTGCAGTATCCCTTGCATGATTTTCTCCACTTGTACCACCATGAGCCGGAAACGCACCAGTAGGAGATGAAGTTGGAAAATATTGAGGATGTCAAAGAATTTAAATTTTCAGTTTGATATGATCATAAATAACCACAAATTTGGTCATCAAAAATAACCACAAATTTGATAATACATTTATATAAATACATGTGATCCACTTGTACCACCATGAGCGGGAAACGCACCAATAGGATGACCATTTGGGAAATATTGATGCTTGAAAAGAATTTAATTTTTCAATAAAGTTGAACATGAATAGGGAATTATCAGTAATATATTTTATATTTATACATGGGATCCACTCACACCACCTTGAGCGGGAAACAAAATAGTAGGAGGTCCATTTTGAAAAAAATGAGGCTTCAAAAAAATTGATAGCATGAGAAGGAGTTTATTTCAGATAAGTCGTTACAAAAAATGTATGTAATGTCATACATGTGATTGAAATGTAAACCTTGGCCCATTGATACCATTTGAGGAAGCTTGAGTAGAAAACACACCAGGAGAAGCCTCGTTTGGAAACATTTGATCCTTTAAAGCAAGATTCTCATTTTCAACTTTTGTTATTTATATAAAAAAAATTCTTTAATTTTGTGAATATGTACCTATGCTCCAAAATTTGATGATGTTGTACCAACACTAGATTGAAATACTCTAGAAGGGGGTAGATTTGGAAAACACACTCGTCGGGCCAAACTGTATACTTCTAGCTGATTCCGCCTGTTGAAAATATAGAAGAGAATAAAACAAATTCTATTTATGTTGCAATATTATATCAATAAGTTTGATCTGATACTCGATTGTTGCTATCAAATAACCTGATTTTGTTGCACCCATGTTATAAATTGGGACCAAGATTTTTGCATATTTTTCATTTCTTGGGTAGCCTCTTTTAATTTATCCTATAATGAAATATATTTTTAGAAGACAATAATGACAATATCATATGATACTTACAAATTTGTTAAATTACTTACATCTTTTACAATACTTTCTCGTAATAACATTTCATACCGAATTTTGGCAGCTTTCCCAGTATTCCCTTCTGCGGCATGTCTGAGTCCAATACCACGAACCCTATTCCTTTTTACAGGGTTGACTACACGTAAGAAGGCACGACATGTCACCTCATCGATTTGTGTTGGATCAGTTACTTCACCATTTGTAACTTCATTTTCAACAATATCAGTTATCTCATCCTGTCATTATTTGAACAAAGTCAATGTACAAGCTAGACAAGTTTTATTTGAAAAATTAATATATTATTGATTTAAAATATTGAATAAATTACCACCAACGGGTTGTTCTCATATACTTTCTTCAAAAATTCTTTTTGAGTTGACTCCCCTTCCGCAGTTTTCTTTCATAAATCAAATAACAGGATTATTACTACTAGCTAAACAATTTCTTATTTAGAACTCATTGGTAATAAATACAAAGTGAAAGGTGATACCATTTCCTCCCTATAACAACTCCATGGTTTGGATCCTGTAGTATGATGCATTTGTTTTTTTGACATGTTAACCTTATTTATGGAAGCAATTTTCTATAAAAAAAAATTACTTACTAAACACTATAAATGAAAGATAAATGATTATATATTAATTTGATATTACCTCAGACTTCTCAGAAGACCATTGTTTAACAAGATTGTCAAACTGACGAATATCTAATGATGCATTCTGCTCAACCTTTTTCCTCATCAAATCTGGATTATCCTTATACTTTAGATAGTAATCTTTCTTAACCTATGACTTCCAACTTTGTAAAGCTTTGTGAATGTGAGCATCTACATAGTTCCATGCATTTGGATGATCTCCCAAATCAAAGAGTTTCTGGAAAATATCTGGAGATGTTAAAAACAATAAATAACTCTTAAAATATACACTAAGTCTAGACTAAATGAAATTTTATAATTACTTAAGTACCTCAATGCATGATTTTCTATCTTCAAATGCTAGTTGTGGTTTCTCTCTCCATTGTAGATCTAAACTCCATATTTGTGGTTTTCTAGCTAATATGCCACAATAACTGTTCAACTCTATATTGTTCTTTCCAACTGCATTACCTGTTGCATTCTATTCCACCTTGTGTCACTGCTCTCCTGGTTTTGGAATTAGCTTAACCTCGCTTGCAGGGCCCCTTCCATATCTATGATGGTCATGTTCATCCTCAAGTTCCTCATGCTCATCTCCTACTTCAATTGAAGGAGAGGAGACTGTAGGTGAATTAGTAGTGGGTTGTGGCGGGGTTGTAGAAGCTCTCATAGTTGACCTTGTGTTCCTCATCTTGCATAAGATGAAAACATAACAATTGTAGCAATGAATAAGAGGTTAGTCCAACAGTTTATGGAATAAATGTACAACATTGTAAGTACATAATAATCCACAAAGAAAAAGGGACAAATGACAATGCAATATCTTTGCTCCAATACATAATAATCCAAAAATAAAAATATTATATCAACACAAAATATTCCTCATCCTACATAAGATAAAAAAGGGACAAATGATAAGGAAATATCCTTTAACCAAAACATAATAATCGACAAAGAAAAATATTGCAAGCACGATCATTCACTAAGCTTTGCAACAACTAATCAAAATAACTTTATTCCTCGGGCTCCCTAGCAACAAATGATCCATGCATATCATTCCTTGACCAGGAGATATCATCACTTGTGTGGTTGTTACCACTATGAACTTGTGTCCCACTCATATAATCCTCAACGATAGGTACTTCAGAATAATTTCAAGGTGGAAGTTTCAAAATAGTGAACCAATTATCATCATCAGGATCTTTTACATAAAAGCATTGCATTGCTTGTGATGCAAGAGTGAATGTCTCATCTTGATTGTGTCTCCTTGAGAAATTAAGTTGTGTTAAACCATATTTGTCAATGTGCAAACCGTTAGAAGAACTTTCATCAAACCAAGCACACCGAAACAATGGTATTTTTATGTCTGGACCATAACATAGCTCAATGACCTCCTCCAATTGTCCATAATATGTAATTGTATCTGTAATAGGATTTTTATCCCTCCCACTTGCATAACTAGATGTATCTGCCACCAAGTACACCCCACTATTTTGTGTAGTAGAAGTACTTTCAACATGTTTTGAGCAGAATCGGTATCCATTTACTGAATAGCCTTCATATGACATTCCATCTATAGAAGGACCCTACGATATCCATCTCAACTCCTCGCTGACATCCTTTGGATGATCCATTCGCATACGTATTACTTAATTTATCAACATAAAAATAAGAAGGGATTAAATACTCTTTCAAAATAAAATTTTATTAATTTTATAAATTACTTACATGCTCTCTCAACCACCTAGCAAATTGTGTTGCGTGTTTTTTTCTAAAGCACGTAGTGTGATATTTGGTTCAGCCTCTTGAAGCTTTATCATGTGTTCACCGGTTATTGGAAAAATTCAAAAGTTGTGGTTAGTTTATATCAGAAACTATTTAACATTGAAAACAAAAGTTTGATTACCTTCTATAATCATCGAACATTTCAATATTAAATAGTACATTTTGATGGGCTTGTTCTAAAGTTTGCACATCAAAGTGTTTCGGTACTCCCACTCTAATAGGAGAGTCATCAACATTATGAGGAGTACGAGTGAATTTTGTGTCAAAATCAGGTAGATATCTAGCACAAAATGTCAAACATTCTTCTGCCAAATAGCCTCTAGCAATAGAACCAGTAGGCTGAGCTTTATTTCTGACATAGTTCTTGAGTTTCTTCAAGTACCTCTCAATGGGGTACATCTACCTATACCGTACAGAACCGGCAACCCTTGCTTCATAAGCTAAATGGATAGGCAAATGCATCATAATGGTAAAGAATGATGGAGGAAAAACTCTCTCTAACTGGCATAGTGTGACAGCAATGTCTTCTTCAAGCTTCTTAAATTCTTCTACATCAATAGCATCTGAGCAAATTTTATTGAAAAATAAACATAGGCTTATAATAGGTTTATAAACATCTAGGCCTATTCAGATCTGCAAGGCAACAGGAAGAAGTTGTTGCATTAAAACATGACAATCATGGCTCTTCAATGCCAACAGTTTTTTCTCTCTCATGTTGACACACCTACATATGTTAGAATAATATCCATCAAGAACCTTCAATGTTTGTAAAATAGATAGAAACTTCTCTTTCTCCATACTACTCATTGTGAAAGATGTTGGAGGTAAGTAATAATGGCTCCCTAAATCGACTAGCCATAAATCCCTTCGGATACCCCATTGTTTTAGATCTTGACGAGCTTGTAAGTTGTCCTTACTTTTCTTTGAGTCGCCCAACAAAGTGTTCAAGATGTTCTCACAGACATTTTTTCTATGTGCATTACATCCATATTATGTCTCCGCAACAGATATTTCCAATACGGGAGTCGAAAAAAATGCTTATTTTATTCCATCCAGGCGGCAATGGCCGATGTCCATTTGTAGAGATTTTATGCTTATTAGTTTTTTTGAATGTGATGTTTGTGCAACCCTAAAATTGTTGTAGTATATCGTCACCTGACCAGCACCTAGGCGGTTGATAGAAATCTTGTTCTCCATTGAAACTTTTTTATCACGCCTATAAATATGATTGTTTTTTAAGAAACGTCGATAGAAACCATAACATTGTTTCTTGCCAAATTGAAGCCACTTGGATAAGGTGTCTACATTACAAGATGGGCAACCTAAATCCTTTTTCCCTTTGGTGCTCCAACCAGAAAGGTCACCATAAGCCGGAAAATCATTTATGGTCCATAAGATCATTGCCCGCATAGTGAAGTTTTTCTTGTTATAAGCATCCTAGACTTTAACTCCCTGACCCCAAAGTTTTTGAAGCTCATCAATTAATGGCTCTAAGTAAATATCAATATCATTCCCAACCATATGAGGACCTGGGATCAGCAAAGACATCATTATGTATGGCTCCTTTAGAAGAAGCCAAGGCGGGAGATTGAGAGGGGTTAATAGTCCAGGCCATGTGATGTTTGAAGCACTCATAAGTCCAAATGGATTGAATCCGTATGTAGCTAGAGCAAGTCTGATATTTCGTGGTTCAGCAGCAAAGTCTGGAAATTCTCTATCTATTGAGATCCATTCTTCCGTGTCAGAGGGATGATGAATACGACCATCATTTCCTTTTTCTTTAAATGGCCACATCATATCTTTTGCAACTAAAGGGCACATGTAAAGCCTCTCCAGACGAGGGATAATAGGAAAGTGATACATCACCTTTTCAGCTACCTTCTTGCCTTTTTTTATATGTCTTTTCATTCCATCTAGACTCACCACAAGTATCACACATGTCTTTCTTTGATGAACCTTTACGAAAGAGCATGCAGTCATTTCAAAAGACATCAATTTTAAATTTTTTGAGGCCAAGGTCTTTTACAACTTTATTTGCTTCATAATAAGTCTCAGGAAACATACTACCTTCTTTTGGGAAGGCGGAGATTATCAACTTCAGCAACTTTGTAAAAGAATTATTTGACCATCCAGACTCCTCCTTCAGATATAACAGAGGCACCAGAAAGGACAACTTGGAGTGAGTTTTACACCCTTCATACAGTGGTTGATCGGCTTCTTTGAGAAGCTTGAAAAAGCATTGGGCATTAAGATTTGTAGGATCCTCCTCGAGTTCAAACTCACTAGCATGACTTGTATCACCCATTCCGAATATATCTCCCAACATTTGATGCATACTTCCAGATGTAGGTCTAGTAGACGTTTCACTTATTGTATTCCTCCCGATCATCTCCCCATGATATGTCCAGACATCATTGCTGTGGACAAATCCTTTTTGTAAAACATGTAAGAATACATCATCCTATGATTTAATGTATCTATTCGAGCATGTTTTATGAGGGCGAATTAAATTTCCCGGTCTGGGTGGTATTTGATGGGTACGTGCAAATTCAATGAATTTTTATAAACCAGACTGGAATACTTCACTTTGCATCATATTAGAAATATACATCCAATTTCTATCTTGTAAGAAATCCATCTGCATACAAATACACAAGAAGTTAACGGTCACATTACAACTAAAAAACAAAACTGAACAAGAGAAAAATAAAAGATAAAAGTTTAGATTGTAGTATCATTGATTCATAGATTGTGTATAAAAGCAAATTGTCAGACACCTGATTTGATAGATAGACAAATGTTACTAGTATTTCACTGACTCATGAATTTTGTAAAAACATGAGAATCAAAGCAAAGACTGGAACATGCAACAATGAAAAGCAATGATATTCAGTCAAGCACGGTTAAATGAAGATGAGGCTGGAAAAAATGAACTAATTAAGAGTTTACAAGGATAGAGTTTGAATCTTTACATCTTGATTGGAATATAACCAATCACATAGCTGATCAAAATAAAAGGATCTATGTAGCTGACCCCAGCATGGTTGGATTTAAAGCTTTTAGATGATGATGATGATCGGAGGATGAAAACTAAGAAATTCATGATTGTTTGAATACAAGCATACAATGTTAGAACTACAATTGGGAATTGTCAGAGGACTTCAAGTGAAGTCAGTCGTATAGCTAACTGAACCATCAGGTCTTGTTTAAGGAGCTCAAACAATTGAGTGACTCATGGAAAAATGTTTTCAAAAGCTAACAGAAACCAGTCTGAGTCAAATGTGTTTCAACTGCCCCATAATAATTTCATACATGTGGATCTAGGAAGCACGGACACTTCCCAAAGGCTGTCATGTTTGTGTCCAATGCGTGTCCAACATGGACACACATTGGACATGCCTGGACACGTGGCGGACACGCCTCTGACGTGTCCAATTTTTTTTTAAATATATTGAAGTGTTGGACATAGCTTGGACACTCCATGGACACATCCAAGACACACCATCCCTACCCACTTAAGCTTAAGCATATGAAAAAAAACCCAAACCTTGCCCAAATCCCTACCTCATGTTCTACACTGCTCTTGCCCTACCAATATTAGTTATTTAAGCTTCAGTAGCTGCCAAAATGTTCCTTCACCTCCTCTTTTTCCTGCTCCATGTCTTCTTCTCATCTCCCTTCTCTTATTTCATGTTGGTCTTTCATGTATCTCCTTCTGCTTATCTTACCACTCCTCCCCTACTTTTCTTCTTGCTTTTCGAGATAAAGGTAGTAGAATATTTCCCTCCCTACATCTACTCTTTTTCTTGCTTCTCTACATCTACATCTTCCCTCCTCTTCTCTTACCCATCCATCTTAAGTAGCTCTCCATGTATTCCACTTCCTTTTCTTCCATCTCAACCTCAAAGACACCTTCATTCTCCATCTCATCCACCACCAGCAATAACGTCTTAAATAGCTTACAATTTTTTGTAATATCATGTTTCAAGGTGAATTTCATGTTTAGTTTTATTTATAGTAAATCTATGTATATGTATATGTCAATGTATATATATATGTATAAATATATATATGTATATGTTTGTATACATATGCATATGTATATGTATATGTATATATATATATGTATATGTATATATATATATGTATATGTATATGTATATGTATATGTATATGTATATGTATATGTATATGTATATGTATATGTATATGTATATGTATATGTATATGTATATGTATATGTGTGTATGACGTGTCCAACGCCGTGTCCGTGTCCTGTATTTTTTAAAATCATCGTGTCACATGTTTGTGTCTGTGTCTGTGTCCATGACGTGTCCCGTGTCCGTATACATGCTTCCTAGATGTGGATCATTCTCAATGTTTTAGAAAGCGGGAAGCGGGAGGCGTGCGGACAACACCTTGTGGCTGCTTGAGCGCCAGGCGGGTGCTCAAGCGGGCACTTTTTGAAAAAATGTGAGCATGAATTCATATATAATTTAGAGAAAATTACACATATATGTATATGAAGAATATATGTATAAGGAACTTTTATACATATATAAACCATAGGATGATTATAAAATAACTGAATTAACTCAATTATAACATACTCAATAAGATGAATAAGATGAAGGAGAAAGGATAAAAAAGAAACAATGGCCCATTGCACAGGCCGCACTAATTTTAGCGTTGTGGAAGATGAAGATGTAAGAATGTTTCGTAGAGTGTTCATCTTTTGGCTAGTATAGGGAAATCCTAATTAATGTATTATAATATTTGTTAAAATAATGTAGGCTGAAAAGAATAATGGGCTAGTTCCTAGCCGCTTGAGGATGTTCGAACTGACAAGGACTAGAAAAGACAAAACCCTTGTTGATATTGTAGCCGAGAAAAAGATGGTAACTCCCTCTTTTTGATTTAGCGATCAATGATAGCCATCAATTCTTTTAAATAAAATAATTATTGGACAGGAACAAATTATAGAGTTGATATCTTAACGTGATGAAGGGAAAATTGACATGGATGATGAAGAAATTTGTTGCAAAGTTTTTGGACCTGAAAGATTAGGACATATTCACATGAGAGGAAGTAATCTGGAAAGATCTCACGACAGAAATCTCAGTCATATCATAGAACTGGAGAAGTATAAACAAGCAGTTGAAGAAGCACGTGCTAGAACTGAACAAGCTAAAAAAGCAGTCGAGAAAGCCCAAGCATACATGAAGGAAATATGTGATATGTTACAGTATCGTGGGGTGTGAATATTATGGAACATGATGATCCCACTAGCCAGGTACTATATTATGTATACTTGTAAATTTTCTAGTTCTCATGTTTAGATTTTATTACCATCTTTTGAATATACGAATTTGATTTTATAGGTCCAAAATGAAGGTATTGAACAATATGCAAGGCAAGTATATCAGACTAACACGCCTTGGCAAACAAGCTTGTGGACTGATGATCAGAACTGGATCCTATAACTATTGAATTCATAGATATTAAGAATATGATTATAGAGGTATGTGGCTTATCACATAAATCTATTTGTTAATGCTTAATTACCTAGCGTGCACTGATGCCTGAAGATGGTGTTTAACTCAGGTTTTACTTAATGAACTGGAATAATAAACTGCGAGATACTCCAAGCAATGGAGAATGAGGTTATTCATAGTAGGGGTCTTATCCCAGTAGGCTTCAGGGATAACTATGTTTATATCTTTTTGTGAAATCATGAAGGTGATTTAAGAAAATTTTCTTTGCCATGTTTAGTGAAGGTCCAATCCCTTTTCTGCTGACATATCACTCCCTGATTTTGGTTGAAGGGGGTTGAATAGTAGTCTCTAGTGTGCTTCTTTATGAGTCATGCATCATGTTCATTATAGTCCTTGATAAATTATGTGTAAATGGAATACAAAATCTCCTAAATTTGAAGGAAGTGTTTATGTGTAAATGGAATACGAAATCTCCTAGATTTGAAGGAAGCGTAGAAGAATTCTATTTACTTATCCTCATGCTTTAATCAGAGAGTTGTACATTTTTGACAACTGAGAGTTTCCAGTGAAAGTATATGTTTGATAACAACTATTTATTCTTTAGCTTGTTATTGTAGTGGTGATTGGTAGGGACATCATCTACAAGAAACTAGAAATGAAATTCTTGTTTCTCTAAGCTCAGAACTATCAAGAAGGTTTCTCACATTGACTTTGCTCTATTCGATTAGATTATGATTAACTTCTAACATCTTCTTTGTAACTCTAACCATGACATTCTATTGTGTGTCTTTGACCATCTTTTTAGAGTTTGTAAATTGTTGAGCCTACCAACTAATGAATGGAGGATCTTGATACGAATAAGGATCAATTATCTTAGTTTCTTAAGCTTATCTCAGGAACTGAGTCAAGCAGATTCTGGCTATCTTCTTATTATTTAGGGTTGAATCAAGAAGATTCTAACAAGAGGATATTAAAAGATGCACACATTGTGAAGGAACCTAGTGAGAGGCTAGAAAGCTTGACTTTCTTGCACGTGAGGGTGAGCAAACTCTCATCAGAACTTTCTTGAAGAAGAGTATTGAGGAAGAGGACATGTGAGGGAAATTCAGAACCTAAAGGGGCGGGGGGTTGTTGGGATCATGTTGTTTTGGACGTGAGTTAACCATATGATGATATATTAGTGTAAGACTAGATATGCCTTTGGGTACAAGAGCAATGTCTTTCAAGATATTGGGTGAGTGCATCTCCTCCCATATGTTTATAATGATAGTTTACAAAGTATAAACTCAAGTTTGATTTGGAGCATGTTGCCTTTGGTGGTTTCATTAGCCTATGACATATACGATTATCCTAGAAAGCCAGAAAATAGCTGGAAGAAAAGGAGAAGGGCATAATATGTGGACGTGGTATATAATTGTCAACCAAATTTTGTTGCAGCACTTAAGATATTTCATCCTGTAATTATGTTATTTTATTACTTATTAGTGTTTGATTTTTGTGCTAGTAAGTTTTCATAGAAAGTTTGCATCAAGTGTTATTTTGTTCTTAATCCATGTTATTGTTTTCTTTCAGGATTTCTATCGAATAAAGAACTACAGAAGATGTGTACAGACAGGATGATCAAATTCACTCGAGAATATAGATAGTTATGTACTTAGCTATAGATTTGGATTAAGTTATTTTTGGCATCAAAAGTTTTCTTTCCAAGTGTATGAAGGAGGATGCAACTTCTTGTATGGATATTCCATTATTGAATAATACATGATGTTTTAAAGCCAACGATCAATCCATTCAGTGTGCTTTGTATATAGATCAAATATACAGGATGTTTAAAATCCCACAAACAATTCAAACGCTCTTTGTGTATGCTTATGACTTAATGATGCATTTGAGAAAACTCAGATACGTAGTAATTTTTTAAAAATGGCAATACAAAAATATAATTAATTGTTATTCAAGTGACTGAATAGTTTCTCCAACATGACCATTGCCGACATGGTAGAGATGTCGTCAAAATCAGTACAAAGTAAACAAGCACATGCCTTTTCTACCACTATAAACTTATTTGCCGGCATGCATATATTGTTGTTAATCGTACCACCTCGCGGCATGTTAAAAGCTGCTATTTTTTTCTAAAACGGCATGGGATCTAGCGGCATCTTTTTGGCATTTTATAAACAGTCGAAAATTGTTATTTCTAGTAAAGCAGCTGGCCATATCAGGCATTTTGACGTGCTGGATTAGATGGAATTTCTTGTAGTGTTTCTTGACAGATGCAGAGTTCACCCATTATATATGGAAATGTCGCAACAAACCGACCGGTAGCCAGAACAAGGAGATTGATGTCTTTGTAATCAAACAAATTGGGTAAACTTTAAAATCACCTTGTGATACTTTCTCACGTCGCTCTGGGCAATCAAACAGACCGGTAGCCAATGTAGGGTGATCAACTAAAACTGGAGGATGACAAATCATGAACCACATTGGCAAGAAATCGCATTGCTCCTCACGCCAGCGACAGCTCGTCTTTATGTGTTGGGCAAAGCTGCAAGGTGATTTATCATTCCACAATTTAGGAGAAGGGGATGAGAACTCTAGACAATGCATGACAATGATAGGAGAACGAGTGGAGTAAGATGGATAGCAAACGAAGTTTTCAAGAGATCTTACAGTTACTCATGCCGCCGACGGCGCTCCATTGCGCGCTGGGAAGGCTCTTCCACAATGATCGGCCAAACAGGAAGGCAGCGAGAGGAGAGGGAACGGTTACGAGTTCTGTGTATGCTAATTATCGTCTCTGATTACTAATTAGCAGGGCGGGAAATTGTGGTGGGAAACCCTGGGTGAAGGAAAATTCACAGTTAAGTAGGATCTAAAGCCTTCACTAATAAATTTATTTTTAAGTTTCTCAGCTGAAGGCAAGTTACTTATTAGTATAGGCTGGGCCTTAACAAACAACTGCTTTTTTAAGGGCTATTAATCCTTCACAAATATCCTACACTAAAAACCCATATTTTTGTAGTGGGAATGGAGTTTTCATCCTTTTAACATTGAATCTACGCTCCTTGAACTAGAGTAGAGTATTGAGATTGTGTGAGCTCAATATCATATATTGACTCACATAAGCATGGCCATGCATTTTTGTGGTCTCACTTATCAAGTAGCCATAATATCACTCTAGTAGAGGGATAAATTACATCTACATCACTCGTAATAATCCATAAGTGTCATAGTGCACCCAATCACCAGTATAGAAACCCTTATTTTAGGCCAGTGTTAAAGTACACATAATAACATGTGATCATCGTAGTGACTTAGTATCTTAAGATTGTGGTCACCACTATTACTATAAAGAGTAAGACTTAGAGGGGATCCACTCCCTACTAAAATTTGAAGAATAAAATATTCATTCCAAACACACACAAAAGGTAAGCTGGAAGAGTTATAAAATTTTCAAATATCAAATTATGGTATACAAAAGACCAAAGTATAGGAGTAGAATATAAAACATGACTATAATCAATTTTACAAAAAGAATGTCTTCATCTTCCATATAGGATTTACATGGGTATTACCTCATAAGGATATAGCAGAGGTAAATTATAACCATGTCAAGTTAGTCTCTAAGCATCAACTCCTTAAGCTAGGTCCATCTCAGCATGTCATGTCCTACACCTAGGGTTGGAAGCATACCGCAGCAAGAGGATAAAAAGTAAAAGACATCAGCAAAAGGTTGTATGTGCATATAAAATTGGGTATTGAGAAATGTTATGAAATAAAGGATGTCAAATAAGCAAGGCTTCCCAAAAGAAAAGGAAAGTACTACCCAACTGGCCATAAAATAAATGAATTATAATCATATGATAAAAGAGATACTTGTCATTAATAAAACATAAGAGTTGTGTCGCAGAAGCACAGGGCACAAAACCCATAACAATAATATCAACATGCATGCATGTGAGATAAGCATAGTACTAAAATAATATAAATAATAGTGACGGCCAAGTCTCACAAACTTGAAACCTAATAGAGAATGATGTACTATCAGACTCCCAAAATATATAAAAATGGGCATCGCCATCTGGGTATGGGGCACACATCCTCCATTCCAAAAATAATACGTAGGCACATAAACTGAAAACCAATGTACTTACACTACTCTAGGGCTACTGAATCACATAACATGCTTAATGTAGAGGCAAGTAAAAAGTATAATCTTTTACAACACAATAAAAGTTGTCATCTCAAAAGTGGACAAAATAAGCATCCATCACATAAGTGGGCAAAAGTAGCACATGTCACCATGTAGAAGTTTCCTCATAAACCAAGTATAATATTGAGTCAAAAGAATATCCTTCAGAGTAGAATGATTCACAAAAATCAGAACCAAGTAGTATATTCTCAAGAGAAAGAAGTATTGTGTAGGCTATCGTCCATAGGACCTAGAGAAAGACAAAATTAGTTTTTTGCTCAAAAGGAATGATAAGGGATGCAAACATACCTCACTTCATAGTCTAAACAAGTCCAAAGTCAGTCCTAGATCTAAATTCTCCAAAGCACCTATTAAGCATATATGTAGATTTAGGTTAGATTTACATTAATTTTATTAACCCTAATAATCATTTTTTATTATATGTGAATTAGATTATCAAAACCACACCATATTTTAGATTATATTTTTCTTGAATTCATTTCATAATTTATTTTATTTACAAATTATTAGTTATCAATTTTTAAAAAATTTATTTAATTATTAAAATCCATAAATACTATATATTTATTATAACATATTCAGGTGATGAAAGTCATATCATTGCATAGAGAAAAATCATGTGATTCTAAAATATATTTTATTTTACTTTTTTAATAATTGTGTAAAAAGTTATGAATTATTCAAGTTTAAGCATTTTCATGAGTTTAATTAATTAATTCTGGACAAAAAGACAAGGATGCCCCTGCATCAGGCATCAGAACTTCGATGTGTGACTAGGAAGCATCGGAAAGTCACAAATCATACACGCATGCAAACAAAATAAAATGCGGTCGGAAAAGTCTAATATACCTTTGACACACGAGGCAAAGAAACAACACGTGGAAGGACACCACTGTAACTCTCACTCTGATGATATCTTAACGAAACAAACACTCAGATGATTGGGATTACTGGACTCAGAGATTTTTTGGTGCTGCGAAAGCGATGCAGCTTTTCTGTTTTGATTGAATCTTATTTATAGGAAATAAACCTACCGACGTGCTCGAGTTTGTTGCAACCACTACTCCACGAATACGGTAATTCGGGAGAGCAGCTGGACCACGTCAAACATGCCTCGGCTCCAACAAAACACGCACGGCTTGCACACAGGAGATCGTGGGCTCGTGCAGAGATAGCTAAAAACAGAAATGAGAGAAATTAACTGATCTAAGCAACTAAATTATCTAACATAGTCGTCCTCCTTCCATACGAGGCTCACAAACTAGAGAGCGAGTTCCTTCGGCTCCCAGATTTCTCGGCATCTAGGGAAGAGTCACAAACGAAGAAGACTCCGTGGAGTCTGTGTCCAACTAGAGATATCAAGGAGATCAGCCTCATTGGAAGGACTTGAAGGTCCGTAAACCAGGTTGAAGATCGAAGGAAAGAAAACCAGTAAGGATCATAAACCAGTACGCGAGGACAAGGTATGCAGTCCAGAAGTGAGTGCAAAAGCAGAAGTAAACAAGGTATTGTCCAGCATGTATAGCAACACCAAACGATTAGACGGAATGTTCGGCATACATCGAGGACCACCTGAGTTCATCGTTAAAGACGAGGACAAATAATCACGGTAGAAAATCACCAGACAAAACAAGAACAAGGTTCTCAAAGAATATAGATAGTAGCCACCAAAAAATCCCGAGGAGACAACTGTTGAATAAAATTGAAGTTTTTAGGTAGCTACATGCAAGAGCGACTGATGCAATGAATTAACCAGAACAGATCCAGATAAGAAGCAGAAGAATAAACAATGCATGAGAAAATAAACTGAGTTAGGAACCTGACCATTTGAAAAACAAACACATTTTACTTAAAGAAATTAGTGTCGCACAGTCCTCCAGCATATGTTCTCCCAGTTTACCCGGTCACGAACATGAAGAGAAGCGTCATGTTTGCGTAGACAACGAACGTTGCAGACGAATCGATACACTACCACCAGTGCAGTCCAGCAACCGCAGAAACCACCGTCTGAGAGATTGTGTCTTGATGGAAGATGATGAATGACTTTGTCGCTTCCAAGAGAGAGATCTCCAAGTGATAAGCAGGAGCGACGGCGGCAGACTCTGGGATTAGGGCTTGCAAAATACTCGCATGAATGGCTGAAAGCTGTGTTCGAAAGATGTGTTTAACCCTAATGACTAGAGGCCTATTTATAGCTTTGCACGCCCCAGTAATCTTATTCTTGTTAAGACACGACTACTCGCTTGCACTTGTACACAGTACAAAAAAATTCGCAAAAGAAACACTTTCCAATTATGATTAATAAATCTGAATAGGAAAGAAATAATTAATTAAACAAAATAATTAATTACGTAGTTGTATCCTAGTACAAAAATAAGACAGAAGACATTCTCCACAATCCACAATCCACAAGTCCGAGCCCGAGCCCGGCCAGACGATGTGCGGCGTGATGCGCGTGTGCGTGTGTGTTGTGGTCACCTCACTCACCAAGGAGGTGAGCATACCCATCCTCCTAGGATCCCTTGGACACTAGTGCCCCATGGAATTCTACATATAAAGACCAAAAAATTATAAAAGTGAGCATCTCTCACAAGTACTAGTAGTTGAACTACATTAGGCTTAACTCATGTTATATACATTGTTGTTACAGCCATATATTTAACAACCACCATCGAAGATCGGAGATCACAGTAGCAGACCCAGATGCATTGTCCAGCGTTACGAAAGGATGGAAGAAGAAGTCCCCAAAAGAGTTCCACAAGTCCATCACCATGATGGCAACCACCCGATGTTGCACATGAGGAGGCATCACAAAGAAAGGTTCACTCTTTCATGAACGATCAGCAGCGGCCAGGTCTCAAAGACCATCTTCAGGAAACCACGATGTGTGGGAGTGATAAGGGAACCACTACCATAATCCAAACATGCTTTGTCCATGAGAAATTTTCCCTGGCAGTGAGACAAGGAGAATCGGCCCTAATTATGGGAAAAGGGAAGGTTTTAGGGTGAAAAAGATGGGAGACTATATATATATATATATATATATATATATATATATATATATATATATATATATCCTTCATGAAAGGCGTCTATGCAATGGGGACGCGAAAGAAAAGTGAAAGAAAATGGAGAAGGGAAATATGTTTACTGATTACCAAAGGAAAGAAATGAAGCTAGGAGAAAGTCAGCACCCATACGATTAAGATCCAATGGATGAGAGAGAATCTGAAAAAGAAACCCTGGTGGGACAACATGTAAAGCAAAAAGTTTAGAAAAATCAATTGTACAAATTGATTATCAAGTATTTAAAATTTGTTTTCCTTTTTCCTATTCATTCATGGGTACAAACAATGTCTAATTAATATGAAATTTTACACCTAGATGAATTAAGACATGCATATTTCAATTAATACATTATTTTTTATCTTTGGGGACTTTTAGTATTTTATGTAATAATTTTTTATTATCTCATAGATTTTCTTTCATTTATAATTTGAGGCATCTAGAAACAACCAAATAAATGTGAAACTTGATCTATAAGCAAACTAAAATAGTAGAATATGATTTTACAATTAAATTTTCCTTTTTGGATTGTTTAACATGTTATTTAATATTTTCGTCTTAAAAGTACATTCTCTAAAATTACACTAGAGTATTTAAGACTGTCCAAATTAGATGAAAATTTAGACATAGGCTAAATTTGGTATGTCGATTTTGAATTGGAGGCTTTTTGAGACTTCTAGTAATTTATTTGATACTTTTGGCTCTTATCCTATTTTGTTTTCTAAATAGAATTAAGATGGTTATTATTATGCAAATAATGTGAAACTTGTCAACTAAGCTAATTGACACTCAAGAAATATGTTTTTATCATTATATTTTACTTTTGAGATTTACTTTTATGAGTTATGGCAGCATTATGAATTTTGACACGTTATCCTTATATTTAGAAAAATAGTATATTAAGTCATATTGATGTCACCTTATTACAAAATGAGTTATATATATTTATTATGGACGAAAATTCACCTTTTATACAGTTAACATCTTTAGTTTATTTATCATATTGATGTCACCTTGTTACAAAATGAGTTATATATATTTATTATGGATGAAAATTCACCTTTTATACAGTTAACATCTTTAGTTTATTTATTCCACTTTAATTAAATTATATGACAATATGAATGTAAAATTATCAGTTCCTAATTCAAAACAAATTATTCATTTTTATTTACTCATCAGTTAGTATAGAATATATATGTAATATATTTCATGATTTTATTTACATGTTATCATTTAATTAAATTATTATGTAAATGTGTTCTAAATTTTAATCCTTATTTGGTTACATCCAAAGAACAAACTTAACTAGCTTGTGAAGTATAGAATATGGTAAGATTCTAAGTTCTAGTTTGTTACTACACTCCACCCCTTTAAAAGATTTCATCCTCAAAATTTAATCATCCCAACATAAACAATCACCTATACTCCACCCCTTTAAAAGTTTTTACCTAATAAGTCAAACAACATTATAGATTCAAAGAATAGTCCTTCTAAAACTCGGGCACTACATTATTTTCATCCTAAGAGCTAGTTTCTAGGATACATATATCAACTAATCCTAGGGTTTCTCCAATAAAACTATACCTATTTCTTCATTGTGACTTTGTTCAAGAAAAACTTCGATAAAATCCAAAAAAAAACTTTTTTGTATATATAGTATTATAAAGAAAATAGTTTGATACAAAATTTTGTGAAGATGGGGCCCAAAAGCAAAGCGGGAAACAAAGTCATAATTTCCATTTCAGATCTCCTTATCCTACTACTTCATTGTCCTCACAACCTAACTTCATCATCAATTCAAACCCTATTATATTCAAAGATACATGTCACAACTAACATGCATCGTAGGGTTTGTACAACTAGATCATGATCTTATATGTACTTCCTATGATCCTATGTCGACCTTTCATTATCTTGTTAATTATTATAGGTCAATTACATGGTATCTCACCTAGACGGTGACTATGTAAGGCAAGGTAACTAATTAGGGAGACAAAATTGAAATAGTCATATTTTGACTACCATGGGATCTAATGTCATGTCGTAAAGAGTGGGACCTAGATGGGATCCACTCCATATTAAAATTTGAATAATAAAACATTCATTCCAAACACACACAAAAGATATGTTGGAATAGTTGTAAAATTTTCAAATCTCAAATTATAGTATATAAAAGACCAAAGTATAACAGTGAAATATAAAATATGAATATAATCCATTTTATAAAATAACATCATTATCTCCCATATAGGGTTTACATGGATATTACATTATAAGGATCTAGTAGAGGGAAATCTAAACCATATCAAGTTTGTCTCCAAGTATCAGCTCCTTAAGCTAGGTCCATCTCAGCATGCCACGTCCTCCATGTCATACACCTATGGTTAGAATCATACCCCAGCAAGAGGACAAAAAGTAAAAGACATCAGCAAAAGGTCGGTATGTGCATACTAAATCGGGTATTGAGCAATGTTATGAAATAAAGGACGTCAAATAAGTAAGTCTTTCCAGAAGAAAAGGAAAGTACTACCCAACTGGGCATAAAAGAAATGAATTACAATCATATGATAAAAGAGATGCTTGCAATTAATAAAACATAAGAGTTGTGCCACACAAGCACATATACATCTTTGGGTATAAAACCTATAACAATAATGTCAACATGCATGCATGTGAGATAAGCATGGTACTAGAATAATATAAATAACAATGGCAGTCAAGTCTCACAAATATGAAACCTGATAGAGAATGGTGTGCTTCCAAACTCCCAAAATATGTAAAAATGGGCATCACCACCCGGGTATCGGGCACACAACCTCCATCCCAAAAATGATACATGGATACACAACCTGAAAACTAATGTACTTCCACTACTCTAGGGATATTGAATCACATAACATGCTTAATGTAGAGGCAAGTGAAAAGTATAGTCTTTTACAACACAATTAAAATTGACATCTCAGAAATGGACAAAATAAGCATCCACCACATAAGTTGGCAAAAGTAGCATGTGTCACCATATAGAAGTTCCCTAATGAACTAAGTATAAGATTGAGTCAAAAGAATATTCTTCAGAGTAGAATGATTTACAAAAATCAGAACCAAGTGATATATTTTCATGAGAAAGAGATATTGTGTAAGTTATTGTCCATAGGACCAAGAGAGAAAAAATAGGTTATTGCTCAAAAGGAATGATCGGGGATGCAAACATACCTCACTTCAGAGTCTAAATAAGTTCAACGTCAGTCCTAGATCTAAACCTAGGTCTCCAAAGTACCTATTACGCATATATGTAGATTTAGGTTAAATTTACATTAACTTTAGTAACCCTAAAAATCATCTTTTTATTATTATGAATTAGATTATCAAAACCACACCATATTTTAGTTTGTTTAAATTCATGTCATGTTTTATTTTATTTTTTTTATTTACATAATACTAATTATGAATTTTTAGAAATTTTATCCAATTAATAAAATCCATAAATATCATATATTTATTATAACAAATTCAGGTGATGAAAGTCATACCATTACACAGAGAAAAATCATTTGATTATAAAACATACTTTACTTTACTTTTCTGATAATCGTGCAATAAGTGATGAATTGTTTGAGTTTGAGAATTTTCGTGAGTTTAATAAATTAATTCCGGATGAAAAGACAAGGATGCCCCCGCATCAAGCATCAGAACATCGATGTGTGAAAGGGCAGCATCGGAAAGTCAAGAATCATACTCGCACGCGAACAAAATAAAACATGGTCGGAAAAAACCAATATACCGTTAGCACGTGAGTCAAAGAAAGAAAATGTGGAAGGATACCACCGTAACTCTCGCTCTAGTCTTCCACCTTCCATACGACGCTCGCAAAACAGAGAGTGAGTTCCGTCGACTCCCAGATTTCTCAACATCTGGGATGAGTCGCACACAAAGAACACTCTGTAGAGTCTATATCCAACCAGAGATATTGAGGAGATCAGCCTTAGTGGAAGAACTCAAAGGTCCGTAAACTAGGTTGAAGGTCGGAGGAAAGAAAACCAGTAAGGATCATGAACCAGAAGGTGATGACAAGGTAAGCAGTCCAAAAATGAGTCAGTACAAAAGCAGAAGTAAACAAGGCATCGTCTAGCATGTAGAACAACACAGAACGAGAAGACAGAATGCTCGGCATGCATTAAGGACCACCTGAGGTCATCGTTAAAGATAATAACAAATAATCACAGTAGAAAATCACCGGACAAAACATGACCAGGGTTCTCAATGAATATAGGTAGTAGGCACCAATAAGGTAAGAGTCTGAGAGTTACTGCAAGAGAAGATGACAGAAGATTACTGGAACCCCAAGGAGATGATGATCGAAGATCAGAGATCACGGTAGCAGACCTGAATGTGCTATCCAGCATTACGGAAGGATGGAAGAAGAAGTCACCAAAAGAGTTCCTCAAATCCATCACCATGATGACAACCACCAGATGCGGCACATGAGGAGGCATCACATAGAAAGGTGCACTCTTTCATGAATGATCAGCTGTGGCCAGGTATCAGAGACCATCTCCAGGAAACCATGATGTGTGGGAGTGATAAGGGAACCACTACCATGGTCAAATCATGCTTTGTCCAGGAGAAATTTTCCCTGGCGGCGAGACAAGCGAAACCAACCCTGATCGTGGAAAAAAGGGGAGGTTTTAGGGTGAAAAAGATGGGACTCTTGATGTGTGTGTGAGTGTATATATACTTAGAGAGAGAGTCATGCTAGAATACACTCAACTAGTTTTTTATGATGCAATATTTTTTTCAAAAATCTAATATATTGATCTTCTTAAACATCTTGTGAATAGATCATACGTAAAATTTGAGCACATTTGGACATTTATAGGTCATGTTATAAAGACCGCAAAAATTATGCATTTCAAATTAGTTTCACGCGTCGATTTTGTTGCCCTTGGATGAGTGTATGACGGTGAAGATCAATGGTTTACATTTTGTAAAAAATAGTCTTAATATGCAAACACACTACGAGTGTATTCGTGTGATATGTACACTCGAGTGTATTCTAGCCTGACTCTCTCTCTCTCTCTCTCTCTCTCTCTCTCTCTCTCTCTCTATATATATATATATATATATATATATATATATATATATATATATATAGAGAGAGAGAGAGAGAGAGAGGGTCAGGCTAGAATACACTCGAGTGTATGTATATATATATATATATATATATATATATAGACATATCCCTCACGAAAGACATATATGCAATGGGGACGAGAAAGAAAAGCGGGAGAAAATGGAGAAGGGAAATATATTTACTGATTATCGAAGGAAAGAAAGGAAGGTAGGAGAAAGTTGGTGCCCATGCGATTAAGATCAAATGGATGAGAGAGAATCTGAAAAAGGAACCCAGGCGGGACAACATGTAAAGCCAAAACTTTAGAAAACCCAATTGTAAAAATTGATTATCAAGTATTTAAAATTTATTTTCCTTTTTCCTATAATTCATGGGTACATACAATGTCTAGTTAATATGAAATTTTACAACTAGGCAAATTAAGACATGCATATTCCAATTATTATATTAGTTTTTACCTTTGGGGACTTTTTGTATTTTATGTAATAATTTTAGATTATCTCATATATTCTCTTTCTTTTATGAATTTGAGGCATCTAGAAACACCCAAAAAATGTGAAACTTGACCTATAAGCAAACTAAAATATGTATAATATGATTTTATAATTAATATTTTCCTTTTGATATTGTTTAACATTTTATTTAATATTTTGAGCTTAAAAGTACATTCTCTCTCCTAAAATACTAGAGTATTTAAGATTGTCTAAATTAGATGAAAAATTACACATAGACTAAACTTGGTATGTGGATTTTGAATATTAGTCATTTTTTAGACTGTTCATAATTTATTTAATACTTTTGGCTCTTATCCTATTTTCTTTTCCAAATAGAATTAAAATAGATATTATTATGCAAATAATGTGAAACTTGGCAACTAAGCTAATTGACATTGAAGATATACATATTTATCATTATATTTTATTTTTAAGATTTCTTTTTATGAATTGTGGAACCATTATGAATTTTGACGCATTATCTTTGTATTTATCAAAATATTATATTAAATCCTATTGTTGTCACCTTGTTACAAAATGAGTTATGTATATTTATTATGAATGAATATTCACCCTTTATACAGTTAACATTTTTACTTTATTTATTCCACTTTAGATAAATTATAAGACAATATTAATATGAAATTACCAGTTGCTACTTTAAAGCAAATTATTTATTTTTATTTACTCATCAGTTAGTAAAGAACACATATGTAATATATTTCATGATTTTATTTACATGTTGCCAAATAATTAGATTATTATGTAAATGTTTTCTGAATTTTAATCCTTTTTTGGTCACATCTAAAGAACAAACCTAACTAGCTTCCTAATCATAGAATAGGGTAAGATTCTAAATTTTGGTTCAATACAATTACATTGAGATGTGATCTAGTTTGCCATGACATGGATTACATGTGTTAATTTCAAAGTGAGGTTTTCCAGTAGAACTTGTTCTTTAATAAGTACCCATGTATCCGAATTTATATCCAGTATCATGATTAAAGAGACATTATCATCACTCGACATACACTAGTCTTATGTATTATTGTTGTCCTATGATATTCATAGTAATAACAGACTATGGACATAACAAGAATGAATACTCATAAGTATACATATAGTCTCAAGTTCAAGTCCTCAAACCAAAACCATATGTCATCCACTCAAAACATTCTTAGGATATTGTTATATTTATTCATTATCTCAATACAAAAATGAACATAATCAATGGAATTGTCTTTATTAATAATCAAATCATATACAATGCAACCTATTGAAATTACCAGACGATGGATCTTGTGTCATACAGCCTATAGTCTCGCACTTGTACTAAAACCAATCACTCATGAACAAAATTCCAAGTGATCTAACATGATTGTCATGCTTATGTTGCGAAAGTGTTTTTGTTAAGGGAGAAGCAACATTGCCTTTAGTTAGTACTCTATAATTATTTACATTTCCTCACAATACAATCTTTCATATGAGATGATATCATCATAGTATGTGCTTGGAATGCAGATGTGGTGTGTGATTTTTAGCATGTGCAATCGCTCCATTATATCATAGTAAAGCTTTGGTACATCCTCAATAGTATGACAATACCTAGTTCACTAATGGTTTTATCTATACTGCTTCATTTGTTGTAATGGATGTGACAATATACTTAGCCTCTATGTTAGAATCAACCACTATAATGAGACTCTTCCAGCTTACAACTCCCCATTTAGTCAAAACACTATTCCTAGTTGTGATCTAAAATCGTCCTTATTGGTTAGGAAGCTTGCATCAGTGTGACCTTTTATAATTAAATCTTCCTTGCTTTAGTACATTAAGAATTGATCATTAGTTCTCCTCAAGTGCTCCAGGATATTCTTCACAGCATTCTAGTGACCTTCACTGAGATCTTAGTGTTGCCTGATCGTCATGCTCAAATCATACAAGATATATGGGTGTATACATAACATTGTTGTTGACTAAATTAAACATTAGCTTGTTCTCTTTTGATGATGACAAACATTTCTTATTTGTGGATTTAACATGATACTCTAGTGTTATAAAAACCAATTGGAAAAATTAAGATCAAAACATCACCTAATTAAAATATTGTTCATATGTTCTTATTTGTATTACAAATGTATAAATTTTTAGAACTCATGTAAATTAAGTTATGGACCAACCCCGCCTATACCAAAACTTTTCATAAGTCAATACCAAGTGTCTTGGATAAGTAGGTCACACTAGAAAATTCTTTATAATTTTTTTTCAAATGTTTACACATCTCTTACAACTGGTCAGTCAAAGAATTTGTGGATTGAGACTTAGTCGAGTCGAGAATATTGTCGATCGAGACGTTGCTTGGTCGAGGACGTTGGCAACCAAAATTCTACATTAAATATTGAGTCATTCCTGGTCAAAAAATTTATCGACTGAGAAAAAGTCGTTGTGACACTTTGACCAAGAAGTCAGATAGACAAATAGTCATTGGAGAGCTTGCACATTCAGTACAGGCTCGATTGAGAGACTAGTCGACCGAGACATTTCCAATTGAGAAAGTTGTTGATCAAGGAACTTTCTGGAATGGAAAATCATTATGATAAAACTAGTTGTTACACCTAAATTTACTTCATCCAAACAGCTACTTGAGCCCTTAGAATTATCTACACACTCCTCAAAGATGTTCTAGCCACTTGTAAATCATGCTTTTAAATAGTAGTAGTCTAGGGACATCCCAACACACACTTGTATACTTATATACATTGCATCTTGAGAAAATAAAGTTGTAGCATCTCACTTAGAAATCATTTATAGAAGAAAAAAATTTGTGTCCTTGTCTTAACTTAGCCTACCACCATTCAAACTTGATACGTCCATAGTGGTTTGGTCCATAAGCTTGATTCATAAGGATATTGTGGAGCTTACTTGGTGTAATCTTTTCTCCCATCTTATTTCTGGTATTGTGTAATTGTGGTAGAACTACTTCAGGTGGTGAAGGATGTCTAGGAGGTTCTCTTCACCATATGAAGGTGTGTCGCGTGACCAAAAAAGAAGAGGTTCAGTTGGTGTTTTTCCCCATCTGTCGGTACTCTCAGCGATCATAAAAGAAGAGGTCTGGTTGGTGCTATTCCCCGTTTGTCGGTGTGACCAAAAAAGAAGGATCTTGGTAGTGCTCTTACGTCACCGGTAAAGAAGAGGGTTTAGTTGTAACAACTATTTTGTAATTTTCCCTCACCAATAAGTTAATAAAATTATTTGTTACAAATCTTAATTGGCAACAACTAGGTAGTAAATTGATGTCGTAGACAGAAACACTCTAGATCTTGTTCATCTTTGGTTGTTTGTTTGTCAGTTTTATATAAAGCACTATTCAGCCCCACTTTAGATCTCTTCACTTGGTATCAAAGCAGGTCTTCAAGGAGTCCTTACAAGTCTTGAAGTATGCGGAAAGACATACTTGGAAAACTCAACATGGAAGGCACACACGTGAACAGACCACCAAATTTTATGGGTCAAACTATACCTACTAGAAGAGATGAATGTAGTTCTATTTTCATGGAATAAATTTTAATCTATAGAAGATTATCGCCAGATCCTACAAACTTCCAACTACCGAATTAGATCAATGGGATGTAGAAAGGGTAAAACAAGTGACATTAAATTTAAAGGTTGTAAGCATACTTTATTGTTTGTTATCTTCAAGCTAATTTAATCGTATATCTACTTGTGATACCACTTATGAAATATGAAATAAACTCTCAATAACTGATGAGGGTACTACACAATTGAAGAATACTAATATTGACATGTTAAAACATAAGTTTGAATTATTTCACATGCAACCTAACGAAAGTATGGCATAAATTTATGACATATATTCTAACATTATAAACATCCTAAGTGCCTTGGGAAGAATATAAGTGAGGAGGATCAAGTATCCAAGATACTTAGATCATTGTCTATAAGATGCAACTCCACAGTCACTACTATTAAAGAATCCAATGATCTTACAACACTGAAGATGGAGCAACTCATTAGAAATCTATAAATACATGAAGTTACTCTAAAAGAAGAAGAAAATATTGAGGTTGAACAACAAAAAGAAAACAAGAAAGGCATCACGCTTAAAGCTAGCTCCAAGGCATCATCAAGAAATGTTACTCAAGAAGGCAGTGACACAAGCAGCGATGATGAGGAAAATGATTTAATTGTAAATGGTCAAAAATATAAACATTTTCATTCTTCCAGGTGTTTTGCGTGTGGAAAGAAGGGTCACTTAAAAAATGAGTGTCCAAAACTTAAGAAGAAGCCCTCATCCAAAAAGAAAGACAAGGGAGAAAAATCCTACAAGGCGGCTTGGGATCAATCAAGTGAGGAAAATAGAAGCGGTGAAGAAGAAGAGATAGAGTGTTTTATGGCAAAAGAAGATAAAGAAGAAACTGACAAGATAGATATTTTTAAATTATCAAAAGAAGAATTAGTCAGTAGTCTTGAAGAAATTCATGTTAAATATTATTATTGCAAGAAACAAAAGAAGAAACTTGCCAAAAGATAAATGAACTTAAAATTGACTTAACTAATCTTACCTCTCAGAATGATGCTCTAAAATATTTGAATAATGCTTTAAAAGAATCCAATGAAAGTTATAAGACTAAAATGTTTTCTCTTGAAAATAACAATAGTCTTCTCTCTCAAGAAAAGGTTGACATGCTTGCTAAATGAAACAATTATCAAACTCAACCCATTTTGTGCAATCATGTAGAATATGATACTTTAGTAAAGGAAATATATGCTTTATTTTCAAATCTTGCTCTTTTGAACTTAGTTCCAATAAGAAGATTGCTAAAAATGTTGAATTGTATCTGGATTAATGTAGGGAAATAAAAATCTGATAACATTTTAGTTAATACTTCTAAACAAGCAGGAATAAGAGGTTTAGCATATGTGCCAAAGAGACAACCCTCACATATGCCTAGAACAAAAAAACATATGCTACAAAGATTAGAACTGTATATGTGCCTAAAAGTAGTGTTGTTGAAAAGAAAATTGAAATATCTTGTATCTCATGTCATTATTGTCAATGTTTTGGCCATTACTCCTTTTCATGTGATTATAGAAAGAAAAGAGCAATTGACATTATTTGGGTCCCTAAAAACCAACTTCTGATGAAAGAAAAATGTTGATATTTGACCTAATCTTATTAAATCTTTATGTCTTATCTCAACCAAATTTGATATTCATTTGCATATCTTTAAGATTCATTAGTAAATTATTATAGAAATTTTTCAGGATCAATAAATACAAGTTATATATATGCATATCTTCTTTATTCTACAACAACCATCATGGACTCTTCTTGGGTACCAAAAACCTTTTATTGCGGGATTGGGTGGCTAAAAATGGATGCTCCAAACATATGACTAGAAACAAAAGTTCCTTCACTTCACTTGAAAAGAAAAATGGAGGATCAATCACATTTGGAGATAATGGAAAAGGAACCATTAGTGGAATAGATAATATCAGAACTAATCTTATAATTAAAAATGTATTGTTAGTAGATGGATTGCACCATAACTTGCTAAGTGTTAGATAATTATGTGGCAATGGATATGATGTGCTCTTTAATAAAACTCATTGCAAATTGCTTAAAGAAGACACAAATAATATAATATATGAAGGAAAAAGAGTAGCAAAACTTTACATTCTTAGGCCCTATCTATCAAATCAATTGTTGGTAAATGCCTTATTACAAATTATGATCAAAATTTATGACATAGACGGTTAGGACATGCTAGCACTCATGTTATTAGAAAATTTATTAAACATGTTCTAGTTTGTGGTTTGCCTAAAATCTCATTTGAAAAAACTATAAATTGTGACCCATGTACTTTAGGAAAATAAGTTAAAACTTCTTTTAAAGAAAAACAAATCCTTAGTACATCTAGACCACTTTAACTCATACATATGGACTTATTTGGACCCATAAGAACACAATTTATAGGTGGAAATAAGTATTGCTTTGTTATTGTTGATGACTACAGTAGATTTGTTTGGGTACATTTTCTTTCTGGAAAAGATGATACTATTGAAATATTTATTAAGTTTTGCTCAAAAATTGAAAATCAACTTCAAAATAAAATTTACACCATTAGGAGTGATCACAGGGGAGAATTGAAAATCATATCTTTGAAGAATTTTTCTCTTGTAAGGGGTACACTCACAATTTTTCTACACCCCGCACTCCACAACAAAATGGTATAGCCAAAAGGAAAAATCATTCTTTACAAGAAATGGGTAGAACTATGCTTTCAGAACATGATACACCTAAAACTTTTTGGGCTGAAGTTGTTAATCATGCATGTTATGTTCAAAATAGAATCTCGATTCATCCCCAACTTAAAAAAGACTCCTTATGAAATTCTCTTTCCTAGAAAACCAAGAGTGGATTGTTTTCATATTTTTGGAACACCATGCTATATTTTAAATACCAAAGATGATAGATATATTTCATCCTAAATCATAAAAAAGATTCTTGATTAGGTTACTCAACCTCAAGTAAGGCCTATAGAATCTTTAATACTATCTATAATAAAGTAGAAGAATCAATTCATGTAACTTCTTATGAAAATCTATAAAATAATGAAATCCTTCCATTAGTAATTGAAGAGTTAACCATATCACCTAAAATGTTGAAATTACTAAAAATGAACAAAGTCAAAATGAGGAATCACATCAACATGTTCCAAGATTAATCAGAGGCCATCCACAAGATCTTATTATTGGTGATCCTTTTTGATAAAATTAAAACTAGATCATCTTTTCAAGATACAACTAGCATCGCCTTTGTATCCATGATTGAACCTAAAAAGTTTGTTGAAGATCTAAAAGATGATTATTGGAAAATTTCTATGCAAGAAGAACTGATTCGATTCACTAAGAATTATACATGGGATCTAGTTCCTAGACTAAAGGATAAAACCATAATTGGAACCAAATGGGTATTTCATAAAAAACTAAATGAAGCTAGGAAATTTGTTAGAAAAAAATCTAGATTGGTTGCTGAATGGTATAATCAACAAGAAGGAAATGATTTTGATGAAATGTATGATCCAGTAGCTAGACTTGAACCAATTTCAATGCTATTATCTCTAGCTGCACATTAGAACATAAAGCTCTTTCAAATGGATGTTTTTTTTGTCGGTAAAAAAGTGTGCTACTATAGGAAAGAATCCAAAACTTTGGGTACATGCCTTGCGCCCCCACAACCAGGAAGAATATCCAGAGTTTACAAAAAAAGGTCCTGCAAAAGAACCTCCCAAGAAGAAAAGAAAAGAAAAGATGGAAATTCGACTATCCTATACTAACAACTACCTTGCAGCTTCTGTGCTGCTCACAAAAGACATGACAAACAGCTAGCAATATGGTCACCTTCAAATTGTGATATCCTGCCTTATGAAACAGACTTAGACTGCTAGGGTCGGTAGTACCATCAAGAAGCAACAGCCATCTGGACTCTTATCTACCAAACCAAGCAAACTCCCAAGTTGCAAAATCAGGTCCGAAAGGAACCAAAAAAGGAAAAGATCAACAATTCATGTCCATGGAAAAGAAAACCTCCATGTCCTCCATATGCATTATGTTCACCAACTGAAAGAATGGATTAAAGGAAATCTTCATTTCTATTTCCATAAAACGAATCAAAACCTCTCCAGGGACCTTTAGGATCAGTCGAATGCCTCCAAGAAGCGAACGAGTCAAGAAGCAGATTGGACGGTCAGAGATCATCTATCCAGCTTCTTCCTACCTGACTTCTTCTTCCTTTTTGACCAGGATTGTTCATAGTCCATAGAACTTGAGTCCCAATGATCAGATTCGACACCGGAGTCATTGGAGGCCTCACCTTCTTCAAACAGGTTCTCTTTTCTGTCCTGGCTTTGGGCTGAAAAACTGCAGCTGCTCCAAATCCTGTTTGGCTTCCAAGATTCAGAGACTGAAGCTTCCTTTCCACTTCTTGCAATCTCCAATTCCCAACCTAGATTTAAGCTACTCACATTGCAGATAGGAGTACTACCAACCATATCGGGCTCCTCCATTTGAACGTCAGTAGCAGGGAAAAGGGATTGATGAATCTCATGTTCACTGTCAAGAACAGTGTCTTTTACCTGTTGGCAGATAATGTCTCGCAAGTTAACATCCACATCCAAGTGGTTATCACAAGAAATGCTCGAAGGCAACTCCTTGCGGACCACCTTTGTAGGCTTAGTAGACTCCTTGGCATTCTGACGAACAGTTGATTTGCCAAGCTTGACCTGTACATCCTTTTCTGGCAGAGGCTTCCTCATCTTCTGGGGACATGACATCCCCCTGTGTCCAAAGAGCTTGCAGGTGGGACAGATCACAGGTCGTGCAACCGTTTCCACCTTCAAGGTCTTCAAAGAAGAATCGACCTCCACCATCGTGGCTCTTGGGAGCTTGACTTCACGACTGACCTCGATACAGACCAGAGTGTCTCCCAGGCATCCAGCGGCAACGGAATAATCATCTATGTCAACTGGGATTCCAATGGTGCTAGCAACACAAGCAATGTGACGCCTAGTCCACGACAATCCAGGGTTCTCAATCTTGAACCAGACTGGAACCCGTGGGAAGGAGAGGGGCTGAAGAGGAGTTCTTGGCTTCCAAGAATGGACAACGATCAGAGATCCATCCATGAACCACGGAGCTTCATCCAACACACGTTCCTTCTCGCTTTCAGTTGGCATTTTGATGATAAACCCTTCGCGCTCCTCGGTGATGACTTCGACTTGGCCACTGGGACGCTAGAGTCTTTGTTTCCATCCGCTTAGTTGGCCACTGAACGGTTTTCTGCCCACAAATCGAACTGAGAGAAAAGCATCCCAATCCGGAATGGCACTCTCCTCGCTCGAGATTGATGTGCACTTCATCCCGTCCTTAAGAATCGGCTCAATATACTCCATCGGTGCCTCTTCGAGCTCAGCCCTGTCTTGCCTACTGACGGCGAGCCAATCTGCAAGCCGGCTAGGGCTAGAAGCTTCATCGGCACTGCTCGGGGTTGGCTTTGCGAGATTGATGGTGGCAGCGTGAGTCCTAGATGATTTCAGGGGATACGGGTTAGACCTGCTTCCTTCTCCATCTACCTCTGGTTAGCGGCGTGGAGGAGCCGGTGATTGCTCAGCAGCAGGTTGCCCCCTTCCCCCTCTCACGCTAGGGTGTCGCCCTCTTCCCTCGCCCGCCTTTCAACTGCATTTTAAATGCAATAATTCAAGAAGAAGTTTATGTTTCTCAACCTCCCAGATTTGAAGATGTAAACATATTGATCATGTCTATAAATTAAAGAAAGAACTATATAGTTTAAACAAGCCCCTAGAAATTGGTATGAACGTCACAAAAATTATTGGTATGAACGTCACAAAAATTATCTTTTTGTAAATGATTTTTCTATGGGTAATCGGATCCTACACTATTTATCAAAAATGATGACTCATATTTTCTTCAAATATATGTTGATGATATTATTTTTGGTGCTTCAAATAAATCACTTTGCACACAATTTAGTGATATCATGAAAAAAGAATTTTAAATGAGTCTGATGGGTGAGTTAACATTTTTCTTAGGCTTTCAAATCAAGTAAACCCCTCATGGTATTTTCCTCAACCAGGCAAAACATACAAAAGAACTCTTAAAATGCTTTAATATGGAAAGTTGTAAACATGCATCCACTCCTATGGGTACTTCAGCCAAAATTGATAAGGATGAAAATGGTGAACCTACTAACAATTCCTTATATAGATGGATGATTGGTAGCTTTTTATATTTAACTTCTTCTAGACCTTGATATTATGTTTGTTGTTGTTTTATGTTCTAGTTTTCAATCCAATCCAATGAACTCTCATCTAGTTGTTGTTAAGATAATTTTGAGATATCTAGCCGGTATAATTGATTATGGTATGTGGTATCCACAAGATCAACCTTTTGACCTAAAAGCCTATACCCACATTGATTATGATGGTAGCCATCTCGATCGTAAAAGTACTAGTGGTGGTTGTTTCTGTTGACCTAGAGGTTATACATTATCCATATTTTGATAATGATTTAACTATTCCATTCATATGTATCTAATATGTGTATTCAAGATTGATTGCATGCTTTAGGTACATGAAAAGGATCAAATTACACAAGCCCTAGCTTGTCCAAGTTCAAGTCAAATGCAATGTAAGTGTGCTAATAAGGAAATCATTTCAAACAACCTTAGAAGAATTTTATAATCACTTGTATTGATGATATGACTTGTAATTAAGATGAGAAAAATATGTGGGATGCTTAAAACCAAGTTTTAATCACTTTATTTCCAATTTAGAAAATCAATCACAGGTTGTTGATCGGTCGAGTTCCAATCTCGACCGATCCCATGGATCAATTTTCTGAAGATGGCAATTGGTCGAGTTGTGCACTCACAGAACTCGACCGAACGACTTACTGACCAAATGTAATTTTGGTTGATTAGTCAAGTTCCCCTGAACAAACTCGATCGATAGTTTGAAAAGTAGGTTTATCTTTTATTCGATTGGTCGAGTTACCTTTATTGAAACTCGACCAAATGCAATGTACGGAAAATGAAACCCTAAGTGTTCCCCAACTCAAGGGAGCACCCCCAGCTATAAATAGGACCCCTTGAAGTTCATTCCAAGTTTGCTCATTCACTACATTCAAGGTCCTTGCTATAGTTGAGTGTGCTACTACTCCTTGAGCCCCTTTCTCTCTCTAGTTTACACTTAATTTCGATATTTCTAAGAGAGCACCACCTTTGTGCATGTAAAGCTCTCAACCTTCCACTACTTCCCCATCCCCTTCTTTCATGAAGAAAAGCTGAAGCAAGCTCCATCGAGTGAAGAAGGAGTTGTAGCTGGTCCTCTTCAAGGGTGTTGAAGAGGTGGTGATCTTCTCCAAGTGAAGGAGAAGGAAAAGGTTGAAGATCCAAGAGGAGAAGCAAAGTCCTTCAAGGTAGAAGACTTGAGCTTGAGTGGGTAAGACCTTGGAGAAGGTTGAAGACTCAAGCTAAGTGGGTAAGCTCCTTGGTAAGGTGGAAATATCCTTGTGGTTGGATGGGTAAGTCCTTTGGTGATCTATTTGTATAAATCTCTTTGGTGATATAATAGAGAAAAGCACTTACAAAGTCCTAGAGGTTGACCTCTCTAGGTAGTGGACTAACTCACTTCTAGTTTGAAGTGTAGAACCACTCTTCATCCCTTTGTCAAGTACTTGCTATCAATCTCTCTCATCCTTGCTATGCTTGTTAGATAGGACTTCAAATTGCCATTAAGCTATTGCTCCTAATTGATATAATTTGAAGGTTTAATCTGTTTTGTGAGAAATTTTGTAGCTCTATTCACCTCACCTCTAGAGCCCTTAGATCCAACAAGTGGTATCAGAGCTAAGGATATTCTCCAACAATCGCTCACAAGATGAGAAGATGGGCGACAACCTACTTGGTTCACTCAACCTAGAGGGAGGCTTCTCCATGCGTTCTCTAGTCTTTGATGGCACCAACTTCCTCTATTGGAAGAGACGGATACAGTTCTAAACAGTCAAGGGATGAACTTTGATATGTGGAAGGTGATGGTCACACCTTATAAGGATCCAACTGGAGTTGTTGCTACATGGAGTGAAGTTGCTCTCAAGGAGGCTCAACTAAATGCAAAGGCCATTAGCATCCTCTACGCAACCCTCACCCCCACGGAGTTCAACCAGATCTTATCATGGGACACTGCCTATGAGATTTGGGACAAGTTGTGTATCACATATGAAGGCACAAAGAACGTCAAGGAGGCAAAGATCTACATGTTGAAAACCTCTTAGAGAACTTCAAGATGGAAAAGAAAGAAGGCATTGCATAGATGTATTCAAGGCTAAATGTCATCATCAACGGACTGGTTGCATTGGGAAACACTTTGGATAGAGGCGTCATCAACTCAATGATTTTAAGAACTATTCTAAAGAGATGAGATTCAAAGGTCACCTCCATTGAAGAAGTGAGGAGCCCTGGTGACATCCCAACTGAAAAACTCATTGGCAGTTTTCATGCCCATGAGCCTAGACTTGACAAGCAAGAATAAGAAGCAAAGTAAGAAGAGAAGGAGGCCAAGAAGATCAAAGATAGTGCTTTCAAAGCACAAGTGGAGGTTGTCATCCTTCAACAACAACTTGCTTGCGGACTTCTCCCTCCTCCTCTAGTGAAGATGAAGGCCCTAGTGAGCATGAAGCTAACTACATCAAGGGCAAGCATTTTAAGGGAAAGCAAGCCTACTCCTCCTCTACTCCAAGATGCTAGAAGTGTTGTCAAAAGGGGCACTACAAGAGTGAATGCCCAAAGTCAAGAAAGTCTCACCACAAGAGTAGCTCAAGGAAAGAAGAGGGTTACAAGAAGGAGAGAAAGCACAAGAGGAAGGACAAGAAGGAGAAGAGACACAAGAATGCAGCTCATGCAGCTTGAAAGCTTCATCTTCAAGCAGCTCTAGCTCGGAAGAAGATGGAGAGTGCCACCTTGCTCTCATGGCCTCTACAAGTGAAGATATTAGTGAGGTAAGTGAGGTAAGTGAGGTAAGCTTGTATGAATTGCCTAAACAAGCTATTATTGACATGCTTGTTGCTACCCGTTCTTCTTTTACTAAATGTAAATCTAAAAGAAAACAGTTAGGAAAAATTATTGATGATATTTATGCTAAAGCTTGAGATTTTGGAATTAAATGAGAAAACCAACCTTCATAGTATTGATAGGTTGCAAGGGCAATACCTTGATCTTGAACTCCAATACAATGGGGTTGAAGTTGAGAATGATATCTACCTTAAAAACATTGAGAATCTTAAGGAAGAAAACCAAAATTGACCTAAAGAGCTTGATTTGCTTAAAACTAAAAATACTGAATTTAAGTTGCTTATTGATGATCGTAGAGAAGAGAGAGATGTCTATCTCAAAGAGATTCAAATGTTAAAATCTGAAAATTCTAGGTTGTTTAGTCAAGTAAATGATCTATCTTCTAGACCTTTATTTCCTAGTATTAATGTTAATTCTATCTCTCTTGAAAAGGATTCATATCTTACCAAAGCTTTATGTCTTGAGGTTGATCTTGTGCATGCTAGGGATGACATATCTAGTTTATCTTCTAATATTTTTTATTTGAATGATGATAACCATAGATTGAGAGAATCTCAACTGAAATTCATCAAAGGGAAGAACTCCCTAAATGAAATCCTTGACCATTCTACCAAACAAAGTGGTATTAGTGGTTTGAGATTTATAAGGGGAGCCTCAAAGGGCAAGAGTAAGGCCAAAGGTAAGAAAAAGAGCAAAGAGACCCCTTTCTTTCTAAGAGAGTCTTTGGGCACTAAGAATCCTATGGTTTGTTCTCATTGTAAATGTGATGATCATTATTCCACTTATTGTCCTTACAAGCCTAAGGGGACCAATCTAAAGATGAAATGGGTCCCCAAGCTAACTTCGGATCCCAAACTTTGAGTTGGGAACTGACATTCTCCTTTATTACATGAAAAAGATATATGGATTGTTGATAGTGGCTGCACAAAGCACATGACCGGTGACATAAGCCAGTTCAACAATTTCACCAAAAAGAAAGGAGGGTCTGTCACCTTTGGAGACAACAAGAAAGGTAAAGTCAAAGGTGAGGGTGATGTAGGTGAATCCTTGTGCATCAAGAATATCCTTTTTATGGATAGCCTACATCACAATTTAATAAGTGTTAGTCAACTTTGTGATAATGGTTACCTTTTTCTATTTACTTCTTTTGAATTTTTAATTCTAGATTCCCTCACCTACCAAGTTATATATAAGGGAACTAGAAATGGCAATCTTTATGTTATTGTTCTTAACTCTATTAAGCATGTGGTTGGTAGATTCCTAGTAGTCAATTTGAATGATATTTCTCTTTGGCATCGCATGCTTGGTCATGTAAATATGCATCAATTAAAGAAGTTGAGCAAAAAGGACTTAGTCAAGGGGCTTCCTAAATCAGATTTTGAAAAGGAAGAGGAATGCATGTTGACTCAATGTCAATTAGGTCAATGTTGACTCACGTCTAAATTGACTAAACCCGTGTTTTGATGATGACTAACCATTCCACATATTAGTGTCTAATGTCTCTACTTGAGTGATTTTAGATTAGGTATAGACACACTCCAATTGCCCTAACTTGTGCATCTCAAATTGGAGAAAAGACAAGTCAAAGTCAATACAAGTGCATGTTTTTGTAATATGATGTAAATCCATTAGAATCATATTGTAAATCACTTGTAATGATTGTATGACTTGTAATTAAGCTTAGAAAAAATCAGGAGCACTTAGATCGAATGTTTAAGCACTCAAAAGCCATTTTCCAAAATTCATATCAGGTTGTTCATCGGTCGAGTTCTGTGAAGTGCAAACTCGACCGATCCTGATTGGATCTTGAAAATGACTTTTGATCAGTCGAGTTGTGGTTTCACAGAACTCGACCGATGGAGTAACTGACCAAATCGATTTTCATTGGTCGGTCGAGTTTCCCCAGGACAAACTCGACCGATGGTATGAATATCGGCTTTGTCTTTTACTCTATCAATCAAGTTACCTTTATAGAAACTTGACTGATTGCATTGTACGGAAAAGTACAGAAAAGTGTTTCTAGTCGTTGTGGAGTTGCAACAAGTGAAAATATATCTATTGCAAGCCACAAAACGGCTAGTTTTTGTTCTCAAGTGTTCCCAAAAGCTAAGAGGCATCCCCAACTATAAATAGGACCCCTTGGGCTTCATTCCAAGGTTGAGCATTCATTGCAAAACTCTATGTGAGGTTCCTATTCTATAGTTGAGTGCTTCCTACAGCCTCCTCTCTCTCTCTCTCTAAGCTTAATCACTTGCTACATCCATTAGAGTGAGTAGGAAATATGTAAGAGAGCTAGTCCTACATGTATATCTTGTGAGGCTCTCACTTCCACCACCTCCCTTTCTCTCAATTCAATCATGAAGATGAAGGTTCTCTCTCTTGGCTAAGAGAGGTGAAGAAGAACAAGGGAAGGAGTCCCTTAGTGAAGATCAAGGCTGAAGACTTGCAGCAAGAGTGGGTAAGCCCTTGGTAAAGGCAGAAGACTCCTTGCTCAAGTGGGTAAGTCTTTGGTGGAAGCTTCTCTGAGTAAAGGTGAAGTCAAAGGAGGAAGATCCAAGAAGAGTGGGTAATTCCTACAAGGCTGAAGACTTGTGCAAGAGTAGGTAAGTCCTTGGAAGAAGGTAGAAGACTCCTTGCAAAGTGGGTAAGTCCTTGGTAAGGTTGAAGACTCTTTGTATTGGATAGGTAAGTCCTTTGTTTGGTCATGTATTGTAAGTCTTATGAATGAATATAAGAATGCAATGGTTAGGAAATCCTAGAGGTTGACCTCTCTAGGTAAGTGGACTGACATACTTCTAGCTTGAAGTGTGGAACCACTCTAAATAGCTTGTCTACTTGTGTTTGCTCAATCTCTCTCTCCCTTGCTATGTATGTTATAGTTGCACATAAATTTCCTATTTAGCAACCTTATCTTGTGATGTATCTTGAAGGTCTAATGAATTTTTTTTAAGTGCATTCAGCCCTATTCACCCCCACCCTCTAGAGTATCTAATCACCCATCTAGGATCCAATAATGCCAACCTTGTACACAAGGAAAATAAACCAAGTCCTCCTTCAAATCCAAAGGAGTCCTTAGCACTAAGAGAGATCTTGAGATTCTTCATATTGATCTATTTGGATCAATGAGAACGCAATCACTTCGTGGTTCCAAGTATTTCCTTGTTATTGTCGATGATTTCTCTAGATATACTTGGACCTTCTTTCTCATTTCCAAGAGTGATATGCTTGGTGTTTTCTCTAGTTTCTATAAATGAGTTGAGAATGAAGCTTCTTGCCAGATTGTTTCCATCCGTAGTGACCATGGGGGAGAATTTGAAAATGAGCTTTTTGAGCATTTTTGTCAAGAATCAAGTTATGCACACAACTTCTCTTCACCTCAAACACCTCAACAAAATGGGGTTGTAAAGAGGAAGAATAGGTCTCTACAGGAGATGGCTAGGACCATGCCTCTTGAGTATGATACTCCTAAGAATTATTGGGCTAAAGTTGTCAGTACCTCTTGTTTTGAGCAAAACCATATTTTTACTCATCCTTCACATAAGAAAACCCCCTATGAGCTATGGCATGGTAGGAAGTCTTCTATCCAGTATTTCCATGTTTTTGGATGTCCTTGTTTTGTTTTGAATATGAAAGATTCTCTTGACAAGTTTGATCTGAAATCATACAAGGCTTTCTTTCTTGGCTATAGCACTACTAGCAAGGCTTATAGAATTTTTAACATTGATCTTTCTAAGGTAGAAGAATCTATTAATGTCAAGTTTATTGAGACTAACCCCTCTATTCACAAAGATATTGTTCCAAATGATGAAGTTGCAGGTGAAGTAATTCCTATCCTTAAAGAACTCAACATCACTCAAAAAGGAAAATATGTGGCTCTCAAAAAGAAGATAAAGATGATGAAAAGAAGGATCTAACACCTCGGTTTTCAAAGAATCATCCAAAGGAGTTGATTTTAGGTGATCCATTTGAAAGAGTGAAGACACGGGCTGCATTCAACAAAGAATAAGCCAACAACACTTTCATCTCACAACTAGAGCATAAATATGTCAAGGAAGCTCTTGGGGATGAAGAATGGATCCTAACTATGCAAGAGGTACTGGAACAATTTGAGAAGAACAAAGTTTGGACCCTTGTGCCAAGATCAAGTGATAGAAAGATCATTGGCACCAAATGGGTCTACCGCAACAAGCTAGATGAAAGTGGCAAAGTGGTAAGGAACAAAGCAAGGTTAGTGGCTCAAGGCTACAATCAACAGGAAGGTATTGACTTTGATGAAACATATGCACTTGTATCTAGACTTGAGTCCATTTGTATGTTTCTTGCCTTTTCTAGTCATAAAAACTTTCTTTTGTATCAAATGGATGTTAGAGGTGCGTTTTTGAATGGTACAATTGAGGAAGAAATGTATGTTGCACAACCTTCGGGCTTTGAACATGATAGTCTACCTAACCATGTTTATTTATTGCAAAAAGCTCTCTATGGACTCAAACAAACACCAAGGGATTGGTATGAGAAATTAAAGAACTTTTTGTTAGATCATGGTTATATCATGGACAAAGTGGATTCTATCTTGTTTCTAAAGCACACTTCTAACAATTTTTTTATCATTCAAATACATCTTGATGATATCATTTTTGGCAGAACTAACCTTGATATTTGCAAAGAATTTAGTGATCTTATGCAGAGTGAATTTGAGATTAGTATGATGGGTGAATTCACATTCTTCCTCGGCTTTCAAATCAAACAAACAAAAGATGGGAACTTCATCAACCAAGGCAAGTACACAAGTGAACTACTTAAGTGCTTTGGGATGGAGAACACCAAGATGATGGACACACCCATGTCAAACACTGCCAAAATTGATAAAGATGAAGAAGGTGAGAAGGTATATGAGAAACTCTATAGAGGTATGATTGGAAGTTTACTTTACTTAACTGTCTCTAGACCTGACATAATGTTTAGTGTTGGCTTATGTGCTAGATTTCAATCAAATCCTAAGAAATCTCATCTTACAGTTGTTAAGAGGATTTAAGGTACTTAGCCAAAATCCCAAATTTTGGTCTATGGTATCCCAAGTCAAGGAACTTTACTCTTACTACCTATAGTGATGTCGATTATGCAGGCTTCTTGATTGATAGAAAGTGTACAAGTGTCACTTGTTTCCTCCTAGGACCATGCTTGGTGTCTTGGTTCTCCAAGAAACAGAGCATCGTGGCATTATCAACCACTGAGGCTGAATACATTGCAGCTAGGAGTTTTTGTGCCCAGGTCCTATGGATGAATCAAATGATCCAAGTCTTTAACATTCATTTTGATGCTTCTCCTATCTATTGTGATAATACTAGTGCAATTAACTTATCTTATAATCCTATATTGCATAGTAGAGCTAAACATATAGAGGTTCTCCATCACTTTTTCATGATCACATTGTCAAGAAGGATATTTATATCATGCATGTGGACACGTAAAATCATTTGGTAGACATTTTCACTAAACCTCTAGCTAGAGAAAAATTCAACTTTATTAGATCAAAATTGCTTATAACTGCTTTGGATGAATCTGATATGCCTTCTAGCTAGTTGTCATCTATCCTATATGTCTTGCATCTATCTTGATCATCTTTGCTTGCTAATTTGCTTAAAATCGATTTTTTGTGTTCATTTTTGCTTTGTTTTCTTTTGTTTTTGGGTATTTTTCACAAACGCTTGTTTTATCGCAAAATAGTACCCAATGATGAGTGATATGTGCCTAAGTATGTTCAATATACATAATGGACTTGAAAATTTAATTTAGTTAGCACTCAAATGGATAGAAACAAAGATTGATGGTTTTAGGTCAGGTTGACCATCGGTCAAGTTTCCTCGGGACAAACTCGACTGATCCATGGCCACGAGCTTTTTTCAAAAAGACCAATCGATCGAGTTGTCACCTCTCAAAACTCAACCGATCGACGGGCTGATGCCAACTTAAGTTAGATTTGGCTGACTGTTCTCCCTCTCAACTAGAGAAAAGTCGACTTATTCCTCTCTCTCAAGACCTAATCTCTCAACCCTCGACCTTCCCTTCCCTCACCTAGCCCTAATCCGACCTAGGGAGACCTTCCTAGACCTTCCCCCTAGCTAAACCTAAGTGTGTGAACATTTTTAGTGGTTTGTTTGGTATTTTTGATCTCTTCTTCCTCTCCATTTTGCCTCCATGGCTTCAAATAGAAGGAAGAGAGTCGCCCCTAGAATGCACCATCCTCCTCCTCATCCTCCTACTTGGTTCCCTTCGATGAGACCTTCTTTGTCTCAAACAAGGTTGTAAATCGGTATAAGGATCTTCTTCCACCGAGTCCTTTTCCATTTGGAGCCCTCTTTGAGCCTAGCCCTAGACGTCAAGACATCATCGATCAAGTGGCAAGGTTGCTCCAAGTTTACCACCTATCTGCCCTGGCTATCGAATGTGATTTCTTTCACAATTCTATCACCATCATAAAAGTAGTTCACGAATTCTACGCAAATTTGTGTTGGAATTATGACTCCCTTGTACCCCCTCCTAATACTCAAGTCATCCTTACATCTATGATAGCCGGGAAGAGATTCCAAATCTCAGAGGATATCATGAATGTCTTCTTTAGAATGATACTTGGCGTAAGGATTATAGTGAGTATTTTGACTTGCTTGACCCCGACGGTTTCTACAAGCAATACAATATCACACTTCCTGACATACATCATTAGTTGAAGAAACCTGAGGTTCCCTACAAGAATAAGAGCACTCTACCCTCCTCCTCCTTATATCTCAAGAAGCGTATATTAGCCCTAGTGGTCAACTGCAACATCTACTCTAAGAAAAACCAAATAGATATTGCAGAGAACACTGCAGTCATAATGTACTACATCTTAGAAAATGTCAGAGTCAAGTGGTCATGATACATCCTCAATCACATGCCTTGCTTTGACTCTGGAAAGAACACCCGTGGAACCCATCCTCCATATCCTACCTTGATATGTGGTCTATTCCAGTTCGCCACTAAGAAATCACTCTTCTCTTACTTCCATTATAGACCTTCCAGGAGAGGAGTGTGCATCAGTGAGACCACTATCCAAAAATTTGTGTCTATCTTTCCCTCCACCACACCCTATGCCTCACCCTCTCCCTCTACCTTAGTTGCACCTGCCTCTACCTCCACCCGTGCTCCTCCATCTCCTCAGCCTACCTGACCTAGACGTGCCTCGTTCCGTGTGTCCAATGAAGCCCTCATGGGTTATATGATACACCGACAGGCATACAACCTCTAGGTCTAGGAGCATCTATATTAGGATTTATGTTCAAACATGTCTAACATGAACTTATCATGTGCACACCCATACCCCACCTACAGCCATCCCCCGGTAGTGATTATGCATCCTATGAATACAATCACTTCTACCTTGCCCCTCCACATGCACCTGAGCTTTCCTCTACTGCTCCCACACCCTCTGCAGCTGGTGGACCTGCTCCAGTCATCTTGCCATTACCTGCTGGCCCCTTGGCCACTCTGCTTGCCAGTCTTGGCAATTCTACTCCTTCCTTCCCTCGGGCCAATGAGCTCTATGCTCTTGGTATGACTTGGGATGAGAAGAATGCTCGTTGGCCCGGTCGTTGCTTCGAACCTTCTATGGATGAAGAGATGTCAGACCAGGATGATGATGAGACTATTGATGCTGATGAGGATGTCGGTGATGGTGATGGTGATGGTGATGATGATGGTGCTACATCTGATGATGATGATGGCTCTAGTGGTTCTAGTGATGACTCTGGTGATGAAAGTGATGTTGTTGCACCTTCAGACGGAGATGACGACTACGAGCCCGATGTTGATGTTGATGATGTTGTGGATGATGTAGATATCGATGACCTAGATGTCTAGATGCTCATAGTTTTTAGTCTAGTTTGTTGATCATATATATCTTTCTAGGATATTTTGTATTAGAAACATCTGGGCACAGGATCTGAGTTGTACTATTTTATCTTTAGCTTTCATCGCTTTTGACTTGTAGTTGTTTTTATGAGAACTTGCTTTCTGAGTTGTAATCTATCTAATGTGCACTTTTACTCTTTGATCAATTATATCTTATGAGTTGGTGCCTTGATTCACCATATTTTGATTATGACTTAGCATGCTTGGTTCTCTCGTCTCTGTGTGATGTATGTTGCTGAGATTACATGTTTGTCTATCTACTTGGTTGTGTTTGGAGAAGACCTGCTTGTATGCTCTTCTACCCCCCTTACTTTTTGATAATGTCAAAAGGGAGTGAGAAATTTCAATGTCTTGAAACTCAATCATATTGCTTTTATTGCAATATTTCTTTTATTTCCTATGTGATCCTTTTCTTATTCATTATATGCTTTATTATGTAACTTGCTAAAGGAACATATACTACATGTATGCTTTATTGCTTTTTGTAGATAGACTAACTATGCAGGTTAAAGTAAGCATAGATTGATGGAGGTAATTCACATTATTCAAATCTTTAATCCCCCTAATTCACAAGGCAAAGGTATAATGTCAATATCCTTTTCAATATGTTTGAGGAATGGTTTGACATTGTCAAAAGGGGGGAGAATGTTGACCTAGAGGTTATACGTTGTCCATATTTTGATAATGACTTAACCATTCCATTCATATATATCTAATATGTGTATTCAAGATTGATTGTAGGCTTTAGATACATGAAAAGGATCAAATTACACAAGCTCTAGCTTGTCCAAGTTCAATTCAAATGCAATGCAAGTGTGCTAATAAGGAAATCACTTCAAACGACCTTAGAAGAATTTTGTAATCACTTGTATTGATGATATGACTTGTAATTAAGATGAGAAAAATATGTGGGACACTTAAACCAAGTTTTAATCACTTTATTGCCAATTTAGAAAAGCGATCACAGGTTTTTTATCGGTCGAGTTCCAATCTCAACCAATCCCATGGATCAATTTTCTGAAGATAGCAATCGGTCGAGTTGTGCACTCATAGAACTCGACCGAACGACTTACTGAACAAATGTAATTTTGGCTAATTGGTCAAGTTCTCCAGAACAAACTCAACCGATAGTTTAAAATTTGGATTTTTCTTTTAGTTGATCGATCGAGTTACCTTTATTGAAACTTGATTGAATGCACTGTGTAGAAAATGGAAAAAAATGGTTATAACTATTGGTGACTTGTTTGGACAAAAATAGATATGTTTCCTTGAGCAAAAACGGCTACATTTTGGCCCTAAGTGTTCCCTAACTCAAAGGAGCACCCCATCTATAAATAGGACCCCTTGGAGTTCATTCCAAGTTTGCTCATTCACTACATTCAAGGTCCTTGCTATATTTGAGTGTGTTACTATTCTTTGAGCCCCTTTCTCTCTCTAATTTACACTTCATTTCATGATTTGTGAGTGATTTAGGATATTTGTAAAAGAGCTCCATGTAACGCCTCACTTTCCGCATCCCCCAATTAAGGAAAGACCTTCAAGTTGAGATTAATTACCTATATTCCCAAGGATCCAGATTTAGCAAATAATAAATAATAGAAAAAAAATTCGTTAATTCACAAATATTGTTTACAAAATTCTTACATGAATTTCATTACCAAAACTGTACATCTAGAAGAAGTGTCTATCTAAATCCTCCTTACTTATATTAATGTCTTCACATGGTTTCATCTTCATCTTCATGTACCTTATCATGTATATCATCATATACCTAAAACGTCGTGAAACAAAACACAGTCAATATGACAAATCATACCAGTATGTGGTGGGAACAAAAGTTCACAAGTAATGATAACAACATAATTTCAACAATTAATATTTAACAAACCAAATTTAACATTTTCACCATGACTACCCAATCTAGGTTTCTCCACCCTCTGTCATAACCCCTCAGGGCCTCATACTACAGTATTCACTGTCCTCCCCTATCCAGGCAGATGACTTCATCATGTCTCCCCCTATTCTGGCAGGGGACATCATCATATCTCCCCCTATCTAGGTGGATGGCTTTTCCATAGATCCAGAGGTGGCCTAGATTTGGGCTAGTCATGTTCATATATAATGTGATAATCATAGTCACTTTAAAATTTGCATGGAATGAAAGAAACAAGAAAGCATATAATTTCAACCATGCGAGAAAAAACTCTGAGAAACCGTATGAAACTACAATGGATAATCTTAGGCATAACCACATACCTTTGCCATGCATATTATTCAATTATACTTCAAGAATATTGTCCAATCAAGTAAGAAAATCAAGCGCTCATCATATAATCTGCATTATGTAAGTTCTAAAGTGTCACCGATCATATTTGTCACATTGATTAGATTAAACCCTACTTGATCTTATTCTAGGATTTATGTTTCCTCAATTTCGAGTTATCATTAGAGTCATGTTTGATATTCTAATTCTCATGTTCATCATAAGCATGTCTACTCACATTAGAAACCCTAATTCTACATTATTATGATCATAAACTTGTTAAATCATCATCATGTTCCACATCATCATATAACATCTCAATTTATCAAGATTTACTAATTTAAGTATCACAATCACCAAGACTATGGTCTTCATTCATTAATCATCACTTTAATGCATATTGCACTATTTTATAACTAGAAGCATAATTATGGTCTGAAAGTATTTTATTTGTGTTCCTCACATTCTCTTGATAAATTTTCATATATAATTTGTCGTCATTCGAGCATTCTAGCAATTACTACTATTTTTGTAAGATAAACATAAATTGGCCAATCAAAAGAGGCCACATCAGCATTTTAGTACCTTTTATTAGCAGTCGCTTGAAATAGTAAAGGACCAACCCGCCCTTGCATTTTGAACATACGTAGAGGGGCAGATGTCTCTTTTGATATAGCCCTTCTTCAAACTCATGCGTCGGCCAGAGAGCAATCTGTCATCCGCGTCGGATCGCTCCTGCGATCTGTCGCCGAGTGTTGAGGGTGGACAACCCCATGCACATGCTGCACCTTGATGCATTCCACCTTGTTCTCCACCATTAGGCCTTCCTTGCGCCTGGTGCTCACCCTTCCCCCAAGCCGTCGCTCCCATACAACACATCGTCCCTGTTGTTTGTGATGCTATCGTAGGGAGATGCATGGATGAAGCCTGGGTGGCACTCCCACACCGGTGAGGTCTATGCACTATACTGACCCTTTCCTTTTAACTCGTCACAGCTTCCATCACTCCCAATGGAAATCCTTGGTGGTATTGGTTGGTAGGAGGAAGAGGAAGGTGACCAGGATCGAGGAGTTACTTGCCATCAACCACAAAATCGGAGATTGGAATCCTCTAGATCGCCGATGAGGGTGGATGCTCCAAAGAGGGGCGTCAAGAGGATGCCTTGAAGCCGATAATAAAGTCAGGGTTCATTGTTGCAGCAGCTAACCTTTTCCATCTAAACCCATGGATGAAGAGGGTCCTTTCAAGAACACTAGACCGATGAGGAGGGGCACGCATCCAGGATGCAGAGGGAGGTATGGTTACGACCATCCTTTTATAGGACTAGAGGAACATAGATTAATAAGGATGGATGGAAGATTGTTATGGGATTCTCTTCCCTTATTGTACACATGGTAAGATAGGGTCTTAAGGGAAAGTATGGGTTTTCTTTTCTTATCTTCAATTATTTTCCCATCCTTATCATGTACACAAGTTCATGCCTTAGTCCAAGGATTTTCTCTTATTAAACTCTTCCTTCTTCTCAAGGTTGCAACTACAACTCATGGAAGTACGTGTAGTTGTCCAAAAGAAAGGCATTTAATAATTTCCTAGGATGGAAACACATATGTTTATAAATTATTACCAATTTTTAGACAAAAACTCATAAAGGAAAATATATCGTTTTATGGCACATATTGGGTAACTTGATTCTCTCTATTTCTTTCTTTAGAAATGCATTAATATTATTTAGTGCATCAACATTGTGTTTCCTTTCTTGGCGAGATAACCAATATTTTAATTATCCAAAGCACCATGTAATTTTTTTTTCCTTGGAAACTTGACAACTATTTCATTTATTTGTTTATTCATAAAGTCATGTTCATTTTTTATGTGCAAAACCTCTTATTTATCTAACTTATGCCACAAGAACTCATATCGCAAAGGTAATTAATATTATTATTCCACAAATAATACTATTGGAGGAAATTACTTGTCAAATCATGATTTATATTTATAATTCAATTTTATCAAAATTGAGGATATTAGACTCTACCTTTGTGCATGTAAAGCTCTCAATCTTCCACTACTTCCCCATCCCCTTCTTTCATGAAGAAAAGCTGAAGCAAGCTCCATCGAGTGAAGAAGAAATTGTAGCTAGTCCTCTTCAAGGGTGTTGAAGAGGCGGTGATCTTCTCCAAGTGAAGGAGAAGGCAAAGGCTAAAGATCCAAGAGGAGAAGCAAAGTCCTTCAAGGCAGAAGACTTGAGCTTGAGTGGGTAAGACCTTGGAGAAGGCTAAAGACTCAAGCTAAGTGGGTAAGCTCCTTGGTAAGGTGGAAATCTCCTTGTGGTTGAATGGGTAAGTTCTTTGGTGGTCTATTGTTGTAAATCTCTTTAGTGATATAATAGAGAAAATAACTTGCAAAGTCCTAAAGGTTGACCTCTCTAGGTAGTGGACCGACTCACTTCTAGTTTGAAGTGTAGAACCACTCTACATCCCTTTATCAATTGCTTGTTATCAATCTCTCTCATCCTTGCTATGCTTGTTAGATAGGACTTCAAATTGCGATTAACTGATTGCTCCTAATTGATATAATTTGAAGGTATAATCTATTGTGTGAGAAATTTTGTAGCTCTATTCACCCCCTAGAGCCCTTAGATCCAACTATTTCTTTCTCAAAAAATCACTTGTATCTTCATTTAGTAAGAAATAAAATAGTGTTGCTTCATCCACCACCGACCCCAAATACATGGCGGTTGGCTCTTTTTGTGCACAAGTCTTACATATGCAATAAGTGCTAAATGATTGTGGATTTTCTCTATCGTCATGAAAAGAGTGGGACCCAAGAGGGGATACACTCCTTACTAAATTTGATAATAAACTCATCTATCTTAACATACTTTCAAACATACTCGAATAGACATAATTTTTTTCTCAAATGATGATATACAAAAGAGACCAAAGTATAGTAGCGGAAATTTATTTCATGACAATATTTAATTTAAACATGATTAAAAAAATCTTCCATTTAGGATTTACTAGAAAGTTACAACATAAGGTTCTAAGTAGAGGGATTTCTAATCTATCTCAACTCTGCCTCCCATTAAGAGTCTTGTCCATCAGCTAGATCTACGTATCCATGCAATGTCCTCCATGGCCAACTCCTTAAGTTGTGCTACCTCTAGGTGGGTTGAAAAACAACACTTAGGAGGAAGAAAATAAAAGGAAAGGACGTCAGCAAAAATTTGAGTATGTGTATAAAATAACAACTAGACACGAATTTAGAAATTTCAAAAGAAAAGCATCAAATTAAAGGATGATCAAGAGGATTAAGTGCCAAAAAAGTTATATCATGCCAAAAGATGAGGCATGTCTACTAAAGGATGTTTAGTAGGGTAATTTTGCCTTTAAAAATGTTCCATGAATAATAACAACAATAAATTTGTGCATGTAATAAATAAAAACTAAAGTTATTTCAAGAAGGATTGAGACATTATTGGATCTCAACCTAAACATATGGGTGGAAAAGCACACCCTAGGCGGAAAAGCACACCTCTATAAATAATGGGTGGAAAGCACACCTTGGGCAGAAAAGCATGCCCCTATAAATATGGTTGTACATATGTACCACTATAAGAAATAAATCTAGTCTAAGCATGCACATAAATAGGGAAAGGAAAGTATAAGTTTAGTCCATATGAAATAATAGGATGAGAGCATCCAAACATAAAGCATGTGGGGTCAGAGGACCCATAATTATTGTCCAAGAAAATAAGAATTTAAAATGATGACAAAGATAACATCTAGTCATGCCTCATTAGGAAAGGTTATTTTGGTCATAAAAGCAATGCCCTAGATAATAGAAAAGATGCACATACCTTAACTTGAGTCGTTAAATCATAGATGGAGTCTACATATATTCAGGGTCAAAATACTAATTCCATCTTAGTCCACAAGCACCCTATTAAAGACATTCATAAGAACTCGACTACATTTGTGTTAATTATATAAACTCTAAAAATGTCATTTTATTATTAGTGATTTAGATCTTCAAAATGATATTATGTTGTGGATTATATTTTATCAAGTTCATAACATATTTTACTTTATTTTTTAGGCTTATAGATTATTAATTATGAATTTTTAGGAAATCCAAACAATTAAATAAATCCATAAAATTTCATATTTATTATGTTGGAATTAGGTGATACAATTGGTACCATTGAATAGAATATAACTTTCTAAATTTACAACGTGTTTTATTTTGATTTGTCCAACTTATAAATAATTAGCTATGAATTTTAGAAATATTAAACCATTAAGAAAATCCTTGAAACATCATGTAGTTATTATATTTAACTTAGGGGATAAGATCAATATCATTTGATAGAGAAATACATAACGAATCCAAAACATGTTTTGTTTATTTTTTCTGAGCTATGAATAATTTACTATTAATTTTGAAAACATCTACGAATCACAAAATCTTGTAATTTTCTACTATTTGTTGGTCTGTGATTGTTCATGTTGTGGAATGCACAGTCTTCTATTGTGTGTATGATGAACTTGTAAATTAACGATAGTTAATATTGTGGGTTTAAAATCCAAGGATGTTACACCATTATGACATATTTATGTGTATTGTTAGAGAGGGCTAGACCGTTACCACCAATAGATCATGAGCTAGGATGAGGAAATTAATATATTTGAAATAAGATTTAGGGGATAAAATCTTATTCCAATTATTGTGTATGGAATGTTTATATATAGGTCTTAGACACCCATCATTGACTCAAAAAAGGCACAAATTTATTATGTCTATTATGTCATATACATCTACCAAGAAGAATGTATAATGCATAGTTTGTTCAAATGTGTATAGTCTAAACAAATGTAGAATAGTTTTTGTATATCAACTCATCTCCAAGATGGCCCATGGACTCTTTTAATGAGTGTTTTTGGTATATGGAAAATAAGTTGGAAGAATAAGATGTATGAATTTCCTTTGTGGTGTGTTTGGTGGCATGGAAGTGCCACAAATTCATCTTGTATCAAGCTATTACATGAACTTTAGTGGTTTATTATTCTCCATGCAAAGAAGTTAAATAATATTGGAGTTTCAAGCCAAATTATACCCACTATGAAGATAAGTAAGTCCTAATCTAAAATGCAAAATAGTATCATTATTGAAATTTCTTTTTAAAGTAATTGATGCAATGATATTGAACTATAAGGAAGATGGAATTGAGGTAATCATTAGTAATTACTAATAGGATATATGTGCAATAGAAAGTCATTAAGTCAAGGGTTGTTGGACCCTTTTCCAATGTGAGAGTATGATAGTATTATTTATCCATGAGTATATATACAACAAATCATAAAGTGGAATCAACTTATCTCTACAACTAGATGGAATCACCTTAAAGATCGATATTAAGAGTATAATGTCTTATAAAATGATATAAAATAGGGGACTAAATGAGGCACTTGATCTGTGAGTTAATATTCCAAAAGTATTTTTCATGTGTTGTCACTTTGGTCATTTGAGGACATCAAGTAGCTCATGTTGTATCCAAGATGTTTCCAAGAAGGAACGTGATGTGTCTAGTTTACTATTTATATGAATTTACTTAGGAGAAATAAATAATGACTTCAAACATAATCATACGAGAAATCAAACTATAAATACTTAATTATTCACAAGTACCTCAAATGGTTCACACTATTCAGGATAATGGAAAAGGAAATATAAATGAAATGGTAAACATGATCACTCATATGATGGCACCCCCTTCTAAATGGAATTTTAAACCATGCGGATTTAGTAGAACTTCTACTCATGATGCTTTGGTTCCTAGTATATAGATCTCTGGTTTCCTTTTATGTACATCATGTATATAGTCATGCAAAAAAATGAGATACTACAGTCAATGTAAGTGGCTTAGCTTATACAATAAGATGAAAACTTACGATATGAAAGACTATAGCAAGTAGAAATGCATAAATGATGGCATGAATCATTAAGCATTATTAGGAACTACATTTATGCGATTTTTGTAATATTATTATGTTTCCCACATTTTTAAGGTTTCTCTTTTGATATTTATACCTTGTTATATGTTAATGACCATGATTGGTACACTATGTACCCCTGATTGACACGTTGTGCCCATAATTTTTTGTAACATCCCAGATTTTTTGTCGATGTCGATTTTGAAGGATAAAGATGAGAGCAACATGAAATGTTAATGTCAACTATTGTCAAAGTTTATCACACACAATTGAAGACTATATGTACATGAATAATCATAAATCACCAAAACTGTAGATTTATGTGACTATATACTAACTTGATAGCATCTTGAAAATAAATGTATAATTGAACATGTACAAAACTACAGAGGGTCTACAATAGCTCTCCACCTAAACTTTCTCACAACACTTGTAACTTCACACCAAATCCATTTCATTTTCTTGTATAAGAATATTCAAAATACCATCAAAATGCCAAAACATAACTTAGCCTTGATTGCATTAATAAACCAACAAAGTATTTCCATATCAATTGTTTTTTCTTCAACTATTCAAAAATATCTCCAAGTAACACCATTTCTCATTATTTTACAAAATAGTTACTCAAAAGGATACCAACCACCATTTAGAAACTTTTATTTACCTAATGCCATTATTTACTAATCCATGGTCATTTTGTGAAAATAATCCTAAAAGTTTGGTATGTTATTTGTAACCCACCTCAAAATTTGAGCTAGCTCAACTCATTTTTTTTTGAAGCAACCACCACCATGGATTAGCTTAAGTTCGGGTACAATTATTTGGCAAGCCCTCCTCCCCTCCCGGACAGGCCCAAGGAGGAGCTTGAGGCAGACATTCACTGAGGTACACATGTGCTAACTCTTGTGGGTACGCAGCAATTCTAATGTTGGGAGCTGGCTTCTTGAGAAACCATTTTGCCAAGGAGTCAGCTAGGCGATTGAAGTTCCTAGGGCAATAGGCTATCCTGCAGCCCTGGGTGGTTCTCAATTTACGAGCTACCACAGTTGTTAAACTAGATAAATATGCTGGTGGCTCAGTGTCCCTCTGGAGGAACTTAACAGACAATTGGGAGTCGGAGAGGATGCACGTCGAGTTGCTCCCCCGATCGATCAGCACTTCTAGCCCCATCCAAATAGCCTGCATCTCCCCCTCCAAGGGGTCGTTTCCTGGAAGTTTCCGAGCACCACCATCAAGCCACAAGCCCTGGTTGTTCTGTAAGACCCAGCTCATACAGATGGCTCCTTTGCCTTCGTCCACCGCCACGTCTACATTGAGATACTCGTCAGATCCGGGGCACAGCAGCCTGGGCTCCGGTTTTGGATGTTGCTGACCGTCCTATTGCCGGCGCTCGACGGAAGCTTCTGAGTAGGCTTGGACCTCGCTGCGGATTCTTGTTACAATCACTTCGGCCGGTGTAGTGCGATTTTCAAAGACGAAGCCGTTCCGGCTCTTCCACAGCATCCAATAGGTAGTAAGGAAGGTGCTCCGCCACTCCTCGGCCTCAGGCATGGGCCTGAAGTTCAGTGTGACCCATTCTGCGATAGATGAGGGCGCAAAGAAACCAGACGGCAGGTGTCGAGCAATCAAAGACCATAACCGGTGGCTTTCGCGACAGTCTCGCACAACATGTAAGGAGGTTTCTTCTAATCCACATCTCTTGCAGGCGGCAGATGTGGTCATGTTCCGCTGGTACCTTAGGTGATTGGTGAGGAGATGATCATGTCCCAGGAGCCAACCAAACACCCGTATGCGTTGAGAAACTTTGGCCTTGGCAATGGCCTGCCAGCACCCCTCTGTGCCATGGGCTCGAGTTAGAATGAGTCGTGAGTAGGCTTTCGCCGTGGAGAAGATACCATGGGTACCATGAGGCCAGTACCACCCATCGGGTCCTCCATCCGAGTGTGGGTGACCGGTCAGGAGAATGTCCTCCGCCGATTCCTTACTAAACCAGGCTGCAATGAAGCTTCTGTCCCAGCCGCCTTCATCTGAACTCATACTGCTGACCGTGAGGTCCTATAAGCTAGGGGGAATCACCAACCCAGGCTTGAGGGATGGCGATTGTCCGCTTCTGGTCCAGGCCTCGGACCAGACGTTGATGTTCTGTCCATCCCCAATCGTCCGACGTGCTTCCTGCCGTCCTTCGATTATAAGAGGTCTAATTGCCCTCCAAATAGGCGAGTCGTTCAGGGCGATAGTATCTCTTCTACAATACTTATTGTGCATCATCTTGACCCATAACGCCGGTCTGCAACAGATGAATTCCCACGCAAGCTTCATCAATGATGTTGTGTTCTGCTCCCTGGCGTTGCGAATACCCATGCCTCCCTTGTCCACAGGGGCAATAACCTTATTCCAGGCCACCAAGGTAACGCCCTTCAAGTCAGCCTTTCCAGACCACACGAATCTTCGAATGAGCTGGTCGATCCTGTCACAAACCGTGAGGGGAATAGCTGAAGTTTGCATCAGATAAGAAGACGAGTGGGTTAGGACAGATTTCGCCAAGGTAATCCTGCCCGCGAGGGAGAGGCACTTGTTGGCCCAGCCCGCTATCTTAGCTTCGATCGAGTTCATGACAGAGAGATACAATTCCTTCTTCTTCCTGTGGTGGACGATTGGAACCCCCAGGTGCTTCCCAATCTCGCTCGTCTCCAGCATGCCAAGCTTCCTGGATATATACGACTTCTAGTTGAAAGGGGTGTGCCTTTGCTAAAGAAGATCTGGGACTTTTCTTTGGAAAGCTGCTGTCCGGAGGCCTTTTCAAACTCCCTGATACACCGTCTAATGACACGGGCCTGCTCGCCTGAGGCCTCTCCAAAAAGCATAATGTCGTCTGCAAAGCAGACGTGAGAGATGCTGGTCCTGCCTGCGCTGAAGGTAGCTGGCTTCCACCTTCCCCTGGACACCGCATCTTCGATGGCTTGGCTCAAACGATCCAGGCACAGAACAAAGATGTACGGGGATAGAGGATCCCCCTGCCGAACTCCTCTAGACGGGTAGAACGCTTCTGTTTCGCTACCCTGCCACAAGGTTGTCGAGCCGGACGAGATCACATCCATGATGATCGTCACTAAGTTGTTCAGAATGGGAGTGCGTCGAAGAGTGTCCCGGATGAAATCCCAGCTCATCATGTCATATGCCTTGGCTAGATCAAGCTGAATAGCCATCAGATGGTGTTTAGATCTCTTCTTCTCCATGGAGTGTATGATCTCCTGAACGAGGACAGTGTTATCACTGATCCGCCTTCCTGGGACGAAGCTCGACTAGGCTGGATTGATCCAGTCGTTGAGGTACGGTTGAATGCGCGCCACAATGATCTTCATCACCACCTTCATGCAGACATTGTTCAGTGAAATGGGCCTAAGTTGTGCGGATGACTCGGGCTTGTGCTTCTTGGTTATAAGCACCATCAACGCATTTGCTAGGTTTCTGTCCCATTGATTGCCTGTGAAAATGTTGCAAACAAAGGATGTTAGGGAAAACTTGATGGTATTCCAGTTACACTGCAGAAAGTTTGCATCTACGCCATCCGGCCCGGGAGCTTTGAGTTTCTCCATAGAGAAAAGGACTTTGCGCACTTCGTTCTCGTCGGGAAGCCTACCCAACGCGGCACTTTGCTCTGCCTCTAACATTGGGAAGGCTCTTGGATAAGCAGCGCAGCTTTGGATTCGAGCTCCAGGTCTATCTTCTGTGTAGAGCTTTCTGAAGAACCTCCCGATCATGCTTTGGATTTCCTGCTCAGTGTCACACCATATGCCATTCTCGTCTTTCAATCTAGAAATTATGTTCCGCCATCGTCTCTCCTTCACAAACGCATGGTAGAATTTTGAATTTTTGTCCCCGGTACGGAGCCACTCGCAATGGGCGCGTTGCTGCCAGTCTAGCTCCTCCTGCTTAAGCACTTCATTCAGCTTGAACTGGATGTCTAGAATTGTGTTTTCCGTCTCAGGATCATACGCCCGAACAAGGTGTTCCTGGGCCAACAAAAGTCGCGTTTGGAGAGCACGCTTGGTGCGAGTTTTCTTCTTCTGTTCAGCGTTGTTCCATGTCACTGCCTTGGAAAGGAAGGTTTTGGCAGCAGCCGTGAAGTTCAGTTTAGGTAACCATTCGTTCTTGAGCAAATGTTGGAATCCCTCGATCCTCTGCCAGCTTGCTTGGGTAGTAATACGGCGCCCTGTAGGCTTGTGATTCCCTTGAGTCTCCACCCTTAGCAGGAGCGGGGCATGGTTCGAATTGACCCTCTCGACCACCTCCACTCGGCAACTGTGATTCATCGCAAGCCTTGTCGGGTTGCCCAAGACCCTGTCGAGCTTCTCCTGGAGAAGCCCCCGTTTGAAAGTCATGCGAGGCCCACAAGCTTCTAGCTCGACCAGGCCCGCCCCGTGGAGGGCATCGCTGAACTCAGCACAGCTACGTCGGTCATGGCCCTTGCCACCTATCTTCTCCTCAGTGGGGATGTACGCGTTGAAATCGCCCATCACTGCCCAAGGTAGGGTAGTTGTTTGCGCAATAGAGTGCAGCCTATTCCACAGCAGCCGTCGCCCCTCCCTTATGGTGCTTCCATAGACAAACGTCAGCATGTAACTACCGTCTACACATCAGTGTATGAGTTGGCGGTGGCTGAGGACAATTTCCATGTCCGAGATAGGGTGCTTCCACAGAAGCCAGATACCTCCTGAGTAACCAATTGCCTCCACCCAATGAGAGCAGGGAAAGTTCAGCCCCTTGATAATGGCCTCCGCCTGAGCGCCGCTCGTGCGTGGCTCGAGAACAACCAGTATAGAGATACGATACTTATTAACTAGCTCCTTGACTACGCCTTGGGTATCTTTCTGGCAGATACCTTGCACATTCCAGCAAAGAACGTTCATTTAAAGGGGTTAGGATTGGATCCGCCCTCACCTTCCTCCATAACTTCAGTAGCTTCCTTCATGCCCTTGCGTCCCCTTTTCTTGGAGCCTAGGTCTAGAGGCTTTGTTAGAGAAAGGATCTTCCTATTACGCAGGTGAATCCCTACGCTTCCTCGCCCAGGGAAAGGGAAGATGTGCGCCCGTGGTGGACTGATAGCTTCGATGACAAAGGGTTGGACTTGGATGTCGTTGATGCCTGCTGCAGTAGGAATAGCGCGCCCTGTGGTGGTTTCATCACCCCTCAGCACCACCGCAGAGTGTGTATTCTCCTTTCCTTGTCCATTAACATTGTGGGTTGTTTGGCTCTGGTCTTGTGGCTGAAGATTTCCCGCATTGGATTCGCACAACGGTGGGCGTTGATTGTTGCTGCTCGTCTTCTTCTCCTTCCTGTGGTTCTATTTCCTCACACTCCAGTCAATTCTCGTAATACGTTCAGCTACTTCTTCGACCGCCGGCGCTTCCTCGCTATCAGACTCCATGATATCTTCGACCTCCGGCGTGTCCAGGTTCGCAAACTTGTTGTGAGTTCTCACTGATTTCGGTACCTGCTCCTGTGGTTTCCGCCTTGGCTTCCGCATCACAGGTTGCGCATGAATTGTTTCTGCAAAGGCTTCCATACGCTCCTTGTCTTCCACACCCCTTGTTCCTCCCGAGCCGCTCTCGTCCTCCACCACCTGAGGTTGGGGTCGGTTCACACACTCCCCTTCTAGATGACCCGCATGCCCACAATGGAGGCAGATGTGGGGGATATTCTCGTACTGAACTATGAGTCTTTTCCCTTCCACGAACACCGCAGGAACAAGCGGCTTCCCGGTCTGCAACTCGACCGCAATCCTCGCAAACTTCCCCCGCTTCTGATTTGTGGTATTTGTGTCCACCTTAATCGTTTTACCAATCCTATTCCCGACTGCCTCCAGCAGCGTGTCCTGGTAAAGATGGATGGGTAAGTTAGGGATACGGACCCATGCAATGAAGGATTCAGGGTGCGTCTTCTCTGGAGAGAAACTAGGGTTCCACCGCTGCACTGTCAGGTAGGAACCGAACAAAGGCCACAGACCTCCTGTTAGGGCCTTCAAATAGTCGTTTAGCTTCTGGAGTTGCACAAGATAATAATCGTTATCTAGGTCGATTAGGTTAAAGCCCCCATCGGGTGCCCATAGGAGACGAATCTTGTCCCGCAACGTCATGTATCCAATTTCGTGAGCGATGAGTTTGACGACCACGGCGTATTGCCAAGGCTTCAGAAGATTAGAACGTGCTTCCTCCTTGAGACTGAAGGCTGGGAATCCATCCACCTCCGATTCAATGATATCTTCCTGTTGTAACTTGATTCCAGTTTTATCTGCATCGATCTGGATGTAGCCGTGAGCTTGGTCATGGTTTCCGGTCACCGCCGCTTTATATTGCATCGGGCGTGCCGACGGCGGGCTGACCCCCGCCCCCTCTCCGTCCTTCTGTGTAGCATGTCCGCCTTGACCCGGGTGACCGAGCGGCGGAAGGGCCGCATCTTGTCCTTCAACCTCCATTTCCATCCCATTCTCCTGCTGCTTATGACTCCCCGCCTGTATGTTTTCACCATGGCCCTGCTGGTTCGAGAACTGGAACTGCAGCCCCGTGTTCCCAATAGGGATCGTGCTACCCCTTGTTCCGCCCGGATCACCATCATCTCCCTGGGATCCAGTTTGCCTAGGTAACCCTAGGGCGCCGCCGCTGCTCATCGTGCCTCTCCTCAGATCTAGGTATATTGCTCTCAAGCTAGCTCAACTCATTTTGATTGTAAGAGTCATTGTCAACATCCTAATTTCTCATCTTTAGGTCATTACTTTTCATGTTTACATATTTAGGGTTTCATCCAAAACTTGTGAACAACAACTGACTATCACTATAGGTTCATTATCTTTCATCAAGATTGATGTTATAAATTTTACATTATAATATTGTATTATAAGATCTAAATATGTCCTCAACTCAAATATCAGATATAAAACTTATGTTTTCAATATAAGGTATGGGTTACATATATTAGGCCAATCTAATATGAGTGACTTCACATAGATATACTCAAAAAAATTCAGCTCAAGTGAGACACATTCTTGCATCATGCACACCTAAGGAAAAATAGCATTCTCGATATGAAGGTTTCACAATTGTCCCACTTATAGTTGAATATGATATTCACAAGCTCTAAACACTCGCGTTAAGGCCAATTTGAGTCAAAACGTGACTTCTAACCCCAATAATTGTGTACATGTCATAATTTATGCTCAACTCTTACTTGAAGGTGAGACCACTAGATTCTTCATAGGTAACCACCAACCTAAGTTGAATACATGTCTCATATACTATATATAGGGTTTTGGGGACTCTCCCTCACCTATATAGAGATTGACATATGTACAACAGCCTATCAATCCAGGGTTAGGTCCCCTCACATGAAGACTAGGGTTCAACTTTACTATATGAACCACATATTAGGTGACGAGAACTCATAAATCAAACATTTTATATCTTGGGACTAATAAGTCACATATTTTATATTTTTACATATCTAAAAAAAATCATATATTTAATTTAGGTCTTCATACCTTCTCTCATAATTGTTTCACCCTCTTTGGAGTCCACCCTATCACATGTCCCATACTTGAGGTCCTCCTTCCCAGATATCTAGAGTCTCATGTTGGTTCAAACCATATGTTATTCATCAAATCACAACTTATACAAGCCTAAATACATGATTACATGAAATCCCACTAGCTACATGTAGCACAAATCGATTGACACACAAGCAATATGTATAATTTGTAGTGCTAGTCTATTTGGGATTGCATGATTGAAATTTATATTAAATCATCAAAAGATAACTTGAACTCTTAAATTTTAACTTAGTTCATCATATATCAAACTCATATTATCATTGTCAAACTTATGTTTGTTAGGACGTCTACATTTATCCTAAATACTATGGATTTGGGTGGTTCTATTTCTACATATATCATCTAGAAACTCTCATCTATACCAACACTACATCTCTTTCTTATGTTACACTGACACCTATTGCATTCTATGTGTATCAAAAAATGTTCATACTTATGTACTTATATATGTACTTAGAATAGCTTCTCTCAGTGTTCAAACAAATGGTAGTAAAACCACCATGCTCCTGGTCAGTTAAATCCAAAACTCAAATGTCAGTTACCAACACACATCTAGAATCCTGGTACAATGACACTTGCAGAAATAATAATAACATGGTATGTATTTGTGTAGATATCCTAAGTGTGTGTTGCATTTCATCTATCTAGGCTCTATAGAACCTCTCCTCGCTCACTCCATTGAACATGCATCCCACACCACAGAACATTATAAGAGAAAGAGAAAGAATTCAAGAATTATACAAGTTTAAACCGGTTATAGAACATCTAGGAAGGCTACGCCTAATATAGACAAGATACTTCAGGTTACTATATCTTCATGTTTTCAAGTTTGCCTTCACTATAGTATCATGAGAAATTGTAGAGTGTTCAGGTGTTCATGCTCTGATGTCGGTTGTAACATCCTTGGTTTTTCTTTTCCCAATCCTGAGGGATCAAGATGAGCTAACATCAATTACTACCAAATTTTATCACACATAATAGAAAATTTGCATATACATGAACAATCAAAAATCAAATACAATATATATATGACTTTGTTACAAAATATTATTAGATCGTGAAGGTAAGTATATAATTGAACATGTATAAGACTTTATAGATCTACAATTCCACCTAGAACTTTCTTCCAATTTCATCTCTAAAATATTCATTTCCTTGTCTAAGAATGTTCTAAGAATGTTCAAAATACAAAAATCACTAAACAATAATTTCATTAATAAATCCACAAAATATTATCCATATATCTAGTTTTTCTTAAACTATTTCAAAATATCTCCAAGTAAAACCACTTCTCATTTTTTTACAAACTATTCACTCAAGGATATCAAGCACCATCTAGAACTTCTATTTCCATAATTCCATTTTTCATTAATATAAGCTCTTTTTACAAAAGATGCCTAGAAAATTTAAAATGTTACATTTACACGGTAGTGCACATCAATATGCATATGCATGACCATGATTGGCAATACAAGCCCATGATCCACCTAGGGTGTCAGGTGTCACTCCTAAAGATCCTTGATAATTTGACTATTAGAGGTACTCTAAATGTATTCATCAACAAAAAACCATAGTGAAACTTATTTGAAAACAAATAATTAGCTTGAAAGTAATTAATATAATATTAACAATAATTAGATTCCACCAAGATTTTATAAAGAATTGGAAGAGTTTATCATTCATAACACATGTCATTCTCCCAATAAGATTATACCTTCAAAACATGGATATTTTATTTTAATTTGGCATATAAGTTATTTACAAACCATACATCAAAACACTTCATGGTAAACCATAACAACCATACAAACCCTAAAACATCCTAAATATATGGACTATGTAGCTATATACAAGGATGAAATCTATAAAATATCTTCACTTTAAGTAGTGAAGTAACTTGGGGTGCTATCTCGGTAGGTGGGGGACGACTCAGCTTTGGGACATAAAACATTTATTAGTAGATTATTAGCCATTGTCTAAGAGAGAAGATATAACAACAAGAAAGGAGATCTAAGTATATCAAATCATGACAATACAACAATGTGAGACCCTTGAAAAAGGATGGACCTTGATGAGACCTTTTTGGGTTGAAATATGTGAATTGTGGAGGCACCACTAAGTTAATTTGTAAACCTAGAAAACTAGATGTAAAACTCGTAAAAGATGTTGGTTGCAATCTAAGATGCTAGAGTAGGCCAATCTAATGTGTTGGGAATGGATTGGGCACCTTAACGCTCCCTCTTTCATGTTATTTCCTGTCTAGGGAGGAGAACGAGCATGAAAAACCAAAGTCAACGGTTTAAACTTCAAAAAAACATTGTAGGTAGATAATTATAAAGGTTGGGGAGTGAGAATGTGATGGAAAGTAGTAGGATTATGATCCTTTGATGCTCATATTCTTGTGCCTTCCTTGGAGCTCATAAAAGAGAAGAAGAAGGCTAGATGGAGCCATTATTCTTATACTACCTTGCTTCATCTTTGTCTTATGGTTTTAAAGCATCTTCCTGACCCTATTCGACGTTTGAGCTATCTGAAGATGACTAGGGACAACGATGAATAGCTAGGAAACTTTGAGGCGGAGGATGGCCTCTAATGTTAGGGAATATATTACTCTGTGATTCCTCCAGCATCTATGAATGCCAAAATCTTGATTAAGGCTTTGGAGGGGCCTTATCTGTAGACCTATTATCAAAAGTACGTGCTTAGGCATGGCTTTCAATGTTTGAACAAGCTCAAACTAAAACATTTAGAGTAAGCAAAAGATCTCACTTATATCTAAAAAGTACATAGGAGTATTGTTAAGAGTCCATGCCTACATTAGTTCTTAAATTTGGTGTGGGGTCTATGGTAACAAATACAGGTTGTTAACACTCTTGCACGGAGATATTCTTGACCGCCTTGTGTAGGTGTATAGTATATCCATGCCGACTATGGAGTTTTGCCACAATGATATGTTTGTTAGACTTTGGCGGGATTGTAACTTTAGAAGGTCTGAATCTTTATCTAGACGCTTAATCGGCCTACACCTACGCAGACAAGCTGTCAAGGTAAAGTTTTGTTATTAATTGTTGTGTTGTGCAGGCTTTTGGGGTGTCATGGTGGATTGGTAGGGTATGGATATTTGAGGCATCGTTTGGCCACTTTTGAGCCTAAGTTTGCAAGGTGGTCCAGAATGGGGTGCTATAGATGCCCTCTCAAGGCAACTATGATATCCTGACCTTTTAGATTAATTAGAAAAAAAATGAATTTGAATGTTAAATAGTGAATAGTGAAAAAAATCGTTAGATAAAGAATGGATGGATTAAAAAATATTGAGTAATGCTGGTCAACGAAGGTTTTAAGAAAATAGATCTTTGGAAAGCTTGCATGCATATATTTTGATGATTTACATATGCATTTAATAAAGGGAGTCTTTCGTGTCTTGTTGACGCTTCTTATTTTGGAGTGGTGAAATAGATTTGGAGGTAATTGAATTTCTGGATGAACTGCTTGCAAGATTGAAATTTTTTAATGATGGACTTTCTGTTTGGGAAATAATGTGCCTTTTTTAATTCAAATTAGGGAAGTAGTCTGGCAACTCTTGATTGAGGGAGTCAATTAGAATCTGGTTTGAAGAAGGTAATCGTCTTAGTCTTGATATTTCAGCATTACTCAGTCAAATGCCCCGGCATCGAGAGATCAATTGCTGCGATGGTAGTTTGACGCATGTTAACTGAAATTAGTTGGCAAGTTGTATGAACAAAGTTTGATCTTAGTTGTTAACTTTTTGAATTTTGAATGGTTTATAAACTGACCGGGATCATAATAAGGGTGTGAGCGTATAACTTCGAACATAGCTGAATAAAAATAACGCCTGGTTCCGAAACCAGCGTTTCTCCCTTCTTCTCTACCTCCTGCAATCAGGGCCACATCCTTTTGATAGCCTCTCATTATTTGTCATCGCATAACTAATTGAGGATATTATATTTAAAATGCTTAGGGCTGCAAACCGGTCCAATTCTGGGGGAGACCATCTAGACATAATTAAGTTGATGCTCACAGAATACCCCCCCCCCCCCCCCGCCGGAGCTCTCTCTCTCTCCTTTGGTACTTGTAGGACATTGAGGCTACCTTTTGGGGGAGACCATCCTAGACATAAGCCGGTAAGGCCCCTCGAACTACATGCAAATGTTGACGCAGTCAAGGTGGGCGAGCAGCAGCTTCCCTCGTCGGACTTTGCCATAGCTGCAAAGAGAGACCAGCTCAGACCAAAATTAATCTAGCAGAGGCAAAGGTTGTGAAATCTGTAATAAATAGTAGATGATCGGAAGATATAAATTATATATCATTTTTATCAATAGAATAAGATTTATAAATATATGACCTTAAATTGGAGTGTGATATTTTGAATACCTGGTGTATATAAGAAACAACACATAATTTGCTAGTCATGCATGATGAGATGATATAAGTTGGAGATGAAATGACACAATGATATAAGTGGGGGAGGGGTGTGCTATGGACCCTAGTCTCCACGTGGCTCGATCCTAAAGCTCACGATCACTGGATCAACCACCAGAACTAATCTAAGGTAAATGTTCTGAAATCCCTTATAAATAGTAAGATTATCCAAATATAGTAAAATCATATGCCATTTTCACCAGCATAACGAGACATATAATTATATTACCTTAAATTGGGATTTTGAAATTTTTAATAACATGATTCATATAGGAAATACATAATTTACTAGCCATGCATGAGGAGATGATATAAGTTGGAGATGAGATGACAAGCAATAATATAAGTGGGGGAGAGGGTGCGCTATGTGCCCCAATTTCCACGTGGCTCAATCCTAAAGCTCGGGATCACGGGATCAACCACCATAATTAATCTAATAAAGATAAATTTGGTGAAATCCCCAATAAATAACTAAATGATGCAAATATAATGAAATTATATACAATTTTGATTAGCATAATTAGACCTAAAATTATGACCTTATATTGGGTTTTGCAATTTTTAATAGCCTGATGTATATAAGAAATTAATTTTCTAGTCAAGCATGGTGATATATTAAAGTTTTAGATAATTGACAAATATGGATATTTTGAACTCTGATGATGATTATAAAATGATCTGATCTTTTTCTTTTGTAAGCGCATATGAAATAGATCTCAAAAACAGTAATGGTGATGAAAATCCTAACTTCACATATAATATGAGCCATGGGTAATGGGTTGGGTTAGGATGGCCCAAGCATTATTGGTCTGAATGACATTGAGTATGAAATCTAATACATAATGTGTCTTTGACCTAGCATTGATCTTTATTTTCCAATATCCACTCTTTTTACTCAGAAACAACAAAAAGTTACGGTTTATCCTCCTATTAAATGAGCTAGTGATATTGTTGATGTTGATTCTATGTACCCCTTGAATCTTTGTTGGCTTTTACTTGGATGAGATAGTGTTCCCTATTCAATAGGTTTCCAATTTTCTATAATTATATTGTATATACACCATCATTAATAAAATTTCCAATTTTACTATTTTTGTATATTAATTTACCAAAGGGTGTGGCAATTAGATATCGGTGTTGATATTGAGTAGGGGCATTTCCCTTTGTCTTTGACATTGGGTAGGGTTGTATCTATTGTTGTGAGTCATTCTCTTCATCATATGGGTGTTGTGGTCAAGTGGTTCTTAGAGGCCTTCCCTCTCACCTTCTAAGGTACATGGTAGAGTAATTAAGATTTCTTCATCGGTGCCTTTGCAAGTGGAAGAAGAATGTAACTCGTTAGGAGGAGGTGTGTGGAAAAAGAAGGTAACATATTGGGTGAGGAAGAGGTAGAAGCCTAGTAGAGGAATTGAGTAAGGAGGCAGACACCATTAGGGATGAGACAGAGGGCATGCACGTCGGTATGAGGGGATAGAGGTTGTAGGTGCCCAGCAATCACAAATTCAAAAACTAGAATGTCTAAATAAAAAGTCAATTTTACAGGGAGGTTGGGTGAAAGTAGGTTGTTTAAGGCAACAGGAGTGAGAGGAGAGCAGAAGGTGTCGGTGTTATCAGAGAGTCGAGTTCTTATCTGGGTGAAAACATTGGGAGGTGTTTTACAAAGTAGTCCCAATCATTTGAAACTTTCTAGTCGTCATTTTAGAAGTCTCATGTCCACAAAACACAACCAAACACATGTTTACTAATAAAAGGGAAGAATTGTAGTCCAACATACGTGTGTGAGAACTCATTTTTTTATTTTGGTTTCCTAGAGAAGTGTATGGTGGTTTTTACATCACATGTTAGAATGTTAGAGATAATTTGTTTTGATTATATGTGTATATATAATGAAAGTGTTACCGCACATGAAAGGCAATAAGTATTCATGCAATCTAGATGAGAGTTCAAACATTCAACATCAATCTAGATGAGAGTTCCTAGATTTAGGTGCAGAATCTAGATCATTTAGAACCATAATAAAGGTTAGGCTAGATAGATAGCTTAATAGAGTTCAATTTGAGTTACGATAATATGAGTTTGATATCATTTGTACAAGTGTGAATTTAAGGCTACAGTACTATGTTTTGATGTTCCAAGATAAGTTTGATCATGCAACCCTAGCTAGTTTCAAATATATATATGGAGTGTTTGTTTGTGCTAATCTTAGCTAGTGGAATTGTATTCATCATCTACGTCGCTTTGCGTAAGTTTGTATATGATATGGGACATGTGGCTTGGACCAACATGGGCCTCAATCTCTTTTTGCAAAGTAGGGCCTCTAGTATGGGACATATAATGGGGCAAATTCCAGATAGGGTGAAGCCAAATGGGAGAAGGTCAGAGGGTCTAATGTCTACAATATGAGAAATATGAGATCCACAAATCATGATATATGTGAGATTGAGTCCCAAGCTAGACAACTTTAAGTAATTGACTTAATTCATGTAGTGTGTGGTTCCTATGATAGAGTTGATCCCTAGTTTTCCTATTATAAGAACCTAAATCTAGACAAAGGAGCCAATTAAATACATGTGAAACTTCATTCGAGTGAGAGTGAGATCTCAAACCCTAGAATAAGTATTTGATATGTGATCTCCATGAATATGCCTCATACTTGGGTAATGGATCCAATTATAGGAATGTAGTATTTGTACCCACAAGTGAGAATTGGGTAAAAGATTATGATATGGGTAGAAACTTATGTGATTTGAAGATCATACTTGACTTTGATAGGTCTTAGCTTGAGTGATTAGAGCTTGTGGGGCTCATATTCAGTTACAAGTGAGATAATTACGAAAAATTGATGTTGATCAGTATGATTTTCTTTGCATAATGTATGGTGCATGAATGAATCTACTTAACGTAACAATATCTCATATGTGTGATATGTTACTCAAATAAGATGACCTAACATATGTACCAGTTATCTGATTTGATAAGGATACATGATGGTTTGATTTAAGGTGATGTTCTGATCATAGATTGCATGGCCAATATGTATATATGATAAATTTCATATCTAATGAAATACAATGAAGATACGATGATTGTGAGAATTCACATACTTTTAGGTGAAGCCCTAAAATATGCAAGCATACAATTTAACCACCTTAAATGATGAGTTTTAGTACGTGATATTGATGATAACCTTACAATAGAGTTTAGTTTGACCAAATTTTGAGGATAAATTTTCTTTTTAGGTGGGGTGCATATTTGTATATATGTTCATTATAAATTATTTGGATGATTGTATGATTGTTCATGTGCAAGTGGTATTAGTCATCTCTTCTGTGTCCTTTTAATGCCTTAGGTAGCATTCTCATATTTTTGTGCTATAAATTCAAAGATGTTACTTTAGTATATAATGTTTGAGGTTTTATCACATGCCAAGAAATATCATAGGCTTGGATTGAACTAGACACCTATTTTGACTTGTAATATTGTTGTCTCCAATAGTAGTCCTTTGTTTTAGTGTGAAAATTAGACCAATCCTAACAAAGATTCAAGAGGACGCTTCTAAGATTTGCAAGCCTTGGATCACTCCATGGATTCTATTATAAAAATTACACCAACAAACCTCTATTTCAATTTAAGAGTAACTAACTTTCCTACGAGCAAATGAGATGCTAACCTTACCAGGGACTTACCTATCCCTAGACAACGATCTTTTGCTCGTACCTTCATCTTTGCTAAGGAGAAGCCCACAAGAAATATTAGGTAGAACTCTCTTACAAATCCAAATATATTAAACACATTCAATCATATATACAAGATCGGACTCAATATTCACGAATTGCATAAGGGTTGAGTATGAGGTAATTATACCTTCAAGCATCCTTCGAATCATTTCAACCCTTTCAAATATCCTAGGACACTCCATGTTTGAATTAATGGGTAAACATATTTTATTAGTTCATATTTACTAAAAACAAACCCATATGGTTCTGTATCATTGGTATCTAATCTTAATTTCATTTTTTACTTAATAACACTCATGTTTTTTCTTCAAAATTTCAAAAATATATCTTTCGTGGTCGCAAGTGAGTGCAGAATAAATGAGCACCATGGGGGTAGACCAAGAGAAGCATATTTAAACCCAAAAGGTATTTTTCAATTCAAGAACAGAGGATCTTCAATAGATGACTTTAGCAACCTCGAGGTAGAATCTCATCAGTGTCAATTATTTCTACTTCTTCACTAGTGGGGAGAAGTCTAATATTCTAAGGTAGGCCTCCAATCCCGTACATCATGCAGCCTTATCAATCCAATTTAGAAGGTATTTGTATAATTATGCTATTAAGGGCATAAACCAACAATAATATTCCTCAATAGCTCCTATTATCTGAGGGCATTAAGAAAATTTAAAGATACATAGTTTGATTGCCGTGTGCAACATAGTCACATCCATTGTGCTACAACGCGCATGAATCATAACATCGACAATGACTAGGAAAGGCCTTCCAAGATAATGGGGATATATATCAACTTTTGAACTCCATATCTAGGACGACAAAACAAACTAGGAAAATGTTTTGTCATCATTAATTTTTTACCAAAATAGCATCTATTCAACCCCTTCGTACTTCACACATCTTTCAATTAACTAGAAGGGGCAGTTGGCCAACTCTTAACTCTCATAGGCAAGATCCCACATAGACATGGTGCAACATCAAATTTACACTAGAAATTTCTATCAAAATAGGAAAGTCAATGGGAAGGGCAAAGGGAGGGTAAGGTCTTAACCACACCCTTACCCATCAAGTATTTCATGTAAGGGTAACGATAATTCCATATTCCACCACTATTTACCTGTCCCTTACCCTAACTCTTACCAAATTTGACCATTATGATTACTAAAATATTGCAATATACATATAGTTGTCATAATAACACATAATTAATATCTATATACATTAATTGTTAATTTAAACTAACATTACAATATGTATCTTTAGTAGGTGAAGATAAAAAAATTGTAATATAAAATATGACAACTAAGTCATGAATTAGTGGCAACATCACCAATATCATCTGAACTAATCTACTAAAAGAAGAGCCAATTGTATAAGCATGGCTCCCTACATTGGAATTTAACTGTATCCTTCACATGTTCTATTGATGGTATTGTAGGCTTTCTAATGTGTGCCCCTGCATGAGGTTCATATTAAATGTGTAATAAATACAACAATAGTAACTTTACACCAACATGGACAGGTGCTTCCACGATCAAATATGAAGTGGTGTCAACCCTACAATCACTTCATTTGAGATTAAAAAAGACCACCAACATACTTGTTAAGGCAACAAGGCACCTAAGTGCACCTTAGTGTCGCCTAGTCTGGTATTAAAAGTATATAATTCAATTCATTTATCTATAAACCTACATATTTTTACAATTGTAATAAGTATTTTCCAATCATGTACATATACCTAGAGGTTATATGTGTAGATGGACACATATTTATGGTTAACTCACTTGTAAACATATATTCTACGACATTAAAGCATAAATAAGTTAGTTTGGTAGTACTCCCAATGAATAATAATGCCTAAAAACAAGGAGAATAATTATAAATAATGTAAGAGATAAAAATATCAATCAATATTGAGAGTTGAAGACATGGCCCCAAGTCTTAAGCAAAGTAGTCATTATTCTTCATAACATAGCCCCTATATTTGAATTGAAGGCACACAATAAGAAATGTGTGATATAAGTATTAAACCAAATTTATGTGTATATAGATGCCCCAAGACCTACAATAAATGACACAAGGCAACATATAGGCAAGGCACAAGGCAAGGTGCACCGCTTTGAGGTGTCTTGCCACCGAAGCAACTACCTAAGTGTATGCATAACATGTATTACAGTGCATGGAGATTTTACATCAAACCAACAATAAATGACACAAGGCAACATATAGGCAAGGCACAAGGCAAGGTGCACCGCTTTGAGGTGTCTTGCCACCGAAGCAACTACCTAAGTGTATGCATAACATGTATTACAGTGCATGGAGATTTTACATCAAACCAAACTTGACTACATGCCCTTACCTAGCAACAAAGCGACAGAATAAAACCGCTCAAGCATGGTGAAAAAAACGCTATCCCATGGATGGAAGCTAAAATCCCACATCCTAATTGCCAACATCTTAGGAGTCACTCATCTACCAATAGTTTATGGAGGTCATACCTAGCAACAACAGCAACAAATACATTGCTCAAGCATGGAGAAATGAAGCTATTGTCGCATACATGGAGAAACAACCTTACCTAGACAAAAATCTCACATCCTAATTCCCTACATCTTAAATGTTATCATCTACTAGTGGTTTACAAAAGTCCCAAGAGTCCCCTCAGTACAAAGGTTGTGTTCTCACATGCCTTTGGCGGCCTCCACAATATCAAATGTAGTTAATTAATACCATATTGATTCCCTTCATATCCTTCAGCATTATCACATGTAGGGATGAGCATTGGGTCGGGCTATATTAGGTTTTTTCTGTCCTATACCCAAACTCACATTTTAAAGTGTGTCTCATACAAGGTTTGGCTCAAATAAAATTAAGAAATGTCAGCCCATGCTCGGCCCATATAAGAAATCTGGTTACAAACCGGGTTCGAATTTGCCCATATAACATCTAATAGGATACCAATTTTTGCTAGATTTAACTTGCTAACATGAAAACTAAATTAGCATGATATATACTTTGTGGCCAACCTTTAATATGTACAAAAATAATATATATACTTTGTGATCTATGCAGCCAAAATATGTATACCTTAGTTGTGTGATCTGGTATATGCAATGAAATGGATATAGAAAGATCAACAAATCATTTTCTTTCACATGTGAATGTATGAGACTAAAAAAAATTAATGCAGCCTACAATGTTGTGTTTTTTTCTTCCTCATCCTATATGTATATACAATGAAATGTGTGTTGGAAGGACAAAAGAACTTGTCTTCTACATTGGACATATGAGCAAAAAATGAGCAGAATCTACTATGCACCGAGTTGGTTGCTTCTTTATTTTTCTTTAGTGAGCTAATAACATAACTTCTATGAGTATATATACGGACCAAAGTATGGATGTCATATTTTGTTCAGTTGTTAAAATATACATGGCTAAACAACAAAAGGCTCCATTTGAATGACACATTGAGATAAAAAAAAATGAAGTACATCTATATATCTATATATATCAATGATGGTTCTTACTAGTATCAATGCACTAATCATGTTGATTGATTACAAATTATCCATGTTGCCATTGGTTGGATACGTACTACATGTTGCATCAAAAAGATCTGTATATTTTTCTTTCACGAGAATCATAGATGTATAAATATACATATACAATATACATAAAACCTAAGCATGACATTTGAGTTTTTGGGCCTGGGCTAAGGTATGTACTCGGCCCTAATTAAAATATGAATTTAAATTTTAGGCCCCACCCACCCATATTATAAATCAGATTCACTTCTGGATCAGGTTATGTGGTATGGGTCACGAGTTGGAGCTGGATTGGGTCGGCCTAACCCGATGATCATCCCTAATCCTGCAAAGCCATGAATAAACATGTGGTTCAACTAGCTCTTTGAACCACGAATAGCCATGCAATTCAATATGCAACCCTAACCACACATGCATGCACGTGTGTATATATCACTCGTTAGTTGGCACTCTTTATGTAAAAGATATGTGTTTTTTTCATTTATCTTGTTTAACTATTTATTAACTATGTACGACAAACACATGCATGTGGGTGTGTGTGTGTGAGGGGGGGGGGGGGGGGGCGTGTATCTGTGTATAACACGTTTTGAGTTTTGAACAAGTAATATATGCTCAAAAACAATTCATTGTAAGAAACAAAACTAGATATGCCCAATATACTGTCTAAACACAAAACCCTAGTTGAACGCATACTACTTTTCAGAGCATTGATATCACTCGTGTTTTTAAGATCATTGAGCATATAGAAATCCGATAAAATATATATTTGTTCATTTATTAGAAATATAGCAACATTACAGACATGGGTCTAATACCATATTCAAAACAGATAGGAACACCAGCATCATCTAGGAAAACATCAAAAATTTAGAGGCCTAAAATAACCAACAGAGCAATCAAAAAATACAATTTAAATAAGGGAACAGCTACGTGCATGATGTTTTAGCAGTTTTTAACATACTTTGACTTTGGGTTATTAGCAACGCGGAGCTAATATATTAACAGCAGGGTTCAAGGACATACATCTAATACCATGTTGAAAACAGATAGGAAAATATTCCTCAAGGACACGAACAGCTTCTATCTGATGAGACATCAAAACTTGTAACCACGTTGCAAAAAAAAATAACATCAGCTACGGAGAACTACTTGCATGATGTGGCAGCAAGTTTATGACATACTTTGGCTTTGGCTTATTAGCAAAGTATGCCAAATATGAATTGACGCTTCATACATGATACAACCATAAAACTCCTAAAACTCATGAATACAACAAAAAAACATTGAGCCGAAGTCTAAAAGTATCTTGTGAGAGCAGTCTTCTAGAGATGCAACCATTCTTTCACCTTGGAACAGAGAGTCCAAACTCTAGTTAAGGGAATCAAAGTCAGTTGCAATATCTTAGCAGCAACAATTCAAAATATATGCATACATATACCCTAGAAGATCATGTGCATAAACAATAACAGAGTCACATCGTATATAGCATTGATTTATTACGAAGGAAGCAGTTATTGGTCTTTGAATTTTGGGTACTGACATTTAACAAAGCCACACCTTGAAACAGCACCAGTGATTGATCACGTACCATTGGTTCCATCTGGGAAAGTAGAAGTGTATTACATATTTAATTAAGCGAAGCGTGTGTGAATGCAGTAGTACTAAAGGCGAGACATAATATATATTGAGGCCAGTGATTGCGTAAGACAAATAGATAGAAACCAAAAGATATTTGGTGTGACGATGTACGCCAGATATATGTCTACATGGAAATGGAACAAAACAGTAATCATGGTAAGTGATCAGTATACACTAAATAAGATACAGAGTTCTTGTTTTTTGTGTATGGGTGTTTTTGTTTGTGTACGAGGGGTCCGATGTGTGTGCGCAGTGTGAATGTTATTAAATTCACCCTTGCAACAGAATGTTCAAGATAAGATTGTTGTGCAAACAAGATGCACATTTGCTATGAGCATAGATCTAGAATGTTCCCAAAGGAATTTCGGAAAGCTGAAATTTAGAATGTCGGTATATCTCTGGAGCGCAAGCAGCACTCAGATCATGTGCATCTTTAATTGCTTCAGTTCACAAGCTTACGAATGAGAAGGGTAAGACCATCATATCGAGAAGGCAAACATGCATGACTAGTAATGAAGCTTGCACAGAAACTTCAGCTCACTGCATCAGCAGCAAGAACATATATCACATTCACATCAAGGTAGCCAGTCTACCATCACCGTCTTCATTACACTAATTTTAACCCAGCCAGGAGCTAGCAAATACATGAATAGTTTTGCTAGAGTCTGCTTATGTTTTTGAAATTCCCGTCTTGAGCTTCATAACTTACCATTTAACGTTTTGACCAATAGGATTCTTTATAGTTGCACCTTTGTTTAAACCATTCATGTACGAGTTCAGGAATAACATCGGACTTCCATCAAGATGCACTTCTTCCTCAATGATGTTTCCCTAAAGAAACCCACACAGGATGCCCATCAGTGAAGGACTTTTACAGATCAGTTGCATCAGTTGACCCAATTCTCTGGCATTGAAACTATTTCCTTATGACTTCTAATGTAGGCTATACTCTCTAGCAGATACGCTCAGCGACAATGCACCCGTGGAATAAGCCAACGATTACTAAAGATATTCATAATACCTACAACTAATTAAAATCTTCAAACCTCAATAATCCAACCAAACAACAAACCTCATTCTGGCTCTGTAAACCATTGACATATTCAGGCAAATCATAAAACATGGATGGCTTGTAACAAACTGGGGTTAGAACTGAATATTGCCAAGTTTGTTTGTTTCTATGGAGCCAGCCAAACTAAGGAGCAGCCCGAACTAACAATGTCTATATTGCCTTAAATCTAACAATGCCCACATTGTCAATCAGAATTTCACATCAGTGTAATTTAGGAAGATGTTAATCAGCGGTATCAAAGCGAGTCTCGTTAAACTGCTGAGAATTGCAGTGGTGACCTGGCCGGCAATGAGATACAAGATCAATTCCTCCTGTATATACTGACAGCTCTGGGTTTGGGCAACCAGTCTGCCAGCCAACTGTGGCTGTCCTTGTTTTACCCACATCACCTGCACAGAGCCTCTGCTGTTTTTGGGATCCAGGGGGAATTGACTACTTTGGACTCAATATAGCGCATAAAACTGAGAGAGATACATTCTTAATATGTTAACCAGCAGTCAGAAAGCAACAGATCCAATTAAGGACCAATGCCTCCTCCTTTGACTCCTCAATACTTACCCTCAAAATGGCTCATCTCCTCCAAATATGAGTTCTTTCTACAGACAAGAACATAGAATCAAGGGTTGATGGCCCTCAGCTTCTACAGGTAAAGAACCTGGATCTATCCACCTTGATCAAGCTGAAAGTACTCATGTACACACAAATCTCTAACTACAGCCCTTACACATTCATGCCACCATCCCACAAGCTACTCAAGTATGACAGCGTTAAGACCTGGGAAAAAACCCAATAACTGACCAATTATATTACAAATTAAGAATTATATGCTCAAAGATTTCAATCAGGGATTTGATCTCAACTCCGCCACAGATATGCCATCAATGCATAGTCATCTGTGTGGGACAACGAAATATTGCATTATGGGGTTACTTGTTTGTTAAGACTTCATTCTGATGTGTCATCTTAGGCACGGTGGACAAATGTTATTTAATATATTCTACTAAACGGAGAAAACAGAGTTTGAGTCATAGCAACCAGCATTTAAATAGACAAGAATCTGTGAAATAACAACCTTGCTCTCTTTATGTATGTGATCTTCGACCTCCTCTAAAATGAGGATTTTCCTATGTGAACTAGTGGCTCGTTTTATTGCTTGGACTTAAGGTTTGATTTTGATTTTCAAGAATCTGGAGACGAAAAAGGATCAAAATAGACCAAATCTTCAACCATGTGTCAAGATTGTCAAGGTGGCAAGCATGTGATTTATTTCAAAGATAAGTATGTCAAGCGCCCTAAAATATTAATTCATAGTGACGCAGAAGTCTAACAAATACAAAAGTAAAATCATATATGAAATTTGAAATAGTGAGAAAGAAAATTTTCCCTGGCATCCAAATTTTTGGGCATTATTTCTTCCTAGGCAGCCTCAACCCACACCCCCAGCCAAAACACAAAAAACAAACACACCACACCTGTCAGTAGGGCTGAGGAGGAATCCAAATTAGACCTGTAACCAAGCTAATCAGTTTCTCAAAGGTTTAGTAGGTTGGTTCCATTTGACAAATTTCCGAACCAGTGAGGAAAAGTTTGAATCATTTGATGCTACAATTTTTCTCACAACTTGATACATGTGTTTTTTGTTTAAATCGGTTTTTAGTGTTCTTAAATATATGATTGTATTCAGTGCGAACATCCTCATCATCTAAGCCTCAATTCCAACAAGCTAATAGGTTTTTCAAATGTGAAATCATTTGGTCCAGTTTAACAAATGTAAACCAGTGGACAATAGTTTGGTTGTTTGATGGTACAGTTTAACCCTTAGTTATCAAGGCACCCGCCTAGGCTTAAGGCAACCCGCCTCAAACTGGGCGCCCAGCCCGCTAGGTGACCTAAGTGGCCGCCTAAGGCCTTTTAGGCCCAAATTAAGCCATTTCAAGGCTAATTTAGCATAAATTAGGTCTGAATTTGATCAAGTTGAGTCATTTTATGGTTGAAATGGGTCTGGTTTATCCCAAATGTGGTCAAATTAGGGTAAATTAGGTCTAATTTGGGGAATTAGGTCTAATTTATGGGAATTAGGTCTGATTTGGTCATGTAAGGCCTCATTTAGATTAATATAGAGAAAATTAGGGCTAGTTAGGTTTGATTAGTTCATGTTATGCAATATTTGGTTTGGTTTTAGGGCAAATTAAGTAAAATTTAAGCAGATTAGGCCTGATTTGGAGTAAACAAGTCTGATTTTGGGGAAATGCGTCTGATTTGGTGAGATTAGGTCTGATTGGCCAAATTAGATCTTGTTTAGGTCAAGATATGGAAAATTTGGGAAAGTTAGGTCTGATTGGAACATAATATGTAAGATTAGGTTTTATTTAAGCGAAATCAGGCCAAATTTTGGCACATTAGGTCTAATTTGGGGAAAACAAGTATGATTTTGGGGACATAGTTCTAGCTTGGGAATATTAGGACTGATTTGGCCAAATTTGGTCTCATCTAGGTGAACATATGAAAATTTTAGGGAAATGGGTCTGATTCGTTTAGGTATGGTTTAGGCCAACTCTGGGTAAGCTAGGTCAAATTTGGATCAAATGAGTTCAAATTAGGGCCAATCAATTCTAGTTTAGGTCATGTTAGGTGTCATTTAGCCTAACTTTTACATAATACTATGTAATAATGTCATTATTTAATATTTATGTGTATGAAAATATGAATCTAAATATAAAAAATCATCATTTTTTAATTTTAAAAAAAAAGGTAAAATGCCTAGAAGCGCCTAGACGCGCCCCCTCAAAAATGTCTGGCGCCTGGCCGCCTTAACAACTATGGTTTGAGCCAGGAACCTATATATATTTGTTTAGTAAACTATTTCTCTGTTCCTAACTATAAGGTTGTATTATGTAATTATATTGTCATCATCTAAGCCTCAATCCCAACCATGTTGGGGATAGCTACATGGATCATTTTTTTTCAATTCAACTTTGATATGGATCATGTTCATATATCGATGTAAAGGTTCTAATGGATCATGTTCCTAACTATATGGTTGTATTATGTAATAATATCGTCATCATCTAAGCCTCAATCTCAACCATGTTGGGGATAGCTACATGGATCATTCTTTTCAGTTCAACTCTGGTATGGATCATGTTCATATATCAATGTAAAGATTCTAATCTCTCCATCGGTTAATTTAGGCCCGCCTCTTCTCCTTCTTAAAGTGCTCAGCTCAATAGCACCGTTTCACATTGTTGCATTTGTCGCTCAGAATTGTATTTGGTAAGAAAAGTTTTTAATATTGATAGATATGTGTATCATGTGATGTAATTCCCATTTGCACCAGTTGGATGCATAGGAATTGTGTGCATCCCTTATTGTGATTTACAATTTTGTTGTTACATATTATGTGAGTTTGATTTTTTATATGGCTTGATATGTATATTACTGACACATGATTTGGCCATGAAATGTCCGTTTTCATAACAACTTTATACTTTTTAGCATAATGGTCTGAAACCAGACAGAACAACAAAATGGTTCGGTTCTGTTTCAGTTTGAGAATATGATTGGTTTTACTTTGCAGTTTCAATGGTAAATTGAAACAGACCAATTATACTCACTCCTGCAATATTCCTAGGCGCCAACTCTAACAACCATATTGTACGCTAGATGAATTATTTTTTCTACTCAAGCATGGATGTACGCACCCATGCATGTGTGTGTGTGTGTGAGAGAGAGAGAGAGAGACAGACAGACAGTTTGCATGTGTGCACGCGCACGTGTGAAAATGCAGCTATTCAGCAAAAAAATCAGAATTTCTGCTGGAATCGAAGATTTGACGAGTTGTAATTATTAGGAACAAAATATGCTATTTGTAACAATTAAAATTAATAGTTCAAAAACACTGTTTCTGAAATGTCTTCCATTTTTTAACTATGTCGGGCCTTCAAATCTATATCAGAGTGATAATTCAGGAGAGAAATGCAAATTCTTGGCTTGGATGCAACCTGAAGCCTGAAAAACCATAGTAGCAGCTAATATGTCACCTAGTATGCATATACCAGACGTCTTATAATTGGCAGATGCATACCCACTTTATCTGCAATTCACCAGAAGCATCATGTGCCTGCAGAAACAAAATACCTTGTTGGTTTCGGCAAACAGGACCTAAATGTTGATGTCCTACGCGACAATTTAATATATAATGTGGATCTCTTCTTGCTTAAAGCATCAACATCTTGTGCCAGTATCCAAACATGAAGGGTAACCTTTTTGGGGGTGGGGGTGTCGTGAAGACTCCCAATTCCCTGTAGCAATTTCATTACGGAGGAAGATTGCATAAGCTCAGTTTTATTGGAAGGGGCACCAGTTAAAAGACGTAGGAATAAAACTATATCCAGAAAACAATAAACCTGATTAATGAAACCGAAATCATCAAGGAAACTTACGTACTAGTTTGCAGGGTCTATTAAAAAGAGGTTTATGTGAATACTACACTTTTATGATAGAAGTGACTAGTGAGGGAAACTTAACAGTTGGTCAAAGAATCTTTTATAATCATAATTCATTACATTTACTAAGTTGGGCAGCCAGTCGGACTGGACAAAGAGCTGGTAGGCATGAATCTCAAGCTGCTCAACTATTCCCACCTTGATTGTGATAATAATCGTAGTGACAATAAAGCTTACAGCACTTCCTGGATGCTAGCAAGTAGCTAGATCAGCAAGGCTAGAAATAGATGGTAGAGCCAATCCACAATCCTCCGAGGCTCCAAAACACTATAATTGCTAGACAATTTAATGTAGTAGTTGTTGTCAGAGCAACTCGGTTAGATAAGCCAAAGAAAAGTAGTCTCGTCTATTGTCAGGGTCCCAAGCCAGATGGCGTGCAAGGAACATGGTTCCGTTTTTCTGAGCCATGTTTTCTGCAGCCCTATTCTAAACCTAACAAGCAAACATAGACCACAATCATATCTAAGTGGCCTAACATATGTCATACACACTGGAGGAGACACGTACAAGAAGTGGCAATTACAGCCCATTACAATAAATAATAGAATGTAAATTGAACAAGATGTAACTTTGCCTAACCAATGGATATCCGTTGCTTTTCTCAAAAATATTCACATAAAGATGTAGTTATGAGGTAGGTGTCACAGTGATCTGCGGCTAGGCGCCCGAATGGGGAGCACCTAGAACACTGCCTAGGAGAGGTAAACAATCTAGGGTGTCTACATAGTTTTTTTACTAGATGACTATATTTCATTTTAATCTCATAACATACTTGTCAACGTGCACGACTAGGCGTGTGTCGCTTCTGGGCAGCACGGAGCACCAAGGGGTATGCCTTGTCCCGCGCCTTGCATCATTTGTCGTCTTATTTTATTTTTTATTGATTTTATGCCATTTTTTTAATGGCGATTCTATTCATGTCGTTGCCAGGACTTTGAATTTGAGCCTTCTTGATAACAACCCAAGAATCTTATGGCATATTAATGTTATATTTTCTTGTCCTTATATTCAATATATATATATATATATATATATATATATATATTGTTGTCTATGTTATGTGTCAAATATAATTTATAATAATTTCTCTTAATCGCATTTTTTTATTTTTCATGATTTGTGACTTGTCGCCTTCTATTCAATTACTAATTTAGGGTCTACATCACCGGATAGTCTCTATAGATAGATCTCTATTTCTTTAGTGATTCTGTATTTCTTACATTCCTTAGTAAGTTAGTAGTAGTCTTCTTGTTTTGGCAACATTAATAAATATCATTAGAAATGTAATTGGTTATGTTCTCTTGTCATAAACATGCGTATATCAGAAGATTAACCATAAATTTATGCATTTACCTACACAAATATATAATATATAAAATATGACATATATATATGAAAGAAAAATGTTATTAGAATCATAACAAATGCATAGATATAGGTATAATATGACATATACATGAAGGGGGAAATGTTATAGAAATTATAACATGTACAGATAGATAGATGTACAAAAAACTAATTTTGTTAAAGCCACCTAGACACGCCAAAGCGCCTAGTCCTAGAGCCTTACCACCTTAACAAGTATGTCTCAGAGTTGACGTAAGTAGACTTTTTCATGGGTTTTAGCATCTCATTCACACTTGCATGATATTTTAGCACATAGGGAATTAAACAAATACATGAACGATCGTGTGTGTGTATTTTTCATATACACAATGTAGGGAAAAAATGCTCATGCGCCTACGCATCATCATCATCAACTAAGCCTCAATCCCAACTATGTTGGGGTCGGCTACATGGATCCTTCTTTTCCATTCAGCTCTACATGCGCCTACTAGGCAACCTAAATACTCATCCATGCCAAGGCATCGTCTTGGTGCCTTGCAAGCATGACAGGTATAGTTGTTGCTACAAAAAAAAAAAAAATTGTTTCAAATGACAGCTTTAAACAATCTTTTTTTCTATGTATCCCCTTCCAAAGATATAGATTGACTCATTTCAAATGAACAGACTTGTTTTAACTATAGATCATACTTGTCTTGCAAGAAGAAAAGCTATGCACTTTATTGCTGAGGGAGGCACACCAAGCCCTATTACAAATAGTAAAGATGGGTTGTAAGTTTTAAAGTCTAGTTGTTTAAACTTGAAATTTATAAGTTTGTAACAGACTTAGTCTCTAACTGTCTAGCAGACTTGACATTTATGTTCATTTGTGCACTCACTCATCAAGACATGGATCCCACCCTAACCTCTAAACATATAAATTTACCATATAATCTAGTGTGTTTATGTCTAGGCTTTGTGTTTGCAGAATCTCAAAGCTTAATTCCTTCATTTTGCCATCGAAACTGCCATCAAAATTCTGTCGAAATTGTTCAACTTCCTTTACTTACAAATGTGGGAGACCCCCCCCCCCACATATCCAATATGAAATATTGCATATTTGAGTAGATCTTGGCGTTTAGATCATCTTGGTAAATTTTCATGATTTAATTCGCTTATTTGGTCGTCGAAATCGTTAGGGCCGTAAATATCGAAATTTCGTGCGAAATTTCAAAAAATTTCTATTTCTGGGCCATCGGACACAACATGGAAATTGGACATTTAGTTCTATGCTTGTTCTAAGATTTCCAATAGAATGGAGAGTTACTTAAGATTACAAACTTTTTAGCCTTTTCCATCAATTGGCTAAGTACTCCAGCAGTAAAATAGATATATACATTGTAGATGTAGGACTAAGAAAAGACTTCCCAATTAGTTTGTGTACATCTACTTCATCAGACTTATCTTTGGAGAATATTAATATGCATCCTCTTCTTCTCTTCTCGACATTTGTTCCTCTCCTCTGACCATGATTCATGGCATTGGTCTATGTTGCATCCTCTTCTTCCATATCCTTTCACCATGAGCAACAACCGCAACAATATCAGGGAACTTTGACATCGACAACTTCCTATATAGCTGATGTAACTCGACCAATACATGTGCTCACAGCACAACATGTCCTTTCAGGAGTCTCCACACATGTTGTGACAACCCCTTTGCTCTGAGTAGTTCTGCCAATCATATTCGAGTTGTGCATGTCTTCACCTACTCGAGTTAGGGACATCCGAAGTGTTGGAATACATTGACGTTTGGAAAGGTTTAGTCATTGCTTCCGATTCATGCAAATGTTAGATGTGTGGCTTATGTCTTGCCACCCAACACTAGTCCACTACATGCCCCACCACACTTTTGACGACTCTAATGCTACTACCACGCTATTCCACCATCCTAGCTAGGACTCGGCCGATGTGATAGTTGGCTTGCCCACCCCAATCAAGCCTGGCTTTCCAACTCCTTTCCTTACACCTTAATGGCTTGTTAACATATTAAACCACCACTGTCTCATGTGAAAGCGTCTCCAACTCAACGCAGATCTTATTGATTCTATCTTTCGTGTGGATGTCCCTATAGTAAAGACCATCTTGTTTCTTTATTGTCTGTACGTCGTCGATACTAAGTGTTGTCCTACACCAATTGACTTATTGTCCTTACTCCATCATGCTTGGGTTCGTCTTTTACTATTCCCTACGTGCGTTCTCTACTGCTTCTCCCACGAGTCTGTTTAAGAACGGTCAGCTTGGAAGCGTGCCTCGCTCCAACAACTTACAATCCTTTGGATCCTAGCTTACAAGTGTATTGTGTGAGAACAATTTGTTAACGTCGGCGTTTGTCAAAGATCAGTGATTACCAATTTTTTGTTGCCATCCGAGTTCTTTCTTCTAGTGGTATTGCCCCCTCCAACTTGCATCTTGTTTGGATCTTGAAGGAAAGCACCCCCCAACCCCCCCTCTTATGGTGCAGCATGTCCCATATATTTCTTACTCTCTCTTTGATGCTTTCATGTTACAGTTGAGGAGGCAATATTATCCTTCTAGAAAGAGACCGCTTATGCACAGGATGACCTCTGTACACAACACCTTGCGTGTGGTGAAACAACAATCATTAAAGATATTTTTTTAAATGTTGTCTCAAAGTGATTAACTTTTGACTTGTTGATCATTGTCATGTCTCCCTAGCACCCTATGTCGCCAGTTACCCTTTGACTCCTCTTCTCAAGCTGGACAATCTAATTCGACCTACCATGATTAGTACATTATTTTTGGTGTCGCCCTGTTTCTAAGGTTACAATGAAAGGTGTCTTATCAGATGAAGTCACTTATCTTAAGGATCATCAGTTAGGCGTTCCCATTTCTGGGGGTAATAAAGCTTTTCTACACGTTGTCACTCGCCTTGCATAACCAACAACAATGTGCCACCTTCAAGAAGGTCCCATAGTTGTATAGGCGCCCACCTGGGCGGCGCCTAGACGCCCTAGGCGGCCACTTGGCCTCCAATACCTAGGCACCCAGCCTAACTAGGCTTTTGAGTGGTCTGGGTGGGCGCCTAGGAGTGCCTAGGCGCCTATTGGGCCTAAAATGTGGGCTATTTTTTTCTCATTCTTTTTTTCATTCTTTTGATATTTATTCTTCCTCCTTAATCTTCCTCTTGTTTTTTCTTTTCCTTTACAGCTCCATCAAGCAGCAAAGTTGTTGCAATGTTACTACATTGTTTTTTATTTTTCGTTTCTTGTTTTTGCATTACCAAGTTGCAAATTGCTGCTATGTTATGGAGTTACTGTTGCTGCACTATTGTGATATTGTTCATTTCCCGCTACTCCGCTTACTGATTTACTATATACTACAATCATTGTAGTACAATGATTTTTTTCTTCTTCATCCTACTTCTATAATTTGTTTTAAATCTCTTATATGAAAGCACTAACATTAATACAATGCTCACTTCATGCTTGCATTTTCAGTTTCTACTCTAGCGTTCCTATATTAGGTTCAATTATTCATATCCATACATATAGTCACTATATTGTTACTCGTCTTTTTGACCTCCTCTCTACTTTCATTTTTTTATTTGTTCTCTGTCCTCTGCCAATCTTCTTCTGCTTTATTTCCTTCACTCAATGGTTTCACCAAACGTGAGGTACCTGCTGCATGATGTTCTACTTTTTCTTTTCTTTTTTTTCATTCTAACTTTGTTCATCTTCTTCCCCAACCTCCTCATTGATTTCTTTTTGAAATTTGTTATTCTTCCTCAAGTAGACCAATGTTCTTTTTTTCCTTTATTGTCCTCTTAATAATTCCTATTGATTCATATATTGCTCATAGGTTAATATATAGCTATATATATATATATATATATATATATAGAGAGAGAGAGAGAGAGTCAAGCTAAAATACACTCGAGTGTACAGATCATGTCGTACACCCCAATGATGTTTGCCTGTCTAGACAATGTTTTTCCAAAATCTAATCCATTGATCTTCATGATTACAATAATAATAGGCCACATACAAAATTTGAGGTCATTTGGATGAGTGTAAGTCACTCATCCAAGGACAACAAAATCGACGCACAAAACTAATTTGAAATGCATGATTTGTACCTCCTTTAGATGCACGACCTATAAGTGTCCAAATGAGCTAAAATTTATTATATAGTAAGTTCTTAAGATATTTAAGGAGATCAACAGTTTAGATTTTTTTTAAAGTTACTGCATCTTTAAAAACAATTGAGGTCTATGGTGCCTCCAGTACACTCGAGTGTACACTAACCTGACTCTATATATATATGTGTGTGTGTGTGTGTGTGTGTCTATATATGTAAAATATACAAATAAAAAATTAAAAAAATGCCTAGGCCTCCGCCTTGTCTGTTTGGGCTTCCCTAGGCAACGCCTAGCCGCTTAGACAACCTAGGATGGCCCTTGTTAACTTTAGTAATACATTCAAAATGGTTGGCATATCCATCATATTTTAGGAGGTCCATTTTCATTGCCCAACTATCGCACGTTAGGTTGAATTTTTTTATAGCTCCCCAACTCCTCTCTATATGGATAAGAGTGAGCATCTTCTCTCCATAGTTGATGTCCAGCAAGGTGATCAGCCGGGGCCACTTCTTTTTGTTGGCACTTCATCTTCTTATTCTGCGACTAAAGGATGAATGCCACATCGACCGTCTTGCTTTCTATCTTGATGATGGCACCCTCATCGGTAACCTTGTGGAAGTCTTAAAGGTGCTATTTATTATCCAAACTTGAGGCTCAAAAATTCATATTCATATCAATATTAAGAGGCCGGGAAATTTTTGGCCTTCATATGACCCCAGGCGAGACCCAGAGTTGAGTATGCTCCCTGCTAACATATCTCGTCCTATGCGTGGAGCGAAGATTTTAGGAGGTCATGTTTACACGAACCCAGATTTTTCCATGGAGCTTCTTATAAAACGTGTGGCCAAAAATCTTGTCACCAATAAGATACAACTATAGAATCAAAACTAATTGCCACTTGTTTTTTTGTGGTCAATGATTTCCACCTTTAAGCTTAAGTAATTATTTCTCCTCTAGTTTTCATTGTCCACATACTCGCCTTCCCTCCTCCATTCACACTCCTCTTCCTACACCAGAGCAGTATGTGTCCTCCCCCCCCTTCTTTGGACTACTATGCATCCTCTCCACCTCCTCCTCCACTTCAGTACTTCACTTCATGTGTCAGTATTACTTGGCAGTTGGCACATCCCCCCTTCCATTTTCTTCCTCTAACTCCATCCCCACTACTTCTCTCTCTCCTCTTTCTCCAAAAGTACCACCAACGGACAACATCATGTCTTCTCCCCTCCTCTTCTTCCTCTTTCAATAGTATATATCCTCTATGAGGTAGGTTCTACTAAAACTTCTTAAAAAATTAACATTCTTCATATTGTAATTTGTTTTGTTTGTTTGGCATCATGGTCTTCAGTTTGGTTTGTTATGTGACTAATTGACTATAACTTGAATATTAACGTTTTTCTTTGTCTGTGCATCTTTGTTCAATTAGGAGATGCATCTGGTTTAATTGTGTAAAATGATTGTTATTTCTGTCATCCACTTTGACTTTATTTATATTTTTTTGTGTGTTTACACATAAAGTGTATGTATATACATATATTTATAGGTGTTTTTATCGTGTTTCAAGTTGTCTTTGTGTTCAATATTTTAAAAAAATTATTGTGTTTATATGTGTACATGCTTCCAAGGTGGAAGTAGTTGCTACATTGAGTTTCCCTCTTGATTGTATTGATCATGATTATTTTATTTAAGGGCCATAACTCTAGGTTTACCACTGCTATCCTGCACCAATGGGTCTAGCTGCTTTTAATATCCATTTTGACCGATTATAAATGCACTTCTAGCTACCTATACAGATTGTAAGAAAACAATATGAAAAGCATACAAGTATTATGGAAATTATTTCTTGACATTTGATTTAAGCAGTTACAACTTACACATTAAGTAGGCCTGGCAGAAATACTGCCACCTGACCCGACCACGACTGGACCCGACCCGAAAATCGGGTTTTTTGAGTTTGACATAGGGTCCGAGTTTAAGTCGGGCAGACCCGAATCGGGTCTTTTAACTCTGGGTCGGGCCCAGGTTTGCCCAGTAAAATCTAAGGACCCGAGGGACCCGAGTGTGGAGCAGCGGAAGACTGGGTATCGGCATGTGGCCCAAGAGACTAACAGATGTGCGGCTTGTGCCCTAGCTACATACTTCCCTTACTGCTTAGTTACTCCTCACTTGTTTGCGAGTTGCACCAACGGCTGCTCAACTCAAACCCTAGGTTACCCCCTCATCCATGCCTCTCTCTCGCTCAAGCTCATCAACCTAAACCTAGCCGCCGCAAGGCCAGCAACCTAAAGAGTTGGAGATCACGATTGGGATTGCGACCCTACAAGGAGATGAAGAAGACATCGAGACAAACAAGGAGATCTAGAGATCGAGATGTTGGTAGTTGATCGTCGCTTCCTCTGTTCCTCGATGACGCGCATCTTCGTATGTTCAGGATCAAGATCGTGTATGCTTCCTCTTCACCTCTTCGGTCTCCAGGTTCGTACCCATTTACGCCTCTGGTAGCCGTTTTCGTATCTCCCCCTTTTCACTAGAGCTCTACTCCCTCTTTTTGTCTTGCTTTGCTTGCTACGCATGTTGTCAATCCACTGTGTTCCTTGCTACCATGATCTATATCTATTAGATGCATCCCTTCTCCCACCCGCCGCCGCGCTCCTGTATCTCCCCACTTATCCCCCGAAAGTTCCTCTTCCTCTAGCAGCATCTGTTCTTCTCTCGCTGACGCTCCTGTATCTCATCAGTCAACCTTGATGCAGTAATTATTTTCTAATAGATCAACGTTACTGTTCTTACGAACTGTATTGACCCTATCCTGCTTCGTCACCAGGCTCAGACATGCCTATCGCCTGTCACGCGTGTTGCTCAACCGCTTCTAAGATCGATTAATACCTCCTATGTTTACTTGTTTCTCCCCATCATTAATCTATTTACGATCCGTAGTTTATTTTATTCAAAGTTCCACACTTTTGTGCTATATTGACTGACAGTATGAAACGAAACCAATAGCAAGATCAGATGCAAAGTAGCCTCCTTTTTTTGCTGCCCATTATCGTGGCTTTATTTTTTGTTGTGTGTCGTGTGGGGTTTCTTGAACATGGTTTCTCATTAATGATGACGAGGGATGGGAATAACAGTACAGATGCTCTGGGTATTGCTTGTTTGGATGTGTGAGTTGTATAATCTGGTAGCTGCATTGTCTGTATAAACGTTGGATAATCAATATAATGTATCTGTATAAACGTTGGATAATCATACCAATTTCAGACTTTTCGTATTTGGATAACTAGCATAACGTTGGGTAATCATGTAGGTTTGTTGCTCTTCTTTCAGGAACGAAGAACTAACCAAGTTTGTTGACAAAATAAATTATTCCTGCAAGAGAGTGGCCAAGGGTTATCCATGATAACTAAACTGTTGAATATGCATCTATGGAGTAGCCCAAGAGTTCATTTTTGTTTGTATTTTGGTAGCATGCGTTTGTAGCTGGAGATGTTAGTGTAAATTGTTGAAAACTTCTCTGGTTCATTGTCGTCTACTTCGGTAGACCGATTTGTGGTTGGAGATTCGTTTTGCACATTTTGGTTGGTCTTGTATACATTTCAATATTTTCTGAAGAATACATTTCAATATTTTTTGAAGAATGGTTGGCTAATTTTAGTTCTCTATTTATTGAATATGGTTGGTGATATGTGACCCCAAATGTTTGGTTGAATTGAAACATAGTAATGTGAATGAAAGAACAAAAAGTATGATCAACTGTCCTTGCTAGATGTGTTTGAGTTAATGAAAAATTAATGTCTAATTTGGATGCAGGATGCATGAAGTCTTAAATTTGTTGTTAATTTTGCCTACAAGTGACTGGATTTTTGCTAAGGAAAACGTCAAAAAGGTGAGTGCAATTGCAAAAATTGTGATTGTGTTTGTAAAGATTGCCAAATGGACGGTTAGAAATTAAAAATGTGCTGATGAAAGATAGAGACATAACAACAAAATTTAGACATACGTTAAGCAATGCATCGTTAGTACAAGGAGGGTCGGGTCTATTTTCTTGGGTCGGGTCAAAAATGGGTCCATTCTTTTGGGTCGGCCTGAAATGGGACAGGCAAATACTGGGCAAAAAATGATATTCGGGTATTTCGGGTCTGGTCGGGTCTACACTTTCGGGTCGGGCAAAATTGGGTCGGGTAAATTTCGGGTCCTTTCTGTTAAAAAAAAATCAGGTCGGGTCGAGTCTAGACCCTAAGCAATTCGGGTCGGGTCCGAGAAACCCGGCCCATTGCCAGGCCTAACATTAAGAGCTTGTTTGAAGGAAATTCAATAGACAATCATATTATTCATGGTGGAAAAATCAAACCGCGACCAACTTGAGAAAGCTACGATTAGGATTTGTAACTCGAGTTGAAATTGACCCAAATCCAAAGAACATAAATCATTACAGTGTCGACCCGAGTTTAGGTTTGAGAAACGAATTATTGCCCGAAAATTCATAGTTATTCACTGAATTGAAATATATCAAATCCTAGCCCAACAAGTTGTGCATTAAAGACAAAAACATTTTACAATATGCTTACTTTTAACAACCACATATATTTGTATTACTTTCAGGTTGATGCTTGATACTACACTAATTTTCATATAATATATTTTACTATCGGTCTAGTAAATTAAGTGCCAAAAACTCTTAAAAATTATATTAATTGATTCTATAGTGGTATCTTATTTTTTTATTTGTTTACATCTATATTTGTTGAGTATCTTTATTCTCATTTTAGGATTAAAATTATAGCTTCCTTTTTTATTTGGAATGTACCTTTTAGATTTGCGAGCCACACCTGATAAACCCAAAAATATCATAGAAACGAGTTAAGAGTCTTGAAGTTCGAATTGAAAAATCGTATTTTCCGGGTTCGGTTTTGTTAGAAAAGTAATGACCAAATTGACCAAAGTGAAACCCAGTCAACCCGAACCCATTTTCCAGCCGTCCATATTAAAGTATATTTTTGTATGAACCCATACAATCACAAAGGAGGGGATTACAAAAGCAGGATTTTATGCCTCATACTTTACATAAACCAAATTTATAAGATCTATTTTCGGGCTCGGATTTCATGTGGTGAATCGTTTGCTCCTTCCTAATAGGCTCCCATAGCAGAACAACCCAATCAAAGCATGTAATAGCCTCACGACAGTGCTACAGAAGTCAGTTTCACCAAGTAGAACGGCTATGAACGAGTTTATACACTACCCAGTTAAGCAATTCATAAGAAGGTTCCAGTTCAAACGAGATGTGGTGCTCGACTTATTACTCATTTTATTCGTCACATTGGGCTACCATGCCGAATCTATCAACCACTTTGATTTAACACCAGCTACATAGCATGTGGTACAAGGGAGATAATTTGCTGTATAGACCTCAATCCCTGCAAAGGTGCAATTAAAATACTGGACTAGATATGATATCTGGTACCTGTGGTTTGAGTTTATAGTTTCAACTTTCAACATTACGAGGAAGACAAAGAAAGGAAATGACATTGACGTTGTACAGTTAACTGATCACTTGGGCATTGTGATATCAACTGATCATGGTTTTGCCGGAAAAAACAAAGGCCATGTCTGGCTTAGCATGGATAATTTCAGCAAGTTAAAATAGGCCTCCAATATTTTTAATCAATACTATCGCGGATTGAATATAACACTAGAAAAGTAAAATGTATTCAATTCTTTTCTTACGAGGTCAAACAATGTAGCAGTACACACAGGCAGTGGAAACAAATTGAAGACAGGAACAGCCTACTCACAGAGAAGCAGATAGATAATTGATATTAGAGGCTGGGGGTGGTACGGCAGAGCGTACCCTGAGAGAGAGCCCTGCAGTCCCGCGACGTCGAGCTCAAGCACGAATTCAGCCTCGCCGACGCCACGGCATTGTGCAGCGGGTACATCGATCCCCCAGCGCAAGAGGCTAACTCCAACGGCGTCCTGGAACATCAGAAGTAACGCAAATTGTTGAGAAAACCACCGTCAGAAGAGTGTGCGGCGACTTCGGGCGAGAAATGCTGACCTAGAGTAGAATGGGCGTCGTTGGGCGGTTTGGGATGCCGATGGGGCTGATGAGGAGGAAGTGGGCCGTGGTGTGGATGTGGAACAAGGTTTGAGGCGTGAGCGGATGGAGAACAAGGGAGACCGAGCAAGAGATCTGAGGCATCTGGATGCCATTGATTTTGCTGCAGAGACAGGGCGGGAGGGTGACAAAAGGAGCTCCGGTAGGGTTTTAGATGGAAAGATTTACGCGGCAGTTCGGGAGTGTCGTTGAGATTGATCCAGTGTCGTTGGGCTGGTACAGTCGGCCCTGGTTTTTCTTTTCTTTTTCTTTTTTTTTTTTTGAAGTCCAGTCGGCCCTGGTTAGTTCTATACTTCTATGCTTCTTTTGCAAATCGGCGGTGAGTGCTCGGGCAGCCATTATATATGCCCAGCAGAGCATACATTTCTAATGCGGTTACCAAATATTATATTGAAGGACTATTCGTATTGTTTTTGCATTTAAGACATTAGTAGAATGTAGTCAGTGACAAAGTGTAATTTTGGCGTATATTTTTATATTGTAAACTCATACAATTACGCCAACTAGGCCAGTTTTCCACCGAAAAAAAAAATCCCAAAATGATTCATCTCACCACATGGGATGGATGAGTTGTCAATCGTGTTGTCAAATGCTACAATAGATTCCTAAAGTGTGTTTGTAAGTGAATGAAACACGCTTATGGGTTGTAGTTTTGCACTAATTGGGATGGCTAGACCCAGTCCAGATTAATCTGTGTTTAGAAACACCAACTACAAAGGATATTACACTCTCTGTAACGTCTACCTATTTATTAACCACAAAATTATTTGTGGAAGTATCGACTCGCATATATAAAACATGGGGATATTATGTATCTTCAAACTGAAGCATTCAAATAACCAAAATAATTAGGTCCACAAACAAAGTCTGACATAACCAAACTATAAATTTGGGAATCGCAATCCTAACATGAACTGAAAAGAGACAAATGAAATGAAAATTCTAAATCTAGAAGGATCACCTAGGATAATGTCCCACCAGTGAAAGATATCCTATGAATCTACTGATGCTCAAGCTACTCCTCGAGCAACTGCTCACTATCTATGGACATCGCCTACCCAGCCATGCACAGAGGAAGGAAATTATAGGTATTAGAGTAAGTGGAAAGAAATCTACTATAATAAGAATGAAGTTTATAAATGACATTGCCTCTTTAAGATGTGTTCGGAGAAGCTCGAGCTTTGAGAAGGTCTTTCTCTTGAAGTGCATCTAGAGTGAAGAACATGTGAAGCAGACAATCATAAATACCACGACTACGCCATCTTCACTGGAGAGGAATGTGGAGTGGAATAAGCGCACTCAACACATCACACGTACATAATGTGGCACGAACACGAAGGCACGGTGTCGATGTAGCAATGGAGATGTGTCACACCCCGATCTCACACTAACCACTAATCACGAGATTAGGGCGCGACAGAGGGATTATCACATAAACAAATCACTGAGAAATTTTTCTTTTTAAAACCTCGTAATGATATCCGGATTATTGCTGTAAACTAAAATATAATAAACTATTGCGGAAGCATTTCAATTAAACCGGCTAGAGAACATAAACAGAGTTTACAACATGTAACATTGTTTAACAGAAAGTAAAACATAACAGTTAATTTACATCTTTTACACATTCGCCATACATACTCGCTCTCACCCACACCATGTCCCAAGGACCGAGGGGAAAGGATTAAGAGACCTCTAACTAAACTAACTACGTATACCTTCTACTGCCAAAAACTAGGATGGAAAGATCCTTCATATTCTTGATGTTGTTGTTGACCTGAAAATGTTTGAGTAGAGGAGTGAGCCTACTCGCTCAGTGAATAGCCTTTCATTTAGCTATCACTAAACAACTCATCAGATATATAAAATTATAATAAAGCATAAGAACAGTTCTATACTGAGCAATTCTAATGGCATAATAATTCTATCAGGCAATATTCATATTTCTATATAACAGCAGGTATCACATAACTGTAAGCATTAAATATCAGGAACTGTATATCTTAATTAGTTAGGCAATTATTAACAACTAACACAGAAGATTCTAAACTACTAACATATTAAATTTACTGTGATCCTATACGATTACACTTTAGTTATGCCCCAAACATATGCAGCGCACTCTGCATATGAAGATCTGTAGCGAACTACGATCCCACCGTATAAGACTTAGCGACACACCCGGGAAATGCTAAGTCTGACTTCTCGTCCTGGTCTGCACAGGACTCTCAGGCTCACAAGGCCTCACTGCACTAACTCTGAGTGCTCTGGACTCCTCCCGCAACCTGTAGTGCACAGTCGGAGGGTCTCTAAGTCTCTGATGCCTGGGCGTATCCCCAGGGCTGACCGAGACATTCTCTCGGATCTCCGATGCCTGGGCGTATCCCCAGGGTTGACCGGGATCCTACCTCTCAGACTTCGTGTCACCGAGACATTCGGTATTTGTTGGACACAAGTCTCCGATGCCTGGGCGTATCCCCAGGGCTGACCGTTTTACCCCAAAGGTACAGACCGCGCAATGGGGTTCTACGGTGTTGGGGCACCTAAGTCTATTATAACACAATTATATCTTTCATTACTTTAGAACATACAACTTTATTAATACACTTGTTTATGAACTGTACTAATTTCAACCGCTACTCTGTATATACAGGAGTATTCATAGAGCAAGTCAATTATCTGTATTGTTCAAACATACACAGCAGCAATATTTCAGTTAATTAAATCTATTTCAACAATTGCATTAAGCACTTTTGGTTTCCGTTGAACCAAATAAAATTATTGAACTGTTCTACACTGATCAGAAGTTGTTCTAGATCATGTATAATCATATCGAAGAAATTTATAAAATAGAATTCAAGTGTCATCAAATACTGATAAAACGCCTGATAACCACTGATATCAGTGCAAAAATGCACAGTTTACCGAAAAATTCCAACGAAGGAGTTAAATGATGATAACTAAATGAACTCCTACTCACAGTGGTTCGGGATGTCTGGATTCGTCCAGAAATGTGTCCAAGGCCTATTTCCGAGCGGAATTTGGTTGCCTTTCGACCTTTGGTATTTCAATTTCACGGTCCTATAGCAAGCTGCTTCACGCACAGGTTGACGGAGAGCTCAAACGATGGTTGGACTTGAATAGAGGCTACAGCTTCTTGCTTGTACCTCCAAAACGGAGCTCAAACCAACCTCCTCTTATTGCCTTGGCGCCCAAGCTAATTTCTTGTTGCTGCACACAGCTACGGCTGCTGCAAGGTGTCGCTTGGCCAAGCAGCAGGTGGCCGCTAGCCAAGGAAGGAAGAGGTAGGGGAAGAGGAAGGAGAAAAGAAGAATGGAAGAAGAAGAGAGGTGGGTTGCTGGGGAAAACGGAGCCAACTGCTCCTCAACTTCACCGATCACCACTCAGCTCCTGTGCGCTGACTTCACAGAGGCGACCGCTGGAGAAGATAAATGAAAAAGGAAAGGAAAGAAAAAGGATCGTTTATAAGTAAGAACCTTGGAAAATTTGCTAAATTGACCCCAAAAACTGAAAATCCTTATAACTTTTTCCTCGGAGGTCCAATCAGCATGATTTCTTTTGCATCTTTTCAAGAATGAGGCCCACTACACTCCCAAGGCATGAAAACATGCTGATCACACTGTTTTACTGATTCAAAATTCCAATTGCATCCAATTATTACTTTACTCAAATTAATCATCTTAATTATGCACTAATTGATCTTATGTGCTTAATTCAACTAAATCAAGTTAATGATTCACTAAACACATCATAAACACATATGTTAACTCAAATAACTTTAATTAGGCTCAAATCATAATGCTTACCAATAAACTTTGGAACGGGTCATAACAATCTCCCTCCCTTATAAGAATTTTGTCCCGAAATTCCTAAAAGAGAAAAGGAAATTTGTTACGCATCTCTGACTCAAGCTTCCACATAGCTTCCTCTAGGTTATGATTCCTCCACAAAACTTTCACCAAAGGTATCTCACGATTCTTTAGTTTCTTGATCCTTCGATCAACTATCTGTACCGGTCCTTCAACATAGGACACATCTGTTCTGAGCTGTGCCGGTTCTGGGTCTATTATTTTCTCTGTACCAGGGTGACATTTCTTCAACATAGACACGTGAAACACATCATGAAGATTGGCCAACTCAGACGGCAAATCCAACCTGTAGGCTACAGGTCCAATCCTCTCAATGATAGGATATGGGCCCATAAACCTAGGAGTCAATTTGCCTCTCTTACCAAACCTCAACACTCCCTTCCACGGTGAAACTTTCAGATAAACCTCGTCACCAACCTCAAACTCAAGAGGTCGACGTCGTCTCTCTACATAACTCTTCTGCCTGTCCAGTGCAGCTTTCAACTGCTCTCTGATCACATATATCTTCTCTGTAGTCATATCCACTATCTCTGGCCCAAGAATCTCTTTCTCACCTACCTCGTACCAACATACAGGTGATCTACACTTTTTGTCATACAGAGCTTCATACGGTGCCATACCAAGACTAGAATGGTAGCTATTGTTGTATGCAAACTCCATAAGGCTCAAGTGTTCTTCCCAACTTCCTCTGAACTGCAGAACACATGCTCTCAGCATGTCCTCGAGAGTCTGAATGGTTCTCTCAGACTGACCATCCGTCTGCGGGTGAAAAGCTGTACTGAACCTCAACTTAGTGCCCAAAGCACGATATAACTGATTCCAGAACCTGGATGTAAACTTAGGATCTCTATCAGATATAATAGAAACTGGAATTCCATGCAATCTGATTACCTCATTCACATATATCTTGGCCAGCTTTGGAACATCAAAGGTTGACTTGACAGGAAGAAAGTGAGCCGACTTAGTTAGTCTATCCACAATCACCCATATCGAGTCAGAACCTCTAGGCGTCTTTGGTAACCCTACCATGAAGTCCATGGTGATGTGTTTCCATTTCCATTCAGGAATAGGAAGCGACTGCAAAGTACCCGCAGGTTTCTGATGTTCGGCTTTAACCTGCTGACATATCCCACATCTGGCCACGAACTCAGCTACATCCATCTTCATACCAGGACACCAGTACAAATCTTTGAGGTTCATGTACATTTTAGTGTTACCTGGATGCATAGCATACATAGAAGCATGCGCTTCTTCAAGAATCTGCTCTTTCAGCTCACTGTTCCCAGGCACACACAACCTGTCATGGAGATATAACACACCATCAACAGAAAACTTGAACTCTGGCCTTCTCCCTTCTGACATATGCTGCATAACCTGCCACAGCTCATCATCACTTTGCTGCAACTCCTTAATCTGACTATAGAAAGTAGGTTTGACTTGCATCTGTGCAATCAACCCACTCTGTCCTGACACTCCCAAGTCTAGGTTCAACTTTTGCATATCTACAAGCAAGTCTCTCTTGAAACATGCCATAGAAAATGCATCTGTTGTTGAACTTGACTTCCTACTCAAGGCATCTGCCACAACATTCGCTTTACCAGGATGGTAATCGATTGTCACCTCATAATCTTTGATCAGCTCAAGCCATCTGCCCTGTCTCAGATTCAAATCCTTCTGAGTGAACATATACTTCAGGCTCTTATGGTCTGTAAACACCTGACATGTCTCACCATACAGATAGTGACGCCATGTCTTAAGAGCATGAACAATGGCAGCCAACTCCAGATCATGAGTAGGGTAGTTCTCTTCGTTCTTCTTAAGCTGTCTAGATGCATAGGCCACAACCTTGCCTTCTTGCATCAACACACAGCCTAAACCTCTCCTGGAATCATCGCAAAACACTGTATAACCTTTATCTACCTCTGGCAAAACCAACACTGGCACTGTGGTCAACTTCCTCTTCAAGATCTGAAAACTCTTCTCACAATTATCAGACCAAACAAACGGTGCATTCTTCCTCGTTAAACGTGTCAAGGGTGATGCTAGCACACTGAAGTTCTATATAAACCTTCTGTAATAGCCTGCTAAACCCAAGAAAATTTTGATCTCAGTAGGAGTCTTAGGCTATTCCCACTGAAGTACATAATCAACTTTCTTAGGGTCAACGCTAACTCCATCTCTCGAGATAACATGTCCAAGAAATGCTACCTCGGCCAACCAGAACTCACACTTGCTAAACTTAGCATACAACTGATGTTGCCTCAACAACTGCAACGTTACTCTCAGGTGTTGCTCATGATGTTCATCATCTCTGGAGTAGATCAGAATATCATCTATAAAAACTACAATAAACTAATCTAAGAACGGTTTGAAGATCTGATTCATCGTATCTATAAAGGCTGCTGGGGCATTGGTCAGCCCAAACGACATGACCAGAAACTCATAATGCCCATACCTGGTTCTGAAAGCTGTTTTGGGAATATCAGAAGCCTTTATTCTGAGCTGATGATATCCAGATCTCAGGTCTATCTTAGAGAAGATTGTCACTCCACGCAACTGATCAAACAGATCGTCTATTCTTGGCAAAGGGTACTTGTTCTTAATAGTGATCTTGTTCAGTTGCATGTAATCTATGCAAAGATGCATAGTACCATCCTTATTCTTAACAAACAGCACTGGAGCACCCCACGGTGAAGAACTGGGTTTGATGAAACCCTTATCCAACAACTCTTGCAGCTGCACCTTGAGTTCCTTCAACTCAGTAGGTGCCATTCTGTAGGCTGGCAATGCAACTGGATGATTGCTTGGATATACATGAATCTCAAAATCAATGTCTCTGACAGGGGGTAAGCCTGGCAACTCTTATGGAAAAACATCAGAAAACTCACGAACCACAGACACATCATCAACACTGGATGTATTCTTCTCTGCTCTAGTATCAACCACATGAGCAAGGAACGCTTCACATCCCTTCTGCAGCATCTTATCAGCTACAGCAGCAGATACAATACACGTAGGTGGAACTTTCCTGTCTCCAATAAAGACACAAGAAAATTCACCCTGTTGAAAGATAGCTTCCTTCTTCTAACAGTCGAGTTGCACTCGATACATCTCAAGACAATCCATACCCAAGATGACTTGAAAAGTATTTACATCCAAGGGTATGAGATTAGCAGCAAAGGTATAACCACCAAAAGACAGCAAACATTCGGGACAAAACTCAGTCAGAACTATTGGTCCACCTAGTGGAACCCTCAACACTAACTCATCTACCAACTCTTGAGTTAATAGGTTAAGTTCACTGACTAAAGAGCGTTGTATAAAAGAATGAGTAGCACCTGGATCTATCAAGACTGTAACCGGCATACTATTGAATAAGAGCATTGTTCCAGTAACAACTTGTGAAGAAATTATACCTTCTTGTGGTGTAAGAGAGAAGAATTGTGCTGAAGCTCTACCACCACCACGACGTCCTCACTGACCACCTCTGCCACTGGGCATTCCACCACCTCTAGAACCGGAAGCCACAGAAGAACTCAGTCCTTCAACTGGAGGTTGTCTCTAAACATCATAAAACTGAGACTGAGAAGCTTGTGATGCTGCTGGTTGAAGCTGAGGGCAATTCCTTCTTATATGTCCTATCTGCCCACACTGGTAACATTCTGTATGGTCTGAACCCCAACATTGCCCAGAGTGTAATCTTCCACAAGCATTACATACTCGCATCTCCTGTATCAGTGGACCAGTCACAGAAGTAGATGATCCAGATGGCCGCCCACTAGATGCACGGCTCCATCTACCTGGGCTATGTCTCCCTATGCTCCTAGAAGAAGAAACGTCCTCGGATCTCTGTTTACTGACGCAGCTAAAGCCACGCCCAAGCTTGGAAAAGAAACCTCTACCTTCACCTCTGTAACCGCTGTTAGATTGTCCCCTGACAAACTCCCCAGATCTCTTCTTAGACTCGGGTACCTTATCAGCATTCACAGATTCCTCAACCTGTCTGGCCGCCTCAACGAACTCACCAAAGTTCTCTCTGTTTCTTCTACTAGTCGCTGAAACAGTATGCCGGATTTCTGACCTCAGCCCTTCTTGAAACCTCCTGCATCTCTCTATGTTATTAGGTACAAGATGAGGACAGAAGTTCGCCAGCCTGGTGAAAAGCGCTTCATATTCTGTAACTGACATGCTTCCTTGCTTAATGTTCTCTAGCTGCCTGGTTTTCTCATTAATGAAAGTAGGAGGATAATACTTAAGATGGAATTCTTTAGTGAAATTCTCCCAAGTAATCTATGTACCTCTTCTCTTATCCTCCACACTGTGCCACTACAACTCTGCATCACCCTTCAGAAGGTAAATAGCATGATTAATCTTCTTCTCTTCTGGAAGCTCCATCGGGCGAAAGACCTTCTCTATCTGTCTCAGCCACTCATCGCCTCAGCGGGATCTGTAGTGCCACTAAACTCTGTGCCACCAAGCTTCTTCACAAGCTCATAAGATCGCATCAAATCCTTACTGCTGGTAGAAGTAGAAGCTCGCCTATCAGCCTTATACCTCTCTCTGGTCTCCAGAAACATCCTGTACATACGGGATGCTTCATCCACGTGGTCACCACCACCTGGACCCATGTACAGTGGATCAGGGCCAACATGACTCTCGTCCTGGTCATCATGACCATAACCTCTTCCTGCCATCTGCAATAATATAACAGAATATTTCCTGTTAGAAAACTACAGATAGAAGAAAGACACCTAAACATTAATCCTATTGGTCTCTTATCGTCCCCTGACCTGGACTCTGAGTAACTATGTACTCAACCCATGCTCTGATACCAAGATGTCACACCCCGATCTCACACTAACCACTAATCACGAGATTAGGGCGCGACGGAGGGATTTCACATAAACAAATCACTGAGAAATTTTTCTTTTTAAAACATCATAATAATATCCGAATTATTGCTGTAAACTAAAACATAATAAACTATTGTGGAAGCATTTCAATTAAACTGGCTAGAGAACATAAACAGAGTTTACAACATGTAACATTGTTTAACAGAAATTAAACATAACAGCTAATTTACATCTTTTACACATTCGCCATACATACTCTCTCTCACCCACACCATGTCCCAAGGACCGAGGGGAAAGGATTAAGAGACCTCTAACTAAACTAACTACATATACCTTCTACTGCCAAAAACTAGGATGGAAAGATCCTTCAGATTCTTCATGATGTTGTTGACCTGAAAATGTTTGAGTAGAGGAGTGAGCCTACTCGCTCAGTGAATAGCCTTTCATTTAGCTATCACTAAACAACTCATCATATATATATAATTGTAATAAAGCATAAGAACAGTTCTATACTGAGCAATTCTAATGGCATAATAATTCTATCAGGCAATATTTATATTTCTATATAACAGCAGGTATCACATAACTGTAAGCATTAAATATCAGGAACTGCATATCTTAATTAGTTAGGCAATTATTAACAACTAACACAGAAGATTCTAAACTACTAACATATTAAATTTACTGTGATCCTATACGATTACACTTTATTTATGCCCCAAACATATGCAGCGCACTCTGCATATGAAGATCTGTAGCGAACTACGATCCCACCGTACAAGACTTAGTGACACACCCGGGAAATGCTAAGTCTGACTTCTCATCCTGGTCTGCACAAGACTCTCAGGCTCACAAGGCCTCACTGCACTAACTCTGAGTGCTCTGGACTCCTCCCGCAACCTGTAGTGCACAGTCGGAGGGTCTCTAAGTCTCCGATGCGTGGGTGTATCCCCAGGGATGACCGGGACATTCTCTCGGATCTCTGATGCCTGGGCGTATCCCCCGAGCTGTCCGGGATCCTACCTCTCAGACTTCGTGTCACCGAGACATTCAGTATTTGTTGGACACGAGTCTCCGATGCCTGGGCGTATCCCCAGGGCTGACCGTTTTACCCCAAAGGTACAGACCGCGCAATGGGGTTCTACGGTGTTGGGGCACCTAAGTCTATTATAACACAATTATATCTTTCATTACTTTAGAACATACAACTAGATTAATACACTTGTTTATGAACTGTACTAATTTCAACCGCTACTCTGTATATACAGGAGTATTCATAGAGCAAGTCAATTATCTGTATTGTTCAAACATACACAGCAGCAATATTTCAGTTAATTAAATCTATTTCAACAATTGCATTAAGCACTTTTGGTTTCCGTTGAACCAAATAAAATCATTGAACTGTTCTACACTGATCAGAAGCTGTTCTAGATCATGTATAATCATACCGAAGAAATTTATAAAATAAAATTCAAGTTTCATCAAATACTGATAAAACGCCTGATAACCACTGATATCAGTGCACAAATGCACAGTTTACCGAAAAATTCCAACGAAGGAGTTAAATGATGATAACTAAATGAACTCCTACTCACAGTGGTTCGGGATGTCTAGATTCGTCCGGAAATGTGTTCAAGGCCTGTTTCCGGGCAGAATTTGGTTGCCTTTTGACCTTTGGTATTTCAATTTCACGGTCCTGTAGCAAGCTGCTTCACGCACAGGTTGACGGAGAGCTCAAACGATGGTTGGACTTGAATAGAGGCTACAGCTTCTTGCTTGTACCTCCAAAACGGAGCTCAAACCAACCTCCTCTTATTGCCTTGGCGCCCAAGCTAATTTCCTGCTGCTGCACGCAGCTACGGCTTCTGCAAGGTGCCGCTTGGCCAAGCAGCAGGTGGTCGCTAGCCAAGGAAGGAAGAGGTAGGGGAAGAGGAAGGAGAAAAGAAGAAGGGAAGAAGAAGAGAGGTGGGTTGCTGGGGAAAACGGAGCCAACTGCTCCTCAACTTCACCGATCGCCACTCAGCTCCTATGCGCCGACTTCACATAGGCAACCATTGGAGAAGATAAACAAAAAAGGAAAGGAAAGAAAAAGGATCGTTTATAAGTAAGAACCTTGGAAAATTTGCTAAATTGACCCCAGAAACTGAAAATCCTTATAACTTTTTCCTCGGAGGTCCAATCAGCATGATTTCTTTTGCATCTTTTCAAGAATGAGGCCCACTACACTCCCAAGGCATGAAAACATGTTAATCACACTGTTTTACTGATTCAAAATTCCAATTGCATCCAATTATTACTTTACTCAAATTAATCATCTTAATTATGCACTAATTGATCTTATGTGCTTAATTCAACTAAATCAAGTTAATGATTCACTAACCACATCATAAACACATATGTTAACTCAAATAAATTTAATTATGCTCAAATCATAATGCTTATCAATTAACTTTGGAACGGGTCATAACAAGATGTCTCTAAATTGTCTGAGATGTGTAGCCAATTGGAATTAGCGTAGATGACCACCGACGTGCATAACGCGGTACGAACACGCTAGTGAGGTGTTGAGGTGTCATATCAACACGTAGAAGTAGTAGATGCAACTCGGAGAAGACGTGATGAAGTAGCTCGGTGAAGATCACTCTGGATGAATCCTTGCAAATATAATTTTAACACATGCTTGAAGATGACGAGCTTCGAAGATGAAGAAGCAACCAATTGGAACACCATCAACACAGCATGGATGATCAACTGGAAAGTCATCAACACCAAAGGGACTAGAGGCCAGAATATGTGCAACAAGCTCTTGTCCTGACATACATAATGTAGTACGAACGTGGGAGTCTTGGTGTCAATGTTGCAACTATAAGATCCTTTAGTGTTGTCTGAGAAGTAATGTGATGCTAAGTGGGAATGACGCACCACAAAGACATTAGGAAACTAGATATGAAGCTCCATGAACATAGCTTAGAATATATCATCTCATATCTCTCTCCTCATATCCTCTCTCGCATATTCTCCTCATACCCTCCTCTCTATATTACTCAATGACTTATGTCTTCAGGTTGATGACCTAAACAATGAGATCATACAGATGCCAAGAATATATACATTCTTATTTCATCCCTAGCTGGATATTATTGTGGAAGACCAATAGAGAATAGTAACACATAAGAGTAGAGTGTGTGTTGGTTGATGATAGAATCTCATCAGTCATGATATGTGATATCAAACCAAACACATAAATACCTATTAGAGAACAGTGTATCGGATAGACCCGCCATGAGAGTGACACTTGAAAACCATTACATGGTAGTTAGAATCATCTCTCATAGTGTTGGTCATGATTGTGATTCTTATATTTTAAATCACTACACTCATCATGTGTCATTCAATGTATTTTGACATCATCCATCGTGACCTTGAATAAGGGTTGCCATAAAGGTGATGATCAGATGCACACTGACACATGGGGATGAGTGTAAGTGATGTAGATCGGATTTTCCCACCTATTGGACGCACACATAATGGATGGAAGGGTGGGAAAGAGAAAGGGTAAAATGAGAGGTGTAGTGTGTAGAGAAGAACAAAAGGACTACCAGAATGGAAGCATAGGTAGAAAGAGGAGACACACTACCGAAATTTTGTTCGGTAGGGGAGGAAGTGGCACTAACAGAATTTTGCTCGGTAGGGGAGGAAGTGGCACTACTGGAATGGTTTCTCGGCATGAAAACTGATAACCGAAATCAATGTGCAAAAATAACTCGATTAAGATCTGGTTAGAGATAATAAATGGATCTTTTCTTGATTTGAAAAGGACATTTGTCCAACCCTTAGGCTGACAAATGTGGGGGTGCGGGGGTAGGAACCCCACAAAAATTTTTGTTGGGACACAAATATAGGAATGGGATCCAATTATCATCAAATATGGGGGGAGAGATGAACCTTTTGGAGGATGTCAAACTGGAAGTACTCTGACTGCTTCAGACACGTTGTGTCTATGATTGGACATGACATGTAGATTGTCGAGGGTGAGAGGCAAACTCTTGATGACATGCCATGTAGGATTGTTGACACGTCGTGTAGCTCCTTCACTTAAAATTGATTGACTCATTGCAACACATTGTGTCGAATGTCATAGGCATGAACTGGATCTCTGGGGATACACTGTGTTCCAAGTGGACACGTGGTGTCTGAAGTCGGAGGCATAAATCTGATGTTCACTGACACAACGCCCTATTCTAAGGATGGCATGTCGTGTTTGTTGTGATCTGCGCTGTCAGAACGAGTTTTATAATTGAACACGCCGTGTGTTTTGAGCAACATGATGTGTCTTTCACATTCTGGAACAAACTTCACTCTGTTAGGGTGATTTCTGGAGTGCGACAATGCCATGTTGTTTGGATAACACGTTGTGTTGGTAGCGGCTGATGCATGATCTCGACGGGAACTGGCATCGTCAAGGAGACAAATATCCCAGGAATTAGCACCATGGGTCGAAAGAAATTAGTGATGTCTTTTATACTCCTTTGATCATGAATAGAGGTGATTCCATGCTTGACTACAGCTGGGTCTGGATAGGAATAAGCATCGTCTAGGGTCCCAAGAAGTGGTGTAGCAGTATAGTGATGGAGCGACTTGATGCAGAGATGATGGATGGTGTAGCAGCTCAACACAGAGGTGGAAGGGTAGCAAGGCAGTGAAGACAATGGCGGTGGTTGTTGGAGCGGAAGGCAGATCTACTTTGGTGTGGTTGCTTCAATGGTGGTGTCTGGAGCTGGTTGATGAATGGATCTCAAGGTAGGTGATGACAACAATGACAGATAGATCTGAGCGGGAAATAGCAGTGTCTAGAGACTCAGACTAGATAGAGTGACATGAAGGATGGCGTCGGCGGATAACTTTGTATCAGAAAACATAGATTGTATGTCGGTAAGGTGGGCGCCGACTTACAGATCTATGTAAAAGTGGGAGAAAGGGCCATGGAGGCCAGAAGTGCCTAGTAGGCAGACGGTCTATGTAATGGAAGAGGTGGCGGTGGGTACCCACAGGTGGGGGTGCTCCCCGTATTGCTCTCTCTAGAAGAGAGAGGGCGGTCGGCGGCTAGGGCTAGAAAGGGTGGCCGAGAGATGATGGAAGGGATGCAGTGGCTTGGGTTCTCTGTCCCTCTCTACTGCTCTGATACCATGTGAAGAAGTGTATACAATAATGTTTTGTTGTTATTTATATGTACATGTAATGACCACATTTTTGCTTAATTGGTAAATTAGGATTTACCTAAATGATTACATGCTTGATTAGATTGAACATCATTTAGACTTGATCAATGATAGTAGCTCAATTGAGATGTTTCAAACCTAAGAAGAAACTTTAATTATTATTTTAGTTTGAAGAATTAGGGTTTAAGAAATGTAAACCCTAATCGGCAAAAATTAGGGTTTCGATAGTACATGAATATGGAATTTGATCGGGATAGCAGTGTGGTAAATGATTTTTCAACATTATCTATGAATTTTGTATTTAATTAAATTTTGTATGTGATATGGATAAATTAATCATTTATGTTTTAGAAAAGTTTCAGAATATTTGGATGTTCTTTGAATGTGGTTCTCGGTCAAACTATACTTCAACTGAAATGTTGACAGAGTGTTGTTTAGCAGTCTAGTGTTTAATTTTTAGTTATTTATTGGTAATTCTGAATAATATGAAATTTATAATTGAGTTATGAAATTACATTTCAGACAACATGCGAAATTTTCATAATTTTTGGAGGATGTTTGGACTTTAAAATAATGAATTATAGTAACTTTTTTATAATAGAAAAATCTGCTGAAATAAGAAAAAGTATAGTGAGGGGTTAATGTGTAAATTACCCAAGCACCTAAATTGATCTATATGAGTAAGTTAGCACCCAATTAGCTCTCATATTTAGTGATCCATTCTAGAGAAACAAAATCCTAGAGATAGAGAGGGAGAGTTAGGGTTTGAGAGAAGAAAGTGGTGGAATTGTTGATATAGGGTTTCTCAATCTAAGATATGAGGAAATCAAGTAAGTTTAGCTTTTTTGCATAGCATTTCATGGTGAATATTCTCTCACATGTTTATATTCCATCCCTCCTTTGATTTGATTCGAAATGGTATCAAATCTTCCCCCTTTTCTTACTCTTTCTTCATAATGCTCCATTTCTAGGGTTTTTGGGTTGAAAGGAAGAAGAAACTGGTGATTTGCTAGGGTTTCGATATGGATTCAAGATTTTTAGAGATGAGCTATGTTTTTAAGGTGTTTTCACACCTTAGAGTGAGTGGTTCCTTTAAATAGTATATTGCATAAAATGAGTCAAATGATCAATAATCTTTACTTGTTTTGTATGCGACTACAAACCTTAAACTGCCTTTTGACCTAGCTTTTTACAAGATGATATGAAATAGATTATTTCTCTATTGTGATGGATACCAATTGATAAATCATATTAGAAATGCATACAAATTATCTAAATGAGAATTCCTAAAGTAATTGCAGAGTTTATATGAAAATAGTAAAATCTAGGGTTTTCAGCTATGACTAAATTTGTTGTATAAATGAATAAAGAAGTTTGTATAGTTGAATCTCCTTGGTTACAAAATATTATTTTATCTAAATGCATAGTACATACATGTCAGATAAGATCTTGTATTTCATTTGATGATATCAATGTTTGCTTGATATATCAGTAAAGAGGGTGAAACCTTAAATGAATGGAAAGTTGGAAGTTTGAAATAGATTCATGAATTCAACTGATGTGATTCTTTATTGTTATAAATTCATTTATTTAAGGTTATTCTCGATGCATGATATTTTAATGAATAGCTTGGAAACCCTAGCTAAATTCAAACTAGGGTTTCATATGCATGATCGGTTGAAATGAGTTATGTGATAATTCGAGTTTCTAGCTGAATATCATTTTATATGTATACACATTTTGATTTGTGATGCAAAAATCTCTAGCTGAGTTAATTGACATGAAATGCATAAGTTGTTATGGTAATATAAGAAAATAGAAAAGGCATTTCCCTAGATAGGGATGTCGTTGATGCCATGCATGAATGCAAGAAATGTTGAATGTAAATGTTTATATCATTAGACATGATATCTATTTGAACATATGAGAATTCTTCTATGTGCATGAGAAATGAGAAACCCTGAGAGAAGGGTAATCAGTATGTTAAGCATCTAAGAAATGAGAAACCCTAAGATAAGGATAACCAATATGTTATGCATTCAACTAAGTATCATTAGTGAATTTAGTCTAATATCTCAAGTAGTCAGTAAAACTACAATAGTAATAGTAGATGCCCTGAACACCGTAGAACCCTCCCTGGAGGTCTGTACCGAGATGGATGAAACAAGCTATGGACTATCAGATAGGAAGAAGTAGCCCGGAACTGAGTATCTAATATCAACTGATTGGATATCTGTGGTACTTCGGTTGAGTAGCATAGTACCCAACAATAACCATAGATCTTGGTGGTACTATTTCAGTAGTATGGGTATCCAATAATAACTAGAGATCCAGTGATACCCACCAGTTGAAGTATACAACCCTTGTAGACCTACACCTTCTGGCAGTTACTGCGTTTTGCATGTCAACCCTAGTGGAACCACATTATGCAGAGTTGAGGCTTTTTAGCCTAAAGGCACCCCTCCTGAGTACCAGGATAAGGGGCCACAGTTTACGTACGTTGTTTAGCTGTTGTTAGGCCAGACATGGCAACCTCACTGTAGACTTAGGTAGTTAGTCTTAAGGTCCCAATTTTACCTTAAGGCTTGTACGGTAAGTCACACAGTAGTGTCTTTTTCTTGGATGGTACAATCCAAGTGAGTTCAGGGGCAAAGTAAAAAAGAAAAGTTAATTGAGTTCAAATAAAGAGTATAATAGTCAGATCATTCAGGTATGTTTAGTTGGCCAACATAGTAGTAGTTAGTTCAGTAGTCAGGTCAAGTCAAAGTTAATGAAAGATTACAAAGAGAATAATGACAAAAATATTTAGATATCTGTACCTTACTATTGATGCATAATAAGATGAATGAGAGGTCAACCAAGTGTGTGTAGTTATTCAATTATTCTTTGTATGTTTCTGGATTATAAGTTTTCTTTTTGGTTAATCAAGCATGCTCATATATTGATTCACTCTTGTAGATGTCTAGAGTATTCTTCCATATTTATGTGTGTAAATGATTGTCTCTTTAAAGCTTACTGCTGTTATAATTGATATCAGTTGCAAAACAATATATTTGTAATTATATCAGTGCTTTATATTGTTTCTTTGAAGTACTCATTCACTGAGCGAGTAGGCTCACCCCTCTAATCACATTTTTTCTAGGGATAACTCGTAGGCTAAAGATGCCATTGCATCAACATAGATCTGTCATTGGAGTTAAGTATGAGATTAGATAAGTTCAGTCGGTCCCTTTCACTCTAGGTCCTTGTATAGAAGTGAGAGCTTTGTAAATGATGATGTTTATCCTTGTTTCCTTAATAAGAGAGTATGTATATGATTATCATATCATATGTATATAGAATTATGAGAAACAGAATGAATGTTTAGATATGTATCTTTAATGTTCAGATCATATTACAGTAATCAAGGTTTAATTCCCTTTTAAAGTTTGTTTATGTCATTGAATGTGAAAAGTAAAAAAGAGTTGTAGATAAAGGAAAAAGAAAAAGTTGGGAGTGAACTTTATATTAAGAATAATCCTCAAACTTATGTCCTAATCTCATGATTAGTGGTAATCGTGGGATGTGGGTGTAACAGTACACTCCTATCCTATATATAGGAAAGGAGGCTATTATAAGGAAGCACAAAGGAAGCATACTAACCCAAATGGGCCATGGGCAACAAGCCAATGCAGATAAGAGACTAATAACCTATTAACTAAATATGATAAATATTAACAATATGGAAGTGTCTTCTATGGTGCAACACACCCTCTATTGACACAACGTGCCTTATGTTGACACTAAAATGTCCTATATGATGCAACACATCCAATATTGTCTGTATGTGCCCTCTGTTGACACTCACAATGTCCTCTAAATCATCCCAGGACTCTTTAATAGGGACTTATCCTATAATGTCTATAATTAATGTTTTGATGTCAAAGAAGTATCGACATTCTTAATTTCTTATATCTGAATCTAAATTTTCTATCTCTAAATTTATATATCTGCTCGTTAATTCTAAAGTAACTCTAAATTTGAATTCATGGTTACAATCTATATCATTTGAAAGAATGTTCAAACATCTTATGATTCTAAGTATCACAATATGATAGAATGCAGTATGTTCAAAAGCATAAAATAGGAACAATTTCATGAAAGGAGATATTAAGAATTTTACGGGTCGGCCAACATGTTCTAGGGCATAGTGATGCAGCCCTAATTTAGGGCTTCATCTTGCATCTTATTGCTCTTCAACAACATCTAAATCTGTTAGATTACATTCATCCACTACAACTCCTTTGGTGTTATCAACCCAATTACACCTAAAGTTCGAAACTTTGAAATTTGTGTAATCAAACTCCCATATGCCTTCAGTGACACTGTAATATGAAATTTAGATTCACGTGGACTATTATCCTTTGCATTAGAAAAATACAGTGAATATGCTTAAAGGGTGACCCCACTATTTTGGATGACACTCTTATTATCTTGACATTTTACATAATACAAAAATTCCTTTATGTCAAACCCTTCATAAGACATAACATTCATTTTTGGTTTAAAGGTAAGTCATTTGATATTTTCAACAACATTATTTGGTTTTTGAGATAGTTTACGTAAGACTTTATCTTCGAACTACCTAATAAATGTCTTATTATGCTCTCTAGCAAGCTACATTGAATTTACTCAAGGATATTTTCTAATGAAATTGGTATGTTTAGTGACATAAATACTCATTTGTTGATGTTGTGTAAAATATACAAGTGTGCTTTATCCCATAGCTCGTGATCGATTACTTACACTCGTGCTCCTAAAGTCCATAGTCCTCAATATTCTTGTTGTTTCCAAGAGCTTTATTACAACTCATCAAGTCTATGCAAAAGTCCATAACCTCCCTAGACACATAACCCTCAATAATACGTCCTTTAGGACAATAACGGTTTCGAACATCACCTTTAAAAACACCCATGTATCCTTAAAAAGGATACATCTAATGCAAGAAAATTGGTCCCAACATTTTCACTTCCCTAGTGAAATGGACAACAAAATGTACCATGATATCTGAAGGAAGAAAATACATCTCAAGCTGGTATAGAGTAATGACCACTTCTCTTTGCAACTTATCGAGATTCTCAGGATCAATAACTTTGTTGCATAGAGTGTTGAAGAAGAAACAAAGCCTGGTAATTGCAAATGTTACATGCTTTGGTAGTATAGATCGAATAACCACGAGCAATATTTGTTGCGTTAGAGTATGACAATCATGATATTTAAGACCTATCAACTTCAAATCCTTCATTGATACCAATCCATGGATATTGGAAGAGTATTCTTGTGGTACCTTAACATTAAGCAAGCACTAAAAAAAATCTTCTCCTGTCTAGACAACGCGTAACAAGCTAGATGTAAATATGTTTCCGATCACTACTAACTTTTGTTGTTAATTCTTTCCTTATGCCCATTTGAAAAAGGTCCATTTTGGCTTTGATGTCATCTTTAGTCTCACTTGGTATATTCAATAGAGTACCAATGACGTTATCACAAACATTTTTCTCAATATACATGACATTGATACAATGTCTAGCTAACTCTCAAAGAAATCCAATAAGGAAGATCTCATAATATTGACCTCTTCTTATATAATGATCTGTCACTATGTGTGGAAATAGTAGATTGTAAACTCTTACCAAATGCATTGACCAAATTTTTTACTCTTTAATCAAAAACCTCCCCTGATATAGGTTTAGGGGCACTCCGTTCCTCATTCGATCCATTGAATGTTTTACACAACCTTCAAAAGGATGAACTTTTGGAAGAAACCTTCAATGATCAAGATATATAGTCTTGCTGCCATGTTGTTGTGGCATTGAATCAATGTTCTCATCACATGTAGGGCATTCTTTGGATCCTTTTACATTGTATCCAGACACATTCTCATATAATCAAAAGTCATTAATCATGCAAAACAACATAGCATGCAGATGAATGTCTCTCTATGTGAAGTAGTATAGGTCATTACACCTTCTCCCCAAAGTTTCTTCAAGTCATCAATCAGAGGTTCAAGATAAAGATCAATATCATTTCCAGGTTGTTTAGGGCCCAATAACAACAATGAAAACACGACATACTTATTTTGCATACACAATCAGAGGGAAGATTGTATTTAACAATTATAACATACTAAGTGCTACGTTGGCTGCTCAATGTGTCGTATGGATTTATCCCATCGGTACAATGGCCAAGTCTTGGATTGTTGACTTTCTTCACCAAATTCAGAGTACAAAAATTCGTTCCTCTTGCATTGTGGGAAATTAGATGCATGTTGTAGGATCTCATCATTATTTTTCTTTGCCTCTGCATGCCATGTTAAATTCTCTACATCCATGGTATTGGCAAACAACTCTTGAAACTGTGGTATTACATGTAGATATCACATCTCCTTGGCAGGAGAGATAGTTTTAGACTTCCCTGAAATCATCATTTTATACCTTTGCACACCACATTTTGGACTATCTTTCAAATTGATGTAGTCCTTTTGAAATAACAAACAATCATTCAAGCATGCATGTATCTTCTTACCCTTCATTCCCATTGGGCACAATATTTTCTTTAATTTGTATGTTGAAATTTGAAGCTCATTGCCTTTAGGAGGAATTTCTTTCAACAAAGACAATGATGATGTCAAGATTTTGTTTCTCCATCTACTGTTAGCCTTGACAATATACAATCTCAACACAATGTCGAGCTTGGTAAACTTAGTATAACCTAAGTGTAACGGTCTCTCAACATCATGCACAATGTTTCTAAGTAAGGAAGGTGGATTGGTGTGTTCTACCACACAACTATATAGCATCACATCAACCATATGTATCGGAATCGGGTCATTCACATCTACATCATCATCGGCAATTTCTTCTTCAATACAAGTACGACTATTGACATATACTGATCTCATAGTAGGAATTTCTCCATGCCAGTACCATTTTGTATAGCCCTATTGACCGGCCTAAATCGCGCGTCCTAAAATTGGAGGCGGATTTGAGGTAGTCGAGCTTTCACATTTATAAACTTGAATCCTTCTAGGCCCCCACAACTTTGCTTACGGGGTCGAAGTAGATATACGGGGTCGAACACAGGGACAAGGGGGGTAGTGTTGAGAACCCAGAATCGACACGCTACACTCCGGCAGGTATAAAGAGATGATAAATTCCCCAGGAAGGAAGCATAAAGGTGTCACAAACAAAACAAGAGAACTATCTCCAAGTGGAGTTACTAGAAAGATTTAAGGTTTTAAGCATTTAACAGTTTTTAGGGGTTTTCATGCAACAGAAATAGAAGGATACACTCGGAGCTAAGGTGAGGTACAAAGGATAAAACTGCGGTAAAGCAAGCGGCGGTAGGACCAATCGTGTACCCCTCCTCTCGAAGCGGGCACCTCTAACAAGGCATCGGTTCCACTCTAGGGGTCACCGGGCTCAAATTAGAGTGGAAAGGTTACTAAAGCAACTCCGTTCCGGGCACTCTCGTACTCCAGAATCGGACCAAACACTAGAGCCACAACACAACTCTCGAAGTTGTTGCGACGGGAAAACACGATCCGATAGCTAAGCGAAACGCGATCCAAAACATGCAAGCTAGAGCTCAGATACCAAACATAGCAGTCATCCAACATATTATACCAAGCATAGAGCAGCAAGTAATCAAGATTTTCTATTTCTATAAGCATTAAAGGTCTTAATTACAATGCAGGAGTAAAGAATTAAATAACAAGATTAAAGATATGTGTCACCTTCTTGATGTAGAAGGACGACAAGCTACAGTAACCATCCCGCCCGATATCGGACAGGGGCCTAGCCCGATACAGCTGTGTTGGGCGGCACGCTCTCTCAAGCGGCATACCGCGACGGGCGACTGCATCGCTCAAGGACCTGGCCGATATGCTCAAGTCGGGCGGCACACCCTCTCGGGCGACACGCCTGATAGGCGGAGCGTATCGGGTTCGTTATCGTGTCGGGCATGGAGCTGCGTATCCTACTGCCGGGCACTGGAGTCGGGCACTCGTGTCGCATATCTACATCGGCCGATATCAACTCCCAGTGTCGCCCGGTACAGTCCTAGGTGAACCAATCCCCACCCTCTCGGGATGAGGAAGAGCTCACCTAGTGTCGCCCGGTACGAACACTGGAGCACGATACGCCTACTCTCGTAGTCTCCTCCAAAGATCACTCGACTATCCGAAACCTAAAGTGACCAAGCTTGTCCGAATTGTCTCCGCTGTCTTTTCGGCTCCCTGTACCTGCTATTTATAGGCAGCTGGTCAGGAGCAGATATGGTACTCGAAGCGCCACGTACCCTCCTTTCTGCCGTTCATTTGGTGGTCGGCTGACGCGGGTATCGCCCGGTACAAGGAGGTCGGCTGTCGGGCGTCTTGGCGAGGAGCGCCTGCCGGTGGGTGGCCGATATCGCGCGACACATGGAGTAGTTGCGGCGCGCTTGGCTCCCCGTCGGGTAAAGAGGCGTGTCGTCCATCAGTACCTTCTCTGTAACACCCCTGACCTGGGTTATGAACTAACCCTGGAAGTTTTGCCTAAATATGTAATTAATATACTTGTGAACACTCCCTGGCATGTAATTAAGTTCCTCAGGAACATTTATTTTCAATATTGCTCCTTTTTGTATAAAGTTGTAGCATTGTGTTGTATGCAGGGACCTATGTGCAAATTACCCAGTTTAAGGGTTGAACTTGCAAAATTCACAAGATGAGATGTATCTCTGATGTTGAAACATCATGAGGATGCCTATGATGAAGTTTGAGGGATCTCCCAAGCTTGAGCACCAAGGTGCAGCTGTGGAAGCAATCCCCATGTGCTTAGAAACCCTAAATTGGGGTAAAGTGCAATTTACCCAAATTGAGGGGTCCAACTTGTAATTTTCACCATCTAGAACATCTTGTATGACTCTTGTCATCATTTAGAGTAGAAATGATGAAAGAGATACATCATTTAATAATCAGATGAGAAAAATGGTCTTTGTGATAGAAATCACCTAAAATGGGTATGAGATCCTTTCATGTATGTACCCTAGCTGAAGGTTAGATTTCTTTACCATTAGATCTTGAGATTTCATGAGATTTGCATAAGGATAGATAAGTTTGGACGTGCCTTTGAGCAAGGAGGGACCTAGATGTGATTTCCAATATTGTAAAGGTCCTTAGGGTGTAAAAGGGGCTAAAGTATATAAACCACCTCTTTACAAGATAAGTGAACGATCTTTCCTTTACTTCATTCTCATCTCTTCTTGCTCAAACGGCCAAGGATAGCTCTGGAGCTCAGGGGGACGACCAACCTGTTCTAGGTAAGAGAACCCCACCTTCTAGCTCGAATTCATGGAGGAATTCACTTTCTAAGGTTGGTTTTGTGGTTAGCTTACTTAGTTTTCTTGTTCTAGCCAACCAAACCAACGTTTCCTTGGAGATTTCACCCCTGACCAAGTTTTGGAAGCTCAAGGAAGCCATTAAAGCTTGGAGCTTGAAGGCTTGGAGCTCTAGGATCAACCTTTAGGCGGGTTTTATAACTCTAAACTTTATGCTTGATTATACATCCTTTTCTGTGCATATAGTTGCTAGTTCTTCTTCTTCCTTATCTTTCCTTGCATCCTTGCAAGCAAAATCGTGAAGAACTGCCACTGTTCTCAAGGTAGAAGATAAGGGCGTTAATTCCTATGCTTATCCACAGATTTTCACTTTATCAAACGACCTCCACCTATTGCTCAAAACGGTTTCAAACCGTTTGGTGGGCAAACGGTTTCAGGGTCGTTTGAGGGAAAACGGTCTTCAAGACCGTTTGGTCCCGTTGACCAAGCGAAGACCGTTTGGGAATATTGTTCATAATTATGTAGGTTAATCACCCACAAATTTTGAGAGGTTAACTCCAAAGGAATCGTGAGATATGAGCAAATCAATTAGCAAAACCAATTGAATTAAGTTCTGATTTTCAATCTGTTTAATTTGCCCTTTTTGGGCAAACGGTCTCAAGACCGTTTAAGATGGTTGACTAAACGTTGACCGTTTGGGATTACTGTTCATAATGATGTTAGTTAACGACTCACCAAATTTTATGGATTAATTCCAAACGAGTCATGAGTTGAAGGATGATTAATAGGGCAAACCCTAATTGAAATTAGTGCTGAATCTCCAATGAGTTAAGTTGAGATTTTGGGTTGATTAGCCCAAATGGTTTCAAGACCGTTTGGGAATCACCCAAACGGTCTCAAGACCGTTTGGGGGTCACCCCAAGACCGTTTGGAGGTCTGGGGTCAAGTATAGTTGATCAATTGAAGGTCCAAAGGTACCAAATCATATTGCAATTAAGTATTGATGTGATGATCAACTCAATAGATCAAACCTTGATGAATTTTCACTAGAGTCCAAAGGATGGATGGGCAAACGGTCTCAAGACCGTTTGGAACTCATCCAAACGGTCTCAAGACCGTTTGGTGTCAACCCAAGACCGTTTGGAGGTCTAGGGTTAAGGTAATTCGATCAATTGAGGGCCCAATTACAGTGGGTTATTGAAACAATCAAATTGTTGTTTTCTAAGTATAGATCTTGTTGAGTTTTGGGTTGGAGGACCCAAACGGTCTCAAGACCGATTGGGGTTCCTCCAAATGGTCCCAAGACCGTTTGGGCACAACCCAAGACCGTGTGAAGGTCTAGGGTTGAGTTAATCTAATGGTTTGAGGGTCAAATTACAAGAAGTTGATGAATTGATGAAGATTGCTGATTTTGACCTAATTGGACTTCAACCCTAGTCAAAACGACTTGGATTTTGGTCAAACTTTGGGCAAACGGTCTCAAGACCATTTGGATGATGTCCAAATGACCTCAAGACCGTTTGGGTCAAGTTTGAGCCCAATTGGAGGTCAATTGATAGGTTCAACCTTGAATTGATTCACATTGTTGAACATTGATGACCAATCGATTTGAAAACCCTAATTGAGGAGGATTGAACCCTAATTGGCTTGCAATTGAGGGTCAATTTGATGTCTAAGTGGCTAAGGCTAACCCTAATTGACTCAATTTATAAATGGTTAGCATAGCTTTAACCAATTGAGGGCTTCAACACACATATCCATGAACATTGGTGACCTTTGAACCCCTTTGGAGGTCCAAACGGTTTGAGCCCATTTGGACCAAACGGTCTCAAGACCGTTTGGATCCAAATGGTCTCAAGACCGTTTGAGACCAAACGGTCTCAAGACCGTTTGGGCTCAAACGACCTCAAGATCGTTTGGTCCAATCGATCTCAAGCAAGTTTGATCAAACAGTTTCAAACCGTTTGAAGCTCCAAACGGTTTGGAAGTCAACCCTTCCAAACGGTCTTCACCTCCAAACGGTCTCAAGACCGTTTGAGTGGTTGAAACCGTTTGAAGGTTGAAACCGTTTGGAGATTGGTGATGGTTTGTACTTAACCATTTGATGATGTAATTAGTTCAATGGTGATCCAATTTAAACCCTAATGGTAACCTAGGTCATTAAGGGGCTATGTGATTAGTGAGTTAACCCATGATGGTGATCATGTGGCAATTTACCAAAATACCCTTGAGGGGTCTAAAGGGGTAAAACCTTGTTCTAATCAAACCCTAATCACATGATGTTGATGTTTTGGCCTATGTTAGTCAATGGAGACTTATCTCAACCTGATCTAGAGTGGTGTTGCCACCATCTACTAGTGAGAGGAGAGAGGAAGTATTTCTAGAGAGAGAAAGTATCCTAGAGAGAGAAAGTACCCTTTTTAGGTGGGAACTCTAGTGAGATACTTCAATTACACATGAATGTGCATGATTAGGGAATGACCCACCTATGTGAGGTCATAGAAACCCTAATTATGATATCTAATGGATATTAATCTTAATTAAGAACCTTAATGATGATGTTTCTCTTACATGATGATGTAATGAGTACAATTCACCATGGAGTGAATAGTGAACCCTAATTTTAGGGTGATGACATGAAAGATGAATAGTAAACCCTAATTGTTGAATTGTTTACTATTATCTGTTGAATTAACCATGCAGGTTATTATGAGGTGATGGTCACACCCAGGTATGTAATACCATGTTATATTCATTGAAAGCATGTCTTAAGCTTTATGAATAGTGAACCATCTTGATGCACTGCTAAGTGACATCTATTGTGAATTATGGGCTGTAAGAGCCATAAACACCATCAAGGTCATGCTTGACAGATGACTTGTGACGAGATAACTGAGAACTGGTGATTGAAATGAGTTAGGCCTGCTACATTTTAGTATTCTCATATATAGCTGTGATGCTAATGTTTTGTATGATGTTATGAATACTGAATGTACCTAACTAATCAAGTGAAATGTAGAACCCTGATCATAGATCCATCATTGTCAGAGTCTAAATGATGGTGAAGCAGGTTTTCCCCAGGGAACTCCTGGATCATATACTTTTGAGTATATGGGGTACATGGATGTGTAGAACCTTACATCCTAGTGTAGGTACTTGATGTAGATGCTTGTAGTCCGTCATACCTTCACTAAAAGAGAAAAGGTGAGAGGATTTGATGTAGATTCATGTAGTCCATCATTCCCCACCACACAGTCCAAAAGGTGAGATGTATCCCTACACTCCCTTAAAAACATAATCAACATCATAGTATATCTGTTAGAGTTATCTACGAGTTATTTGATTGATGTTACCATGAATAGTATAGATGTTCTCATATCTTAATATTGATTGAACTCTTGCTTATCATCAAAACTGCTAGTGAATATCTTGAAGGCTTTTATTGCTTTAGTTATTCCTTGCTTTGCTTATAAAGCCTAGTGGAGAGTTATAACTCTCGCTGGGGCAATTATGTATAATTGTCTCACCCCATAGACTTCTACTTTTTAGGTGGTCGTCGAAGACGGAGAAACAAGAACACAGGTGACCAATCCCAGCAACAGCAGCATCAGGAGCAGTAAATATCTCAGGTGGAGATCTAGCCTGCTTCATGGTGTAGTTAGAGTCAAGTCCTATGTGTCCTCTGTACTCTCAGGTCCTGGAGTGTTTTGAGTATGAATTCTTGAGAAGTTTCGTATCATGTTGTATATAATTACTCAAGAAGTAATTGTCAGAGATGTAAACAGTTAAATCCTTTTTCTATGGAAAAGGTTTGTGGTTTCAAGCTCTTGTCTCAAAAAGTTTTAATTTCCCGTGATTTTTGTCTCCCGTTGTTTACCGATTGCTTCCGCTCATGTTTAAATCGGGATTAATTTGTGGTTTGGAGATCAGAGCCCACAATTAAGTGGTATCAGAGCTCTAGGTTCGCCGAGTCTACAGAGGCATAGGACATAGGAAGTCGAGTCTATCTTTAGTATTCCTTCCTTATCTAATAGAGTCTTCTACTCCTCAGGAGAAGAAGATACTTAATATGTCAGAGCCACATGATGAGTATGTGGGAGAAAGTAGTGTCAGTGCACCTCAAGGCGGTGCAGGAGTACCAGAGGTGGAACAGCTTGTACCAGAACAACTTAGAGAGCCACCCCGGTTTGACCCAGCTGATATGGGTAACCCAATAGTCCAGACTATGTTTGGGTAGTTTATGACTGCCATGACACATATAACCGACAGGTTGCCTATGCCTGCACCTAGGGCACCTGTCCAACCAGAGGGGCAAGGTATCGGAAAGACGTTCGAGCGACTACGTCGTGTCGGAGCTACCGAGTACCATGGGACTGCTGACCCCGCAGATGCTGATCTGTGGTTGACAGAGCTGGAGAAGGCTTTCAGGATCCTCAACATCCCTGAAGTTGAGAAGGTTAGACATGCTGTCTATCTTCTCAAAGGAAGTGCTGGTCACTGGTGGACCATGGAAGAGCAGAAGAGACCTGGAATAGAAATCTCGTGGGAAGACTTTCGGCGGGAATTTGTCCAAAGATTTTTCCCGAAGACCTTCCTAGACGAGAAGATCTCTCAGTTTGAGAAACTGAGACAGGGTATGATGAACATTAGCGAGTACGAAGCTAAGTTCATGGAGCTGTTGCGGTTTTGTCCTCAAATGGCAGTTAATGATGAGGAAAGAATTCGGCGCTTTGAGAAGGGGTTGAATGCTGAACTGACCACTCCTGTGTCTGCTTTAGAGAACAGGGAGAGGTTTGCCATTTTTGTGGAATCAGTAAGGAGGATAGAGAGGTCTGAAATTGAGAAACGACAGACTATTAGCAAGAAGGTGTACTCTCAGACTCAAAAACAAAGGTCTGAAAGTTTTAAGAAGCCGATATTTTCTGCATCGACAGCATCATTAAGATCCCAAACCCAGACACAATGGATGCCAAGTAGGGATAGGGATCTTAGTTATATTCCAAATAAGGCCTCCAATATAGCATCAACATCGGTGTCTGGACCTCACCGACCTTATACTATACCTAGAATCTGTTATCAATGCAGACAACCGGGACATCTGGTAAAAGATTGTCCAGACGGGAATCCAATGATGACTCAACCTCAGGGGCAGAGTCAGCAAGGATCGCAAAGGAGGCAGTGTTCTAGTAACAATAGAGGACGTGGACAGACGTCCCGGGCAGGTCAGAGGAAATAAAGTCATTCTGATATTTCATTTTCATGTTTCTATGAGTTAAGGATATGAAAAGTGAGGAATGAGACAGTATGTAAGTGCATACTACTTGATCTCAGTATTTGTAAACCCTGGCCAGGTATACAGCTATTGATGATAAAGTTGTATGGAAACTCCTAGATTGATATCTTTTTGATTGCCCTGATCAAGCAATCATTCTAATACAATCTAAGGAGTATCATGAAATAAGAAATATGGAACAAACAAACAAAAAGGGGAAAGCTATGTGTCATCCCCAACAAAAAGGGGAAAGCTATGTGTCATCCCCAACAAAAAGGGAAGAGCTATGTGTCATTCCCAAACAAACAAAAAGGGAAGAGCTATGTGTCATTCCCAAACAAAAAGGGGAAAGCTATGTGTCATCCCCAACAAAAAGGGAAGAGCTATGTGTCATTCCCAATTAAAAAGGGGAAAGCTATGTGTCATCCCCAACAAAAAGGGAAGAGCTATGTGTCATTCCCAAACAAACAAAAAGGGAAGAGCTATGTGTCATTCCCAAAACAAACAAAAAGGGAAGAGCTATGTGTCATTCCCAATTAAAAATGGAAGAGCTATGTGTCATTCCCAAATCAAAAAAAAAAGGGGAAAAGCTATGTGGCATTTCCAATTAATAAGAAGAACTATGTGAACTATCCCAATTACATAGAGTTGTAAAGGATTACTGAGTAAATTATCCTTGTTAGATATATATGTTGTTCCTTTTGATAAATATTCTTGGGTGATGATAGAAGTATGTTCTTTTATGCCTCTTCTTTCCAATAATATGGACATCATATGTTAGGGGTTTAAGCTCTGCATAAACATTGGTAAGGTTGAATTAGTGAAAGGAGCCTTGTGTGGAATTGCAGAATTCATGATACCTCCATGATATTAAGATAATATGTGGAGACTTGAGGGCATGATTAATGAATACTCTGTTTCTCCTTTTGTCTGAGATTTCGGGGACGAAATCCTTGTTAGGGGTTTATGATTTGTAACACCCCTGACCTGGGTTATGAACTAACCCTGGAAGTTTTGCCTAAATATGTAATTAATATACTTGTGAACACTCCCTGGCATGTAATTAAGTTCCTCAGGAACATTTATTTTCAATATTGCTCCTTTTTGTATAAAGTTGTAGCATTGTGTTGTATGCAGGGACCTATGTGCAAATTACCCAGTTTAAGGGTTGAACTTGCAAAATTCACAAGATGAGATGTATCTCTGATTTTGAAACATCATGAGGATGCCTATGATGAAGTTTGAGGGATCTCCCAAGCTTGAGCACCAAGGTGCAGCTGTGGAAGCAATCCCCATGCTTAGAAACCCTAAATTGGGGTAAAGTGCAATTTACCCAAATTGAGGGGTCCAACTTGTAATTTTCACCATCTAGAACATCTTGTATGACTCTTGTCATCATTTAGAGTAGAAATGATGAAAGGGATACATCATTTAATAATCAGATGAGAAAAATGGTCTTTGTGATAGAAATCACCTAAAATGGGTATGAGATCCTTTCATGTATGTACCCTAGCTGAAGGTTAGATTTCTTTACCATTAGATCTTGAGATTTCATGAGATTTGCATAAGGATAGATAAGTTTGGACGTGCCTTTGAGCAAGGAGGGACCTAGATGTGATTTCCAATCTTGTAAAGGTCCTTAGGGTGTAAAAGGGGCTAAAGTATATAAACCACCTCTTTACAAGATAAGTGAACGATCTTTCCTTTACTTCATTCTCATATCTTCTTTCTCAAACGGCCAAGGATAGCTCTGGAGCTCAGGGGGACGACCAACCTGTTCTAGGTAAGAGAACCCCACCTTCTAGCTCGAATTCATGGAGGAATTCACTTTCTAAGGTTGGTTTTGTGGTTAGCTTACTTAGTTTTCTTGTTCTAGCCAACCAAACCAACGTTTCCTTGGAGATTTCACCCCTGACCAAGTTGTGGAAGCTAAAGGACGCCATTAAAGCTTGGAGCTTGAAGGCTTGGAGCTCTAGGATCAACCTTTAGGCGGGTTTTATAACTCTAAACTTTATGCTTGATTATACATCCTTTTCTGTGCATATAGTTGCTAGTTCTTCTTCTTCCTTATCTTTCCTTGCATCCTTGCAAGCAAAATCGTGAAGAACTGCCACTGTTCTCAAGGTAGAAGATAAGGGCGTTAATTCCTATGCTTATCCACGGATTTTCACTTTATCAAACGACCTCCACCTATTGCTCAAAACGGTTTCAAACCGTTTGGTGGGCAAACGGTTTCAGGGTCGTTTGAGGGAAAACGGTCTTCAAGACCGTTTGGTCCCGTTGACCAAGCGAAGACCGTTTGGGAATATTGTTCATAATTATGTAGGTTAATCACCCACAAAATTTGAGAGGTTAACTCCAAAGGAATCGTGAGATATGAGCAAATCAATTAGAAAAACCAATTGAATTAAGTTCTGATTTTCAATCTGTTTAATTTGCCCTTTTTGGGAAAACGGTCTCAAGACCATTTAAGATGGTTGACTAAACGTTGACCGTTTGGTATTACTGTTCATACTGATGTTAATTAACGACTCACCAAATTTTATGGATTAATTCCAAACGAGTCATGAGTTGAAGGATGATTAATAGGGCAAACCCTAATTGAAATTAGTGCTGAATCTCCAATGAGTTAAGTTGAGATTTTGGGTTGATTAGCCCAAACGGTTTCAAGACCGTTTGGGAATCACCCAAACGGTCTCAAGACCGTTTGGGGGTCACCCCAAGACCGTTTGGAGGTCTGGGGTCAAGTATAGTTGATCAATTGAAGGTCCAAAGGTACCAAATCATATTGCAATTAAGTATTGATGTGATGATCAACTCAATAGATCAAACCTTGATGAATTTTCACTAGAGTCCAAAGGATGGATGGGCAAACGGTCTCAAGACCGTTTGGAACTCATCCAAACGGTCTCAAGACCGTTTGGTGTCAACCCAAGACCGTTTGGAGGTCTAGGGTTAAGGTAATTCGATCAATTGAGGGCCCAATTACAGTGGGTTATTGAAACAATCAAATTGCTGTTTTCTAAGTATAGATCTTGTTGAGTTTTGGGTTGGAGGACCCAAACGGTCTCAAGACCGTTTGGGGTTCCTCCAAACGGTCCCAAGACCGTTTGGGCACAACCCAAGACCGTGTGAAGGTCTAGGGTTGAGTTAATCTAATGGTTTGAGGGTCAAATTACAAGAAGTTGATGAATTGATGAAGATTGCTGATTTTGACCTAATTGGACTTCAACCCTAGTCAAAACGACTTGGATTTTGGTCAAACTTTGGGCAAACGGTCTCAAGACCGTTTGGATGATGTCCAAACGACCTCAAGACCGTTTGGGTCAAGTTTGAGCCCAATTGGAGGTCAATTGATAGGTTCAACCTTGAATTGATTCACATTGTTGAACATTGATGACCAATCGATTTGAAAACCCTAATTGAGGAGGATTGAACCCTAATTGGCTTGCAATTGAGGGTCAATTTGATGTATAAGTGGATAAGACTAACCCTAATTGACTCAATTTATAAGTGGTTAGCATAGCTTTAACCAATTGAGGGCTTCAACACACATATCCATGAACATTGGTGACCTTTGAACCCCTTTGGAGGTCCAAACGGTTTGAGCCCATTTGGACCAAACGGTCTCAAGACCGTTTGGGCTCAAACGACCTCAATATCGTTTGGTCCAATCGATCTCAAGCAAGTTTGATCAAACGGTTTCAAACCGTTTGAAGCTCCAAACAGTTTGGAAGTCAACCCTTCCAAACGGTCTTCACCTCCAAACGGTCTCAAGACCGTTTGAGTGGTTGAAACCGTTTGAAGGTTGAAACCGTTTGGAGATTGGTGATGGTTTGTACTTAACCATTTGATGATGTAATTAGTTCAATGGTGATCCAATTTAAACCCTAATGGTAACCTAGGTCATTAAGGGGCTATGTGATTAGTGAGTTAACCCATGATGGTGATCATGTGGCAATTTACCAAAATACCCTTGAGGGGTCTAAAGGGGTAAAACCTTGTTCTAATCAAACCCTAATCACATGATGTTGATGTTTTGGCCTATGTTAGTCAATGGAGACTTATCTCAACCTGATCTAGAGTGGTGTTGCCACCATCTACTAGTGAGAGGAGAGAGGAAGTATTTCTAGAGAGAGAAAGTATCCTAGAGAGAGAAAGTACCCTTTTTAGGTGGGAACTCTAGTGAGATACTTCAATTACACATGAATGTGCATGATTAGGGAATGACCCACCTATGTGAGGTCATAGAAACCCTAATTATGATATCTAATGGATATTAATCTTAATTAAGAACCTTAATGATGATGTTTCTCTTACATGATGATGTAATGAGTACAATTCACCATGGAGTGAATAGTGAACCCTAATTTTAGGGTGATGACATGAAAGATGAATAGTAAACCCTAATTGTTGAATTGTTTACTATTATCTGTTGAATTAACCATGCATGTTATTATGAGGTGATGGTCACACCCAGGTATGGAATACCATGTTATATTCATTGAAAGCATGTCTTAAGCTTTATGAATAGTGAACCATCTTGATGCACTGCTAAGTGACATCTATTGTGAATTATGGGCTGTAAGAGCCATAAACACCATCAAGGTCATGCTTGACAGATGACTTGTGACGAGATAACTGAGAACTGGTGATTGAAATGAGTTAGGCCTGCTACATTTTAGTATTCTCATATATAGCTGTGATGCTAATGTTTTGTATGATGTTATGAATACTGAATGTACCTAACTAATCAAGTGAAATGTAGAACCCTGATCATAGATCCATCATTGTCAGAGTCTAAATGATGGTGAAGTAGGTTTTCCCCAGGGAACTCCTGGATCATATACTTTTGAGTATATGGGGTACATGGATGTGTAGAACCTTACATCCTAGTGTAGGTACTTGATGTAGATGCTTGTAGTCCGTCATACCTTCACTAAAAGAGAAAAGGTGAGAGGATTTGATGTAGATTCATGTAGTCCATCATTCCCCACCACACAGTCCAAAAGGTGAGATGTATCCCTACACTCCCTTAAAAACATAATCAACAGCATAGTATATCTGTTAGAGTTATCTACGAGTTATTTGATTGATGTTACCATGAATAGTATAGATGTTCTCATATCTTAATATTGATTGAACTCTTGCTTATCATCAAAACTGCTAGTGAATATCTTGAAGGCTTTTATTGCTTTAGTTATTCCTTGCTTTGCTTATAAAGCCTAGTGGAGAGTTATAACTCTCGCTGGGGCAATTATGTATAATTGTCTCACCCCGTAGACTTCTACTTTTTAGGTGGTCGTCGAAGACGGAGAAACAAGAACACAGGTGACCAATCCCAGCAACAGCAGCATCAGGAGCAGTAAATATCTCAGGTGGAGATCTAGCCTGCTTCATGGTGTAGTTAGAGTCAAGTCCTATGTGTCCTCTGTACTCTCAGGTCCTGGAGTGTTTTGAGTATGGATTCTTGAGAAGTTTCGTATCATGTTGTATATAATTACTCAAGAAGTAATTGTCAGAGATGTAAACAGTTAAATCCTTTTTCTATGGAAAAGGTTTGTGGTTTCAAGCTCTTGTCTCAAAAAGTTTTAATTTCCCGTGATTTTTGTCTCCCGTTGTTTACCGATTGCTTCCGCTCATGTTTAAATCGGGATTAATTCGTGGTTTGGAGATCAGAGCCCACATTCTCGCACAGCATCCTTGCGTCACGCGTCGTCGTATCGCGCAACCTTGCCAGTTAGCGTGTGTATCGGGCGTCAGGGGGCCGAGACAGTCTTGGACTTATTTGCGGGCCGGAACGGCCTTATTGGTACTAATTGGGCAAACAGGGAGGAAACTCTGCAAAAGGTGGAAGTATTGGATTGAGAGCATTGCTTGGACAATTATTGCGAAAATGCATATAAAAGTGAGGAAAACAACAGAAAAGGGCAGTTTTGATAACAGAATAAAGGCTAAAAACATCACAAAAATGGGTGTTATCAACTCCCCCAAACTTAACATTTTGATTGTCCTCAATCAATATTTAAACTTTATTTTGTGATGCTTCTTCTTGCTTGGGAAAACTTTTCTTGTTCAAAAAGTGAAACAAAGATCGTAATGCCTTAAAGATAATGTTGTTTCAATACGAACAAAAGACTTAGTTTTTCCTGCCTTATTGTTTAAGTAAGATTTTTCTCTACAGCTTCGGTGAGATTTTGTTGTACGATTCCGAAGTTAGCTTACACACCAAACAACTTTATTTTTGGGGCAAAAAGTTATGTATAGGGTAGGCTAAGGCTTTTTGGGTTTTCTTCTTGTTTCCCATCGGTCCATCCAGGTAAGGGTCCGTTAACGGGCAAGTGGTCCCTGCAGTCCAAGCCAGTTGGCTTTAGAGCAGTGATTTCACATCCTACGTACCACTGCCTCGGATCTACCATGCCTAAAGATGGGTACTTTTGGAAAACAAGTGTTTGTATATTTTTTTCTTTTTCTTTTTCTTTTATTGGGCACAACTCTCATGCTTTTATTCACTCTCTTAAGGCTTCTCTCTCTTTTTTGGGATTTTTGTTGGGTGAGGGAAACAAAGAGATTTCTGCTGTTTGGGCAGCTTTTTCCTTCTCCATACTTGTCTCTTAGCTGTTTACGAGATTATTGTATTTTTGAAAATTATGACATGGCAAAAAATATTCTTTTGTTCGTTGAAGCAGCATTATCAAAAAGATATAACAGAACTTGCATCACATTCAGCACAAAGAAAATAAACTTGGCAAGCAGTTGCATCAGGGTTTTTACTAATATAGCGACTTTATACATATGCATGGGAACAAAATAGGCAGAAATTTTTCAAAAATTTTATATGGACAAGGCATTTTACACGAGCATGGGTACATATATGTGATATAGAAGAACAAAATGGCACAAGAGAATTTTTATACCTCCTTCACTGGTACATGGATACCCCCCCCCCCAAAAAAAAACTTATCCAATACTCTGTCCCAGAGTAGTGAAGAAGAGGGCGAGTTCATGTTAGTCCAGTGAAGGTTATTTAGTGGGTTCGCTTGTGCCTTGTAGAAGCTGCAATATGCTTCTTTGCTGCCGCCTCCTTCTTTCTCATTTGGAAACAGCTTCAACAAGTGCGGGCACTTGTGGCTGCTTCCTCCTTATTAAGTAGCTGGAATCGGGATGCCCAGGTTCCATCTGAGGTCGCCGGCAAAACACTTCCCCAACTCAGTCTCCATTTTATTTCCCAGCTCAGCCGGAACACACACAATAGCTCTCGGTAGACAGAGAGCTCTTGTGCTGTCCCGGCAGTCACCGGGGTTGTACTCGTGATGTCTCTGTAGTTGGCCCCAGGCTACTACAGAAGACAGACTATGATAAGGAATTGCCCCTTTTCAGGGTGCTGACATTTCTGACCGATAGTTGTTGCTTCAGCTGCAGCATCCATGCTGCCTGTTATCAAGTTCATCAACCATTATAAGTCGTTAGATAGAAAAAGTTAAAGAAGCTTGATAATGCTAGACTTATTTCGAAATCCGGGTATCGTCTATCAAAAGAAAGCATAAGTCGATACAAGATTGGGCGATACGAGGAGGGATTTGCATGACACAGCATACCTCCCGATACGGGTATATCGGGCGATAAGGTCGCCAAAGAGCAACTGCCCGACAGAACGTCACAAAAGAAAAATGTGCTGCCCGATATGGCGTATCGGGCAAACACCCTCGGTCGTTATGTCGTGCAAAACCGCGTCGGGAGATACAAAATCCGACAAGGCTCGTAATCCCGATAGGCGGCGTGCGACAGGACTCGTGTCGGGCGATAAGCCTGTCGGGGAATAGCTTGCTGAGCGATAAGGGTGCCGGGCGATAAGCGTGTCGGGCGATACCTTTGCTCATAGGAGCCATCGCCCGATACCACGGTGAAGGCAACTGGCCGACACGGGAGCAAAAGGGAGGACTACTGCATGCGTTACAGGTGGCTAAAATGAGGAAAGCGTGACTGCCCAACACGATGAAATCTCCGTTCTTATTTATAGGCAGCTCGGCCGGGGGTGAAATAGACATCTCTGGGGCATGCTTCGGCCGACGGGTCAGGCGGTTCCCGAGACGATGGTCACACCAGTCTCATTAAGGGCATTTATTCTTATGCACGATAGGGTGCACGCCGCCCAGGAACGCCAAACGTCACGGCCGTTGTGATGCCCTAAAGACCAAAGCCCGGTATAGGCGGTCCTGCGTGCCGGCTGAGCGGCTGCCCGACATGGTTAAAACAGGCGGCCGAGAAACCTAAGAGCGGAAACATCGATCAAAGGGTGAAACATCATCGGCCAAGGGTTAAGCCCTCCACCTCAGAAAATTATTACAGCGGTGGCCCATAAAACAGAGTCAGCGCATGTGGCGCATGCACTGACTCGGGCCTTATTACATTCCATAATGTTTGTTTTTTGCAAATAATAGAAAAATGCATCCTACTCTATGAAAGAAAGAAAAAGCTTGGGCTGCCTCCCAAGGAGCGCTGAAGTTCGCGTCGCCCGCTCGATCGGTGTGGGATCATCTTGTTCAACCCTTGGCTGTGCCCATATCTTGCAGGTCGATCTCTGCTCTCCTGACAAAGACCGCATCCTCATAGAACCTTTTCACCCTGTGCCCATTCACTTGAAATACTTTGGTCGGATCGTCTTTGTCGTAAAGCTCCATCATTCCGGATGGGTATATTTTTGACACGGTAAACGGTCCTGACCATCTCGTTTGTAACTTCCCAGGGAAAAGACGGATGGAAGACTTGAATAACAAGACCTTATCCCCCTCGCTTATATCTTTTCTCCTGAGGTGGGCATCATGCCACAACTTTGTCCTCTGTTTGTAGATTTTTGCATTTTTGTAGGCGTTCAATCTCAGCTCTTCGAGCTCTTGAAGCTGCAAAAATCTCTTTTCTCCGGCTTTGTCGAGGTCCATATTTAGGAACTTGATTGCCCAAAGGGCCTTGTATTCCAATTCTAACGGTAGGTGGCAGGATTTTCCATAGATGAGACGGTAGGGGGTGGTTCCAATGGGTGTTTTGTAAGCGGTGTGGTAGGCCCAAAGTACATCGTCAAGCTTCATGGACCAATCTTTCCTTGTTCGGTTGACAGTTTTCTACAAGATTTGCTTGATTTGTCTGTTGGAAACCTCTACCTGCCCTGACGTCTGGGGATGGTAGGGTGTAGCGATCTTGTGCTTCACTCCGTACTTGCGTAGGAGTGCTTCAAACTGCCTTTCTCCATAGTGCGATCCTCCATCGCTAATAACTGTGTGCGGGACGCCGAAGCGAGTGAAGATGGTTTTCTCGAAGAGCTTGATAACCGACTTGGCATCGCAGGTTTGGGTGGCTACCGCTTCCACCCACTTCGATACATAATCCACAACCACGAGTATGTACTGATACCCCCGAGATGGGGGAAACGGTCCCATGTAGTCGATCCCCCATACGTCAAATATTTCGACTTCAATCCAGCTTGCCATTGGCATTTCGTCCCTCTGCCCTATGTTCCCCGTAAACTGGCACTCTTTGCAAGCTTTCACAAACTATGCAACATCTTTAAATAAGGAGGGCCAGTAGAAACCTGATTGTAGCACCTTTGCAGCTGTTCTTTCGCTGCCTAGGTGACCACCATAGGGGGAGGTATGGCATTGCTTCAGGATGTCCGCGGTTTCTTCTTCTAGTATGCATCTCCTGTATAAGTTGTCGGCGCATCTTATGAACAATAGAGGATCGTCCTAGTAGTAGTTTTTAACTTCCGCGAAAAGCCTCTTCTTCTGATTGTACGTTATGTCAGGGGGTAGTTCTCCGCAAGCGAGATAATTGCAGATGTCTGCGAACCAGGGTAGACTTTCTTCTTGGGCTTTGGCCAACATAAGGGCTTCGTCGGCGTAGTCGTCGTTGATAGGAGGCCCTCTCTCTTTCTCAGTCACGATCCTTGATAGATGGTCTGCGACTACATTCTCTGTGCCCTTCTTGTCGATAATTTTGTGGTCGAATTCTTGGAGCAATAAGGCCCACCTCAACAGTCTGGGCTTTGCGTCTTTCTTTTGCATTAAGTATTTTATTGCCCCATGATCTGTGTATACCTTGACCTTTGCTCCGATGAGATACGACCTGAACTTATCAAACGCGAAGACGATCGCGAGCATATCCTTTTCAGTTGTTGTGTAATTTACCTGGGCTTCGTCCAACGTGCGACTCGCGTAGCAGATCACATGGTGCTTCTTGTCCTTCTTTTGCCCCAGGACTCCTCCAACCGCGTAGTCGCTTGCGTCGCACATCATCTCAAAAGGTAAACCCCATTCTGGCACTTGAAGGATAGGTGGTGATATTAAAGCATTTTTAAGGGCCTGAAAAGCACTTAGACAATCGTTAGAGAAAACAAATTCAACGTCTTTTACCAGAAGATTGGACAACGGTTTGGAAATCTTCGAGAAGTCCTTCATAAATCTTCGGTAATATCCGGCGTGCCCGAGGAAGCTTCGCACCCCCGTCACGGATCTTGGTGGAGGAAGCTTGAATATTGCTTTAACTTTGCTTGCGTCCACTTCGATCCCACACTTTCAGATCTTATGCCCGAGGACGATGCCCTCCCGCACCATGAAATGGCATTTTTCCCAGTTTAGAACTAGGCTGTTCTCCTCGCACCTTTGAAGAACCAATGACAGATTTTTCAGATAGCTATCGAAGTCCTTCCCATAGACGGAAAAATCATCCATGAAAACTTCTACGATGTCTTCTAGAAAATCCAAGAACATCGATATCATGCATCGCTGAAAGGTGGCGGGGGCGTTGCAGAGTTCAAAGGGCATCCTTCAGAAGGCATAAGTGTCGTAAAGGCCGGTGAACGTTGTTTTCTCTTGATCGTCGGGCAAGATGGGTACCTGGTAAAAACCTGAAAAGCCATCGAGAAAACAAAAGAAATCGTGATGCGCTAACCTTTCGAGGACTTGGTCGATAAAAGGTAGCGGAAAATGATCCTTCTTTGTAGCCTGATTTAGCTTTCGGTAATCTATGCATATCCGCCAGCCGGTGACGGTCCTAACCGCCACCTCGTCACCTTTCTCACCCTTAACCACCGTCATCCCGCCCTTTTTAGGCACTACGTGGATCAGACTTACCCAACTGCTGTTGCTGATTGGGTAAATGATCCCCACATCTCTAAGTTTTATTACCTCTTTCTTGACGACCTCCTTGAGCATCTGGTTCAGTTTCCTCTGGGGTTGAACCAGAGGCTTGGCAGATTCATCCAAGTTGATGTGGTGCATGCACAGGGCAGGGCTAAGGCCTTTGATATCATCTACTGAATATCCTATAGCCCTCCTGTGGAGCCTTAACTCCTCAAGGAGTCGGTCCAGCTGGTTGCTTGAAAGATCGGCGTTTATGATGACAGGGTTTCTCTGCTCTTCATCTAAGAACTCGTACTTCAGGCCTTCGGGCAACGCTTTGAACTCTGGCTTTGGTCTGGTTGCCTTTTCCTGAGGCTCCTCCTCGAGAGAGGCATACATCACAGACTCCATCTCTGTATCCCCTTCTTGCAAATCTTCATCAGAAAGGTTGAAAAGGTTGAGACGCTTCACGACCTCAGGATCTTCGAGGTCGGGATATTGACAGTTTATAGCCCTCAAGAGGGGGTCTACTATCCGGATATCTTCCTCTACTTCCTCGCAGAATTTATTGTAGCTGTCTGCGAAACATGCTGATTTAGAGAGGGACGGGCTCTTCATGATCTCCTTCAGCTTGAAGTCGATATGGTCGTTTCCGACCCTTAGGCTGATCATCCCCTCAGAAACATCAATTAGTGCTCTCCCTGTCGCCAAGAAGGGGCGACCAAAGATGATCGGGCAATGGGGATCTTCAGCTGTGTCGATGACGACTATATCGCAAGGGATGAAGAAGTCGCCAACCCTGATCGGTACATCTTCGACAATGTCGACAGGTCTCTTGAAGGTGTGGTCTGTCAGTTGGATTCGCATGTTAGTCCGAACCATGTCAGTCAAACCTACCCTTTGTGTGAAACTTAGGGGCATGAGGCTTATGCTAGCCCCCAAGTCCGCTAGACCCTTGCGCTCGACGTTGTCCCCGATGGCGAACGGGATTGTGAAAGCTCCGAGATCCCTTCTCTTATTTGGTGTGTCGGGCTTCAAGAAGGTGGAGGAGGCGGAAGCTAGATACACTGTCTCTGTCCTTCCTCCCCTTCTCTTCTTTGTGATAAGGTCCTTGAGGAACTTGGCATACATAGGCATCTCTTCCAATGCATCAAGGAAGGGGACTTCAAGATGCAGTTTCCTGATCGAGTCCATGAACCTCTCATGACGCCTCTTCAGATTTGCCTTTATCAGCTTATACGGGAATGGCGGCCTTGGGGCATAGGAATTCCTCCCACCAGGTAGCTCGTCTGAAGGCTTCCATGCTGGCTCTTGAGCTTCTGCTTGTCCACCTTCGCCCTCTGCTGGAATGGTGCTCTCCGACCTCGGTTCAGGCTCCGGTTCGGCTTCAGCTGCGCACTCCACCGTCTTCCCAGACCTTAGTACCGCCATTCTGGCAGTTTCTGGGTAGGAGAGTGTCTTTCCCGCAGGGTTCTTCATCAGTGCAGCCATATGGGCCAATCGTTGATCGACTTCCCATTGGCGCATCTGCAGACTCGCCATCTGGTGTTGCATGGAATTCTAAACTCCGGGGCCGGGAAATGCACCCTGTACCAGTTTGCTGATAATAGTGTCCTGTCTTTTTATGTAGGCTGAAAGCTGACCAACCAAGCTAGGCTGTCTCACCCTCTCGCCTCGGCCCTGACATTCACCTTCAATAATAGATTGCTCACAACGAGACATGGTATCAAGACTCGGTGGAGCAGGTCAACTTCCAAGGTTCCTGTAAGAGCATATAAAGTCAAGTTAGAAAATTGAATTATTAAGCTTAGGCAAGGAATAATAGTAATGAAAAAAAAGAAATGATAAAAGAAAAAGTGTGTTGTCAAACTTATTTCTAAGCTTGAGGCACAGGAGTATAGTTAGTGGATTAGGATTCGTCAATAGTACCGTCTTTGCCTTGTCCCCGGCAACGGTGCCAAAAAGTTGACCGGCCTAAATCGCGCGTCCTAAAATTGGAGGCGGATTTGAGGTAGTCGAGCTTTTACATTTATAAACCCGAATCCTTCTAGGCCCCCACAACTTTGCTTACAGGGTCGAAGTAGATATACGGGGTCGAACACAGGGACAAGGGGGGTAGTGTTGAGAACCCAGAATCGACACACTACACTCCGGTAGGTATAAAGAGATGATAAATTCCCCAAGAGGGAAGCATAAAGGTGTCACAAACAAAACAAGAGAACTATCTCCAAGTGGAGTTACTAGAAAGATTTAAGGTTTTAAGCATTTAGCAATTTTTAGGGGTTTTCATGCAACAGAAACAGAAGGATACACTCGGAGCTAAGGTGAGGTACGATGGATAAAACTGCGGTAAAGCAAGCGGCGGTAGGACCAATCCTGTACCCCTCCTCTCGAAGCGGGCACCTCTAACAAGGCATCGGTTCCACTCTAGGGGTCACCAGACTCAAATTAGAGTGGAAAGGTTACTAAAGCAACTCCGTTCTGGGCACTCTCGTACTCCAGAATCGGACCAAATACTAGAGCCACAACACAACTCTCGAAGTTGTTGCGACAGGAAAACATGATCTGATAGCTAAGCAAAATGCGATCTAAAACATGCAAGCTAGAGCTCAGATACCAAACATAGCAATCATCCAACATATTATACCAAGCATAGAGCAGTAAGTAATCAAGATTTTCTATTTCTATAAGCATTAAAGATCTTAATTACAATGCAAGATTAAAGAATTAAATAATAAGATTAAAGATATGTGTCGCCTTCTTGATGTAGAAGGACGACAAGCTATAGTAACCATCCCGCCTGATATCGGACAGGGGCCTAGCCCGATACAGCCGTGTCGGGCGGCACGCTCTCTCAAGCGGCATACCGCGACGGGCGACTACATCGCTCAAGGACCTGGCCGATACGCTCAAGTCGGGCGGCACACCCTCTCGGGCGACACGCCTGACGGGCGGAGTGTATCGGGTTCGTTATCATGTCGGGCATGGAGCTGCGTATCCTACTGCCGGGCACTGGTGTCGGGCACTCATGTCACGTATCTACATCGGCTGATATCGGCTCCCAGTGTCGCCCGGTACAGTCCTAGGTGAACCAATCCCCTCCCTCTCGGGATGAGGAAGAGCTCACCTAGTGTCGCCCGGTACGAACACTGGAGCACGATACGCCTGCTCTCGGTAGTCTCCTCCGAATATCACTCGACTATCCGAAACCTGAAGTGACCAAGCTTGTCCGAATTGTCTCTGCTGTCTTTTCGGCTCCCTATAGATGCTATTTATAGGCAGCTGGTTGGGAGCAGATATGGTGCTCGAAGCACCACGTGCCCTCCTTTGCGCCATTCATTTGGTGGTCGGCTGACGCGGTTATCGCTCGGTACAAGGAGGTCGGATGTCGGGCGTCTTGGCGAGGAGCGCTTGCCGGTGGGTGGCTGATATCGCGCGACACATGGAGTAGTTGTGGCGCGCTTGGCTCCCCGTCAGGTAAAGAGGCGTGTCGTCCATCAGTACCTTCTCGCGCGGCATCCTTGCGTCACGCGTCGTCGTATCGCGCAGCCTTGCCGATTAGCGTGTGTATCGGTCGTCAGGGGGCCGAGACAGTCTTGGACTTATTTGCGGGCCGGAACGACCTTATTGGTACTAATTGGGCCAAACAGGGAGGAAACTCTGCAAAAGGTGGAAGTATTGGATTGAGAGCATTGCTTGGCCAATTATTGTGAAAATGCATATAAATGTGAGGAAAACAGCAGAAAAGGGCAGTTTTGATAACATAATAAAGGCCAAAAAATCACAAAAATGGGTGTTATCACCTATACAATCCCATTGCAATGACATGACTTTTGATTTCATCAAAACTGTCGATTTTCAAGTTGTTACTGCAATTCCTACATGTACAATATATATTATCTTCATGTTGTTTCCTATGTTCCCCCACAAATCTTATAAACTGATCAAGACCAGTAATAAACTCCGGGGTGAAGCAATTTGGAATGGAAATCCCTGATATATCCATTCTATGATCAAAGAGAAAATAGGTATTGAATTAGGTGTTAACAATTTAGGATTTAGGAATAAGTTTTTGTCATTTAGGATTTATCGTCTAGATATTAAGATTTAGAAATTAGGGTTGTCATTTAGGGTTTATCATTTATGGTTAGAGATAAGGGCATACAAATTAGGGTTAACTAGGGTTTACACATTAGGATTTAGGGTTTATGGTTTACAAATTAGGGTTAAGGTTCTATAATGAAAGTGTGTACCACCTATCCCATTCTTAAACACTTCATCTCACTAGTTAGTGTATAATGTGTATTTAGTTTTCAAGAAAAATTTTCTAGTATTTTCCCAGAATTCTCCAAGTATAGTGGTGTAGATAGGCAAATATCCACCTACATATGCACTTAGAGAACAATTGGAGAAGTGTTGATGAAACATATTGAAAACTGAATATACATTATACACTCACATCCTAAGTGATATTAAGTGTTCAAGAACAGTCCCAAATTTGGGATTATCTAAGATTTACTGTTAATGAGTAGACCTCATATGGGTTTCTAGGCCAAAAAAATACATGTATGTTGTCATTCCTTTAGGTTAAATACCTATTATTTCAGTCTAAATTAGGTTAATTTAGGAAAATTATTTTATCCATACACATGCATGTACTGTGTTTCGGGCCTATTGGGCCAAAGTTTGGCTGTCACGCGATGTACATGCGTGCTCATTGTGCTTGGACCCCTTCTCGCAGATGATAGGTGGGGATCTGAGGGTCCTACCCTCATCTCCTACCTTCCGCATATACTAGACTCTAAAGGAGTTACAGACTCCCAATCGGCTTTGAATTCCTCATGATAACAACTATGGTTTCAAGAACCTTGAGTTCCATTAGACTCCAAAACATTTGTCTCGTCCTTTTAAGCCCTATCATGAACCCTAACTCATAGAGTCGATGAAACACCCCTTCTTCATTGTTGGTCCTCTCCTATGCGCATGTCATAGAGAGGCCAAGAGCCTTCCTCGTCACTCTATGAGCATCAAGATTGCTTAAAGGTGTAGACCTAAAGGTTATACATTGTCCATATTTTGATAATGACTTAACCATTCCATTCATATGTATCTAATATGTTTGTTCAAGATTGATTTCAAGCTTTAGGTACATGAAAAGGATCAAATTACACAAGCCCTAGCTTGTACAAATTCAAGTCAAATGCAATGCAAGTGTGCTGATAAGGAAATCACTTCAAACGACCTTAGAAGAATTTTGTAATCACTTGTATTGATGATATGACTTGTAAATAAGATGAGGAAAATATGTGGGACAATTTATACCAAGGTTTAATCACTATTAAGTCAATTTAGAAAATTGATCACAGGCTGCTCATCGGTCGAGTTACAATCTCAACCAATCCTATGATTGATTTTTTGAAGATGGCTTATTGGTCGAGTTATGCATTCACAGAACTCGACTGACCGACTCACTGAGCAAAATTGATTTTGGCTGATCGGTCGAGTTCCCCAGAACAAACTCAACAGATAATTTGAAAAGTGACTTTGCCTTTTAGTCAATCGGTCGAGTTACCTTTATTGAAACTTGACCAAATGCACTGTAAGGAAAAAGCAGAAAAAGTAATTACACCCTTTGGTGACTTGTTTGGGATGAAAATAGATCTGTTGCCTTGGGGAAAATGGCTATATTTCGACCCTAAGTGTTCCCCAACTCAAGGGAGCACCCCCAACTATAAATAGGACCCCTTGGAGTTCATTCCAACTTTGCTCATTCAATACATTCAAGGTCCTTACTATAGTTGAGTGTGCTACTACTCCTTGAGCCCCTTTCTCTCTCTAGTTTACACTTCATTTTGTGATTTATGAGTGAGTTAGGCATATTGTAAGAGAGATCCACCCTTGTGCATGTAAAACTCTCAATCTTCCACTACTTCCCTATCCCCTTCCTACATGAAGAAAAGGTGAAGCAAGCTCCATCGAGTAAAGAAGGAGTTGTAGCTGGTCCTCTTCAAGGTTGATGAAGAGGTGGTGATCTTCTCCAGGTGAAGGAGAAGGAAAAGGCTAAAGATCCAAGAGGAGAAGCAAAGTCCTTCAAGGCGGATAACTTGAGCTTGAGTGGGTAAGACCTTGGTGAAGGCTGAAGACTCAAGCTAAGTGGGTAAGCCCTTTGGTAAGGTGGAGATCTCCTTGTGGTTGGATGGGTAAGTCCTTTGGTGGTCTTGTGTTGTAAATCTCTTTGGTGATAATATAGAGAAAAACACTTGCAAAGTCCTAGAGGTTGACCTCTCTAGGTAGTGGACTGACTCACTTCGAGTTTGAAGTGTGGAACCACTCTACATCCCGTTGTCTAGTGCTTGTTATCAATCTCTCTCATCCTTGCTATGCTTGTTAGACATGACTTCAAATTGAAACTAATCTATTGCTCTAAAATTGATATAATTTTAAGGTCTAATCAGTTTTGTGATAAATTTTGTAGCTCTATTCACCCCCTTATAGCCCTTAGATCCAAAAAAAGGGAGCAACTTCAACCCTCCTCTCACCTGAATTGTAGATTTCCACCTTCAATACTCCTGTACCTACATTGTCTTCAAACTCTGATTCCATGCAATTGTCCTCCCCATCCTCACAACCTCCAAGCAATTAAATTCTTAGGAATCATCCTTGGGCATCTATAAACCTCCTCTCAAGCCTAGAAGGTAGCTGCGAACAGAGCCCCCCTGGATCGACAAGGTAGCCATCAAGTTGTAGAGTGAGAAGTCAGGGAACCAGCCTGAGTGGTCTGCAAGACACAAAGAAGATCCAAGAATTTCTGATTATCCCTTGGGAAGCTTCCTATGCCATCAATTTGACTCGAGGGTATGTAAATCGTGTGTGTCAAATTTCAATCTTCCATTGTGTTTTCTGACAATTCCACATTTCTAGTTGTCATCATGACCACCAAAGTAGTTTGGAGACTTTGTCGTTACCTCATGAAGTCAATGGTGGTATTGGTTTGTCGAGAAACAACATTTGATGTGGACTTTGGATTTGAAACCTAGAAGTAACAACTTATGGCAACCACTATTGGATGCTCCAACAATGAAGGGTGACAAGTTAATGCTCGTTCATCTCGGACTGGTTGAGGAGATCAGTATGCTTGTCTTTTCCCAGTTTGCATCATATTTTAATAGACTATCGATTGAAATTTAGGTTGTTCCCGACTTTGTAAAGAATTAGGGTTAGCAGTAGTTTTATTTGGTTATTTCATGTGTGGTTATCTATTGGGACAATTATACAATTTTTTATGTGATTGAATGCAGAAAGTAAAAAAGAGTTTGAGATAAAGGAAAAAGAAAAAGTTAGGAGTGAATTTTGTATTGAGAATAATCCTAAAACTTATGCCCTAATCTCATCATTAGTGGTAATCATGGGATGGGGGTGTAACAATACACTCCTATGCTATATATAGGAAAGGAGGCTATTATAAGGAAGCATAAAGGAAGCAGACTAACCCAAATAGGCCATGGGCAACAAGCCCATGTAGACAAGAGACCAATAACCAATTAACTAAATATGCTAAATATTAACAATACATAAGTGTCTTCTATGGTGCAACACACCCTCTATTGACACAACGTGCCTTATGTTGACACTGAAATGTCCTATATGATGCAACACACCCAATATTGTCTCTATGTGCCCTCTGTTAACACTCATAATGTCCTCTAAATCGTCCCGAGACTCTTTGATAGGGACTTATCCTATAATGTCTATAATTAATGTTTTGATGTCAAAGTAGTATCAACATTCTTAATTTCTTATCTCTGAATCTAAATTTGCTATCTCTAAATTTATATATATGCCCGTTAATTCTAAAGTAACTCTAAATTTGAATTCATGGTTACAATCTATAGCATTTGAAAGAATGTTCAAACATCGTATGATTCTGGGTATCACAATATTATAGCATGCAATATGTTTAAAAGCATAAAATAGGAACAACTTCGTGAAAGGAGATATTATGAATTTTATGACTCAAGCAACATGTCTAGATATGAAGTGTGGGTTAGATCTCTAGGGCATAGTGATGCAACCCTAATTTAGGGCTTCATCTTGTGTGTTATTGTACTTCAATCACATCTAAATCTATTAGATTACATTCATCCACTACAACTCCTTTGGTGTTATCAACCCAATTACACCTAAAGTTTGAAATTTGAAATTTGTGTAACCAAAATCCCATATGCCTTCAATGACACCTTAATATGAAATTTTAGATTCACGTGGACTATTATCCTTTGCATTAGAAAAATACAATGAATATGCTTGAAGGGTGACCCCATTATTTTGGATAACACTATTATTATCTCGACATTTTGTGTAATATGAAAATTCCTTTATGTCAAACCCTTCATAAGACATAACGATTCATTTTTGGTTTAAAGGCAAGCCATTTTATATTTTCAGCAATATAATTTAGTTTTTGAGATAGTTGACATAATACTTTATCTTTGAACCACCTAATAAATGTCTTATTATGCTCTCTAGCAAGCTACATTGAATTGGCTTAAGGATATTTTGTGATGAAATTGGTATGTTTAGTGACATAAATACTCATTCTGTTGATGTTGTGTAAAATATACAAGTGTGCTTGATCCCGTAGCTCATTACCGATTACTTACACTCGTGCTCCAAAAGTCCATAGTGCTCAATATTCTTATTGTTTCCAGGAGCTTTGTTACGACTCATTAAGTCTCTACAAAAGTCTATAACCTCCCTAGCCACATAACCCTCAATAATACTTACTTCAGGATAATAGTAATTTTGAACATCACCTTTAAAAACACTCATGTATCCTTCAAAAGGATACATCTAATGCAAGAAAATTGGTCCCAACATTTTCACTTCCCTAGTGAAATGGACAACAAGATGTACCATGATATTCAAAGGAAGAAAATACATCTCAAGATGGCACAGAGTAATGACCACTTCTCTTTGAAACTTATCGAGATTCTCAGGATCAAGAACTTTGTTGCATAGAGTGTTGAAGAAGAAACAAAGCCTGGTAATTGCAAATGTTACATGCTTTGGTAGTATAGATCGAATAACCACGAGCAATATTTGTTGTGTTAGAGTGTGACAATCATGAGATTTAAGACCTATCAACTTCAAATCCTTCATTGATACCAATCTATGGATATTGGAAGAGTATCCTTGTAGTACCTTAACATTAAGCAAGCACTAAAAAAATTCTTCTCCTGTCTAGACAACGTGTAACAAGCAGGTTGTAAATACATTTTCGATCACTACTAACTTTTGTTGTTAATTCTTTCCTTATGCCCATTTGATGTAGGTCCATTTTAGATTCAATTTCATCTTTAGTCTTACTTGGTATATTCAATAGAGTACCAATGACGTTATCACATACATTTTTCTCAACATACATGACATTGATACAATGTTTAACTATCAAAGAAATCCAATAAGGGAGATCTCATAATATTGACCTCTTCTTATATAATGATTTGTCACTATGTGTGGAAATAGTAGATTGTAAACTCTTACCAAATGCATTTACAAAGTTTTTTACTCTTTAATCAACAACCTACCCTGATATAGGTTTAGGGGCACTCCGTTCCACATTCGATCCATTGAATGTTTTACACAACCTTCAGTAAGGATGGACTTTTGGAAGAAACCTTCAATGACCAAGATATACAGTCTTGTCGCCATGTTACTGTCACATTGAATCAATGTTCTCATCACATATAGGGCATTCTTTGAATCCTTTTACATTGTATCCATACAAATTCTCATATACTCAAAAGTCATGAATCGTGCAAAACAACATAGCATGCAGATGAATGTCTCTCTACATGAAGCAGTATACGTCATCACACCTTCTCCCCAAAGTTTCTTCAAGTCATCAATCAGAGGTTCAAGATAAATATCAATATCATTTCCAAGTTGTTTAGGGCCCAATAACAACAATGACAATATGACATACTTATTTTTCATACACAACCAGAGGGAAGATTGTATATAACAATTATAATAGGCCAAGTGCTACGTTGGTTGCTTAATGTGCCGTATGGATTTATCCCATCGGTACAAAGGTCAAGTCTTATATTCTTGACTTTCTTCACCAAATTCAAGGTACAATAAATCATTCTTCTTGCATTTTGGGGAATTAGATGCATGTCATAGGATCCCATCATTATTTTTCTTTACCTCTGTATGCCATGTTAAATTCTCTACATCCATGGTATTGGCAAACAACTCTTAAAACTGTGGTATTACATGTAGATATCACATCTCCTTGGCAGGAGAGATAGTTTTAGACTTCCATGAAATCACCATTTTATACCTTTTCACACCACATTTTGGACTATCTTTCAAATCGATATAGTCCCTTTGAAATAAAAAACAATCATTCAAGCATGCATGTATATTCTTACCCTTCATTCCCATTGGGCACAATATTTTCTTTAATTTGTATGTTGAAATTTGAAGCTCATTGCCTTTAGGAGGAATTTCTTTCAACAAAGACAACGATGATGTCAAGATTTTGTTGCTCCATCTATTGTTATCCTTCACAATATACAATCTCAACACAATGCCCAACTTGGTAAACTTAGTATGACCTAAGTGTAACGGTCTCTCAACATCATGCACAATGTTTCTAAGTAAGGAATGTGTATTGGGCTCTACCACACAACAATATAACATCACATCAACCATATATATCAAAATCGGGTCATTCACATCTATATCATCATCAACAATTTCTTCTTTAATACAAGTATGAATATCGATATCTACTGATCTCATAGTAGGAATCTCTCCATGCCAGTACCATTTTGTATATTCCTATACAATCCCATTACAATGACATGACTTTTGATTTCATCAAAACTGTCGATTTTCAAGTTGTTACTACAATTCCTACTGTACAATAGATCATATCTTCATGTTGTTTCCTATGTTCCTCCACAAATCTTATAAACTGATCAAGACCAGTAATAAACTCTGGGGTGAAGCAATTTGGAATGGAAATATGTGATCTATCCATTCTATGATCAAAGAGTAAATAAGTATTGAAATATCTGTTAATAATTTAGGATTTAGGAATAAGGTTTTGTCATTTATGGTTTATCATCTACATATTAGGATTTAGAAATTCGGGTTGTCATTTAGGGTTTATCATTTACGGTTAGAGACAAGGTCTACAATTTAGGGTTAACTAGGGTTTACACATTAGGATTTATGTTTTATGGTTTAGAAATTAGGGTTAGGGTTCTATAATGAATGTGTGTACCACCTATCCCATTATTGAACACTTAATCTCACTAGTTAGTGTATAATGTGAATTCAATTTTCTAGAAAAATTTGGTAGTAGTTTCCCAGAGTTCTCCAAGTACAGTGATGTAGATAGGCAAATATCCACCTACATATGTACTTAGAGAACAAAGGGGGAAGTGTTGACGAAACATATTGAAAACTAAATATACTTTACACACTCACTTCCTAAGTGAGATTAAGTGTTCAAGAATAGTCCCAAATTGGGGATTATCTAAGATTTACTCCTAATGAGTAGATCTCAGATGGGTTTCTAGGCCAACAAAATACATGTACGTTGTCATTCCTTTAGGTTAAATGCCTATTGTTTCAGTCTAAATTAGGTTAAATTAGGAAAATTATTTTATCCATACACATGCATGTACTGTGTTTCGGGCCTATTGGGCCAAAGTCCAGCTATTACACGATGTACATGCATGCTCACTATGCTTGGACCCCTTCTCTCCAAATGATAGATGGGGATCTGAGGGTCCAACCCTCATCTCCTACCTTCCACATATACTAGACTCTAAAGGAGTTATAGACACCCAATCGTCTCTGAATTCCTCATGATAACGACTATGGTTTCAAGAACCTTAAGTTCCATTAGACTCCAAAACATTTATCTGGTCCTTTTAAGCCCCATCATGAACCCTAACTCATAGAGTCGATGAAACACCCCCTCTTCACTGTTGGTCCTCTCCTATGCACGTGTTACAAAGAGGCCAAGAGCCTTCCTCATCGCTTTGTGAGCATCGAGATAGCTTAAAGGTGTTGACCTAAAGGTTATACATTGTCCATATTTTGATAATGACTAAACCATTCCATTCATATGTATCTAATATGTTTGTTCAAGATTGATTTCAGGCTTTAGGTATATGAAAAGGATCAAATCACACAAGCCCTAGCTTGTCCAAATTCAAGTCAAATGCAATGCAAGTGTGCTAATAAGGAAATCACTTCAAATGACCTTCGAAGAATTTTATAATCACTTGTATTGATGATATGACTTGTAACTAAGATGAGAAAAATACGTGGGACACTTTATACCAGGGTTTAATCACTATTAAGTCAATTTGGAAAATTGATCACAGGCTGCTCATAGGTCGAGTTACAATCTCGACTAATCCTATGATTGATTTTTTGAAGATGGCTTATCACTCGAGTTGTGCATTCACAGAACTGGATCGACCAACTCACAGAGAAAATTTTATTTTAGCTAATCGGTCGAGTTCTCCAGAACAAACTCGATCAATAGTTTGAAAATTGGCTTTGTCTTTTAGTCAATCGGTCGAGTTACCTTTATTGAAACTCGATCGAATGCGCTGTACGGAAAACACATAAAAAGTAATTATAACCATTGGAGACTTGTTTGGGATGAAAATAGATATGTTTCCTTGAGGAAAATGACTATATTTCATCCCTAAGTGTTCCCCAACTCAAGGGAGTACCCCCAACTATAAATAGGACCCCTTGGAGTTCATTCCAAGTTTACCCATTCAATACATTCAAGGTCCTTGCTATAGTTGAGTGTGCTACTACTCCTTGAGCCCCTTTATCTCTCTAGTTTACACTTCATTTCGTGATTTGTGAGTGATTTAGGCATATTGTAAGAGAGCTCCACCCTTGTGCATGTAAAACTCTCAATCTTCCACTACTTCCCTATCCCCTTCCTACATTAAGAAAAGGTGAAGCAATCTCCATCAAGTGAAGAAGGAGATATAGTTGGTCCTCTTCAAGGTTTATGAAGAGGTGGTGATCTTCTCCAGGTGATAGAGAAGGCCAAGGCTGAAGATCCTAGAGGAGAATCAAAGTCCTTCAAGGTAGAAGACTTGAGCTTGAGTGGGTAAGACCTTGGTGAAGGTTGAAGACTCAAGCTAAGTGGGTAAGCCCTTTGGTAAGGTGGAGATCTCCTTGTAGTTGGATGGGTAAGTCCTTTGGTGGTCTTGTTGTAAATCTCTTTGATGATAATATAGAGAAAAGCACTTGCAAAGTCCTAGAGGTTGACCTCTCTAGGTAGTGGACTGACTCACTTCTAGTTTGAAGTGTAGAACCACTCTACATCCCTTTGTCGGGTGCTTTCCATCAATCTCTCTCATCCTTACTATGCTTGTTAGATAGGAATTCAGATTGAAATTATGCTATTGCTCTAAAATTGATATAATTTGAAGTTCTAATCAGTTTTTTGAGAAATGTTTTAGCTCTATTCACCCCCTCTAGAGCCCTTAGATCCAACAAAAGGGAGCTCCTTCAACCCTCCTCTCACATGAATTGCAGATTTCCGCCTTCAATCCTCCCCTACCTACTTTGTCTTCAAACTCGGATTCCATGCAACTATCCTCCTCATCCTCACAACCTCCAAGCAATTAAATTCTTAGGAATCATCCTTGGGCATCTACAAACCTCCTCGCAAGCCCATAAGGTAGCCGCAAATAGAGCCCCCTGGGTCGACAAGGTAGCTGTCAAGTTGTAGAGTGGGAAGTCAGGGAACCAACCCCAGTTGTCCATAAGACACAGAGAAGATCCAAGAATCTTTGATTATCCCTTGGGAAGCTTCCTATGCCATCAATTTGACTTGAGGGTATGTAATTCGTGTTTGTCCAATTTCAAGCTTCCATTGTGTTTTCTAACAATTCCACATTTCTAGTTGTTGTCGTGACTACCGAAGTAGTTTGGAGACTTTTTAGTTACCTCATGAAGTCAATGGTGGTGTTGGTTTGTCAAGAAACAACATTTAATGTGGACTTTGGAGTCGAGACCTAGAAGCAACAACTTTTGGCAACCACTATTGGCTGCTCCAACAATTGAGGGTGACAAGTCAATGCTCGTTCATCTTGAACTAGTTGAGGAGAGCAGTATGCTTGTTATTTTCCCAGTTTGCATCATATTTTGATAGACTATCAATTGAAATTCAGGTTGTTCCCGACTTTGTGAAGAATTAGGGTTAGCAATAGTTTTCTTTGGTTATTTCATGTGCGATTATCTATTGGCACAATTATATACAATTTTTTATGTGATTGAATGCGAAAAGTCAAAATAGTTTGAGATAAAGGAAAAAGAAAAAGTTGGGAGTGAACTTTGTGTTAAGAAGAATCCTCAAACTTATGCCCTAATCTCATGATTAGTGGTAATCATGGGATGTAGGTGTAATAGTACACTCCTATCATATATATAGGAAAGGAGGCTATTACAAGGAAGCACAAAGGAAGCAGACTAACCCAAATGGGCCATGGGCAACAAACCCATGTAGATAAGAGACGAATAACCTATTAACTAAATATGCTAAATATTAACAATACGAAAGTGTCTTATATGGTGCAACACACCCTCTATTGACACAACGTGCCTTATGTTGACACTGAAATGTCCTATATGATGCAACACACCCAATATTGTCTCTATGTGCCCTCTATTGACACTCACAATGTCCTCTAAATCATACCATGACTCTTTGATAGGGACTTATCCTATAATGACTATAATTAATGTTTTGATGTCAAAGTACTATCAGAATTCTTAATTTCTTATCTCTAAATCTAAATTTGCTATCTCTAAATTTATATATATACTCGTTAATTCTAAAGTAACTCTAAATTTGAATTCATGGTTACAATCTATAGCACTAAAATAATGTTCAAACATCTTATGATTCTGAGTATCATAATATGATAGCATGCAATATGTTCAAAAGCATAAAATTGGAACAACTTCATGAAAGGAGATATTAAGAATTTTACGGCTCAAGAAACATGTCTAGATATGAATTGTGGGTTAGATTTCTAGGACATAGTGATGCAACCCTAATTTAGGGCTTCATCTTGTGTCTTATTGTACTTCAATCACATCTAAATCTGTTAGATTACATTGATCCACTACAGCTCCTTTGGTGTTATCAACCCAATTATACCTGAAGTCTGAAACTTTGAAATTTGTGTAATCAAACTCCCATATGCCTTCAATGACACCGTAACATGAAATTTTATATTCACGTGGTCTATTATCCTTTGCATTACAAAAATACAGTGAATATGCTTGAAGGGTGACCCCACTATTTTGGATGACACTCTTATTATCTTGACATTTTGTGTAATATGAAAATTCCTTTATGTCAAACCCTTTATAAGACATAACATTCATTTTTGGTTTAAAGGCAAGACATTTGATATTTTCAACAACATTATTTAGTTTTTGAGATAGTTGACATAAGACTTTATATTAAAACCACCTAATAAATGTCTTATTATGCTCTCTAGCAAGCTACATTAAATTGTCTCAAGGATATTTTCTGATGAAATTGGTATGTTTAGTGACGTAAATACTCATTTTTTTATGTTGTGTAAAATATACAAGTGTGCTTGATCCCATAGCTGGTGACCAATTACTTACACTCGTGCTCCTAACACCCATAGTCCTCAATATTCTTGTTGTTTCCAAGAGCTATATTACAACTCATCAAATCTCTACAAAAGTCCATAACCTCCTTAACCACATAACCCTCAATAATACTTCCTTTAGGAAAATAACGGTTTCAAACATCACCTTTAAAAACACTCATGTATCCTTCAAAAGGATACATATAGTCGAAGAAAATTGGTCCCAACATTTTCACTTCCCTAGTAAAATGGACAACAAGATGTACCATGATATCTAAAGGAAGAAAATACATCTCAAGCTGGCACAGAGTAATGACCACTTCTCTTAGCAACTTGTTGAGATTCTTAGGATCAATAACTTTGTTGCATATAGTGTTGAAGAAGAAACAAAACCTAGTAATTGTGAACCTTACATGCTTTGGTAGTATAGATCGAATAACCACGAGCAATATTTTTTGCGTTAGAGTGTGACAATCATGAGATTTAAGACCTGTCAACTTCAAATCCTCCATTGATACCAATCCATGGATATTGGAAAAGTAACCTTGTAGTACTTGAACATTAAGCAAGCACTAAAAAAAATTCCTGTCTAGACAATGCATAACAAGTAGGATGTAAATATGTTTCTGATCACTACTAACTTTTGTTGTTAATTCTTTCCTTATGCCCATTTGACTTAGGTCCATTTTGGATTCATTGTCATCTTTTGTCTTACTTGGTATATTCAATAGAGTACCAATGATGTTATCACTAACATTTTTCTCAACATACATGACATTGATACAATGTCTAACTCTCAAACAAATCCAATAAGGGAGATCTCATAATATTGACCTCTTCTTATATAACAATTTTTCACTATGTGCGAAAATAGTAGATTGTAAACTCTTACCAAATGCATTGACAAAGTTTTTTACTCTTTAATCAACAAGCTCCCTTGATATAGGTTTAGGGGCACACCATTCCTCATTCGATCCATTGAATGTTTTATACAACCTTCAATAAGGATGAACTTTTGGAAGAAACCTTCAATGACCAAGATATACAGTCTTGTCACCATGTTTATGTCACATTGAAACAGTGTTCTCATCACATATAGGGCATTCTTTGGATCCTTTTACATTGTATCCAGACAAATTCTCATATACTCAAAAGTCATTAATCGTGCAAAACAACATAGCATGCAGATGAATGTCACTCTACATGAAGAAGTATAGGTCACCACACCTTCTCCCCAAGTTTCTTCAAGTCATAAATTAGAGGTTCAAGATAAACATCAATATCATTTCCAGGTTGTTTAGGGCCCAATAACAACAACGACAACACGACATACTTATTTTTCATACACAACTAGAGGGAAGATTGTATATAACAATTATAACAGACCAAGTGCTACGTTGGATGTGCAATGTGTAATATGGATTTATCCCATCGGTACAAAGGCCAAGTCTTAGATTCTTGACTTTCTTCACCAAATTCAAGGTACAATAAATCATTCTTCTTGCATTGTGGGGAATTAGACCCATGTCGTAGGATCCCATTATTATTATTATTATTATTATTATTTGCCTCTGCATACCATGTTAAATTCTTTGCATCCATGGTATTGGCAAACAACTCTTGAAACTATGGTATTACAAGTAGATACCTCGCACCTTGGCAGGAGAGACAGTTTTGGACTTCCCTAAAATCATCATTTTATACCTTGACACACCACATTTTGGACTATCTTTCAAATCGATATAGTCCTTTTGAAATAACAAACAATCATTCAAGCATGCATGTATCTTCTTACCCTTCATTACCATTGCGCACAACATTTTCTTTATTTTGTATGTTGAAATTGGAAGATGATTGCCTTTAGGAAGAATTTCTTTCAACAAAGACAACGATAATGTCAAGATTTTGTCGCTCCATCTATTGTTAGCCTTCACAATATACAATCTCAACACAATGCTCAGCTTGATAAACTTAGTATAACCTAAGTGTAACGGTCTCTCAGAATCATGCACAATGTTTCTAAGTAAGGAAGATGGATTGGTGTGCTCTACCACACAATTATATAGCATCACATCAACCATATATATCAAAATCGGGTCATTCACATCTACATCATCATCAGCAATTTCTTCTTCAATACAAGTACGGCTATCAACATCTACTGATCTCATAGTAGGAGTCTCTCCATGCCAATACTATTTTGTATAGCCCTATACAATCCCATTGCAATGGCATGACTTTTGATTTCATCAAAACTGTCAATTTTCAAGTTGTTACTGCAATTCCTACATGTACAATAGATCCTATCTTCTTGTTGTTTTCTATGTTCCTCCACAAATCTTATAAACTGATCAAGACCAATAATAAACTTTGGGTGAAGCAATTTGGAATGGAAATCCATGATCTATCCATTCTATGATCAAAGAGAAAATAAATATTGAATTAGGTATTAATAATTTAGGATTTAGGAATAAAGTTTTGTTATTTAGGGTTTATCATCTAGATATTAGGATTTAGAAATTAGGGTTGTCATTTAGGGTTTATCATTTACGGTTAGAGATAAGGGTCTATAAATTAGGGTTAACTAGGGTTTACACATTAGGATTTAGGGTTTATGGTTTACAAATTAGGTTTAGGGTTCTATAATGAATTTGTGTACCACCTATCCCATTTTTGAACACTTAATCTCACTAGTTAGTGTATAATGTGTATTCAGTTTTCAAGAAAAATTTGGTAGTATTTTCTCAGAGTTCTCCGAGTACAGTTATGTAGACAGGCAAATATCCACCTACATATGTACTTAGAGAACAAACGAGGAAGTGTTGACAAAACATATTGAAAAGTGAATATACATTATACACTTACATCCTAAGTGAGATTAAGTGTTCAAGAACAGTCCCAAATTGGGGACTATCTAAGATTTACTCCTAATGAGTAGATCTCAGATGGGATTCTAGGCCAACAAAATACATGTATGTTGTCATTCATTTAGGTTAAATACATATTATTTCAGTCTAAATTAGGTTAATTTAGGAAAATTATTTTATCCATACACATGCATGTACTGTGTTTTGGGCCTATTGGGCTAAAGTCCAACTGTCACATGATGTACATGCATGCTCAATGTGCTTGGACTCCTTTCTCACAGACGATAGATGGGGATCTGAGGGTCCAACCCTCATCTCCTACCTTCCACATGTACTAGATTCTAAAGGAGTTACATACTCCCAATCGTCTCTAAATTCCTCATGATAATGACTATGGTTTCAAGAAACTTGAGTTCCATTAGACTCCAAAACATTTATCTGGTCCTTTTACGCCCCATAATGAACCCTAACTCATAGAGTCGATGAAACACCCCTTCTTCACTGTTGGTCCTCTCCTATGTGCATGTTACAGAGAGGTCAAGAGCCTTCCTCGTCGCTCTGTGAGCATCAAGCTAGCTTAAAGGTGTTGACCTAAAGGTTATACATTGTCCATATTTTGATAATGACTTAACCATTCCATTCATATGTGTCTAATATGTTTGTTTAAGATTGATTTTAGCCTTTAGGTACATGAAAAGGATCAAATCACACAAGCCCTAGCTTGTCTAAGTTCAAGTCAAATGCAATGCAAGTGTGCTAATAAGGAAATCACTTCAAACAACCTTAGAAGAATTTTGTAATCACTTGTATTGATGATATAACTTGTAACTAAGATGATAAAAATATGTGGGACACTTTATACCAAGGTTTAATCACTATTAAGTCAATTTCAAAAATTGATCACATGCTGCTCATCGGTCGAGTTACAATCTCGACCGATCCTATGATTGATTTTTTGAAGATGGCTTATCGGTCGAGTTGTGCATTCACAAAACTCGACCGACCAACTCACTAAGCAAATTCAATTTTGGCTGATCGGTCGAGTTCCCCAGAACAAACTCCACCAATAGTTTGAAAATTGGCTTTGTCTATTAATCGATCGGTTGAGTTACCTTTATTGAAACTCGACCGAATGCACTATTTGGAAAACACAGAATAAGTGATTATAACCGTTGGTGACTTGTTTGGAATGAAAATAGATATGTTACATTGAGGAAAATGTCTATATTTCGGCCTTAAGTGTTCCTCAACTCAAGGGATCACCCCCAATTATAAATAGGACCCCTTGGAGTTCATTCCATGTTTGATCATTCAATATATTGAAGGTCCTTGTTGTAGTTGAGTGTGCTACTGTGCCTTGAGCCCCTTTCTCTCTCTAGTTTACACTTCATTTCGTGATTTATAAGTGAGTTAGGCATATTGTAAGAGAGATCCACCCTTGTGCATGTAAATCTCTCAATCTTGTACTACTTCCCTATCCCCTTCCTACATGAAGAAAAGGTGAAGTAAGCTCCATCGAGTGAAGAAGGAGCTGTAGCTGGTCCTCTTAAAGGTTGATGAAGAGGTGGTGATCTTCTCTAGGTGAAGGAGAAGAAAGGTTGAAGATCCAAGAGGAGAAGCAAAGTCCTTCAAGGAAGAAGACTTGAGCTTGAGTGGGTAAGACCTTGGTGAAGGCTGAAGACTCAAGCTAAGTGGGTAAGCCCTTTGGTAAGGTGGAGATGTCCTTGTGGTTGGATGGGTAAGTCCTTTGGTGGTCTTGTGTTGTAAATCTCTTTGGTGATAATATAGAGAAAAGCACTTACAAAGTCCTAGAGGTTGATGTCTCTAGGTAGTGGACTGACTCACTTCTAGTTTGAAGTGTGGAACCACTCTACATCCTTTTGTCAAGTGCTTGCTATCAATCTCTCTCATCTTTGCTATGTTTGTTAGATAAGACTTCAAATTGAAATTAAGCTATTATTCTAAAACTGATATAATTTGAAGGTCTAATCTATTTTGTGAGAAATTTTATAGCTCTATTCACCCCCCTCTAGAGCCCTTACATCCAACAAGTGGTATCAGAGCTAAGGATCTTCTCCAACAATCTCCCACGAGATGAGAACATGGGAGACAACCTATTTAGTTCACTCAACCTAGAGGGAGGCTTCTCCATGCGTCCTCCTATCTTTGACAACGCCAACCTCTTCAATTAGAAGAGGCATATGCAGTTCTACATTCAAGGGATGAACTTTGATATGTGGAAGGTGATGGTCATATCTTACAAGGAGCCAATCGGAGCTGTTGCAACATGGAGTGAAGCTGCTCTCAAGGAGGCCCAACTCAATGCCAAGACTATTAGTATCCTCTACACGACCCTCACCCCCACAGAGTTCAACCAAATCTCATCTTGGGACACCGCCTATGAGATTTGGAACAAGTTGTGCATCACCTTTGAAGGCACAAAGCAAGTAAAGGAAGCAAAGATCTACACATTGAACAACCTTCCAAAGAACTTCAAGATGGGTAAGAAAGAAGGGATTACGGAGATGTATTCAAGACTCAATGTCATCATCAATAATGGGTTGTCTGCATTGGGCAACACTTTGGATAGAGGTGTTATCAACTCAAAGATATTGAGAACTCTTCCAAAGAGATGGGAGTCAAAGGTCACCTCCATTGAAGAAGTGAGGAGCCTCGGTGACATCCCAACTGAAGAACTCATTGGCAACCTTCAAGCCCATGAGCTAAGACTTGACAAGCAAGAAAGAAGAAGCCAAGCAAGAAGAGAAGGAAGCCAAGAAGATTAAAGATAGTACTTTCAAAGCACAAGTGGAAGATGTCATCCTTCAACAACAACTTGCTTTTCAGACTTCTCCCTCCTCCTCTAGTGAAGATGAAGGCCCTAGTGAGCATGAAGCCAACTACATCAAGGGCAAGCACTTCAAGGGAAAGCAAGCCTCCTCCTCCTGTACGCCGAGATGCTACAAGTGTGGTTAAAAGGGGCACTACAAGAGTGAACGCCCAAAGTCAAGAAAGTCACACCACAAGGGCAGATCAAAGAAAGAAAAGGAATACAAGAAGGAGAGCAAATACAAGAGGAAGGACAAGAAGGAGAAAAGACACAAGAATGCAGCTCATGCGGCTTAGGAAGCTTCATCTTCAAGCAGCTCAAGCTCCGAAGAATATGGAGAGTGCCACATTGCTCTCATGGCCTCTACTAGTGAAGATATTGGTGAGATAAGTGAGGTAAGCTTGTATGAATTATCTAAGGAAGCTATTATTGACATGCTTATTACTACCCATTCATCTTTTGCTAAATGTAAATCTAAAAGAAAATGGTTAGGAAAAGTTATTGATGATCTTTATGCTAAGCATGAAATTATTGAATTGAATGAGAAAACCAATCTTGAGAGTATTGATAATTTTCAAGGGCAATACCTTGATCTTGAGCTCCAATACAATGGGGTTGAAGTCGAGAATGGTATCTACCTTAAGAACATTGAGAATCTTAAGGAATAAAACTAAAATTGCCTTAAAGAGCTTGAATTTCTTAAAATTGAAAATGCTAAATTTAAGCTCCTTATTGATGCCCATAGAGAAGAGAGAGATGTCTATATCAAAGAGATTCAAATGCTAAAATCTGAAAATTCTAGGTTGCTTGCTCAAGCAAATGATCTATCTTCTAGACCTTTGTTGCCTAGTGTTAATTTTACTTCTATCTCTTTTGAAAATGATTCATATTTAACTAAAGCTTTATGTATTGAGGCTGATCTTGTCCATGCTAGGGATGACATATCTAGTTTATATTCTACTATTGTTTCTTTAAATGATGATAACCATAGATTGAGAGCATCCATACAGAAATTCCTCAAAGGGAAGAACTTCCTAAATGAAATCCTTGACCATTCTACCAAACAAAGTGGTACTAGTGGTTTTGGATTTGTAGGGGGAGTATCAAAGGGCAAGGGCAAAGCCAAAGGTAATAAAAAGAACAAGGAGACCTCTTTCTTTATAGGAGAAACTTTAGGCACTAAGAATCCTATGGTTTGTTCTTATTGTAAATAGTTATGATCATTACTCTACTTATTATCCTTACAAGCCTAAGGGGACCAACCCAAAGGTGAAATGGGTCCCCAAGCTAACTATGGATCCCAAAGTTTGAGTTGGGAACCGACATTATCCTTTCTTGTAGAAAAAAAGGTAGATCGATTGTTGATAGTGGCTGCATAAAGCACATGACCAACGACATAAGCCATTTCAACAATTTCACCAAGAAGAAATGAGGATCGGTCTCCTTTGGGGACAACCAAAAAGGTAAAGTCAAAGGTGAGGGTGATGTAGGTGAATCCTTGTACATCAAGAATGTTCTTTTTGTGGATGCCTAAATCACAATTTAATTAGTGTTAGTCAACTTTGTGATAATGGTTACCTTGTGCTATTTACTTCTTTTGAATGCTTGATTCTAGATTCCCTCACCTACCAAGTTATATATAAGGGAACTAGAAGTGGTAATCTTTATGTTATTGTTCTTAACTCTATTAATCTTGTTGTTGGTAGATGCCTAGTAGTCAAGTCGAATGATATTTCACTTTGGTACCTCTAGCTTGGTTATGTAAATATGCATTAATTGAAGAAGTTGAGCAAAAAGGACTTAGTCAAGGGACTTCCTAAATTGGATTTTGAAAAAGATGAGGAATGTCAACCTTGTACCCAAGGAAAGCTAACCAAGTCCTCCTTCAAATCCAAAGGAGTCCTTAGTACTAAGAGAACTCTTGAGCTTCTTCACATTGATCTATTTGGACCAATGAGAACGCAATCACTTCTTGGTTCCAAGTATTGCCTTATTATTGTCGATGATTTCTCTAGATATACTTGGACCTTCTTTCTCATTTCCAAGAGTGATACGCTTGATGTTTTCTCAATCTTTTGTAAATGATTTGAGAATGAAGCTTCTTGCGAGATTGTTTCCAACTGTAGTGACCATGGGGGGAGAATTTGAAAATGAGCTTTTCGAGCATTTTTGTCAAGAATCGGGTTATACACATAACTTCTCTTCACCTCAAATACCTCAACAAAATGGGGTTGGAGATAGGAAGAATAGGTCTCTATAGGAGATGTCTAGGACCATGCTTCTAGAGTATGATACTCCTAAGAAATTTTGGGCTGAAGTTGTCAGTACCTCATGTTTTGTGCAAAATTGTGTTTTTACTCATCCTTCGCTTAAGAAAACCCCCCTATGAGCAATGGCGTGGTAGGAAGCCTTCTATCGAGTATTTTCACATTTTCAGATGTCCTTGTTTTGTTTTGAATATGAAAGATTCTCTCGACAAGTTTGATCTAAAATCTTATAAGGCTTTCTTTCTTGGCTATAGCACTACTACTAGCAAGGCTTATAGAGTTTTTAATGTTGATCTTGCTAAAGTATAAGAATCTATTAATGTAAAGTTTATTAAGACTAACCCATCTATTCCTAAAGATATTGTTCTAAATGATGATGTTGCAGGTGAAGTAATTTCTATCCTTAAAGAACTCAACATCACCCAAAAGGGAAAAGAGGTGGTCAATAAAGAAGAAGACAAAGATGATGAAAAGAAGGATCTAACTCCTAGGTTTGCAAAGAATCATCCAAAGAGCTGATTTTAGGTGATCCATTTGAAAGAGTGAAGATGCGGGCTGCATTCAACAAAGAACAAGAAAACAGTGCCTTCATCTCACAACTCGAGCCTAAAGATGTCAAGGAAGCTCTTGGGGATGAAGAATGGATTCTAGCTATGCAAGAGGAGATGGAATAATTTGAGAAGAACAAAGTTTGGACCCTTGTGCCAAGACCAAGTGATAGAAAGATCATTGGAACCAAATGGGTCTACCGCAACAAGCTTGATGAAAGTGGCAAAGTGGTAAGAAACAAAGCAAGGTTAGTGGCTCAAGGCTACAATCAACAAGAAGGTATATATTTTGATGAAACATATGCACCTGTAGCTAGACTTGAGTCCATTCATATGTTTCTTGCCTTTGATAGTTATAAAAACTTTCTTTTGTATCAAATGGATGTTAAAAGTGTATTTTTGAATGGTATAATTGAAGAGGAAGTGTATGTTGCACAACCTCTGGGCTTTGAACAAAATAGCCTACCTAACCATGTTTATTTGTTGCAAAAAGCTCTCTATAGACTCAAATAAGCACCAAGGGCTTGGTACGAGAAATTAAAGAACTTTTTGTTAGATCATAGTTATATCATGGGCAAAGTGGATTCTACCTTGTTTCTAAAACACACTTCTAACAATTTTCGTATCATTCAAATATATGTTGATGATAACATTTTTGATGGAACTAACCTTGATCTTTGAAAAGAATTTAGTGATCTTATGCAGAGTGAATTTGAGATGAGTATATGATGGGTGAACTCACATTCTTTGTAACATTCCTGACCTGGGTTATGAGGTAACCCTATTTGTTTTGGCTAAATAAGTTGCTTAGGACTCTAATATAATCTTCTAAGGTGTTTTGTTATCATGTGACACACTTATGTTCCAAATTTGGTCCTGATTAAATGCTATTTGAGCAATGTTCCTTTGTTTTGGATCAATGTGCAATTTACCCAAGTTGAGGGGTTATATTGCAATATGTCTCATGATTGAATATTCCTCTTATGTTCTAGCATCATTATAGAGAAAATGATGCAAGGTGGTGGCTGGTGGAAAGCCCAAATTCCAAGTTTAAACTTGTTTGAATAATGTTGAAATAATATTTGCTTGTTTTGGACTAAAGTGCAAATTACCCAAGTTGAGGGGTTAACTTGAAAATGTTACATGATAAATGTTCCTCAGGTGTTGAAGCATCATAAGAATGAGAATGTTGTAGAGGTATGGCTTGTGGTAGTCTGAGCACCAAGAAAGAGCTTGTTAAGCAATGTTTGTACATTAAAACCTAGTTTTGGTGTAATGTGTGATTTACCCAAAACCTAGGGTTCAATATGCAAAATACCACCTCTAGAGATTCCCTAATATTTCTTGGTATCAATTAAAGACAAGAAAATCAGAGGGGTGCCTCATTTGAATCTCTTTGGAGGAGAGAGCATCTTAATATTAAAATAATCAAGATTTAAGCATAATTGAAACCCTAATTCAATTTAATGCAAAACATTTTTTATTAATGGAAGTGCCCTTCAACCAAAAATGAAATGGTTGGATTTGTATAAGTGTGGACGTCCTTGTTCCTTGCAAAGGCCACGAATTATCTAAAGTGAGTGGAGAGCCCACTGACATTAGTTAACTAAAAAGTAATATCCACTCAATTTTGGATATTATTATTATAATGGTTAAGGTGCTTAATTTGCTTTCTTTTAATTTATGGATAATGAAGAGGAATTACAAGGTGGGGGAGATGTATTCGTATGCAAGTTATTGAGGGCAGTATGTGGCACCAATTTTGGGAGTTGAAGGAATTGTTTATCACTTTCTCTCTCATTGAAAATCCCTTATAAACATCCCATTTTCAATCCACATGAAAGACTTTTTCGATCCCTTTTCCTTTCCTTGATTTGGTTGAAAAAAAGGGAGCTTAGGAGTAACAGGAGGACGTGCCCCAACCTGTAGGTAAGCTCCATAGTCATCTTCAACCATGATTTCATGGTGGAAATCGAAATTCAATGCTTAATTTCTTCTCTTCTTCATTCAATCTTCAACCTTGGCCATTCTTTTCACTCAAAGACTTGAGAACGGACCTTGGGTAGTTGAAAAAGCTTCATCCACCATTGAGGACATGAAACTTGAAGCTTGGATTCAATTTGAAGGCGGGTTATATAACTTGAACCCTTAAATGTCATTATTGCTTGCAATTTATTCATTATGTGTTGAACCTTTCTTCATTCTCGATTTCCTTTTGATTAGTTGTTGAAATTACAATATGAATCACAACTGATTTCGAAGGTTTCAATCTTGAAGATGATGATGTCATCTTAAGCACACACCTCAACAAAGGAATGGGCAAACGGTTTTCTAAACCGATTGAGTTGATTCAGTTTCAAAACTGAATAGGCAATTTACCTCAAAACTGAATGGGTGATTGAGTTCAAGACCGAATGGGTAAATGAACTCAAGACCGAATGGGTAATTGAACCCAAGACCGAATGGGTAATTTTCTTCAAAACTGAATGGGTAATTATCCCAAAACCGAATGGGTAATTGACTTCAAGATCGAATGGATAATTGAGTTCAAAACCAAATGGGTAATGGATCTCAAGATCGATTGGGTAAATTGAACTCCAAAACTATTTGGGGTTAATTGCTGATGTGAATGATGGAGATCCAATGGTTCAAATTGATTTAAATTTAATGGATTCATGGATGGGTGATTCATTGATTACTAAACCTTAATTATATTGAATGGTTGAAACCCTAAATCGATTGAGTCAACTTCAATGTTGAGTCGCTCAAACGGTCTCAAGACCGTTTGAGGTCAAGAGGAGTCATGAATGAATGAAGATCTAAGAGTTTCAAGTTTATCTACTTTCAATGGTCTTAGTATTGAATAGTTCAATGAATGGAAACCCTAAATTGATTGATTAAGAAACCCTGATTTATGGATAAACAGTTTCACGATGAATGAGACCAAATGGTCTTAGACCATTTGAGGACCATTCGGTCTTAGACCGTTTGAGGGCCATTCAGTTTCAAACCGTTTGGAGTTAATTGATATTTAATTCAAATGGTCTCAAAACCGTTTGAGGTTTAAGAAGGTCAAGATCGTTTGAAGGTCAAATTACATCAAGACCGTTTGAGGGTCTAATACCTCAAGACCGTTTGAAGGTCTAATTGATTTAAACCATGTAAGTGTAATTAACCCCCAATTATTAATGATGTTTATTAAAGATAATTACAATGGTTGTAACTCTCAAGTGCTTAGGTGATTAGTATCTTTTGAGTGTTAACCTTTGATGCTTATGAAAGCAATATCTCAATACACTATGCTAACCCTAAATGTGTGTACTTGAATGAAAGGTTGACCTAATCTAATCGAGCTTGAAGTAATCAACATCCTAGAAAGGATGAGAGAGAGAAATCCATACATGTATGATAATCATGTAATGGTTAAATCTCAACACTCTCAACATGAATAGAAAATGCAATTAGGGCATGATCCTTGATAAAGAGATCATGAAACCCTAATCGAGAAGGATGATGAGCCCTAACCCTAATTTAGGACAATGCTAGGTGAAACCCTAATTTTAGGTAATGATGTAACCCTAATCTAGGAGGATGATGTGAGAAATCCCAATTCAGGGTAATATAATGAAAAACCCTAATTTAAGAGGTTGTTTCATGAAACCCTAATTTGGGGAAAAAGTTCTAAGGAACCTTAATTCAAGATAATGATGTGTGAAACCCTAATCTAGGGTGATGCCATGTGAATCCCCAATATAGGGTGATGTTATGTGAAACCCTAATATAGGGTGATGTTATGTAAAACCCTAATTGATAAAGAGGGGAAACCCTTATCCTAATAATGGAGTAGTGAATAATGTATTGGTAGATGAAACACCTAAAGTGGTTGATAATGGTTGAATAATTCAAATGAATGACTTATGACCAATACATTACATGATGATGTGATGAACAAGTGCATAAAGAATTAGGATGGGAAACATCCTAATACAAGATAACATGCTGAACTTAAGTAAGTCAAACGTAATGATGGAAGTGATACATCAAGATATGATAGATATCGCATCCAGTACCTCAAAGCTAATACACCTTGATGTACCCTAAATCTAGTATACTTGGACGAATAACACATGAAATGTGCCAAGTCAATTGTTACATTAAGATGTAATGAGCCTAATGCACTTTAATAAGTGTAGGCTAACATACCTTAAGAAAGGGTTAAGCCAAGTTAATAAAGTATGATGTATTTACACTCTGGTAAGGATGAGAGAGAAACTCATACCTTGTATTGATAATCAATTAATGATAAATGATGAGGATAATTGTTTCCTAGTGAGAGGTGACAAGATGTTTAATGGCCTTGTGAGCCATGAGAGTTGTTGTTGCCTAGTGAGAGGTGATAAGATGTTTAATGGCCTTGTGAGCCATGAGAGTTGTTGTTGCCTAGTGAGAGGTGACAAGATGTTTAATGGCCTTGTGAGCCATGAGAGTTGTTGTTGCCTAGTGAGAGGTGACAAGATGTGTAATGGGCTTTGTAAGCCATAAGAATAGTTGTTGCCCAGTGGGAGGTAACAAGATGTTTATAAAGTCTCATGAAAGAAAGGATAATGTTCAAAATAAATAATGGAAACTTAGTAACATAATAATAATAACTAATGAATAAAATAATAATAATGAAATATTGATCACACATGCTTTATGTTTATAGCCAAATAAGGGATATAGTGTTTTGAATAAGCTTAAGGGAGATATGAGGAATAATTGATTTACATAAAGGATGTGAATAAGTATGATGGCTTGGCCAAGGTTTAATACCTAGTAAAGGTGATGTGGTATTCAGTAATAACTGCACAGGATTGGCCATAACCCAATACCTGGAATAATTGTACATGATTGGTCATAACCCAATACCTAGAATAATGTCATAGGATTGGTAATAACCCAATACCTGGAATAATTGCACATGATTTTCCATAACCCAATACCTGGAATAATTGCACAGGATTGGTCATAACCCAATACATGGAATAATGTCACATGATTGGTAATAACCCAATGCCTGGAAAAATTGCACAAGATTGGTCATAACCAAATACCTGGAATAATTGCACATGATTGGTCATAACCCAATACCTGGAATAATGTCACAGGATTGGTAATAGTCCAATTCCTGGAATGTTTGCACAGGATTGGCATCGTCCAATGCCTAGAATGATTGCACAAGATTGGCATAGTTCAATGCCTGGAATGTTTGCACAGGATTGGCATAGTCCAATGTCTGGAATGATTGCACAGGATTGGCATAGTCTAATTCCTGGAATGTTTGCACATGATTGGCATAGTCCAATGCCTAGAATGATTGCATAGGATTGGCATAGTCCAATGCCTGGAATGTTTGCACAGGATTGGCATAGTCCAATGCCTAGAATGGTTGGATAGGATTGGCATAGTCTAATGCCTGGAATGGTTGCACAGGATTGGCATAGTCCAATGCATGAATGGAATATGATGATGTATACTCACATGATTGATACAATTCAATATCTGGTTAGTAGATTGGTTGAGGCCAACAGATGGAAATGAGAATGATTCATGGATGACATACTATGATAATGAGTATCACATGATAAGCTTGAGATGTTGATATAGTATGATGGATAAATGATATACATGTTCTTCCTATTCCTTATAAAGAGAATAGATGATTTACTACTCTATCATAGATAGTTGCAATGCTTTACAAGATGAGAATATTCTAAACTGCTTATCCTCTGCTCAGTTTCATAATGTTTATCTGCAATAATAATGTTTCTGGTGGAGAGTTATATCTCTCACTGGGACAATTTTCAATTGTCTCACCCCCGTGGGATCCAACATTTTTAGGTGGACGCGGACGAAGAGGTAGAAATCGTACAACAGGAAAAAGGACAACAACATCAGGGACAACAATAACATCTCAGGTGGAGATACTGACTGTCATGTCTTATAGATATGAGTCCTATGTTTCGTCTCTGCACTCTCAGATCCTAGGAGTCAGTACTTAGTGTTTTTATAATCGATTTGAGATCTTGGCTTCATTGACTCAAGGTTTTGTGTTGCTCATGTGTAGACTTAACAGAGCAATTGATGTATGTAATCCTCGAGAGGATATGGTACATGGCATGTACTTGTGGACCATAATGTATATGTAATACTTTGGTTCTTGTTGATAAGAGTTTCCTGGAATTGGATCTCTTTGCAAAAGGTTTTAATTTTTAGTGATTTTTGTTAATCTGCTGCTAACGAATGCTTCCGCTTAAGGAAATCATGTTTTTGTGATTTGTATGCCACAATTTAGTGGTATCAAATCTCTAGGTTCGCTGAGTCTACAGAGACATAGGACAAAGGTGTTGAGTCTGTTCTAGTGTCCTCTAGTATATATTATAGTGACTTCTACTTATGCAGAAGAAGAGAGATAGCTTAAAGATGTCTGGAGAACATGAGGACCACGTTGTTGCACCAGTAGGAGGTGCAAGGGATCAGGCAAGAGAGGAACCAATGCCTGATAATCCCCATTTTGATGAGGCTATGATAGAAAACCCAAATATTCATGCTCTATTTAGGGAATTCATGACCACAATGAGGTATATGGCAGACCAGATGCCCGCACCAGCACCTAGGGCACCAAATCCCAATGAGGGGCATGGGACTGGTAAGACTTTTGAATGACTACGTCACGTAGGAGCTATAGAATATACTGGGACAACTGACCCGGCAGATGTTGATCTATGGCTCACTAAATTAGAAAAGACTTTTAAGATCCTTAGTATTCCAGATGTTGACAAAGTCAAACATGTTGTATATCTTTTGAAGGGTAGTGCTGGCCATTGGTGGGTCATAGAAGAAGAAAAAAGGAATGATGAGGAGGTTGGTTGGGAGGAATTTCGTCAAGTATTCGTCAATAAGTATTTTCCAAGAACATATTTAGATGAAAAGATCTCACAGTTTGAGAAGGTTTGGCATGGAACAATGTCAATAAATGAATATGAGGCTAGGTTTATGGAACTTTTACAATTTTGTCCTCAAATGGCTGCTACTGAGCAGGAAAAGATTCGACATTTTGAGAAAGGACTGAATGATGAGGTGTCTATCTCGGCAGATGCATTAGAAAGTAGAGAGAAGTTTGCCATATTTGTGGAGTCTATTCAGAGGATAGAAAGGTCTGTGACAAGGAAACTTGAGGCAAACCACAAAAGGAGGTCTAAACAGTCACAGGAACAGTGGATTGGTGGTACTAAACAACCAAAGTTTTTAGTAACGCTGGTTCAACTAAAATATAGTACATCAATGCGGTGGTCATAAAGTGAGGCCGAACTTGCCATAAATGTGGACATATAGGACATTTGAGGCAGCAATGTCCAAGAAGAAATAATGTGGTGACCCAACAGTCAAGGCATAACCTACAAAACCCACAAGGACCCCAGTTTAGTGAAGCAGAAGGCTGAGGAAGAAGACAAGTGTCATAGTTTGGTCCATCTACCTCTGGTAGTAGAGGATAAAGACAATAGCAGATGATAACTGACTCTATGTATTGAGTCAGATAAGATACTAGATAAATCATAAGAGGCAATATGTTAAGATAGAACTTTTCATTCTGAATCATCTTTCTTTTTTCTACTCTCTGCTTACTAATTATAAGAAAGGTAGTTGTTGTTGAGCTTCTTTTAATTAATCTTATGAGGACATAAGGAAGAGCTAAGAAAGATGAGAACTTATATTTAGTCCAATGTTCTCTTGTATGTTTTAAAATTTCTCTCTTCATGATGAAAGGAAGAGATGTAATAGAAACACCCATAGAAAATTTAAGATACTAAGTAGTAAAACTTAAAGAGATGAAACATAATATAAAAACCAATACATACTACTTAACTTCAGTTCTTGAATACTCTGGCCATGTATTTATCTATTGAAGACAAGGTAAGTATGCCACCCTTAGATTGGTATCTTTCTGATTACTCTGATCAAGTAGTCATTTTAAGACAATCTAAAAAGTATAATGAGATAGAAGATGTGGCAAGGATATTTATACCACATCCTAATTGATATACAAAGGGATCTGAGTTAATCATAAATCAAATTATAAACAAAAGAAGATGTATAGTATAATGTATACCCTGGTCCTTAGACCTAGAGGTAACAGTTACCTGATGAGAGGTAATAATGTTCAATGATGGAATGAGGGTTTGAATACCCAATGTTCGTAATCATGATGATGATGTGATGTGTTTTTGGCACATATAATGGATACCAAGGTAAAGAATCCTAGTATCCAAGAACTTTCAATGATATGAGAAAACGGGAACATGGCTCCTCATAAGAAGTAATGTTTGATTGCCTAGAAGGGCCAACTTTGAAATTGTCCAGTTATATACTATAGTATGGATACCATATGTTAGGGGTTTATGCCCCGCATAAACATGACATCAACAAAGATGTATGAGTCAAAGGAACAATTGTAAAATAATTGTGGGAAAATCTTGTTAAGCTAAAAAAAATAATTCTTTAAGATACCTCTAAGATAAGTTCTTAATTGATAGGTAATCTTTCCTTATGAAAAGAAACAGTAGAGTATGTGTCCTGAGTGACAAGTTTTATGATAACCCTATATGGAAGGACTTTGTGTTGATCAAAGTTCTATGGCATATCCATGACATTAAGATGTTATGTGGAGACTTGATGTTATGATGAATGAAAAATATCTGTCTTCCTTTATCTGGGATTTTGGGGATGAAATCCTTGTTAGGGGTTTATAACTTGTAACATCCTTGACCTAGGTTATGAGGTAACCCTGTTATTTTTGGCAAAATAAGTTTCTTAGGACTTTAATATAATCTTCTAAGATGTTTTGTTATCATGTGACACACTTATGTTCCAAATTTGGTCCTGATTAAATGCTATTTGAGCAATGTTCCTTTGTTTTGGATCAATGTGCAATTTACCCAAGTTGAGGGGTTATATTGCAATATGTCACATGATTGAATATGCCTCTTATGTTCTAGCATCATTATAGAGAAAAATGATGCAAGGTGGTGGCTGGTGGAAAGCCCAAATTCCAAGTTTAAACTTGTTTGAATAATGTTGAAATAATATTTGCTTATTTTGGACTAAAGTGCAAATTACCCAAGTTGAGGGGTTAACTTGAAAATGTTACATGATAAATGTTCCTCAGGTGTTGAAGCATCATAAGAATGCGAATGATGCAGAGGTATGGCTTGTGGTAGCCTGAGCACCAAGAAAGAGCTTGTTAAGCAATGTTTGTACATTAAAACCTAGTTTTGGTGTAATGTGTAATTTACCCAAAACCTAGGGTTCAATATGCAAAATACCACCTCTAGAGATACCCTAATATTTCTTGGTATCAATTAGAGACAAGAAAATTAGAGGGGTGCCTCATTTGAATCTCTTTGGAGGAGAGATAATCTTGATATTAAAACAATCAAGATTTAAGCATAATTGAAACCCTAAATCAATTTAATGCAAAAAAAATATATTAATGGAAGCGCCTTTCAACCAAAAATGAAATGGTTGTATTTGTATAAGTGTGTACGTCCCTGTGCCTTGAAAAGTCCACGAAATATCGAGTGAGTGGAGAGCCCAATCACATTAGTTAACTAAAAAGTAATATCCACTCAATTTTGGATATTATTATTATAATGGTTAAGGTGCTTAATTTGCTTTCTTTTAATTCATGGATAATGGAAAGGAATTACAAGGTGGGAGATATGGCTTCGTATTCAAGGGATTTAGGGGAGTATGTGGCACCAATTTTGGGAGTTGAAGGAATTGTTTATCACTTTCTCTCTCATTGAAAATCCCTTATAAGCATCCCATTTTCAACCCACATGAAAGACTTTTTCAATCCCTTTTCCTTTCCTTGATTTGGTTGAACACAAGGGAGCTTAGGAGAAACAGGAGGACGTTCCCCAACCTATAGGTAAGCTCCATAGTCATCTTCAACCTTGATTTCATGGTGGAAATCAAAATTCAATGCTTAATTTCTTCTCTTCTTCATTCAATCTTCAACCTTGTCCATTCTTTTCACTCAAAGACTTGAGAACAGAAATTGGGTAGTTGAAAAAGCTTCATCCACCATTTAGGACGTGAAAAATTGAAGCTTGGATTCAATTTTGAAGGTGGGTTATATAACTTGAACCCTTAAATGGCATTATTGCTTGCAATTTATTCATTATGTGTTGAACCTTTCTTCATTCTTGATTTCCTTTTGATTAGTTGTTGAAATTACCATATGAATCACAACTGATTTCGAAGGTTTCAAGCTTGAATATGATGATTTCATCTTAAGCACACACCACAACAAAGGAATGGGCAAACCGTTTTCTAAACCGATTGAGTTGATTCGGTTTCAAAATCGAATGGGCAATTCACCTCAAAACCGAATGGGTGACTGAGTTCAAGACCGAATGGGTAAATGAACTCAAGACTGAATGGGTAATTGAACCCAAGACCGAATGGGTAATTTACTTCAAACTGAATGGGTAATCATCCCAAAACTGAATGGGTAATTGACTTCAAGATCGAATGGATAATTGAGTTCAAAACAAAATGGGTAATGGATCTCAAGATCGATTGGGTAAATTGAACTCCAAAACCATTTGGGGTTAATTTCTGATGTGAATGATGGAGATCCAATGGTTCAAATTGATTTAAATTTAATGGATTCATGAATGGGTGATCCATTGATTACTAAACCTTAATTGTATTGAATGGTTGAAACCCAAAATCGACTGATTCAACTTCAATGTTGAGTGGCTCAAATGGTCTCAAGACCGTTTGAGGTCAATAGGAGTCATGAATGAATGAAGATACAAGGGTTTCAAGTTGATCTACTTTCAATGGTCTTAGTATTGAATAGTTCAATGAATGGAAACCCTAAATCGATTGATTAAGAAACCATGATTTAAGGATAAATAGTTTCAAGATGAATGAGACCAAATAGACTTAGACCATTTGAGGACCATTCGGTCTCATACCGTTTGAGGGACATTCGGTTTCAAACCGTTTGGAGTTAATTGATATTTAATTCAAACAGTCTCAAAACCGTTTGAGGTTTAAGAAGGTCAAGACCGTTTGAAGGTCGAAGTACATCATGACCGTTTGAGGGTCTAATACCTCAAGACCGTTTGAAGGTCTAATTGATTTAAACCATGCAAGTGCAGTTAACCCCCTGATTATTAATGATGTTTATTAAAGCTAATTACAATGGTTGTACCTCTCAAGTACTTAGGTGATTAGTATCTTTTGAGTGTTAACCTTTGATGCTTATGAAAGCAATATCTCAATACACTATGCTAACCCTAAATGTGTGTACTTGAATGAAAGGTTGGCCTAATCTAATCGAGCTTGAAGTAATCAACATCCTATAAAGGATGAGAGAGAGAAATCCATACATGTATGATAATCATGTAATGGTTAAATCTCAACACTCGCAACATGAATAGAAAATGCAATTAGGGTATCATCCTTGATAAAGATATCATGAAACCCTAATCAAGAAGGATGATGATCCCTAACCCTAATTTAGGGCAATGCTAGGTGAAACCCTAATTTGAGGTAATGATGTAACCCTAATCTAGGAGGATGATGTGAAAAATCCCAATTCAGGGTAATATAATGAAAAACCCTAATTTAAGAGGTTGCTTCATGAAACCCTAATTTGGGGAAAAAGTTCTAAGGAACCTTAATTCAATATAATGATGTGTGAAACCCTAATCTGGGGTGATGCCATTTGAATCCCCAATATAGGGTGATGTTATGTGAAACCCTAATATAGGGTGATGTTATGTAAAACCCTAATTGATAAAGAGGGGAAACCCTATTCTTAATAATGGAGTAGTGAATAATGCATTGGTAGGTGAAACACTAAAGTGGTTGATAATGGTTGAATAATTCAAATGAATGACTTATGACCAATACATTACATGATGATGTGATGAACAAGTGCATAAAGAATTAGGATGGGAAACATCCTAATACAAGATAAGCTACTGAACTTAAGTAAGTCAAAAGTAATGAGGGAAGTGATACATCAAGATATGATAGATATCACATCCAGTACCTCAAAGTTGATACACCTTGATGTACCCTAAATCCAATATACTTGGAAGAATAACACATGAAATGTGCCAAGTCAATTGTTACATTGAGATGTAATGAGCCTAATGCACTTTAATAAGTGTAGGCTAACATACCTTAAGAAAGGGTTAAGCCAAGCTAATAAATTATGATGTATTTACACTCTGGTAAGGATGAGAGAGAAACTCATACCTTGTATTGATAATCAATTAATGATAAATGATGAGAATAGTTGTTTCCTAGTGAGAGGTGACAAGATGCTTAATGGCCTTGTGAGCCATGAGAGTTGTTGTTGCCTAGTGAGAGGTGATAAGATGTTTAATGGCCTTGTGAGCCATGAGAGTTGTTGTTTCCTAGTGAGAGGTGACAAGATGTTTAATGGCCTTGTGAGCCATGAGAGTTGTTGTTGCCTAGTGAGAGGTGACAAGATGTGTAATGGGCTTTGTGAGCCATAAGAATAGTTGTTGCCCAATGAGAGGTAACAAGATGTTTATAAAGTCTCATGAAAGAAATGATAATGTTCAAAATAAATAATGGAAACTTAGTAACATAATAATAATAACTAATGGATACAATAATAATAATAATGAAATCTTGATCACACATGCTTTATGTTTATAGCCAAATAAGGGCTATAGTGTTTTGAATAAGCTTAAGGGAGATATGAGGAATAATTGATTTACATAAAGGATGTGAATAAGTATGACGGCTTGTCCAAGGTTTAATACCTAGTAAAGGTGATGTGGTATTCAGTAATAATTGCATAGGATTGGTCATAACCCAATACCTGGAATAATTGCACAAGATTGGTCATAACCCAATACCTGAAATAATGTCACAGGATTGGTAATTACCCAATACCTGGAATAATTGCACATGATTGGTCATAACCCAATACCTGAAATAATTGCACAGGATTGGTAATAACCCAATACCTAGAATAATGTCACATGATTGGTAATAACCCAATGCCTAGAATAATTGCACAGGATTGGTCATAACCCAATACCTGGAATAATTGCACATGATTGGTCATAACCCAATACCTGGAATAATGTCACAGGATTGGTAATAGTCCAATGCTTGGAATGTTTGCACAGGATTGACATAGTCCAATGCCTAGAATGATTGCACAGGATTGGCATAGTCCAATGCCTGGAATGTTTGCATAGGATTGGCATAGTCCAATGTCTGGAATGATTGCACATGACTGGCATAGTCCAATGCCTGAAATGTTTGCACATGATTGGCATAGTCCAATGCCTGAAATGATTGCACAGGATTGGCATAGTCTAATGCCTAGAATGTTTGCACAGGATTGGCATAGTCTAATGCCTGGAATGGTTGCACATGATTGGCATAGTCCAATGCCTAGAATGGTTGCACAGGATTGGCATAGTCCAATGCCTGAATGGAATATGATGATGTATACTCACATGATTGATACAATTCAATATCTGGTTAGTAGATTGGCTGAGGCCAACAGATGGAAATGAGAATGATTCATGGATGACATACCATGATAATGAGTATCACAAGATAAGCTTGAGATGTTGATATAGTATGATGGATAAATGATATACATGTTCTTCCTATTCCTTATAAAGAGAATAGATGATTTATTTCTCTATCATAGATAGTTGCAATGCTTTAAAAGATGAGAATATTCTAAACTTCTTATCCTATGCTCAGTTTCATAATGTTTATCTGCAATAATAATGTTTTTGGCGGAGAGTTATATCTCTCACTGGGACAATTTTCAATTGTCTCACCCCCGTGGGATCCAACATTTTTAGGTGGACGCGGACGAAGAGGTAGAAATCGTACAACAGGAAAAGGGACAGCAACATCAGGGACAATAGTAACATCTCAGGTGGAGACACTGACTGTCATGTCTTGTAGATATGAGTCCTATGTGTTGTCTCTATACTCTCAGGTCCTAGGAGTCAGTACTTAGTGTTTTTATAATTGATTTGAGATCTTGGCTTGAATGCCTCGAGGTTTTGTGTTGCTCATGTGTAGACTTAACAGAGCAATTTATGTATGTAATCCTCGAGAGGATATGGTACATGGCATGTACTTGTGGACCGGAATGTATATGTAATACTTTGGTTCTTTATTGATAAGAGTTTCCTAGAATTGGATCTCTTTGCAAAAGGTTTTAATTTTTAGTGATTTTTGTTAATCCACGGCTAACGGACGCTTCTGCTTAAGTAAATCATGTTTTTGTGATTTATATGCCACATTCTTCCTCGGCTTTCAAATCAAACAAACAAAAGATGGGAACTTCATCAACCAAGATAAGTACACAAGTGAACTACTTAAGTGTATTGGGATGGAGAACACCAAGCCGGTGGACACACCCATGTCAAACACCGCCAAACTTGATAGAAACAAAGAAGGTGAGAAGGTAGATGAGAAGCTCTATATAGGTATGACTGGAAGTTTACTTTACTTAACTGCCTCTAGATCTGATATAATGTTTAGTGTTGGTTTGTGTGCTTGATTTCAATCAAATCCTAAGAAATCTCATCTTATAACTGTTAAGAGGATTGTAAGGTACTTATCCAAAACCCAAAATTTTGGACTATGGTATCCCAAGTCAATGGACTTTACTCTTACTGCTTCTAGTGATGTTGATTATGCAGGATGCTTGATTGATACAACGTGTACAAGTGGCACTTGTTTCCTCCTAGGACCATGCTTGGTGTCTTGGTTCTCCAATAAACATAACACAGTGGCATTATCAACCACCGAGGTTGAGTACATTGCAGTCGGGAGTTGATGTGCCCATGTCCTATGGATCAAGCAAATGCTCCAAGACTTTAACATTCATTTTAATGATTTTCCTATCTATTGTGATAATACTAGTGTAACTAACCTATCTTACAATCCTATATTGCATAGTAGAGCTAAACATATAGAGGTTTTCCATCACTTTCTTCGTGACCACATTGCCAAGAAGGATATCTATATCACACATGTGGACACAAAAAATCAGTTGGTTGATATTTTCACTAAACCTCTAGCTAGAGAGCAATATAATTTTATTAGATCAAAATTGCTTATAACTACTTTGAATGAATCTGATATGCCTTCTAGCTAGTTGTTATCTATCCTATATGTTTTGCATCTATCTTGATCATCTTTGCTTGCTAATATGCTTAAAATCGATTTTCATGTTCATTTGGCCTTGTTTTTCTCTTATTTTTGGGTATTTTTTGCAAACACATGTTTTATCGCAAAATAGTACCCATGATGAGTGATATGTGCCTAAGTATGTTCAATATACATAATGGACTTGAAAAATAAATTTAATTAGCACTCAAATGGCTAGAAATTAAGTTTGATGGTTTTAGGTCAGGTTGACCATCGGTCAAGTTACCCCAGGACAAACTCGACGGATCGATGGCTGAGAGATTTTTTTTAAAGGCCATCGGTTGAGTTTCTGAGTTCACATAACTCAACCGATGGCTGAGATGGAGCACACTTAAGTTGGGTTCGAGTGACTATTCTCCCTCTCAACTAGAGAAAAGTCGACTGATTCCACTCTCTTAAGCCCTAAGCTCTCCACCCTCGACCTTCCCTTCCCAAACATAGCCTATCCGACCTAGGTAGACCTTCCTTGACCTTCCCCCTTCCTAAACCTAGGTGTGTGAACGTTGTAGGTGGTGTGTTTTGTGCTTTTTCTTCCTCCTTCCTCTCTATTTTATCTCCATGGCTTCAAATAAAGGAAGAGATCCGCCCCTAGTAATGCACCATCCTCCTCCTCATCTTCCCACTTGTTTCCCTTCAATGTGACTCTCTTTGTCTCAAATGAGGCTATTAATAGGTATAAGGACCTTCTTCCATGGAGTCCTTTCCCTTTTCCCGCACTCTTTGAGCCTAGCCCTAGACGCCAAGAGGTCATCGATCAAGTGGCAAGAGTGTTACAAGTTCACCGTCTATCTTCCATGGGTGTTGAATTCTACGTGAACTTGCGTTGGAATTATGACACCCTTGTACCCCCTCCTAATACTCAAGTTATCTTTACATCTATGATAGCTGGGAAGAAATTCCAAGTCTCGAAGGATATACTGAATATCTTCTTCTTAAGATCTGATGAGAATGACACCTGGTGTAAGGATTATGGTGAGTATTTTGACCTTCTTGACCCTAAGCTTTCTACAAGCAATATGATATCACTATCCCTGACACCCATAGTTACTTGAAGAAACCTTAGATTCCCTATAAGAAGAAGAGCACCCTACCCTCCTCTTCCTTGGATCTCAAGAAGCATATACCTGCCCTAGTGGTCAACTGCAACATCCATCCAAAGAAAAATCAAACAGATATTGTAGAAAACATTGTGGTGATCATGTACTGCCTCTTAGAAAATGTCAGAGTCAAGTGGTATAGACTAATCCTCCACCATATGACTTGCTTTGACTCCAGAAAGAATACTTGTGGCACCCTCCCTACCCTACCTTGATATATGGTCTTTTTCAGTTCGTCATTGAGAAATCTCTCTTCCATGACTTTCACTACAGACCTGCCCAGAAGGGAGTATCTATTAGTGAGACCACTATCCAGAAGTTTGTGCCTATACTTTCCTCTACCGCCCCCGATGCCTCTACCTCTGCCTCTACTGCACCTACCTCTACCACTACCCAAGCACCTCTACCTTCTCAGCCTACCTAATCTACTCGTGCCTCGTTTCGTGTATCTAATGAATCCCTCATGGGTTATATGATACATCAACATGCCTACAACCTCCAGGTCTACGAGCACCTGCACCAGGATTTATGTTCAATCATGTCTAACATGAACTTATCATGTGTACATCCCTACCCAGCCTACCAGCCCTACCTGGGAAGTGATTATGAATCCTATACATACAATCACTTTTACCCTACCCCTCCACCTACACCTGCACCTTCTGATGTTGCTCCCACACCCTCTACTATTGGGGGACCTTCTCTTGTCATCCTACCTCTACCTGCTAGCCCCTTGGCCACTCTTCTTGCCAGTCTTGGCGATTCTGCTCCTTCCTTCCCACAGGCCAATGAGCTCTATGCTCTTGGTATGTCTTGGGATGAGCAGAATGCTTGTTGGCCTGGTCATCACTTTGGTCCTTCTGTTGATGAGGAGATGCCAGATCAGGTTGATGAGGAGACTATTGATGCTGATGAGGCTGCTAGTGATGGTGAGGATGATGGTGCTGCATCTGACGACGATGATCGCTCTGGTGGCTCTGTTGGTGACTCCGATATTGAAGGCGATTTTATTGCACCTTCAGATGGAGATGATGACTATGAGCTTGATGCTAAGGATGGTGATGTTGTGGATATAGATAGCTTAGATGTCTATTTGTTCTTAGTTTTTAGTCTAGTTTGTTGATGATATATATCTTTCGAGGCAATTTTGTATGAGAAACATCTAGGCACGTGATCTGAGATGTACTATTTTATCTTTAGCTTTCATCACTTTTGACTTCTAGTTATTTTATGAGAACTTACATTATGGGTTGTAATCTATATTCTGTGCACATTTACTCTTTGATCTGTTATATCTTATGAGTTGGTGCCATGTTTCACCATATTTTGATTATGACTTAGCATGTTTGGTTCTCTCGTCTTTGTTTGATGTATGTCTTGAGATTGCCTATTTTGGATATATGCTTGGTTGTGCTTGGAGAAGACCTATTTTCATGTGCTTCTACCCCCTAGCTTTTTGATAATGTAAAAAGGGGGAGAGAAATTCAATTTTTTGAAGCTCAAACATATTACTTTTATTTTCTATGTGATCCTTTTCTTGTTCATTATATGCTTTATCATGTGACTTGCTAAAGGACCATATAGTACATGTATGTCATATTGCTTTGTGTAGATAAACTAACTATGTAGGTTAAAGTAAGCATATATTGAGGGGGAGCAATTCACATTGTTTAAATCTTGAATCCCCTTACAATTCACAAGGCAAAGGTATAATTTTAATATCCTTTTCAATATGATTGAGGAATGGTTTGTCATTGTCAAAAAGGGGGAGAATGTTGACCTAAAGGTTATACATTGTCCATATTTTGAACTTAACCATTCTATTCATATGTATCTAATATGTTTGTTAAATATTGATTTCAGGCTTTAAGTACATGAAAAGGATCAAATTACACAAGCCCTAGCTTGTCCAAGTTCAAGTCAATGCAATGCAAGTGTGCTAATAAGGAAATCACTTCAAATGATCTTAGAAGAATTTTGTATTCACTTGTATTGATGATATGACTTGTAACTAAGATGAGAAACATATGTGGGACACTTTATACCAAGGTTTAATCACTATTAAGTCAATTTAGAAGATTGATCACAAACTGCTCATCGATCGAGTTACAATCTCGACCGATCCTATGATTTATTTTCTGAAGATGGCTTATCGGTCGAGTTGTGCATTCACATAACTCGACCGACCGACTCACTGAGCAAATTTGATTTTGGCTGATCGGCCGAGTTCCCCAGAACAAACTTAACCAATAGTTTGAAAATTGGCTTTGTCTTTTAATCGATCGGTCGAGTTACCTTTATTGAAACTCGACCGAATGCACTATACGGAAAATGCATAATAAGTGATTATAACCGTTGGTGACTTGTTTGGGATGAAAATAGATCCGTTTCCTTGAAGAAAATGGCTATATATTTCGGCCCTAAGTGTTACCCAACTCAAGGGAGCACCCCCAGCTATAAATAGGACCCTTTGAAGTTCATTGTAAGTTTGCTCATTCAATACATTCAAGATCCTTGCTATAGTTGAGTGTGCTACTACTCCTTGAGCCCCTTTCTCTCTCTAGTTTACACTTCATTTCATGATTTGTGAGTGAGTTAGGCATATTGTAAGAGATCTCCACCCTTGTGCATATAAAGCTCTCAATCTTCCACTACTATCCCCTTCCTACATGAAGAAAAGGTGAAGCAAGCTCCATCGAGTGAAGATGGAGCTATAGATGATCCTCTCCAAGGTGGATGAAGAGGTGGTGATCTTCTCCCGGTGAAGGAGAAGGCAAAGGCTAAAGATCTAAGAGGAGAAACAAAGTCCTCCAAGGCGGAAGACTTGAGCTTGAATGGGTAAGACCTTGGTGAAGGCTGAAAACTCAAGCTAAGTGGGTAAGCCCTTTGGTAAGGTGTGTTGACTCAAGGTCAATTAGGTCAATGTTGACTCACGTCTAAATTGACTAAACCCGTATTTTGATGATGACTAACCATTCCACATATTGGTGTCTAATTCTTCTACTTGAGTAATTTCAGATTAGGTATAGACACTCCAATTGCCCTAACTTGTGCATCTCAAATTGGAGAAAAGACAAGTCAAAGTCATACAAGTGCACTTTTTTGTAATATGATGTATATCTATTAGAATCATGTTGTAAATCACTTGTAATGATTGTATGACTTGTAATTAATCTTAGAAAAATATCAGGAACACTTAGATCGAATTTTAGAGCACTTTAGATGCATCTTTGAAAATCAATTACAGGCACTTGGTCGGTCGAGTTTCCCAGCCTGAAACTCGACCGATCAACCTTGGTCGATTTTCTGAAGATTGCATCGGTCGAGTTGTGCACTCACAGAACTCGACCGATTGGGTAGTAGGCAATTTCCAGTTGAAATGGTCGGTGGAGTTTCCTCAGGACAAACTCGACCGATCCTTTAAACATCAATTTGCCTCCTACTTGATCGGTCGAGTTACACATATAGAAACTCGACCGAATGCACTGTACGGAAAAGTGCAGAAAAGTGTTTCTAGCCGTTGTGGAGTTGCAACAAAGTGAAAATAGATCCGTTGCAAGCCACAAAACGGCTAGTTTTCGTTCATAAGTGTTCCCAAAGGTTAAGAGGCATCCCCAACTATAAATAGGACCCCTTGGGATTCATTCCAAGGTAGAGCATTCATTGCAAACTCTATGTGAGGCTCCTATTATATAGTTGAGTGCTTCCTACAGCCTCCTCTCTCTCTAAGCTTAATCACTTGCTACATACATTAGAGTGAGTAGGAAATCTGTAAGAGAGCTAGTCCTATATGTATATCTTGTGAGGCTCTCACTTCCACCACCTCCATATCTCTCATTTCCAATCATGAAGATGAAGGTTCTCTCTCTTGTCCAAGAGAGGTGAAGAAGAACAAGGGAAGGCGTCCCTTGGTGAAGATCAAGGCTAAAGACTTGGAGCTAGAGTGGGTAAGCCCTTGGAGAAGGCAGAAGACTCAAGCTCAAGTGGGTAAGACCTTGGTGGAAGCTTCTCCGAGTGAAGGTGAAGTCAAAGGCGGAAGATCCAAGAAGAGTGGGTAATTCCTGCAAGGCTGAAGACTTGTGCAAGAGTGGGTAAGTCCTTGGAGAAGGCCGAAGACTCTTGCAAAGTGGGTAAGTCCTTGGTAAGGTTGAAGACTCTTTGTATTGGATAGGTAAGTCCTTTGTTTGGTCATACATTATATGTCTTATGAATGAATATAAGAGTGCGATAGTTTGGAAGTCCTAGAGGTTGACCTCTCTAGGCAAGTGGACTGACACACGTCTAGTTTGAAGTGCGGAACCACTCTAAATAGCTTGTCTTTTGGTGCATGTTCAATCTCTCTCATCCTTGCTATGAATGTTTTAGTTGCACTCAAATTACCTATTTAGCAACCTTAACTTATCATATATCTTGAAGGTTTAATGAATTTTGTTTAAGTGTTTTCAGCTCTATTCACCCCCCCTCTAGAGCATCTAATCACCCATCTAGGATCCAACAAGGTGGAGTTCTCCTTGTGGTTAGATGGGTAAGTCCTTTAGTGGTATTGTGTTGTAAATCTCTTTGGTGATAATATAGAGAAAAGCACTTGTAAAGTCCTAGAGGTTGACCTCTCTAGGTAGTGGACCGACTCACTTCTAGTTTGAAGTGTGGATCACTCTACATCCCTTTGTCAAGCACTTGCTATCAATCTCTCTCATCCTTGTTGTGCTTGTTATATAGGACTTCAAATTGAAATTAAGTTATTGCTCTAAAATTGATATAATTTGAAGGTCTAATCAGTTTTGTGAGAAATTTTGTATCTTTATTCACCCCCCTCTAGAGCCCTTAGATCCAACAAAAGGGAGATCCTTCAACCCTCCTCTCACCTGAATTGTAGATTTCCACCTTCAATCCTCCCCTACCTACTTTTCCTTCAAACTCTGATTCCATGAAACTGTCCTCCTCATCCTCACGACCTCCAAGCAATTAAATTCTTAGGAATCATCCTTGTGCATCTACAAACCTCCTCACAAGCCCAGAAGGTAGCTGTGAACAGAGCCCCCTGGGTCGAAAAGGTAGCTGTCAAGTTGTAGAGTGGGAAGTCAAGGAATCATCCCCAGTGGTCCGCAAGACACAGAGAAGATCCAAGAATCTTTGATTATCCATTGGGAAGCTTCCTATGCCATCAATTTGACTTGAGGGTATGTAATTTGTGTTTGCCCAATTTCAAGCTTCCATTATATTCGCTGACAATTCCACATTTCTAGTCAGCGTGGCCACCGAAGTAGTTTGGAGACTTTGATTACCTCATGAAGTCAATGGTGGTGTTGGTTTGTCAAGCAACAACATTTAATGTGGACTTTGGAGTCTAGACTTAGAAGCAACAACTTTTGATTTTGACACCCACTATTGGCTGCTCCAATAATGGAGGGTGACAAGTCAATGCTCATTCATCTCTGACTGGTTGAGGAGATCATTATGCTTGTTTTTTTCCATATTGCATCATATTTTGATAGACTATCGATTGAAATTCAGGTTGTTCTCGACTTTGTGAAGAATTAGGGTTAGCAGTAGTTTTCTTTGGTTATTTCATGTGTGGTTATCTATTGGGACAATCATGCAGTTTTTTCATTACCTGCTGGACAACAGCGCAGACAAAATCAATCACATGGGTTAACGATGTGATTTTAATATAATACCCTCTATAATGCCTATGAAAATAGGCTAATGGTCAAATCAGTCTTTTCATTTTCGATTTATCCAATGGTAGGAATTATCAAGTAGTTTTATTTTTCTTTTGATAGGAAAATATTCAATAAATCATAGAAATTAGTCTATAGACCGGATGGGGTTGATCGCTATATGAATTTTGATCATTTTTTTTGATATCTAACTAATAGTCTAGGTTTAAGAGCCTATTTTGACTCCAAGTCTCCCTATTTTATCCAAGAACCACAAAACCCTAGGAACTAAGGTGGATATAGTTATTAATGAATGATTATTAAATGAACATAGTAATTAGGGTTCATCAGCCCCCAGAATATGATTAAGGTTTATTCAAACTAAGAAGAGTGGTCAAGTTTTCTTCAATATAGGTAAGTGGTTCATGCCCATAAGTATTCATATTTGTTAAGTCTAGTACATTTACATGATTCTCATATAAGGCACTATAATTTTTGTGCTCTAATATTCTAAGATTTTAAGTAAGATATGCAATTAAAGTTTTCACAGCTCCATGATGGTGTTCTCATATATATCTAATATCTTAAGTAGAGATATGTTATTAATATTTCTTAGAATAATTGGGATTCATGAACCAAGTTCATGAGGAAATTAAAGGATCATATTCCTATAAGATTTCTTAGTAACGGTTCATATTAATGAATATGACTACAATATAAGGTATGCAAGAAAGATAGTCATACTTGATGATGTGGGTAACAGTGTATTTAATATTTCAAATAGAAATATGCTATTAAGATTTTTTGGATAGATTAAGATCTAAGAACTAAGTGTTGTTTTGATTTCTTAGATGATTAAGATCTAAGAATTAAGTGCATGATAAGATTATAAGAATAGAATGCACAACATTATGATTAAGTTGCGAGATAAGGTTTAATAAGATTCATGTTTTAAGATTTAAGATTTAATCTCATGATACGACCATGAGATCATGATGTATTAAGATTCATATTAAGATCAAATTTACTGAGACATTAAGAGATTGAGTTATCTTGTCAAAAATCATATTTTAGATATTTGATTGTTAAGTTACTTTCACATACTTAGTGTTTTTCTATATGCAATTTAGATTATTTTCTTAAGCCTTTAGACTCGGGTGTCATACATCTAATATTAGAATTAAATTAAGTCATTCAATCAAATAATAACTTCAAATTAAGGTTTATCTAGACAATAAGAATATCATATTTCATATTTAGAGTTAGGTTCAATTTCAAATTAAAGAATAGAGTTATAGAGTCAGAGATAATAGATTAAGATTTAGAGATACGAAATTAAAAACATATTCAGAGATAAGCGATAAAGATTCAAAGATAAGAGATTAATTATAGAGATAGAAAATGACAGCAGATGATTAAATATATGCATTACAGGATAAGTCCTCACTAGAGAGTCCCAAGACAATTCAGAGGGTGCATTGCGCGAGGCACTCAAGATGATTCAGAGGGCACATTGCACCAGACACTAGGGGTGTCAAAAACGGCATGTTGTGCCAACATAGGGTGTGTTGCACCATAGAGGATGCTTCAGTGTCAACAAAGGATGCTTTAGTGTCAATATAGGGTGTGTTGTACCATAGAGGATAGTTCGGTGTCGACAGAGGACTTCAGTATCAACAAAGGGCACATTGTGTTGATAGAGGGTGTGTTGCACAATAGAGGGCATTGCGCTGTCATAGAGGAGGACTTATCATGTACTGGTGGCCACAATAAGATAAAAGTCATATATGAAAGATACCTTAATTCATAGAATGTGCACAATCTCATTTAATAGTATGAAGAAAGGAATTTAAAATAAGAGAAGCCATGACTTAGACCTTTGTGTAAGTCATGAGGCCTAGACCCTTAGTGTAAGGACCCTAACCTGGGTCTTGAGATAACCCTATTTGTTTTGCTTAAGTAAGTTGCTTAGAACTTTAATCTAGTCCTTAGAGGTGTTTTCTATCATGTGACATGCTTATGATTCAAGTTTGGTCATGTTTGAATGTTGTTTGAGCAATGTTTGCTTGTTTTGGACCAAAGTGAAATTTACCCAAGATAAGGGGTTATCTTGCAATATGTCACATGATGAGTGTGCCCTTGGTGCTTTAGCATCATAAGAGAGATAATGATTCTATGGGGCGCCTTGTGAAGAGTTCAAGTATCAAGTTGAGCATGTGTGGATGATGCTTGTGATTTATGTGCTAGTTTTGGTGTGAATTGCAAATTATTCAAAGTGAAGGGTTACTATGCAATTTACCATCTCTAGAGTGTTCTTCCCTCTCTTGGCATAATATAGAGTAGAGAGGAAGAGGTGATCACCTTGTTTGGATCTTGGTTGTGAGGTAACATCTTTGGTGATATATGGAGCACATGTGTGAGATGTGCCTTGCTCTTGGATGGGCTATCTTGGGTTAGAGAACCTTAGAGAGCTTGCCTATCAGTTTGTGGGTGTGTAGGGTTGTTCCCTATCGGTTTGTGAGTATGTAGAGTATGCTCTATCGGTTTATGTGTGTGTTGGGTTTTACTATATCCATTTGTGAAGGGTTTAGAGCTTTGGCATATCAGCCATGACCATGGAAGGAAACCTAAAGGATGAGATCTAGCCTAGATCTTATCACCATGCCTTGCATGTTATTTCATGTGGCCCATTTCTCATGGACAAGTGTCACCTTATGTGGTGACACCTCTTTTATGTTCTCTCTCTCACCCCTCTTGCATATATACTCCTTTCTCTACATGCAAGAGGATCCTTTTGGCCATCTTTGCTTTCCCTCTTCCTTGGTGGACGCCCTTAAGAAGCTAAGGAGCTAGAGGAGTCTCTTTTGGATCTTGGTGGATGAGTCCCAAGCTTGTTGTGTTTCCTTCATCTTCTACCTTGGTAAACCATGGTTCCTAGATCTTCTTATCTCCTTCTTTCTTCTTCTCAGCCATGGATATTGGTTATGTTTCTTTCCTCCTCGAACCCTCTTAACCTTGGTATCATATTCTTCCTTGGAGGTGTGGCGGTGACCCAGTTTGGAAGATCATATTCTACCTTGAGCTTCTGAGCTTGGAGCTTTAATCATGGAATCTTGGACTCTTGATGAAGACCTTCTTGAGGCATGTTATATAACTCTTATCCTCCTTTGTTATTATCACTCCTTATATGTTTATGATGATCTCCATCTCTAGAACATTTTACTTTCTTGCAAGTTGGTAGTTTTGGAGGTTTTGGGATCTGTTTTGGAGAAGGGGTTTCGTTTAGGTTCCTGCCCATATTTTGCACCTCCTTTCCATGATAGTAGGTGGTTTAGTGATCGAGTGTCCTAAGGTGGAAGATGACTAGGTCGACACGTTATAGTGTGTGATCATTATGACTTGTGGAGCTATGAACCGAGACACCATATGACAAGCCGTCACGACTTGGAGAGACCTAAGTCGATACATTTTGTAGGTGTTGATCCTATATGTGATTGCTAAACCATTATGCCTTGATGAGGGTAATCTGTCATGACCTAGTAGTGCCCTAAACTGAGACACATTGCAAACTGAGATGTGTTGCTAGTCGACATGTGATATGAAGTGTTTACCCATCACGGCTACGACCGTCCCACTTGAAGAGGCATCGTTACTCGATACATGTCAAACTGTGATGCCCAGCTAACCCTAACCCTAGTAGCCCATCATGATACATGAAACTGATATACCTTGGTGATGCCCGACATGCCGACGCCCGTTACACTTTGGGTTGGCATTTCCCCATATGCCTTGGAATTTCCCATCACTCCCAGGCGTTACAGTCTCTCGCCACACCTTGAGATGGTGTTGCTCGACATGATTAAGTTTCCATCACACCATTAGGAGGTGTTGGCCGACACACCCTTCATAGGTGTTTCCTGATACACCCCCTCCTGGCGTGATTGCTGACACACCTATGGTGCTAGGCCGATACATTTTCAAGCTGGTCTAAACTGATGCACCTACATGCTAGCCTTAATTGAGATCTTGTGTTCGTGGTTAAGTTGCATCATGTTGTTGATAGGGTTACATGTTATGATGTGATACCCTATGGGGTAGTTGGGTGAATAATAATAATAAGTTATGTTTCTATAACCTTTATTTTATAGCATGTCCTATAACGATGATGAAGAGATGATCTAAGGATGGTTGTTGATCCAAACTTGTAAATCCTAAATTGAGTAAGAAGAACTCTAACCCTAATGATGCAGTGTGAATGGCATGAAACTTAAGATATAGTAGTGTTGATGACATATGATTGATCTTAACTGCTTTTCCTAAACCTAATGCACCATAGGATGATGATACTATGAGTTGTTCACCCTTAATTAAAGAACCCGACCTTAACTCTCCAACTATGTGAGAACTAATGGATGTAGGATTTAATGGTTACATATCCATATAATAACCTTAATCATGGAATAATATGACTCATTTTCTCATCTTAAGGAAAGGTTATAATCATTGGCAAGTGTCAACTACATTTCCCTTTCATAATCATAATTACTTGTGAAGTGAGGTTAATGACACAACTATGTGACGACATATGTGATGGGGATGGTAGGCCTCGTTGGAATTCATGGTGACAATTTTGTACAGAGAAATTGTATAAAAAAGTCTAATGCCCTTAGAGGTTCCTTGTGGATTGTGTGAAGTGAAACACTTCAATTATGCATCTTAAGATTCGACTCTCTCTTTGGCATGATATAACGTATGGGTCACCTAATGTTGAAACGTCACATTGGTATAATGGTTCATATATTAATGCATTATTGTAATCCACACATAACATAATGAAGATGATACCCATATGCACTTATGAAAGGGTGATGCTTATGGTATGATGATTGACTCATATCTAACTAATGTTGTTCAAATCTAATTAGTTTTAAAGAGGTGGGTTTTGGTGTGGTTAGGGTTTGATGGCATAACCATGAAGTAAAACCCTACCTGGTTCTATGTGAAGAACATTGATTCTAATTCTAAAGGCAGGACATGATATTGAATGTGTGTGAATAGAAAGTGTGATACAATTTTCTCTTAATTACATGACTATAACCTAATGGGTTAATTGGGTGACATAACTTGTGAGAACTATGAAGATGGTTAAATAATATCAAGCTTTGGTTATGAACCATGATAAGGGGAACACATGAAGTATGAATGTGTGAATGTGTATACTTGGCTACAATAATCAATTCTTAGCCTTATACGCTCCAGTTTATGGGAGGTAGTGCATGTTAGAGATGTGAGGTAGAATGATGCTTTGCTTGCTTTAACTAAAGGTGTTTAACGTGTTTTAACATTTTCTCTCTCTGAACATAATGGCTAATGGTTTCTATGGCAAGTACATGTGATGTGGCATGAGTGACGTATCATGAGAAATACTTATATGCTCAATGAGGCATGATGAGATAACCATGAATCACAAATATGATGTGATGGGTCTTAGTGGTAAGGGCTTAGTGCCTGGTTGAGGTGAAATCCTCTGGTTCCGTGGCTGGCAGTCATACAATAGCCTTTTGGTTGGTAGTGATACAATAGCCTTGTGACAGAAAAAACAATAGCCTTGTGGCTGGCAGTGATATAGTAGCCTTGTGGCTAGCAGTGATACAATATTATGACATCATGGGAATTAGTTATTAGTTTAAATGATAACATATGCTATTGCTATACCCCTTTCTTTTGAAGGATTTGTTTGTGGTTTTTATATGTTGTAACTTGATTGATGCCGAAATACATTTAATTGGTCTAATTAATCAAGTGGAATATAATCATGTAGCTTTCCATGTGCCATAGATCCATTCTAGTGCCAGTTTTATTGCCCGATGGAGAAATGAGTTTAACTCAGAGCGCATATTTTTGAATATGCGGGGTGCAATATGAGTATTCCATTGCATCCTCAATATTAGGTTGTGTGAGACGGCCATGCGTGAGCCGATCTCGGTGTGATAAGGATGGACATGTGTGAGCCAATCCTCCTTTTAAGAAAGGACATGCGTGAGTCTATTATCCTAGCATGGTTACCTGTACCAAGGTGGGCTAGATATTATATGGGTGGCCATACATGAACCAACCCCTTTGATGTGACTATATCACTTGTGTAGTTGACTGATATGTCTCTGTGGTGTTACTCTCATGCTGACCGGGAGGTGTGGGAAGGTCATGGATTCTAGCTCCTCCATTGACCTTGTATGGTACCGATTTCAACTTAGCAGTGGTCGATTGGATTTGGGTGGTATGACTCAAATCCTCATGACACAATAAATACGTAATTAGCTGTGTAGTATGCATGTATATGATCAAACACAGAAATATTGGGTGAAGCCTTGCCTTGTTTTTATACTGTTTAGTTTACAACAGTTATACATGTTCTTCCTATTTCTTTTCAAACTATTAACTATTCTATTACTCATTGACAAGTGTGTGTTACTGCTCTATTTACTTCACACACGAGATATATACATGTCCTTTAGTTAATTTTGTTCAATCTCCTCAGCATGTTAATATATCTTCCTAGTTATTTGTGAAAATAATAAAGTTGGCAGAGAGTTATATCTCTAGTTGGGACTGTATCTCACCCCATTGGTTAAACAACTTTTTAGGTGGATGTGTATGTTGAGTTAAATATCATGCAATTGATGATAATACGAGAATAAAACTACACTTGGAGAAACATGGTATATGGATAGTGTCTAGTCATAGAGTCATATGTGTCGTCCCTGTACACTCATGTCCTTGGGGGTGTTCTCAATGTGTTTTGTTGACATGGTGATTAATGCATGGTTTTTGTCTTGTACGCTTGTTGTGGTATGTATGTACATGTAGAACTGTTATCTTATGTAACAGGATGTTTGTAATATGATGATATAACACCTAGAAAATATATTATGAAATGCAAGTGTTGGCCCTTGTGTAATAATTCTCAACTTATGGTGTTTGTTGCAAAACGGTTTTAATTTCATGTGGTTTTTGGTAATCCACTATTTATGATTGATCATGGTTTAAGTTTATGAGAAATCTCATTATATCTAAAAAAGGGTGTCACACTTAGTGCAAGCCAACCCAAATACATAACCCATGCCCATAGTGCAGGTTATGTGACCTAGGAACCTTAGTGCATGTCATGAGACCTAGCTACCAAAGCATATGTCTCAAGAGAAAGATAAGTAAAAACACTAGAGCTAAAACAAAGAAAGAAGAGTTACTTATGGTTCAAAACTTCTATAGATTTTATGTTAATATAATGTATAAAATGTTTAAAAATATTTTTTAGTATTGTATTAATTCAATAATTCATATACTAGAATACTCACGCCACAGACACTAACAATCATTTTTCCAATGCACGGTTGGGGATGAGATGCCCACATGTGAGAAGTAGGAGTAGAAGTACCATCCACAGGCTTGGAGCACAAGAATAGAGCATGATAAGATCTGGTAGGGTGCCAACTATAAGATGGTCCTCAGGTTTATAGATTTAGATACATGTTTCCATGCTTAGAATTTAGAGTATACATTTTTTTCCTTCAAGATGTTAATTTGGTTTCCCATGTAGTAGACGTAAGTTTTATTTTGTAAGAATAGTGATGGGAATGTTTATCTTTCTAGATTGTGTGATTGATTATATTGATGGTATGAATGCCATTTCATGTAATGCCCCCCCCCCCGAGTGCACAAGTTATGGATAACTCAGTGTTGCTTCCACTATGTGCATGTGTATACTTGGGGAGGGTGTTATAGATAAGGTGAAATGTTTTCTACTTGGAGGATTTGATATGAAATACCTAGGTGATGCTAAGAAGTTTCTTGGCATGAAGGTTCTAATGCATTAAGAAAATAGAAGACTTATCGTGATGCATGAGAAGCTCATCAAGAAGGTTCTTCACATGTTCCACACGCTATATGTGAATCATGTTTCAACTCCATCGGAAGCTCACTTTAGGTTATCAACTTTGCATTCTTCACAGTGCGATGAAGAAGAGAAAGAGATGACATATTTACCCTATTCTACTGTTATTGGGAGCATCATGTATGTTATGGTTTGCACTAGAATAGACATTAGTTATGCAGTTAGTGTGGTCACAGGGATCATCCTGGAAAGGAACACTAACAAGCAATTAAGTGGATTTTGAGGTATTTTAAGGGCACTTCAAATACATGTTTAGTCTCTTGTGGAGATCAAGTCTTCACAACAAGGTATATAGACTCAGATTATGCAGGTGACCCTAATAAAAGGAGACCTTTCATTAGTTACATGTTCACAATGGGATTGACAACTATTAGTTGGGACAACCACTCTTTAAAGTATTATTGTTTTATGTACTAGTGGAGAAAAGTACATGGCTGAAAAAAAATCCATGAAGGAGGCCTTATGGCTCAAGGGTTTGATGAATCAATTGAGCATATTAAGAACACATCATTGTCCATTATGACAACCAAAGTACTTACATCTTAGAAAATATCAAAAGTTCCACAACAGAAAGAAGCACATTCATGTCAAGTACCACTTCATTAGAGAAGGCAAAGCTGAAGGCAAGATCCAAATAAAGAAGATTGGTACATCTGAAAATCCAACTAACTTGACGGAAAAGACTATCCCGTTAGAAAAGTTTGAGTTTTAGTCAAAATCAGTTGTGGTCTTCATTCTACATGAGATTTTCCTATGTAGGGCATGTAGAGGAGATGACAATTTTATTTAATTTTTGATATTAGAGTAGATTGTAAGTTCTTTTATACTTCCATCATTTTCAAGTTGAAGACAAGGTGGAGTTTGTTGAGAGAATGGTGCATGACTTTGACTTAGTGTCAAATTTTCCATGTATGGAAGTGGAAGTTTTTGAAAACGTTGAGGAAGTTTTTAGGAAGTTCAAATGTAATCTTTTATGAACTTTGATGCCCTTTTTAATAAATATGGTGTGTATTTAAAACAATTTTTTGATAGAAAACTTCTAGTTGTGTTGGACCTTATATATGTTAATTCAACACGAAAACATGATTTCTCAACTCTCTAGCCCTAAGTAGGTTGATAATACAATGTGTTTCTTACAAAGGTCAAATTTTAAATACAAATATACAAATAAAGTTCACCATATGTATTCTAGACAATATACAGTCAACTAGTAGTTAAAACACCCTCTATAGAAAAGAGTGGCAACCAACAAACAAATGAGTTGTATTTGAAGTTGTGAAGATGGTTGGAGGTGACACTTATTATCTATATAGCCTTTAGGGTATTGATGCAATTTTTCACTTTGGGTTACACCTAACCAATTGAATTTTGATTAGATGTGCATTTAGCACACACAATAGGGGGTCTTTCAATTTTATAAAGCCCTAAAAGGCTTGCTCACATAAACTGTCGGGACCCACTCTTTTGATCAGCACAAATACCAACCATTATAGGTAATCCCAAAACCTAAACCCAGATTATGGAATGAACAATGAATTCTCGACACAGGCGATTAAACAATATATGAAAAATATAGATAATTTTTTCCTTTTTCTTTCTTCACAAATTCATAAATCAATGTCACAACAAGGACATCACATTTATATATCACAAATCTTATTGAACTCCATTAAAACCAAAAGCAATCTTGTTCTCATATGTTGTTCAGTTTACATCAGATACATGTACATTTATGAACAAACTTAATCTACAACCCATCCTGGGAAAGAGACCTTTGAATTTTTGGAAACCCAATCAAACTCTCGCAGAAGAATCCAATTTTGTCTCCTCTCAACTCTGAAACCCTAGAAATGGGGATTAGAAGAGAAAGAGTGAGAAAAGGAGGATATTTGATGTGATTTCGAATCAAATCAGGGGAGGGATGGAATCTTGACATGTGAGAGAAGATTCACCATGAAATGCTATGCAAAGAAGCTAAACTTACTTGATTTCATCATATCTTGGATAGAGAAACCCTAGGTCAACATCTCCACCACTTTCTCTTATCAAAACCCTAGCTCTCCTCTCTCTCAAGAATTTCATTTATTTGACAGGAAGGATGAGTTATGAGAGCTCCTTGTGTGTTATATTAGTGATATAGATGAATTGAAGTGCTTAGAACATTTGCAAACAAGCCCCTCAATGTATTTTTATTTTGCTCAGACTGGTTGGTCGGCTGAGTTATAAACTCGACCGAAACCACACGTTTCAGAACTCAAACCTCATCGAAAAATTATTAAACTTTAACTACTTATATGAAATTGAGTTTTCAAGATACAGTAAAATATTTAGATCATTTGGAGTTACCAATAAATAAATAAAAATCAAATAATACACTGCTATATTGCAGTCAGCAGCATGGTCGGTCGAGTTTGTCCTTCACAGAACTCGACTGACACCCTCTCTGTAGAGATCAAAAGTCATCCAAAAATTAATACAATTTATAAGGGTGTCTATAATTGTTTTTTTCAAGTAAATTTAAAATTTGACATCAATTGGATATACCAATAAAAAGATAAAATTCAATTACCACAATGCTATATCAATATGAAAATATGATCGGTCGAGTTTGAAACTCGAGCAATAAATAGGTCAAAACATTCTTCAAAAATTTTGATATTTTTAAATGTTGTTCACATTTTATATTTCCAAATCATATAAAAATTTTAATTAAATCAGAGTTACACATAAAATACTAAAATTTATTTAGTGAGACACTATATTTATCAAATTCTGTATTCATATGTCATCAACACCCTAATTTGGGCCGATTAGGGTTTCCAAACCTTAACCCTAATTATGTGAATCAAAGTATGATTAAACCTTCTCATTATATTTAAAATATCAAAATTAAGTACCATCACTAATCGAGCTTTAAACAATGATCAACTTAGTTAAGCATACAATCATCCAAGTAAACCCTAATTAGATGACTAATTTGAAAACGGGTCATTACATAAACTAACACACTTCATCAACAAGTATACTATAGAAAAGTATAAAGTTAGGGGTCTAACCCAAGAGAGAAAGGGATCACTATAGTTGAGTTAGTTTTGACTAGGTTCCTATTGTAGAGTCTAGGGTCAAAGGGCTTGAAGTTGATTTTTGTTTGATTACACTAATTGTGAACATGCAATTAAATAAAGAACATGAAATGAAACCTAAGTTAACCTAGACAATAAGAAAGAAAAGGCAAACTAAGAAAGTAATGAATTAAACTACACTAAGATAAGCAAGAAGAGTTCTACGTTGCACTAAGCTAGCAATTAAAACTAAAGGACAATTAAAGACCTAAACTAGCAAGAATAAGGCAATAGACTAATTAAGCAAGTAAAGAGACAAGCAATCTAACACTAGTTAAGAAAAAAGACAATTAGGGTTTAATGCAATAATGGAAAGTGTGGGTTGTTTGGGGAATATACTTGTCCATTGAGTTGGGGCTGATAACATGTGAACATTACTCTTTCATTTAGGTTACTGATGAGCCCTATTTTAGGGCTTCATCTTACACTTTAATCACATCTATATCTTCTAGATTACATGTTATTTCCCGCAATATGCATATTTATGTCAAATGCACTTATGAACATTCTTTGCATGTTTTTTAGGTACTTGAATCCTGCTTGGATGGATGGGAGAAAATGAGGGTGATCGCAGTGTTCCTCCCCCATTGGAGGAGATCAAGGAAGGTCCAAAAGATTCCTTGATCTATCCTGGTGGCTAAGACTCAAGTGAAGAAAAGACAACAATTGAAATCTAAAGTTGAAGCTCAAAGTGAAATTAAGGACCCCGACATTGATGTGGTGCCAAGCAACGGCCATGCTGGTCCAATTAAAGATCACACAGAGAGAAAAAGTTTAACAACTGAAGAGAAGCTCGATCATGTTAGATAGCATGATCGTGCTATGGAGGACTCACAACGGCTGTGCTTCCCAACTTAGCCATGTGCCAGAGCCCAACACGCCCTTCCTAGGTTGAATGACAACTCTTCCCTAACCCACCACAACTGTGTGATCCACCACGGTCGTGTAGCTACCAAGTCACCACAATCATTGTGATCACCACGACTATGCCACCAGCTAGTTCAAAACCCAAAAAACAACCTATCATTTTTACATTTCTCACCTCAGTCATTCCACTCCACCACGACCATTCTATTCACTACCCACCATGACCGTGTTTCCCAACACGATCGTGCTACTTGGAATTCTACCCAATTTTTTGCACTACATTTCTCGTATTGCCCTCATTTGATCTAGTGCTTCCCCACCACCTATATATAAATGGGTGGAACCTGGAGCTCAAGGTTAGCTACCTCCTACCCCTAGCTCCCCATTTTGCCCCTTAGTCATTCCACTTCATTTCCACTCCATTTCACAATTTCCACCACCAAAACCCCAATTTTCCAGTGTTTTGACCACTTTGCACTACCTTTCCATGCCACTCCATCTTGCAAGAGGAAGGATCACGACCTTGCAGCTGCTAGAGAGGATGCTTTCTTCATCTACACCGAGCTCCATGGCTACTTCTACCTCCTCCTTTTCTCTTTTTGTATTTTCTTGTTCTATGAGTAGCTAGCCCCTTAGATGGGTTGTTTGGGGTAAAAAATGCTACTTTGATACCATGTGGGGGAAATTGATATGTAAACATTATAATTTCATTTCCTAATGCTTATGTTCTATTTCTATTTCATTTCCCATAATTTTCTTTGAGGTTTGTGCTTGAAATCACCTAGATTTTAGGAAAATTACTTATATGTGGCTCTTTTTGGGGATTTCTCTTAGGTCCAACTAGTGGATCCCTAATTAGATATTCATCATACTACATGTTAATCAATTCTCCTACACCTAGATGTGAGATCTAAGTAGCTAGTATATAAGCATTTAGTGTAACTAGCTTGAAGCCTTCTCAAGGCTAGAATGTCGGTGATGTGAGGTCTAAAACCTCATTCCCACCTTCCATTACTACCCTCAGACCCTAATTACCCTAAGAGTTCCTATCCTATAACCCTAGGCTTGATTAGATCCTAATTGAATTACACATAAACCCTAATTTAATTGAGCCTCGTAAGGGTGAGTAAAGGGTGTTAGGACTACTTCCCCTATAGACACCTACCCCATGGCCAATTAGTAGTTTAGGGCAATGCATTACAATCTAACTTGTTGTTTAGTTTGTAATCTAAATGAAAGAATAATGTTTACATGTTATTTCCCCTAACCCCTTTGACAAGTGCATCCCCCAAACACCGCACACTTCTCTTAATTGCAATTAACCCTAATTGCCTTCTTAATTAGCCAATTTTTACTTATTTAGATCTTTACTTTCATAGTTATCTACTTGCCTTGATCTTTCTAGTTTAGGTGTTCAAATTCTCTTTTGCCTAGTTTGCTAGTCTAGTGTAGTGTTAGTATTATTTTTCTTTCCTTAGTGTAACTTGCTTCTTTTCTAGTTTAGCTTGTCATTTCTTGCTCATCAAACCTAATTGTCTAGGGTAATTTAGGTTTTGATTCTTGTTCCTCTTGGTTATTTGTTCAACCCTGAGTGTAATCAAACAAAACTAACCTTTAGACCCTTCAAGCCTAGACTCTGCAGTAGGAACCTAGCCAAAACTAACCTAGATCTAGTGTCACATTTTCTCCATGTGGTTCGACCCTATTCTTGCTTCTTGCTTATACTATAACACGACCCTCAGCGCTTGTAGGTTAGTATGTTAGTCTAAATGTGTGTGTCAATTTAGGCCCCTTTTAAATTTTTAAGAGTCCAAGTGTGTTTCAAGTGCCTAGGGATGCATCTAGTCATAGTTCAATTGATTAGTGCGTGACTCTAGGTAGAAATGCATCAAGCTTTCTGGCATTGTTTCCAGGGAGAAAGGCACTCAACCTAGCTAGTTAGTTTTGCTTTGATCTTTTCCTACTGTCATCATCATTTCTATTCTTTACTCTTTATTCTCTGTATTATTTGTGCATATTGGTTTGCTAACTTATTTTATTTAGTTTGGTTGTGCCTTGTGCATGTGAGAAGAAACCGGTGGAAGACAAAATGAAAAACCAAAATGCACCTCACAAGCCACTTAAAGAATACTTTGTGCCTAGCAACTACAAATTGCCCATTTCTAGTAGATTTGATCAAATTACAGGGGAGAAATTCTCCATCCCTCAAGGTCTTCTTGGGCTCTTAACCACCTTCTATGGTTCGAAGAGTGAGATCCCTACAAGAACTTGGACTCCTTTCTTGAAGTATGCTCTACCTTCAAGATGCCGACAACCAGTGATGACTCAATCAGGTTGAACTTGTTCTCATTGTCCCTCAAAGACAAAGCCAGAGATTGGTATGATTCGAGAAGAAACATCATGAGTTGGGAATAGATGAAAAATACCTTCTTAAGGAAACTCGACTTCATTGCAAGGTTGAAACAAATGCGGTGTTCCATTGTGAGTTTCAATCAAGTGGGTAATGAGTGGTTCCATGATGCTTGAATGAGATTTTAGAAGATGTTGAGAGAGTGCCCACAACATGATATCCCTTTGTGGTAGCTAGTTCAGTTTGTTTACTCCAGTCTATCTTGAATGGGTCAAGTTATAATGGATTCTTATTATAGATGAGCTTTTATGGCTAAGCCTCTTGAGGAGACATGGCCCTTGTTTGAGCATTTGGAAGAAAGTACAAGGATCTAAGTTTCTAGCATGATGAATGATGGTGGTTGACCATTTGGTGTGGCACCTTAAACTTATAGTGGTTCAATCCCACAAGTGACGAAGATTCTTGGGGACATGATGAGCTTTATGAAGAATCAAGTGGGAAGTGTTCCTTGTCACTTGGTTAATTTTGTTGAGTTCTTTGGTGAAGAAGTGGAGAGACATCATTATTATAGATACCCTAAACAACAAAGTCCAATATATAGATGAAGATTTGAGGATGAAGTTCTCTCTAGGTTGAAAATATTTGATGATATGCAAAGGAATGTGATAAACCTTGAGCAAAAAGTGGAGCAACTCTCTTCAATACTTGATCTTCAAGTGGAAGAAAATTTGTCCTCCCAACCCATAATGAATTTCAATGGATCTAGTGGACCCATGGGTGCTTTGCAAGTTTTCTATAGTCCACCCCCTATGAAATTCCAACCCATTTGTCATTTCCAAGGCCATACCAAGCCCTATACGCCTCCTCTACCTCCATCACCACAACCTTCCCACCAATTATCCTACCAACTCCAATTCACTCCTACACCTCGATTTCAATACCAAGGTACACCTCCACCTCCTCCACAACCACAACAACCCCCCAACCATGAGAAAGGTAGTGTTGTGAGAGTTCTAAGGAGTGGACTCTTGAGTAGCCCAAAAGCCAAAGAAATGTTGATGATACAAGGCAAAGACACCACAAGGGTGATATTGTGATTGAAATTTTTGAAGATGATACCGTGACACCTCATGTTGAGTATGTGATGCCATGTATTCCACCCCATACTCTATCTACATGTTCTACAGTTCCACCCATGATTCCTAGAGTCTTCATGCGATGCCACAAGGAAATCATGTTGATTCAAGTGTTTCAAAATCAAGTGAGCCACCATTCCCTGAAGTATTGGATGAGATTCCATCATAAAAAAGGAGGCATGATCACAACGTTGAAATTGTAGATTTTTTTTTGAAAAGTGGAGGTGAACATACCTTTGTTGGGTGTTATCAAGAAAATCCCATCTAATACCAAGTTTCTTAAGCAGTTGTGTATTTCCAAATGGAAGTCAACATGAAGGATACTTAAGAAAATCAAGTTGACTGAGTAGTGAGCTCCATCATCCAACACTCACTTCATGTGAAGAGGAAAGACCCAGGGCCCCCACTCATATCTAGCTACATAGGGGGACACAACATAGACCAATCCCTACTTGATTTGGGATTGGGTGTGAATTTGATGCCATATATTGTCTATGTTGAGTTGGGGTTAGGAAATTTGAAACCAGCTCATGACACTCTCCAATTGGCAGACCGCTCCATCAAAGTGCCCAGAGGAAGAGTGGATGGTGTTTTGGTGATGATAGACAAAGAAAGGTAGTAGTGTTCCTAGAGGATATCAAAACCCATAGGATAGGAAGATTCCCATCATCTTGGGGAGACTGTTCCTATCTACACCTGACATCGAGATACATGTGTGTAGTGGCACAATGATGGTCTCTTTCATGGACATGAGGATAAAGATCAATACGTTCAAGACCTCAACCTAGAGAGATCGAGATGAGGATTTTGAGCATGATCACGTGAAGATTCCAATTAATTATTTGAAATAAGGAGATATGGATGGAAGACCTCATGATATCCTTCATGATCAATGATACAATGAACATCAATTCAATGCAAAGGAAATATGTGTTTATTGCATGAGTGGACACACAAGGGTTCCACATGGTTGAGTGATTGAAGATTCAATAAGAAGGCTGGTTGAAGGCATGAAACTTAGTGCTAGTGGGAGGCGACCCACCCAGGTTTGAGGAATTTTTCACCCAACCTTCACTTCTTTTTTTATTTTCACACTTTCCAATAAAACACACACTCAACCACTTATTTTTAATAGTTTTTGTATAGTTTTCAGATATGTAGGTGAAGAGATGAAGAAAAGTAGATGTAATGTGAAAGTGATTTGATGAAAAAATCACTTGGGTTCAAGATTTGATATTTTAATGGAATTCAGGTTGAAATGACCTTCCATAGTACCCATCATAGTCATGGTACCATGGAATGGCCATGGTGGTACACTCAAATCAACATGAAATATTAAGAAAATTGAGAAAAGAAAAGCAAACCCAGAATGGTCATGCAAGGCAGCACAACCGTGTAATCTAACAATCACCATGGGCTGTGTGGCCCGACACAGTAGTGTAGCTGTCCAACCAATAGTTTCGTGGCATGCATTGCGGCCGTGCTTCCTATGGGTCCAACAATTTAAGTCCTAACCCAACCATTCCAGTGACTTATCTAACTCATTTCTTCCATGAATACCATGGTCGTGCCCACATCCAGCAACCATGTGACAACCATACAACACTTCCAAGCCATGATTTCTTCATCATCCACCTACAAATCCACCACCAATCACTCCTCCAACAATTTCCCTACCTCCATTAATGATTTCTCCACCACCAAATCCAACCCTTTCTCCATTCCTCCCATCATACCTAGCATTGCGAAACACCTAATTTTCTTCATATCTTCCACCAAAATCCACCCACAATGAAGAAAGTAGCAAAGAAGGTTGTGGAGAAGACCAATGAAATCCTCTCCTACCAGCTTCAGCCTAAAGACAAATCTTCTTCAACCCTGATGACATCTTTGGATCCTCCATCACCACTGTCCACTTCTGGATCCCATGGTGAAACACCTCATATGGTTGCGTAGGTATATCCCACGGTGGAGGAGTCTACAATTCAACCACCAAATGGAGGAGTTGTGGCAGCCCACCCTCAATGTCTTTGCAGACAATACCACTGCACATACTAGCCTGACACTCATTTTCTTCAAGAGCACCACCACCGCCTACGACAACCTGAACCTTGACTTCGGCCCAACTGTCGACTTCTTCAGTCGCACCACATCCGCAAGCCCAAAGATGTCTACTACTTGATGATGAGGATGAGAAAATCCATGGTTCTCAAAATGAAGAGGATCAACCTGCACATGAATAAGAGGTACATGAAGAGTAGGGCAAGGAGGTCCCAAGTAAGAGGGAGACCCAGGTGAAGAAGCCACTACATATGTAGTGCTTGACACGTAGGGTGAAGCAATTCACCGGGCATAGTAACTTTGAAAGGGTGAAGTCAAAAACAAGTTTGATCCATAATTCGTTCGTATGCTATGTTCAGAAAGTTCAGCAAACACCGTCTTTGTCAGGTATGAAAATTAGGGGAACTGCACAAAGAAGGACCTTTTGTGTTGGATTGATTGACAAAAGGTAGGCATGTGGATTTGGGAGCTTTAATTATTGACCATTTGAGTACAATCCCCTCTAAGAGTAATAATCATTTTGTTATGGGTGGGATTGTGACTTCCATCACACTTGCCCTAGGTCATGATGTCTCTAGCTACACCAAGGTAGATGGGGGAAATCTTGTAGACCTGTTGTATCTTATCCGTTCATTGAAGATTTTAGTGGGTGATCAGAAAATCATATATCAGGTAAACCAACCATACACAGGCATCACACTAAAGCTACCCTACCATATTGGGCCTCTCCTAAATGAGTATGGTCTGACTCCAGATTTCTTGGATACCTTTAGGAGATGGGAAGAGGAGCATCCTAGGGATTCATAGCATCAAGAGACTATAGAGTTATGTGAGGGACTTGGAGAGTTGCAGGCAGTAGAGCATAGGAGAGTAGTGGAGGAGAGAGAGGCATGTATGGTGCAGAGATAGAGACAGAGACGTCAGCACCGCAACAACCCACAATGAACGCCTACAACATGTCTATTGTACATGCCCATCTGGAGGGAATCTAGAGGACTTAGGAGGACATCCTAAGGACACATGAGGGTTTTTATCATGCAAAAGATTCATTGTGGTTGGATCATCAACAGATGCACCATCAGGTCAACAACATGTATCACTTTCAGCATGTACGAGTGCAGCGGAACCCACTATGGGGGGAAGACTGGTGGGGATTGTTTGGGTATCAGGATACTTACCAAAAATCCACATGTAGACTACTGGGGTAGCTACTAACACTATCCCCCACCACGGGTAGGATCACTACCAGAGCCACCATGACAACCATGATTGTCTACCCTATCACTCTTATACTTTATTCGAATGTTGAGGACAACATGATTCAAAAGTTTGGGGTGGTATGGAGGTATGCCCTTCTTTCCCCTCATTTTTCATTTCCAACCATCATTTACTTTTGTTTTATTGCTCCTACTATCAAATCAAATTTATGTGCTTTTTGTATATGCATATCATGTAGTTCATTTTTGTGCATTTTTTCGTGTAATTTTAAAAAAATTGCTCTTTTTATCTCACATTGCATATCATGTAGCTTTTTGTAATTTTGTATGTTTGTAGCTAGGATTTGATTTTTTTTTCATAAGGAAGGCTTAGATGTCATTGAAGGTGATTTTCCACCATTTTTGTCCAATTTTTCCCAAATTTAGAATTCTCTGTCTAGAATCATGTTTTGATCTCTACTTGTGGAATTGAAAATGTTGACCTTTGATAAATGCATGCTACATTATCATGATCTATTGCTGAATGGATGTAGTTCTTGACTTTTTACATGTGAATCACCTCTCTCACACTTGTGAATTGCTTGGTTGAACTGTGATTTAAGCAAGCCACAAACACTTAGGGTTTGTAGAATCTCATGATAAAAATTTGGTTTTCATATTGCTCATTCATGTGGATGTCACTTCTTGATGAAGTTTTTGGAGTAGTTTTCATGCAGGAGATCTCATGTAAAGGCCCACACTAGTGATCCCTCTTTTAATCACTTTTCTATCACCATTACTTATCTCTCTGCCTCATGAAAGTATGCCAAAGTGCTCATATCATCCTTGGCCACCTCCTAAAGTTTGGGGTTGCCATACCTACATTCGCCCACTTTATTCTCACCACCACGCGCCCTATCTACAACAAGGGAAAAGGGAAAAAAAAGAGAAAAAGACAACAAAATGTGCTCCTATGTAATTGCATCTAAATAGAGAAAAGATGAGTGCTTCTATGTTATAGCACTGCTCCTATGTAATTGCATCTAAATAGTGAAAAGATGAGTGCTCCCATGTTATAGAACTCCAATCTCTTACCATAACCTCTTTCTTCCATTGGCATGCCGATTGAGCTACGAACATCAAACCTAGCTCATTTTGCCCTTTTTTGCAGACACATGGGTCACTTATGTGAATTGACATATTACAGTAAATGAACGAAGGTAAAACAACTACTCTAGTCATTTTTTATTGTCACAATAGTGAAACGGTTTACCCGTAGTTATATGACAACCATATGGATCGATTGTGTATTCTATGCTCTATATGTGAAGTTTGTATTCTCAATGCTTTAATCATGATTGGTTTGTGAAAGAGGAGAGAGGTAGAATATATGTACTTAGTCATCATTGTTCCCATTTATTCAATATACATCAGCTACAATGCATTGTTATTTCTTATTTGTTGAAAAATTGAAGAGAGATTGAGTTGGAGCATACTTGAGGACAAGTGTGTTTTAAGTTTGGGGTGATGATACAACCCTATTTTAGGGTTTCATCTTGTGTATTATTGCACTTCAATCACATCTATACCTGTCACATTATATGTTATTTCTCTTAATATGCATATTTCTGTCAATTGCACTTATGGATGTTCTTTGCATATTTTTTAGGTAATTGGACCATGCTTGGATGGATGAGAGAGGAGGGTGATATTAGGGTTCCTCCACCATTGAAGGGGCCCAAGGATGGTCCAATAGATTCCCCAACATACCCTAGTGGCCAAGACTCAGTGAATCAAAGACAACCATTGAAATCCAAAGTTGAAGCTCAAAGTGCAACTCAAAACCCCAGAACGGTCCTGGTGACAAGGAACGACCATGCTGGTCTGGTTAAAAATCACAGATTGATAAGTAGTTCAAGAGTTGATGAAATGCTCAGCATAATAGTTGTGCTAATGGAGGGCTCAGGGCAGCCATGCTAACCAGCAAGGCTGAGGTGCCAGAACCCATCACACCCATTCTAGGCAGAACGACCAGCTCTTCCCTCACTCACTACAGTCATGTGACCCACCACAACTGTGTAGCTACCAAGTCACCACGACCGTGGTGATCACCTTGGTCATTCCACAAGCCAATTCAAAACCCAAAAACAAACATGTTAATTTCCCATTTCTCACCTCGGTTGTTTTACTCTACCACGACCATTATATTCACTACCCTCCATGACTATGTTGCCCAACATGGCTGTGCTACTTGAAATTCTACCCAATTTTCTACATTGCATCTCTCATATTGCCCCCATTTGACGTACTGCTTCCCCACCACCTATGTATACATGGGTGGTGGCTGAAGCTCAAGGTTAACTACCTCCTACCCCCTCTTAGATCCCCATTTTCACCCCTTAGCCATTCCACCTCATTTCCACCCCATTTCACCATTTCTACCACCAAAACCCTAGTTTTCTAGTGTTTTGACCACTTTCCACCACGTTTCCATGACATTTAATCTTAGAGGAGGAAGGAGCACAACCTTGCATCTACTAGAGAGGAGGGTTTCTTCATCTACATCGAGCTCCATGGCTACTTATACCTCCTTCTCTCTTTTTGTATTTTCTTGTTCTATGAGTAGCTAGGTCCCTTAGTTGGGCTATTTGGGGTCAAAAATGTTACTTTGATACCATATTGGGAGAAATTGATATATAAAATTGTAATTTCATTTCTTAACGATTAAGTTCTATTTCTATACCATTTCTTGAAAATTGCTTTGTTGTTTGTTCTTGAAATCACTGAGATTCTAGGAAAATTGCTTATATGTGGCTCTTTTTGGGAATTAAACCTAGGTCCAACTAGTGGATACCTAGTTAGCTATTCACCTTCCTACATGTTAATAAATTTCCCTACACCTAGATGAGATATCAAAGTATCTAGTATAGAAACATTTAGTGTAATTAGCTTGGATCCTTCTCAAGGTTAGAATGTAGGTGATGTGAGGTCTAAAACCTCACTTCCACCTTCCATTACTACCCTCGACACCTAATTACCCTAAGAGTTCCTATCCAAGAAACCTAGGCTTTATTAGATCCTAATTGAATTACACCTAAGACCTAATTAAAGTGAGCCTCGTAAGGGTGAGCAGGAGGTTTTAGGGACTCATTCCCCTATAAACACCTGCCCTATCCATGGCCAATTAGTAGTTTAGGGCAATTCATTGCCATCTATTTTTTCGTTTGGTTTCGTAATCCAAATTAAAGAATAATATTACATGTTATAACCCCCAACCCAATTGACAAGTGCATCCCTCAAACAACCCACACATCTCTTAGTTGCATTAAAATCTTAATTGCCTTCTTGATTAGATAGTCTTTACTTATTTAGCTCTTTACTTGCTCAGTTAGCTTCTTACCTTGCTCTTGCCTTTTTCTTACTAGTTTAGGTATTCAAATGATCTTTCACCTAGTTTACTAGTCTAGTGTAGTGTTAGTCTTGCTTTGATTGCCTTATTGTGACTTGCTTCTTTTCTTGCTTAACTTGTCATTTCTTGCTCATTAGAACTAGTTGTCTAGGGCAATTTAGGTTTTGATTCTTGTTCCTCTCTAATTGCTTGTTCAAATCTTTGTGTAATCAAACAAAATCAACCTTCAAAATCTCCAACCCTAGACTCCACAGTAGGAACCTAGCCAAAACTAACCTAGCTCTAGCTCCCCCTTTTCTCCCTATGGATCGACCCTATTCTTGTCTCTTACATATACTATAATACAACCATGTGCGGTTAGTGTGTTAGTCTAAGTGGGTGTGTCAATTTAGGGCCCTTATAAATTTGAAAGATTCCAAGTGTGTTTCAAGTTCCTAGGGTTGAATCTAGTCATAGTTCAACTGATTATTGTGTGACCCTAGGTAGAAGCACATCAATTACCAAACCAAACAATAAAATAGATGCTAATGAATTTCCCTAAAGTACTAATTGGCCATGGATGGGATATGATGCATAGAGTAGAACTAGTCCCCTTCACCTCCTATACACCCTCGTGAGTATCACTTGAATTAAGGTTTAGGTGGAATTCTATTAGGATCTAATCAAGTCTAAGTTTCTAAAGGATAGAAGATCCTAGGGCAATTGGGGGTCGATAGTAGTAATGGAAGATGAGAATGAGGTTTCGATCCTCACATCACCTACCATCTAGACTTTAGGAATCTTTAAAGCCAATTAAACTAAATTCTTCTAAACTAGATACTTAAATCTAACACCTAGGTGTAGGAGAATTGATTATCATGTAGGAAGGTGGATAGATATCTAGGTATCCACTAATTATGACCTACGAGAAATCCCCAAATTAGCTATAGATAAGTAATCTCCCTAGAATACTAGGTAATTTCAAGCATAAACCACAAAGAAAATTATGGGAAATGATATAAAAGCGGAATATAATCATTAGAAAACGAAATTACAATGTTTACATATCAATTTCTCCCAACATGGTATCAAAGTAATATTTTTGACCCCAAACATCCCAATTAAGGGGTCTAGCTACTCATAATAAAGGAAAATACAAATATGAGGAAAGAAGCATGAGTAAAGGAGTGCAAAGCCATGATATCTTGGTGGAGAATCCTCCTTCTCCACCTCCTAGTAATAGCAGCTCAAGCTCCTCCCTCCTCCAATGTGGGGTGACATGGAGATATGGTTGAAAGTAGCCAAAAAATCTATAAGAAGGGTTTTGGAGTGGAAGGTGATGGAATGGGAGTGGGATGGAGTAGTGGGTGGAGTCAATGGAGCTAATATGGGTTGAGAGGTAGATAAGAGTGGCTAATCTCATGCTCCATCTACCACTCAAGTATATATAGGTGTTGGGAAAGCACCGGATCAAGTGAGGATAAAATGGGGAATGTGTTCTGAAACTGCAAAAAGGATTTTTGGTAGCACGACTGTGCTGGGTAGCATGACTATGATGGGGTGGGATGGTCGTGTTGAGGAATGAAAATGGGTTAGGGTGTTTTTAGGATTTGAGGGGCTTGTGGGACGAGCGAAGTGATCACCACATCTGTGGTAGATCACATGACCATTCTTGGCTGAAAATGGACTGGTCATTCTTTCGAGCATGGTCATGCTGAGTTCTAGAACCACGACCGCGTCGGGCAACACCATTTTTATCTCGGAAATGGTTGTGATGCTGAACTTGATCTTGGATGCTCAAGTTTGTGAATCTGTTGTAAAAATGGCTTGATCAACATGGTTGTTCCTTGACACCACAGTCATGTTGGTGTCTTTTAAGGCACTTTGAGCTTGGACTTTGGATTTCCATGGACTTCTTTGCTTGACATTAGTCTTGTCCACTAGGAGTAGGTTGGGGAAGATCTTCTACCTTCCTTGGACCCCTCTAATGGTGGAGGGACCCTAGGATCACCCTCCTTCTCTCCTACTGATCCAAGCGTGGTCCAAGTACCTGAAAAACAACCAAAGAATGTCCATAAGTGCATTTGATGATAAAGCGCATATTGAGGAAATAACATGTAAGATAACATATTTAGATGTGATTGAAGTGAAAAAGGACATGAAACTAAGCCCTAAATATAGCTGCATCACCACCCCAAACTTAAAACATACTTGTCTGTAAGTATGGTCTGACTCAACCTCTCTACAATTTTTAACAAACAAGAAATGACAAATTCATTATAACAAATTTATATTGACTAAATGAGCTCAATGATGACTAAGTACATGTATTTCACCTCTCTCATCTCCTCTTTCAAAAAACTAATCATGATAAAAGAACTGAGCATAAAAACTTTGAATATAGGGTATAGAATGCACAATCAATCTGTATGGCTTAGATACAACTTTGAGTAAGCTATTTCATGGTGGTGACAATAAAAATTGACGAAAGTTGTTGTTTTACCTTCATGCATTCAATCTAATATGTTATAACACACTAAGTAACTCATGTGTCTATTGAAAAAGGGTGAAATGAGCTAGGTTTAATGTTTCCTAGCTCCATGGGCATTCAAATAGAAGAAAGGGGACGCGGGAAGAGGTCGGGGTGATATTACATAGGATCACTCATCTTTTCTTTTGTTTAGATGCTATTACACAAGAGCATCTTTTATTTTATTTTTGCATTTTCCCTTTTCTCTCTTTCTATTTTACTTTGCCCTTGGTGTAGGTAAAACACATGGTGATGAGAGTGAACTAGGGAGATATAGATATGGCCACCCCAAACTTTTAGATGGTGGCCATGGCTTAATATGTGCTCTTTGGCATATTTTTGTGAGATAGAGGGGTAAGAAATGGTGAAAGAAAAGTGATTCAAAGAGGGGTCACTAGTGTGGGCTTTCACATGAGATCTTTTGCATAAAAATTACTCCAAAAACTTCATCAAGAAATGACACACCACATGAATGAGCAACATGAAAATCACATATTTATCATATGGCTTGCTTAAATCACAATTCAAGTGATTCACTATCATGCAAGAGGTGACTCATATGTAAAAGGTAAATAACTGAGATCATTTAGCAATAGATCATAATGATGTAGCATGCATTTATCCAAGGTCACCATTTTTCAGTTCAATAAGTAGAGACGGGGTTAAAACATGCTTTTAGGCAAGAAATTCCAAATTTAGGAAAAGTTGGCCAAAATGGTGTCAATTTGTTGTGAAGCACATCTAATCCTTCCTTGTGAAACATAAAGCAAGAAACAAGAAAGTTCTAGCTACAAACATGCAAAAATTACAAAATCTACATGGAACACAATGCATGGCAAAAATAGCAAAAATTTTGGAAATCGCACAAAAAATGCAAGGAAATAAACTACATGATATGCATGTATGAAAAGCTGGAAACATCTAACATATATAGAAAAAGTAAATAGCAAGGTGAAATGAAACATGAGTGAAATGAAGGGTGTAATGCCCTACCACCTCAAACTTTTGAATCATGTTGTCCTAAGCATGACAATAAAGTCTAGGAGTGGTAGGGTAGATGTGATGTCCCCAGATTTTCTAAAACTTAATCTTATGTGTGACGTCCAAATTAAAACCCTCACCTCAGTGAGAATCTCAATTTAAACATCCCACACAAGGCTAAGAAGAATAAAATCAGAGGAAGTCAAAAGGAAACAATCAGTAGCACATGCACATGAACAATAGTGAAACCATACAACACATGTTCACCATTCAACATATAATTACAACATGAATTGTTACAATATTTGATATTACATATTGAACATAAAACTTACATATACATGTACTACCACTAAACAATAGGATCTTAAGACAACAGGATCTTAAGACAACATGTCCTCCTATACATCAGCTCGCTACACAACTCTCAACTATATCCTGGTCCTTCAAGAACACATGTCCACAACCTAAACAAAAGATTACATGTGGTACACGTCAACATAATATTCAAGGATATTGTACTGAGTATGTAACATGTATGATGCTTTGTCTGAATTGCTATATGTATACCTTGAACACCTGCAAACATAATATAGACGTTCCATCATAAGATAGCTCATAAACTACTTGGTGGTAGAGCGCATGCATAATGACCGCAAACCACTTGGTGGTAGATCATATGATGTTTGTATAATGATCACAAACTCCTTGGGAGTAGATCATAAGGACTGAAGACATCATAGCCTTGGTGGCAGACGCACAAGATGTATGATGGAAAATATGATTAAAAGGTACACGTTCACGTTTGTTAATAACTCTTGCTTAGTATTGATATTTTGTTGTAATTGCTTATTACTTCCAAGTTTACTTTTATCCTTATTGCCAAGATATTATGAGAGATATATAAAAGACATGTAGGCATACTCAGTACAATATCCTTGAATATTGTGCTGACGTGTACCACATGTAATCTTTTGTTTAGGTTGTGGACATGTGTTCTTGAAGGACCAGGATAGTTGAGAGTTGTGTAGCGAGCTGATGTACAGGTGGACATGTTGTCTTAAGATCCCATTGTTTAGTGGTAGTACATGTATATGTAAGTTTGCTGTTCAATATGTAATATCAAATATTGTAACAAATCATGTTGTAATTATATGTTGAATGGTGAACATGTGTTGTATGGTTTCACTATTGTTCATGTGCACGTGCTACTGATTGTTTCCTTTTGACTTCCTCTGATTTTCTTCTTCTTAGCCTTGTGTGGGATGTTTATATTGGGATTCTCGCTAAGGTGAGGATTTCAATTTGGACATCACACATCAGATTAAGTTTTAGAAAATCCGGGGACGTCATAGTAGATGATAACCATTATTGTGATGGCTCGGGTGGTCCTCCTCCCTATGGTAGGGGGTATTGTTAGTATCAAACCCAGTAGTCTTCCTGTGGATGTGGGTAAGTCTCCTAATACCCGGGCAGTGATCCTCACCAATCTTCCCTGCACTAGGGGTTCCTTTGCAATTGTGCATTCTGAAAGCAATACATTACATTGATCTAATGGTGCATCTGCTACTGATTTAACCATATTGCATCCTATATTCTCTCAACATTTTCTTGCGGTCTTTGAATACCCTCCATCTGTGCATGTATCATAGATATATCATAGACATTCATTGTGGGTTGTTCTAATGTTGTCTCTATCTCTCAAATGCACACACTACGAGCCTCTCTATCATCCAATACTCTCCTCTGATATGATTTTTATGATTCTCCCAATCCCTCAGGAAAATATATGGCATGTTGTTGCCATGTGTCTTTGGGATGCTCCTCTTCACACCTCCTCAAAATATCCAAGAAATTTGGAGATGGGACACACCCCTATAGGAGAGGTGTAGCATGGTAAGGTAGCTCCAGTGAGATTCTTGCATAAAGGGGGCTGACCTAGTAAATTATCTTCTAATCAACCACTGAAATCATATATGAGTGATTCAAGTAATGTGGGTTCATGAGTTTCACCCCATATACCTTGATATATCCAGACACGTCGTGATCTAGAGCTGGGGAAATGGAAGTCACAATCCCTCCCTTTATAAAAGGATTCTTACTCATAGACTGAATTGTCTTCATGTGATCAATAAGAAGTGCCCCTAGATTTACATGCTTGCCTTGTACCATCCATCCCAACACAAATAGATATTTCATAGTGCAGATCCCTTGGTTCTCATGTCGGGAAAAAATTGCATTTGCTAATACCTTTTGAACATATCTCAAGTAGGGGTATGAATCAAGCTTGTTTTCTATTTTCCCACTACAATGTTGCACTGCCTGGTGAACCTCTTCCACATGGATGCTTAATTCACATCATTGTCTTTGTATGTACTCACTTGATAAAGGAGGATTGCCACATCAATTTTGGGAGCAAATATCTTGTTAAGTATGTAGGTGGTGGGGAGGTGACTTTCATTCCCCAATCTGAAATAGAGGGCTTCTTCCCTGTCACATGTGACTTTCTCCAAGGTAGAAAAGAATTGACGTGCAAGCTCAATATATGTCTCCTAGACATTCATTGTCACCTCAAATAATCCAATGGGTTTCATGACATCCTAAATGAAAGGAAAAGATACCCAAAGCTTCCATTGTCTCCTCACAGGCATAGAGGGTGGCAATTAATCTGTGCATCAGGCACTCTAGATGTTTTGGCTCTCACATTTGGGGATTCCTCACATTGTTCATCTTGCACTCTAGATGTTGTGGCTTCTACAATTGATTGTATCTCACATTTGGGGATTCCTCACATTGTTCATCTTGCACTTATTTATCATGTGCATGTTGTTCTTCTTCATTCTATGTGTCCTACATTTCTTCATTCTCATCATCAAGTATCACTTGCATCCTTGGGGCTTGAGGCATGACGAATGTGGTGGAATGTCAGGTTGGCATGAGCGGTGTTGCTGCTCATGAAGAAGATGGTTTTGCACATCATGGTTGAGTGGATACTTATTCCATGATAGGATCCATGAACACATTTATCTCAGCTGTCAATAAATGGGATATCTCTATATGTGAGCTTAGATTCATCATTGGTAGTGGAGGAGCGAGAGATGTAGACGGGGTTGTAGAAGAGCCATCTTTGGAATGACACCGGTAAGAGAGGTCATTCTTGCTCCTCTCTATGACTTGCTTTGTCATCTTCTTCATTTCGGGTGGAAGATATGGGAGGTTAGGTTTTTTTTATATTTTTGGGTATGTGGGGAGCGATGGAGAAATAGGGTTGGATTTGGTGGTGGAAATGGAGTGAAAAAGGTAGGTGGATGTAGGGGAAAGGTTGCTAGAGGTGAGTGGAGGTTGATTGGCTGCAAAGGAGGAAGAAATCAGGTTTGTAGAAGGTTGGGTGGCACTACACGATCGCTTGGAGAGCATGCACGCCCCTGGCATTGTAAAGAACTAAACAGGGTCACGTGAAATGAAGGGCTAGATTGAGTAACTTAAGTGGTGTGGGTCGGTGCTAGCAGGGCCGTATCGAGAGACACACTCGTGTTGGCTTGCTAGCACCAAGACAGTTCTATTACACACAACTGTTGTGGTTGGTTGGCCACATGATTATGTTGTCTATCATGCATGTTATAGATTTATTCTCACTTTCCTTGATTTCCCTTTGATTCTATGAGATTATAAATGTCCCACAACAGCCGTTCCATAGTACCACGACTATGGTGGGTATTGTAGCATGTTATTTCAACATGAAACTCCTCAAATCATCAAAGTATCGAACCAAAATAATCTTTCATTAATCTCTTCCACATGTCATCTGATTTTCTCCATTTCATCACTCTTTTCACTTGCACATCTAAAAATAAACAAAAACTATTAAAGACAAGTATGTGTGTGTGTTTTCTTAGAAAAGTGTAAAAATAATAATAATAAAGTATCAGGTTGGGTGAAAAATCCCCCAAACCTAGATGCTTACCTCCCACTAGCGCTAAGTTTTATAACTTCATTTAGGCTTCTTATTGTTCTTTCATCATTCAACTATTTGGAATCATTGTGTGTTCATTATTATAGTAGATGCATCCCTAATTTGCATTCAATAGTTGCTCCTTATCCCATTGATCACAAAAGTGATTACCATGTGTTCCATTCTGATCTCTACCCTTCAAGTAATTAGTTGGACTCTTCAAGTGATAATGTTTAACATCCTTGTCTCGGTCTTGCTGAGTTGGGGTGTTGAACATATTGATCTTTGTATTCATGTCCATGAAAAAAATCATTATCCACTATGCACATGTATATCAACATCAGTTGTAGACAAGAATAGCCTTCCCAATATGATAGGAATCTTTCTATCCTCTGGATCCATGTCAAGAACAATGAAAATATTCAGAAACATTGTTGCCCTTTCCTTGTCTATCATCACTAAAACATCATCCACTCTTCTCTAGGAACTTTAATGGAGCAGTCCACCAATTGCAGAGTGTAATGAGCCAGTTCCAACTTGCTTAACCCTAGCTCAACATAGACACCATATGGCATCAAATTCACACTAGATCACAAATCAAGTAGGGATTGGTCTATGAAATGTCCCCCTATGTATCTAGGTATGAGTGGGGCTCTTAGGTCTTTCTTCTTCACAAGAAGTGAGTGTTGTATGATAGAGATCACTTGTTGTATCAACTTGATTTTTCTTAGGTATCCTCATCGTTGACTTTCTCTTGACATTGCACATGTCCTTGAGAAACTTAGCATAAGATGGGATCTACTTGATAGCATCCAACAAGGGGATATTCACCTTCACTTGTCGAAACATCTTTATAATGTTAACATTGCATTTTGCCTCCTTTTTGATGACGTGGGCTCATCCAATGCCTTAGGGAATGGTGGCTCATTTTCTTTTGCAATGTGCCCTTCTTGTGGCATGACATGAAGTGAAACAATATGGATTCTGTAACCTACAAATGGAGTAAAAGGTGGAACACACAATGTCACATACTCAACATGAGGTGTCACAAAATCATCTTCAACAATTTCAAACACAATATCACCACTTGGTCTCTTTGTCCTTATTTCATCCACATGCCCTTGGCTCACTTAATTATTTCCCCTTTGATACTTGGGTTGCTCAATGACTTTTCCACTCCTTAGAATGGTCATAGCACTACATTTCTCATGGTGGAGAGGGGGATCGAGTTGTGGTTATGGAGGAGGTGGAGGTAGCCCTTGGTATTGGAATTGAGATGGAGGGAAAACATGAGGTTGGTAAGTGAAGTGGTGGGATGGTTGTGGTTTTGGAGGTGGTGGAGGTGTATAAGTCTTAGGATGACCTTGAAATTGATATATGGGTTTTACTTACATAGAAGATGGACTATAGAAAACTTGTGATGCACCCACTGGTCCACTTGATTCATTAAAGTTCATTATGGGTTGGGAGGACAGATTTACTTCTACTTTAAGAGAAAGTATTAAATAGAGTTTCTCCACTTTTTGGTCAAGCATTGGCACATTTTTTTGCATACCATTAAAACTTTTCAACCTAATAAAACTTCATCCTCAAACCTTATTTTATACCTTGAATTTTGTTGTTCCAAGTTGCTATGAGAATAAGGCACCTTCACTTCCTCTCTCATAGACTCCATAGAATTAACTAAGTGACAAGGAACATTTCCCACTTGATTCTTATTGACACTCATAATTTCCCCAAGAGTCTTCATTAGTTGTGGGCTTGAATCATTAGGAGCGGAAGGTGTCACAACAAAGGCTCAGTCGCCATTATTCACCATGCTAGAAGCTTAGTTCATTGATTTTCCGCTAAGTGCTCAAACATTGGGCATGACTCTTCGAGTGGTTTAGCCATAAATGCTCCTCCATAAGAAGAATATACCGAAGCTTGTCTCATTTGAATATACCACAATAAAAGTATTGCACAAGCTGCCATTAAAGAATAACATGGTGTGGTCACTCTCTGAACTTCTTCTAAAAATCTTTTCCAAGCATCATGGAACTGCTCATTAGCCATTTGACTGAAATTCACTACGTCACTCCACATTTGTATCAACTTTGCAATGGAGTAGAATTTCTTGAAAAGGCATTCTTAATGTCTCCCCAACTCATGATTTACATTTTTGAGTCACACCAATCTTTGTTTTTGTATTTGAATGAGAATGAGAACAAAGTGAGGTGGATGGAGTCATCACTGCCTTTTGACGTCTCAAAGGTAGAACATACTTCAAGAAAAGAATCTAAGTGATTGTAGGGGTTCTCACTCTTTGATCTGTAGAAGGAGGGATGGATAATTCCTCCCCTCACATTTGATCAACTCTATTGGCAATTGGCAATTTGTATTTTCTAGGCATGAAGTATTCATGGAGTGGATTGTGACATTCATTTTTGCCTTACATATTGTCTTCCATGACTTTATTGTCACATGCACAAGTCACAACCAAACAAAAGAGGACAAGTTATCAAACCAATATGCAAAAATCATACAAAAAAATAAAAAAATAAAGAATAGCAATGATGAGGGCAGTAGAAAAAGATCAAAGCTAAAATAACTAGCTAGGTCGAGCATCTTCCTATGTAGAAACAATGCCAGAAAGCTTGATGCAATTTTTCACTTTGGGGTACACCTAACCACACTCAACATGGGGTCTTTAAAATATATAAAGCCCTAAAATGCTCACTCACATAAACTAACAAACTTCACGCACAAGCACACGAGGTCATGTTATTGTATAGGAAAGCGACAAGTTAGGGGTCGAACCCAAGAGAGAGGGGAAACTAAAGTTAGTTAGTTTTGGTTAGGTTCCTATTGCATATTCTAGGGTCGAAGGATTTGAAGATGATGTTGTTTGATTATACTAATGATGAACAAGAAATTAAATACAGAACAAGAATAAAAACCTAAGTTAACCCTAACCAATTAAATTTTAATGAGAAAGAAAAGAGAAACTAAGAAAGTAAGGAATAAAACTAGACTAAGGTAAGCAAGAAGAGATCCACACTACATGGAGGAAGCCAATGCAGAATTCTCTGAAACTGAATACGGATGCAACCTTCAATGTGCATACCTTTCAATCGTCTCTTGTTGTTGTATGTCGCAATAGTAATGGAAACTGGCATGGAGGTTGGGGCAAGAAAGCCATGGCCATGAGTGCTCTAGAAGTAGAGGTTCAAGCCATTGCCCTTGCTTCAGAGGTGGGTTTGTCTTTTCAGGGTATCAGGCTTTGCATTGAGTCAGATTCCAAGAATGCTATCAAGGCATTGAGGAATAACACATCAGAAAACCCTATGTTGGCTAGATGGATAGCAGCTATCAAAGAGAATTGGAAACCTGACTGGTCATGCTCACACATTGGAAGAGAGGGTAATCAGGCAGCATACCAGTTAGCTAAGTTTCACCTCAAAAACCCTGGGGGCTTTTATTTCTATAGAAACCCCCCATCTATCCTAGTTGATGTAATCAACTCAGATGCATGTAATGGTAGTAGTACTACCAGAGTTAGTTCTGCTATTAATTTGAATGATTGTATTGTTCTTGATGATTTGGCTTGCATGAGAGGGGCGAGATGAATGAATACCCTCTGAGGCTTCCAATAAAAAAGGTCCGCACTACACTAATCTAGCAATTAAGACTAAAGGACAATGAAAGACCTAAGTTGGCAAGAACAAGGAAAGAGCACGACAAGATAGAATTATGCAAGTAATGACCTAAGCAATCTAACACTAGTTAAGCAAGATGGCAATTAGGGTTTTAATTCAATAATAGGAAGTGCGAGTTGTTTGGGGAAATGTACTTGTCAATTGATTTGGTGATAACATGTGAACATCAATCTTTTATTTAGATTACCAAACCAAACAACAAAATAGATACTAATGAATTTCTTTAAACAACTAATTGGTCATGGATGAGGTAGGGTGTGTATAGGGGAACTAGTCCCTATAACCTCCTATAGACCCATGTGAGGCCCACTTGGATTAGGGTTTTTATGGGATTATATTAGGATCTAATCAAGTCCATGTTTCTAGGATAGAAGTTCCTAGGGAAATTGGAGGCCAAGGGTAGTAATGAAAGGTGGGAATGAGGTTTTGGGCTTTACATCACCTACCATCTAGCCTTCAAGAAGCTCCAAGCCAATTACTTTGAATGATTCTAAACTAGATACTTATATCTCTCACCTAGGCATAGGAGAATTGATTAGCATGCGGGAAGGTGAATAGCTATCTAGGGATCCACTAATTGGGCCTAGGAGTGATTCTAAAATTAGCTACATATAAGCAATTTCCCTAGAATCCTCGGTGATTTCAAGCACAAACCACAAAGCAATTTATAGGAAATGAGATAAAATATATCATAATCATTAATAAATGAAGTTATAATGTTTACATATCAATTTCCCCCACCATGGTATAAAGTAAATTTGTTTGGCCCCAAACAGCCCATCAAAGGGGCCTAGCTACTCATAACAAAGAAAAACACAAAAATGGAGAAAGATGAATAAGTAGAGGAGTGGAAAGCCATGATAACTCAGTGGAGACTCCTCCTTCTACACCTCCTAGTTGTATTATCTCGAGCTCCTTCCTTTTCCAAGGTGGGGTGACACGAAGATTTGGTGGATAGTGGCTAAAAGCTCTCAAAGAAGGGTTTTGGAGTGGGAGGTGATGGAATGGAGAGTGGGTGGGGTGGATGGATCTAAAATGGTATGAAAGGTAGATAAGAGTGGCTAGGCTCATGCTCCAATCACCACTCAATTATATATAGGTGGTGGGGAAGCACTAGGTCAAGTGAGGGTAAAATGGGAAATGTAGTGTGAAACTACTGCTAGGTTTTCTAGTAGCATGACCATCCTGGGTAATAGGTAGCCCGGTCGTAGTGGGGTAAAATGGTCATGTCGAGTAAGGAAAATGGGTTAGGGTGTTTTTGGGATTCAAGGCAATGGTGGCACTACTGTGGTGGGTTAGTGGCTCCATGACCATGGTAGGTCACATGACCATTTTGGGTCTTCCTTCGTATGACTGTTCTGTCCAACACGGTCGTGACGCTAAAATTGATCTTTAACGCTCAACTCTATGAATATGCTACGAAAATGGCTTGATGAGCATGGTTGTTCCTTGGCACCATGTCTGTGTTGGTGTCTTCTGAGGCACTTTCAGCTTGCACTTTGGATTTCCATGGACTTCCTTTCTTGACATGAGTCTTGGCCACAAGGGGTAGTTTGGAGAGGTTATAGGACCTTCCTTGGACCCCTCCAATGGTGGAGGAACCTTATGATCACCATCCTTATCTCCTGTCCATCTGAGTGTTGTCCAAGTACTAAAAAAAGACGCAAAGAATGTCTATAAGTGCATTTGATAGATCAAGTGAGTATTTAGGGAGATAACATGTAATCTAACAGATTTAGATGGGATTGAAGTGCAAAAGGAAATAATAAGAAGCCCTAAAATAGGGATGCATTAGGTACTAGTTAGGATTAATGTTCTAGACCGACCCAACTTCGTGGAAACATCGACAAATTTGAAGATGTTGGGATGAAAAATACACGTAAAAAGTCATCTTCATCAACAACAGTGAAACTTTTTTGTGAAGTTTGGACAAGGCAAAAGTATTATGGATACAACATGACCATATTGACCAAGTATTGAATATTTTCCATATTTTGATAATGACTTAACCATTCCATTCATATGTATATAATATGTTTGTTTATGATTGATTTTTGGCATTAGGTACATGAAAAGGATCAAATCGCTCAAGCCCTATATTACTCTAGTTCAAGTCAAAAGCAATGCAAATGTTCTATTTAATAAAACACTCCAAATCACCTTAGAACATTTTGTAATCATTTATATTGATGATATGACTTGTAACTGAGATGATAAAAAAATCAGGGACACTTAATTCCAATGTTTGATCACATAAAATTCATTTTGTAAAATCCATCACATGCACTTCATCGGTCGAGTTTACAACTCGAACAATCCTTGATGGATTTAGGGAATGAATGTTGATCGATTGAGTTTCACTTTCACAGAACTCAATATATCCCTCTGTAGAGCAAACTCAATTTAAGTGGATCGGTCGAGTTACCCCAGGTCAAACTCGATTGATGGTTTGCATTGGCTTTGTCATATAATGTGATTAGTTGAGTTATCTTTATTAAAACTCGACTGAATGCACTGTACGAAGAATGCATAAAAGTGATTCTAACCATTGAAGGGGTGCAAAACTCAAAATTATATCCGCTGCAACCCTCCAAACGGCTAGTAAATGTGCACAAGTGTTCCCAGACTCTAGTGGACACCCCCAGCTATAAATAGGACCTCTTGGAGTTCATTCTAAGGCTGCTCTTTCATGCTATTTAAGGTTCTTGCTATAGTTGAGTGCTATTAGTCCACTTGAGCCCCTTTCTCTCTCTTCATTACAAGTGAATTCATCATTATGAGTGAGATAGGTCCTGTGTGAAGAGAGATATCCATTTATATGCTTATAGATCTCTCAAGCTTTTTCTTTCCCATCCCTTTCTCAAAAGCTCTTACTTGGTGAAAGCTTCTCCAAGAGAAGGAGAAGGAGCATGGTTCTTCAACTAGAGAAAAAGATGCTCAATACTACTCTGAGTGAAGGAGATGATCAAGGAAGAAAATACAAGGAAATGAGTGGGTAAAGCCTCAAGGTCGAAGACTCATTGCAAGAAGGGGAGGACCTTGGTGAAGGAATCCAATTTATTGCAATAGTGGGTAAGACCTTTATGAGGTAGAAGACTAGCTCTTGGATAGGTAAGACCTTGATTGTAAGCTTGTTGGCTTCCTGGACCTTAAAGGGAAGTTGGGTATCCTTGTCTCAAAAAAGGAAGATCAGTTGTAACTCTTATAAGTGAATATAAGGAGTAGACAAGCTTATGAAATCTTAGAGCTTGACCACTCTAGGTAGTGGACTGACTCTCTCCTAGGTGGGAGAATGGAACCACTTTTTTTTTGGTCGGTCCAAAAGCGTGTTACTGTATTACCAAAAACTTTGGGCACAAAGTACCCCATTACAGCAAGAACAACAACCTTGATACCAACAGGCTGGTAAACAAGGCCAAAGCTAGGGTACGGCAGAACATGCGCACCCATAACATCCTGGATGTCAGAACACCCACAAAGAAAACAACAAAGACAAACTATGTCTGAAGATTAAGCTACATACAGTAGCCTCCTATCTAGTAAAAGGAGAAAAGTGCCCAACCATGCTAGAACAAAGAGAAACTAGAAGCTAACCAAAGAGATCATCCTAAGCTACACAGGACGCCACTAGTAATAAAACCATCATCTGAAAGAATGACGAAATGGGTAGCCGAATAACGCTTCAGCACCTCTGGATATCTCAAGACCAGCATGGTTGGCTAGATCGCACCTATAAACCAGACCTCATAGCATCCAGCACACAAAAGAACACACCAAAGGACCTTCCTTGCTGGAATCATCAATCCAAGTAGCCTCAGCAGACCAACCATGCACACACTAGCAATACACCCATTAACTAAAATTGTGCAGAATAGAGAGCCAGTAAGAAACTACAGAGAGCTTTGAAGTCAGCGTCTAGGTCCCAATGGTCAAGCCTTTATACATATCAGAGGCCAAGCAGCAAGACAGAAATAGAAGCAACTAGAAGACCCGCTTCCCTTCTCAACCTTGCTCCACCAGATGTGGCTGCCCTCGTGGAGAGGGGCAAAGCACATCCTTCAGCTATACTCTTGCCCATAGGGACAACCATCGAACACCCTACAGTCGGTCTGCGAGCAGGCCACTCAAACACCTTAAGGTGCCCCTGAACGCAACAGCAGAGGGGACCAAGGAGGAGGAGAAGATGCGATCAGCCTTCCCTTGAACCCCCACCACCAGAAGCGTTAGAAATCAAAGAGACAAACCAACGAACGGTATGAGGGCGAGACACCTTCTCAGCAGCAAACATAGGGCAGACACCTTCATAGCAGGGAAGACGCCGCCAACCAGGGACACCGCCGCCACCAGATAGGAGACGCCCAAGCCAGCCAGCAAGCACGGCACTCGCAAGGATCTCCAAAGGAAGCCAGACGATGTTGAGGTAGAGCCGTCTAAGCAGAGCATCTGGTGGGGTCTGCAGTCGCACAACAGACAAGGAAAGCATCCCCGCCAAGCAGTTGACGCCGCCCACCTCCAAACGGTGCCATAGCAAGGTCCAGTAGAGGCCGAAGAGGCTCCTCGCCCACTAGGTAGCAGGTGCGAGCGAGGAAGGTGGCGCAGAGACCCCCTAGCATCACCAGCAGCGGAGCAGAAGCACAGAGGTCAAAAACCGAACTGGGACCGGTTCCTATCCAACCATCACGCTTGAATGGAGTGGATTCGGCAAGGCCGATACTTTGATCCACCAGTCGGAGTTGAACCCTACGGCGCGTCACTCCTGCTATGGCCCGGGCAGATGAGGAATCGATCGACTGGGCGCCGGCTCCAAGACACCTCCAGAGAAGACGCTGACCAAGCCTTCTGTGGCTGGAGCCAGGGGAGGAAGGCTTCGAGGAGAACGCCCCCTCCCCCCAGTGGCGGCCGTCGGAAGGAACTAGAGAGAGGTCAGAGCACTATTTAAAATAGCTTGTCCAATTGGTTTGTTTCAATTTCTCTCATCCTTGCTATGCATGATTAGATTGCCATCAAATTGACTATTTGCAATTATGCCTAGTTGAAGTTAATTGAAGGTATAACTATTTTTGTGCAAGTTTTGAAGCTCTATTCACCCCCTCTAGAGCCCTCCGATCCAATAAGTGGTATCAAAGCCACGATCTTCTCTGACACATCTCCCACAAGACTAGAATATGGACGACTTACTTAGGTCTCTCAACCTAGAGGGAAGCTTCTCCATGAGGCCACTGATCTTTGGCGGTGTAAACTTCCTCTGTTGGAAATGATAGATGCAGTTCTTCCTCTAAGGAACCAACTATGACATGTGGATGGTGGTGATTCTTCCATACAAGGAGCCAACTGGCGATGTAGCTACTTGGGATGAAGCTATAGTCAAGAAAGTGAAACTCAATGCCAAGGTAGATAGCATCATCTATGCTGCCCTCACTCCTTCTGAGTTCAATTGGATCTCATCTTAGGACACAACCCACAAGATTTGGAATAAGTTGTGCATCACATATGAAGGCATGCAACAAATCAAGGAGTCCAAGATCTACATGCTCAATGGATTGCTTGAGAACTTTAAGATCAGAAAGAAGGAGAGAGTGGAAGGCATGCACTCACATCTCAAAACCATCATCAATGGACTTGAAGCCTTGGGACAACCCTTGGATAGAGAAGCAATAACCTCCATGATACTTAGATCCCTTCCCAAGAGATGGTAACCCAAGGTGACTTCAATTGAAGAAGTAAGAAGCCTTGGAAATCTAGCCACCAAGGAACTCATTGGAAACCTCCTAGCCCATGAGCCAAGGCTAGACAAGCAAGAGAAAGATGAAAATCAAGAATAGAAGGAGTCAAATAAGATTAAAGTTTGTCTTCAAAACTCAAGTGGAGACAATGATCCTTAAACAACAACTTGCTTTTTGGTCCTCTCCTAAATCCTCCAGTGAAGATGAAAATCCTAGTGATCATGAAGCCAAATACTCTAAGGGCAAGAACTTCAAAGGAAAGCCTTCCTCATCCTCAACTCCAAGGTGTTATGAGTGTGTACAAAAGGGGCATTGCAAGAGTGAATGCCCAAAGGCCAAGAAGAGCCACCACAAGAGCAACCATAAGAAGAAGGATGATTACAAGAAAGAAGGCAAGTACAAGAGAGAGGATAAGGAGGAGAAAAGAAGTAAGGATGCAACTCATGTGGCTTGGAAAGAATCCTCTTCAAGTAGCTCAAGCTCCTATGAAGGTGAATGTCGTCTTGCACTCATGGAATCCATAAGTGAAGACATAGGTGAGGCAAATGAGGTAAGCTTGCATGAGTTGTCCAAAGAAACTCTTATAGAAATTCTTAATGCTACATGGTCTTCTTATTCCAAATGTAAATCTAAGAAGAAGAGGTTGGGTAATATTATTGATGATCTTTATGCTAAAATTGACATCCTTGATCAAAATGAGAAAGTGCATCTTGAGATCATTGATTCCTTACAAGGGTGATTTCTTGATCTTAAGCTTCAATACAATGGAGTTGAAGTTGAGAATGGTGTCTACCTTAAGAACATCACAAGACATAAGGAAGAAAACCAATCCCTAATGGATAAGCTTGCTTTGTTTGAAACTAAAAATGTTGAACTTAAGCTTATTAGTGATGCTCACAGAGACGAGAGAGATGTTTATCTTAAAGAACTTCAACTACTTAAAACTGAAAATGCTAGGTTACTTGCTCAAGTGAAGGATTTATCTTCTAGACCTATTTTTCCTAGAAAGGATGTTACTTCTATTACTGTTGTAAAAGATTCATATATGACTAAAGCCCTCTGTCTTGAGGAAGACCTACTACATGATAATGATGATATTGCTAGTTGTCTAATATTGTTGTCACTCTTACTAATGATAATCACAAACAGAGAGATACTTCACAAACCTTCCTCAAAGGGAAGAAGTCACTCGATGAAATCTTGGATCACTCCACCAAACATAGTGGTATGAGTGGTTTTGGATATGAGGGTGCTCCACAAGTCAAAGTTAAATGAAAAGGTAAGAAGAAGAGAAAGGAACCTCCAATGTTACATGGAGAGTCTTTTGACTCTAAGAACCCTATGGTTTGTGTTCATTATAAGAGTGATGATCATTATTCTACCTATTTTCCTTATAGGGATAAGGGGATAAACCCAAAGATAAATTGGGTCCCCAAGCTAACCCTGGATCCCAAAGTTTGAATTGGGCACCGATTATCTTCCTTTATTGTAGGATAAAGGCCAATGGATTATTGATAGTAGCTGTTTTAAACACATGACCGGTGAAATCAACCTCTTCAAGCAATTCACAAAGAAGAAAGGTGGATCGGTGAATTTTGGGGATAACAACAAGGGTAAGGTAATAGGTGAGGGTGATGTGGGTAATTCACTTTGTATCAAGAATGTGCTTCTTGTGGATGGCCTACATCATAATTAAATTAGTGTCATTCAACTTTGTGATAGTGGTTATCTTGTGCTATTTACTTCTGTAGAATGCTTGCTTCTAGATTCCCTATCCTACAATGAAATATATAAGGGAACGAGAAATTGTAATATTTATATTATTGTGCTTGACTCTATAAAGCCTACTATTGGTAGATGTCATGTTTCCAATTTGAATGATATTTCTTTATGGCACTGTTGGCTTGGCCATGTAAATATGCATGAAATGAAGAAGTTGAGCAAAAAGGATTTGGTCAAAGGACTTCCCAAATTGGATTTTGAAAAGTATGAGGAATGCCAACCTTTTATCTAAGGAAAGCAAACCAAGTCCTCCTTCAAATCCAAAGGAGTCCTTAGCACCAAAAGAGTTCTTGAGCTTCTTCACATTGATCTATTTGGACCAATGTGTATGCAATTGCTTCGTGGTAGCAAGTATTGTTTAGTGATTGTTGATGATTTCTCTCACTTTACTTGAACCTTCTTTCTCATTTCAAAAAGTGATACTCTCGATTTTTTCTTGACTTTTTGCAAACGGGTTGAAAATGAAGCTTCTTGCCAAATTATTTCTATCTGTAGTGATCATGGGGGAGAGTTTGAAAATTATTTGTTTGAGCGGTTTTGGTTTGGAATCTGGGTATGCACAAAATTTTTATTCACCTTGAATGCCTCAATAAAATGGGGTTGTAGAAAGGAAGAATAGGTTACTACATGAGATGGCTAGGACTATGCTTCTAGAGAACAATACTCCAAAGACATTTTGGGCCGAAGTTGTTGATACTTCATGCTTTGTGCAAAACTAGGTTTTTACTCATTCCTCTTTGAATAAAACCCCCTATGAGTTATGGTGTGGTAGAAATCCTTCCGTAGAATTATTTCATGTTTTGGTTATCCTGGTTTTCTTTTGAACAAAAAGGATTCCCTCTATAAGTTTGATCTCAAATCTTAGAAGGCTTTCTTTTGTGGCTATAGCACTACCAGCAAGGAATATAGAGTGTATAACATGGATATGTGCAAATTAGAAGAATCTATAAATGTTAGATTTGTTGAGACTAGCCCCTCTATTTCCAAAGATATTGTTCCAAATCATGATGTTGCAGGTGAGGTGATTCCTCTCTTAAAAGAGCTCAACATTGGTGATAAAGGAAAGGAGGTGTTAGTTGATGAAGAAGAGAAGAATGAAGAAAAGAAGGATCCAAATCCCCGCTTTGCAAAGAATCATCCAAAGGAGCTGATCATATGCAATCCTTTTGAAAGGGTGAAGACGTGGGTTGCACTCAACAAAGAACAACCAGAAAGCACCTTCATCTCTCAAATGGAGCCAAAATATGTCAAAGAATCTCTAAAGGATGATGAATGGATCCAAGCCATGCAAGAAGAGTTGGAGTAGTTTGAAAGAAACAAAGTGTGGACCCTTGTTCCAAGACCAAGTGATAGAAAGATCATTGGCACCAAATGGGTCTACCGCAACAAGTTGGATGAAAGTAGCAAAGTGGTAAGGAACAAATCAAGGTTAGTTGCTCAAGGTTGCAATCAACAAGAAGGTATAGATTTTGATGAAACATATGCACATGTAGCTAGACTTGAGTCAATTAGAATGTTGCTTGCTTTTTCTAGTCACAATAATTTTCTTCTTTATAAAAAGGATGTTAAAAGTGCATTTTTGAATGGTACAATCAAGGAGGAAGTGTATGTTGCACAACCTCCAGGATTTGAACATGATAACTTTCCTAACCATGTTTATTTGTTGCAAAAATCTCTTTATGGTCTCAAAAAAGCACATCGAGCTTAGTATGAGAAACTAAAGAACTTTTTGTTAGATAATGGCTATATCATGGACAAAGTAGATTCTACCTTGTTTCTAAAGCACACTTCTAACAATTTTCTTATCATTCAAATCAATGTTGATGATATCATTTTTGGCAGAACTAATCTTGATCTTTGCAAGGAGTTTAGTGATCTTATGTAGAGTGATTTCAAGATGAGCATGATGGGGGAGTTTACAGTCTTCCTTGGCTTTCAAATCAAGCAAAAAAAGAATGGGAACTTCATCAACCAAGTCAAGTATACAAGTGAGATACTTAAGCACTTTGGGATGGAGAACACCCAGACAATGGACACCCCCATGTCAAACACCGCCAACTTAGACAAAGATGAAGAAGGTGAAAAGGTAGATGAGAAGCTCTATAGATGTATGATTGGAAGTTTACTTTATTTAACTGCCTCTAGACATGACATAATGTTTAGTGTTGTCTTGTGTACTCGCTTTCAATCAAGTCCTAGGAAATCAAATCTTATAGTCGTTAAGAGGATTTTGAGGTATCTAGTCAAAACTCCAAATTTTGGACTATGGTATCCTAAGTCAAGGGACTTTACTCTTACTACTTATAGTGATGCATATTACACAGGATGCTTGATTGATAGAAAGTGCACAAGTGGCACTTGCTTCTTCCTAGGACATTGTCTAGTTTCTTGGTTCTTTAAGAAACAAAGCACTGTGTCTCTTTCAACTACTGAGGCTGAATACATTGCAGTTGGGAGTTGTTGTGCCCAAGTCCTATGGATGAAGTAAATGCTCCAGCCTTTAATATTTATTTTGATGCTTCTCCTATCTAGTGTGATAATACTAGTGTGATTAACTTGTTATACACTCCTATATATATTGCATAGTAGAGATAGACATATAGAGGTCCGTCATCACTTTGTTTGTGACCACATTGCCAAGAAGGATATTTATATCATGCATGTGGATATGGAGAATTAGTTAGTAGACATTTCAACTAAACCTCAAGATATAGAGCAATTTACTTTCATTAGATCAAAACTACTTTTAACTTCTCTAGATGATATTGACATGCCTTCGAGCTAGTTGTTATCTTAAAATATGTCTCTTTCTTGAAATGTGCTATCGTTATCTTATTTCTTACCTTTTTTTCCTTCTCATTTTGGGTATTTTTTGCAAACACTTGTTTTATCACAAATAGTACCCTATGATGAGTGAAATGTGCCTTAATATGTCTAAAATGCATAATAGGCCCATTATCATCATCTAAACCTCATTCCCAACTATGTTGGGGTCGACTACATGGATCCTTCATTTCCATTCAATTCTATCATGGGTCGTATTTTGATTGAGATATTGAGATTCAAAATATCTCTTTATAAGCTCATCCCATGTAAATTTAGGTCTTCCTATTCTTCTATTTTTGTGCTTGACTCAATAACATTGCATTGTATAGGCGCATTAGTCGCTCTGTGTGTCGTCCCTCGTGCAACTTGTCCTCAATGCTCGCCACCCCACTTTATCCCTGATATAGTCATTTCTCATGTGATCTTTTCTTGTCTTCCCACACGTTCAATTCAGCATACACATTTTTCAGCCATGTTCATCTTGTTGAAAATGCATAATAGGATTAAGAAATAAAATTTCTTAGCACCCCAGAGGATAGAATCTAAGATTTCATGTTTTTGGACAGGCTACATGTCGGTCGAGTTGTCAACTCGACTGATCCCATGCCAATGTGAAGGGTTTTTTCTCTTGATCGGTCGAGTTTCCTCAGGACAAACTTGACTGATTGTTGGGTTGGACCAAACCTAAAATAGGTTTCGGAGGACATTTCTCCCTCTAAATTAGAGAAAAGTCGACTGATTCCTAAGCCCCAACCCCTCTTGACCTCAACCCTAGGTGTGACCATCCCTTCCCTTGCCTAACCTAGCCTCCCTTGCCTCTTCCCACACCCTTCTAGGTGGTTAGACGACCTGTTTGTGTGGTTCTCTTTCATTTTGGTTGTTGTTTTCTTCTCACATGGAATACAACCGAAGAAAGAGAGCTACCCAGGTGGTGTACCCTCATCCTCAACCAACCCTCACTTAATCTTCTTTGATGACACCTCTTTTGTCTCATCTGAAGCTCTTAATTGCTACAAGGAGCTTCTTCCTAGGAACCCCTTTCCCTTTAGAACATTGTTTGAGCCTCCTCTCAAAACAAAGGATGTTATCAAAGAGATAGTTGACCTTTCTCTATACCTATAACCTAGGAGCCTTGTGTGTAGAACGTCAGTGCTTTCATAATTCTATCACAAGCACAAAGGTGGTCCATGAATTTCTATGTGAATCTCACATGGAACTACGACACATTAGTGTCACCACCTGATATCTAGGTCATCCTCTCCTCCATGATTGCCAAGATTAAACTCAAATTCTTTGAATATTCCTTGAACATCTTCTTAAATGGAACAGAGGTCACTGACTCATGGAGAAAGGATTATCCTGACTATTTTGACCTTTTGGACCCTAAGGATTTCTACAGGCACTTCAACCTCACTCATTCTGACATCCACAAGTTCTTGAAGAAGCCTCAAGTACCCTATAAGAGGAACCCCACCATTCCATCTTCTTCCCTCGATTTCTAAAATAGGCTGCTTGCATTAGTTGTTAATTGTAATATCCACCCAAACAAAAATCAAATGAACATTATAGAAAACAATGCTTTAATCATGTACTATTTGTCAAAGAACGTTGGAGTCAAATGGTCCCGATATATCCTACATCACGTGACCTGCTTTGACTACGGGAAGCACACATGTGGTACCCACCCACCCTACCCTAACTTGATTGGTGGTTTGTTCACTATTGCTACTTAGAAATCTCTTTTCCATGTTTTCAATTATAAACCTAGCCGAAAAGGAGTTTGCATTAGTGAAACCACGATCGAAGAGACCTTCCTGCTTATCTATTCTACCACACCTAGATCCTCTACCTCCACCCAGACACCTCCACCTCCATCACCATCCCGACCGGCCCACGCCCTGTTCAATTATCAAATGAAACCCTTATGGGATATATGATGCATCAACAAGTGTACAACCTTCAGGTTCAGGATTATCTACACCAAGACCTCTGCCAGATCATGTCTACCATGAACATGTCCTATAGACACCCTTACCCCTCCTACCATCCCTACCCAGACAGTGACTATGCTTCCTATGCATACAATCACTTCTACCTGGCCCCTTCACCCACTGCTTCCATTGTCGCATCATCTCTTATGGTGGACCTACCCCTTCCCTTGGAGTGATTTCTCTACCTACTGGCCCTCTTGCTACCTTTCTTGCCAGCATTGACACTTCTTCTCCCTCTTTCCATCAGGCACAAGAGTTATACACTCTTTGCATGACTTGGGATGAGTAGAATGCCATGTGGCCTAGTTGCAATTTTGGTCCTTCTACTGATGAGGAGATGCCTGAGCAGGATGATGAGGAAATTACTGACGAGGAGGAGGCCACTGAGGCTGATGGCTCTGATGTTGGTTTTGACGACTTTGTTGGTGCCTCTGGTGATGAAGGTGGTGTTGTTGTCTCTAATTGCACCTTCAGATGAAGACGAGGACTACAAGCTCGAGGTTGAAGATGATGATGTGGATGATGATGTTGTTGACATAGATAGCTTAGATATAGCTTGATGTCTTAGTTTCTTAGTCTCTAGATGCTAATCATGCTCTTTTTAGACTCTTATGTATTAAGACATTTGGGCATTGTATCTGAGATGTACTATTTGATCATTTTGCTGTTTTATCGCTAGTTTTATGGCTCTTGTAGTGAGGATATGATGTAGTGTTGTAATCTTAATCATATGTACCCTAATTGATTGACCTATATCTTATGAGTTTGTGGTATGTAATTCCATATTTTGATTATGACACTAGATTGCTTGTTTCTCTTTAGCTCGTCTCTGTTTGATGTGTGTTATACGTGGTTGACTGCTTTAGCTTGTGTTTTTGGAGAAGACATGTTTTTAGCTCTTCTACCTCCCTGTCCTTTTGAGAATCCAAAGGGGGATAATTTCTCTCAACCATATTGCTTTAAGACTTATATGATCATTTTCTTGTCTATTAATAGTTTATCGTGTGACTTGCTAGGGGACCATATAGTTTGTATATGTGCTATGGTTATTTATGGATAGACTAACCATGCAGGTTTAGGCAAGCATGAATTGAGGGGGAGCAACTCACATTGTTAAATCTTGCGTCCCCTTGCAATTCACAAGGTTAAATTTTCACAAGGTAAAAGTTTAAATTTCATATCCTTTTCAATATGTTGAGGAGTGGTTTGTCATTGTCAAGAAGGGGGGATGTTGACCTATGTTGAACATTGTCCATATTTTGATAATGACTTAACCATTCCTTTCATATGTATCTAATATGTTTGTTTAAGATTGATTTCAGGCATTAGGTACATGAAAAGGAGCATATAGATCAAGCTGTAGCTTGCTCTAGTTCAAGTCAAAAGCAATGCAAATGTGCAATTTAGGAAAACACTCCAAATCAACTTAGAACATTTTTGTAATCATTTCGTATTGATGATATGACTTGTAACTAAGATGAGAAAAAAAAATAGGGACACTTAGCTCCAAAGTTTGATCACTTAAAATTCATTTTGTAAATTCATCATAGGCACTTCATCATCGTCCGAGTTGTCAACTCGATCGATCCTTGATGGATTTTGGGAATGAATGTTGATTGGTTGAGTTTCACTTTCACATAACTCAATTGATCCCTCTACATAGCGAACTCAATTTAAGTGGATCAGTCGAGTTACCCCATGACAAACTCGACCGATGGTTTAAATTGGCTTTGTCGCATATTGTGATTGGTCGGGTTGTCTTTATTGAAACTCGACCAAATGTACTATATGGAGAATGCATATAAATTGATTGTAACCATTGGAGGGGTTCAAAACTCAAAATTATATTTGTTGCAACCCTAAAAATGGCTAGTAAATGTATACAAGTGCTACTACACTCTAGTGGACACCCCAACTATAAATAGGACCAATTGGAGTTCATTCCAAGGTTGCTCTTTCATACTATTCAAGGTCCTTGCTATATTTGAGTGCTATTAGTGTTGAGCCCCTTTCTCTCTCTTGATTACAACTCAATTCTTCATTATGATTGAGATAGGTCATGTGTGAAGGGAGCTACCCATTTGTATGCTTGTAAAGCTCTCAATCTTCTTCTTTCCCATCCCTTTATCAAAAGATCTTGCTTGGTGAAAGCTTCTCCAAGAGAAGTAGAATGAGCATGATTCTTTAGTTGGAGAAGAAGGTTCTCAAGGCTACTCTAAGTGAAAGAGATGATCAAAGCAGAAGATCTAAGGAGCTGAGTGAGTAAAGTCTCAAGACCGAAGACTTGTTGCAAGAAGGGAGGACCTTGGTGAAGGCATCCAACTGATTGCAAGAGTGGGTAAGACCTTTATGAGGTAGAAGACTAGCTCTTGGATAGGTAAGATATTTATTGTAGGGTTTTTGGCTCCCTTGGCCTTAAAGGGAAGTTGAGTATCATTGTCCTGAAAAAGGAAGGTCATTTGTTATAACTCCTATAAGTGAATATAAGGAGTAGAGAAGATAAAGAATTCCTAGAGCTTGAGCTCTCTAGGTAGTGGATTGACTCTCTCCTAGTTTGGAAAGTGGAACCACTCTAAAAAAACTTGTCCAATTGGTGATTTTTAATTTCTATCATCCTTGCCATGCATGCTTAGATTGCCATCAAATTGACTATTTGCAATTATGCCTAGTTGAAGTTAATTTAAGGTCTAACTAGTTTTGTGTAAGTTTTGAAGCTCTCTTCAACCCCATCCCTCTAGATCCCTCTGATCCAGCACACCCATGGTCAAAGTTCAAACTTTTGGCAAAATTTCACCCTACTTCACCAAAGTTTAGTTCCATGGTTGAGTGAGTGTCTTAAGCTCTCTAGAAAAGCTTGTTATATGAACCAGATGTCTAAACGAAGCCTCGACATCATTGGGATGCATTTTGGGCATCTATAGGTGGATTTTTGGTCACTCGATTGACCATATACAATATATACAAAGATTTTTTTAATACAATACACAATCTAAATACTAAAGGCAAATAAACATTCTATACCAATAGAAAATTCTTTAGAGCTTATAATTTTCCTTCACTCATTCTATTTATAGAGATATATGAAAAGTTAACCAAAGTATACTTAACCTGGTGACATATCAAGTATTTTTGCATATTCAATGGACCATATTTGGGAAACTGCATTAGCAACACTATTTGTAATCAATAAATGTTGTTGAAATGAAAATACAATCTAGGTTAGGGACTGTATACAATCCAATCCGACCTTAAATATTGACGGAAAATAACTATATGCATTTAGGATTTTGGATATGGGATTTACTCTTATGGATAGACCCTCAGCTTGTCCCAAATAGGAAGTGAAACAAAGAGTCAATAAGAGATGTCGTATAACATAAAACCACATATGGACCTAGGGTTTCACACCTCCAAGATCTCCTCTCCAACCAACCGTCTTCTTCCACAGTTGGCTTTTGGGTGTAAAAGGGAACTGGGTTCTTCTTCTCTCTTCTTTGATCATTCTCACTATAATCTCTCCATCAATAATGTCATCTTCTAAATTGGATGTAGGCTCCCACAGTAAGAATTTGTTGAACCACTATAAATCATGTATTTGTGGTTGCTTGGTTTCTCTTTCGTCAATCTTCATCACACATATTTGGACTGGAATGCTCGATCTCGCGCTTCTAAATCTCCACAAAAAACTCATTGACCCTTATTGTTCGGGTCTCCCATCACCACTATATCCCAATAGCATAACCATTTCATCGCATAAGTGGCAAACAAATCCATTTTAGGTTAGTTTAAACCACTACAAGGAAAACATGCATATTTTTATGCCAAATATTGGTACATAGGACTAATATGATGTGTGAGAGAAACATCAATGTAAGTACTATGGCCTTGTACATTACAACTAATCTGCTAACAAAAAAAGATCTTTGACATAGATAATTTGTTAATACGCTCTAAGGGAAGTGTTTCTAGAAGTGGTCATTGGATCAGAGCCCATGTGTTTTATTATTTGCCTTGTATTTTGTTATTCTTTTACACTTAAATGAGGATCTGATTACCCACTCATGTGTATCTTAGGAGGTCACTATGATCCCTCCCAACAACAATAGTGTTGGTATCACACCACACTACTCTGACCATAAGTCCAGTTGATGGTAAAAGTTGTTTGTCCTCAATTATCAAGCATCATATCCAATATTACATCATCGAAGACTCTATAAGCTTTCTCCACTCCATGTGGCACCATGGTATCCCAACCTTTAGGAAAATGGACTCATCAATCTCTGATTGTAGCATCCCCATCATCAACCGGGCCTCATCTTCAATCCAAGTATCACATAGGGGACTAACTCCAAGTCTTACCTTCAATGTCACCCAAGTAGTTCACATCAAAGGCATTATCTTGACCTCAAAGTTGACTAATAGGAGCGGTGGTCAAACTGATTACACTTCATCACCAAACTGGTAATCAAAGCATGTGCACTTTTTTTCTACTAGGTCACCAGCTCCACCAATGGCTCATCTAGAATTGCATGGTTGATGATGAGTCCATGGTATACTATCTAAAGAAGAATATGATTAGTTGATGTATCTTCAAGCCTAAAAGTTGGCCACGTATTCAATGTCAATTGCACAATGGTCTGGTTCATCATCATGCATTTCACATGCATTTAGAGGCATTGATGTCAAAGTTAGGCCAGGTCCTCAATTGTAGTAAAACTAATTACATCATCAGTACCTAATATGTTCACAACATATACCCCTAAGAGCAACCTACTTGATGTCACCCTTATAGATAGCTTTTTCTTATCTATTTAAGGGAACTACGGCTATGTTAGCAACTCCTCATATTAGTTTCCTCTACCTTGTTATTTCTCTGATTTCCTTATGATTTTTTTATCAATTTACAAATTAACTTGTTCTCTTCAATCTTCTATTACTTGTTTACCAAATACTTGTGTTATATGTGACTTGAATATGGGAAATATGATTGGCTAAAGGATATGAACTGGTTGGACTGTACTACTAGCAAAAACTTCCACAACATGTGTCGTTGTGTCTCCTAAAATGATGCATAGTCGTCTTGCTCGTGCATTTTTGTAGAAGCTCAAGGCCTTCATTTGAAATTGGCCAATATGGACAAATTACAATGTGAGCCATGTCAGTTAAGGAAAGACATTGGGTCTTCCATTATATCAAAATAAGGTCAAAGAACAAAATCTATCTTTGAGATAATTCATTATGATATATGGGGATCTAAACCCTAATATAGATATATTGTTATTTTTCTTGATGATTTAGTGCTACATGGATTTATTTTATGAAGGAAAATTTTGAACTTATGTCCATATTTTAATCCTTGTGTGAAAAGATGGAAACCCATTATAAAAATATCATCTTTGTTCTGACAGTGCTAGAGAGTAGTTCAACCATGTGTTCATCCTTTTCACCTCCACAAGTGGCATTATTTATCAGTCATCTTCCTCACATACTTAGCATAACAAAGTGGACGAGAGGAAAATTCATCATCTTATTGAGATAGATCATTATCTTATCCTTCATATGCATGCTCCTAGAGAATTTTGGGGGCATGCAACTCTCATGCATAGTGTTTGGATGTGCTTCTTCTATCCATTGTCTTGGACCATGTATTGACAAATTGAGTCAAAATTCCATAAAATGTGTTTTCTTAGGTTACTCTCAGGTTCAAAAGGGGTACAAGTGCTACAACCCTATCTTATGTCACTTCTTTGTATATACAAATTTTATCTTCTGTGAAGACACATCCTACTGTGATATAGTTATTCCGTGACACCGTAGTTATGGAGGATCTCTTGCCCCTTCCTATTATTTTTGAGCCATGTTATGTTTGAATCCACTGGTAATAATGCTTGATGTAATCCCACCTAGTCCCTCTATACCACTGATTTCTTAGGTCTTCCCTCACCATACAAGTAAAGGTGGACAATCTTGTTCTGGCACCAATGTAGATGTCATAATGTTTTTCCAATTCACCTCCTTCTTCAGATGCTTCCTTGTTAGAAGACTGAGAAGAGAGAGTTCCTTCTCCAACTTCTAGTAGAAACTCACTTTTTTATATTTTGACACTTAAAATATTGAATATCCTATTTCTAAGTTTGGTTCATATAGCCACCACTCACCTTCATATCATGACTTCAATTATTATATGCCCTATGTCTCTATACCTTTGTCTAATTTGGTTGTACTTGATCACCCAAATTGGTGTATTCCTATGGGATAGGAGATGTTAGCTCTTGACCAAAATATGATTTGGCCCCATTTTCAAGTCTCCACGACAAGTTTCTAATTGGTTATTATCGGATTTACACTGTCAAAGTGGGTGCAAACGGATGTGTTTATTGGCTTTACACGTGTTTGGTAGCCAATGTCTACAATCCAATTTATAATTAGGATTATTCAGAGACCTTCTCTCCTACTGCAAATATTGCATCTATTAGTCACTCTATACATGAATTCTTGCATGGCGATATAAGAGGAGAAGATTTATATTGAGAAACATCCTGGTTTTATTCTTGGGGGGGTCAAATCCAATATGTCATTTTCACAAGTCTCTCTATGGTGTGAAGTAGTCACCTCGTGCCTGGTTTAGTAGATTCAACATTGGTGATCCCGAGTTAGGACTTTAGAGACACACCACGTATCATTCAGTATTCTATGGCCAATCGAGTTGTAGGATCATTTTTTGGTGATTTATGTGGATACTATTGAAAATTATGGTGATGACAATCATATCATTGCATTGTTGAAGAACTTTCTAAAGGTCCAATTTTCAACAAAGGAGTTGGACAATTGTAACGTTCTATGGGAACTAAAATTGCTAAGTCCAAGTCTATTTAGTTATCTCAAAGAGGAAGTATATCTTAGATCTTCCCATTGAGACATGTATGCTTAGGACTAGACCTGCTAAAACTCCAATGATATATGAAGTCAAATGGTCCATGGAGGAGGGGGGATTTACTTGATCATTCATGGGGATATAAAACAAATTGTTGGGAAGTTGATTTATTTGACTATCATTTCCTTTAGATGTGCATGTCATATGGAGGCTTCGATGCACATTATAAGATATCAAAAGAAGTCTCCTAGAACGGAATTTCTATATCATAATCATGAACATCTACATGTCTAGGGTTTATCATATGTTTATTAGGCTATATCCAATATTGAGAGAGATCTATTTCTTGCTACTGTGCATTTGTTGGAGGGTCTCTTTTATCCTAGAAAAGAAAAAGATAATTTGTAGTAGAAATATCTAGTGTAGAATTAGAGAACAAGGCTACGACCCCAACAAAATGTGAGTTACTAAAGATTCATCACTTCTTTGAGGAGCTTGCCTTTGTGTAGAAATATCCCATGGACTTGAAGTGTGACAACCAAGATGTACTCCACATTGCCCATAATATGGAATGAGGTTTCGACGAAGCCATCGAAATTTTGAGGGAAGAAAATAATTTTTGTGACATTTTCTATAAAAGCATCGACTATGTCATTATGATCACATTTCATAAAATTCTGTCCAATTTTGATTAGTTTTGTTGGGTTTTATTAATTTCCCCAATTTGGGGTGCTTCGGTATTAGATCTCATTCTAAAAGATATGGGAGAACTTGAATACATTAAATATGTGACAACATATGCTAAATTGACTATAGGTATAATTTATAATCATTATTTTCAGTTGAATGCAATGAGATAGATAGAGTGTTGTGGAGGATATCTAGGCATAGTAGGGTTAGCTATGTTTTAATAAACTATTTGACTATAGATCCATTGAAGTTCGAAAGAGATGGACTGACAAGGTGATTTAATGGCATAGAGTGGACCCTAATTAATGAGCACAACATCCCTATTGGTTAAAGAGTTGAAGAATTTATTGCTAGTCGGCCGTTCTATGACAAGGTTTCCATTGTACTTGGGATAGCCAATCATACTATAGAAATCTTGTAGTTGGAAGATAATGATAAATCAACAATTGTCACATCCTCAACTTTTCTAGGTATGCATATTTATTTATTTCATAATTTCATCATTTATTAATCAAGATTCTTAATGAGATAAATTATACCTTTTTGGGATGTAATAAGTTATGATACGAATTTTCAATTGAAGATCACATGGTTAGCATGTTTCTAATAGAAGAGTGAAGCAATTATATCTTGCATGGAAAACTACATAGTAAAAACATCTACATACCAATAAGAGAACAAAACATGTATAGAGAATGGAGGTTCTACAATATATAATGAAGATCATGTTGCATACATTTATACTATGTTATGAGCATTTACATGTTCAAATATTTATTCAATGGCGTTGCTATTTTCAACACTCTTCATAACACATCATATGATAAAATATAGTAAAAACTACTTTGTAGTTTATGGACTAATGCATACTATATTACTATTATATGAGATAATTATAATGGTAAATAAGATGAGCTATGATGTGACTATATGTATAAATAAAGACAAGACAATTTAAGATAATAAAACATATTATATATATCATTATTATGTAGGCATACTTACATTTTCAGGTTGGTTTGGTTAAACCATACCTTTTATCTATATTGAACTAATATTCACATGCTTAGAATCTAGTCAAACCACTTAACCCCTTCACCCTCTCAAACTAACGACTTAGTCATTTCATTTTGTTTTGATCATATAGTGTGTCTTGACTTTTTATCTAGCTCTACCAAGACATTTCAGATTATGGATATAAATAAGTTAGTTCATTCATCCATTAGATTATATTTTAGCCCGACAATTTTCTTTATGCTTAGTCATCTTTCAAAAATACAAGGATAATGTTTTGAGGTAGTGACATTGGAGTTAGAAGAGGGGTAACTAATGAGATATATAATAGGCAATGCTATACAAAAGAGTAAGAAATGAAGCAAAAATCAGAAGTTTCAAAACTTATCAAGTATCATGCATCCATTAGTTCACATACATAAATGTTATTGGTTATTAATAACTAAGGGACCATTTCAATGGGAACATGTGCAATCCCAATGGTTATATGTAGGGATATTGCAAGTTTTAGCACTAAGTCAGTCAAAACATATATAATCTAATTGTCAGCAACATTGAAACTGATATGTTACATATATAGTAGTATGAATTATAAATAAGTTCTCTCAAACATCCTCTTACATCCATTTCAACTATAAACCAAAAGGATTTTGAAACATAAGATCCAACCGAGAATATATGAAGATTCTTATTACCACATGACACACTTCATATAAATTAGGATTATTCAATATGTTGATGATACTATAATGTTCATCAAGTATGATTAGAATAACACCTTTGTGGAATGTAGATTATAACAACAATACTCTCAGTAATTTTTAAAGATGTTTTGGGTCTTCTACATATAAGAGTATAGGGATATAGGGTACACTTAAGTAGGTAAATGGATCATCGTTGAAGTGAACTTGCATAAATCATGAATTGTGAATACGATGGGCCTAAGTCCAATTAACAAGAAATAAACAAATGCACGTATACTACCCCCCCCCTCAAGGTAGATACTAGATATTCTGTAGTCCAAGCTTGACACCCATATACTAAAAAAGTGAGGAAGTGGTTTATCCAAGATATTACTAATTTGATCATCAGTCCACATGTAATGATTCACAATATTTTTAACTTTAACCGTCACGTACAAAATGACAATCTACTTTAATGTGTTTTCTATATTCACGGAACATTGGATTATTGGAAATTTGGATAACAACTTGGTTGTTGAAATAAATGAGAGATAGAACTTAAAAATGAATTCCAAGCTCAGTCAAAATAGTTTGAACCCATTGAAGATCACATAAGTGTGTGTCATTGCACGACATTCTGCTTCAATGCTAGAGTGAGAAACCATTAGTTTTTTGGCTTCTCCAAACAACTAGATAATCACCAACATAATAGAAAAGCCAGAGATGGACTGAGAATATTTAGCATCACTTTCTCAATTTGCATTTTCATACCTAGAAATAGTAATGATTTTCTCTTTAGGCCAGCTATAGAATATCCCTTTTCTTGGGGCACTTTTCAAATAGCAAAGAATATGTTAAATATTTTACCTATGTTCTTTGAGAGGTGCACTCATATACTGACTAACAACTCCCACGACATAGGTAATTATAGGATGAGTGATTGTCAAAGTGGTCAATTTCCCAACTAGGCAATGATACTTTCATAGATCCACAAATTACTCCCTCTCAAGAGGATCCCCGATATGTCAATGAATGAGAGTGGAGATGGTTTTACCATTTGCACCCCAATATCTTGAAGTAAATATAACACAGAACACCTTTAAGATAAAATTATCCATGTTGATGATAGAAGGACTTATCCCAAGGAAATAGCACAGATTCCCCAAATTCTATGTATGCAAATGGGCTTGTAGAGTATATTTTAGTATTCTAATGCCAGTAGTGTCACTAGAAGTAGTCATAATATCTTCAATGAGGAAAATAATAAGAATGTTTCCTCATGAGAATTTTGGTGGGAATAATAGCTGAATAGTGGTTGATTATTGAAAACAAAATTTTCAAGTATCATCATGAGTCTATTGAACCAAGCTCTCACTGATTTCTTAAGTTCATATAACGATCTCATGAGGTAGAAAACTTTATGTGGAGATTCCCCTTCAACAATAAAGCAGAGAGGTTGCTGCATATAGACCTCTTCTAGAAGATCTGCATGTAAAAACACATTCTTGATATCTAACTAAAAGAGTGTCCAGTCAAAATGAGCTGCAAAAGAAATAAAGATGCATACCAAAGAAATCCATGTAAAAAGAAGAAAATTTCTCAAAATAATCCATGCAAAAGGTTTTAGTAAACCCTTTTGCAAATAGACGAACCTTTAGTCTCTCTGTGGATCCATCAAAGTAATGTTTGACTGCAAACACCTAGCGACAACCAACAATTCTCTTACCTGGTGACAGATCAACCAAATCTCAAGTATGATTGTCATGTAGATCTGTCATTTTCTCCAACGTGTAAAATTTTCACCCTAGGTGTTCCAAAGAATCAATTGGAAATTTAAGACTAAAAGTGATTCAAAAAAGTGGAAAAAGTAGAAGATGTTGGAGACAGGCGAGATAGACAACATGAATTAGAAATTGGATGTTTAATGGTGCAAGAGGGTTTACCTTTGTGATGTGTGACTATAAATTGGACTGGTCTAAAAGAGATTGTGATTGTGAGGCTACTAGTTGGGGACCAACTTCCATGGGCTGGTCAAGTTCTTGAGGTGATGATAATGGGATTGGAGGAAAATGTTCAGGAAGGGAGACCAAGTCTTGTGTGAATGTAGAAGGCAAAGACAACAAAGAGAAGAACAATTTGTCCTTGTGGAAAGTTACATCACTAGAGACATAGATACAACCAATTTTGGGATCAAGGCGTTTGTAACCTTTATAGAGAAGGGGTATGCTAGTAAAATTGTTCTTATTGCATGGGGGAATAGGTTATCAGCCTTAGGGTCAAAATTGTGAACAAAGGTGGCACATCCAATACCCTACAGTGGTAAATAAAATAATTTTTCATGTGGATAAAAAATTAAAAAGGTGTTCACTTTTGGAGAACCAAGAGTGGTTGTCTGTTGATCAGAACACAAGATGTGGCAACAACATCAATCCACATGTTTTTAGGTAGATTTGCATGGGTGGTAAGAGATGGTGTGATGTCAATAATATGATAGTTTTTAAGCTTTGTAATCGTTTTATTGTAGGGAGTAGGCATTAATGTTTATGGATGATACCCATACCCTAACAAAAAGATGAAACAACGCATGGGGTGTAGTCAAGGGTGTTATCTTGCACGTGATCTTAATGGGTGTAAAAAACTGAATAAGAGTCATTTAATGAAATGCACAAATAAGGGAAAATCCTCATCACGTGTGTGAAGGATATAAAGCCATGTCATATGATAGAAATCATCTGAGAAAAAAATTAAAATCATTGTAACTAATTGTTTGAAAAGGGCCACACACATCAGTATGTATCAAGCCAAAAGATTTTAGAGACTATTTATCAACACGAGATGGGAAAGATATATTGTGGTGTTATCCCATTTGATAAGTATCACATAAAATAGACGAACAATCAAAAAGATATTTATTTAATATCTTCATGTTTATCTAGTGAGGGGTGGCCAAAGAGAAGATGTATTTGGAGTGGTGAGGCTACAATAAGAGCATCGATGTGAGGTAAAGGAGAGGAGGAGAAGTAGTAAAGGTCACCAAAGCACACCCCTTGCCAATTGTCATCCAATTCTATAAATTCTATATAACAAAACTAGTCAACCCAAAAGTTACAAAGCAACAAAGGGAGTTAACAAGTTTAGGTATTAACATCAGATTATCTAAAAAGTCCGGAACAAAGTGAACAAAAATTATTTTAGTTTCATGGAAGGAGGAACAATGCCACTCTTAGTGACTTATTTAACTAAGTCATCCTCCAAGGAGACACTGGAATGTGGAATAGAAAAATCAAAAGAAGTAACAAGATGTAGCATACCACTCATGTGCTAAGTATCATTGTAATCTATCGTCTAGCTAGAATGAGTAGAAAGCATACATGACCCTAAGCTACCTCAGTGAGTAGTTACATGTACTAAAGGTATCATAGTGGGTGGGTTAACAATGTGCCATTCAAGGGAGGATGTTTCCATGTTGTTGTGAAGGGGGGAGACACCATACTGGTGTGCAATTTATCAAAGCCATTAATACTCCTCCTTCTTTAGTGAAAAATGTGTGGGTTGTCCATTCAAGTTAGAAGCCATTGTGGTTGCCGAAGGACCTTGTCCAACAAGTGGTTGGAAGCTTGAGAAATATGCATAGAACCCTTGTCACGCCCTTGTCCAAAATGAGCAGGATATCCATGGTTGGAATGACAAACACCCTAAATATGGCCTAACTTGTCATAATAAGTGAATTTTGGTCACGGGCTAGTGTGAGTACCATGGTCCCATTCACGACCCTTAGTAGAGGCCTCCATCACGGTTCGGGCTTCAAACACTTCATCATGAGAGTTCTTTTTGTTAATCCAAGATGTCATATTATTCATCCTATCCTCATCATATAGGCAAACAAAAAGGTGATCTCTTTAAATATACATAACTGCTTTAAACAACAAGTTCACATCCTCACAAGACAAGATTTAAAAACAAAAACAAAGCAAAACCTCACCATAATTTGTCCATGTCATATCAAATTTCTCTCCATCTATGGAAGACATATGGTATACCTCCCCTATCCATGGCCAACAAGCCCCTCACTCTACCAGGTAAAACAATAGGTTCATGGCAAATCATAATCTCTTCATATATGTCACATGAGCAACCCAATATGTTTGCTGCCTCATTTACTTCTTTTGGAACTAAAGAACACATATTGTATCTATCCATCAACAACAATCATGTACAATGCTATCAGTTGTCATAGTGGTTTCATCTTACCCCACTTAAGGTTTACATCACAAGCATCATCTAGATCTAGATTTGAAATATGCATGCAATTGTACCCCATCAGTTTTATCATGGCAATAATTGACTGTAGATATAATTCCATCCTTGAATTTTCCCTCAACTGATTCTTCACCGCAAAAACTAAGAGACCTTGGGGGCTTCTCATAATACAATGCATCCAACCCCTCCTTTAGTTGTTTTGATCCTTTTCCATCCCCATTGCTATATTCCCTTTTAGCTTGTGGATGTCAGGCAAGTTCGATCTACATAACTATAAGTGCTTTAACTTCAATGTTGGCCCCCCCATGAAAATCCATCAAAAGGTCTAGAATGAGCTTATCATTACTCTACTTAAAGCAATGGCTACCCATCTTCTGACCGATGCTTGTGATGGTATCCCTCCATATATTTTCCTTCACCATTTTTTTTCCTTTTATCCTTCTTGACCATATTTTCCAAACAATAATACTCGGTAGAGTGCCCCTCATACAACCTATAAGGCTGGTTTCTGAAGCTCTTCCCCAAGCTATTTCAATCACATGTTTTATGGTAAACATAAATATGTTTGGGTTATGGATGTCAATCAAGGCCAAAGTTTTCTACCAAAGCCACTTCCACACGTCACTATGTAATAGGAGGTGGTTCATTAATTCTTGATCAAGCTCCATGCAACTATGGCATATCTATGCTAGAGCAATATTACAACTCATAATCTTCTCATTTGTCAGAAGGGTCCTTTTAAGAACCTTCTAAGAGGTAGCATTTGCCCTAGGTGGTGCATCCTATCTCCAAAGCCAAGTGAGTCTGAAGGCTAGTTCAGACTAACTCAGATCATCTTCTTTGTCGAACGAGCTCATCATAAGATCAAATTGGTTGATATACCTCTAAAGAGACCTCCTGCAAAGAATGGAGAACCATAAGATTCCCTTTCTTATCTAATAAGAAATCAAGCAGCACACAATCCTAGGTTCCATCATTACACTAAAGTTCTTTGACTATAACATGCCTATTTATATCACCAAAGCTCCTAGCATATAGCAAAAGTGTGGATTCACACCATTTATCATACCAAAATGATAAATCGCCAACTCCTACTTGCCATATAATCAAAGGGTACACCTCCGTAAACACTACCTACAACTTCCTCTAGTGTGGAGAAGGTTTCTGGGTAAGATTCAAGAGCCAAGGGTGTACTCCATCATCATTTATCCACCTCTTCTCATATTTCTACCAACATAAAATATCCCAAAGGGAGTTTCCTATACAGACCTCCCAACAACCTTTAAAAAGCATAGCTCGATGAGTGGCCTTCAGAGTAGAAGTAGCCATACCACCCAATGTATTTGGCTTTATGACCTCCTTCCATGCTACCCAATGCTTTCTTTTGCTCGCATACCTCACCCTCCAAAGGAAGATTTCAAACATTTTATCAAGATCTCTTAGGGTTCCCATCGGGATCGGAGATTCTGTAGTGAGATGCAAAGGCATCGATGAGGGCACATGATTTATTAGGATAACCCTTCCCCCAAAAGGAGAGGAGTCTGCTCTTCCACCCCGCCATCTTCAATCTGATCTTATCCATCAAAGGAACCAAATGGCTTGCTTTTATGCCCCCAATAGCAATCAGAGCACCCAGATAGATCATACTACTACCAAGGTTTTGCATCTGAAGGATATTGCTCACTTCCTGACTTAAGCTTTCATCTTGGGTGCTAGAAGGAAGCCCAATTTTCCCCTATTGACTTCTTACCCTGAGAAGTTTTCATAAGCAGTCAGTAAAAGTTTTAGGTTATACAAGGAAGACAGACTAGACATCAAGAAAATCACCACATCATCCAAAAAAAGGAAAATTCTAGGGGCCATTGCCTTTCCCTGCACCAAAAATCTATCAATGTGACCATCCTCAACAACTCCATTCATCCTTATGCAAAAACCTTATTCAAAGAAGATGAAGAGGGAGGAAGAAAATGAGACCATCTACCATGCTAAATGAGATTACTAAAAATCAAAACATTGATTTATCACTAATGAAGCATATTACCAAAAGGCATGGAATTAAAATTGTATAATATTTTCCAAAACATTCCATAATAAATATTTGCATAAAGGTCCAATTGCAATATATATATATCCATACCAGTTAACTTTACAAGAGTTCGGTGGCCTTAGCCACAACCTGTATAAAAGACAGGTGTTGTATGAATTATTACAAAACTTACATTATACATAAACCAAAGCTTACAACCAAAAACTCGAGTCAATATACACAGTATACAAAACTCCCCACCTACACTTGATAGTACAAGGACAACTGTGGGACTCTACATAAATAACCAACCTTCTATCTCCACTAATCTCCAAACTACACCTCCTCACTTTCGAGGTCCTAACATCATCGATGATCCCCCAAAAATATATGGTAACCCAGAAAGTGAGGCCCATGTCCCAATGAGAGATATAACTCTAAAAACATCACTTTCTTACCAAGATTAAGTACTTTAAATAGTTTAAGCAGATAGTATTACATAGTTGAAAGATTACATAACTTGCATCAAGATTTGGTATAGCTAGCATTATGAGTACAATTGATTTATCTTACCGCCTTACAAATCATCCATAGCTTAAAGGAAACTAGGCATGGATCATCATCTAATGTGATTCATTAAGTAATCCTAATAGTTATACTACACAACTGAATTGTATATTTTATTAAGCCCTAGGTAGTTTGAGGCATACCACTCAAATTACTACCTGACCACCGAGAAGTCGAAATCAGCCCCATATAATATATAGGTCGATCGAAATCCTGAGATCTCTTGCCCTCGTTTAGTAGAAGTCAGTCGTAGTGGCATATCATCTCAACTTCTAAACAATCTAATTCATCCTGTGTACACATAATACAACACTAGAAACTAGGGCATATGACCCTTATATTTGAGTTACGACCACACTCACTGTCAATTACCTAATTATCTGGGACAAGGCTTCGACTGCTCTCTAAAACCTTGGGATCAAGATGACAAGGATATACCCTCCTTGCACCTACATATCTCAAAAGTATATGTCGCTTGCTTCTTTTGGACTACTCATTTCACTATCCAACAAGTTATAACACTGGAATATCTCTACAGACTCATAGCACTACTTGTTTAGGGTTACACTTGATTACTTAAGTCAATTAGTTACATTATTATGGCATCAATCAAATTATATACAAACACCAAAGATATTCTTACAAAATTTATTGGGATTTGCAACCAAAAAATATTTAAAATGTATTAAACGGTTTCATGTCACTCATAAATACCTTAAAACTCATAAATAAAGAGTTACTTTCAACACTAGGGTTTCGTCCAACCATTATTACAACATCACAACATTGATTTTTAGTTCTCATTATTACATAAAATTTTCATCAAACCATATTACATAGTATGTGGATAAGATTGCTTTACCCATTTCGTATGAAGACATCACATACATGGTATTTTGGGAGTTCAAGGAATTATATTTCGAGAATTTAAACCTTTCACACTCAAGGAAGGTTCATAATACCATAAGAAAAAGTTCATGAGGACTAAGTGTAGCTTAAAGATTCCTATCATCATCATCATCGGTGATATAAAACAGTACCAACAAGACTATATTTAAACTATTTTAGGAGTACTAATGTAAGTTCAACAACATGCATGTAGAAAGTAGGCATGAAATACACTCGAGGTTATATAACTACCCTAATTGAGAGAAGAAAAATTGAACCCAAGGAAGAAACTCCCAAAATTAACAATAAGGTGCCAAGCTCGACCCACCAAAACTTCCAAAAAGGCCTCCAATCACCACAAACAGTATGGAACTAGACCAAGGAAGAAGAAAAGAGAGTGCTCGACTCACATACATAGGGTTCTAGCAAGGAAACACCAAGAAAACCCATGGAACTCAGCCAGAGTGGTATGGAGGGTGAAGAACAACAATAAAACGAGTAGAAGAGCAAGAGTCTTACAAAAAGAAAGAAGGGAAAATGATCATTGGCCTTAGATCAGTCCAAGAAACCTCAATCCTAGCACATGCATCCAGAAAAAGCTTGTGATCACCAATCTCGATGGACATTTGTCAACCTCTACTCTCTAGAAAAACTCATCGAGTTCCTCCAAACACAATTGAAGCTCCATCGATAAAAATGAGGGAGGAGAGGAGGAGAGGGGGTATTTATAGTGATGGAACATAACCCTCATCAGTCATAAAACTCGTCGGCCAACTCAGTATAAAACCCCTCAATCAAAATCCCATCGGGCACCAAGAAATTTGTTGGTCACTGGAAACTTCTCAGCCACCAAACTTTATTGGTAAAAAAACCATCCATAATATGCACATGTGCGCATAAAACCTCATTGGTCCAAACTTCATCAATCACTAAGACCTCATCAGTCCTCCCCTCACACACATACACACACCAACCTCGTAGGTCGATGAAAACCTAGTTGGATAGCCAGTAGTTCCACAAGGCTCTAGGAACTCATCAGCCACCTAGAATCCATAGGTCCCTGAGAAAACAAGATGTCACTAAAAAACTGCCAATCAATGAAGACATTGTACTACTACCTCTCCAAATCTAAGTAATTCCTTCAAAGCAAGGTTCAAAAGAATATGAAGGATAAGTAAGTTATAACATTCATATGTACATTATGAAGCAATTCAAACAAGTTCCAAATTATATTTATGCCCCAAAAATGGGTTATTTATATAAAGGTCCACAAGCCATGTGATTTATATAACTTGAGCAAACAAGGTTTGTTTAGATTCAAATTATAAAAATAGTTTCATCATTCAGTGTGACATCACAATGTAGAGTTAACTTTCAAGACTAAAAATCAAGTTGATCCAATTAGACTAAGAAAATTATGTTTATAGGTTAAACATGGTTAGGGGCCTTACATCCATAAACCCCTAACAAGGATATTCCCCCAAAAATCTTAGCAGACAAGGATGGGTACTTTCTTTGCATCTCATCCTCTAACTCTCACATGGATTCCTCTAAACCATGGTGATACCACAACACCTTAACTAAGGCTATGTCCTTCTTCCTAAGATTTTGTACATGCCTATGTAACATCCTCTTCTATCTCAACCTCTATGGGGTGTAAAGGTTGCTATGTATCAGGGTGACACTTCCTCAACATTGATATAGGAAAGACATCATACAACTTGCACAACTGTAGCGACAGCTCCAACCCAAAACTCCAATGGTCTATGGTGGTTGTTAGAGTATGACTTATGTATGTCTTATAATGCCTTCAATTATTGTTGGATCACCTTGATCTTCTATGTCATCTATTGAACCAACTCAGGACCCAACAATTGGTACTAACCCACTTCATACCAACAAAGAGGTGACTTACATCGCCTACCATACAATGCCTCATACGGTGCCATGTTCATACTCCTTTGATATCTATTCTTGTAGGCAAACTCAATCAGGTTCAGGTTAACATCCCAACTGCTAAGAAACTGAAGCACACATTCTCTCAAAAAAATCCCTAACGTTTGTATGGTCCTTTCTGACTGACCATCTATTAGGGGTTGAAGGTTGTATTGAACCTCAATTGTGCCCCCAACACTGAATATAGATGCCCCTAAACATGCTTGTAAACTAAGGACCTCTGTTAGACTCTATGGTAACTGGTATGCCATGCAGATCACCGATCTCATCCACATAGATCTGATCCAACTTCTATGTTGTATAGGTGGTCTTGACCAAAAAAAAGTGAGTTGACTTTGTCAACCGATCAAAAATCAGCTAAATAGAATCATGACCCTTAGTTGTCCTAGGAAAACCAACCACAAGGTCCTTGGTTATATGATCCATTTCCACTATGAAATATGTGAAGGTTGTAATATCCCTACAGGCTTTCAATGCTATGCCTTGACCTGCTGACAAACTGGACACTTGGCCACAAACTCTGTCACATCACACTTCAGACTTTGTCACCAAAATAAGTCCTTGAGGTTGTGATACATCTTTGTACTGCCTTTATGCATAGTGTACATTGAGGAATGAGCTTCCCTAAGTACCATCTCTTCCATTCTGCCAACGCCAGAAACCACTATTATGTTTTGAAAACACACCATCCCATCTTTTGCCTCATGAAAGCCGTCATGATTCTTACTACCAAAATCTATCCTAATATATTGTGTCATAGTATCATCTTTGTGTGCATCTACAATCTACTGCATCAAAATCCCTTCACCTATAACTATGCCAACAAACCTACCAATAGAGATACTTCCAACTACACATTCATTTGTCGTAGCGATACTAGCATGTCCCGCTTGTCACACGCCATGGAGTGTAAATATGCTTTATCAATAGACAAAGATAAGGAAAACTTCCTACTAAAAGCATCAACCACCACTCGCCTTTCCTAGATGATAGTCTATCTTTCACTCGTAGTCCTTGATCAACTCCATCCATCTCCTTTGTGTCATGTTCGGCTCCTACTGTGAAAAGATGTACTACAAATTCTTATGATTTTTGAAAATTCAACACTTCTCTCCATATAGATAGTGTCTACAAATCTTCAAAGCAATAACAACAACTAATAACTATATTTCATGAATTGGGCAGTTCTCTTCATGCTTCTCAAGCTATCGAGAAGCAAAAGAATTCACATTCTTGTCCTACATAAATATATATCCTAACCCATTCTTCGAGGAATCACTAGAAATGATGTAGCCTTTCCCATGCTCTAGCAACATCAACATTGAAGCACCCATCAACTTCTCCTTCAACACATGGAAAGAACATTGTCACTTGTCATACCAAACAAAAGGAACACCTTCCTAGTTATCTTGTTCAAAGGTAAAGTTACAACAGTGAAGTATTTGATGAATCTCATGTAGTAGCCAGCTAAGCCTAGGAAGCTTAGAACTTCTATCAGTGTTTTGGGTGGCTCCCACCCCTAAATTGACTCCACTTTCTTAGTGTCCACACAAACACCTTTTTTAGATATAACATGACCAAGAAAGACACCTTAGCAGCCAAAACTAGCACTTACTAAACTTGTCATAAAGCCTATGTTGTCTTAACAACTCCAACACTTGACAGAGGTGTTGTTCATGTTATTGATTGTACCCAAAGTATATTAAAATGCCATCTATTAACACCATCACATATTGTACAAGAAATGGCATGAACACTCTATTCATCAGATCCATAAATGTTGTAGGTTCATTGGTTAGCCCAAATGGCATAAGTGTGAACTCATAATGACCATACCTAGTCCTAAAAGCAGTCTTAGGTATGGCATCTACCTTGATACTCATCTGGTGATATCTTGACCTCAAATATATCTTGGAGAACACTAAAGAACCTCTCAACTGGTCAAATAGATCATCTATCCTCAGTAACAGATGCTTGTTCTTCATTACAACCTTATTCAAATGTCGATAGTCTATACAAAGCCTCATATAATCATCCTAATTCTTCACAAACAATATCCTAATTCTTCACGAACAATAGTGCATCATGCCATGGTGAAGTACTTCACCATATGAAACTCTTCTCTAATTACTTCTACAACCATTTCTTCAACTCCTTAATCTCAATTGGAGCCATCCTATGGGGTGCATGCGATATCAATTATGTACCAGGAACTAGATTGATTTCAAAATCAACCTACCTCGAGGGTGGAACACCTGGAAAGTCATTGGAAAAAACAATCATCAAACTCATGCACCATTGGTTGATCTCAGATACCATGACTCCTCACCTTCCTATCTGACACATGTGCCAAGAAAGCTTCATGTCTCCTTGTAAAGTCTAAGAGACATCTCTCACTAAACGTCACAGCTTTTGAACCACAATGCAACACAACTCTGTAATTTTCTAAGGTATCCATCCCTAGGATCACATCGTACCCATGCATATCTAGTGGCATGAGATCCACTTGAATGTTGCATTCTGAGAAAGAAAGACCGCAACATGGTTGCATCCTAAGAAAGAAAGAATGCAATATGGACACACCTCCCGCAACACTATAGAATTGACTAAAGGAGTTTCTAATAAGAGACTATCATCTCTACTACATACACATAGGTTACAACTATTTATCACCTCTCTGGTGATAAACGAGTGTGTCACACCCAGGTTAACCAAAACAAATACAAAAGAAGAAGTAGATAAGTCTGAATAAAAAAGTTCCATATGACCTGTTATAACATGTGGATTGACCACTCCTTCCTACTGAATCATAGCATAAAATCTAGTCGTTGCCTATTGTAGTCCTCAACCACTTCTTACTCGTCCTGAAGGCCGTGCCTACGAATATAGGCCAAGTCCTCTACTACCACAACTACTGAAGTGATGCTTCTATGAGATTTACTGGCTTTGCCTCAGTTGTTGGAACCTCCTAGCTCTTCATAGGGCAAGATCATATCACATGCCCAACCTGACCACACTCATAGCACATCCTTATATCATACTATGGCCTAGATGGTCCTGTCATAGACACCAACTCATAACTATTAACCCAAACTGACATTACACTATGACCTCTCCCTTTGCTAAGAGACCATTGTGAATTCACTTGTGTCCTTGGCTCAGAAAAGGTCGACCTCTACTGTGACTGCTTCTATTATAGTGAAGAAAACCTCAGCTTCTTGAAACTTTCAAATGACGATCCTTGGGGCTGAGCATACCTCTTTGTGACACCAGCCTCTCTCCGCTCCATACTTGTCCTCTTTGTCCTCATTACAGACTCCAAGAAGGTAGAGAAGTTCTCTTTGATTTCCAAAGTAGATGCCATCCTTTCAAACTCAGAGTTCAAACCCTTCTCAAACCTTCTGATCCTCTCATGGTTCACAAACTTTGCCTAGAACTCCTACCAACTGACCACCTCTTGTGGTCTCTTCTCCTCCTCTATATCCCACCAATGGCCAACACTACCCTATAGAAGGTAGATCGCATGCTTCACCTTGTCCTCCTCATAGATGTTCAAGATAATGAATGCCTTTTCCAACTCTATCAACCACATATCCACATTTGTTGTATCCAATTTGACCTCGTACTTAGTGGCTCCCACTCACTTCAGTCCCTCTAATGTCTTCCCCAGTCCCGAAGATTCCACACTAGGAATGTGTGCCCTTGGTTGAGTTGCAGGCACCATGTCAGCCAGATGCGTAATCCTCACCATTAGCTATCCAAATACATACTAAAAGGTTAGATAAGCTGTGGTTAAAGGGTCAAATAGAGGTGGAATGGATTGTTATGGACCTATCTCAAGTACTCCTCTATCTGGTACATGTATCCTACCACCACCTCTTGGTGCTACAAAACTACTCTCTACATGCTCTTCATGTTTTCCAAAGATATCTACATAATCATAAACCATGGTCAAATGTGTTGGAATGTGTAAGAATAGACACATCGACCTAAGTCCTATGTCCTTGTAAACTCAATGAACCTAAGGTTGTGATACCACCAAATGTTACAACTCACCACACTAAACAATATTACTCAAAACCAAAACATTGATTTATCACTAATTAAGCATATTATCAAAAAGGCACAAAACTAAAACTAAATAAAATTTTTAAAAAATCCATAAGAAACACTTTTACTAAGGTTCAAGTGAAATATATATATATATATATATATATATATATATATATATATCCATACCAGGAAACTTTACAAGAGTTCAATTGACATAACCACAACATGTATACAAGAGGGGTGTTGTCCATATAATTACAAAATTTACATTATACGTGAATTAAAGCTTATAACCAAAAATTCTAGTTGATAAACACATAATGCAAAACTCCCCAACCCCAGACCTGAGCATATAGGGACGACTCTAGGACTCAATAAAACCAACCAACAATATGTCTCTACTAATCTGCATAATGTGCCTTCTCACTTTCAAGGTCCTGACTGCACCAACGATCCCCTGAAAGATATGGTAGCCCACAAGGTGAGACCCATGTTCTAATGGGAGATATAACTCCAATAACATCACTTTCTTACAAGTGTTAATTAATTTGAACAATTTAGGCATATATTATTAAATAGTTGATAGATTATGTAACTTGAATCAACATTTGGTGTATCTAGCATTTTAAGCACAATTGATTTCTCTTACCGCATTACAAATCATCCACAATTTAAAATAAATTAGGCAGGGATCATATCCAATATGATTCATCTAGTAATCCTAACAGTTATATTATACAACCAGATTATATAATTTATAAGCCCTGGGTAGTTTAAGGCATACCACTCAAACTACTAGTTGACCATTGTAAAGTTGAAATCAGCCTCGTATAAGATCTAGGATGACCAGAATCCTGAGATCTCTTCCCCTCAGTCAGTACAAGTCAATCATAGTGGCACATCAGTGATGAACCCTCCAGATTCATCTGCACAGTCGCCAATTCTAGGGATTTTGTTCCTCATATTGACTGATTTACCCTCGCTTTGGTTTACTTTGAGTGTTTCACTAATTCCTTGCAAATATTGCCTAAATAGTTCTAATTACTAGTATATTCGATGATATTATCTCTTACACATTCTCCTTTCCCTTTGCAGATCACTCGCAACCATCCGATCGAGATCCAACAGTTCCTTTTCATCCAACCACTAAGGAAAATCAAGAAACTCCATGCATACGGTCTCAAGAACGTTTGGATCTTCGCGGTCCCGAGACCGTTTGGATCCTCGCGGTCTCCATACCGTTTGGATCCTCGCGGTCTCAAGACCGTTTGGATCCTCGCGGTCTCAAGACCGTTTGGATCCTCGCGGTCTCCAGACCGTTTGGATCCTCGCGGTCTCAAGACAGTTTGGATCCTCGCGGTCTCAAGACCGTTTGGATCCTCGCGGTCTCCAGACCGTTTGGATCCTCGCGGTCTCAAGACCATTTGGATCCTCGCGATCTCAAGACCGTTTGGATCCTCGCGGTCTCAAGACCGTTTGCATCCTCGCGGTCTCAAGACCGTTTGGATCCTCGCGGTCTCAAGACCGTTTGGATCCTCGCGGTCCCAAGACCGATCGAAGGAAGACCGTTTGCTTATTATTGGAATATGAAGACCGTGAACCAATTGCCTTGGATGAGTCAAGACCGTTTGCTAAAAACACAGCAGCAATCTATTTAACGTTGCAAGCTACATGAAGATCGCATGGAGTTTTTAATCCAAAACCGCATGCAAGACCGTGATGAAAACCATTTAAAATAAGATACTCACATCAGCCACTCACGTGAAGCATGAGCAATGCAAAATGCATGGAGCATGGCATGAGTAAATCGTTGCTGATTGTTGAGATCGTGAGAACTATAAAAAAAAGCCAAAACGCATGAGCCAATGTGCTGGAAACCAACTTACTCATGTATAGATAAAAGGAAAAGCAACGCTGCGGGATATGAACGCATGTATGAGAAGAAGCAATGCTCCATTTGGTGGAATAATCACGTGCATGGAAATCAGCCAAACCGAATGGAGAAAAGCAAAGCAACCAAACCGTGTGAGCTGGTTGAAAAAGTCAAACCAATGAGGACCGAATGAGAGGGTGAATGCAGCGAGCAGCAAACCTTTTGGCTGAATAAAGTGATTCCCACGTGCATGATAGCAAGGAATTAAGATCGAGTGAGCTGATTTTGCAATTCACGTGAATAACCAACATGTGAATGACTTTGGCAAGACCGCGAGGAACGCATGACTATGCATGCAACCGAGACCGCGAAGTGCATGCAGCACTTTGTCAAAGCCAAGACCGAGAGAAGAACCAGCGCAAGACCGTGAGAAGAGCCAGACCGCGAGGCCAAGAAGAATAAGACCGCGAGGCCAAGAAGTGCAGACCGCGAGGCCAAGAAGTGTAGACCGCGAGGACTGAAGTGAAGACCGCGAGGCCAAGGAGAGAGACCGTGAAGGCTAAGTGATTAAGACCGCGAGGAATATTCACGTAGACCGTATGGAATTGCATACAAATGTAAACCGTTTGGGTAAGATATTTTTGGTCTGGAATCACACCAAAAATGTGAGAGCCAGCCCAGTGCCTATAAATAGGACCCCAAGGGTCCCCATTAGAATCCCATCTCACTACGGCCAAAAGCTGCCGGACTGGGACCAGTGCCGGAACGCCGCCAGATTGCCCGAGCACCGTTTCCGACCAAACTTCACCCACAGCCTCAGAATCCCATCCTGAGTCCAGATCCGGTGAGCAGCCAGTCCGGGCGCAGGTCTAGTAGGTTGTTCCATCACCATCTCACCATTGCTCACACCATAGCTCCACCTCATCCTACTTTTGCTATTCCGGAGGTTGACCCAAAGATCGAGGCGGAGAAACGGACGACATCGACCACGACGGAGCAGTCCCAGAGACTGCGACGATCTACACCGGGCTGTCACAGATCTACTCTTCTGCTCCGATGATGCTTTCTTTCTCTTTCTTTGTTGCTCCCTCTATGAGGAGCGAGTAGTTCCATCCACTGGGGTGCGGGGACTAGCCCCGCTGCCCGTGTTTTGTATCTTGTACTAAAAAGATGTTATCATTCCGTTTCAATACTAAATCGTTTCATACATGCTTGAATGTTGGCCGCGTTCTTGTATGCATCTATTGTCTTTCGTTGTGGTTTGTCTACGACCGCTCTTGAGACTCGAATACCGATTTAGTTTTGGTTTCTGGTGCGTGTACCCACCGCGCACCCGTTTTGGTATCTAGGAACGCTTTCTAAGGAGTGGAGTAAACTCACCTCCATCGTTGTACTTTTGTACTATGAAATGGAATCAGTTGACGTACAAAAGTGTGATCTTGACAGGTCGAGGAACACACTCTGAGGAGAGAGTGGTGCAAAGTACTTGACCATTCGTTCGAGAATGGATGACATTGCAACACTCTCACGTTCCTCGTAGCTATATCCTCGAAAGAGGGATAGTCTATAAGGATACTAATCGATTTGGTAATTATCGCTCGCTTGTTAAGTTTTCCGATGCACGTTTCACGAGGTCGAGTAAGATTTTCTCTTCGGAGACTGCATATCTTCATTGGCACGTAGATACGTACCGAATGAGAGTTACTCAACCCGTGAAGGATGTGTGCACCGCTCTTGTCCTATAAGACATCGGTTTTGTACAACATCCATGTATCTTGCTTACAAGTCTTGCTATGTTTGGTACAAGTACAATTCATGTGTAGTGGTGGCGAACACCTGCATCACCCCAGTGATCCATCATCATCTGCTAATCTTAGTTTTCAATCCTTAAACTAGTTTTTTTCTCTTGCCTTTACTTTTGCATGCTTTAGGTTAAATAACTCAAATCAAACTTCTGGTCTTAGATGATTAACTTAGATTGATACGAAACAAGAAAAAGACACTCAGTTTCTTAACGTTGTCCTTTGGGTTCGATCCTAAACCTGTACTATGATAAGGCTTCCACACTCTTGTGGGGTTGGAGCATTTATCTAGCACCAGTTGTAGGTAAACCTAGAGAGGACATTAACTCCCTAGGGTTTTTGGTGTATATTAGGACTTCCATTGGAAGAGTAATCTTTTGGTGTAAGTTCTAGCTCCATCAAAAAAATGGCGTCGTTGCCGGGGACAACGGTATAAGAATCGTCTTTTTCAAATTTTGTGTCGATTTAGGTTTCTCTAGGGTTTTCTTTTTCTTTTAAAAAACCTAAAAAGTAAAGGACTTAATCTTGCATATCATCTTGGATTTGAAGTGGTTGGTCAAACTTGATAAACTCTTTCTTTGATTTCAGGTACCAATTCTCTTCAAAATGAAGCAGTCAGTGCCACCAACTAATAGCTGTCAATTCTGTGGCGACTATTCTCATACATCGATCAACTGTTTCAACGTTCATCCTCACTACTTGATGGCCTTGCGTCAAGTAATCATGAATCGTATAGTCGGGAAACTCAGAGCAGCCACTCCATACAACTATGGATATAACGCAGGTTATATTCCATATCACCCCGGAGGCTACTACGAGAAACCTAACTATGTCGGATTTCAAGGCATAGACTACAATACAGGAGGGCAATTGGAAAGCAACTCACATCCATACTATGATGAAGGAAGCTATTATCAACATCAATCAAACAGGTGCCATGAAGAGCCTTTTCATGAAAATCAACACACATTGATGGAAGAACTACGTGCCCTACAAACATCGGTGGCTCAACAACTAGCTGATCAGACAGCCATGACCACGAAGTTGATAGCCGACCTTAATCAACTTACGCAACTTGTCAATGCTCCTGAGCAACATGTAGAACAGCCACAAAATTCAACTAAGCACATCTCTAGTCCACATGTTGCAATAAATTGTGATGATGATTACGAAATCATGTGGAATGTGCCTCCCAATGATTTTCAAGTGCCAGTACAGGGTGGGGAATCATCCTCAGAACCAATGACTGAACTCAAGGATGATACCTTCACCCCACCACAAGAAAAAGAATCATTCTTCGAGCCGAAGTCTGACCCGGATAATGACTCTTGCACTATGCTCTTAGATGAAAGAATGAGCAACCAATATGAAGATTTTCTTCAATTGGGAGATAAATTGGGAACAAATTTTAATGTTTATCCATCTTCTCCCCCCATAGACTCAGATCTGACCATACAGATTGAGGGACAATCATCAATGATTGACTCCCTATATGACAAATGTTCTTCAACTTCAACCGTCTTGTCGTTGAATTCCAATGAAGAAGGGTCTACGTAACACGAACTCTACACTCCTTCTCAGTCAGATATAGATGAATATGAGACTGATTCAGATGAGGAGACGTCTTTTATGCAAGAGACTCAAATGATTCCATTACTGGAAAAGGATTTGATTTGTCCTTATGGAGACATTTCTGATCATTCAGCTGATCTAGAAACAAACTTCGAGGACAGGACTGACCAAGATCCTGATCCGGAGACGGACCATACCACTCTCACTGATGATGAAACAGAATCAAGGGAGGATGAGGGGTCTCAAGATGACAATCCTATGACGGGTCCTTCCCATGAGATGACACCACCACAAGGAGTTCTGACGGAGCCAGTCCTCAAACAAGAACATGATTTTTCTATTGAATCTCCTTCTAGTCACTTGAACGATTTGAAAGTGCACCATGAAGAAAAACATGGACCATCTCTTGACTTTGGGACGGATTATGATTATTATCATAAACTTTTGTAATAACAAAAAGGACCCCAGGGATGACATCAAGCCACAAACCTATCCCTTTATAGCCACGCATCCCTATGAAGAAGCCCCCCTAACATTCATGAAACTAAGATTTATCCATTACCTGAGCTAGTTTCCATTCCTCTCATAGAAACTCTTCCCAAGCACTCAATTGAACTGGAGGAGTGTTATGAAGAAGAACTGGAACAACAATATATCAGTCCCAATATTGAAGAAATGGGTTCATCAAGGGATTTTAGCCCTCAAAATGATATGTCAGGGACTAATCCCTCTCATGAAGAGACATCACTGGAACTCCTATCTCAGGATCCCATGACTTCCTCACCCGAGCAAGAGTTCATTCTACCAGTCAAATCCTCTTCTAGTTACTTGGATGAATTAAGGATGTTCTATGAAGAAAACTCCGAACAAAACCTTGAAAAGAGGAACGACGCTCTTACCAAATTCAATATTGATAAAGATGATGATACTTCTCAAAATAATTCCTTTGAAGAAGAAACATCACCCTGGCCACCATATCCTACACAAGAAAACCCAGGTGATGAAATGAAGACGGAACCGGACCCACCACCTGATCCTAGACAGGAGGAAGTTCAAGTAGCCGACCCTCAATCAACTGCCCTAGATTTTGAAGAAAGTAGTTTTACTTTGAACTTCGAGGGTGCGCCACAACTGGAAGGCACAAGTGGGCATAACCTTGATTTCTCGCATAGACCTCCAGTTTCGACTGCTTATGTTCCACCTCCCTCGCTGATGGGGGAAGGTCTCTGGATTCTACTGGAAGGACAACGAGGTCAAAGTGAGGTGCATCCAAGTCATCTAGAAGATTCGTTCAAGTTACCACAACTTCCCAGCCAACAAGTTGTTCAGACCACTTCCTTATTTTCGGCACTAGCTATCGCAAGGCATCTTAGTCAGACCTTCTTCCAACTAAGAGGACCGCCTGGTTAACATCGCGCAACCCTTCCCCTCCACCTCGAATCTAATATTTGTTCAGAAATGAATGAATTTATGAGTTCGAGGTGGAGGGCGGGTGGTATGACTTTCACTCCACCCTCTATCTTTCTTGTTTCCTGCTTTTCCATTCTAGTTTATTTTTCGTAATTCTTTCTGCCTTTTTGTTAGTTTTCTAAATATAAAGCCTTTACCTAGTCGGCTTTTGCTTTACGAATCTGTGATCATCACCTCTTTTGCGTTGCAAATTTCTTGGAAAAGAATACTTAAAACTAGCCAATGCGTGTTTTTCATTTTGATTTGTCTATGAATCCTAATGTTATATCTCAAACAGGAAAAGATGATACACTTCAATAAGGCTGAGATAGATCAAATACACCACGCCTTTATCTGATTAATGGATCTGTTGTATGGATTTCTCGTTTGATGTTTCATCATGTCTCTTTTGGAGTAGAGTGTGATGGAGAATAGAGACCCGTCGCATGGAATCGCTAAGCAAACTGCATCATGATCCAAACTCTCTTCTACACTTCTTCTTTCATTTTCATACCCCTCTGTTCACTAACCATGCCAAAGTCTTAAGTTCGGTGTGGCACGCCACACTCCTTTCTAGTGAAAACTAGAACGTTGCTGAACTTTAAGTTCGGTGTGGTAAACCACACCTCTGCAAAACTCTAAGTTCGGTGTAGTACACCACACCCCTCTTTCCACTACCGCTTCTTCCATACCCCTCAATACATAACGGGGGTGTACCACCTTCTCAAAGAGTATACAATGATGTTTGTGCACATACCGAGGTCGGTGAAAAATCTACCCCGATTCCAAAAAGAGGCCTGGCAGCCCAAATATGAAAAAAAATCCAAAAATACCCTTTGACCTAAGCCAGGCGAGAAGGAATAAAAGCCAGAGTGTGAATAAAAACATGAGAGTTGTGCCCTGAATAAGGATAACCGATAAAGGTCTTGCCCGGCCGGTACATTAGCTGCCCTCATGAAGGCAGATGTGTCGTGACCGGTAGTGAGATCCTAAGGATCCAAAAATAACCCCTTACCTCCCCTCAAAGAGGTAAAAGAGCCAAAAGCCTTAAGCCAACCTATACACACTTCTGAGTTACCTTTAGAAAAAGAAAATAATCGAGTGTAAGGCTAAGCCAACCAGAGTTGTGCATAAATCATTCAAAGTATCTCGATGAGTCATTTAATTTTAAGAGTCTTAATTCAATCAGAGGAGAGACTTTTATCTTTTGATCACACCCCCATTCTCTCCTCTTTCAACACCAGTGACAGATCATATGCATTTTGTTGATTCTATGGGTCTGTCCAAAATCTCATAAAACTCTTTAAACATGACCGATGCAACAAAGAATGAGAAGGAAGTACTTCAGCAAAGTGAAATCAGAAACAAGGATATTATAAGATGTATTTCGTGATCTAAGGAAGCCTTGATGTTGTATCAATCTAAGCAACGAACAAATCTATCATATGACATAAGGATGAGGAAAACACATGAACAATTTCATTGGCCACTGTTTTAAGTTTTTCGTTCCTCGGGACGAGTAACGCTTAAGTTCGGTGTGGTGATGAATCCTCCAGATCCACCTTCAGTCACCAATTCAAAGGAGTTTTTAACATTTTTGCCCTAATTTTGTTTTGTCTCATTTTCCCTTTTCTCTTTTCTCGTGAAAATTCTGACACTCACATGCAGATGAGGTAATTACGAGACGAACGAGCTTTTTGTCGACTATCTTAAGTTTTTCTCCGTTCCTCGGGACGAGTAACGCTCAAGTTCGGTGTGGTGATGAACCCTCCAGATTCATCTGCACAGTCGCCAATTCTAGGGATTTTGTTCCTCATATTGACTGATTTACCCTCGCTTTGGTTTACTTTGAGTGTTTCACTAATTCCTTGCAAATATTGCCTAAATAGTTCTAATTACTAGTATATTCGATGATATTATCTCTTACACATTCTCCTTTCCCTTTGCAGATCACTCGCAACCATCCGATCGAGATCCAACAGTTCCTTTTCATCCAACCACTAAGGAAAATCAAGAAACTCCATGCATACGGTCTCAAGAACGTTTGGATCCTCACGGTCCCGAGACCGTTTGGATCCTCGTGGTCTCCAGACCGTTTGGATCCTCGCGGTCTTAAGACCGTTTGGATCCTCGCGGTCTCCAGACCGTTTGGATCCTCGCGGTCTCAAGACCGTTTGGATCCTCGCGGTCTCCAGACCGTTTGGATCCTCGCGGTCTCAAGACCGTTTGGATCCTCGCGGTCTCAAGACCGTTTGGATCCTCGCGGTCTCAAGACCGTTTGGATCCTCGCGGTCTCAAGACCGTTTGGATCCTCGCGGTCCCAAGACCAATCGAAGCAAGACCGTTTGCTTATTATTGGAATATGAAGACCGTGAACCAATTGCCTTGGATGAGTCAAGACCGTTTGCTAAAAACACAGCAGCAATCTATTTAACGTTGCAAGCTGCATGAAGATCGCATGGAGTTTTTAATCCAAAACCGCATGCAAGACCGTGATGAAAACCATTTAAAATAAGATACTCACATCAGCCACTCACGTGAAGCATGAGCAATGCAAAATGCATGGAGCATGGCATGAGTAAATCGTTGCTGATTGTTGAGATCGTGAGAACTATAAAAAAAAGCCAAAACGCATGAGCCAATGTGCTGGAAACCAACTTACTCATGTATAGATAAAAGGAAAAGCAACGCTGCGGGATATGAACGCATGTATGAGAAGAAGCAATGCTCCATTTGGTGGAATAATCACGTGCATGGAAATCAGCCAAACCGAATGGAGAAAAGCAAAGCAACCAAACCGTGTGAACTGGTTGAAAAAGTCAAACCAATGAGGACCGAATGAGAGGGTGAATGCAGCGAGCAGCAAACCTTTTGGCTGAATAAAGTGATTCCCACGTGCATGATAGCAAGGAATTAAGATCGAGTGAGCTGATTTTGCAATTCACGTGAATAACCAACATGTGAATGACTTTGGCGAGACCGCGAGGAACGCATGACTATGCATGCAACCGAGACCGCGAAGTGCATGCAGCACTTTGTCAAAGCCAAGACCGAGAGAAGAACCAGTGCAAGACCGTGAGAAGAGCCAGACCGCGAGGCCAAGAAGAATAAGACCGCGAGGCCAAGAAGTGCAGACCGCGAGGCCAAGAAGTGTAGACCGCGAGGACTGAAGTGAAGACCGCGAGGCCAAGGAGAGAGACCGCGAAGGCTAAGTGATTAAGACCGCGAGGAATATTCACGATAGACCGTATGGAATTGCATACAAATGTAAACCGTTTGGGTAAGATATTTTTGGTCTGGAATCACACAAAAAATGTGAGAGCCAGCCCAGTGCCTATAAATAGGACCCCAAGGGTCCCCATTAGAATCCCATCTCACTACGGCCAAAAGCTGTCGGACTGGGACCAGTGCCGGAACGCCGCCAGATTGCCCGAGCACCGTTTCCGACCAAACTTCACCCACAGCCTCAGAATCCCATCCTGAGTCCAGATCCGGTGAGCAGCCAGTCCGGGCGCAGGTCTAGTAGGCTGTTCCATCACCATCTCACCATTGCTCACACCATAGCTCCACCTCATCCTACTTTTGCTATTCCGGAGGTTGACCCGAAGATCGAGGCGGAGAAACGGACGACATCGACCACGACGGAGCAGTCCCGGAGACTGCGACGATCTACACCGGGCTGTCACAGATCTACTCTTCTGCTCCGACGATGCTTTCTTTCTCTCTCTTCTCTTTCTTTGTTGCTCCCTCTATGAGGAGCGAGTAGTTCCATCCACTGGGGTGCGGGGACTAGCCCCGCTGCCCGTGTTTTGTATCTTGTACTAAAAAGATGTTATCATTCCGTTTCAATACTAAATCGTTTCATACATGCTTGAATGTTGGCCGCGTTCTTGTATGCATCTATTGTCTTTCGTTGTGGTTTGTCTACGACCGCTCTTGAGACTCGAATACCGATTTAGTTTTGGTTTCTGGTGCGTGTACCCACCGCGCACCCGTTTTGGTATCTAGGAACGCTTTCTAAGGAGTGGAGTAAACTCACCTCCATCGTTGTACTTTTGTACTATGAAATGGAATCAGTTGACGTACAAAAGTGCGATCTTGACAGGTCGAGGAACACACTCTGAGGAGAGAGTGGTGCAAAGTACTTGACCATTCGTTCGAGAATGGCTGACGTTGCAACACTCTCACGTTCCTCGTAGCTATATCCTCGAAAGAGGGATAGTCTATAAGGATACTAATCGATTTGGTAATTATCGCTCGCTTGTTAAGTTTTCCGATGCACGTTTCACGAGGTCGAGTAAGATTTTCTCTTCGGAGACTGCATATCTTCATTGGCACGTAGATACGTACCGAATGAGAGTTACTCAACCCGTGAAGGATGTGTTCACCGCTCTTGTCTTATAAGACATCGGTTTTGTACAACATCCATGTATCTTGCTTACAAGTCTTGCTATGTTTGGTACAAGTACAATTCATGTGTAGTGGTAACGAACACTTGCATCACCCCAGTGATCCATCATCATCTGCTAATCTTAGTTTTCAATCCTTAAACTAGTTTTTTTCTCTTGCCTTTACTTTTGCATGCTTTAGGTTAAATAACTCAAATCAAACTTCTGGTCTTAGATGATTAACTTAGATTGATACGAAACAAGAAAAAGACACTCAGATTCTTAACGTTGTCCTTTGGGTTCGATCCTAAACCTGTACTATGATAAGTCTTCCACACTCTTGTGGGGTTGGAGCATTTATCTAGCACCAGTTGTAGGTAAACCTAGAGAGGACATTAACTCCCTAGGGTTTTTGGTGTATATTAGGACTTCCATTGGAAGAGTAATCTTTTGGTGTAAGTTCTAGCTCCATCAATCAGCTCAAATAATAAACAACTGTAACAAATGGAAACCTAGCCTCTTGACCCTGATTATATGTTTTGGAGGATAGTTAACTTGGTTCTTTGGGTTTAGCCAAACAAGGATAAGGATATGCACATTAGTAGTATAATTGAAATCTTAACATGTTAATGCATGATGTTCTCACATTAATCTTAGGACAATAAGGGACACATCAAATATGTCACATGAAGTAATATAAAATATGTGCAAATAGTCACACATAATTCTTTTTGTGATAATATTAGGTTGTGGAACATAATGGAATAAGCAATAGTGATAATAATGAGATAATGTGTTAATAATGGCTACATATATTAATTGTGATGCAATTCATTAAAAGAAATCCCAAAAGTAGAATCTAAGTTAAGAATTGTGTTCATTGGGTCCCAACTGCCTTGGGAGTCAAGTTTCACATTATTTACATAATAATAATTAGTTTAATTTATTTTGGAAAGATAAGATCTAAGTTTCCCCCCAAAATATCAAATAAAATATTAAATGACTCCAAAAAAAAGGAAAATAGTCTTAGATTCATAATCTACACCTTAAAATATGCCTTTGGGTGAATTTTCACTCAATTTGGAGAATATTTGATTAAAAGATGAAATTCAGAGAGAGAAAGTATGTAGAACCTTCAAAATATTAAATAAATGTACAAACAACTGCAACATATAAAATTGATGGCAAATTCATATCGAACATACTTAATGTGACTTGTGGATGAAGTTTCATCAAATTGCATAATCCTAATATCATTAATGCATGTGGAAAGAGAAAATAGGATTTGGTTTATTTAACACATAAAAATTTCTCAAAAGGCAAATCTAATTATATAATTGGAATCTACATGCCTTAATTGGCCTCTGTACAAAATTTCATATAATTTGGATAATGTTTGGAACTTTAATCGAAGAGAGAGAAGGAAAATTTATCTAATAAAACTTTAGATTTAATCAGAATATTTTTCTATCACGCTAAAGTCGGTCTTTGTTTTGATGCACATATTGATCGTTGTGTTAGTTTTTAGATCAGATGGCTACAAAGTTGTCTCCTACATTGGGTAGGAGACCGAGTTAGTCACACACAAAAATTGTATTGGATATTGCCTGATATCTCTCTCCATGCCACAGTTTTTCATGAAATCACTCCCATCGTGATCGGGAGAATATTCATGACCTTCCTATCCCTAAAACTTCTTCTTTCCCTCACTATTTTGGAAACCCCTAATACCCCTTATACACCTCTTCTTTCGGGAGCCTCTAAGGGTAACCCTAAGTATATAAGGGGTATCCTGAACTTTGAGGATCCCTTGGCTTTTCTCCTCTGCCCTCAATTTCATCTCTTGTACATTGAACCGCCACGGTGAGCCTAGATTTTATCCTTTGAGTTTCTATCTCGGTGGCGGCATTCTTGACCATTTCGGTCAAGTATGGGTCCTCACCATCCTGGGATATCCACCTAGGTGCGAAGTAGGCTTGGAGGCGTGCCCATGGTGTGTAACTCTCTATCGAACTTGCGTTTGTGTTGTTCTCTAGAGCTACACCAGCGGTGCAATCTGGACACTCCCCTGGCCTATACATCACATGGGGAGGTTCGAGGTGATCATGTGAAGCAGTTTCAACTTCAGGCTCATCTTCATTCTCTATAAATTCCTTTGCTTTTTGTCCCTTAGTTTCTCATCCTTCTTCATATATGTTTGAGGCCCCAAAGCTTTATGCTCATCCTGGCTTGCTCTTTTTGCAGGGTCTGGGATTTTGAATTCAGTTTGTCTTGGTGAAGTCAGAAGTAGCTACGGTTTCCCTTTGGTTTGATGCATTTAAGTTTTTCTCCTTGGCTGCTTCATGTACTGGCTCTTGTCTCATGCCAGTAATGGCGGAGGTGCATTAGGAACTTCAGGTTGTCGAACTGACTGTTTCTTGGCTCGCCAGGTTCAGAGAGGAACTTGGAAGGTGACAATCATCTCCAGTGTCATCGTCTGGAGGTGTTTGAGGTTTTGGATCACAAATTTGAGCTTCTCAAGCTCTAGTTTCTCACATATAGGTGGAAGAACCATCTTCTTGAATGATTCCCATGACTGCCATCCTTCCCCTTTTGTTTTTTATTTTTCATATATGGGGTATTCTCATCTTTTCACAGTTATTTGATTTGCTTTTGGTTCTGAAGCAACAAGCTCATTTGTCTAAGTGGTCAAATGAGTTGGCCAACCCTGATTGGGCCAACTCGGACCGCACGGCTCGCTCCTTCTCTCTTTTTCTCTCGCATGTGTTTGGCTGGCGTGGAAAATTTTGATTGGTCAATTTTCCAAAATTCGTAACTAATTATCTATAGATCAGAAAAATCAAATCAAATATGTTCCAAAATCAAAAAATATGGGATTTCTAATGGTACATGTTTTCTTACCAAAAAATAATGTTGGAAATATGTGATTTTAATGGATTTTTCCTAAATAAATAATAACTTGCAAAATTCATAACTAAATATATATAAGTTAGAAAAATATAATAAAATATGTTTTGGACTCATAAAAAGGTAACCTAAAATATGGTATGGTTTTGATAACCTAAATCACATATAAAGAAAAAGGGTAATTTTTAGGGTTTGAATAATTAATGTGAAATTGACCTAAAATCTACATATATGCTTAATAGGTTCTTTGGAGGTCTAGACTTGGATCTAGAAGTGACTTTCGACTTGTATAGACTCTAGAGTTAGGTATGTTTGCATTCTCAATTATTCTTTTGAGCAATTAACCTATCTTTCTTCATTATCTTAGTCCTATGGACATTAGCATATACACAATGTCTTTTTCTTTTGAAAATTATGATTCACGTGAAGTGCCCTACTTGTTATTGATCTTATAATCATGGATATTCTTTTGGACTCTTATATTATGCTTTGTTCATGTTGGAAATACATATGGTGACATGTGATGTCTTTTGCCCACTTCTGAGGTGGATGTTTATGTTGTCGATTAGTATGATGGCAACTTTTGTATAATCTGACTATACCGTTTACTTCCCTCTACATTAAACATGATATGTGATTCAGTATCACTAGAGTAGTGTAATTGCATTGGTTCTTGGGTAGTATGCCCCTTTTATTATTGGGATGGAGGTAGTGGTGCCCCATATACGGGTTTTAAATTTGTGACGTTTGGCCCACTTTTATATATTGGGAGTTTGGCAGTATGTCATACTCTATCAGGTTTCAAGTTTGTGAGACGTGGCCGCCTTTTTCTTTATTTTATTCTGGGTCTATGTTTATCTCACATGCATGCAGGTTGATGATTATGGGGTGCGTGCCTTAATTTGTTGTATGTGCTTGTATGGCACGATTTTATTTGTTTGATTATGGCAAGTATCTCCTTCTTGTTGTTTTTTCCTTTTATGCCCTTTTGTGTAGTCCTTGTCTTTTCAATGGGAATCCCTTTATATTTGTTGTCCTTTATTCCATATATTTCTCAATTTCCTTTTTAGTACGCACATACCAACCTTTGTTGATGTCATCTATTTTCTCTTCTTACTGACGTATGCTTCCAACCCTAGGTGAAGGGCATGGAGGACATGGCATAATGATATGGACCTATCTTAAGGAGTTAAAGCTTGGAGACAAAGTTGTTATAGTTTAGACTTCCCTCTGTCTGGATGGTTATGTTGTATCATGTAAACCCTATGTGGGAGATTAAGATGTACTTTTGTAATCACTTGGAAAGTTGATTATAGTCATGATTTTTATTCTGTTGCTATACTTTGGTTGTTTTGAATACCATTAAATAAAATTTGAAAATTTTACACCCACTCCAAGATACCTTATGGATGCGTTTGGATTGGAGGTTCTATCGTTCAAATTTTTAGTAGGGAGCAGTTCCCCTATGGGATCCCACTCCTTACAACATGGTATCAGAGCCCATGGTAGTCGAAATCTGACTATTTTAATTTTGTCTCCCTAATTAGAACCTTTACCTTGCATAGTTTCCCTCTAAGTGAGATGTTCACCCTAGAATAGTTTCCCTCTAAGTGAGATGTTCACCCTAGAATTGATCTATGTTAAAAATGTGATGAGGTTTTAGGAGATCTTACCCTATCATATAGGTTTATTATAATTTGTATCTCTTGATGCTATGAGGTTTGTCTTGAGGATGCAATTAGGTTGAGGAGGTAATAGGATGAAGAGATCTTATTATGGATATATTGTTACTTGGTTTTCACATTTAATTTTGGCCAACTTGTTGATTTTACTTTGCAATGTTTCTTATCGACAAAAAATATTTTCATTAAACTACTATATGTACAAAAAAATTCTCTGATTTTCTCAATGATTTCTTGAACAAAGTCACAATGAAGAGATATGTGAAGTTTTAGTGGAGAAACCCTAGAATTCGATGGCATAGAATCCTAACCCCAGTTTTAAAGAAGTGACTAGGGATATGTGAGATAATATTAAGGTGTAGTGTACCTACCCTTTGTATCGTATGACTTTTTGGATCTTAGGATTGATAGGTTATAGACACGAGGACCTAAAACTCAACCCTAGATGGTATGACTATTACTTGGATACATGAACAACATAAATCTTTAAAAATTTCACAACTAAAAGATATGTGGGTAACCATAAATGTTAGTTTGACTTGTTAGGTTAAACCTTTTAAGGGGTAGAGAGTAGTTGGTTCGTTGATGTTTGGATCAATAGATTTTGAGGATAAAATCATTTTAAGGGGTTGAGTGCTGTAACGAACTGAAACCTAGCCTCTTGACCCTGATCATATGTTTTGGAGGATAGTCAACTTGGTTCTTTGGATTTAGCCAAACAAGGATAAGGATATGCACATTAGTAGCATAATTGAAATCTGAACTGTTAATGCATGATGTTCTCAAATTAATCTTAAGCCAATAAGGGACACATAAAATATGTCACATGAAGTAATATAAAATTCATGCAAATAGTCACACATAATTCTTTTTGTGATAATATTAGGTTATGGAACATAATGAAATAAGCAATAGTGATAATAATGAGATAATGTGTTAATAATGGCTACATATATTAATTGTGACATAATTCATTAAAATAAATCCCAAAATTAGAATCTAAGTTAAGAATCGTGTTCTTTGGATCCCAATTGCCTAGGGAGTCAAGTTTCACATTGTTTAATAATAATTAATTTCATTCATTTTGGAAAGAGAAGATCTAAGGTTTCACCAAAATATCAAATAAAGTATTAAATGACTCCAAAATAGGAAAATAATCTTAGATTCATAATCTACACCTTAAAATATGCCTTTGGGTGAATTTTCACTCAATTTGGAGAATATTTGATTAAAAGATGAAATCAGGAGAGAGAAAGTATGTAGAACCTTCAAAATATTAAATTAATGTAAAAACAACTCAATATGTAAAATTGATGGCAAGTTTGTATCCAACATACTTAATGAGACTTGTGGATGAAGTTTCATCAAATTTGCATAATCCTAATATCATAAATTCATGAGGAAAGAGAAAATAGGATTTGGTTTATTTAATACATAAAATGTTCTCAAAGGGAAAATCTAATTGCATAATCAGAATTTGCATACCTTAATTGGCCTCTGCACAAAATTTTGTGTAATTTGGATAATGTTTGGACCTTTAATTGAAGAGAGAGAAAAGGAAAATTTATTTAATAGAACTTTAGTTTTAATCGGAATATTTCTCTATCATGCTAAAGTCGGTCTTTGCTTTGTTGCATGGATTGATCATTGTGTTAGTTTTTGGATCGGACGACTACAAAGTTGTCTCCTACATTGGGTAGGAGACCGAGTTACTTGCGCACAAAAAATATAATGGATATTTCCTGATATCTTTCTCTCCACGCCACGGTTTTTCAGGAAATCACTCCCATCGTGACCGGGAGAAGATTCATGACCTTCCTATCCCTAAAACTTCTTCTTTCCCTCCCAATTTTGGAAACCCCTAATACCCCCTTCTACACCTCTTCTTTTGGGAGCCTCTAAGGGTAACCCTAAGTATATAAGGAGTATCTTGAGCTTCGAGGATCCCTTGGCTTTTCTCCTCTGCCCTCAATTTCATCTCATGTACATTGAACCGCCACGGTGAGCCCAAATTTTATCCTTCGAGTTTTTGTCTCAGCGATGGCATTCTTGACCATCTCTATCAAATTGTGTGGGTCCTCACCATCCTGGGATATCCACCTTGGTGCAGAGTGAGCTTGGAGGCATGCCCATGGTGTGTAACTCTCTATCGAACTTGCTTTTTTGTTGTTCTCCGGAGCTTCACCAGTGGTGCAATCTGGGCACTCCCCTAAACCATACATCACATGGGGAGGTTTAAGGTGATCATGTGAAGCAGTTTTGACTTCAAGGTCATCTTCATTCTCGGTAAATTCCTTTTCTTTTCGTCTTTTAGTTTCTTGTCCTTATTCCTGTATGTTTGAGGTCCCAAAGCTTTATGCTCATCCTGGCTTGCTCTTTTTGTCGGGTATGGGGTTTTGACTTTGGTTTGTCTTGGTGAAGTTAGAAGTAGCACTAGTTTCCCTTTGGTTTGATGCCTTTAAGTTTTTCTCCTTGGCTGCTTCATGTACTGGCTCTTGTCTCAGGCCAGTAATGCTAGAAGTGCATTAGGCGTTGCAGGCTGTCAAACTGGATGTTTCTTGGCTCGCCAGGTTTGGAGAGGAACTTGGAAGGTGACAATCATCTCCATTGTCGTCTAGCAGTGTTTGAGGTTTTGTAACGTGAATTTGAGCTTCTCAAGCTCTAGTTTCTCATGTATAGGTGGAAGAACCATCTTCTTGAATGATTCCGGTGACTGTCCTCATTTCCCTTTTATTTTTTATTTTTCATATCAGGTGTATTCTCATCTTTTTGTAGTTATTTGCTTTGCTTTTAGTTCTTAAGCAACAAGCTAAGTTGGCTAGCCCATATTGGGCCAACTCAGACCGCGTGGCCCGCTCCTTCTCACTTTTTCTCTCACAGATGTTTGCCTGACGTGGAAAATTTGGATTGGTCGGTTTTCCAAAATTCATAACTAATTATCTATAGCTCAGAAAAATAAAATAAAATATGTTCCAAAATCAGAAAATATGGGCTTTCTTACGGTACATGTTTTGTTTCCAAAAGCTAATGTTGGAAATATGTGATTTTAATGGATTTTTCCTAAATAGATAATAACTTGCAAAATTCATGACTAAATATATATAAGTCAAAAAAAATATAATAAAATATGTTTTGAACTCACATAAAGGTAACCTAAAATGTTGTACGGTTTTGATAACCTATATCGCATATAAGAAAAAGGATAATATTTAGGGTTTGACTAATCAATGTGGAATTGACCTAAAATCTACATATATGCTAAATAGATTCTTTGGAGGCCTAGACTTGGATCTAGAAGTGACTTTGGACTTGTATAGACTCTGAAGTGAGGTATGTTTGCATCCTCGATTATTCGTTTGAGCAATTAACCTATATTTATTCATTCTCTTGGTCCTATGGACATTAGCCTATACACAATGTCTTTTTCTTTTGAAAATTATGCTTCATGTGAAGTACCCTACTTGTTATTGATCTTGTGATCACGGATATTCTTTTGGACTCTTATACTATGCTTTGTTCATGTTGGAAATCCATATGATGACATGTTATGTCTTTAAAAGGATTTAAAGCTTGGAGACAAAGTTGTTATGGTTTAGAGTTCCCTCTATCTGGATCCTTATGTTGTATCATGTAAACCCTATGTGGGATATTAAGATGTACTTTTGTAATTACTTGGAAAGTTGATTATAGTCATGACTTTTATTCTGCTGTTATACTTTGGTAGTTTTCAATACCATTAAATAAGATCTGAAAATTTTACACCCACTCCAAGATACCTTATGGGTATGTTTGGATTGGAGATTCTATTATTAAAATTTTTAGTAGGGAGTGGTTCCCCTCTGGGATCCCACTCCTTACAACAACCTAGTTTGTCCTGGTACACAGGATACAATACTAGAAACCAGGGTATACAACCCTTAAACCCTAGTTATGATTGCATCCACCCTTAATTACCTCATCATTCAAGCATGTCTTTGACCACTCTATAAAACCTTGGATCAAGATGACATGGATATACCCTCACTGCATGATAAAATCCAATTTTATGGATGTATCTTGCCTAATTTTGTCATGATTTCCTCCCATTTGACAATTTTGCTTTAACTTCCTTACATTTTGTTCATTTTTACCATTCATATCTTGATCCATGGCTAACTACTCATTTCCATGTAGGGAACTCGTCAAAGGATGGCTTTTACCCTTAACTGATTCCCCATTAATTCCCACAACTGATGGTCAACTTCATCTTTCAATACACAAAGAGAATCATTGAGTTATTCATCGAACTGATTGTCCATCGGTCCTCATGATTGGTAGCCTCCAGGAAAAAAGGTGAATGTATAGCCATCAAAAGTGGTGGAACTGACAACCATTGGTTTACACGACCGATGGTAGCATGAATATAACACTTCTGTTGACTAGCCTAAAGACGGTCATCTTCTAATGGTTGGACTTGAAGACACATCTACTCATGGACCGCTTGGGGAGACTTCCCCCGATGGCTAGGTAAACCCACCTTTACTGATGGTGTGTCTGCTTATGCCTCACCTGATGGCTGATTCAACCCTATTTTAGGGCTTCATCTTGTGTTATTTTGCATTTGAATCACATCTATACCTATTAGATTACATGTTACTTCTCCCAATATGCATATTTGTGTAAAATGCACTTATGGGACATTATTTGCGTGTTTTTCAGGCATTTGGACCATGCTTGATGGAAGAGAGAGAGAAGGAGTGATCCTAGGATCTCCCCACCCTTAGAGAGACCCAAAGTGAAGCCTGATGCTCCCTCAACCTACCCCTAGTGGCCAAAGATCCATTGAAGCAAAGATGTCCAAGAAAATCCAAAGAACAAAGTCAAAGTGCTGATTCAAAACCCAACACGGCCATGGTACCATAGAACGGTCATGCTAGTTTGCTTGCAAATCAACAGAGACACCCTCCATTAAAGATAGAATCACCACAGTCGTGCCACCCAAAACGGTCGTGGTGAACTAACTCAGAACGGCAATGCTACCCAACACACCCATGCTAGCTGAAGGCATAACGGGTGTGCTCATCGGAACGACCTCCTCTCAAACTCTACCACCAAAATCGTGCTACCCAACATGGTCATTCTACCTATCACCCACCACAACCATGCTACCCAGCATGGCCATACTACCAGCCTCCATTCCACCACATCAACCAGTGATTTTGCCTCTTTCTTAGAACGGTTGTTCCCCACCGTGGTAGCACGACCGTTCTACCTAGCACCCACCATGGCCATGCTGCCTAGCACGGCCGTGCTACCAGCCTCCATTCCACCTCATCAACCTGTAATTTTGCCACTTTCTTAGAACAGTCATTCCCCACCACCATGGTCATTCCACTCATACCCCCACCATGGTTGTGCTACCCACAAAACCCAGCCACTTTTTCCACTTTTTTTCCATACTACCCCTACTTAACCTAGTGCTTCCCCCACACCTATATATACCCATGTGGCGGGTGGAGGCTGGGGTTATCCAACCTAAAGCTACCCTACAACCACTCTAGCCTCCCCATTTCATCCTCCATCCATTCCCACCTCATTTCACCTCCATTTCACCATTTCCACCATCAAAACCCTACTTTCCACCCATTTCCACCATACATCCATGCCATTCACCTACCTTAGAGGAGGGAGATCGAGCTACATCTGCTAGGAGGTGGAGAAATAGGAGTCTTCACCGAGCTCATCATGGTTTTTCACTCCTCTACTCATTCTTTCTCCTTTCTTTTTGTATTTTTCATTTCCATGAGTAGCTAGGCCTCTTTTGGTGGGTTGTTTGTGGTGTAAAATGTTACTTTGATACCATGTTGGGGAAAATGATATGTAAACTTTGTAATTCCATTTGTTAATGATTATGTTCGATTTCTATCTCATTCTCCATGGATTGCTTGTTGTTTTATGTGTGAAATCACTTAGGAATTTAGGAAAATTGATTATATGTGTGAATTTTGGGATTTGCCCCTAGGTCCAATTCTTGGATCCCTAGGTTGCCTCCCATATTCCTACATCCTAATCAATCTCCCTAAGCCTAAGTGAGAGATCTAAGTAGCTATATTAGGTGACTCTAGTGCAATTAGCACGGAGCCTTCTCAAGGCTAGAATATGGGGGAATTGGGGTCCAAAACCCTAATTTCACCTCCCCATTACTACCCTCGGGCCCTAATTGTCCTAGGAATGTCTAATCTAGAAACCTAGACTTGACTAGACTCTAATTGAATTGAACATAATCCCTAACCCAATTGAGCCTTGCAAGGGTAGTAGGAAGTGTTAGGGACTAGTTCCCCTATACACAATCTAGCATATCCATGGCTAGTCAATAGCTTAGGTTAATTCATTAGACTCTATCTTGTTGTTTGGTTTGGATAATATAAATGGGATCATAATGTTTATATATCACCCCCCAACTTAAGTGATAAGTGCATCCTCTAAACAGCCCACACCTTCCTTAATTATTTTAAAACCCTAGTTTTCATCATGCTTAGCTAGTGTTAGTTTAGTTAGCTCTCTTCTTGCTTAGTTAGCTTCTTGCCCTATTTGTGCCTTGTTCTTGCTAGTTTAGCTCTTTAATTGTTCTTTTGATCTTCTTTTGTATCTTAGTGTAATTTGCCTTTTCATACCTAGTTTAATCCTTTCTTGCTTGTTTAGCTTTAATCTAGTCTAGGGTTAACTTAGATTTCATTCTTGCCTTTAATTGCTTGTTTGATCACCAGTGTAATCAATCAAAACAACCTTTAAACCCTTAACCCTAGTCTCTATAGTAGGAACCTAGCCAAACTGACCTATCTCTAGTGCCCCCTTTTCTCCCTGTGGATCGACCCTATACTTACCGCCCTCCTATACTACAACATGACCCCGTGCGCTTGCGGGTGTATTTCTTTTATTAGAAGTAGGTGTGTTAGTTAGGTTTATAATTTTTGAAAGTGAATCCACCATGTGTTCTGATCTCATGGGGCGCATCTAGTCGAGTCTAATCGGCTAGTGTGTAGCACCTCTAGCGGAAGCACCAAGCTTTCTGGCATCATTGTCGGGTAGAAATGCACTCGGCCTAGCTAGTTAGTTTTGCTTTGACTTTTCCTACTGCCCTCATCATTGCTATTCTTTATTCATTATTCCTTGCATTCATTGTGTATATTGGTTTACTAACTTTCTTTCTTTTATTTGGTTGTGCCTTGTGCATGTTACAAGCCATTCGGGAGGAAACAAGATGGAAGGCCAAAATGCACCTCACAAGCCGCTTCAAGACTACTTCATGCCTATCAACTATAAATCACCAATTGCTAGCAGGGTTGATCAAATGCCAGGGGAGCAATTCTCTATTCCTCCAGGTCTCCTTGGGCTCCTTCCCATCTTCTACTGTTCAGAGAGTTAGAACCCCTACAAGCACTTAGACTCCTTTCTTGAAGTATGCTCCACCTTCAGGACACCGACGGCTAGTGATGATACAATCTGGTTGACCTTGTTCTCCTTTTCCCTCAAAGATAGAGTTAAAGATTGGTATGACTCAAGAAGGGACATAATGAGTTGGGAAACAATGAAGAATACCTTCTTGAGGCAATTCTGCTCTATAGTAAGGTTAACACAAATGTGGCATGTCGTGACAAGTTTTAGCCAAATGGGCAATGAGCAGTTTCATAATGCATGGGAGAGATTTAAGAAGCTTTTGAGAGAGTTCCTGCACCATGAGATTCCTTTGTGGCAATTAGTTCAATCATTCTACTCTGGTTTGTCTCTAAAGGACCGAGATATAGTGGATTCCTCTTATGGAGGAGTTTTCATGGCTAGGCCACTTAAGGAGATATGGCCTTTATTTGAGCGATTGGCTAAAGGATCAAGAATTCAAGCTTCTAGCATGTTGAATGAAAGGGGGTATGCCTTTGGTGTGACACCTCCTACTCATGATGATTCAAGCCTACAAGTGATGAAGATTCTTGGTGGCATGGTGAGCTTCATGAAGAACCAGGTGACAAATGTTCCTTGCCACCTGGTCAATTCTATTGAGTTCTATGGTGAGGAAAGTGAGACACCTCACTCCTATAGCTATCAAGAGACACAAAGTCCAAAATATAGCTCAAGGTTTGAGGAAGAGGTTCTCTCTAGATTGAAAATATGTGATGATGTTAAAAAAGATGTTGCAAGGCTAGAGGAGAAAGTAGAGCAGCTATCTTCCATAATTTCTCTCCAAGAAGAAAAGTTATCTTCAAAACCCATCATGAGCTACAATGAAGCAAGTAGACCCATGTCATATTCTCAAGTTTTCTATAATTCACCTCCCATGCAAGTGCAGACCATCTACCATTTTCAAGGCGATTCCAAGCCTTATACTCCACCTACCCCTCCATCACCACCTTTTTCCCAACAATTCACCTTCCAAACTCAATTTCCCCCTCCACCTCAATTTCAACCTCAAGTGTCACCTCCACCTCCTCTACAACCACAACTATCTCCCCCTCTCCACCACGAGTAAGGAAGTGTTGTGACCGTTCTAAGGAGTGGGAAATCTCTTGAGTAGCCCGCAAGTCAAAGAAAGGTTGATAAAGCAAAGCAAAGGCAGCCAAGTGGTGATATTGTGATTGAAATTGTCGAAGATGACTCAGTGACACATCATGTTGATTTTGGGATACCATGTGCTCCACCTCATGCTCCATGTACAAGTCCCACGATCCCTGCTATTCTGCCTCATGTGCATGCAAGTACATCAAAAACTAGTGATCCTCCATTCATTGAAGCACTAGATGAGCCACCGAAATTTAAGAGGAGGCAAAAGCACAATGTTGATATTCTTGAGGTGTTTCACTAAGTGAAGGTGAACATTCCACTCTTGGATGTTATTAAGAAGATCCCATCATATGCCAAGTTCCTCAAGAATCTATGCACTGTGAAGAGAAGGTTAACGGGGAGAATACCAAAGAAAGTGAAGTTGACTGAGCAAGTGATCTCCATCATACAACATTCACTTCCCGTAAAGAGAAAAGACCCAAGAGCCCAACGCATACCTATCTATATTAGGGGACATCACATAGACAGGTCCTTACTTGATTTGGGATCTAGTGTGAATTCGATGTCATATAATTTCTATGTTGAGTTGGGCTTAGGCAAGTTGAAGTCGGCACATTGCACTCTCCAATTGGCCGATAGGTCCATAAAAGTGCCTAGGGGTAGAGTTGATGATGTCTTGGTGATGATAGATAAAGAGGAAGGCCCAGTGTTCCCAGTGGATTTCATTGTACTTGATATGGAGCCGGAGGATAGGAAGATTCCCATCATCTTAGGAAGGTCATTCTTATCTACATCTGATGTCGAGATTCATGTACGCAGCAGTGCCATGATAGTTGCATTCATGGACATGAAGATCAAGATCAACATGTACAAAACCCCAACCCGGTGGGTCCGAGATAGGGATATTAGACATGATTACTTCACAATTCTGGATGACTCTTTGAGAAAAGAATACCAAGATGGAGCAATTGATGATTATTATTGTGATCAAGGGGATGAGGAAAACAGATTGAGTGCAAATGAGGGATGCATGTTTTGTAAGAATGGACACATGAGAATGCCAAACGGATGAATGACTGAAGAATCGCCAAGAAGCCAAGTTGAAGGCAAGAAACTCAGTGCTTGTGGGAGGCAACCCACTTAGGTTTGGGAACCTCACCCAACATCTCGTTTTTAATACTTTTTCTTTGTTTTTACATTTTTCTAAGAAAACATACACACACTTGTTTTTAATAGTTTTTGTTTATTTTTAAGACATGCAAGTGAAAATAGGGTGAAATGATGAAAATTAGATGAGATGTTGGCAAAGTGACCCATGAAAAATCTTTTTGAATCAAGTTTTTGAGTGTTTGATGTTATTCAAGTTGAAATTAATAGCCACAGTACTCACAATAGTCGTGGTGACATAGAACGGCCATGGAGATACATTCACAATTAATAGGGGAATCAAGAAAAATCAAAATTGAAGAATAGATCCACCATAGTCGTGCAAGGTAGAACGTAGCACGGCTGTGCTGCAACCTGACTCCAACAACTGAAGGAAGATTTTATAAAAATTGAAAATCACTTACTCACTTCTCCGAAGAACATAACGGCCATGCTTTGTACCCTAGTGACCGTACAACACTTCGTGCTCCCTCTCCAACCCTTAAATATCCACCAAATCACCCCCAAACCATCTCAAATCAATTCCCTACCATTTCCACTACCTCAATCTTCAAATTCCACTCTTTTTCATCCACAAAATTCCACATTTCTCTCCATTCCGCCCCAACAGCCCCGTTCTTCAAAGAATTTTGAATTTTGTTGATTTCTCCTCCAATTTCGAGCAAGGATGAAGTAATTTGTAAAGAAAGCAATGGAGAAGACTAGGGGTGTCATTTCCTACCAAAGGAAACTAAAGAACAGCAACCCTCAATTGACAGAGGCCAAATTGGATGCATTGGTGGATCCAATTGTGGAAGGAGCCTCCACATAGCCATGGCGGGGGACACCATCATCATCCAGAGCATCACATCCAGCGTCGTCTTCTGTCTGACCCTCTGTCTCATCAGAGAGACCATCAGTTTTTGCCGCACGACCATTGGTTTCAGCATCCCGACCGTCTACATCTTTGGCACCACAGCCAGAGCTGAAGCCACGAGCACGTAGGCAGCTCCTACTAGATGAACAAGTGAGTGAAGAGATGTCGGATGTGCGACAGAATGAGATACCACAATAGAGACCCAGTCATTGCCTGAGGTCACCACTGGTAGGGCGAAGAAAGCCAAGCACTCAGAGTGCTTGACACGCAAAGTGATAGCAACCCGCTATGCTTGCCAAGTGGCGATGGAAGCTATGGGCTTCTATGCCTTTTTTAGGGTGTAATGGAGAATATGGGGTTATTTGAGATTCTTCACTGCAGTAGGAGTCATACATCAAGTTGACATGACAATTTTTTGCCACTTTAGAGAAAGTGACTGATGATGGTGAAAATGCCATTAGAGTGATGATTGGAGACAAGAGGTGGGTGATAACCTCAAAATTGTTGAATTAGATTTTTTCACCCTAGTGAAGAGATGGTAGACCTCCTAGACATAGGGAGGACAGAGAATGACTCCAATTTCACATATCTTGCAATGCAGAAACACTTCAGCGGCCAGAGCACTTTTGTAGCGGGGAAATCAAAGACCAGTGACATACACAATCCTTTCCTTCACTATGTTCAGAAGGTGTTGGCAAACACAATCTTTGGCAGGTATGAAAACCAAGGAAGCTGTAAAAAGAAGGATCCATTTGTACTTTGTTGGTTAATTAAGGGTAAGCATGTGAACCTTGGTGCATTAATGATTGAACATTTAAGAACAATTCCTTCTAAGAGCACAAATCCATTTGTAATGGGAGGGATTGTGACATCTATAGCCACTACCCTGGGACATGATATGATAGGATACATAGAGGTAGATGGAGGTAAATTGGTTGACTTGCACTACTTAGCCCACTCTTCCATGATCACCATTGTGGAGCAGAAGATCATTTACCAAGTCAACCCACCATACCCAGGAGTCTCCTTGGAGTTGCCCTACCATATTCCACCCCTCATGGAACAATATGGACCTACTCATGATTTTCTAGATAGATTGAGGAGATATGAGGAGAAGCATCCCAGAGGGGAGGCCTTCCCTGAGGTAATTTTGACAGAGGGTCTAGGAGAGCCCTCACGGGTAACTGAGCAGAGACGGGTAGTGGAAGATAGAGCGGCACAATGGGTGAGGCAGTGAGAAGAAAGGACATGAGCGTCAAAGCCACATCAACCCTTAGTGAATACATATGACATGGACACCATTCACGCATAGCTAGAGGGCACTTAGGCGATACAAGATAGGATACTGTAGGCACATGAGGGTTTTCAGTGTACTCAAGATGCCTTGTGGTTATACCATCAATAGATGCATTATCAAGTCAACCACCTATACTAGTTCCAGCATGCCCAGGCACAGAGGAACCCCCAGTGGGGGGAAGATTGATGGAGTTCACTATCAGCATACCAGGATAACTACCCGCCTCCACAGTCAGACTAATGGGGTTCCTACTACCAGCACCCCTAACACAGGGAGGACCACCCCTACCATAGGGAGGACCACCTCCACCACAACCATGACTTCTACCCTATCATTCCTAAGCTTTAATTTCATGTTGAGGACAACATGATACAAAAGTTTGGGGTGGTAGGGTGGTCAGCCCTAAGTTCTCATCTTGTTTTGTTGATCTTCTGTCTCATATGTTTACTTTTTGTTTGTTTTTGCTCTTTAGTTTAGAATTTACTTGCTTTGCATAAATGCATGCCATGTAGCTTGTTTTCTTGTCATTTTTGTTTAATTTTCAAAAAAATGCTCTTTTTCTATGCATTGTATACCATGTAGATTTTTAGTAATTTTTGCATGTTTTATCTAGGATTTTCTTATTTATTGCTTTAAGTTCAATAATATAGGCTTATATGTGATTGAAGGCAATTTGGCACCATTTTGGCCAATTTTGCCCAAATTGGAGATTTCTTGTCGAAAAGTATTTCAACCTAATATCTACTTTTTGGATTAAAAATGATGACCTTTGACAAATACAAGTGAATCATTATTGTTTATTTCTAAATGGTATCAATTCTTGAATTTTTACATGTGCATCACCTCTCTTGTGTTTGTGAATGATTTGGTTGAATTGTGACTTGAGCAAGCTATGAGCGCTTTGTGTTTATGAAATCACTTGATCAAAGTATCAATTTCAGGTTGTTCATTCATGTGGTGTGACATTGTTGGATTAAGTGTTGGATTAATTTTCATGTCGAAGACCTTATGTTAAGAATCACGTCAATGACCCCTCTTTGACCCGACAATTCACTCATTATCTTCTTACCCCTCTGCCTCATGAAAGGATGCCCTAGTGCACATAATCAACCTTGGCCACCTTCAAAAGTTTTGGGTGGCCATATCTTTATCTCCCTATTTCACTCTATCCACCATATGCCCTATCTACACCAAGGGCAAAGAAAAGAAAAGAAAAAAGAAAAAAAAAAATAAAAGGATGCTCTTGTTTAAGAGCATTCAAATAAAGAAAAGATGAGTGCTCTATGTAATAGCAATCCAAAATCTTACTGTAACCCTTTCTTCCATTTTTACACCCATTGAGCTAGGAAACGTCAAACCTAGCTCATTTTGCCCTTTTTCGCAGCCATGTGAGTCATTTGGTGTGATTTGAAACATAAGGCTGAAAGCATGAAGATGAAACAACAATCCTAGTCATCCTTGATCAACTCCATCATGAAACAATATACCCGAAACTACATGAAAGAAATATGGATAGCTTGTGTGTTTTATGCACTATATTTGAAGTTCATATGCTTTGTGCTCTTTTCATAATTGGTTTGTGAAAGCAGGAGAGGAGAGAGGTGGAATGCATGTACTTAGTCACTATTGATCCCATTCAGCAATAATCACCCTTTACATTGCATTTGTCATTTCTTTCTTGTAAACATTTTGCAGAGAGAATGAGTTGGAGCATACTTGAGGATAAGTATGTTTCAAGTTTGGGGTGGTGATTCAGCCCTATTTTAGGGCTTCATCTTGTGTTATTTTGCATTTCAATCACATCTATACCTGTTAGATTACATGTTACTTCTCCCAATATGCATATTTGTGTAAAATGCACTTATGGACATTATTTGCATGTTTTTCAGGCATTTTGACCACACTTGATGGAAGAGAGAGAGAGGAATGATCCTAGGATCTCCCACCCTTAGAGAGACCCAAAGTGAAGTCTGATGCTCCCTCAACCTGCCCCTAGTGGCCAAAGATCCATTGAAGCAAAGATGTCTAAGAAAATCTGAAGAACAAAGTCAAAGTGTTGATTCATAACCTAGCACAGCCGTGGTACCACAGAACGGCTGTGCTAGTTCGCTTGCAAATCAACAGAGACACCCTCCATTGAAGCTAGAATCACCACGGCTGTGCCACCCAAAATGGTTGTGGTAAACTGACTCAGAACGGTCGTGCTACCCAGCATGGACATGCTAACTGAAGGCAAAACGGGTGTTCTCATCAAAATGACCTCCTCTCAAACTCCACCACCACAGTCGTGCTACCCAACACGGACATTCAACCTAGCACCCACTACATCTGTGTTGTCTAGCATGGTCATTCTACCAGCCTCCATTCCACCACATCAACCTATAATTTTTCCACTTTCTTAGAATGGTCATTCCCCACCACCACGGTCGTTCCACTCACACCCCACCACGGTCGTGCTACCCACAAAACCCAACCACTTTTTCCACTATTTTTCCCATACTACCCCTACTTAACCTAGCGCTTCCCCCACACATATATATACCTAGGTGGCAGCTGGAGGTTGGTGTTATCCAACCTAAAGCTACCCTACAGCCACTCTAGCCTCCCCATTTCATCCTCCATCCATTCCCACCTCATTCCATCTCCATTTCCACCATCAAAACCCTACTTTCCACCCATTTCTACCATACATTCATACCATTCACCTACCTTGGAGGAGGGAGATCGAGATACAGCTGCTAGGAGGTAGAGAAGGAGGAGTCTTCATCGAGCTCATCATGTCTTTTCACTCCTCTACTCATTCTTTCTCCTTTCTTTTTGTATTTTCCATTTCCATGAGTAGCTAGTCCCCTTTTGGTGGGCTATTTGGGGTGTAAAATGTTACTTTGATACCATGTTGGGGGAAAATGATATGTAAACTTTGTAATTCCATTTTCTAATGATTATTTTTTGTTTCTATCTCATTCTCCATGGATTGCTTGTTGGTTTGTGTGTGAAATCACTTAGCAATTTAGGAAAATTGATTATATGTGTGAATTTTGGGATTTGCCCCTAGGTCCAATTCTTGGATCCCTAGGTTGCCTCCCATCTTCCTACATCCTAATCAATCTCCCTAAGCCTAAGTGAGAGATATAAGTAGCTAGATTAGGTGAATCTATTGCAAATATCATGGATCCTTCTCAAGGCTAGAATATCAGGAAATTGGGATCGAAAACCCTAATTTCACCTCCCCATTACTACCCTCGGCCCCTCATTGCCCTAGGAATGTCTAACATAGAAACCTAGACTTGACTAGACTCTAATTGAATTGAACCTAATCCCTAACCCAATTGAGCCTCGCAAGGGTAGTAGGAAGTGTTAGGGACTATTTCCCCTATACACAACCTAGCATATCCATGGCCAGTTAGTAGCTTAGGTTAATTCATTAGACTCTATCTTGTTGTTTGGTTTGGATAATATAAATGGAATCATAATGTTTATATATCACCCCCCAATTCAAGTGATAAGTACATCCCCTAAACATCCCACGCCTTCCTTAATTACTTTAAAACCCTAGATTACATCCTGCTTAGCTAGTGTTAGCTTAGTTAGCTCTCTTCTTGCTTAGTTAGCTTCTTGCCCTATTTTTGCCTTGTTCTTGCTAGTTTAGCATTTTAATTGCTCTTTTGCTCTTCTTTCGTATCTTAGTGTAATTTGCCTTTTCATATCTAGTTTAATCCTTTCTTGCTTGTTTAGCTTTAATCTAGTTTAGGGTTAACTTAGATTTCATTCTTGCCCTTAATTACTTGTTTGACCAACCTTAGTGTAATCAATCAAAAAAACATTTAAACCCTTAACCCTAGTCTCCATAGTAGGAACCTAACCAAACTGACCTAGCTCTAGTGCCCCCTTTTCTCCCTGTGGATCGACCCTATACTTACCGCCCTCCTATACTACGATATGACCCCATGTGCTTGTGGGTGTAGTTGTTTTAGTAGAAGTAGGTGTGTAAGTTAGGTTTATAAATTTTGAAAGTGAATCCATCGTGTGTTCCGGTCTTGTGGGGCACATCTAGTCGAGTCTAATCGGCTAGTGTGTAACACCTCTAGCGGATGCACCAGGCACCTACCTAACCTCTAACCTATAGGTGAGGGGAGAATAAGACATTCCCAGTCACCTACACAATAATATGGGGAGAATAAAAACATTTTCCAGGGTGATTAAATACATGCCCTCTGTGGGTGGTTGTACATAACTACCACTACTTTAAATTAAATAGAACATCAATCTACATGCTAGAAAAGTAGTCATGGTAAGAGTAATTATAATAATCAACAATCATGGTAGTGGGGTATTAGAACCCAAACAAGATGAATTTATAAACCGGTTTGAGGCATAGATACATTAGGTTTCAAGAATAGGGAATTAGGTTCAATTAAGACTCATTAGGAAAGAATAGGTTAAGGCATAAAATTTCCCAACTAAGGTATTAGATGCACATACCTCTTCCTTAGAGTCCTAGAAACCACTTTTCATATGCATATATGAGATCAGGGTCCACTTGTCCTAATATCATTACCATATTCATGTATTAGAACTATATTCATTCATTAAGGACTTAAAACCCCAAAGTTACCAAATTTTTACACAAACCATCAATTTATACATTGGAATCATCACTACTATCTTAGTTAGGTTTTTCTGATCAAAATAACATATAATTTTATGTATTTTGAAGATATGGACTTTTAGAGGTATTTTTAGTGATTTTTAATTGGTTTAATCATTCTAAAAAAATTCGAAAAAAAAACAAAATTAGGCACTAAAATCATTTTTATTAGATAGAGGGGATTTTTCTGATTCCAAAACATATCTTATTTTTATTTTACCTAGGAATTAATTACTATGAATTTTCTAGTTTTGACCAATAGGAAATTTACAAAAATGGAATTTCATTTTGTAAAGGCAGAGAGAGTTGGGCCTGCTGCTTGGCCCAATCATCATGGGACAAGTCAGTGGCCCGTGCCTCACTTGTGGCTGAGGTGGCACCCGATCAAGGCCCGGTCAAGGTCGGATCAAAGCGAAACAAAAGACCATCATGCCCCGAGCGTAAGTCAGAGAAGAAAGAAGAAAATAGGTGAGGGCAAAAGCATAAAACAGCAAGGGGTCATCTTCCCAAACCCCTCAAAACCATGGTCAGCGAGCTCCTTGGGGGTGGTTTGGGCACAATATCTGATGAAATCCATCGTGCAAGTAGTCAAAAGAAAGAAGAGAAGAAACTGAAGTCATTGGTACCTGAAATTCAACCAAAGATGGAGGGAGGAGAGAGAGAGTGCCATCACAAGCCCAAAACCTTCGTCCGCTCCTCGTGGGGTCAAACATCGATGAAACTTGCAATTAGAAGGTGGGATGAGTTGCAAAAGAGAGGGGATGCTCGGGGTAGGTATATTTATAGGTGAGGGGTGTAGGCTAGGGTTTTAGAAACCGGTGTGTGAGAGAAGCTTTGAGAGAATTGGGGCTTTCTTGAATATTCATAAAAATCATAAAAATTTAGGATAAATATGTCAAAATTGAGAGAGGAGTCCAACAAGCCAAAAATCTCATGATTTGGTCGAGTAGAGAGAGAGTTATTGTATTTTGAAAAATTGCAAATAATCCTTCATGTTTCCCAACCCGAACCAAGGTAGGAGACAACCTGAGCCCGTCTGATCAGTGGATGTGGGTCCATGGGTCTCTCACAGTCGTTGGATCACATGCGGGGTAAAGATACCGCGTGACAAAAAAATTGGAATTCGATTCTAATTTGACTAAAGTGTATTTGTATTAATTAATGTTTTTCTCTTTCCTCAATTGGGTGCCCAAACGATTCCCAAATTTAATAAAACTTGACACCCTACCTATTTTTGAGGTGTAGAATATGAATTTGGACTTTATTTTTCATTTTGAGATAATTTGGTTATTCAATTAAGATATTCCTTATTTTCTCTCTCTTCCTTCATCTAGGACTCCAAGATTATCCAAATATGATGGAATTCCACCCATGTGTCCCAATTGATGTCTTAGATACTATTTTGCCATTAATTGATCATGTTGATGTTATTTATTTAATTAATTATCAAAATTAAGGTTCTACACACTTTCTCTCTCCTACTTTTACACATTATCCAAATATCATCAAAATTAGCTGAAAGTTTCCCAAAGGCTTATTTTCATATTTAGATTACGAATTTGGAATTATTTTTCCAACTTGAGGACATTGAGTATTTTATTTCTCTTTCTTGGCTTATTTCCTATTTTCCCTTAATAAAGACTTTATATATATACTTTCAAAATTGGCTGATACTTGGCCCTTAAGTAACCTTTAGTTCAAGAAAATGAAATTGTATATCAAATTATCTCATGGGTTTTCCTCTTTGTGATTTTCAAAAAAATATATTCCATATTATCTCCCTTATTCCATATCATCTCCTTTTGTCCAATTATTACATTTATCATCTCCTTTTTGTATATCTGAGAGTTTCTCTTCTTTTCCAGATTCGAAAAAGTCCTAGAAAGTTATAGCATGAACTCTTTTATTATTTTTATTACTTAAGTGTACAATTGCACATTAGGCCCATTACTTAGATTTCTACTGAGGTATTTTTGCATCAAACCACTTTATTGGCATAAAAGGTGAACAAATGTTCACTAAACCATTATATTCTCCAAAAATAAAAAAAAGGCCAAAGAGGATAGAAATGAAAGGAAAAGATGGGAAAGAGGGCCAAAAGACAAAATGTCCAAGATTTGGTATGTTACATGATTAATGCTAACCACTCTTCTTATTCTGAATGCAAATCTAAGTATAAGAGGTTAGGAAAGATCATAGATGATTTGTATGCTAAAATTGATATTCTTGATCAAAATGAGAAGTTGCGTCTTGAAAGCATTGATTCCTTACAACGACAGTTTTTGATCTTGAGCTCCAATACAATGAAGTTGAAGTAGAGAATGACATCTACCTTAAGAACATCCACAGTCTTAAGGAAGAAAACCAAGCCCGAGTAGACAATCTTGTGTTACTTAGAACTGGAAATGATGATCTTAAACTTTCTTGTGATGCTATTAAGGATGAGAATATGATTTATCTTAATGATCTTGTTATACTTAGAACTGAAAATGCTAGATTGCTTTCTCAAATCAATGATCTTTCTTCTAGTACTTTATTTCCAATTAATGAAGTTTCTAGTCTTACTTTAGAAAAAGATTCTTATCTTACTAAAGACCTCTATTTGGAGGCCGAATTAATTCATGCACAAGATGATCTTGCTAGCTTATCTTCTACTATCATTACTCTCGGTGATGATAATCACAAACTAGAGCTTACTTGTAGAAATTCCTCAAAGGGAAAAAGTCCCTTAATGAAGTTCTAGATCACTCTACCAAACATAGTGGTAAAAGTGGTTTGGGATATGAGGGAGATTCACAAAGTAGCAACAAGGGAAAGGGTAAGAAAAAGAGTAAGGGGCCTCCTATCATTTATGGAGAGTGATCTGACTCTAAGAACCATATGTATGCGTGCATTTCAAGAGTGATGATCATTACTCAACTTATTGTCCTTGTAGGGAGAAGGGGACCAACCCAAAGATGAAATGAGTCCCCAAGCTAACATCAGATCCCAAGGTTTGAATTGGGAATGAACATCTTCCTTTATTGTAGGTAAAAGGAAAATGGATTGTTGATAGTGCTTTCTCAAAGCATATGATAGGTGAAATCAGCCACTTCAATCAATTCACAAAGAAGAAAGGAGGGTCTGTGACATTTGGTGACAACAATAAAGGTAAAGTGATAGGTGAGGATGATGTAGGTGATTGAATGTGCATCAAGAGTGTTCTTCTTGTGGATGGCCTACATCACAATTTAATTAGTGTTAGTCAATTATGTGATAATGGCGATCTTGTTCTTTTTACCTCACTTGAATGCTTGCTTCTAGATTCCCTCTCCTAGAATTTTATATATAAGGTAACTAGAAATGGTAGTCTTTATGTTATTGTTCTTGACCCTATTAAGCCTATTGTTGGTAGATGTCTTATCTCCAATTTGAATGATATTTCTTTGTGGCATTGTAGGCTTGGTCATGTAAATATGCATCAATTAGAGAAGTTGAGCAAAAAGGAATTGGTTAAGGGACTTACTAAATTGGATTTTGAAAATGATGAGGAACACCAACCTTGTACCCAAGGAAAGCAAGCCAAGTCCTCCTTCAAATCCAAAGGAGTCCTTAGTACCAAAAGAGCTCTTGAACTCCTTCACATCGATCTTTTTGAACCAATGTGTACGCAATCACTTCGTGGTATCAAGTATTGTCTTGTGATTGTTGATGACTTTTTGTGCTATACTTGAACCTTCTTTCTTATTTTGAAAAGTGATACTCTTTATTTTTTTACTTTTTGCAAATTATTTGAAAGCAAAGCTTCTTGCTAGATCATCTCTATCCGTAGTGACCATGGGGGAGAATTTGAAAATGACTTGTTTGAACGGTTTTGTGAGGAATCCGGGTATGCATATAGCTTCACCTCGAACACCTCAAAAAAATGGGGTTGTAGAGAGGAAGAATAGGTCACTACAGGAAATGGTTGAGACTATGCTTCTGGAGTATGACACTCCAAAGAAGTTTCAGGTCAAAGCCGTTCGTACTTCATGTTTTGTGCAAAATTGGGTTTTCACTCATCCATCTTTAAAGAAAACCCCCTATGAGCTATGGCGTGGTAGAAATCCTTCCATTGATTTCTTTCATATTTTTTGTTGTCCTTGTTTTATTTTGAGCACCAAGAATTCTCTCAAAAAGTTTGATCCAAAATATTACAATGCTTTCTTTCTTGACTATATCACTACTAGAAAGGCTTGTAGAGTGTTTAACATTGAATTGTCTAAAGTAGAAGAATCTATCAATGTTAAATTTGTTGAGATTAGCCCCTCCATTTCCAAGATATTCTTAATTTTGATGTTGTAAATGAGGTGATCCCTCACTTGAAAGATCTCAACATTGTTGATAAAGGAAAAGAGGTGCTAGTTGACGAAGAAGAGAAAGAATAAGAAAAGAAGGATCCAACTTTTGGGTTTGCAAAGCGTCATCCCAAAAGGGCTCGTCATAGGTAATCCCTTTGAAAGAATGAAGATGCAGACTGATTACAAAAAAGAACGAGATGACAGTGACTACATCTCTCAAATTGAGCTAAAGAATGTCAAATAAGCTCTCAAGGATGATGAATGGATCCTAGCCATGCAAGAATAATTGGAATAGTTTGAAAAGAACAAAGTATGGACCCTAGTGCCAAGACCATGTGATTGAAAGATCATCGACACCAAGTGGTTCTACCACAACAAGCTTGATGAAAGCAGAAATGTGGTATGGAATAAATAAAGGTTATTAGCTCAAGGTTATAACAAACATGAAGGTATTGATTTTGGTGAAACTTATGCACGTGTTTCTAGACTTGAATCTATAGAATGCTACTTGCTTTTTCTAGTTATAAGAATTTCATGTTTTATCAAATGGATGTTAGAAGTTTGTTTTTGAATGGTACAATTGAGGAGGAAGTTTATGTACCTCAACCTCCCGACTTTGAACATGATAAATTTCCTAACCATGTTTATTTGTTACAAAAATCTCTCTATGGACTCAAACAAGTCCCTAGGCTTATTATGAGAAACTAATGAACTTTTTTCTAGACAATGGTTATATCATATGCAAATTTGATTCTACCTTGTTTCTAAAACACACTTCTAGAAATTTCTTGATCATTTAAATTTATGTTTATGATATTATTTTTGGTGGAACCGATCTTGATCTTTGCAAGGAGTTTAGTTCTCTTATGCAGAATGAGGTCGAGATGAGCATGATGAGGGAGCTTACTTTCTTCCTCAGCTTCCAAATCAAGCAAACCAAGGAAGTTGACTTCATCAACCAAGACAAGTACACCAGTGAACTACTTAAGAACTTTAGGGTGGATAACACCAAGTTGATGGACACCCCCATGTAAAACACCACCAAGCTTTTTAGAGATGAAGAAGGTGAGAAAGTGGATGAGAAGCTCCCCAGAAGGTATGGTTGGAAGTTTACTTTATTTAACTACCTCTAGACCTAATATAATCTTTGGTGTTGGCTTGTGTGCTTTCTGTCAATCAAATCCAATAAAATCACATCTCAGAGAGGTTAATAGGATTTTGAAGTATCTAGACAAAAATCAAAATTTTGGACTATGGTATCCCAAGTCAAGGGACTTATGTACTCTTATTGCCCATGGTGATGTTGATTATTCAGGTTGTTTGATTGATAGAAAGTGCACAAGTGGGACTTGCTTCTTCCTAAGACCATGCTTGGTTCCTTGGTTCTCTAAGAAATAAAGCACAATGGCTCTTTCAACTATCGAGGTTGAATCCATTATAATTGGGAGTTGTTGTGCCCAAGTTCTATAAAGCACAATGGCTCTTTCAACTACCGAGGTTGAATACATTATAGTTGGGAGTTTTTGTGCCCAAGTTCTATGGATGAAGCAAATAATCGAATACTTTAATTTTCACTTTGATGCTTCTCCTTTCTATTGTGAAAATACTAGTGCAATTAATCTCTCTTATAATACTATATTGCATAATGAGTTAAACATATAGAGGTCCATCATCTATATCACGCATGTGGACACAGAGAATCATCTTGCAAACATTTTCACTAAACCTCTAGCTAGAGAGCGATTTACTTTTATTAGATCAAAATTGCTTATAACTACTCGTAATGACATTAACATGAAATCTAGCTAGATGTTCACATACCTATATGTCTTGCTCATGTTTGCTCACTTCATGCTTGTTAAGTGCTATTTTTGACATGTTTTCATGCATTATTCCTCTTATTGTCGGCTATTTTTGCAAATGGATGTTTTACCACAAAATAGTCGCCATGATGAGTGAAATGTGTGTCAATATGTTTAAAATGCATTACAGTCTAGAAAGATAATTTCACTCTAGAGACTTAGAATTAAATCTCTTATCTTTTGGACAGGTTGCCATTCGGTCAAGTTTCTCTTGGTACAGAACTCAACTGATCGCTATCTGAGGATTAAATTGAAAATCCAGTTCGGTCGAGTTTTTGACACATAGAATTTGACAAATCGTGCAACTAGATGAAAATTAAAAGGGGATTGGTTGACTTTTCTCCCTCTCAACTAGAGAAAAGTCAACCTACACCTAACCTCCAGTGATTCATCCTCAATCCTAGGCTAGATCATCCACTCCTAACCCCTTCCTAGCCCTAGAATCAGCCTTCCTTGCCTCTTCCCTTGAGACCTAGGTGGTTTTTTAGACCTACCTTGTGTGTTTTCTTCTCCATTTATTGGCTATCTTCTCCTCTTTGACCTAGATGACCTCAAATCAAAGAAAGAGATCCACCCATGCTGGATCAACCTTTGCACCAGCTGCTCCAAGGAATGTGTCCTTTGATGGTCTGAAAAACCACCTAGGTCGCAACAGAAGAGGAAAGAAAGGTTGATTCTAGGGCTAGGAAGGGGTTAGGAGTGGATGGCCAACATTCAAAGAAGAAAATGCACAAGGTGGGTCCAAGAAACCACCTAGGTCACAAGGGAAGAGGTAAGGAAGGCCAATTCTAGGGCTAGGAATACCCCCATCATCTCATCCTAAGCTTTGAATCAGTATAAGGAACTCCTCCCTATGACTTTGTTTCCTTTTTGAGCTTTGCTTGAACCTCAATTTGCAACAAATAAGGTGATTAAGGAGGTATCTAGGGTGTTTAAAGAACTTCACTTAAGTGTTTTATGTGTAGAGTGTGTGTGCTTTGCAAATGCAATGTCAAGCACAATGGTTGCCCATGAATTCTACACCAATTTGACATGGAACTACACCTCCCTAGTCCCATTACTGAATACCCAAGTTGTTTTGACTTCGATGATTGTTCAAACCAAGATTACAATCTCATAGGATTCTCTGAATACCCACTTCTCTAGTTTTGACATCGTTGGTTCTTGGGTGGCTTCTTATCCACAACACCATGACCTTTTAGACTTTGAAGGTTTCTACAAGAGCTTTGAACCCAAGCTTACCCATCCTGACATGCATAAGTTCCTGAAGAAACCTGACATCTCTTATAAAAAGAAGTCAACCCTACCCTTGTCTTCCCTGGATATCAAGACAAGACTAGTCACATTAGTGATTAACTGCAATATTCATCCCAAGAGGAATCAAACTGAAATTTCAGATAACACAATAGTGATTTTGTATTATCTGCTGAAGGATATCGGGGTTAAGTGGGCTCGTTACATTCTCCATTATATGACCTGCTTTGACTCCACGAAGAATACCACTGACACACACATCCCATATCCCAACCAAATTTGTGGTGTGTTTACTCACCATAATGAAAAATCCCTCATACATGACCTTAGATATAAGACAAGTTTCACAGGTGTTCGCATTAGTGAGACAACCATAAAGAAGACCTTTCTACCTACCTCTTCTTCCACCACACCAGGTACCTCTACCTTCACCCAGGCCCCTCCACCTCCACCACCACCCCACCCCAGCCACACCTCATTTTATGTATCAAATGAAGCCCTCATGGGATACATGATGCATCAATAGGCGTACAACCTTAGGGTTCAGGATCATCTTCACCAGAGCCTCTATCAGATAATGTATGACATGAACTTGTCTTGTACCCATCCCTACCCACCCTACCAGACCTATTTAGGAGTTGATTATGCCTCTTATGCATACAGTCAGTTCTACCATGATCCTCCACCTCCTGTTGGTTCTGTTGCATCCCTATTGTTGATGGTGGACCTATTCCTACCTGTGGTGTTCTTCCTCTTCTAGCTTTGTTTGTTGTCCCTACTTCCACTCTTCTTGTTGGTTTTAATGGGACTTATACTCCCTCTTTTGAGCAAGTAAATGCACTTGATGCATGTGGCATGTCTTAACCTGAGCATAATGTTAGATGGCCTGGTACTCGTGCTTTTAGACCTCATGTTGATGAGGAGATGCATGTCCAAGATGTTGAGGAAGAAGATGAGGATTAGCCTAATGTTGAGGATGATGATGGCTTTGACGCTGATGATGATGGATCTTCTAATGGTGATGATGGTGAGGCTACCATTACTGCCACTACTGCACCATCTGATGATGACAAGGGCTATCATCCCAAGGATGAGGACGATGAGGTTATAGTTGATGTAGTAGATGGCGTATATGTTTAGTTCTATAGTCTATTAGAGTGATCATATATATATCTTTTTGTAGACTATTATGTATTACACATTTGGGCACTATGTATATGAGGCATACTTTTTATCATCTCGTTATTTTTTGTTGGTTTGTAGTTCTTATTTTGAGAGGACATGGTTCATGATGTAATCTTAATTTCATGTACCATAACTCTTTGGTTGACTATATCTTACGAGTACTTAGTATGGTATCCTATATTTTGATTATGCCATTGGATTGCTTGTTTCTCTCTGTTTTGTCTTTGTTTCGTGTGTGCTATATGTGGTTGCTTGTTTAGTTTGTGCTTGTTGATAAGACATGTGCTTTATAGATATTCTACCCCCTAACTTTTTGATATGACAAAGGGTGAGAAATGAGCTCATCCATATTGCTTATTGCTTATGTAATCCTTTTCTTGTCAATTAATTGAAATATCATGTGACTTGCTAAAGGACCATATAATATATATGTGCTATGGTTATTTGTGGAAAGACTAACCATGCAGGCATAGGTAAGCATGAATTGAGGGGGGGCAAACAATATTTTTCATTCATGTATCCCCTTACAATTCACAAGGTAAAGGTTTAATTTTCATACCCTTTTCAATATGTTGAGGAATGGTTTGTCATTGTCAAAAAGGGGGAGAATGTTGACCTAAGTGTTAAACATTGTCGATATTTTGATAGTGTCTTTACCATTCCATTCATATGTATCTAATATGTCTACTTGAGATTTATTTTAGGCATTAGATACACTAAAAGGATCAAATTCATCAAGCCCTAGCTTGATCTAGTTCAAGTCAAAAGCTATGCAAATGCACTTTTGTGAAAAACACCCTAAAACCCTTAGGATGATTTTGTAATCATTTGTGTTGATCTAATGACTTGTAACTAAGATGAGAAAAAATCAGGAGCCCTTAATTTGAATGATTAATCACTTTAATGACATTTTCCAAAATTCATTACAGGGAGTTTTTCGGTCAAGTTTTACCTATGATAAACTTGACTGATCCCCTTGATGGATTTTGAGAAAATTCATATTCAGCTGAGTTGCACACTCACAAAACTCAACCGATCCATGTACTAAGCAAAACTGATTTAATCATTTGGTTGAGTTTCATCCAAGATAAACTCGACCAATGGTTCAAATTAGCTTTATCACATAGTGCAATAGGTCAAGTTAACTTTATTAAAACTAGACTGATTGCACTGTATGGAAAGTGCAGAAAAAGTGATTCTAGATGTTAGAGTATTGCAAAACTCAAAATTATATCCTTTTCATCCCTCAAAATGGATAGAAATCATTACTTGGTGCTCCTACCCTCTAGTGGACACCCCAACTATAAATAGGACCTCTTGGAGTTCATTCGAAGGTTGCTCCTTCATGCTATTCAAGCTCCTAGCTATAGTTGAGTGCATCCAATCCACTTGAGTCTCTTTCTCTCTCTTGTTTGCAAATCAAATAGTCCATATGAGTGTGATAGGATATGTGTGAGAGAGCTACTTCATTGTAGACTTGTAAAGCTCTCAAAGCTTCCTTTTCCCCAACCCTTTTCTTCAAGATCAAGTTGGTGAAAGTTTCTCCAAATGAAGGAGAAGGTGCAAGCTTCTTCAAACTATAGAAGAAGGTGCAAAAGCTTCTTTAAGGTGAAGGAGAAGGTCAAGGTTGAAGGTTTGGGAGTAGAATGGGTAAATCCTTCAAGGAAAAAGACTTTTTGCAATAAGGGGGTCTCCTTGGCGAAGGTGCCCAATTGCTTGCAAGAGTGGGTAAGACCTTTTAGAGGTAGAAGACTCTTGCTTCTCCAGATAGGTATGATCTCAGTTGGTTATTGGCTCCCTTATCCTCAAAGGGAAGGCTGGGTATCCTTGTCCCTGAAAAGGAAGGTCATCTTGTATGTCTTATGATGGAATATAAGTATACATTGGTTGCAAAATCCTAAGGCTTGGCCTCTCTAGGTAGTGGACTGACTATCTCCTAGTTTGGGGATCACAACCACTCTAAACAAATTGTGTTCATGTGTTTTTTCAATCTCTCTCATCCTTGCTATGTATGTTTAGTTGCACTACAAATTCAATATTTGCAATCCCATACATAGTTGTTACTTGAAGGTCTAACGGTTTTTGTGCAAGTGTTTTTAGCTCTATTCACCCTCTCTAGAGCCCATTAGATCCAACAGATTGTTGTACACTATTAAGTTGCTTCAATTATTTTTACATTCTTTGTATTAAGTAGACCAAAAGTTATCTTCAAATGAGTTTTTCCTAAGTGGATATTATTCCACATGTTTGTTTTAAATAGGACTCGATTAATGCTAAGTAGATCTTGGCTTCAAGACTGCAACTTCGGTCTGGTCTGGCTGGTCAAATGCTTTACTGGGATCTAATGACTTCTATTAACAATATAGTAATAGTAGACTTTAGATTAATTAGATCTGTATTGCAGTGAAAATGTACATACACTAAGATGTTGAAATATAAAGGAAAGACTAGAATATCTAGGAATTAGTTGGAAATGATATCTATGATCCAACTTTGGGGAATTAGATAAGAAACTCTAAATTGGGAATGAAGGAAGAGGGAAAATAGATTAAGACACATATTAGTATGTATCATACAAAATGAAGAATCAAGAATGGATAATGAGAACTGAATCACATACTAATTGAGGCACTTTATTCAATTTGAAATCAAGGAAAGATAAGAGAAAACTACATAGGAAGCCAAGATAAAAAGAATCAATTACAAGGAATGGATTATATAATTGAGTAAAATGCATCTATGTACTCCAAAGCAAAGGGAAAATAGGAGAAAATAGTTAAGTATACAAAAAGTACATATAAGTGGAGAAGTTTTAGAGGAATTAAAGTGAGGAGAACTAGATGAACATGTAAATTACAAGATTAGGATAAGAGACTCAAATGAGACAAAGAGAAATGTTGGAAATGATGAGTATGATGAAGGAAATATGCTTACATGATATAATAGAGAGCATGGAATGTGTCATTATATTATGAAATCTAATGCATTCATCCTTACTAATGTTTTGATTTAAATTCTCAATAGAGTAACTACCAGTTTTTAATCAGATATACTTAATAAGTTCCTTGACATGAAATGAAACTAGTTCTCAAAAGAAGAACAAAGGTGCAACTAAACAAATGATCAAGTTATATAAAGGTGAACTATATTCAAAATAAATAAAAACTTAATTAAAAGAAAAAAAAATGGTTGATCCCTTCATTATTTGTTTGATTTGAAATGAAAAACATGTAGTGTATTATGCATAAGATGAAACTAGTAGGGATAATATTGATTTAGAATTTCAAGTTGATAAATTAAAAGGATGATAAGAAGTACATATGGCATGGAATATGGAATCATACACAAGAGTAAGAAATATGATCATAAGAGATAAGTACAAGCTAAAGATGATAGTTGGAAGAGTAACATATGATAAGAGAATTATGGAAAATAAAGAAGGGTTTGGAACATGAGGGAGTAATATAGATCATAAAAAAGAAAGGTTATGATATTCGAGGAAGTGCTAACGAGTCCAATATCCTTTTTGATAACTAATTAAACCAAATAGGAGAAGTGTGTTAAGTGAGTACCTTAAGATTACAATTCCAAATATCAAAATCATCTTATCTTTTGTGTCCTCCTCAATGATAGTAATGTGAGATGAAGTGATATAGAAATAAATCCTAAATGATATATAACCTCATGAGAAACACATATATTGAATGCACTAATGACACATAATACGATGATGAAACCCTAATAGGGTAAATAAAGAAAGTAAACTATCATAAATGTCAAGTAAGAGAAAAAGAAATTCAAGTGTTTAAGATAAGTAAAACTTTACAAAACCTCAAGAGAGTTAAGGCTTGCATATCGAATAAGGGAGTAAAATCATGTCACCATAACATCATGTTATTGATAAGGATCAAACCCTATAATGTTTAGGGTTCCAACGAGTTCAATGGATTCCACTACTGATTTGACCTAGGGTACTAACATATCTATAAAATAAAATCCTAAAATCGACAACATGAAAAGAAAATACTAGTTACAGTAATCTCGGGTTTAAAGGTAGCAAATGAGAAAGATATATAAACACCAGGAAATGACTATGAACAAAGAGTAAAAAATAGATATGAAATGTAACAAGTGTGATGTGAACAAAAGAAAAAGCACAACATGTGAAAAGTGTGATATGAAATAAATTATTGTAGTGATATAAATAATGATAAACAATCCATTGCTACCTCAAATATTTTAAATATTAGATATGTTTAATCTATATGATCAAAATGAGAAGGATATGTAAGAAGAAGCAAGTAGTAATGAAAAAGAAGATAAATTAGAGAAAATAAATGACTTTCCATGATACATGAATTTGTTTTATAAGTATTTTGAAGGTATATCAAGGAATCTAAAATTGTTTTACATATGGTTTTAGTTGTACATGTGGAAGCAATATGTTAATTAAAAAGGGTGTTATAGTTTTAATCATTCATACCAGTAATCCAGCTCAGTACAGTACAGTTGTTGCTAAATCTAGTCTTACAAGTTATGAGTGCTTTCTTGTTGGAGTAGCACAATTGTAAATTTCAAAATAAAAGAATGAACACTCTTTGGTAACTATGATGTGATATAAAACAATAGTATAGACAGAACCGTATGAATTGAGATAGTTGGATCATATTACTAGTGATGAGGTAAAACCTCAAGAGAGTATGGAAAGATTGAAAGTAGTTGATTTATCTTTCTCCTTCCTAGTAATTGATTATGACATAGAAAGTTCTTTTGCCATTATTGAGAAGCCTTGTTTTCAATTTTTTGTCATTAGAAGAGAAACAAAGGACTCAATGTTGAAAACATTATTCGCATATGAAATACAAGAATGTAGTAATGAACAAAATTCTAAAAGTTTGAAAGAAACCTTGAATTTAATTGATATGTATATTTATGTTTCATGGACAACATTTTTATGGGGGGGGGGGTTGTTATGACCGCATTTGAGCTTAATTGATAAACTAGGGTTTACCTGAACGATAACATGCTTAATTAGATTGATCATTTCTTAAACCTAAATAATGATGGTAGCTCAATCGAGATGTTTCAATCCTAAGAAATAACTACAATCATCATTTTACTTTGATGGATTAGGGTTTGAGAAGTGTAAACCCTAATCGCCAGAATTAGGATTTTGATAGTATACAAATGCAAACTTTGATAGGCATAGCAGTATGGTAAATAATTTTTCATATTTTCTATATAACTTAGATTTACTGGAAATTTGGATATAATATGGATAACTCACTTATTCATGTTAGTCAAAAATATCAGAATTTTTGAACATGTGATCGACATGTTGATCGGTCGAGTTTCCTCATGACAAACTCATCTGACTAGGCATTCTAAGTACAACATAATAATGTAGTGTTTGATTTTTTATTATTTATTAGTAGCTTAGAATTATCTAAAAATTTTCTGGATATATGAAACTCAATTAAAAACAACATGCTAAATTTTCATAATTTTTAGAGGATTTTTATCTATTTAGTAAATCATTTACATTAACACTTTTTTATGACAGAATATTCTTTTGAAATTAAAGAAAGTGTAAAGAAGGTTCAATTTGCAATTGACACAAGCACCTCAATTGCTCTATATCATTAACCTAACACACGAGGAGCTATCATATTCGTGATTCAATACATAGAAATGAAATCCTAAAGAGAGATAGAGATAGGGTTTGGATGGAGAAAGTGGAGAAGATGGTGATCTAGGGCTTTCTCTTGCTAGAGTTGATGAGATCAAGTTTGTCATATATAGATAGCTTTTCTTGGTGATTCTTCTCTCACATATCAAGATTCATCCCATCCTCTTATTTGATTCAAAATGATATCAAATCTCTCATTTTTCTCAATCTTTCTCCATATCTTCATTCCAAGGGTTTTCAAGTTGAAAGGAAGAAGAAAGTGGTGATTTGCTAGGGTTTTGATATGGGATTGAGAATTTGAGATGTGGAGCTACGTTTTTAATGTGTTTACACACCTTAGGTGAGTGTGTAATTCCTTTAAACATTATATTGCATGAAATTGTATTAAATCCTCGGTAGTCTTCAATTTTGTTGTATGTGACTACAAATCCTAAATCTACCTTTCAGTTGAAGTTTAAGAATGATGGTCTAGAAATGGATTGTTTTTCTATTGTGATGAATTTGAGATGATAACATCATATTAGAAATGGACACAAATCACCTAAACTATAATTCCTAAAGTTATTGTAGAAGCTATAAGAATATACTCAAGATCTAGGGGTTTTTTGTCATGTCTGAAATTGTTGTATAATTGAATAAATAACAATGACTATTTGAATCTCCTTATTTATGAATGATTATTTCATATGAATGTATAGTACATATATGTTAGATTCTATCTTGAGTTTCATTTGATGTTATTAATGCTTGCTTGATATTTTAGTGAAGAGGATGAACCCTAGATGAACATAAAGTTGGAAGTTTGTGAATAAACTTCATGATATTCAAATGATGTGATTCTTTTATGATTATAATTTCATTTATTCAAGGTTATTCTTGATGCATGATATTTTAATGAATGGTGTGGAAACCCTAGTTTAGTTCATTCCAGGGTTTCATATAATATATATATATATATATATATATATATGTGTGTGTGTGTGTGTGTGTGTGTGTGTGTGTTTGTGTGTGTGTGTGTTTGTGCGGTTATATGTGAATTGTTGATGGAAATCTTTCATCAATGAAAGTTTATGATGCATTAAATGTTTATCTGAGTCATATGATATGTGAATGAGGCTGTAAGACCTCTGACCTAGCTTTATGGTTAAACATGCTTGATTAAATTAATTGGGTGGGTGCTAAATTTCTTAATCAAAACCTAATTTATTCTTTAATATCATAGAGAAAGTTAAGTTTCAATTTTTTTTCCAATTTGGACTTTGTTTGCTTAAGTTTTAAAATATATGTGCTTATGTGGACCGTTGTGCGATTTTTCCCATTTCTAGGGTTCTATTTGTAATTTTCACACATGCATATTGTAATTCATAGTGCTATACATAATGTTTGATATAGTTGCACCTATGTATGCTTAGATGTACCATAGGATTGTTGCTCTTTCCCTCTAGGGTTGAGAACTTAGGGTTCCTTAACTAAGTGATGGTTTTTCTAAGTATGTTAGGAATCTAATGGTATCACCTAGTAGGTGAATGATTTGATGGTTTCTCCTTATGGTATAAGATCTTATGGCCTTTCCTTGAAGTTCATAATCCAATGGTTTCTATGATGATACTGTTGAGAGTCTTAGAAAGAGAAAGTTCTTAACTTACTAATCACCTGCAAGTGTACGGGAGTCAATGTAGTCGAGTGTCGAACACAAGGAGCTAGGCTAGCTAGGTGTAAAAATGTTAACTTTAATTAATCTAAATCAGGTTGTAAAAGTTTGATTTATTACAAACTAAAGATGGAAACAAAATTGAAGGTTTAAAATAAAGATGTTGATTAAATGATTAGAAACTTGAGCATTAGATTTCACCACCATTACCATCATATCATATGAACATACGAAATAAAGATCACTATTTAACAAACAAGGAGGTTGTCATTGTCATACATTTCCCAATGCTATGAGATGGTTCTCAACATCACATAATGCTCCCGCATCTATGCTTAGTTTCAAACACAACCAAAACCCTCAATAATCTCTAGCCACTCATGTGGTCAAGATAAATTGCCATAGATCCTACTCCATACTCCCCAATGCATTCTCCCAAAGCACAAGGCAAGCATAAAACATGTATAAGAGTTGGCCAGCCAACCATACAAGCAATAAAACACCATAGGCATCTATGGAAGAAAGCAAATTAACCATCAATAAGCATAAATATTGAGTTCACATGAACAATGGCATGGGAGATACTCTCCCATGCCCAAGAAAAGAGTTATACTCGTCCATAATGAAGATATGCAGATACAAGACAGTAATTTTAGAGTTTTGCATGCTTAAGAGAAGGAAAATCTAGAGGAACCACAAATGTAGGCTAAAGGGAGAGAAATCTAGATAGAGGATGAAATTCCATCCTTGGAAATGCTCCAACTCAGACAAGCATCCCTCCCAGAAAGCTTGGTTGAAAGGAGTAGCTCTGTTGCACCTTTGGAAAGAAAATGGAGAAGAAATGAGGTAGAATGGAGGTTCTCTTGCAAGAAACCACCTTCTTCCACCCCAAAATCACCTTCCTCATCTCTATAACTTCTCTTGCGTGTAAGAAACTTTAAAATGACTGAGCATAACTGTGTATTGGATTGCAATTCTCTTTTAAAACAAGGGGCGGTCATTTTCAATTTTTGCAGAAACTGATAACGACACTGTGTGTCTTTTGGAGGAGACGTCGTGTCTTGTCATTTGATCTTACTGAGTGTTGCTACTATAGTGAGGCACATGACGTGTCGAAAAGAGACACACTATGTGATGGCTTCCTAGAGTCAAATCAAGTGAAAGGCACACGACGTGTTTGAATAAACACACGCCATGTGCGTTGGCAGAAAGATGCAGTCGGCCTTCATGTACCAGGAACATGTCGTGTTCTCAGGGGAACATGTTGTGTCACCACTTCCTCATTCTGGGCTAGGAGCTACTAGAAATGCACACGTTGTGTGTGTAATAACACATGACGTGTTCTTCATCCTGTGAGGCTTTTTGTAAAGGGACACGTCATGTCTATAAGGGAGCACGTCGTGTCTGATGTTGTTTCTTCAGGAAATGGCTCTAAATCAGCTGCAAAACGTGGAGAAGTCCCATTGAGGTCGAATTTGAGTTGGGCTATCTCCAATTTGACCTTTTCAATACATGTATGCAATCAACATCGTGTGATAAGCAAAATAACTAAAAAGTGTGACAAATGAATATGAATATAGGCTAAATGGAGAAAAAATGAGCTGAATTTGTGTGTGAGAATGTGCAAAAAGTTGATATGAAATACACACAACAAATTCCCCTAAGCTTGAATCGTTTCTTGTCCTCAAGAAAAAAGAACATAGAAACACACATGAAATAATTTTCAAGCTCATGCATAGATTAACTGAAAGAAAGATGTGCATAAGGCTCAGCCAACCATGATCAACAAGTTTATACTCATAACTATCAACTCAACTTTAACAGCAATGAAAGAGATTCTTTAGTTCAGCAAGGGTGGTCTCAATTCAATGAATCAATCAACTCAACAACACTAAATAGAATTTGGATAGCCAAGCTAAACAACTAGTGGATGCACAATGTGATTTCTTAGTTATTAAGGATACAAATGATGAAATCTTAGTTAACATTAGCAATTTTAGTTGTACTCTCCGTATTTCCCAAAAATGATATGATAATGGATTATGGGGTCCGACACTCGGCTACTAATGTAGGCTTATGCACACGTGGAGTGTCGATTGGGGTATTTTACCCTCTTTTAAGACACACCACCTAACCATCGTGGCCAGGTCAGGGCTATACTAGGATAGCATGATATGTGGGTGTTATAGCCATCTTTTATGGGGTAAGAGGGTGAAATAAAATAAACAAAATTTTAAAATTTTTCCACAACATAGGAGAGTCAACTAAATAACAACATTAGCTAGATTTCATTCATTTGTTTTGAAAAAAATTCACTGAAAGAATGGTTCAAAATGCACTAAGAGCTTGGTAAGGGCATCCCATATTTCAAATGATGTTGTAAAGTTGATTTACTCACAAAAATCAAATCCATTACATATTTTAAGCCATCAGGATGTGAAAGGTGATTGTTCAAGTTACAAGTATAAGCCAGAATTAAGCGCATGTTGGAGGCCAAAGGGTTTCAATTGATCTATGCATGCTCTTTATAATTCCTTCAAATACTAATTAAGGTGCAAGAGGACAAGATGGTTCAAACTTGGCAGGAAAATAGTCCATTACATCAAGATAGCCTCACATCATATTAGATTTGCCACAAAAAGAAAGAAAAACAAAGAAACAACATGACAAACAACATGAAAAACAACTACAAGTAAACTATATTATCGACCGGTTGTGTCCCCCCTAAGCTTGAAATTTGCAGTGTCCTCACTGGATCAATCAAACCTATTGAGAAAGCAACCAGGTACCTGTCATGATGTGCATCAGTGGGGGGGGCCAGGGCCCATATGATCAGAAGGGAAGAACTGGATGATGAGATCATCGTCATCTGGAATATCAACCCTCATGGGTTGTGGAACAAACTCAGGTTGCGGAGGAGGTGTAGGCTAGTGTTTTTGTGGCATGCAATAGTAGCCTTGAGAAATGTGCCAAGTATCCATGCGGTGAACCATATCATTCATATAAGATAATTGTTGACCCATCAGGTCTAGGCGGCCATCTATGTGGTCAAACTGCTACTGCACATAGCCATAAAGATGTCTGACATCAGGCATGGCCCAGGAGTACTTTGTCTGCGTGCATGTGGAGGGAGGTGGTAGAGCAATAGGGGTGTGTCAGTAGAATCAAGATCTCTAGAGGCATCTACTTCCTCTGGGGTATTCAGAATGACCTTCCGATTGTCTTTATTCTCAAAGGTAATGTGTTCCAAATCTAGAATGTCAATGTACTGATCTTTATCAAAGAATTGCATGAACTTGGTGTCACTGTTGGCAACCTATGAGATCAAGCTTGCAGAAAGAAGATATTGAATATCCACTAGATTTCTTCCCGGTGCAACGTCTAGACCTGTCATGTCAACGTCCAACTTGTTGGCAATAAGGGTGATCAAACCCCCACACATTATGTCCTCAAATTCTCTTTTCTTCATTTTCTTGATATCTAGGAACCTGGTAAGAATATAATAGCTTGCATTGATTTTATGCCCATACACCATTCCCCATAGAAATAATAGATCTTGTATTCCGCAGACACCATGGGTCTCCTTCTTTGCAAAAAACCTTGTACTAAGAAGGCGGTGCACATACCGGAAAATGGGGTTGTGAATAGCAGATGCCCTAGCCATCCTGGTGTCATGACATTCTTCATCAGAGATCTCAAACTAGAATTCATCAGTATTAAAAGCCGGCAGATAACCCAATGCTCCCTCGTAGTGGCAATCCAAGACTTCACAGAATGTAGTGAGAGTTGTCAAAACTAATAAATGAGGTTGGGGTAAGTATTTGTTACTGCACAACAAATGTAACGCATGCCCAGATTCTTCAAGTAGGAGAGGACATCATCCTTGAACTTGAGGGTGGTGAGGGTTTGCTCACAAGAGAATCTAGTGGGGAACACCCTCCTTGCAATGAGGAACTGGTAGGTAGGGTCTTCCTCTGGAGTGACCCTAAATTGTGTCGTAGAGACATAGACTGGGGACGTGTTCTTGGGCAGTAAAACTGGCCAAATTGGCAGAAGACACGACATGTCTTTTCAGAGACATGTTGTGTACCTGGGCGGAGAAGCTTCTGAAAAAGGCAGAACACGACCGATTTTGAGGAGCTCGCATTGTGTATTTTGAGAAAGGAAAGGAGAAAAGGATGGTGGTGACAACATCGGTGTAGATGGAGCTTCTCCATTAGTGCTTCACACTGTATTAGGGCAAGGCAGTGGAGTAGCTTTCAAGCTTCATCCTCTAACAGCTTGAGAGAGGAAGAAGGGGGAAATCTGGGCGGTGAAGAAGAAGCTTCTCGGCCTTGTGAGGTCGAGGATGCAGTCAACAATGGCCAGAGATGGACCTTCTTGTAGTTGCAGATTGCACACGGCTGGTCTGAGGTAGCTAGGGGCGGTGGAGTAGCTTTCACACGACTGCTAACATGGCTCAAAGAAATGAGCGAGTGAAGGAGGCAGCATGATGTTTAGGGTTAAAAAATCCTTTCCCGTCAAAATACACGACGTGTGATTTTTAGGACACGGTGTGTCTGTTTCCAAAACTTCCCCGTGATCTTATAAGCAAATATGTGCAGTGTAAGACACACCGTGTGAATTTAGGCACATGTCGTGTTCGAATCCAGAAGCTCAATTTGTAACTCGTTCACTGATAATGACATGTCGTGTGCAAATAAAGACATGGCATGTTCGATTCCAGATAGCTCCTACTCCATGTTGTCTTTGAAGTACACGTCGTGTCTTTATCAGGACACGTCGTGTTTGTTTCCAGGTCAAGTATTTGCATGGTCTGCGTGATAGTAACATGGTGTGTCGTTTTAGGACATGTCATGTCTTTTTGAGTTTCTACTCTCTATGTGCTATCTGTAAGGGATGACATGTCGTGTCAAATAAAGAGACATCGTGTCTTTTGGAATTTCTATAGAACTCAACTTCTTACCGACACCTGCAGAAGTAATGAGATGCAAGTATACGTGTTTAAATTATTACATTCACCCATGACAAGCTTATTTTGGGAAATTAAAGATTGTTCTTGACTAAAACTATAAAAAGAAAATCTATTATAATGTGGGGTCAATTCCCATGAGTTCCTCCATTTAAAGTCCAGAGTAGGACTCTTCAATATATTAGTCAAGCATTTTGGAGGGAGCAAGTGGCTTCCTTGTCAACTTTGTCCCCTATGATGTACAGCTTGTAGCATTGTCCATTGACCTTGAGGGAGGATTGTTTCCCTTACAGCTCCACAATCCTGTACGGAAAAAAAACGTAGGACCAAGAACGATCCAGACCACTTGGATCTCAATTTCCCTAGAAATAATTTGAGTTTGGAGTTGAAAAGCAAAACTTGGTCTCCTTCTTTGAAGTCTTTGACCTTGATTCTCTTATCATGCCATCTCTTTGTCTTTTCCTTGTAGATTTTGGCATTTTCATGAGCATCCATTCGTAGCTCTTCCAGCTCTTGTAGTTGTAATAATCTCTTCTTTCCTACCTTCTTAAGATCATAGTTTAGGAACTTGATTTCCCATAATGATTTGTGCTCCAATTCTATGGGTAAATGACATGATTTTCCATATACTAGTTTAAAAGGAGTTGTCTCAATGGGTGTTTTAAAAGCTATCCTATATGCCCATAACACATTGTCCAACTTAAGTTCCCAATCCTTTCTTGAGCTAGAGACAACCTTTTCTAGAATAGCCTTCAGTTGCCTATTTGAGATCTCCACTTGGCATGATTTTTGAGGATGATAGGGTGTAGATATCTTATGCTTCACTCCATATTTGCTAAGCAGGTTGTTGAAGTTTCTATCATTAAAATGGAAGCCACCATCTATTTTGTGTGCTCCAAAATGTCCTCCGTATGGAGAATAATGACAATCTAAAATCACATTACCAATTTCCTCATTTGGGATATATCTCCTTATGATTCCATTTGTGCATTGCTTGAACAATAGTGGTCATCCCAATAGTATAATTTAAAGTCATACAGAAACTTCTTCTTCTACTGATAGGTGAAATTAGGTGGAAGGCAATCGATGGTAAGGTAGTTTGCAAAATCAGCAAACCATGGCAAGGCTAGAGAATTAACTGCATATGACTTCTCAATGGGTATCTTATCATCAATGGGTACTTTGTCTTCAATGTTTGTAGAGAGGTGTGAGAGATGGTCAGCTACACTATTCTCCATTCCTTTTTTGTCTTTGATTTCCAAATCAAACTCCTATAGTAACAATATCCAGTGGATGAGATAGGGTTTGACATCTTTCTTGCTCATCAAATACCTTATTGCATCATGATCAATATACACAATGACCTTAGAACCCACTAGATATTGTCTGAATTTATCAAATGCATAAACAATGACAAGCATTTCCTTTTCTGTAGTGGCATAGTTGACATGTGCATCATCAAGGTTTTTACTTGCGTAGTGTATAACATCTAGTTTGTTGTCTTTTCTTTGTCCCAAGACTGCTCCTATGGCGTAGTCACTAGCATCACACATCACTTCAAAAGGAGCACTCCAATCTAGTGGTTGGATAACATGAGCTAAAATTAGGGCATCCTTTAATTTCCAGAAGGCAGCTTTGCATTCGTCATTGAATTCAAATTCAGCATCTTTTGCTAACAGTGAGCATAAAGGCTTTGCAATCTTTGAGAAATCTTTAATAAATCTCCTGTAGAAACATGCATGACCCAAAAAACTGCATATTTCTTTGACATTGGTTGGATCACCAAGCTTTTCAATAGCTTCCACTTTGTCTTTGTCCACTTCAATCCCTTTATTGGAAATGACATGACCATGCACGACTCCTGTCTGCACCATAAAGTGGCATTTCTCCCAATTCAGCACAAGATTGACTTGTTGAAATCTCTGCAAAACTTTAGTTAGATTCAACAAGTAATCATTGAAAGAATTACCATAGACACTAAAATCATCCATGAATATTTCCATGATTTTTTCGATGTAAGCAGAAACAATAGCAATCATACACCTTTGAAAAGTGGCGAGTGCCTCGCAAAGTCCAAAGGGCATCTTCCTGTAAGCATAAGTTTCATAGGTTTAAGTGAATGTGGTTTTCTCTTGATCAGATGGATAGATGGGGATCTAAAATAACCCACTATACCCATCAAGGTAGTAGAAATATGAGTGATGAGCATGTCTTTCTAACATTAGATCAATAAAGGGCAAAGGAAAGTGGTCTTTTCTTGTGGCCTTATTGAGTTTTCTATAATCAATACACATTCGCCATCTAGTGATGATTCTTGTTTGAATTAATTCCTCATTTTCCCCTTTAATCATAGTTGTTCCTCCCTTCTTAGGCACAACGTGTATAGGACTTACCCAAGGATTGTCACTTATTAGATAAATAATTCCAGCATCTTTAAGTTTTAAGATTTCGTTCTTTACAACTTCCATCATGTTCTGGTCTAATCTCCTTGGTGGGTCTATACATGGTTTGGCGTCCTCTTCTAAATCTATCCTATGCATGCAAATGGATGGGTTAATTCCCTTGAGGTCATAAATAGAATAATCTATCACATCTTTGTAACATCTAAGTTTATTCAAAAGTTTTTCTTCTTGATCGTTTTTCAAGTCAGCATTTATGATGATAGAAGAAGAAGAGTTTGGGCCTAAGAAAGCATACCTTAACCCTAGTGGGAGGGGTTTTGGTTCTACATGTTTGCTTGGAGTTGTGGCGTTGCTTCCTTTATTTTTCCTTGGGATTTCTTCACTTAATGGATTCTCTAAAGATTTAGTGCTTTCACATTTGTAAATGGCATTAACATCACCTTCCTCAGGATCACCTAGAGTGGTATCAACAGAATTCGTTTCCTCTTCTAGCAATGTGTCAATGGAGTCAACAAGGCAAAGGTACTCTTTGAAATTGGGTTCCTTCATTGCGTCATAGACTGAAAACACGAGTTCTTCATCTCCCATCTAAATGGTGAGCTTTCCTTCTCTAACGTCAACAAAACAACATGTGGTGCTCAAGAAGGGTCTTCCAAAAAGCACAAGATTGGTTGGGTCTTCATGCATGTCTAAGACCACAAAATCACATGGGATAAAGATCTTTCCTATCTAAACTGGGAAATCTGCTATCACTCCTCTTGGATGCTTGATAGGGAAGTCAGCTAGCGGAATTGTCATAGATGTTGGCTTAAGATTTCCCAAGTCTAGCTTTTCCCATAAAGAAACGGGAATCAAACTAATGCTAGCTCCAAGGTCTACCAGGCCTTTGTCAAAAGTAGAGTCTCCTATCTTGCAAGGAAGAGTAAAGACACCTTGATCATACAAATTATATGGCATGTGGTTCTAGATGATGGAGCTTAGCCTTTCAGAAAGCATCATGGTTTCAACCTATCCAGATCTCCTCTTCTTTGTTAAGATATCCTTTAAGAACTTGGCATAGGAGGGCATTTCAGCTATGACTTCGACTAGGGGCAAGTTTACATATAACTTGTTTAGAATGTCCATGAATTTGTTGAACTTCACATCATCTTTTGTTCTAAGAAAACATGTGGGGAAAAGGAGAATTTGGCTTGCTTGAAAAATCACCTTGCTGTAGATTTCTTGCAGTTTTCTTCCTTTGTGTTTTAGCTACATCTTCAACAGTGGTATCAACAATTTCTCCAGATTTCCTCTTGGGCGGCGGTGAAGATCTTCCTAGTGACAGCCCCACTCCTTAAGCTCACAGATTTACAACTTTCCTTGGGGTTCATGACGGGTTGACTAGGCAAAGAACCTGAAGATGATCCTTGATTAGCTAATGTCTGCTGAGCTATCTGATTCTCCAACATTTTGGTGTGTGTGACAATCCCATCAACCTTTGAAGAGAGTTGTGTGATAGCATCTTTCAATAAATTGTCACGTGCTCAAAACTCATCATTTTGTTGTATCGGTGTAGTGACAAATGTCTCAAGGAGGCTTTCCAAGCTTGATTTCTGAGTGGGAGGAGTCACTTGTTGGAATTGGTTGAAATTTCTATTGTTGCTAGAGTTGTACCCCGGTGGTTGTTGGCGATTGGCATTCATCGGTTGACAATTGCTCATAGGTTGTTGGACTTTAGCTTGGCCTTACTGTTGGTTCTGTAAATTATTGTTCCTAGAAGAGAAATTTGGATGATCTCTCCATCTTGGGTTATAAGTTTCATAAAACGGATTATAGGCTTGTCTATTATTGAAATTCCCCACTGCATTGACTTGTTCAGGTGCTACATTGGCATTCATCTATGTTGCGAAACAAGAAGTAGTGTTGTGCTCTAATGTTCCACAAGCTTCGCAAACTTGGTCAACTGCTTGAACTAAATGAATAGTCAACCTTTCAAATTTTTTAGTTAAGGCATCAAGTTTGGCTGAAATTAATTCCACGACATCAATGGTGTATTTCCCACTGGACTTATCATTTGAGTTGGTGGAGGAAAGGGGTTGGTTGGTTCTTTCATAACACCATTGGCTGTGATTGAGTGACATATCTTCAATGATAGAAAAAGCTTGACTGTATGACTTGTTCATCAAGGCCCCATTTGCAGCGGCATCAATGGTCATATGGGTGTTGTAGAATGACCCATTATAGAAGGTTTGTAGGAGCAACCAGTTCGTCAGACCATAGTGAGGACATAGGCGTTGGAGGTCTTTGAACCTCTCCCAAGTCTCATAAAGCATTTCACCTTCTAGTTGTTTGAAGTTTGTGATTTGATTCCTCAACTGGGTTGTTTTGTTAGGAGGAAAATACTTTCCTAGAAAGACATTCAGCAAATCATCCCAGCTCTTGATAGAACGTGGAGGTAAAGAGGAGAGCCACTCCTTGGCTTGGTCTCACAGAGTGAATGGGAATAGGAGTAGGTGTACTCCTTCAGTTAGAACACCATTAATATTGAATGTGTTGAGGTACTGTAGAAATTCAACAATGTGGAGGTTTGGATCCTCCATTGGCATTCCCCCAAATCGGTTCTGTTGAATCATCTGCATGATTGTAGGGCTGATGGAGAAGTTGTTGGCCTCAATTGTAGAATAATCAGTTGATCCACAAATATTTATGGCAGCCATCACATCAAACTCCTTGAGAGGACGGTTGTCATCCATCTCCAATTCTTGGGAAAGATCGGGTGAAGGCAAAGAGTATGTGGAATGTGGTGGTGAAAGTTGTGATCCCTCCCATCGTGAAGAGTTCTCACTCCTCCTTGCTCATCTACGGCTACTGGAAGTTTGTTCTATCTCCGGGTCTAAAAAGATGGATGTTTGTATACCTCTCTTAGAATGACGCATGCAACCTGAAAAGCAAAATTTGAGTGAGATTCACAAAACTAAGAGGTATCATAATGTGAAATGTGGAAATGGTGACTTAGTCTCAATTACTAGTTAACATTTTTACTCTAAATAAAAACTACCGTAAATCCCCAGCAACAATGCCAAAAACTTATTGAGAGTTTTAGAAAGATAAAGATCTCAACTCACTAATCACCCACAAGTGTACGGGAGTCAATGTAGTCGAGTGTCGAACACAAGGAGCTAGGCTATCTAGGCATAAAAATGTTAACTTTCATTCATCTAAATCGGATTGTGAAAGTTTAATTGATTACACACTAAAGATGGAAACAAAAGTGAAGGTTTAAAATAAATATGCTGATTAAATGATTAGAAACTTGAGCATTAGATTTCACCACCATTACCATCATATCATAAGAACATACAAAATAAAGATCACTGTTTAACAAGCAAGGAGGTTGTCATCATCATGCATTTCCTAATGCTATGAGATGGTTCTCAACATCACATAATGCTCCTGTATCTATGCTTAGTTTCAAACACAACCAAAACCCTCAATAATCTCTAGCCACTCCCATGGTCAAGAGAAATTTGTCATAGATCCCACTCCATACTCCCCAATGCATTCTCTCAAAGTACAAGGCAAGCATAAAACATGTATAAGAGGTGGCCAGTCAACCATACAAGTAAGAAAACACCATAGGCATCCATGTAAGAAAGCAAATTAACCAACAATAAGCATAAATATCAAGATCACGTGAACAATGGCATGGGAGCTACTCTCCCATGCTCGAGAAAAGAGTTCTACTCGTCCATAATGAAGATATGCATATACAAAACAGTTATTTTAGAGTTTTGCATGCTTAAGAGAAGGAAAATCTAGAGGAACCACAAATGCAGGCTAAGGGGAGAGAAATCTAGCTAGAGAACAAAATTCCACCCTTAAAATTGCTCCAACTCGGACAAGCTTCCCTCCCGGAAACTTGGTTGAAAGGAGTAGCTCTGCTGCACTTTTGGAAAACAAAATGGAGAAGAAATGAGGTAGAATGGAGGTTCTCTTACAAGAAACCACCTTCCAGCCCAAAATCACCTTCCTCAGCTCTGGAGCTTCTCTTGGGTGTAAGATACTTCAAAATGATCGAGCATAACTGCCTATTGGGTTGCAATTCTCTTTTAAAATGAGGGGTGGTCGTTTTCGGTTTTTGCAGAGACTGACAATGACATGGCGTGTCTTTTAGAGGACATGCCGTATCTTGTCATTTGATCTTGATGAGTGTTTCCACTGTAGTGAGGCACACAACATGTCGAAAAGAGACACGCCATGTGATGACTTCCTGCAGTCGAATCAAGTGAAAGGCACACGACGTGTTTGAGTAAACACACGCCATGTGTATTGGCAGAAAGATGCACTCGGCCTTCATGTACTAGGAACACATCGTGTTCTCAGGGGAACACGTCGTGTCACCACTTCCTCATTCTGGGCTAGGAGCTGCTGGAAATGCACACGCCGTGTGTGTAATAACACACGACGTGTTCTTCGTCCCGTGAGGCTTCTTGTAAAGGGACACATCGTGTCTTTAAGGGGACACGCCATGTTTGATGTTGTTTCTTCGGGAAATGGCCCGAATCAGATGTAAAATGTGGAGAAGTCCCATTGAGATCGGATTTGAGTTGGGCTATCTCCAATTTGACCTTTTCAATACATGTTTGCAATCAACACCATGTGATAAGAAAAATAACTAGAAAGTGTGACAAAATGAATATGAATAGAGGCTAATTGGAGATAAAATGAGTTGGATTTGTGTGTGAGAATGTGCAAAAATTTTGATATGAAATACACACAACAGATACATATCCACAATTCGATGGGTTCTCTAGTAGTACAATTGGATGATTTCCCTAAGGCATGAACCAATAGATAACCTTGGCAAAGATCCAATGAAAGTTTTGACATGCATGGATAAGATGGATTTCTAGTTTTGACACATGGAAAGCTAGTGTTTCAAACCTTTTGACCACCCTTATCTCTCTTCTTGGATATATATACCCTCCACCTCTCCCCAAACAAACCCTTTGCATCCCTTATATTATTCTTGCTTCTAGAGAGACCCTAGACCATCATTTGGTGAAGAAGAAGCTCTTGGAGACCAAAGCTTGGAGAGATTATGGATGCATGTTGATCTAGGGTTTGGATCAAGCTTTGCTACGGATGTTTGGAACTTCATAACCTAGTTTCTCACCCTAACCAAGTAAGATCTTCTTCTCTAGTCTAGTTTTCTTGATGTTCTCTTATTTCTCTCCTCATCCATGGGTAGAACACCAAAACCCTAGAGTTTTTTGTGGAAGTTCGTGCATGTGGTTGAAGAAACTCTTTTCTTCTCTCTTTTGCCCTAAATCTACCTTATTCTTGAAGAAAGGAGTTACCTTGGAGATTTTTGGGAGAAAATATATGGTTTTTCTTGTGTCTCCTTGTTGTTTGGATGTTCGTCTTCATCTTGAGGTGAGTTATGTAACTTTCGTCCTTGTTCTTTCTTGCTTATAACTTTTTCTATGTATGTTTGACCTAAAACTTGGTATTATGGGAATAAATGATCTTATGTGCACTAATTTACATACATTCATGATGGTTGTGTGTTATTAAACTATCCTTAGATTAAATAAATGTTCCTTCTAGTATGGAGATGAACTATCTTGGTTTTGAATGTATGAAACGATGGTTTTTACTTAGTGTAAATAACTGATTTCTCCCTTAGTATAGAAATTGATGGTACTACTTAGTGATGAGTTTGATGGTCATACTTAGTCTTTGAATCTATGGTTCTACTTGTCCTTTTTGTTGGTATGTATGCCTAGAGAGTTAATCATATGATGATTGTAATGGCATAACTTGTAAATGATTTGATTTATAATAAATGCATGCTTCCAATTTATCTTATTTCATTCATATATGAGATATGAAGTAACATAATAAATGTCTAGAGAATGATATTACTCAACGATGTATGTCTTCAAATATGTGAATTAAACAATGAGATCATACAGATATTAAGAGTATATACATTCTTGTTATGTCCCTAGTCAGATGTTATTGTGGAAGGATGATAGATAACAATAACACATAAGACTAGAGTGTGTGTTGATTGGTGATAGAATCTCATCAGTCATGATATGTAATATCAAACCAAGCACATAGATACTTGTTAGAGAACAGTGTATCAGACAGACCCACCATAAGAGTGATACATGAAGACCATAATTGGTAGTCATTCATCTCTTATACTGATGGTGGTGATTATGGTTATTAGACCTAAAGTCACTACACTCATCACATTTCATTCAATATACTTTGACATCATCCATTGTGATCCTGAATAAGGGTTGCCATAAAGATGATGATCTATACACTGTGACACATGGGGATGAGTGTGAGTGATGTAGATGGTATTTTTCCCTCCTACAGGAGTGTGATGTCATGGCCACTTGATTAGCAAGACTAAGAAAAGCATGGCCATGCACATGTGAGTCAATATGTGACATTGAGTTTACATATATCTCAAATAGTCTGCTATATCAAGGAACAAAGATTGAATGTTGAAGAGGATGACTGCTCCATGCTTTGAGTTCAATTCGGATATCAGTAACAAAGGAACTATACAAACACTGAAACACCAAGCTTAGATTGTAGGTTGAAGGTGTTCTCCAAATTTCCATTTACTTGGGTAGCAACGATGTGTGACTACACACCACTCTTTGCTTTTGATGACATAAGTAGGTATGGACATTCATTGCCAACATAATATGCGACTGATAGGGTCACACACATAGGATACACCTAGAAGAGGAGTTTTGATCATGAATGATAAATTGATTACTAAAGTGTTTAGGCATTCGATTTAAACATCAATCAACTAACTAGACTCCCAACCAATCTGTTCATGTGGTGAAATGATCGATTGAAGTGTCAGCAGGTTGATTGAGTATTGAATTGGCTGAGTTCTGAATGAGTCGGGAAGTGAACCGGAGTGAACTGATCAGTTCATGGTTGCAAGATGACCATTTTGTGAAGCGATATGCCCAGTTTGTGGTGCAATTTAATTGCATCAAGGATTAGTGATGATGTATGTCATGCATTAATTGGATTAGAATTTTCAATTCATATGCATTTGGGAAACATGATGAAACGACCGGTTCACTGGGTGAACCGATCGGCTCACATGCCAACCGATCAGTTTGCTCAGTGAAACAACCTTTCTACCATTTGCATGTTGCAAAAATCTATGAGATTTTACTCCCTTGCACTCCCACACAGACTAGGAACCCTAACCCTGACCCTCCTATAAATAGAGGGGTATCGGGGGCTTCTCAGATACATCAATTGCCTCTGACAATTGTTTGTCTTCTCTAGTGGTGGTAACCGAGAGAACTCGAGAAACTCCTACCCAATAAAGGGAGGGATAGCAAGGGAGAACAATTGTAAGAGAGCAAGCTGGTGACTAGTACACCAACATGAGGGACAACTCCTTCATGTCTGTTAAAGTAGGATGACATGAGTTCTAGGCGGTCCGTTTGGACTTCTCTAGAGGTGTGGATACTTTTCCTGCTAGGAGGACAACATCAGCCTACTATGTGTGGTGAAGACCAGGAACCACCACAGACGTCGTCTGAGTGCAACTAGAAGATAATTGTACAACTACAATGGCAAGGAGATTGTCATTGGGCTTGGTCCAAGACCAGGTATATCCTTGAAATCATCCTTTCCATTATATAGTTATTGATGCAATCCAGTGGTTTAATGGGAATATGGCAGTAAAATTTGTATTTCCGCTGCCTACCTGATGCCATATTTCCCTACAATGGTCCACATCAATTTATTATATTTTAAGATTATTGATATGATCATATTTTTTGGTTTTATCATTTATTTATTTATATGATGAAAATATTAATGTCTAATTAAATACCACATATAACCCTAAGTTAATGTATATTAGATATATATATATATATGAAATTTACATGTGTCGCCCTAAAAGTTGGTTTTGATGGTGGATGTATAGTGTAGTTATGGCCAATAACCGTAATTATTTGTGCTTGGTGGTTGTGTGTTTATTTCAAATTATGTGACATGTCGTCACAATAAATGAGATTACTTAAAACATAAAACACGATCAACAACTAACTAAACACATTGTCAGAAAAGAAGAATAATTACAACTGATTCCAATATCACAAACATGTTCTGAAACATTTACATGAAGGTCCAAACTTGCCATAGTACATATATCATACCAGGTATTTACATCTGAATCCAGAGACCTCGGCCACAATCTATATACAAAAGAGATATTTTGCGTGTACATGCCATATATACAAACACTGGCATACTGCCAAAAACTCGTATCGATACATGTATATCATCTATGAAACAGATCCCATGCCCAGACTTGGGAGTACATGGACGACACTAGGACTCCAATTCTAGCAGCTACAACTATTTCAACCTTCATCGTTTACTGCTCTCCAAGTTTATCCTCTTCAACAACATGATCTCGACCATGTTGTTGATGACCACCTAAAAAGAGGTGGTAACCCAGGAGGTGAGACTCATGTCCCAATGATAGATATAACTCTCCACAATGATTATTGATTATAACAGATTATTTAACAGTAAATAAACTGAGCAAACTGAATAATTCTAACATACTAAGCAAGTTAAGTCGATTAAGTAATTCAACAATTGAGCATAGTAGCAAGTAGGATGAACAAGATATATAGAGAGAGAAAGTTAAACTTATCATTTACTCACAATTAGTCTCTCTCTAATTGCATTATATACCATTTAGTAGTGTAGAAAAATAATGCAAGGATTAACATCCATTGTGAAGTGTATTTAACCCTAGCAGATATACTACAGGGATGTATTACATCTTTTATTATACCCTGGGGACTTTGAGTCATACCACTAAAGTCCAACTGACCACTACAAAGTGTTATTCAGTTTTGTATAAGTTGTAGGAGTGTCGGTATCCTAAGATCTCTCCTTTTCGATTAGTACAAGTCAAAAAGGTAGTGACCTATCAGTCAAGTTACCACTATAATGACATATATTCAATCTACTAACACATAATCTGTCCTAGTACAGGTCACGACACTAGACACCAGGGTATGCAAAGAAAAACCCTACCACCCAAGGTACATCCGCATCATACTCAATCACATCATATATACAAATATCTAAGGTATGACTGCAACCATCCTCCATAACCTACAATTCAGGATGTGAAGGATGTACATTCACTTGCACCTTATGTACTTAACATGTTATGTATGCATTCCTAGATTCCCTTAGGAATGCTCGTTTCACCATCCAACAAGTTTTGACATCAAAGATGGTTTTACAGCACAGGGCACTACATGATTAGGGTTTTACTTTATTATTTATGTCAATTGGATGAATTAAGGCTACATCAAACAAGTTGACATACTAATCCCAATTCATTTCTAGCAATCATATATGTATAACAACTTCAGAAGATATAAAATATATGAGGTGTAATTCTTGATCACTATCACCACATGGTACTATTCATTGCCATACATGAGACTATACTAGTTATCATACCACCATAGGATACAAATTCTTATCATAATGTTCCAGGGTTCCAAGCCTTGTAATATCATAAAGAGGATTACACCTCCATCAGGGTTGAACCATGCCCAAATGCCACTAAGACCATTACATAATTCCCTACAACATTATCATTATATTTCCATGCCTTATAACAAGGATCAACAACCCTTTACCAACCATATGATATATGACTCTGACATTGCAAGGAACTATGATGTTTATAAAACACCATTTTGGGTTTCAATATCAATAAGAGAGTATTCCATTATCATATGTATCATTCAAGAAGGTTGATATTAATTAATCACCAACACTTAGTTACATTAGGGTTAGATGTAACAAAATATGCTACATTAAGGTTTCATATCAACTCATCATGGTGATTATTAGTTATATCCATACAAGGGAAAAGGTAACACTACAATTTATGGGCATTGAACCATCAAATTTCACAATACCAAAACCAAAACATCACACTATGGGCTTCACCCAAAACCATCAGGTGTTGGGGCATCAAATCCTATGGATCATGTTCTTTATTCAAAATCATTGGTTGAAGTATAAGTCAAACCCTTGAATCATTTGATTAATTAAGAAAACCATCAGTTTAGGGATTAAAGAATCATCAGTCTTAGCATCAGTTGTGATGTCTAGGACCACCATCAGTTTTGGTGTCCAGGACCACCATCGGTTGTGTCACTTTGTGTCACCATCGGTTGAGGCCGTCGGATCATGGAACCTTAACCATTGGTTGTCAAGGGGAAAAGCATATTCATCGGTTGTGTTTAAGATAAATCATACAAATAGTAGCAAAGATACCCCCATCGGTTGTTGCACAAAACTAAGCAAAACAACAAAGGAACTAATCCATCGAGTCAAGCACCAAGGTGGGCAACAACCCACAAACCTTAAGTATAACTCACCATTTGAGAGGTGCTAAGAACCATAATTTAACATGTAAGCAAGGTCTAAGGCTTCCTCTAACTTAGGAAGGTCTTACACAAGGTTTCAGGTTTATTTATGGTTGTAATTTACTAAAGAACATCACTTAAGCTTAAACCCTAGTCAAAGGACAGCTTCTTTATGTGTAGAACTTCATTTTTAAGAAAGTATTTGAGCATACAAGGTATTCGTAAGCAATAAACATGAGGAAGGATATATAACTCACCTATCAGAAGATGAAAAGCTCCAAACAGCAAGGTATATCAAGTAAAGGATGTAGGAAAGCCTAGCTTTAGCTCTGAACTCAGCCAAGCTAGCTCTTTATCTACAAGGGAAGCAAACCCTAGGTCAAGGAGGCAAGAAGATAGGTTCCTTAAGCTTTAGAGCAAGCTTTACTATGAGAACCCATCGTTTCATCCTAGAAGAAGGAGGAAAGGGATAGAACAACAAGAGAAACTAAGGATAGAAAGAGTAACTTACTTGCTTAGGTCAGGAACAAGCAAAGGAAGCTCCACAAACCCTAAAGGAGAGCATATCTGAGCTCTATACACTCAAGCAAGGAGATCGCCCACCTTCTTCTACCTTGGGCACCTTCTTTGCCACCAAATAGGGGAGGAAGAAGCTCTAGACAATAGGGAAGTGATAAGGATCCAAATGTTTCATTTGAGCGCTAAAGGAAAGGTATATAAATCTTATGGATAAGGGAGAAGAGAAGCTTGAGGTGTCCTAGTAGGTTTGCCATGTGTCCACAACCTATAGCTGTCACAACCATGCAAAGAGAAGATCCATCAATTTTGGGAGTCCTCTAGGTCACTGGATGATGATCTCCCAGGGTGTCCATTGGTTTCCAACACATGGTGACCAATGGTTCTTGAAACTATAGGTCACTAAGTGGTGAACCATCGTTTGATCACCTCCTTCAAGTGAACCACCAATCCAAGGGACCCCAAGAGATAAAACCATCAACCTACCTCATCTAGATATCACCATCGGTTGTCACCACCTAGTGATGACCATTAGATGTCACTTACAGAGGAGGACCATCGTTTGATGTCCTCTCAAGGTAGCACCACCATGAGGGGGTAAACCCTAACTCACCCCAGAAGGCTAACACCACCAAACCAAAGTATAACTAGGATCCCCATGGCCCAAAAAGCTCAAGCATGATAATAAAACATATAAGGAACATAAATCAAGTGACAAATTGCAAAGAAAAACTCAAATATGGGTAAATTATAGAAAAACTCAAAATGTATGCACAAAATTGCATAACTTGCACAAACAGTGTCCAAACTGGACCAAACTTAAAACTTAAGCTTGTCATACGATATCAAAGCACATAAAAAGGTTTATTTTAGGTTTTAAACACCCAATTATGATAATTAATCGTGTTCAACCATTTAATCAAGGTTATGGGTCTTACATGTTCTATCTCAATTTGCATACCGAGCATCTATCTTATCTTCCAATTGTAAAAGTATTATTCTCTCCTACCTTTGATCCCCATGAATGTAACTCGAGGTTTCTCCATAATCATGTAATAGTATGATAGTTTATATTCTATTACTATGATGAATATGAGCCAAAAAATTAGAGGACCGATCGACTAGAGGACCAACCGATCAATTAGAGGACCCAGAAGGTGGTGGACCAGAGTCTAAACGATCGGTGAGGCAACCAACCAATTGGCCAGGAGGCAAGCCAATCGATTCAAGGGTTGAAATGATCAACCTAGATTGGCAATCACGAATCTTCATCAACAGCATGTTTATGCATGAGATGTAGACCCTAGGTTGTAACAATTCCTTGTGGCTCCAAGGAATTACATTAGAATGGCCATAACCATCACTTTTTGCTTATTATATGTTTTCATTGTGGCATATAGCATGTATATGATATGTACGATATATGTGGTGATTGGATAAAGTATATGTATTTAAAAACACAAACTCCCACAAATAATATTTCATGTCTTAGATGCTTTCCATAAGCAACACACATGAAAAGCTTGGTCGACTAAGTGTGGGCACCCAAGGGTGATGAGTTGTCTATCTCAGGGAAGTGTGATGGTAATAATGTGGACCTACCAAGCGGGGTACATTATTATTGTGTTGGATTTTAGGTCAGGCTTAACTATGTGTCCTTAATGAGATTAAGAACCAGAGGCATGCATATGACTATGGCAAGGAGTTGTGCATATCATCCATCCAAGAATTGCATGTGAAGCAATTGGTAAAAGTTTCCTACCTTATTATATGACTATGGACACTGTTGTTGGTTGGGTAATAGTTGAATTGTTTTAGATCTTGACTCACTAGAAGGTTGTATGATGTAATCTTCTGAATTGATATGTGAGGAGTATCAATTTGAATAAAATTATGGGAGCAATAATTAATTAAAGACCTAATTGAATATTGTCAATTTTCAAATTAAATCAAATCATAAGGTTTTTGACAAATGCAAATGTTTTCTCTTATGGAATCAAATGGCAATCAAATCATCATTGTGATTGTTCATTAGGAAGGAAAAACTTAATGGGACAAATTTCCACAACTGATTTTGAACTTTGAGAAGGGTTTTCAATGAAGAGTGCTAGCTCTATGTCCTAGAAACATCAGTGCTAGAAATACATGCTTCTTATGCACCTAGGGATGAGATGGGTGCTTATTGGAAGCATGCCAATGATGCTTTGGATATAAAGCACCTTATGCTAAGCTGCATGAACTATGAGTTGCATGAGCAGTGTGAGGACATGGGGATACTTTATATGGTAACACATCTTAAGAAATTGAACCATAAGCACACAAAGCAAGATAGGTACAATGTATCAAAGGCGCTCTTTGAGTGTAAGATGACAGAGAAAGACTCAATAGAGACCCATGTGCTCAATATGGTTGGATATGTGGATCATCCAGAAGAATTGGGATTCTCCTTGAGCCAAGAGTTGGCCATGAATATGATTCTGCAATCATTACCCAAATCATATAGCCACTTTATTGAGTGTTATCACTCCAATAATATGGCTAGACCAGTGTCAGATTTGCTTGGCATGCTGAGTAATATTGAAGTAAGAATGAATAAGGATAAATCTGTGATGGATATCAACAAAGTTGAGTCCAAGGATGAAAGCAAGGCCATGAAGAGTTTTGAGGCTAAGCTTAAATCCAGATCTTCAACACTCAAGACAAGGAGAAAGAAAAGTGCAAGAGGAACCTATCATTTGTACTTGAAGGCATTCGGGAAGAAGAAGATGGGGATAGTGATCTCCACTTCATTTATTTACGTTATTGAGATAAACTTATCTACTTCTTCATCTTGAGTACTAGATACCGGATGTGGATCTCACATATGCTCGAATATGCAGAAACTAAAAAGAAGTAGGCCTTTGAGAAAGGTGGAGGTTGAATTGTGAGTCGCAAATGGAGCAAGAATTGTTGCCACTACAGTTGGAATCTATAGTCTATCTCTACCTATAGGCTTGTGACAGAGTTAGTGAAATGTTATTATGTACCAGACATAAATAGAAACATCATTTCTATATCTTGTATGGATAAGGATGCATATGAATTTCATATTAGGAATGGTCGATGTTCTATTTTAAAAGATGGGATATTTTGTGGCAATGCTCCAATGTCTTATGGTCTTTATTTGCTAGATATATATATGGATGTTTATAATGTAAATACCATACGACTAAAATTCAATAGATCAAACAAAAAATATCTTTGGCATTGTCATCTAGGGCACATAAATGAGAATCACATATCTAGACTCCATAAAGATGGTTATCTAGACTCTTTTGATTTTGAATCAATAGAGACATGTAAATCTTGTTTGTTGGGCAATATGACCAAAACTCCTTTTGCTGATAACAATGAGAGGGCTAGTGATCTATTAGGACTCATACATACTGATGTATGTGGCCCTTTTAGAACAACTGCTAGAAGTGGGTATCAATACTTCATTACCTTCACTGATGACTTCAGTAGGTATGGTTATGTTTACTTGATGACACATAAGTTAGAAACTCTTGAAAAGTTCAAAGAGTTTATGAATGAAGTACAAAACCAACTTAGCAAAAGTATTAAGGCACTTCTTTCTAATCGAGGTGGAGAATACTTAAGCCAAGAGTTTTAGGAACTTCTATGAGCCTGTGGTATCGTATCACAATGGACTCCACCTGGAACACCACAACATAATGGTGTATCAAAAAGAAGGAATTGCACATTGCTAGATATGGTACGATCAATGATGACCTTACCTAAACTTCCAATTACCTTATGGGGTTGTACTCTTGAAACCATCATGATTACACTAAACTGAGTACCATCTAAATTGGTTCAAAAGATACCATATGAGATATGGTACGAGAAGCGACCCAATGTGTCTTTTATGAGGATTTGGGGATGTGGAGCTTATGTAAGGAAAATATTACCTGAAAAGCTTGGCCCTAAATATGATAAATGTTATTTTATTAGATATCCTAAGGAGACTAAAGGATATTACTTTTATTCCCTATATGATAGCAAAGTGTTTGTTTCTAGATATGTGGCATTCCTAGAAAAGGACTTTATTTACAAAGGAATCAGTGGGAGGAAAGTGGAACTCGAAGAGGTTTGATACCAACAAGAAAGCACTAAATCGATAGATGCACAAGAGGAACACATAGAATCACAAAGTGTTGTGGAATCTCAAATTCCTCAAGTAACATAAGGACCTCATAGATATAGTAGGACATGCATTGAACCTGAAAGATTTAGATATCTTGTGACTCAGGTAGGTCGTGAGTTGGTCATAGATGATGAGCCAACAACCTATCTAGAAGCTAATAAGGGACCAAAGTCTGAGAAATGGCTTGTGGCCATGAGATCTGAGATGGAATCCATGTATGCCAACAAGTTATGGACCTTGGTGGATCCACATGAAGGGGTAAAACCCATAGGGTGCAAGAGGGTCTTCAAGAAGAAGACCGACATTTATGGTAAAGTACAAACCTATAAGGGCATATTGGTCGCAAAAGGTTTCAGACAAGTTCAAGCTATTGACTATTATGAAACTTTTTCTCCAATTGCCATGGTTAAGTACACCAGGATCATGCTTGCTATTGCAGCTTATCATGCCTATGATATTTGGCATATGGATGTTAAAATTGCATTCCTTAATGGGAATCTCCTTAAGGATGTGTACATGACACAACCTAAGGGTTTTATAAATCCAAAGGATGCAAATAAAGTTTGTAAGATACCAAGGTCAATATCTCAAAGCTGGAATCTTCATTTTGACGAGACAATCAAAGAGTTTGGATTTACTCAAAATGAAGATGAACCTTGTATCTACAAGAAGGTTAGTGGGAGCATGATTGTATTCCTCATATTGTATGTAGATGACATACTATTTATGGGGAATGACATCCCTAGTTTACAAAAGGTAAAGACTTGGATGGGAAATACATTTTCTATGAAAGACTTGGGAGAAGCATCCTACATCTTAGTGATCAAGATCTATAGAGATAGATCCAAAAGACTTCTTGTACTAAGTCAAAGCACATACATTGATGAAGTGTTGAAGAGGTCCAACATGGAGAGCTTAAAGAGAGGAAATCTACCCATGGTACATGGACTTACCATCTCTAAAGCTCAATGTCCTAGTTCTTGAGAAGAAAGGGAACGCATGAGTATGACTTCATATGCATCAACAATTGGATCGTTCATGTATGCAATGTTATGTACATGTCCTGATGTCTCATATGTTGTGATCATGGTGAGTATATATCAGTTAGATCCAGGTGATGTTCACTAAATAGTTGTAAATAATATACTTAAATACTTGAGAAGAACTAATGACTAGTTCCTAGTCTACAGAGAATAGGAAGAGTTGGTGGTAAAGGGTTACACCGATGCAAGCTTCCAAACTGACAAAGATGATTACAGATCACAATCTAGATTTTTATTTTTCCTAAACAATAGAGTTGTGAGTTGTAAGAGTTCCAAGAAAGAGATGATTGTCAATTCTACAATAGAGACTGAATATATTGATGTATCAAATGCAACAAAGGAAGTTGTTTGGATCAAGAAGTTCATCTCATAACTTGGGGTGGTTCCAAGCATCATCGACGCAGTTGAGCAATATTGTGAAAACAATGGAGCTATTGCACAAGCTAAGGAACCCATATCGAATTAGCATTCCAAACATATAGAAAGGCATTTCCATCTCATACTAGAGATCGTACAATAAGGAGCTGTGAAGATTTGCATAGTACCAATGGTAAATAATGTTGATGACCCCTTGACTAGAGCACTTTCACAGCAGAAGCACGATGGTCATGTTAAATCACTTAGAATAGGATTCATGAGTGATTGGCTCTAAATGCAAGTGGGAGTCTATTGGTATGTATGCCTAGAGAGCCAATGATATGATGATTGTAATGGCATAACTTGCAAATGATTTGACTTATAACAAAGACATGTTTTTCATTTATCATGTTTCATTCATATGTGAGATAATGAAGTAACATAATAAATGTCTACAGAATGATATTACTTAATGGTGTATGTCTTCAAGTATGTAACTTGAACAATGAGATCATACAGATGTTAAGAGTATATACATTCTTATTATGTCCCTAGTCAGATGTTATTGTAGAAGGTTGATAGACAACAACAACACATAAGACTAGAGTGTGTGTTGGTTGATGACAAAATCTCATCAGTCATGATACATGATATCAAACCAAGCACATATATACTTGTTAGGGAACAATGTATCAGACAGACCCACTGTAACAGTGATACACGAAGACCATGATTGGTAGTTAGAATCATCTCTTATAGTGTTGGTGGTGATTGTGGTTCTTAGACCTGAAGTCACTACACTCATCACATTTCATTTGGTATACTTTGACATCATCCACTGTGATCCTGAATAAGGGTTTCCATAAAGGTGATGATCAGGTACATTGTGACACATGGGGATGATTGTGAGTGATGTAGATGGGATTTGTCCCTCCTAGAGGAGTATGATATCCTGGCCACTTGATTAGCGACATTGAAAAAAGCATGGCCATGCACATGTCAGTCAATATATGACATTAAGCTTACATATATCTCATACAGTTTGCTACAGCAAGGAATGGAGATTGAATGTTGAAGAGGATTATTGCTCCATGCCTCAAGTTCAATCTGGATATTAGTGACAAAGGAACTATACAAACACTACAACACCAATGACATATAGTAGGTTGAAGTTGTTCTCCAAACTTTCCACTTACTTGGGTAGCAATGATGTGTGACTATGCACCACTCTTTGCTTGTGATAACATAAGTAGTTATGGACATTCACTGCCAACGTAATACATGACCTATGGTCACACATATAGGATACACCTAGAATAGGAGTTTTGATCATGAATGATAATTGGATTTATTACTAAAGTGTTTAGGTATTTGATTTAAACATCAATTGACTAACTGGACTCCTAACCGGTCACTTCATGTGGTGAAACAACTGATTAGAGTGTCAGGTTAATCGAGTATTGAATTGGTTGAGTTCTGAATGAGATAGGTAGTGAACCAACTGGTTCACTTAGTTAACTGATCAGTCATGTTTGTGAGATGACCATTTCTTGAAGCAAGACATGAGGTTCATGATGCAATTTGATTACATCAAGTATTATTGTTGACTTCATCTCATGCATTAATTGGATTAGAATTGTTGATTCATATGTGATTGGGAAACATGACAAAATGACTGGTTCACTGGGTGAACTGATTGGTTCGATCAACAAACTCATGAGTTCGATCAGCAAACTGACTATTTTGCCATTACAGGTTGTGAAAGTTCATGAGATTTTGGTCCCTTCCACTCCCACACAAACTAGGAACCCTGACCCTAACCCTCCTATAAATAGAGGGGTATTAGGGGCTTCTCATACACATCAATTGCCTTTGACAATTGTTTGTCTTGTCAGGTTGTGGTGACCGAGAGAACTCGAGCAAATCCAATTCGATAAAGGGAGGGATAGAAATGGAGAACAGTTGTGGGAGAGCAAGTTGGTGACTAGTACACCAATGGGAGGGGCAACTCCTTCCTGTCTATTCTAGTAGGACGACATGAGTTATAGGTGGTCCGTGTGGACTTCTCTAGAGGTGTGGGTACTTTTCCCTCTAGGAGGACAACATCAACCAGCTGTCCATGGTGAAGACCATGAGCCACTACATACATCATCTAAGTGCATCTAGAAGACAGTTGCACTATTGGGTTTTACGTGGTCAGAGTAGGCAGCGGAAACAAAAATTTTACTTAACCATAAACCCATAATCAGCAGATTGCATCAACATATACATAATAAGAAGGATGGTTTTAGTGAGTTATACCTGGTCCTGAGGCTTGCTCAGTGACTATACCTCACAAAAAGTGTGTTCTTCAACCACATGTCTTCAATGGTGTCTGTGTAGCTCCTTGTCTTGACTCGGACTGTGGTTGATTGTTGTCCTCCTGAGTTGTAGAAGTCTCCCGCCTCTATAGATAGTCCACACATACTACTGAGAACTCTAGTCGTCTAGAAGAACGGACTATAAGGAGTTGTCCCCTTCTGTCGGCGTACTAGTCTCCGACACACTCTCCCACAACCAGTTGTTGTTCTGCAGTTGTCTTTCCCATGATGTTCGTACCTAGATGGGTAGAAGTTGCTTGGGCTTTCTCGATTACTAAAATCGGAGAGGACAACAACTTTGTAGAGCAATTGATGTTCTGAGTTGTGTGTCTCGAGAAGCCCCCTGTACCCCTCTATTTATAGTAGAGGGTAGGGCCAGGGTTCCCAGTCTGTGCGGGAGTAGAAGGGTCCATAATTTCCATGAACAATTTGCACTATGACAGGCAAACCGGTCATTTCATAATTGAACTGGTCATTTGGCAAGGTGAGCCGATCGGTTCACCTAGTGAACCGGTCGTTTCACTTTGCATACCTTCCTGTAATTGACTTTCCTTATACATTTCTAATTAATGCAAAGATTAATTCTTGTCCCAATCGAATTAAACAAGTGAAACGAAATTTTTTTCTCACAAACCGAGAAAACCCAACATTGCTCGTTTGGATAAGTGAACTGATTGGTTCACCAGAGTGAACCGGTCATCTTACTGGCCATGAGCCGACCGGTTCACCCAGTGAACCGGTAGGTTGGTGGTCCAGATTGTGCATAATACAGTCAATTCAGTTCTCAATCAATATGACACTCTAATCACTTGGTTCAACACTTGAACTTGATGATTCTGAGTCAAGTCTATTGATTGAATGTTTGATTGAGTACACAAACACTTTAGTAATCAAGACAAACATCATTCATGGATAAAGTCCTCTTCTAAGTTAATCATCTGTGTGTGACCCTATAGGTCCCATTTCACATTGGCAGTGAATGTCCATAACTAGCTTATGACATCACAAGCAAAGAGTGGTACCTAGTCACACATCAGTGCTACCCAAGTGAAAAGGAAATTTGGAGAACAATTTTCAATCCTACATTATGTGATTGGGTGTTCTAGTGAATGTATGATTCCTTTGTCTCAAATATCCTAAATGAACTCAAGGCAAGGAGTTGTCATCCTTTCAACATTCATTCATGTTTCTTGAACTAGAGCAGACTGTCTGAGATATGTGTGACATCAATATCATATATTGATTCCCATGTGCATGTGCATGCCTTTCTCAATCTCACTTATCAAGTGGCATGGACATCATACTCCCTTATGAGGGGCAAATCCCATATATATCACTCACAGTCTATCTCATGCATCAAAGCCACCCAATCATCACCTTTATAACAACCCGAGTTTCAGTATTGTGTTGATGATGTCAAAGTGTACCCAATCACATTCGACAAGTGCAGTGATTTCAGGTCTAAGAATCACAATCACCACCATCACTATGAGAGATGATTCTGACTACCATGTCATGGTTCCATGTGTCACTCTCATGGTGGGTCTGTCTAATATACTGTTCTCCAACATGTATTTGTGTGCTTGGTTTGATATCAGATATCATGACTACTGAGACACTATCATCAACCAACACACACTCTAGTCTTGATGTGTCATTGTTATCTATCAACCTTCCACAATGACATCTAACTAGAGACATAACAAGAATGTACATACTCTTAGCAACTGCATGATCTCATTATTCAGGTCCTTAAACCAAAGACATACATCATTGAGTATTGTCATTCTTTAGACATTCATTCTGCTCCATCATTTATCTCATAATCGATTAAGCTAGAATAAATTGGAAGCTTGTCTTTGATATTTATCAAATAAATCATGACGTATGCCAATCCAATCATCATATGATTAGCTCTCTGGGCATATATACCAACAGACTTCCACTTGCACTTAGAGACAATCATCTTTGAATCATATTCTCAGTTATTTCTAAACATGTCCCACAAGTTTCTCCTGCGCTAGTGCTAATTCAGTGAGTTAGCAACACTTTTCTTTAGTCGGTATATTGCATGTTTCACATCTACTCACTGTACGGTATTTTGTATGAGATGGAGTGACCGTAATATGCTATTTGATATTCCTTGCCTAACAATTAGCTCCATTCTTTGACGTAGTATTTCTACTATGTCATCAATTGTTGGAATATCTATAAGTTCATATGTATGAACTTCTAGATCCATATAGTATTCTATGTTTTTCATAACATAATGATATTCAACATTCCCTTTTAGAATTAAATGGCTTTTAATTTTACTCAGAACATTTCCATTTAAAAACTCATATTAACTTTTATATTTTGTATTTTGTGATCATTTTCTATCATTTTAGAAGCTTGCGTCAGTGTCACTCATTTACACTCAACTCTTCCTAATCCTTTAATACTTCACAAGTACTTAAATACGTTCTTTATGGTATTCCAGTGACTCTCACCAGAAGTAGATAGACATCCACTCGTCATGTCTATTACATACGAGATAACTGAATGAGCATATCATATTGTCATGTCCAATACATACAAGATGCTTATATATATATATATATATATATATATATATATATATATATATATATATATTCTTGTCATGTCCAATACATACAAGATAATGGAATGATTACATACATGATAGATCCAATTGTGAATGCAAAAGGCATCTATCTATGTGTTCCTATTCTTCATAAGAATTTGGGACATTAGGCACGTAAGAGACTAACTCTATGTAATATGGATAAGTTTTCTTCCACTGAATCTTTACATACTGAACCCTTCAATATAGACTGCCAATGTATGCTCTCTCTTTATTAGGTAAAGACAATTTCGAGAACTATCTCTATAGGTCATATTCCTATCACATAGTACATTTCTTTTTATTCCCTTAAAGAAGGTATTTCCACACCAGTTTCATTTTATTCCTCATCATCACGTGGAATATGAATATGCTCCCACTAAATCTTTGTAATCATAGATCCCTTCTTTATTTTGATATATCGGTCAAACCTTTTGACCATATAATAAAAGTAAAGACTCCATTTCTGAGGTGCTTATATTTAATCAATCATATTGATTAAACTCTTGTAACTTATAGACGACATTTGCATTAATAGAATTATAAAACCCTTATGGTTGTGCCACATACATAACCTCATGTTATTCCTACCAGGAATGCGGTTTTAATATCCATATGCCAAATATCATAGTCTTTAAGTTCCAATAGCAAGCATGATCCTTTATGATCGATAGCCATTGTAATTGGTTAAATAAAATCATCAGGTTCAACACCTTGAACTCTCTTGAATTTATCTCAACCAATCAGCTCTTCAAATGTCATCCATGTCAGTCTTAACTCTTAAGACCCAATTGCACTTATGGGTTTTATCCTTATAAGTGATACCATTAAGGTCATACCTTATTTGGTTCACATGGAAGTCATTTTGGATCTTATGGCTTCAAGCCATGACTCAAAATCTGGTTCCTCAACATAATCTAGATAGATTATTGACTCGTCGTCATATGATCAATTAATCACCTTTGAGTTTGTAGGATATCATTATCCATCAAGCTTGAGGTGTTATCTACTGGATATATGAGGTGTTTTTTACATAAGGAATTTAAGATTCCACAACACTTGTGATTCTTAATCTCCTTTTGTACGTTTATTTAGTGTAAAGCATGTTCTTTAGAAGAATTTTAGAAGATGAGTTATTTTTTTTATGATCATGCTCTTACTGTTTAGAGTATGGTTCCTTCTTTGATTTATACATAATTATGCCTTAATCATGAATTCTCTGTGATACACTATCATAGTTACTCACAAGGTCCTCAAACATTTGGTTTAAGTATCTCATTCATTGATCATATCAAAGAATTAATACTTTTACCAAGTTTGTTCTTCATTTATGATACTCTTGAACATTTCAAGATATTCATATTGGTATTTCGTTAAATACCATATCTGAAGTATTGGCATTTACTCCAATAGGCGTGTATATACATCAATATGTATTATAACTAATAGAATTGTCATTCTCCCATTACATCTAGTGAAGATTGACTTGCCATCATGCCCAATAAATAAGACATTCATATCTCTTAATGGTTTGTTAACCAAGAGACTCTAGTTTATCCATCAACATGGAACCTAGAGATGAATTTCTCATTCATTTGTTTATATGATAATTCTAATTTATTGTTTGAGTCATCAATAACTTTTAGGTATTATTATTTTATCTCATGCATACCAAGTACCACAAGATAAATAAGGCATTGCCATAAAAAATCATATCTTTGAAATTGAAATATGAACTTTATTGATAGACATCCTTGTCATTACAAGATGTAGAAATAAAATGTTTCTATTTATTGGAAAAATGAAATAACAGTTCATAACTCTATTACATGTCCTTTGGCCTAAAATAAACTAAAAGGTACTTCTATATATGGCAGGAACACTTGATCCAATGTTGATGAGTGTTCCTTCTTAGTCCTTTCATAAAGGCCAATACTTCTTTTCAGATCTTGCACATCATATATGTCAGATCTATATCTTGGTATCATATGCCTAAGATAAAGAAGCATTTTAAGTTTATTTCATGATACCTGAGGTGGAGATTTCCATCCCATCCTTCTTCTTCTTTAGTTCATCCATGTAGAGAGGGAAATTTCTCTTCCAATTTCCTGGCTCATGACAATGGTTACATTTGCCTCCCTTGTTCACCCCTCCCTTGGCTTTGAGAGTTGAAGATGACTTGGGCTGCTAGCTAGCATCAGAACCTTTCTTTGCTTTGCCCTTTCCCTTGCCTTTAGACTTTCCCTTCAATCTGCTGATCATCATTGTAGATTTGGGTTTGTATTTCTTCATTTGTGCCTCAACTGTCCTGAACATGTCCAACAACTCTGTCAGTGGCCTGTCAAAGTTGTTCATGTTGTAGTTCATCACAAAGTGACTGTAGGATTCTGGCAATGATTGTAGTATCACATCAGTAACCAACTCTTGGCTCAGAGGGAATCCCAATAGAGTTAGGTTCTCCACATACCCCATCATTTTGAGTGTGTGAGCGCCTACTGGATCTCCTTCTATCATGACACACTTGAACAATTCCTTGGAGACATCATATCTCTCTTGTCGTGCTTGGTCTTGATACATATTTTTGAGATGTTGAACCATCTCAATGGCATCCTTATTCTCATGTTGTCTCTTCAACTCATAGCTCATTGAGCACAACATCAAGCACTTCACATCAATGGCATCCTCAATATGTTTCTTGTAAGCATTCCTTTTAGCCTTTGGTGCATTGGGAGCGGGTTCTTACGGCACTGGTGTATCTAGGACATAGAGCTTTCTCTCTTGAGTGAGAACAATTCTCAACGTCCTAAACCAGTCATGGAAGTTGTTCCCATTTATCTTGTCCTTCTCAAGGACCGATTGCAATGAAAAGTGATTGTTGTTGGGGTAGCCATTTATTCTACACAATGAAAATTTGCAATTTTAGTCCAAAACTCTTTTGATTTGATTTAGTTTGAAAATTGACGATATTTAATTAGGTCTTTAATTAATGTTCACTTCTCACTATTTTATGTCAAATTGATAACTCTCATTATCAATTCAGAAGATTGCAGCGTACAACCTTCTAGTGAGCAAGATCTTGAATTCATCTAAGCCATGGACCAACTAGGGTTGTCACCCACAACTAGAATCTTTCAAGTAGGCAACCTTTTCCAATTGCATCATATGTAACTCTTGATAGATGTCATGTGCAACTCCTTGCCATGTTCATATTTATGCCTCAAGGTGCTTGATTTGATCAAGGTCACCTTGTTGAGTCCGACCCAAAGGCCAACACAATGAATATGCACCCTACTAGGGTAGACCCACATATTCACCATCACACTTCCACAAGATAGATTATGCACTACGCTAGGGTGTGCCCACACTTAGATGATCAAGTTTTTCATGTGTGCTACTTTTGGATGGCATCTTAAACTTAATATTTTGTTGAGGGGTTTTTAATATGCTTATATATGTATATATATGTCCAATCACCACATATATAGTATGTATCATATACATGTTATATCCCATAAATGAAAAAAAAATGCAATAATGATAAAGCGATGATCGTGGCCATCCTATTGTAGTTCCTTAGAGCCACAAGGAACTATGGTCATCTAAGGTCTCCATCACATGCAACATGTTATTGATGAAGATTTGTTCTTAATCCATTTAGGGTTGATTAGCTCATCCCATAACTAATCGGCTCACCTCTTGGTTGGTCGATTTGTCTCCTCTACTCAGTCGTCTGGCTCCTCCAGATGGTCAGCTCATCTAGTCATCTGGGCTTCTCGTCGGTCCACCAATTGCTCCTTAGATGGTCATCTCGGCCCATCAAGCGATCATCTTCAGTCTTCATCATAACAAGAAATAAATCTAATCCTATTTTACATAATATATGTGAAACTTCAAGTTACATTCGAGGGGAGCAAAGGTAGAAGAGAATCTCGAGTTACATTCAAAATAGAAGAAGAGGGCTCGGTGCACAGACCGAGATGCAAACAACCATAACCAACCACACACATGCACATAGGGTTTATAGGCCATAACCATGCTACACATCCACCATCAAAACCATTTTAGGGAGATGCGTATGGATTACATATATACCATATCATATATGTATATATATATGTTAGTTTAGGATCATGTGGTATTAATCAAATATTCACATTATTCATTTAAATATTTGCATCATATGCAATACATAAAAGATGGTAAAACCAAAATCCAATCATATCAATTATCCCAAAACATAGAGTATTGATGTGGCTCTAATACCACTGTTGGGTTTTACATGGTTGGAGTAGGCAGCGGAAACAAAAAATTTACTTGACCATACACCCATAACTAGAAGATCACATCAATATCTACGTAATAGGAAGGATGGTTTTAGTGAGTTACACCTGGTCCTAAGGCTTGCTCGGTGACTATACCTAGCAGCAAGTGCGGTCTTCAACCACCTATCTTCGATGACGTCTGTGCAGCTCCTGGTCTTGACCCAGACTGTGGTTTATTGTTGTCTTCCTAAGCGGCAGAAGTCTCCCGCCTCTATAGATAGTGCACACAGACAACCAGGAACTCTAGTCAGCTTGAAGAATGGACTAGAAGGAGTTGTCCCCTTCTATCAGTGTACTAGTCACCGACACATTATCCCACAACTAGTTGTTGTTCTATAGTTATCTTTCCCTTGATGTTCCTCCCTAGATGGGTAGAACTTGCTTGGGCTCTCTCGGTTATCAAAACCAGAGAGGACAACAACTTTGCAAAGCAACTGATGTTTTGAGTTGTGTGTCTAGAAAAGCCCCTTGTACCCCTCTATTTATAGTAGAGGGCAGGGTCAGGGTTCCCAGGTTGTGCGGGAGTAGAAGGATCCAAAATTTCCATGAACAATTTTTACTACGGTAGGTGAACCGGTCATTTGGCAAGGTGAGCCAATCGGTTCACCCAATGAATCAGTCATTTTACTTCCCAGACCTACCTGTAATTGACTTTCCTTTTTTGTTTCTAATAAACACAAAGATTAATTCTTGTCCCAATCAAATTGAACAAGTGAAATGAAATTTTTTTCTCACAAACCGGGAAAACCCAACACTACTCATCTGGACAAGTAAACTGATTGGTTCACTAGAGTGAACCGGTCACTGGCCATGAGCCGATTGGTTCACCCAGTGAACCGGTCGATTGGTGGTCTAGATTATGCATAACACAGTCAATTCAATTCTCAATCAATCTGACACTCTAGTCACTTGGTTCAACACTTGAACTTGATGATTCTGAGTCAAATCTATTGATTGAATGTTTGATTGAGTACCCAAACACTTTAGTAATCAAGACAAACATCATTCATGGATAAACTCCTCTTCTAGGTTAATCCTTTGTGTGTGACCCTATAGGTCCCATTTCACATTGGCAGTTAATGTCCATAACTATCTTATGACATCACAAGCAAAGACGGGTACCTAGTAGCACACCAGTGCTACCCAAGTGAAAAGGAAAGTTGGAGAACAACTTTCAATCCTACAGTATGTGATTGGTGTTCCAATGAATGTATAATTCCTTTGTCTCTGATATCTTGAATGAACTCAAGGTTGTCATCCTTTCAACAATCATTCATGTTTCTTGAACTAGAGCAGACTGTCTGAGATATGTGTGACATCAATATAATATATTGATTCATATGTGCATGTGTATGCCTTTCTCAGTCTCACTTATCAAGTGGCCTAGACATCATACTCCCATAGGAGGGACAAATCCCATATATATCACTCACAGTCTATCTCATGCGTCAAATCCACCCAATCATCACCTTTATAACAACCCATGTTTCAAGACTGCATTTGATGATGTCAAAGTGTACCCAATCACATTTGACGAGTGTAGTGATTTCAGGTCTAAGAATCACAATCACCACCATCACTATGAGAGATGATTCTGACTACCATGTCATGGGTCACTCTCATGGTGGGTCTGTCTGATACACTGTTCTCCAACATGTATATGTGTGCTTGGTTTGATATCATATATCATGACTAATGAGACAATGTCATCAACCAACACACTAGTTTTGATGTGTCATTGTTGTTTATCAACCTTCCACAATGACATATGACTAGGGACATAACAAGAATGTACATACTCTTAGAATCTATATGATCTCATCGTTTAGGTCCTTACCCGAAGACATATGTCATTGAGTATTGTCATTCTTTAGACATTCATTATGCTCCATCATTTATCTCATAATAGATTGAGTTAGAATAAATTGGAAGCTTGCATTTGATATTTATCAAATCAATCATGACGTGTGCCAATCCAATCATCATATGATTAGCTCTCAGGGCATACATACCAACATGCACAACTACAATGATGAGTACATTGCCAATGGACTTGCTCTTGGATCAAGTATATCCTCAAAACCATCCTTTCCATTATATAATTATTGACGTGGTTTGTTGGTTTAATGGGAATATGGCAGTTTTTTTTTTCTGCTGACTACCTGATGCCATATTTCCCTACACTTTTGACCATGGTTTTATCATAGAATTAGTAGGTGATGATGTTACCTAGAATGGGAAACTTTGACACTAGTTGGTAAATGAATCAATGGATAAGTAAGTCAACAACCCAATGGTTATGTTAAGTAAATGAGTTGATAACCTTGCTGACCATGATCTGATGGCTTTGATTTTGGTTAAGTGCCTTGATGATATGATGGATTTGGTTTTAGTTAAGTGCCTTGATGATCCAACGGCTTTGATTTTTGCTAAGTGCCTTGATGACCTGATGGCTTTGATTTTGGATAAGTTCCTTAATGATGTGATGGTTTTGATGTTTGGTCAAGTACTCTAATAATCCAATGGACTTGTTTTGTTTGAGTACTCTATCGATCCGATGATTTTTCTTTTGACTAAGTATCCTAATGATCTGATGGTCTTTCTGTTGGCTAAGTATACTAACAATCTAATGGTTTTAGTTATGTGCATCCATGAATCGATGGGTGTACTTGATGAATATATTGATGCTTTATCTAGCACATAATTTGATGGTTTTGATGTCCTTGCACCAATGGATTCCTTTTGCTAACTACATAAATGAATCAATGGTTATGTCTAAGTGCTTTAATAATCTGATGCATTTTTTTTACAAGTACACCAACAATATGGTGGGTATTCTAGATATAAGAATTGATGTTTTGATTAAGTATAAGAATGAACAGATGGTATTGCTATATGAGTTAAAAGAGTTGATGGGTTACCTAAGAGTGTTAATGAAACAATGGTTTTCCTATGTGTTTACCTAAGTGTGCCAATGAAACAATTTTTTGCTTAAGTGTTGCCTAAATGTGATAATGAACATATGGTTTTTCTATGAATGTTGATTTGTGATACAAATCCAATCTACATTATTGAATCATTCTTATAATGGTTGAGTGGTGATGGTTTAATACCTCTATCTTCTACTAATGGTTAAATGTTGAATAGATACAATTCATATTGCTAATGGTAATGTTGTTATGTTACTCTTGAGAATGTCATAACTATTCTTATAATTGATGAACCTTGATGCTGGGTCTAAAAGTAATAAGTTTATTGGTAATTTTTTGAAACCTCTATAGGGTATTAAATAATAATGATGTACTTGAGGTAGTAATGTTGTTTTGGCCTAAATGGCTTTTGGGCATGTTTTGAGCCATGATGGAAATATAGTCTCTTCATGGATGGCAATGGACCAATACCCTATGATGTTGTCATGAGGGATATGTTTCTTACATTTTGTATCTTCTGGAGTTGTTATGAAACCAATGTTTTATAGAAGAGTTTGTATGTAGACTTGGTCGATGCAACATGAATTCACCCAATTGGCTTAACTAATCAAGTGAAACCCTAATCATGTAGTTCCTTATGTCTTAGAACTATTCCAGTGTCAAACTTTGTTGGATAGTAAAATAAGTATTCTAGAAGGGAAACTTGGATTCATATACGGTTGAGTATAAGTGGGTGCAGGGAAGGTATATCCATGTCATCCTGATCCCAAGGTTATGGAGAACAACCGAGGCCATGCCTCAGATGAATAAATATGCATATGTAATGTTATTGAGAATGACTACAGTTGAACCTCATACGATAGGGTTGAATACCCTAGTTTCTAGTGTTGTGGAATGTGTACCCAGAGCGGACTAGGCTGATTGTAGCTTGACTGATATATCATTACAATAGACTCATACTGACTGAGGGGAAGGAGATATTAGGATTTTGGCTCTCCTAGACCTTGTACATAGTTGATTGCAACTTTGCAGTGGTTAGGTGGAAGTTTGAGTTGTACACCTCAAACTCCCCAGTGCTTAATAAAAGATGTAATTCAACCATGTAGCATACCCGTTAGGGTTATATTGCAATTTGAATTGGGTGATAACCCTTGCTTCGTATCTTTTGAATATTTAAAGGATGTATAATGCAGTCAGAGAAATCAACTGTGCTTATGGTGTTAGCTATGTCTAATATTTTGCTAATATAGTTAATCTTACAGTCTTACAAATTAAGACATCGTCTATGATTATTTTTAGTAAAGGATTTTTTGGTATTTCAATTCTACCATAGTATCTACTTTATCTGTTGTACGCAATAAACATTGTTGAGAGTTATATCTCTTGCTGGGACATGGGTCACCACATCTTTTTAGGTGATCGTCAGTAGGGTCGGTAGACCCAGGACAGCAAGGAGGAGCTATTTTGGAGAACCATAGAAGTATATATATTAGTTCTTTAGTGTGTCCTAGAGTCATCCATGTACTCTCAGGTCCGGGAGGCAAAAATTATAGATAATATTTCATCAACTCGAGATTTTGATAACATTCTGATGATTGTGTGTGATGTAAATATGTGGATAAAACCTTCTATATATAAGTTGTGGTTGAGGTCATGGTATAATTGTAAAAATCCCTGGTATGGTATATGCTTTTATATAAGATGTTGGACCTACATGTAAATGTTCTTGGACATGTTTGTGAAGTTTAAATCAGATTTAATTATGCCCCTTTTTGGTGATGTGATTAATAGTGATTGATAGTTTGGTTTTGAGTAATCTCGTTTAGTGTGGTAGGTTGACACAGAGGCAAATGAAACCCTAAGGATAGGGCATTCAGTGAATAAAGTATTTTTGTATCAGTGTTTCTCAGTATGTGATGTGGTGATATTCAACAGTTCAGTTTGTAGTACATATTATAGATGATCTATTGTGATGATTGAACCGTAAATTTAAAGAGTGAATTAGACGTTTAGATTCCATGAACACTATAGAATCCTCATAGGATTCTTGTACTATAGGGAGGAAACGTGCTTCCTGATTGGAGGTTTCATGTAGGCGGTGGTAAGTTGGAGCGCACTAGTTGGGTGTGGGGGACTAGGCCAGTGAGGACAAAATCCTTAGATGATTGGTATCCAACATCAACCTGGGATGTCAGTGGTACTTGAGTTATGAGTTGTGGTGATCAATGGACATCTTCGGTAGGTCCACTGGTGCACAACATGCCTAATGGTTTTGACTCCCCGTCTAAGTACCTAGATTGAGAGGAGGATTTGAGACATTCGGCCGCTCCCATTAGCCACTGTGACCCATACATGGAGATGCCAATTGTAGAAATGGTATTGAGACTAAATACTTAGGATTCCAGGCATGCTTCTAAGTCTTATATAGTGAGACCGTAGCTTGATGTGATACTTTCACATGTTGTGCTACACCTCATATGTGTTCATGGCATAATAAGAAGAACGAGAGACTAATCAAGAGTATGCAATTATTCAATTTTTCTTTGTATGTTTATGAGTTACTAGTTCCTTATGTGATTAATCAAGTTTGCTTATATATTGATGTACTCTTTTTGGATATTTAGAGTATCCTACAATATATATGTTTGTGAATGATTAGTTCCTCTATGGCTCATTGTTGTCCAACTTTAAATTCAGCTTCTCAATAATATATCTTTGGCTATTAAAGTGCTTTATATTGTTTCATTGAAGTATTTTCTCACTGAGCGAGTAGGCTCACCCCTCTAATCACAAATTTTTAGGGAAAATATGTGGACTGGAAGAATGTCAATGCCAGAGTAGATCTTCCACGAGAGATAAGTATTAGAATAGTTATGTATAGCCAGTCCCTGTCACTCTAGGTCCTTGTATAGAACAGAGAGAGTTGTAAATGATGATGTGTAATTGTGTTTCCGTAATATTAGAGACGATATCTGATTATCATGCTATATATACATGGAAGTATGAGAAACATAACAATGTTTCGATATGTATCTTTATTGTTGAAATCAGATTAGAGTAATTAGGTCTTAAATCCTCTTGTATAATTAGTTTATGTGATTGAATGTGAGAAAACAAAGAGTTAATTAGAAGAAAAAAAAGGTTAAGGGTGTTCTTCGTATGATGTTTAATCCTCAACTTATGCCCTAATCTCATGGTTAGTGGTTATTTGAGATATGGGTGTAACACTGATCCAGGTCTCTTTGGGGTTGTTCATGTATTTATCTTTCTCCTTCTTCTCAGAATCTATTCATCCCTTCCCAACTCCATCTCATTTTCCATATCCATGTCTCATCCCAATTGTAATTCTGACATGTCATTCACCACTATGAGTGGCTAGTCAAATAACTTGGGTTGTGAGTAGCCACTAAAGCTCTCCCAACATGTAAATAGTGACATCCATTGAATATATGCTCTTAGCAATGTTTGTCTCCATACTCTTGTTATTAATGTTTCACTTCCATGATTAGCTACCATCTTGTATTGTTTAATTTTTAATGTCTCGAGAGAGTAGTATTAACCTACATATAAGAGTTATGGAGCTGCATGAATGTATGAGAATTCTGGAATTCTTAAGCTAATGATCATATGTTTGCCTTGTGGGTTTTTTTTGCCACCTCGAGATATAGGTAACCTTATAATCTATATTTATTCTAAGCTCGAGAGAGGAGGGAATAGACACTTATGATGATTGCTTGTAAACTTGCTAAGGATGTACAATGGGTGTGACAGTTTCTTATTGGTGAGAGACCTTAGATGGTCAAACCCAATCCAAGTTTCCTTTCCATACTTGTTTACTTACCTTTTATCATTTTGGTTTTCTCTATTTTGATTCCTTCTTCCTTTACTTGTTTGTTTCTTGATTGTTGGAGAATTATCATTTGATAAGCAATGCAACCTTACCTTACCTTTCGATTGGTGAAACTAAGCCAATGCTTAAGGAATCTTAGCACTTACCACTCCTTTTCCCTTTGGATCGACCATGATCTACTACATGAGACCCCATTATTATAGTTGTAGAGGGATAAGTGTCCTGTTATAAATTTAAAAGTCTGATTACTCTAGATCCTCTCATTTTTAGACATGAAATTTAGGTTGATCATTACCTTGACATATACTCAACAATATATGACTTTGAGCTCCTTTCTTATTATTGATTTCACTATCCAACAAGTTCTGATAATGAAATAGCTCTACGGACTTAGGGCACTGCTTGTTTAGGGTTACACTTGATTACTTAAGTCAATTGGTTACATTTTGTCGACATCAATCAAGTTATGCATAAATACCAAAGAGATTCTTGGGATTTCATTGGGATTTGCAACCTAAAAAGATTTAAAACATATTAAATGGTTTCATGTCCCTCCAGGCACAAGTATCCATATCTTCCAACATATGCATATAAAGTTGCTTCCAACAATAGGGTTTCATCCAACCATTATTACAAGAACACAATATTTATTTTTAGTTGTTATTATTGCATATAATGTTCATCCAATCGTATGACATAGTATGTGGATAAGATTACTTTACCCATTTGATACCAAGACATCACATACATGGTATTTTGGGAGTTCAAGCACTTATATTTCGAGATTTCAGACCTTTTATACTTAAGGAATATCTATAATACCACAAGAAAAAGTTCACAAGGACCAAGTGTAGCTTAAAGACTCATATCATAATCATTGGTGATATAAAATAGCACTAGCAAGACTATTTTATACCATTTTAATAGTCCTAAAGTAAGATTAACAACATGCATGTAGAAAGTAGACATGAAATAATGCACTCAAGGTTATATAACTCCCCTGACTAAGAGAAGAAAAAACAAACCCAAGGAGGAATCCCCTAAAATCAGTAGCAAGCTACCTATCTCGACCCACCAAAACTTCCAAAAATGCCTCAATATACATAAACATGGTGAAGTAGAGCAAAGAAGAAGAAAAGAGAGTGCTCAACCCACGTGTGGGGTTTTTTTTTTGGTCGGTCAAAAAGTGTGTTACTATTAATACCAAAACTTTGGGCACTAAGTACCCCATTACATCAATAGAGAGATAAAAAGCTCGATAAGGTTCAAAATCCCCACGCAGGGGGACATACAAACTTTCTAGGCAAATAAACACTAAGAAAACCAAACAACCTAGACATCTAGCAAGGTCTAGGCAGACCAACGAGAAGAAGGCTACAACAAGCCACTATTACAAACAGTCAGCGAACCCACAAAGAGTAATAGCAACTTGACATAGACCAACCACAGACAAACCATCCTATAGCTAGACATGAAGATTCTGGCCTTCTCAGCATCCCAACTCTAGGAAACATAAAGGGCAAAACCCAAAAAGAAGACTCCTAGCAATAGGTCAGCATGAAGCTGAAACAAAACACAAAAGAGACAAGAGCCAACGTGAATAAACAACAAAGATTTGGACGAACAAGTTAGCTCCAAATCACTCCTTCATACGTAGCACAACACCAACTATCTAATAAGGGTACCCAACGTGTGGGGTTTTAGCAAGGAAACACCAATAAAATCCATAGAACTCAACCTTAGGGGATGAAGGGTGAAGAACAAGAATAAAACAAGTAGAAGAGCAATAATATTACATGAAGAAAGTAGGGAAAATGATCCTTGGACTTAGATTAGTCCAAGGAACCTCAATCATAGCACATGCATCCACAAAAAGCTTGTGATCATCTTCAATCTCCATAAAAACTCGTCGGGCTCCTCCAAACACAAATGAATCTCCGTCGACAAAAATGAGAGAGGAGAGGAGAGGGGGATATTTATAGGACTGGATAGAACCCTCACCAGTCAGGATCAGACACTAAGACCTCATCAGTCCTCCCCTCACACACATACAAACACCAACCTCGTCAGGAAATAAAAACCTGGTTGGATAGCTCGCAGTTCCATCGGGCCTCACAATCTCATCGGCCACTTGGAATCCATCGATCGCCGAGAAAACAAGTGATCACTAAAAAACAATCGACCAATGAAGACATCATAGTACCATCTTTCCATATCTATGTAACTCCATCAAAGCAAGGTCCAAAAGCATTCAAAGGAGAAGTTAAACTATAACATTCATATGTACAATTAAGAAGCAATTCAAGTATGTGTCAACTTATATTTACACCCCAAAAATTGGGTCATTTATATAAAGGTCCCAAAATTATGTGAACTGTATAACTTGAGAAAATAAGGCTTGTTTAGATTCAAACTATAAACATAGTTTCATCATCAAGTGTGACATCACAATCTAGAGTTAACTTTCAAGACTAAACATGAAGTTCATCCAATTACACCTAGCAAATTATAGGTTAAACATGGTTAGGGGCCTTATAGAAATTGAATTTCCTTGCTTTAGATGTCTCTCAATTAGAAACATACCATCTTCCCTTCCATTCAGCAGCACCAAGATGCAGGTTTTCGTGAATGAAAAAAGCAATAAATAAATCACCAGGTCTAGGAACCCCATCCTCTTCAACGCCTTCTTAAAAAAATCCTAGTCCACCACATTATATACTTTTTTCATATCAACCTTTATGACCATGTTTGTCCCTCGATATTTGTATTGAAATCATGTACCAACTCCCTATCTAGTCGAATATGATTTATGATATCCTTTCCTTTTTGAAAGCACCATGTTCAATCGAGATTAGCTTTAGGAGTAGCATCACCAACCAGTTGTTTTGGATCTTTTTTAGGAGCCTCAGTGACATGTTCTCAGTGTACAATGGTCTAATGTCTAAAGAAAGCCAAAGGGAATCATCCAATTTTGGAATGAGAACCAAATGACTACAGAAAAAACTCCAATGAATATATCCTCCCTTGGAAAATGTCCATACAACTACCATGAAGTCTTCCTTTAGGAACTCCCATGCCGCTAGATATAACTTTATTCTGAAACCACCAGGATCTGGCATGGAATGTCTATTGTCTTTTGAGTGTTAAAATTTTCCTCTTCACTCAGTACCGCTATTAGAGTCATTTCACCTCTGTCGTAATCACCCCCATTAATCTCCTCTAGGAATGGATCATCCTTATTCCATGTTGCACTATTCTATTTTGCATACATCCCACATAAAAACCAAGAGGCTTCACTCCACATATCTCATGCATCTACAATCTCCTCTCTATTCTCCTTATATAATTTCACAACCAAAATCCTTTTATTTCTCTGTTTCACAATCGTGTGGTAGAACATTGCATTGCTCTCTCCATCATTTAGCCAGCTCATCTTAGCTTTTTCTTTCCACTCTACTTCCTCATAGTTCCTCAACTGATTTAAGTCTTCTTCAACCTCATGGAGAAGCTCTTCATGAAGTGGTATAGGGTTTGAATCATATATTATTTGCAAATGGTGAACCACATCTCCATGGTCCTTCATCTTCTGTCTATTTTTCGTGAAACATTCTTTACTCCATGATTTGAGCTTCTTCCTCAGGTTTCACGTTTTAAGATAAAATCTTGTGGAAGGTTTTGTCCAACCTTCAAATGACCACCCTTCCTCCATAATCTTCATATAGTACACATGATTAAGCCAGGCCTCTTTGAAAGAGAAGGGAGTCAGTGGCTTCATAGGGGTAGGACCCCTCTCCATAAGGAAGAGGGGGTAGTGATTTGAAGACCTGTCCCTGGTAAGGTGATTCACAAAAGGAGTATCCAACATCTCTCCACTCATGATTCATGAAACCCTTGTCAAGATTCTAGAAGGACAGCCCATTTATTTATCAACCCAAGTAAAGTGACTTTCCTCAAAGTCTATCTCATCTACTCCCATGTTGTTTATCCATTCATTAAAATAAATCATAGATCTTCTATCTGGTAGATTTTACCCTCTTCTTTTACTACATCTCCTCACAATGTTGAAATTGCCCATCAACACCCATGGATTGTGCCCTTCTTGAAGCAATTTTAGATCCATCCACAGAGTCCTCCAATGTTGTAAGTCACCTTTGGCATAAATCACAATCTCAAAACAATCCTTCCCATGTTGATCACTCCAACTAACTGTCATTTGTTTCTTATGTGAATTTATAATGAAACATGTAAAGACTCATCCGCATACAACTAAATCTTTCCCCTATCATTTTCTTTGTGCAACACCGGTCATGTCTAATAATATCATGTAGTTCTTAAACTCTCCTAGTTTATAGGAAAGGTTGAAAAGTCACTACCACTTTTGGCTTGTTCCTATTGCAAAACCTCCCCAATAACCTTCTAGTCCTCCCATTTGTTGCACCTCTTATATTTGAGAACAACATATTAAACAGAAAAAGAAAAACAAGCATCCTTCAATTCAGCTCCATTCTCAATCAAAAGGATCATGGTCATCCTTGTTCCTTTTTCTCATACTCCTCCCCCGAAACAAAAACTCCTCATCCTCCTAGTCACTCCCCATATAATCCGTTGTCTTTTCTAAGTTTATCTCCCATTCCAATCTACGAGAGTTATGGATAGGCCTATGAAACCTACTATTGTCCCTCCTCGACATGTATTCTTTCAAAAACAAACAATCAACGTCCCTCTCATCATATCTATTTCTACCCGTACTCCTTCACGGGTATATCCTATTGATATTTTGAAAGTATCTCTGTCAAGGGCAAAGTCTGCCAGCCTTCGTGGCCCCAATATTTCCTTCATGGTCTTCTACCATCCTCCTAGCCTTCTTTCCCTGACTGCCACATATGTTATCACGAAAGGATGCTACCTTTGATATATTTTCCTCGAACAGGGTTTTCTAACCCCAACATATATTATCAAGAATGGACGACACTTTTGATCTATTATCCTCCATCGTGGTATGTGAACATCTAGTATTACATGCTAAGGTGTTGTCATCACCCTTTAGAACTTTAAAAAATCCTACAATAGGTTGTGTATCATAAAGGCCTCCAATGGTAGACCAATCTCCTTTCCTCTACCTTAAATGGCCACCTCCTCTGACCCTTTACAAATGTCACCTGTTACCACAAGTAACTTCCCACAGAGAAGCTTTAGCAAGATTCCCTCAGAGTCTTGTGGATACCTCATCCATCATGAGGTCCCTCTAAAGACCCAAAACAAATAATCATCTCATGTATAGAATATTGGTCCCTACATGAGTAAAGTATATTTTCCATCCAGCACCATACACCTACCTTACTCTTACCTCTTTCAACCATATCTACACCCAAAATCACTAGATCTTCACCATTTATCTTTGGGAGGTAGCATTAGCTAAATCATATGCTTGTTTTATAGATTCAAACACAAGGATCATCCTAAAAGGAGCCATTCTTTCAAAAATGATTATCATAGGCCATAGATCTTCTAAGTGTTTTTGCATGTAAGGGCATTCAATGTTTTGCCTCCATTTGACATACAACACTGCTTCAAGGACAAAATCTACATCTCTTCTGAACTCTGTATTCAGTTTTATGTCAATCTTGCAGTCTTTTTGATGTGTTTTTGGGAAGTTCCAAGCCGCCTTTGGTGTTACTCCCTGTCTAAAGAGTGATAGAAACTCATCATGATTATAGGTCCTCTTCTATGGATGGATGGTAATCAAGTAATGGGTAGGTGGGTGACCAGAACCTTGACATTTCAAGCACGCTTTGTCATTTGTGCATTAGTTGTGCCAATGACCTTTTCTTAAACACCTGTAGCACACATCCTTTGGGAGGGAAAGGAAAGAACACTGTTTTAAAGGATGGGTGGTTAGAGGTAGGGAGTTTGGACGAGTTTTTGCTTTCTTTTTTTGTATTTTACAAACATACTACTCCCGGTCATATTTATCCTCATGATCTACAACCCCCTCTATGGTAGTCATCTCTAGATTTACTTTATGCAACTCCGCTTCTGCAACACGTGTCTGAAGTTGTAACCTCACCTTCCAACTATTTCAAAGATAAAGCAAGTGAGCTAGATCAAAAGCTTGCCCCTTCCATGGTTGCTACCCTAAGATCTTTCCTTCGTGGCACAACACATCTCTGTGCAACTAAATTGTACAGTGTATTCCACATCTGACATCCTTCGCTGCTGGCATAGACTCTTTCACCATGATGAAAAATGCTCCTTTTAAAGATTACACACACTCTCCCTTTACTATAGGCTGGTGGATAGGTAAGGACAATACAAGTTTGGGTGGGAGTGGATTAGTCTACCTTCTTAGGATTCAAGTGTATAGAATCCTTAGGACAATCGTAGGGTGGTTTATACCTCAAATTCTTAGACTAAACATGTCGAATTGGGTCAAAATCCACGGGCACCCATGGGTCGACCCATTTAAGTTAGGTTTGGGTGATGAGCTTTGCCAAACATTGAAAAATACCAAGACCCATATCCACCTGCTTATTTAGTGGGTTTCCCGTGTGGACCGCTAGCACCCATGGGTGACCAACCTAAACGAATTACTTATATAATAGTAAATATAATGATACAATAGTACTTAGAATAAATACGATGATCTACTACTAACCGTTAATTGTTAAGGATCTCCAGTCCAAACTCAAACTTGCCCCACAAGATTTGATATGAGAGAGATATATTGGGGAAAATAAATCTAGTTCTACTACAATATCTAATCTTTCTATAAAACTTAATCTAGAGTCATTGTACAAGTTACTAACTCCAGTTTATTGATCATAATCATACATTAGAGAATTTTAATTGTACATTAGAGAATTTTACTTAAAAATATGGGTGTATTTGAATAGTCATAAAAATATAACATACTTTTTATTTGATAGTGATAATGTATAGTAGTCGGTTGTTCTTGTGCTATATTTCATGTAAAAACACTAGACAATTGTCTTCTTTTACCATTACAGTAGGAACTTACAAAATAGCTATTTATTGAACACATATTACATGGGCACCCGCGAGTGACCTGCAACCTGCTGGGCTGAGTTTGGATTTATCTTTCTTTGAGTCGTTTAGAATTGCATCTTTTTTATCCGTACCTGCGAGACCCAAATCTGCAACAACCTAGCCCAAACCCAACCCACCCACCCGTTTGATAGATTTATCTCAGACTTTAGATCCAGATCCGCCAAGGATATGAAACAACAAGGGTAAGTTGGTTTTGGATAAGTCCACAGCTGACAGTGCACGATAGGATGCCCTAAGTTTGTCCCTTCGTAGACACTCCCACAACCACCTCCACAATTGACTTCCAATTCAAGAGGGGTTGGACTGTGATAGGTGGTCATAAGTATGATTTATGAAGGGAATGGTGGTGCCGACAAGAAAAAGTTTTACGACAACATACCAAGGATGAAATTGCTATGAGATTTCCCAATAATAAGGTTATCACTTTTCTTAGTAACTTTGGCAGATGTCGTAGGTGAGAAGAATTTAGCTCAAATTCAAGCACTTTCATGGAATCATAATATTTGGAAAATGAACAATCACTATGATGTCCAAGATTTGTTTCGTCTGCAACATTGTCCACATGGAAGTAATTGTCCTCCTATGTGTAAATCTGTTTCATTTATTCTCATATGACTTTAGCATTCCTATGCCACATGTATTTAATAACCACATCAGACTTCATACATCCTCAATTCCAAGAGAGCACACGACTATGACCTATGATCCATGCCTCATTAAGATATTTAGGTGCAACTTCTTTGGTGAATTTTAGTTTCCCATGTGACCCCAGGAAAGTTTTAACAACAATCATCCATGAGAGAAAGTTATTACCATTGGGTTTCATAGCATCAACATGAGACGTGCCATTATAGACAACAACTTTATTTTCAGTCATGATACATAGTGAAGTACCAAATTGAAGGCAAAAAAGGTAATATCAAGAAAATGTGAGATGACAAGAAAAAAAGGAAAGTGCTGCCAAAATAATAGCACGGTAGGAACAAAAGAGAGCATTGTCAATATATAGGTGTAGTAGGAAAAGATATAATCACATGATTAAATGTGTTGTAAGTATGCAACATAAAAAACTTTAATCTAGGAAAAATTACTTAGCTATGTGGGTTAGGGGAGCCACACAGAGAAGAAAAAAGAAAGAAAACAATTCCCCTTTTTAGGAGCTTTATAAATTAGTAAATGTTTATTTTCCACTTTTTCTTTTGTTGTTATTGTAGGTGATTAGCGATACACATGCGTGTGAGTCATATTAGAAAGTGTCACCACAGAAACATGGAGTAGTAGTGATCTGATTACACCAACATATAAAGTCCCTCATGGATGAAATAAGGTTCTCACTCTAGGAACGATAATGGTTTAGGTAGAACGACCATGCACAAGAGACAAAATCAAAAGTAGAGAGGATTGTTCATCACATCAACTAAATGAGCAAGTCATTATTACAGATTTGTGTTTAGAGTACATCTTGTCTCTATCCCACATGATTTAGGCACGAGAAGAAGTCAGAGAATAGTAGTCCCCCATCATAGGGAAGCGTGGACTTGCCCAAACATCATCACAAGAAGAAATACTATATCACATCAAGCAGAGAAAGGAAAGAGGGAGGGAGGGAGGGGAAAGGAAGAGGTAGGGAGGATTAGGGTTAGGATACTACATTTGACACCATGTAAATTATAATAACAATAATCTCAATAGTTTGTAAAGATATTCATGGTCTCCATTCTATAGGATCTAAGAGATACATGAGTACATGTAAGTGGGTAATTGGATTATCACTTAAGTGCACTTACATAATAATGAATTACAAAGGGATAAACCCAATGAATTAGAAATAAATAAATAAACTACTTATGCTAACATGGATGAAGAGCATTGTAGTTAGTGTTAGGGTTGTAGGTGCCAGGGTCACATTCAACAAAGTCGAGGGTTTCATGAAATAGATATAGGGACAAATGGGGAAAAGAAAGCATCTTTTAGGTGTTATTAGTAGGGTTACAACACCAGTTCTAGGTAACAAAATGAAGTTGTAGCCAAAATGGGCACCATGTTTTATATCTTACATCATTTTTTTTAAAACCAACGAAGAGAAATGGAATGTAGCATGCCAACATGATGCCACATTTTTGTAAAAAAATCAGAATAATACATCATCGTTCTTTTTTACAAAACTGATGTAATAAGATTTTTTAAAGGTAATATTTATTTTATGAGAAGCATCATGGGAACGTTATAACGCCAGATTTAGGCCCCGAAAGTGGTGTTGTAATGAATGTGAAATAAAATCTCTCGTGTTGGTTTTTGTTACCCCAAAATTGATAATTTAATTAATGAGAAATTAAAATCTACTGTGCGGTTTTTGTTGTAGAAATCAATGCCATTGATTTTTTGGACAGACCATTTATTTTACAGGTAACATAGAGGCAAAGCTTATTGTGAGAGTTCATGGAAAACATATGATAATTTTCTATACTAAATTTTGACAGGAAATTAAATTTCACAACTACTTGTAATGATAATTTCCCTTTGTTAAACTGATGTTGCAATGAAAGTGATACCCATATTTTTTTTCTCTTAATGGACCATTGACATGTTGCAACATTTTTCTTTCTAAAATTGATGCTACACTATTATTGTATCGGGTTGTGTCATCAACTGACATTATAATAAGCGACACCAGAGACAATAAATATACTAGTGACACAAGATAACCTTTTAGAAATCCACACATGTTGGCATACATATTGATAATGCTAAGATGATGAAATATTATAAAATATTGAAATACTTACAATGTCAATGGCAATGATTCTCATTGAAATACATAGGCTTGCCTCTTTTACAAACAAATTTCCTTCTAATGTTTTGCAACCTTTTTGGATAACATGACTAAGAGAGAGTCTCATGGCGCATGAAATGTCTCAAAAAAGTTAGTCAACTTACTCTCATAAATGACTCTCTCATATCCCTCTTATTTTATTAGTTATATTCCACTCCCAAAAAATATTGTATACAACATAGATCAAATGAAGCACGTTTTTTATGTTAAAGGACAAAAATAGAAAAAGAGACACACTTTGATAATTGATCTACTTTATCTCGAGCAAAGAAAATGATGTATGAAACATCATCATTCAAAAAGAAATACCACAACAAGAATGCCCCTTGAAACACAATTCAATACAAAAAAAACATGTTCTCATTTTTGGTGTTACTTGATCAAAGTCACCCAATGGTGGACACCATAATCACTTCCAATTTCATTTGGACTAATATGAAACTTTGCCCTCATCCTTGATATATAAAAAAAGCAGATTACCCAATGCCATTTCAATGTGACTATCCCATCTAAAAGCATACTTATCAATCTAGAACATGCTTTTAAAATGATATGCTTCCCAAGGAAAAATAATAGAAAACACACCATCTGTTTGATGGAATTTAATTCCTACCAACTTCCTATCTCAACTCTATTGACATAGAGGTTATACTTTGTCCATATTTTGATAATGACTTAACCATTCCATTCATATGTATCCAATATGTGTATTCAAGATTGAATTCAGGCTTTAGGTACATGAAAAGGATCAAATTACACAAGGCCTAGCTTGTCCAAGTTCAAGTCAAATGCAATGCAAGCGTGCTAATAAGGAAATCACTTAAAACGACCTTAGAAGAATTTTGTAATCACTTGTATTGATGATATGACTTGTAACTAAGGTGAGAAAAATATGTGGGACACTTAATTCCAAGTTTTAATCACTTTATAGCCAAATTAGAAAATCGATCACATGTTGTTGATTGGTCGAGTTCCAATCTCGACCGATCCTATGGATTGATTTTCTTAATATGGCCATTGGTCGAGTTGTGCATTCACAGAATTCGACCAACTGACTTACTGACCAAATGTGATTTTGGTTGATTGGTCGAGTTTCGCAGATCAAACTCGACCGATAGTTTGAAAATTGGGTTTGTCTTTTAGTCGATCGGTCAAGTTACCTTTATTGAAACTCGACCGAATGCACTGTACTAGAAAACATAGAAAAAGTGATTATAATCGTTGGTGACTTGTTTGGGATGAAAATAGATCCATTGCTTTGTAGAAAATGGCTATATTTTGGCCCTAAGTGTTCCCCAACTCAAGGGAGCACCCCCAACTATAAATAGGACCACTTGGAGTTCATTTCAAGTTTGCTCATTCACTACATTCAAGGTCCTTGCTATAGTCGAGAGTGATACTACTCCTTGAGCCCCTTTATCTCTCTAGTTTACACTTCATTTCATGATTTGTGAGTGAGTTAGGCTTATTGTAAGAGAGTTCCACCTTTGTGCATGTAAAGCTCTCAATCTTCCACTACTTCCCTTTCCCCTTCCTACATGAAGAAAAGGTGAAGCAAGCTCCATCGAGTGAAGAAGGAGTTGTAGTTGGTCCTCTTCAAGGTTGTTGAAGAGGTGGTGATCTTCTCCAAGTGAAGGAGAAGGCAATGGTTGAAGATCCAAGAGGAGAAGCAAAGTACTTCAAGGTGGAAGACTTAAGCTTGAGTGGGTAAGACCTTGGTGAAGGTTGAAGACTCAAGCTGTCACGCCTCGATCTCACACTAAGAACAACCCACGAGATTAGGGCGCGACGGATGGGATTTACACACAAACCAAACCACTCATAACCTTTTAATCATTTAAAGACATTATAATGATAACCTGGTTTATGTTGTAAACTAAAGCTAAACAAACTGCGGAAGTATTTTTATTAAACTGTCTAGAAATATAAACAGAGTCTACAACATATTACATTATTCGACATAAAGTAAAGCATAACAGTTAAATTACATCTTTATACACATTCCACATACACATTCTCTCTCACCCATACCATGTTCCAAGGATCGAGGAGAAAGGACTAAGAGACCTCTAACTAGACTAACTACATATACCTTCTACAGACTAAGCGTTAGGATGAAAAGATCCTTCCGATTCATGTTGTTGATGTTGACCTGAAAATGTTTGAGTAGAGGGGTGAGCCTACTCACTCAGTGAATAGCATTTCATTTAGCTATCACTAAACAACTCATCAAATATATTAAATTGAAATAAAAGATAAGTGCAGTACTAAGCAGGGTAGTTCTAATGACATAGCAGGTTTACAGATAACAATCTCATTTCTAAGCAACATCAGATATTTTGAACAAATAAACAATTATAAAGAATTGGCACATAAATTCAAATCTCTTAACATATTAGATTTACTGTGTTTCTATATGATTACATATTTATATTATTATTATGCCCTAATCATATGCAGTGTACTCTGCATATAAAGATCCATAGAGAACTAAGATCCCACCGTATAAGACTTAGCGACACACCCAGGAAATACTAAGTCTGACGCCAGCCCTGTTCTGCTACGGGACCACAGGCTCTCCGGCCTCAATGCACTACTTTGAGTGCTCTAGACTCCTCCTCTAACCTGAGCACACAGGCGGAGAGTCTCACTGGGTTACCACCGTGACTCTGCACGGTTCTTGTTGCAATAACCCATATTTTCTCCAGTGCCACCGTGACTCCGCACAGTTCTTGTTGCAACACTTGCTCTCTGTCCTCGTGCCACCGTGACTCCGTACAGTTATTGTTGCAACACGAGTTTCACCCCTAAGAAGCAGACCTCTCAAAGGGGTTCTATGGTGTTAGGGCACCTAAGTCTATTAACTGATTAACATATAAACATCCAAACAGGAATATCACATTTCATACTTATTTCACATTCTGCACATCACTTGAAAACACATATATATCATTTGTCATCTTTAAACATAACTCAGTATCACTTATTCAGTTTCAATGCTAAACATCTATGTTTATTCAGCGAATACATAGCAACTGTAAAACAAGAAATTCCATATTTCCATCAATCATATTACGTATTTCAAGTTCCAATGAATCTGTAATAAACTATTGTATGTGATACACTGTTTAGAAGTTATACCAACTGATACTAAAGCAACTAAGCACTTAAATTGAGTTAAATAATGATTTCTGAATGAACTGCCACTCACAATACAGAAACTCGACCGATTGGTCGGAAACTCGACTGATCCGCTTCACAACTCGGCCGATCAGCTTGCAACTCGACCGATCAACTTGCTATTCCTGCAACTCGACAGCAGAACAACTTCTTCACGCACAGATCTGAAATTGGCTCAATCAAAAGCTAGGTCTTAGGCTAAGACTACAGATTCATGATCGGGACCTTAAGCCGAAGTCAGAACTACCTCTCTTAAATGCCTCTTACGCCCAAGTTGTTCCTAGTCAGACATGCTGCTGCAAGCAGCAGCTCCTTCACACACAGGTGAAAAGGGAGGCTTGGTTGGGTGCTAGATCGAAGCTAGGACTTCAGATTTCTATTCCATCCTCTTGGCCGAGCTCGGGACGGTCAATTGGGTGCTGCTCTTTGCACCCACGGCTCCGGGTCGGCGCCCTACTGTTGGCCACGACTGCTGCTTGGCTGGACGGCGCCCTGTCTAAGGTTGGTTAGAGCTGCGACTAGAGGACAGAGGTAGGGCTGTAGCTGGACGAAGCCAAGGGCAAAGATCGCCCCCAAAATCGCCCCTAGATCACCTCTCTGCTCTATTGAAATCGAGCTGCTTGTTGCTCGGGTGCCGCTTCAAGCGGTTTACAGGAAAAGAAACGAAGAAAAGGAAGGGGATAAGGGTCAAGGTCGCGGAGGGGGCCGGCTGTAATTTTCCCAAACATTTCCGACATTTACAACTAGGTCCAAAAACACTCAAATGTCCATATCTTTTGACTCGAAAGTCAGTTTCGAATGATTTTTCTTACAACGGTTTAAGCACTGAATTCTCCACAAACTTAGGGCTAGGAAACAAGATAAAAATACTTTGTTATTAGTTCAAAAATCATTAACATAAGTGAGTTCTCAATTCAACATCATTAACTGAATTATATGCTAAACTTAGTATTTACTGGTTAATTACAGAGTGGGTCATAACAATCTCCCTCCCTTATAAGAATTTCGTCCCGAAATTCCTAAAAGAGAAAAGGAAACTTGTTACGCATCTCTGACTCAAGTCCCACGTAGCTTCCTCTAGGTTATGGTTTCTCCACAAAACCTTCACTCATGGTATCTCACGATTCTAGAGTTTCTTGATCATCGATCAATTACTTGAACTGGTCCCTCAACATAGGACACATCAGGTCTGAGCTGTGCAGGTTCTGGGTCTACTATCTTCACTGTACCAGGGTAACACTTTTTCAACATCGATACATGAAATACATCATGTAGATTATCCAACTCAGATGGCAAATCCAACTTATAAACTATAGGTCTAATCCTCTCAATGACATAATATGGGCCCATGAACCTAGGAGTCAGTTTGCCTCTCTTACCAAACCTCAACACTCATTTCCATGGTGAAACCTTCAGATACACTTCATCACCAATCTGTATCTCAAGAGGTCAACACCTCTTCTCAGCATAACTCTTCTGTCTGTCCTATGCAGCTTTTAACTGCTTTCTAATCACTGCAATCTTCTCGGTAGTCAAATTTACTAATTCTGGTCCAAGAATCTATTTATCACCCACCTCATACCAATCATACGAGTGATCTACATTTTCTACCATATAGAGCTTCGTACGGGGCTATACCAAGACTGGAATGGTGACTATTGTTGTATGCAAACTCTATAAGGCTTAAGTGTTCTTCCCAACTTCCACTGAAATGCAAAACACATGCTCTCATCATGTCCTCAAGAGTCTGAATGGTCCTTTCTGACTGACCATCCGTCTGTGGGTGAAATGTTGTACTGAATCTCAACTTTGTGCCCAAGGCACGATGCAACTGATTCAAAAATCTAAATGTGAACTTAGGATCTTATCAGATATAATTGAAACTGGAATACCATGCAACGTGACTATTTCATCCACGTATATCTTAGCTAATTTTTGGGACATCAAAGGTTGACCTAACAGGAAGAAAGTGAGCAGATTTAGTCAATCTATCCACAATCACCCATATCGAGTCACAACCTCTAGGTGTCCTGGGTAACCCTATCACAAAATCCATTGTGATATGTTCCCATTTCCATTTTGGTATAGGAAGAGATTGTAAGGTACCTGCAGGTTTCTGATGCTCAGCCTTAACGTGTTGGCACACACTACATCTAGCCACATACTCAGCTACATCCTTTTTCATACCTGACGACCAGTACAACTCCTTGAGATTCATGTACACCTTAGTGTTACGTGGATGCATAACGTACATCGATGCATGTGCTTCCTCAATAATCTTTTATTTCCAATCACTGTCTCGAGGTACACAACATATCATGCTAATACAACACACCATCATCTGAAAACCTAAACTTTGGTCTTTTCCCCTTGTCATGTCATGTACGATCTGCTGCAACCCACTGTCACCCTACTGTAGTTCCCTGATCTGATCATAAAAAGTAGGCTTGACTTGCATCTATGCAATCAAACCACTATGTTATGTCACCCTTAAGTCTAAGTTTAACTTTCACATTTCCACTAGCATGTCTCTCTCGAAACATGCCATAGAGAATGCATCAGTTGTTGAACTTAACTTCCTGCTGAGGGCATCAGCTACTACATTTGCCTTTTCCAGGATGATAATCTATCATTATATCATAATCCTTAATCAATTCTAATCATCTCCGTTGTCTAAGATTCAGATCCTTCTGGGTAAAGATATATTTCAAGCTCTTATGATCTATGAACACCTGGCACACCTCACCATAAAGATAGTAACGTCATGTCTTATGAGCATGAACTATAACAACTAATTCCAGATCATGTGACGAGTAATTCTCCTCATTCTATGCTACTTACTTCTTATTACTTCTGTAAGAATTTATTTCAAAATTATATCTTACTCTTTTCTCCGAGTCATATTCATATTGTGTATCTACCTTCCAGATTAGCTAACTTTAAACCCTGGATTTTATTAGTGCTAGGTTACCTTTCATAGTGCAAATCATATGATCTTGTTTTATAGAGGTACTAGTATTCAAGGTCAAATCACTAGTGACATCCCTTGAACTACTACAACTCTAAACATTCTAGGGTTTGGTCCTTATCAGTAACATAGCATTATTGTGATGTGACTTTGCTTCCTTAGTTTGAAAATCAAACTTTAGATCTCATAAGTTCATCCATCTACTTGTAATGAATACAACAGATATGAATAATCATCAATGAACTATAGATATATAACAGAAATGTAACATCAGCCAAATTCTCTAGCATAACTTATTAACACAAATGCTACAAATAAACATGATACTTGTTACCCAAGCATCACACATGGCTCACAAGGCCATTCATATCTTGTCACCTCTCACTAGGTAACAACTTATTCACATGGCTCACAAGGCCATTCACATCTTGTCACCTCTCACTAGGCAACAACTTATTCACATGCCTCACAAGGCCATTCACATCTTGTCACCTCTCACTAGGCAACAACTTATTCACATGGTTCATAAGATCCGTACACATTGTTACTTTTATTAAGCAACAACAACATCAACGCACAAAAAGCCAATCAACATTTATTATATAAATGTCACAGCCCAAACTTGGCTATATTCATCATCTCATCATACCTGCATGGTTATTAGGCATGATAACAATCATACAAGATATTCATCACATCATGTGATACAATAGTAATACCATCATTCCTTAACCAGGATTTAGGGTTCACTATCAAACAAGGCTTATCATTCCCTTTTCCCCAAATTAGGGTTAGGGTTCCCCATTTCTCATTAATTCAGACCCTCTTGAGTTAACCAACTTTATCTTGTATTAAGGTATTTCCCCTCTTAATGCATTCCATCACAGAATACTCACCCTTAGCATATAATGCATAGGCCACACATTAGAATTGTCCAGCTATCTCACATGATATGGACTTATCTTAGTTTAAGGCATAACTTTATTATAAAGTTGCCTATAAACAACCGCAATGATACACCCTCCACTAGGGTTTCACAAGGATACACCCTCAACCAGGGTTCACAATGATACACCCTCCACTAGGGTTTACTAATCATGTATTGGATCCATGCATTTGTTATGCATTATTGATTAGTACCATTAAGGGTATTTCTCACCTAATCATTAAATTTAATCTGACCCTTATTGTGTTCCTTTATTTCTAATTAAGGATTGTTCATATGAGGTCCCAATGTTGGGTCTCCGATATCAGTTCCAACTAATTCTTAGTTGTTCTAATCTTTCTCTTGTATCTCAACATCTTAGTGTATGTACATTCTTACTATGATGTGAGTATAAATTATTCAGAGTCTACTTTCATTATATTCTTAATAAGAGTCGTTAGATCCTAGTAACGCATCCTGCCAGCCGGACCAGACCAAACCTGTAGTCCTGAAGCCAAGAGCTACTTCAGGATTAACCAACTCCTATTGATCTCAAACATGTGGAAAGAATATCCACTTAGGGCAAACTCATTTAAACATAACTTCTGGTATACTTAATACAAAGAATATAAACAATAAATAAATCACTTCATGACACACAACAATATTAAAGAATCATATTTATTCTATAAACTGAAAATCTAAATCCATACATATAAGAGCATTTCTAATGATTTCCAATCAAATAAGCAATATAAAGCAAGAGTTGAATCGCATCCTATGTTTAATCTTTTACTCCTACATAAATTTCCAGTTTCTTAACCCTATGATTTCTAGGGTTTCTCTATATTCTATCCTTCCTATGCATACCTGGCCAGGGCATCCAGAGAAGAATAGACAGAGTAGCTTGATACTGGTCAATCTAAGTATTCAGACACCTGGCCAGGGTATCTAAACACTCAGACCTCCCAGAGCTAAAGACATATCACTTCTTATTTTCCTCACTTATAACTTTATCTTTTGATCCTAATGATCCATGATGACTCAGCCTAAGCTCTCTACTTGGTTCTCGTGACCACATCCTCTTCTTGCCATCTGCAATAGTATAACAGAACACTTCCTTTTAGAAAATTGCAGTTAGAAGGAAGACACTTAAGTCCTAATCCTATTGGTCTCTTATCGTCCCCTGACCTTGACTTAGAGTAACCATGTACTCAACCTATGCTCTGGTACCAAGATGTCACACCTCGATCTCGCATTACCCACTAATCACGAGATTAGGGCACGACGGATGGGATTTACACACAAACCAAACCACTCATAACCTTTTAATCATTTAAAGACATTATAATGATAACCTGATTTATGCTGTAAACTAAAGCTAAACAAATTGCGGAAGCATTTTTATTAAACTGTCTAGAAATATAAACAGAGTCTACAGCATATTACATTATTCGACATAAAGTAAAGCATAACAGTTAAATTACATCTTTATACACATTCCACATACACATTCTCTCTCACCCATACCATGTTCCAAGGATCGAGGGGAAAGGACTAAGAGACCTCTAACTAGACTAACTACATATACCTTCTACAGACTAAGCGTTAGGATGAAAAGATCCTTCCGATTCCTGTTGTTGATGTTGACCTGAAAATGTTTGAGTAGAGGGGTGAGCCTACTCGCTCAGTGAATAGCATTTCATTTAGCTATCACTAAACAACTCATCAGATATATAAAATTGAAATAAAAGATAAGTGCAGTACTAAGCAGGGTAGTTCTAATGACATAGCAGGTTTACAGATAACAATCTCATTTCTAAGCAACATCAGATATTTTGAAAAAATAAACAATTATAAAGAATTGGCACAGAAATTCAAATCTCTTAACATATTAGATTTACTGTGTTTCTATATGATTACATATTTATATTATTATTATGCCCTAATCATATGCAGTGTACTCTGCATATAAAGATCCGTAGCAAACTACGATCCCACCGTATAAGACTTAGCGACACACTCGGGAAATGCTAAGTCTGACACCAGCCCTGTTCTGCTACAGGACCACTGGCTCTCCGGCCTCAATGCACTACTCTGAGTGCTCTAGACTCCTCCTCTAACCTGAGCACACATGCGGAGAGTCTCACTGGGTTACCACCGTGACTCTGCACGGTTCTTGTTGCAATAACCCATATTTTCTCCAGTGCCACCGTGACTCCGCACAGTTCTTGTTGCAACACTGGCTCTCTGCCCTCGTGCCACCGTGACTCCGCACAGTTCTTGTTGCAACACGAGTTTCACCCCTAAGAAGCAGACCTCTCAAAGGGGTTCTACGGTGTTAGGGCACCTAAGTCTATTAACTGATTAACATATAAACATCCAAACAGGAATATCACATTTCATACTTATTTCACATTCTGCACATCACTTGAAAACACATATATATCATTTGTCATCTTTAAACATAACTCAGTATCACTTATTCAGTTTCAATGCTAATCATCCATGTTTATTCAGTGAATACATAGCAACTGTAAAACAAGAAATTCCATATTTCCATTAATCATATTATGTATTTCAAGTTCCAATGAATCTGTAATAAACTATTGTATGTGCTACACTGTTTAGAAGTTATACCAACTGATACTAAAGCAATTAAGCACTTAAATTGAGTTAAATAATGATTTCTGAATGAACTGCCACTCACAATACAGAAACTCGACCGATCCGCTTCACAACTCGGCTGACCAGCTTGCAACTCGACCGATCAACTTGCTGTTCTTGCAACTCGACAGCAGAACAACTTCTTCACGCACAGATCTGAAATTGGCTCAATCAAAAGCTAGGTCTTAGGCTAAGACTACAGATTCATGATCGGGACCTTAAGCCGAAGTCAGAACTACCTCTCTTAAATGCCTCTTATGCCCAAGTTGTTCCTAGTCAGACATGATGCTGCAAGCAGCAGCTCCTTCACGCACAGGTGAAAAGGGAGGCTCGGTTGGGTGCTAGATCGAATCTAGGACTTCGGATTTCTATTCCATCCTCTTGGCCGAGCTCGGGACGGTCAATTGGGTGCTGCTCTTTGCACCCACGGCTCCGGGTCGGCGCCCTACTGTTGGCCACGGCTGCTGCTTGGCTGGCCGGCGCCCTGTCTAAGGTTGGTTAGAGCTGTGACTAGAGGTGAGGTAGAGGAAGGAGGACGGAGGTAGGGCTGTAGCTGGACGAAGCCAAGGGCAAAGATCGCCCCCAAAATCGCCCCTAGATCACCTCTCCGCTCTGTTGAAATCGAGCTGCTTGTTGCTCGGGTGCCACTTCAAGCGGTTTACATGAAAAGAAACGAAGAAAAGGAAGGGGATAAGGGTCAAGGTCGCGGAGGGGGCCGACTGCAATTTGCTCAAACATTTCCGACATTTACAACTAGGTCCAAAAACACTCAAATTTCCATATCTTTTGACTCGAAAGTCGGTTTCGAATGATTTTTCTTACAACGGTTTAAGCACTGAATTCTCCACAAACTTAGGGCTAGGAAACAAGCTCAAAATAATTTGTTATTAGTTCAAACATCATTAACATAAGTGAGTTCTCAATTCAACATCATTAACTGAATTATATGCTAAACTTAGTATTTACCAGTTAATTACAGAGTGGGTCATAACACAAGCTAAGTGGGTAAGCTCCTTGGTAAGGTTGATATCTCCTTGTGGTTGGATGGGTAAGTCCTTTGGTGGTCTATTGTTGTAAATATCTTTGGTGATAATATAGAGAAAAACACTTGCAAAATCCTAGAGGTTGACCTCTCTAGGTAGTGGACTGACTCACTTCTAGTTTTGAAGTGTGGAACCACTCTACATGTAACATCCCTGACCTGGGTTATGAGTTAACCCTAGATATTTTTGCTCAATAAGATTAAGTAGATTCTTAATCTTATCTTGGGAAAAGTAATTAGGGCTCATGAGGAACTTATGTTTCAATTTTGGTCCCGTTTGAACAATGTTGAAACAATGCTTGCTTATTTGGGACTAAAATGCAAATTACCCAAGTTGAGGGGTTAAATTGCAAATGTTGCATGATAAGATGTTCCTCTGATGTTGAGACATCATAAGAATTAATATGATGTAGTGTTATGGTTTTCACAAGCTTGGGCATCAAGTTTAAGCTTGTAAAACAATCCTTGTGCATCAAAACCCAGTTTTGGTGTAATGTGCAATTTACCCAAAACCTAGGGTTCAATATGCAAATTACCACTTCAATAAGGTCCTTAATGTTTCTTGGCATCATGTAGAGAAAAGAAAATGAGAGGGGCATCTCATTTGAATTAAGTTGGAGGAGAGAGAATCTTGATATTAAAATAATCAAGATTTAATCATAAGTGAAACCCTAATTCAAATTAGGGCAAAAATGAATGTATTAATTAAAGGGCCTTCAACCAAAATGTTATTGGTTGATTTTGAATAAGGATGGACGTTCTTTTTCCAAGATAAGGAACGAAAATATCCTAAGAAGGTGAAATTCCACTCACCATTATTATAAGGAAAAGAAAACCCACTCACATATGGATATTAATATAATAAATATTAAGGTGCTTAATTTGATTTTCTTTAAATGATGGATAATGAAGAGGAATAAGAGGCAATGAAGATAGCATCGTCCTTAAGGATTTTGAGGGGAATTTGAGGGGGAAGAGGCGGCCATATTTTTGGAATTTAATGCATTTTAATAATGCATTTTCTCTCTCATCAAGTTTCTTATAAAAGTACCTTTACCAAGCCAAAACAAAGGCTATTTCGGATTCTTTTCTTTACCCTTGCTTGGAAAACGACTAAGGAGCTGTGGAGGAGCAGGAGGACGACCCCAACCTGTTGGTAAGGTCCTTGACCTTCGTTCTCCTTGATTCCATGGTGGAAATAAAAAATAAATCATTGATTTCTTCTTATTTGGATCTCCTCTTCAACCCTAGCCAACTTTTTCATCCAAAAGCTTGAGGACGAGCTTAGGGGTAGTTGCTAAAGCTTCATCCACCATTAATGGCGTGAGCTTGAAGCTTTGGAGCTCAATTGGAGGCGGGTTTTATAACTCAAACCCTTAATCATTGCTATTGCATCAATCAATTATGCTTTGTTGATTGTTTTCTTCAATTTGATATATACTTGTTTCCTTGCTGCAATTTCCATCAAGAACAGTTGTTGTTCTTGGTTTTTCGAAGGAAGGGGATGATGACATCATCCTATATGCTTATCCAAAGAAAAGTACCAAGCCAAATGGTCTTGATATCTATTCCAAATCGTTTTAAATTGATTGGCTATGCGGTTTCAGAAAACTGTTTTAGGGAAAACGGTTTCAAGACCGTTTGATATGGTTGAACAAGCGTTGACCGTTTGGGAATCTTGTTCCTAATTATGTAGGATAATGACCCTCCACATTTTAGGGGTTAACTCCAAAGGAATCGTGAGTTGAAGGCCAATCAATTAGATAAATCGAATTGAATTAAATGCTGATTTTCAACCTGATCAACTTGACCTGTTTGGGAAAACGGTTTCAAGACCATTTGAGTGTGTTGACCAAGCATTGACCGTTTGGGATTCCTGTTTATAATGATGTTGGTTAATGACTCACCAAATTTGGGGGATTAACTCCCAAGGAATCGTGAGTTGAAGCCTAATCAATTAGGGAAACCTAATTGAATTAAGTGCTGATTTTCAATCTGATTTAATTGACCTTTTTGAGTAAACGGTCTCAAGACCGTTTGAATGCATTGACCAAGGGTTTAATGTTTGGTATTACTGTTCCTAATGATGTGGTCTAATGACTCACCAAATTTGAGGGATTAACTCCCAAGGAATCGTGAGTTGAAGGCTATTCAATTAAGCAAACCCTAATTGTTTATGGAAGCAATAACTCAGTATACTATGTCAAGCATAGTTGTTTGTATTTGTTCATATGGTTGATGTAACCAAATCAAGTGGAGAGAATGATAGAAATGAATTAATACATGAGTATGATTCATATGGTGATTTAGGGTAGGATCCTTAGTAAAGAGATCAAGAAACCCTAATTGAGAAGGTTAACGAACCCTAACCCTGATTTAGGGAAATTTTGAGTAAAACCCTAATCTAGGGTAATAGTGTAACCCTAATTAAGGGTAATAGTGTAACCCTAATTAAGAGTAATGACTTGGGTAACTCTAATTTAAAGTAATGAAATACCAAACCCTAATTGGAGGAATAATGAATCCCTAATTTATGGGTAATTGAATGAAACCCTAATTGGGATGATTAGTGAAACCCTAATTGAGGGTGATTCCCTGAGAAACTCTAATTGAGGATGATTCCATGTGAAACCCTAATTGAGGGCGATGTCATATGAAACCTTAAACCTAACACAGAGTAAAGCTATGTAAAACCCTAAATTTGGGCTATAGTGCATGGAATTCTAATCATGGGCAATATGATGATAAATCATAACCCTAATGTCTGGGTAATGATATGAGTAAACCTTAATGATGAAATAATGAGTAATACCCTATAATGATGAAATATCTTAAGTGGTTGACTATAGGCAACCTTATAACAAGCAATGCCTTAATTTGAGATGAGTCCATATCATTGAAGATAGTTGGACAATCCTTGTGTGTGATCTATGCACATCATGGTAAAGGTGATAGGTTGGTGGATGAAAGTATTAAGATGTGAAATTCCTTATTATAAGATAAGTTAATAAACTCATGTAAGATAGAAGTGATGAGGGAAGTGATACATTGAGACATGATAGATATCACATTTAGCATTTCAGGGTTGATATACCTTGATGCATCTCAAATCCAATATTTTTAGATAAGATACACAAGGAGAGTGTTATGTAAATTGTCACAATGAAATGTAATGAGTTTAACATACTTGATAAGTAAGCTAAAATGAGTATGATGTAATCATACCATGATAATGATGAGAGATAAACTCATACCTTGTGTTGATGATCATTTAATGATAAATGATAAGAATATTAAATACTTGGAATGTCGATGGATGCTCCTAGATGTATGGAACAATATATTAGGGTTGTATTGATAAAATAAACATGAAACCCTAATTGATGTGAATAGTAAACCCTAACCCTGTGGAGGAAATAGTGGTGTTACTATTATATTACATGAGTTAATATGTTATTGTTGCCTAGTGAGAGGTGACAAGATGTTTAATGGCCTTGTGAGCCATATGGTTAGATGTTACCTGGTAAGAAGTAACAAGATGTTTCATGGGCATGATTGAGCCCTGAATGAGGTGTATTCCTCTTATGTTGATAAGGGTTGATACCCTGTGCTATTGTGAAAAGGACTTATATCCTGTGATAATATGATAATTGGTGTAATCTAATGAATGGCAAGTGAATATTACCATGTGATGAAGAGATGAGAAATTATGTTTCATATGTTTTATATCTTTTCAGGTTTTGATATTTATATGCTTGCTAGAAATGAATTAGGGTTTGTATGTCCACTTGTTTGATGCAGCCTTAATTCACCTAATTGGCATAACTAATTAAGTGCAACTCTAATCATGTAGTGCCCTGTGCCGTAGAACCATCTTCAGTGTCAGAACTTGCTGGATGGTGAAACAAGTATTCCGAAGGGAAACTCAGAGCACATATTGTTGAATATGCGGGGGTGGCAGGTTGAAGATATATATATATACTTGTCATCCACAATTGCAGGTTACAGAGGATGGCTATGGTCATGCCTCAAATATTTGATGTGATTGAGGACAGCTGCGGTTGTACCTCGGATTAGAGGGTTTTGTATACCCTGTTTTCTAGTGTCGTAACTTGTACCAAGTACGGACTAGTTGTTATCAGTTGACTATATGTCACTGTTGGCAGTTTGACTGGTATGTCACTGCAGTTTACTCGTACTGACCGAGGGGAAGAGATCTTAGGATGTCGGTACTCCTAGATCTTGTACGGAACCGAATAGCCCTTCGCAGGGGTCGGTTGGACTTTGAATGGTACGATTCAAATTCCCCAGGGCATAATAAAAGATGTAATGCAGCCGTATAGCATATCTGTTTAGGGTTATACATGACGCTTCACATTGAATGGAAACCCATGTTTGTTCTCTTTCCATAAAGATGATGCTTAGTGCAACTAAGAGATAGTAATTATACTTATGTTGTGGATATACATAAGACTATAATTGTGTACATACAATGGTCATGCTTATGTTGATATCTTACTGCTACTGTTGATTATAATCATGATGCAAGATATCTCATGTTGATAGTTATGTTTCACATGCTATCCATGCCTCTATAATTAGAAATACCTGACAGAGGCTTAATGCCTGTAATTAGGTTTGGTTAAAGTCCAATGCCTGGATGCGTAATCAGGATTGGTATAGTCCAATGCCTGAAACATTTATACCTGATTGATATAGTTTAATGCTTGAATAATACATGATGATTTATATAATCACATGTCTGGCATAAGTGAATACTTGTTTAGCAGATTGGCTAAGGCCAACAAATAGAAACAAGAATGAATCATGGGTGACACATCAGAATAATGAATGACATGAGCAAAGCTTGAGATGTTGAAAATGTATGGTAGATAAATGTTATACATGTTCTTTCTATTTCTTATACAGAGAATAGATGAATTACTGTTCAATCATAGATATGTGTAATACTTTAAAAGATGAGAATGATCTAAACTGCTTATCCTCTGCTCAGTTTTATATTAATTAAACTACAATAATGATGTTTCTGGCGGAGAGTTATATCTCTCGTTGGGGCAATTTTCAATTGTCTCACCCCTGTGGGAACCAACATTTTTAGGTGGACGAGTGTGAAAGAGACTGATAATATCTTTCGGATGAAGAACATCAGTAGCTACAAGGACAGCAGTGACAACTCAGGTTGAGTGTGTTGTCTATCGTGTTTGGTAGATAGAAGTCCTATGTGTCGTCTCTGTACTCTCAGGTCCTCGGAGTTAGTACTTAGTGCTTTTAATGTATCGTTTTGAGATTTTGGCTTGATGCCTCGAGGTTATTATGTTGTCTGTGTTTAGCTTTTAACAAGGTAGTTGATGTTGTAACCCTTGAAAAGAGATGGTATAAGATATATACTTATGAACCATGATGTAAATGTAATACATTGGTTCTTGTTGAAAGAGTTTTCCTATGATTGGGTCTCTTTGAAAAAGGTTTTAATTTTTAGTGATTTTCTATAATCCGCTGCTTAGTGAACGCTTCCGCATTAGTTAATCTTGTTTTCACGAGACGGTCGTCACAATTTAGTGGTATTAGAGCTCTAGGTTCGCTGAGTCTACAGAGACATAGGACTAAGGTAGTAGAGTATGTTCTGGTATCATCCAGTGTATCTGATAATGTCTTCTTCTCATATAAGAGAAGAAGAACTTAAAGATGACTGGGTCACATGAGGAGATTGCTGCTGAGAGAAGCAATATTGCACCAAGAAGAGGTGCATGGGAGCAGGCAATACAGAGACAATTACCTAAGAGTCTCCTAGTTGATCCATTTATGATAAGAAAATCTTTCTTTAAGTATTATTGTTGGGTAGATTAGAGCAACAGTAATGCATATAGTGGACTGGATACTAGCTTTACGATCTAGGTTATCAGTCCTTAATACAGAAGTTTGAGCTTTAAAAGAGTTCCTAAATGACTTAGTCATGTTGGAACATGGGAAAGTCATGTGTGTATCATGATATTAAAAGTGAGGAATATGATCGCAAATAAAGTGCATACTACCTAATCTCAGTATTTATATACCCTGGCCAGGTATACAACTATTGATGATAAAGTGAGTATGGAAACTCTTAGATTGTAATCTCTCTGATTGCCCTGATCAAGCAGTCATTCTGATACAATCTAATGAGTATCATGAAATCAGAAATATGGAATGAATAAATGTGTGATATACTAAGTATAAGAAAGAGAAGTCTGAGATAATCTCAAATGAACATGTTATATGAGGAACTAAAAGTGTACTCCTCATAAGATAAGGATAAGAATAAGGGAAATGAAACCTGTTCAATAATGATGTAAGTATAATAAATGTATTTTCCCTAACGAAGAAATGGGAAATATGATGAGATCATGAGATGATCATAAACATGCTAAATGGATAATGTCATATAATCATCCTTATAATTCCTATGCTAAAGGCAAGGAACCTAGGAAGAGCTAAAGAGTAAATGATTCATGAATAGTTGAAAATACATGAATTGATAAGAGGAATATGAATCCTTGTTTTCTTTCCTTTCAAGGACATGGCAATCAAGTGGGTCTTAGGACACTTGATGCACATAAGATAAAAATGTTAAAGTGATGGATACTTAGAAAAGTACCAGTTTATCTTGGGCTTTGGCTCTAAGGTGAATATATATGTAACAACTGATGTCCCAAGAGGAAAGGAAGATAAAGATGTGATGTGTTGTTAACATATGAAATAGATACCAAGGCAAGGGATCCTGGTATCTAGAGAAATATCAGATGATTTATGTTGATTACTTGGGATGGTCAACTATGAAATTAGTCTGATTATATAAAATGATATGAACATCATATGTTAGGGGTTTATGCTTTGCATAAACATAAAATTAATAAAGGATGTATGATGTCTCCATAACAATGAGGTATTATGAAGAGACATGTTGATATGGTGAATGAATGACATCTGTTTCCTTTATCTGGGATTTCGGGGACGAAATCCTTGTTAGGGGTTTATAATTTGTAACATCCCTGACCTGGGTTATGAGTTAACCCTAGATATTTTTGCTCAATAAGATTAAGTATATTCTTAATCTTATCTTGGGAAAAGTAATTAGGGCTCATGAGGAACTTATGTTTCAATTTTGGTCCCGTTTGAACAATGTTGAAACAATGCTTGCTTATTTGGGACTAAAATGCAAATTACCCAAGTTGAGGGGTTAAATTGCAAATGTTGCATGATAAGATGTTCCTCTAATGTTGAGACATCATAAGAATGAATATGATGTAGTGTTATGGTTTTCACAAGCTTGGGCATCAAGTTTAAGCTTGTAAAACAATCCTTGTGCATCAAAACCCAGTTTTGGTGTAATGTGCAATTTACCCAAAACCTAGGGTTCAATATGCAAATTACCACTTCAATAAGGTCCTTAATGTTTCTTGGAATCATGTAGAGAAAAGAAAATGAGAGGGGCATCTCATTTGAATTAAGTTGGAGGAGAGAGAATCTTGATATTAAAATAATCAAGATTTAATCATAAGTGAAACCCTAATTCAAATTAGGGCAAAAATGAATGTATTAATTAAAGGGCCTTCAACCAAAATGTTATTGGTTGATTTTTAATAAGGATGGACGTTCTTTTTCCAAGATAAGGAACGAAAATATCCTAAGAAGGTGAAATTCCACTCACCATTATTATAAGGAAAAGAAAACCCACTCACATATGGATATTAATATAATAAATATTAAGGTGCTTAATTTGATTTTCTTTAAATGATGGATAATGAAGAGGAATAAGAGGCAATGAAGATAGCCTCGTCCTTAAGGATTTTGAGGGGAATTTGAGGGGGAAGAGGCGGCCATATTTTTGGAATTTAATGCATTTTAATAATGCATTTTCTCTCTCATCAAGTTTCTTATAAAAGTACCTTTACCAAGCCAAAACAAAGGCTATTTTGGATTCTTTTCTTTACCCTTGCTTGGAAAACGACTAAGGAGCTGTGGAGGAGCAGGAGGACGACCCCAACCTGTTGGTAAGGTCCTTGACCTTCGTTCTCCTTGATTCCATGGTGGAAATAAAAAATAAATCATTGATTTCTTCTTATTTGGATCTCCTCTTCAACCCTAGCCAACTTTTTCATCCAAAAGCTTGAGGACGAGCTTAGGGGGAGTTGCTAGAGCTTCATCCACCATTAATGGCGTGAGCTTGAAGCTTTGGAGCTCAATTGGAGGCGGGTTTTATAACTCAAACCCTTAATCATTGCTATTGCATCAATCAATTATGCTTTGTTGATTGTTTTCTTCAATTTGATATATACTTGTTTCCTTGCTGCAATTTCCATCAAGAACAGTTGCTGTTCTTGGTTTTTCGAAGGAAGGGGATGATGACATCATCCTATATGCTTATCCAAAGAAAAGTACCAAGCCAAATGGTCTTGATATCTATTCCAAATCGTTTTAAATTGATTGGCTATGCGGTTTCAGAAAACTGTTTTAGGGAAAACGGTTTCAAGACCATTTGATATGGTTGAACAAGCGTTTACCGTTTGGGAATCTTGTTCCTAATTATGTAGGATAATGACCCTCCAAATTTTAGGGGTTAACTCCAAAGGAATCGTGAGTTGAAGGCCAATCAATTAGATAAATCGAATTGAATTAAATGCTGATTTTCAACCTGATCAACTTGACCTGTTTGGAAAAACGGTTTCAAGACCATTTGAGTGTGTTGACCAAGCATTGGCCGTTTGGGATTCCTGTTTATAATGATGTTGGTTAATGACTCACCAAATTTGGGGGATTAACTCCCAAGGAATCGTGAGTTGAAGCCTAATCAATTAGGGAAACCTAATTGAATTAAGTGCTGATTTTCAATCTGATTTAATTGACCTTTTTGAGTAAACGGTCTCAAGACCGTTTGAATGCATTGACCAAGGGTTGAATGTTTGGGATTACTGTTCCTAATGATGTGGTCTAATGACTCACCAAATTTGAGGGATTAACTCCCAAGGAATCGTGAGTTGAAGGCTATTCAATTAAGCAAACCCTAATTGTTTATGGAAGCAATAACTCAGTATACTATGTCAAGCATAGTTGTTTGTATTTGATCATATGGTTGATGTAACCAAATCAAGTGGAGAGAATGATAGAAATGAATTAATACATGAGTATGATTCATATGGTGATTTAGGGTAGGATCCTTAGTAAAGAGATCAAGAAACCCTAATTGAGAAGGTTAACGAACCCTAACCCTGATTTAGGGAAATTTTGAGTAAAACCCTAATCTAGGGTAATAGTGTAACCCTAATTAAGGGTAATAGTGTAACCCTAATTAAGGGTAATGACTTGGGTAACTCTAATTTAAGGTAATGAAATACCAAACCCTAATTGGAGGAATAATGAATCCCTAATTTATGGGTAATTGAATGAAACCCTAATTGGGATGATTAGTGAAACCCTAATTGAGGGTGATTCCCTGAGAAACTCTAATTGAGGATGATTCCATGTGAAACCCTAATTGAGGGCGATGTCATATGAAACCTTAAACCTAACACAGAGTAAAGCTATGTAAAACCCTAAATTTGGGCTATAGTGCATGGAATTCTAATCATGGGCAATATGATGATAAATCATAACCCTAATGTCTGGGTAATGATATGAGTAAACCTTAATGATGAAATAATGAGTAATACCCTATAATGATGAAATATCTTAAGTGGTTGACTATAGGCAACCTTATAACAAGCAATGCCTTAATTTGAGATGAGTCCATATCATTGAAGATAGTTGGACAATCCTTGTGTGTGATCTATGCACATCATGGTAAAGGTGATAGGTTGGTGGATGAAAGTATTAAGATGTGAAATTCCTTATTATAAGATAAGTTAATAAACTCATGTAAGATAGAAGTGATGAGGGAAGTGATACATTGAGACATGATAGATATCACATTTAGCATTTCAGGGTTGATATACCTTGATGCATCTCAAATCCAATATTTTTAGATAAGATACACAAGGAGAGTGTTATGTAAATTGTCACAATGAAATGTAATGAGTTTAACATACTTGATAAGTAAGCTAAAATGAGTATGATGTAATCATACCATGATAATGATGAGAGATAAACTCATACCTTGTGTTGATGATCATTTAATGATAAATGATAAGAATATTAAATACTTGGAATGTCGATGGATGCTCCTAGATGTATGGAACAATATATTAGGGTTGTATTGATAAAATAAACATGAAACCCTAATTGGTGTGAATAGTAAACCCTAACCCTGTGGAGGAAATAGTGGTGTTACTATTATATTACATGAGTTAATATGTTATTGTTGCCTAGTGAGAGGTGACAAGATGTTTAATGGCCTTGTGAGCCATATGGTTAGATGTTACCTGGTAAGAAGTAACAAGATGTTTCATGGGCATGATTGAGCCCTGAATGAGGTGTATTCCTCTTATGTTGATAAGGGTTGATACCCTGTGCTATTGTGAAAAGGACTTATATCCTGTGATAATATGATAATTGGTGTAATCTAATGAATGGCAAGTGAATATTACCATGTGATGAAGAGATGAGAAATTATGTTTCATATGTTTTATATCTTTTCAGGTTTTGATATTTATATGCTTGCTAGAAATGAATTAGGGTTTGTATGTCCACTTGTTTGATGCAGCCTTAATTCACCTAATTGGCATAACTAATTAAGTGCAACTCTAATCATGTAGTGCCCTGTGCCGTAGAATCATCTTCAGTGTCAGAACTTGCTGGATGGTGAAACGAGTATTCCTAAGGGAAACTCGGAGCGCATATTGTTGAATATGCGGGGGTGGCAGGTTGAAGATATATATATATACTTGTCATCCACAATTGCAGGTTACAGAGGATGGCTATGGTCATGCCTCAAATATTTGATGTGATTGAGGACAGCTGCGGTTGTACCTCGGATTAGAGGGTTTTGTATACCCTGTTTTCTAGTGTCGTAACTTGTACCAAGTACGGACTAGTTGTTATCAGTTGACTATATGTCACTGTTGGCAGTTTGACTGGTATGTCACTGCAGTTTACTCGTACTGACCGAGGGGAAGAGATCTTAGGATGCCGGTACTCCTAGATCTTGTACGGAACCGAATAGCCCTTCGCAGGGGTCGGTTGGACTTTGAATGGTACGATTCAAATTCCCCAGGGCATAATAAAAGATGTAATACAGCCGTATAGCATATCTGTTTAGGGTTATACATGATGCTTCACATTGAATGGAAACCCATGTTTGTTCTCTTTCCATAAAGATGATGCTTAGTGCAACTAAGAGATAGTAATTATACTTATGTTGTGGATATGCATAAGACTATAATTGTGTACATACAATGGTCATGCTTATGTTGATATCTTACTGCTACTGTTGATTATAATCATGATGCTAGATATCTCATGTTGATAGTTATGTTTCACATGCTATCCATGCCTCTATAATTAGAAATACCTGACAGAGGCTTAATGCCTGTAATTAGGTTTGGTTAAAGTCCAATGCCTGGATGCGTAATCAGGATTGGTATAGTCCAATGCCTGAAACATTTATACCTGATTGATATAGTTTAATGCTTGAATAATACATGATGATTTATATAATCACATGTCTGGCATAAGTGAATACTTGTTTAGCAGATTGGCTAAGGCCAACAAATAGAAACAAGAATGAATCATGGGTGACACATCAGAATAATGAATGACATGAGCAAAGCTTGAGATGTTGAAAATGTATGGTAGATAAATGTTATACATGTTCTTTCTATTTCTTATAAAAAGAATAGATGAATTACTGTTCAATCATAGATATGTGTAATACTTTAAAAGATGAGAATGATCTAAACTGCTTATCCTCTGCTCAGTTTTATATTAATTAAACTACAATAATGATGTTTCTGGCGGAGAGTTATATCTCTCGTTGGGGCAATTTTCAATTGTCTCACCCCCGTGGGAACCAACATTTTTAGGTGGACGAGTGTGAAAGAGACTGATAATATCTTTCGGATGAAGAACATCAGCAGCTACAAGGACAGCAGTGACAACTCAGGTTGAGTGTGCTGTCTATCGTGTTTGGTAGATAGAAGTCCTATGTGTCGTCTCTGTACTCTCAGGTCCTCGGAGTTAGTACTTAGTGCTTTTAATGTATCGTTTTGAGATTTTGGCTTGATGCCTCGAGGTTATTATGTTGTCTGTGTTTAGCTTTTAACAAGGTAGTTGATGTTGTAACCCTTGAAAAGAGATGGTATAAGATATATACTTATGAACCATGATGTAAATGTAATACATTGGTTCTTGTTGAAAGAGTTTTCCTATGATTGGGTCTCTTTGAAAAAGGTTTTAATTTTTAGTGATTTTCTATAATCCGCTGCTTAGTGAACGCTTCCGCATTAGTTAATCTTGTTTTCACGAGACGGTCATCACAATTTAGTGGTATTAGAGCTCTAGGTTCGCTGAGTCTACAGAGACATAGGACTAAGGTAGTAGAGTATGTTCTGGTATCATCCAGTGTATCTGATAATGTCTTCTTCTCATATAAGAGAAGAAGAACTTAAAGATGACTGGGTCACATGAGGAGATTGCTGCTGAGAGAAGCAATATTGCACCAAGAAGAAGTGCATGGGAGCAGGCAAGACAGAGACAATTACCTAAGAGTCTCCTAGTTGATCCATTTATGATAAGAAAATCTTTCTTTAAGTATTATTGTTGGGTAGATTAGAGCAACAGTAATGCATATAGTGGACTGGATACTAGCTTTACGATCTAGGTTATCAGTCCTTAATACAGAAGTTTGAGCTTTAAAAGAGTTCCTAAATGACTTAGTCATGTTGGAACATGGGAAAGTCATGTGTGTATCATGATATTAAAAGTGAGGAATATGATCGCAAATAAAGTGCATACTACCTAATCTCAGTATTTATATACCCTGGCCAGGTATACAACTATTGATGATAAAGTGAGTATGGAAACTCTTAGATTGTAATCTCTCTGATTGCCCTGATCAAGCAGTCATTCTGATACAATCTAATGAGTATCATGAAATCAGAAATATGGAATGAATAAATGTGTGATATACTAAGTATAATAAAGAGAAGTCTGAGATAATCTCAAATGAGCATGTTATATGAGGAACTAAAAGTGTACTCCTCATAAGATAAGGATAAGAATAAGGGAAATGAAACCTGTTCAATAATGATGTAAGTATAATAAATGTATTTTCCCTAACGAAGAAATGGGAAATATGATGAGATCATGAGATGATCATAAACATGCTAAATGGATAATGTCATGTAATCATCCTTATAATTCCTATGCTAAAGGCAAGGAACCTAGGAAGAGCTAAAGAGTAAATGATTCATGAATAGTTGAAAATACATGAATTTATAAGAGGAATATGAATCCTTGTTTTCTTTCCTTTCAAGGACATGGCAATCAAGTGGGTCTTAGGACACTTGATGCACATAAGATAAAAATGTTAAAGTGATGGATACTTAGAAAAGTACCAGTTTATCTTGGGCTTTGGCTCTAAGGTGAATATATATGTAACAACTGATGTCCCAAGAGGAAAGGAAGATAAAGATGTGATGTGTTGTTAACATATGAAATAGATACCAAGGCAAGGGATCCTGGTATCTAGAGAAATATCAGATGATTTATGTTGATTACTTGGGATGGTCAACTATGAAATTAGTCTGATTATATAAAATGATATGAACATCATATGTTAGGGGTTTATGCTTTGCATAAACATAAAATTAATAAAGGATGTATGATGTCTCCATAACAATGAGGTATTATGAAGAGACATGTTGATATGGTGAATGAATGACATCTGTTTCCTTTATCTGGGATTTCGGGGACGAAATCCTTGTTAGGGGTTTATAATTTGTAACATCCCTGACCTGGGTTATGAGTTAACCCTAGATATTTTTGCTCAATAAGATTAAGTATATTCTTAATCTTATCTTGGGAAAAGTAATTAGGGCTCATGAGGAACTTATGTTTCAATTTTGGTCCCGTTTGAACAATGTTGAAACAATGCTTGCTTATTTGGGACTAAAATGCAAATTACCCAAGTTGAGGGGTTAAATTGCAAACGTTGCATGATAAGATGTTCCTCTGATGTTGAGACATCATAAGAATGAATATGATGTAGTGTTATGGTTTTCACAAGCTTGGGCATCAAGTTTAAGCTTGTAAAACAATCCTTGTGCATCAAAACCCAGTTTTGGTGTAATGTGCAATTTACCCAAAACCTAGGGTTCAATATGCAAATTACCACTTCAATAAGGTCCTTAATGTTTCTTGGCATCATGTAGAGAAAATAAAATGAGAGGGGCATCTCATTTGAATTAAGTTGGAGGAGAGAGAATCTTGATATTAAAATAATCAAGATTTAATCATAAGTGAAACCCTAATTCAAATTAGGGCAAAAATGAATGTATTAATTAAAGGGCCTTCAACCAAAATGTTATTGGTTGATTTTGAATAAGGATGGACGTTATTTTTCCAAGATAAGGAACGAAAATATCCTAAGAAGGTGAAATTCCACTCACCATTATTATAAGGAAAAGAAAACCCACTCACATATGGATATTAATATAATAAATATTAAGGTGCTTAATTTGATTTTCTTTAAATGATGGATAATGAAGAGGAATAAGAGGCAATGAAGATAGCCTCGTCCTTAAGGATTTTTAGGGGAATTTGAGGGGGAAGAGGCGGCCATATTTTTGGAATTTAATGCATTTTAATAATGCATTTTCTCTCTCATCAAGTTTCTTATAAAAGTACCTTTACCAAGCCAAAACAAAGGCTATTTCGGATTCTTTTCTTTACCCTTGCTTGGAAAACGACTAAGGAGCTGTGGAGGAGCAGGAGGACGACCCCAACCTGTTGGTAAGGTCCTTGACCTTCGTTCTCCTTGATTCCATGGTGGAAATAAAAAATAAATCATTGATTTCTTCTTATTTGGATCTCCTCTTCAACCCTAGCCAACTTTTTCATCCAAAAGCTTGAGGACGAGCTTAGGGGGAGTTTCTAGAGCTTCATCCACCATTAATGGCGTGAGCTTGAAGCTTTGGAGCTCAATTGGAGGCGGGTTTTATAACTCAAACCCTTAATCATTGCTATTGCATCAATCAATTATGCTTTGTTGATTGTTTTCTTCAATTTGATATATACTTGTTTCCTTGCTGCAATTTCCATCAAGAACAGTTGCTGTTCTTGGTTTTTCGAAGGAAGGGGATGATGACATCATCCTATATGCTTATCCAAAGAAAAGTACCAAGCCAAATGGTCTTGATATCTATTCCAAATCGTTTTAAATTGATTGGCTATGCGGTTTCAGAAAACTGTTTTAGGGAAAACGGTTTCAAGACCGTTTGATATGGTTGAACAAGCGTTTACCGTTTGGGAATCTTGTTCCTAATTATGTAGGATAATGACCCTCCAAATTTTAGGGGTTAACTCCAAAGGAATCGTGAGTTGAAGGCCAATCAATTAGATAAATCGAATTGAATTAAATGCTGATTTTCAACCTGATCAACTTGACCTGTTTGGGAAAACGGTTTCAAGACCATTTGAGTGTGTTGACCAAGCATTGGCCGTTTGGGATTCCTGTTTATAATGATGTTGGTTAATGACTCACCAAATTTGGGGGATTAACTCCCAAGGAATCGTGAGTTGAAGCCTAATCAATTAGGATAACCTAATTGAATTAAGTGCTGATTTTCAATCTGATTTAATTGACCTTTTTGAGTAAACGGTCTCAAGACCGTTTGAATGCATTGACAAAGGGTTGAATGTTTGGGATTACTGTTCCTAATGATGTGTTCTAATGACTCACCAAATTTGAGGGATTAACTCCCAAGGAATCGTGAGTTGAAGGCTATTCAATTAAGCAAACCCTAATTGTTTATGGACGCAATAACTCAGTATACTATGTCAAGCATAGTTGTTTGTATTTGATCATATGGTTGATGTAACCAAATCAAGTGGAGAGAATGATAGAAATGAATTAATACATGAGTATGATTCATATGGTGATTTAGGGTAGGATCCTTAGTAAAGAGATCAAGAAACCCTAATTGAGAAGGTTAACGAACCCTAACCCTGATTTAGGGAAATTTTGAGTAAAACCCTAATCTAGGGTAATAGTGTAACCCTAATTAAGGGTAATAGTGTAACCCTAATTAAGGGTAATGACTTGGGTAACTCTAATTTAAGGTAATGAAATACCAAACCCTAATTGGAGGAATAATGAATCCCTAATTTATGGGTAATTGAATGAAACCCTAATTGGGATGATTAGTGAAACCCTAATTGAGGGTGATTCCCTGAGAAACTCTAATTGAGGATGATTCCATGTGAAACCCTAATTGAGGGCGATGTCATATGAAACCTTAAACCTAACACAGAGTAAAGCTATGTAAAACCCTAAATTTGGGCTATAGTGCATGGAATTCTAATCATGGGCAATATGATGATAAATCATAACCCTAATGTCTGGGTAATGATATGAGTAAACCTTAATGATGAAATAATGAGTAATACCCTATAATGATGAAATATCTTAAGTGGTTGACTATAGGCAACCTTATAACAAGCAATGCCTTAATTTGAGATGAGTCCATATCATTGAAGATAGTTGGACAATCCTTGTGTGTGATCTATGCACATCATGGTAAAGGTGATAGGTTGGTGGATGAAAGTATTAAGATGTGAAATTCCTTATTATAAGATAAGTTAATAAACTCATGTAAGATAGAAGTGATGAGGGAAGTGATACATTGAGACATGATAGATATCACATTTAGCATTTCAGGGTTGATATACCTTGATGCATCTCAAATCCAATATTTTTAGATAAGATACACAAGGAGAGTGTTATGTAAATTGTCACAATGAAATGTAATGAGTTTAACATACTTGATAAGTAAGCTAAAATGAGTATGATGTAATCATACCATGATAATGATGAGAGATAAACTCATACCTTGTGTTGATGATCATTTAATGATAAATGATAAGAATATTAAATACTTGGAATGTCGATGGATGCTCCTAGATGTATGGAACAATATATTAGGGTTGTATTGATAAAATAAACATGAAACCCTAATTGATGTGAATAGTAAACCCTAACCCTGTGGAGGAAATAGTGGTGTTACTATTATATTACATGAGTTAATATGTTATTGTTGCCTAGTGAGAGGTGACAAGATGTTTAATGGCCTTGTGAGCCATATGGTTAGATGTTACCTGGTAAGAAGTAACAAGATGTTTCATGGGCATGATTGAGCCCTGAATGAGGTGTATTCCTCTTATGTTGATAAGGGTTGATACCCTGTGCTATTGTGAAAAGGACTTATATCCTGTGATAATATGATAATTGGTGTAATCTAATGAATGGCAAGTGAATATTACCATGTGATGAAGAGATGAGAAATTATGTTTCATATGTTTTATATCTTTTCAGGTTTTGATATTTATATGCTTGCTAGAAATGAATTAGGGTTTGTATGTCCACTTGTTTGATGCAGCCTTAATTCACCTAATTGGCATAACTAATTAAGTGCAACTCTAATCATGTAGTGCCCTGTGCCGTAGAACCATCTTCAGTGTCAAAACTTGCTGGATGGTGAAACGAGTATTCCTAAGGGAAACTCGGAGCGCATATTGTTGAATATGCGGGGGTGGCAGGTTGAGGATATATATATATACTTGTCATCCACAATTGCAGGTTACATAGGATGGCTATGGTCATGCCTCAAATATTTGATGTGATTGAGGACAGCTGCGGTTGTACCTCGGATTAGAGGGTTTTGTATACCCTGTTTTCTAGTGTCGTAACTTGTACCAAGTACGAACTAGTTGTTATCAGTTGACTATATGTCACTGTTGGCAGTTTGACTGGTATGTCACTGCAGTTTACTCGTACTGACCGAGGGGAAGAGATCTTAGGATGCCGGTACTCCTAGATCTTGTACGGAACCGAATAGCCCTTCGCAGGGGTCGGTTGGACTTTGAATGGTACGATTCAAATTCCCCAGGGCATAATAAAAGATGTAATACAGCCGTATAACATATCTGTTTAGGGTTATACATGACGCTTCACATTGAATGGAAACCCATGTTTGTTCTCTTTACATAAAGATGATGCTTAGTGCAACTAAGAGATAGTAATTATACTTATGTTGTGGATATGCATAAGACTATAATTGTGTACATACAATGGTCATGCTTATGTTGATATCTTACTGCTACTGTTGATTATAATCATGATGCTAGATATCTCATGTTGATAGTTATGTTTCACATGCTATCCATGCCTCTATAATTAGAAATACCTGACAGAGGCTTAATGCCTGTAATTAGGTTTGGTTAAAGTCCAATGCCTGGATGCGTAATCAGGATTGGTATAGTCCAATGCCTGAAACATTTATACCTGATTGATATAGTTTAATGCTTGAATAATACATGATGATTTATATAATCACATGTCTGGCATAAGTGAATACTTGTTTAGCAGATTGGCTAAGGCCAACAAATAGAAACAAGAATGAATCATGGGTGACACATCAGAATAATGAATGACATGAGCAAAGCTTGAGATGTTGAAAATGTATGGTAGATAAATGTTATACATGTTCTTTCTATTTCTTATAAAGAGAATAGATGAATTACTATTCAATCATAGATATGTGTAATACTTTAAAAGATGAGAATGATCTAAACTGCTTATCCTCTGCTCAGTTTTATATTAATTAAACTACAATAATGATGTTTCTGGCGGAGAGTTATATCTCTCGCTGGGGCAATTTTCAATTGTCTCACCCCCGTGGGAACCAACATTTTTAGGTGGACGAGTGTGAAAGAGACTGATAATATCTTTCGGATGAAGAACATCAGCAGCTACAAGGACAGCAGTGACAACTCAGGTTGAGTGTGCTGTCTATCGTGTTTGGTAGATAGAAGTCCTATGTGTCGTCTCTGTACTCTCAGGTCCTCGGAGTTAGTACTTAGTGCTTTTAATGTATCGTTTTGAGATTTTGGCTTGATGCCTCGAGGTTATTATGTTGTCTGTGTTTAGCTTTTAACAAGGCAGTTGATGTTGTAACCCTTGAAAAGAGATGGTATAAGATATATACTTATGAACCATGATGTAAATGTAATACATTGGTTCTTGTTGATAGAGTTTTCCTATGATTGGGTCTCTTTGAAAAAGGTTTTAATTTTTAGTGATTTTCTATAATCCGCTGCTTAGTGAATGCTTCCGCATTAGTTAATCTTGTTTTCACGAGACGGTCGTCACACTACATGCCTTTGTCAAGTGCTTGCTATCAAACTCTCTCATCCTTTCTATGCTTGTTAGATAGGACTTCAAATTTCCATTAAGCTATTTCTCCTAATTGATATAATTTGAAGGTCTAATCTGTTTTGTGAGAAATTTTTCTATTCACCCCCCTAAAGCCCTTAGATCCAACAAGTGATATCAGAGCTAAGCATCTTCTCCGACAATCTCCCATGAGATGAGAAGATGGGAGACAACCTACTTGGTTCACTCAATCTAGAGGGAGGCTTCTCCATGCGTCCTTCAGTCTTTGACGGCGCCAACTTCCTCTATTGGAAGATGCAGATGCAGTTCTACATTTAAGGGGTGAACTTTGATATGTGGAAGGTGATGGTCACACCTTACAAGGAGCTAACCGGAGTTGTTGCAACATGGAGTGGAGCTGCTCTTAAGGAGGCTCAACTCAATGCAAAGGCCATTAGCATCCTCTACACAGCCCTCACCCCCACATAATTCAATTGAATCTCATCATGGGACACCGCCTATGAGATTTGGGACAAGATGTGCATCACATATGAAGGCACAAAGCAAGTCAAGGAGGAAAAGATCTACATGTTTAACAACATCCTAGTGAACTTCAAGATGGGAAAGAAAGAAGGCATTGTGGAGATGTATACAAGACTCAATGTCATCATCAATGAGCTGGTTGCATTGGGTAACGCTTTGGATAGAGGCGTCATCAACTCAAAGATCTTGAAAACTCTTCCAAAGAGGTGGGAGTCAAAGGTCACTTCCATTCAAGAAGCGAGGAGCCTTGTTGAAATCCCAACTGAAGAACTCATTGGCAATCTTCAAGTCCGTGAGCCTAGACTTGACAAGCAAGAAGAAGAAGTAAAGCAAGAAGAGAAGGAAGCTAAGAAGATCAAAGATAGTGCTTTCAAAGCACAAGTGGAGGTTGTCATCCTTCAAAAACAACTTGCTTTCCAGACTTCTCCCTCCTCCTCCAGTGAAGATGAAATCCCTAGTGAGAATGAAGCCAACTACATCAAGAGCAAGCACTTCAAGGGAAAGTAAGCCTCCTCCTCCTATACTTTGAGATACTACAAGTGTGGTCAAAAGGGGCACTACAAGAGTGAATGTTCAAAGTCAAAAAATTCACACCACAAGAGCAACTCAAGGAAAGAAGATGATTACAGGAAGGATAGCAAGCACAAGAGGAAGGACAAGAAGGACAAGAGGAAGAACGCAACTCATGCGGCTTGGGAAGCTTCATCTTTAAGCAGCTCTAGCTCAGAAGAAGATGGAGAGTGCCACCTTGCTCTGATGGCCTCTACAAGTGAATATATTGGTGAGGTAAGTGAGGTAAGCAAGGTAAATTTGCATGAATTTCCTAAAGAAGCTATTATTGACATGCTTATTACTACCCACTCATCTTTTACTAAATGTAAATCTAAAAGAAAATAGTTAGGAAAAATTATCGATGATCTTTATGCTAAGCTTGAAATTGTGGAATTAAATGAGAAAACCAACCTTGATAGTATTGATAAGTTGTAAGGGCAATACCTTGACCTTGATCTCCAATACAATGGAGTTGAAGTTGAGAATGGTATCTACCTTAAGAACATTGAGAATCTTAAGGAAGAGAACCAAAATTGCCTTAAAGAGCTTGATTTGCTTAAAACTGAAAATGTTGAATTTAAGTTGCTTATTGATACTCATAGAGAAGAGGGAGAGATGTCTATCTCAAATAGATTCAAATGCTAAAATCTGAAAATGCTAGGTTGCTTAGTCAAGTGAATGATCTATCTTCTAGATCTTTGTTGCCTAGTGTAAATGTTGCTTCTATCTCTCTTGAAAAAGATTCATACCTTACTAAAGCTTTATGTCTTGAGGATGATCTTGTGCATGCCAGGGATGACATATCTAGTTTATCTTCTACTATTGTTTCTTTGAATGATGATAGCCATAGATTGAGAGCGTCCCTGCAGAAATTCCTCAAAGGGAAGAACTCCCTAAATGAAATCCTTGACCATTCTACCAAACAAAGTGGTACTAGTCGTTTGGGATTTGTAGGGGGGAGCCTCAAAGGGCAAGAGTAAGGCCAAAGGTAAGAAAAAGAGCAAGGAGATCTCTTTCTTTGTAGGAGAGTCTTCGGGCACTAAGAATCATATGGTTTGTTCTCATTGTAAATGTGATGATCATTATTCCACTTCTTGTCCTTACAAGCCTAAGGGGTTCAACCCAAAGATGAAATGGGTCCCCAAGCTAACTTCGGATCCCAAAGTTTGAGTTGGGAATCAACATTCTCCTTTCTTGCAGGAAAAATACAGATGGATTGTTGATAGTGGCTGCACAAAGCACATGACCGATAACATAAGCCAATTCAACAATTTCACAAAGAAGAAAGGAGGATCTGTCACCTCTGGAGACAAAACGAAAGGTAAAGTTAAAGGTGAGGGTGATGTAGGTGAATCCCTATGCATCAAGAATGTTGTTTTTGTGGATGGCCCACATCACAATTTAATAAGTGTTAGTCAACTTTGTGATAATGGTTACCTTGTGCTATTTACTTCTTATGAATGCTTGATTCTAGATTCCCTCACCTACTAAGTTATATATAAGGGAACTAGAAGTTGTAATATTTATGTTATTGTTCTTAACTCTATTAAGCCTGTGGTTGGTAGATGCCTAGTAGTCAACTCAAATGATATTTCTCTTTGGCACCGCTAGTTTGGTCATTTAATATGCATCAATTAAAGAAGTTGAGCAAAAAGGACTTAGTCAATGGATTTCCTAAATTGGATTTTGAAAAGGATGAGGAATGCCAACCTTGCACACAAGGAAATAAAACCAAGTCCTCCTTCAAATCCAAAGGAGTCCTTAGCACTAAGAGAGATCTTGAGCTTCTTCATATTGATCTATTTGGACCAATGAGAACACAATCGCTTTGTGGTTCCAAGTATTGTCTTATTATTGTCGATGATTTCTCTAGATATACTTGGACCTTCTTTCTCATTTCCAAGAGTGATACACTTGATGTTTTCTCGAGTTTTTACAAACGAGTTGAGAATGAAGCTTCTTGCCGGATTATATCCATCTGTAGTGACCATGTGGGAGAATTTGAAAATGAGATTTTTGAGTGTTTTTGTCAAGAATCGGGTTATGCACACAACTTCTCTTCACCTCAAACACCTCAACAAAATGGGGTTGTAGAGAGGAAGAGTAGGTCTTTACAGGAGATGTCTATGACCATGCTTCTTGAGTATGATACTCCTAAAAAGTTTTGGGTTGAAGCTATCAGTACCTCTTGTTTTGTGCAAAACTGTGTTTTTACTCATCCTTCGCTTAAGAAAATCCCCTATGAGCTATGGCATGGTAGGAAGCCTTCTATTGAGTATTTCCACATTTTCTAATGTCCTTGTTTTGTTTTGAATACGAAAGATTCTCTTGACAAGTTTGATCCAAAATTGTACAAGGCTTTCTTTCTTAGCTATAGCACTACTAGCAAGGCTTATAGAGTTTTTAATGTTGATCTTGCTAAGGTAGAAGAATCCATTAATGTAAAATTTATTGAGACTAACCCCTCTATTCCCAAATATATTGTTCCAAATGATGATTTTGCAGGTGAAGTAATTCCTATCCTTAAAGAACTCAACATCACTCAAAAGAAAAAAGAAGTGGCTGCTCAAGAAGAAGATAAAGATGATGAAAAGAAGGATCCAACTTCCTGGTTTGCAAAGAATCATCCAAAGGAGCTGATTTTAGGTGATCCATTTGAGAAAGTGAAGACGCGGGCTGATTCAACAAAGAACAAGCCAACAACGCCTTCATCTCACAACTAGATCTAAAGATGTCAAGGAAGCTCTTGGGGATGAAAAATGGATCCTAGCTATGCAAAGGATCTGGAACAATTTGAGAAAAACAAAGTTTGGACCCTTGTGCCAAGACCAAGTGATAGAAAGATCATTGGCACCAAATGGGTCTACCACAACAAGCTAGATGAAAGCGGAAAAGTGGTAAGGAACAAAGCAAGGTTAGTGGCTCAAGGCTACAATCAATAGGAAGGTATTGACTTTGATGAAACATATGCACATGTAGCTAGACTTGAATCCATTCGTATGTTACTTGCCTTTACTAGTTATAAAAACTTTCTTTTGTATCAGATGGATGTTAAAAGTGTGTTTTTGAATGGTACAATTGAGGAGGAACTGTATGTTGCACAACCTCCGGGCTTTGAACATGATAGTCTAACTAACCATGTTTATTTATTGCAAAAAGGTCTCTATGGACTCAAACAAGCACCAAGGGCTTGGTATGAGAAATTAAAGAACTTTTTGTTAGATCATGGTAATATCATGGGCAAAGTGGATTCTACATTATTTCTAAAACACACTTCTAACAATTTTTTTATCATTCAAATATATGTTGATGCTATCCTTTTTGGCGGAACTAACCTTGATCTTTGCAAAGAATTTAGTGATCTTATACAGAGTGAATTCGAGATGAGCATGATGGGTGAACTCACATTCTTCCTCGAATTTCAAATTAAAAAAAAACAAAAGATGAGAACTTTATCAACTAAGGCAAGTACACAAGTGAACCACTTAAATGCTTTGGAATGGAGAACACCCAGTCGATGGAGACGCCCATGTAAAAAACTGCCAAACTTGGTAAAGATGAAGAAGATGAGAAGGTAGATGAGAAGATATATAGAGGTATTGTAACATCCCAGGATTTGAGACCTCGGATAACATGATCTTAAAAGGAATGATTGGACTATCCATATCACCAAGGTGCACCACCTTTTCTAGGAGCCCATCTTTAAAGAACTCCATAGTTAAACGTGCTCAGCTTGGATTAGTACTAGGATGGGTGACCAGTCGGGAAGTTGATCATGGCTTGCGCGTTAGTGAGAATAAAGTGCGCAATTAAGGCTAGCGGTGGTCTATGGGGCCAGTCGTCATTCTTAAAACTCTACTAGAGCCTTGGGTAGTGGGCCCAGGCTTTACAAATGGTATCAAAGCCATAACCCCTCCAGTAAGTGGGGCCCACATGGGAATGTGGCATGCCAGTCTTGAGTCATGCGGTCCAAGCATGTAGGAAAGAGATGTCCATGGTTGACGTAGCCACCCTTGCGCTGGTATTCTGTGATCGGAAGCTGGGTGTCCATGGGCCATTGTGGGTCTGCACTGAAATGGGGTCAGATTATGAGGTCATATAGCTGAGCCTTGATGAGGACGTCAAGAGTTTAAGTGGTCTATGGGGCCAATCGTCATTCTTGAAACTCTATTAGAGCCTTGTGCAGTGGGCCCGAGTTTTACAAGTATGATTGGAAGTTTACTTTACTTAACTGCCTCTAGACCTGAAATAATGTTTAGTGTTGGCTTGTGTGCTAGATTTCAATAAAATCCTAAAAAATATCATCTTATAGTTGTTGAGAGGATTTTAAGGCACTTAGCCAAAACTCCAAATTTTGGTCTATGATATCCCAAGTCAAGGGACTTTACTCTTACTGCCTATAGTGATGTCGATTATGCAGGCTACTTGATTGATAGAAAGTGCACAAGTGGCACTTGTTTCCTCCTAAGACCATGCTTGGTGTCTTGGTTCTCCAAGAAATAGATCACTATGGCATTATCAACCACCGAGACTGAGTACATTGCAACCGAGAGTTGTTGTGCCCAAGTCTTATGGATGAAGCAAATGCTCCAAGACTTTAACATTCATTTTGATGCTTCTCCTATCTATTATGATAATAATAGTGCAATTAACTTGTCTTACAATCCTATATTGTATAGTAGAGCTAAACATATAGAGGGTCACCATCACTTTCTTCGTGATCACATTGTCAAGAAGGATATTTATATCACACACGTGGACACAGAAAATCAGTTGGCAGACATTTTCACTAAACCTCTAGCTAGAGAGCAATTTAACTTTATTAGATGAAAATTGTTTATAATTGCTTTGAATGAATATGATATGCCATCTAGCTAATTACCATATATATTATATGTTTTGCATCTATCTTGATCATCTTTGCTTGCTAATATGCTTAAAATTGTTTTTTTCATGTTCATTTTGCCTTGTTTTCTCTTATTTTTGGGCATTTTTCACAAACACATGTTTTATCGCAAAATAGTACCCAATGATGAGTGATATGTGACTAAGTATGTTTAATATACATAATAGACTTGAAAAATAAATTTAATTAGCACTCAAAAGGCTAGAAATTAAGTTTGATGGTTTTAGGTCAGGTTGACCATCGGTCGAGTTTCCCCAGGACAAACTCAACTGATCCATGGCCGACAACTTTTTAAAAAGGGATAATTGATCAAGTTTCCGACTTCACAAAACTCGACCGATCATCAGGCTGAAGCTAACTTAAGTTGGGTTCGACCGACTATTCTCCCTCTCAACTAGAGAAAAGTCGACGGATTCCACTCTCTCAAGCCCTAAGCTCTCAACCCTCGACCTTCCCCTCCCTTACCTAGCCCTAATCCGACCTAGGGGACCTTCCTAGACCTTCCCCCTAGCTAAACCTAGGTGTGTGAACATTTTTGGTGGCGTGTTTGGTGTTTTTTTATCTCTTCTCCCTCTCCATTTTGCCTCCATGGCTTCAAATAGAAGGAAGAGAGCCGCCCCTAGTAGTACACCATCCTCCTCCTCGTCTTCCCGATTGATTCCTTTCGATAAGACCTTCTTTGTCTCAAATGAGGTTGTTAATCGGTATAATGGTCTTTTTCCACGGAGTCCTTTCCACTTAGATCCCTCTTTGAGCCTAGCCCTAGACGCCAAGCTATCATTGATAAAGTGGCAAGATTGCTCCAAGGTCACCACCCATTCACCCTGGGTGTCGAGCGTGCGTGCTTTCACAACTCTATGACTAGCACGAAAGCCGTTCACGTATTCTACACAAATTTTCGTTGGAATTATGACTCCCTTTTACCCCCTCTAAATACTCAAGTCATCCTTACATCAATGATAGCCAGGAAGAAGTTTCAAATCTCAAAGGATATCTTGAACATCTTTTTGTCAGGTGCCGATGAGAATGACTCCTGGCGTAAGGATTATGGTGAGTATTTTGACCTGCTTGACCTTGAAGGTTTCTACAAGCAATACAAGATCACCCTTCCTGACATCTATCATTATTTGAAGAAACTAGAGGTTCCCTATTAGAAGAAGAGCACCCTACCCTCCTCCTCCTTAGATCTCAAGAAGCGTATATTATCCCTAGTGGTCAATTGGAACATCCACCCCAAGAAAAACCAAACGGATATTGCAGAGAACATTGCAGTAATAATGTAATGCATCTTAGAGAATGTCAGAGTCAAGTGGTCTAGATACATCCTCCATCACATGACTTGCTTCGACTCTGGCAAGAACACCTGTGACACCCATCCCCCATATCTTGTCTTGATATGTGGTCTTTTCAAGTTTGCCATTAAGAAATCACTCTTCCATGACTTCCACTACAGACCTACCCAAAAGGGAGTGTGTATCAGTGAGACCACTATCCCGAAATCTATGTCTATCCTTTCCTCCACCAACTCTGGTGCCTCACCCTCTGCCTCTGCCTCAACTACACCTACCTCTACCTCAACCCGAGCTCCTCCACCTCCTCAACCTGCCCAACCTAATCGTGCCTTGTTCCGTGTGTCCAATGAAGCCCTCATGGGTTATATGATACACTAACAGTCATACAACCTCCAGGTCCAGGAGCACCTGCATCAGGATTTTATGTTCAATCATGTCTAACATGAACTTATCCTATGCACACCCATACCTCGCCTGCCAGCCATACCCGGGTAGTGATTATGCATCCTATACATACAATCACTTTTACCCTACCCCTCCACCTGCACCTGCACCTTCCGCTGCTGCTCCCACACCCCCTGCTACTAGTGGACCTGCTCCAGTCATCCTGCCTCTACCTACTGGCCCCTTGGCCACTTTGCTTGCCAGTCTTGGCGATTTTGCTCCTTCCTTCTCTCAGGCCAATGAGATCTATGTTGACTCAAGGTCTAAATTGACTAAACCCTTGTTTTGATGATGACTAAACCATTCCAATTAATTGTGTCTAATGTCTCTAATTGAGTGATTTCATATTAGGTATAGACACACTCTAAATGCCCAACTTGCGCATCTCAACTTGGAGAAAAGATAAGTCAAAGTCAATACAAGTGCACATTTTTGAAATATGATGTAAATCCATTAGAATCATGTTGTAAATCACTTGTAATGATTGTATGACTTGTAATTAATCTTAGAAAAAATTAGGAGCACTTAGATCAAATATTTAAGCACTCAAAAGCCATTTTCCAAAATTCACATCAGGTTGTTCATCAGTCGAGTTGCAAACTCGACCGATCTTGATTGGATCTTGAAAATGGCTTTTGATCAGTCAAGTTTACACTTCACATAACTTGATCGATCCCTCTACAAATCAAAACTGATTTAAGTGAATCGGTTGAGTTACCCCAAGTCAAACTCGACCGATGGACTAAATTGGTCTTGTCTTTTAGTGGGATCAGTTGAGTTACCTTTATAGAAACTCGACCGATTGCACTGTATGGAAAAGTACAGAAAAGTATTTCTAGCCATTGTGGAGTTGCAACAATAAAAAATATATCTGTTGCAAGCCAAAAAATGGTTAGTTTTCATTCTTAAGTGTTAGAAAGGATAAGAGGCATCCCTAGCTATAAATAGGACCCGTTGGGCTTCATTCCAAGGTTGAACATTCTATGCAAAACTCTATGTGAGGTTCTTATTCTATAGTTGAGTGCTTTCTACAGCTTCCTCTCTCTCTCTAAGCTTAATCACTTGCTACATTCATTAGAGTGAGTAGGAAATCTATAAGAGAGCTAGTCCTACATGTATATCTTGTGAGACTCTCACTTCCACCACCTCCCCATCTCTTTTTTCAACCATGAAGATGAAGGTTCTCTCTCTTAGCTAAGAGATGTGAAGAAGAACAAGGGAAGGAGTCCCTTGGTGAAGATCAAGGCTGAAGACTTGGAGCAAGAGTGGGTAAGCCCTTTGTGAAGGTAGAAGACTCCTTGCTCAAGTGGGTAAGTCCTTAGTAGAAGCTTCTCTGAGTGAAGGTGAAGGCAAAGGCTGAATATCCAAGAAGAGTAGAAAAGTCATTGAAGGCGGAAGACTTGTGCTAGAGTGGGTAAGACCTTAGAGAAGGATGAAGACTCTTGGAAAAGTGGGTAAGTCCTTGGTAAGGTGGAAAACTCTTGGTACTTGGATGGGTAAGTCCTTTGGTAGTCATGTATTGTAAGTCTTATGAATGAATATAAGAGTACAATGGTTAAGAAATCCTAGAGGTTGACCTCTCTAGGTAGTGGACTGACTCACTTCTAGTTTGAAGTGTGGAACCACTCTACATATCTTGTCACTTGGTGTACGTTAAATCTCTCTCTCCCTTGCTTTGCATGTTTTAGTTGCACTTAAATTTCCTATTTAGCAACCTTATCTTGTGATATATCTTGAAGGTCTAATGAATTTTGTTTAAGTTCATTAATCTCTATTCACCCCCCTCTAGAGCATCTAATCACCAATCTAGGATCCAACAATTGGTATCAGAGCCGGCTTCTCCAAGCATACTTCAACAAGTAGGAGAACATGGGTGACTACCAAGGTGGGAGATACTTCATCAACCTTCCAATCTTTGATGGGAGTAACTTCCTCTATTGGAAAAGAAGGCTACAATTCTACATCCAAGGATCAAGTCTTGAGCTATGACAAATGGTGGACCATCCATACAAGCTACCGGTGAAAAAGATAGAAGAATGGGATGAAGCTATCATGAAGAAAGCCACATAAATGCTAGAGCAATCAACATCCTCTATGCCACCATGACTTCAACTGAGTTCAACCAGATTTCTTCTTGTGAGACGACCTAGGAGGTATGGATAAAACTATGCATCACTTATGAGGGGACTCAACAAGTGAAGGAAAGAAAAGTCTACATGCTCAAAGGCCTGCTTGAGAACTTCAAGATGGGAAAGGAGGAGAAGATAGCCAACATGTACTCAAGGCTCAATACCATTGTGAATGGTCTTTCTATTCTAGGACATCCTATGAGTAGAGGAGAGATCAACTCAAAGATCCTTAGAACTCTCCCCAAGAGATGGTAAACCAAAGTAACTTGCATTGAAGAAGTAAGGTCTCTTGATGATATCTCCATTGAAGAGCTCATCGGAAATCTACAAGCCCATGAAGTCACACTTGACAAAAGAGAAGAAGTTGAAAGACAAGAGGAGAAAGAGATAAAGAGAATGAAGAAGTCTAAAATGAAGGCTCAAATTGAAGCTATTATGGGACAAGCATCTCCATCCTCTCATGTTGAAGGAGATGCCATGTACTCCAAGGGTAGATTCTACAAAGGCAAAAATTCATCCTCCACCCGATGTCTCAAGTGTGAAAAGAAGGTTCACTTCAAGATAGATTGTTTACAAGGCAAGAAGACCCATCATCACAAGGAAAGAGAAGAGAAGTACAAGATGAAGGAGAAATGGCACTCAAGCTCAAGTGACTCCTCCAACTCAAGCTGAAGTGAAGATTCAAGTGGAGGATCAAGCTCAAGCTCTAGTGTTGAAGGAGAATGCCATTTTTCTCTTATGGCTTCTACAAGAAAAGACTCAAATGAGGTAAATCTAAACTCTTTAGATAAAGAACATTTAATTACTATCATTAATGCTACTTGTGCCTCTCTTAAGTCTTCTTAAAAGAAAAGAAAAAAGCTGGCTAGAATTGTTGATAATATGCATGTAGAATTAGATGATCTTAAACATGCTAATTCTTGCTTGCTTGATGACAAAAATGCTTCTCATAGCCAAGTAGACTCTCTTAAACTTGAAAATGATAGTTTGCTTGATAAGATTAGATCTCTAGAAGCTCAACCTCTTATGCCTAGTTCTAATGAAGAGCATACTTTAATTATTGATTCTCTCATGCATGATATTGATGTTCTTATATCTGAAAATAAGGACAAAGATTTTGTTTTGCAAGGATTAGAATCTAAAAATGGTGTTTATCTTTGTAAGATTTCTTTACTTGAAACAGAAAATGCCTCCTTGCTTGCTAAAATCAATGTGCTTGAATCTTGTTCTAGTTCTACTAGTAGAGAGAAAAATGTTGTTGTTCTCCATATTGATAGATATTCTTATCTAACTAAAAATCTTTGCTTAGAAACTGATCTTTTGCATGCTAGAGATAATATCAATCATTTGTCTTCCATTATTGCTTCTCTTATGCATGATAATGATGGTTTGAGATCTTCTTTGCGAAGATTCTTAGTTGGTAAAAAGAATCTTAATGACATCCTACACCATACTACTAAACAAATTGGTAGACATGGTTTAGGGTATGATGGTAGTCAAAGGAACAACAAAGGTAAAGGACCTCCAACATTCCATGGAGAATCCACTAGTTCCAAGACTATGGGCACATGCAACTATTGCAATGATATTGGACATTATTCTACTTGTTATCATTTTAGGAAAGCACCCAAGAGCAATAGGACTTCGGTTGCTAAACTAACCCCTCCAGACCAAAAAATATGATTGGGGACCATTTCATCTTTCTTCTTGTACGTACTTGCAAATGGGTTGAGTTGAGCTATTGAATTACAATTTGACTTCTCAATCCACATGAAAGAAGAAAGGTGAGATGTGTAGAGGGTGACAACAAGTGGAAGAAGGAATGGTAAGAACAAAAGTAAATGTTTTCTTACTTATAACCAATCCTAACTTATTTTTATCAAGTTAGTGTGCGCTATGCATGTGGTTTTTGAGTCAAAATTGGTATTTTGTGATTATCTTCACACTCTTGCTCAAAAACTATTTCAAATGCTTTCATAGTGCATTACTAACTTGCTTACACATGTTTGGATATGACTTATATCTTTAGCATGTCTCTAAATATGTTTTTATGAAATATATGTGCTTTTTGACAACAGCTTTGTCGGTCGAGTTTGTCCTGTTTGAAACTCGACCAATAGACACCAATGGGTGTTGCCAACAACTATCATCAGTCCAGTTGTCAATACACAGAACTCGACCGACAACACTGTGCGTAGAATATATATTTGTCTTATTGAATGCGAATTTCCCTCTCAACTAGATTTTCTCAACCAATAGCCTTATTCTTTGGCACTCCCTCGGTACCTTTATATATGCATATTGCCATACTCTAAATTGCCTATCTTGCTTATAACTCTATCTCTCTAATTGATCTAAATTGGTATATCTATATCTTGCAATTACTTGCTCTGAGTTGTTTTGCAGGTTTTGATGATCTCTTTGGATCTCCTAGTGGTGTCTTAAAATGCTTCCGTTGTGCATAACTTGCTACATCTATATAGTTGTATATCTTGTTTTGATACAACCTCGAGGTTCTTAGTGATAATCATCTGTGGTAATGATGCATATTTGACAGTGAGTTATATCCTTTTATGCTTATAAAATTGCATATCTATTTGTTTGGATATATATCTACATCTACTCATAGCTTGCTCTATCTTGTGTGTCTCTTAATATCTCTTGCTATGATCTAGATCCTACTATTAGTCCTAACTAGTGGTATCATCTACTAGTAATTCATATACATGTAGTTCTAGCCTTGTTCATCAAGTGGTATTTTACTATATGCTATACTTGTATCTTGTCTCATACATGCTCAAGCTTGTTCCTTGAATTGCATATCTACTATCTTGAGTTGCTTGCATAACATTGTGATGCAGGATATATAGGGCAACATTGTATGTAGAAATTAGATTATTTGTAGATTTTACTCTAGTTTCATTTTTTGGTGCAAGAGTAGTGTTTTTTATGCAGAAACGACCTTCTGAGCAAGGCTCATTGCTTTTCCATGAGCCCTGACACTTTTTGGGCGAATTCAGTTATCTTGAGGGTCAAAATTGTGATTTTTTGGCTTTTCTGCAGCTCTTTATCTTTCATTTTGGGTTGTTCAAGTGCTTGCTTTAACTTGCTTTTATTTCTATGCTTGGACAAGACCCTATTTGTGCTCTTCTACTCTCCTTTTATAAATTTTTGTTATCTCATTTTATTTAACAAGTGGTATTTCTTATTTCTTCATACCCCCACTTTTTGAAATGACAAAAATGGAGAAAGGTATGTCTTCTTTTGACAAAATAGGGAGAAAGCATGTCTTACATAAAGAGGAGAAGTATGTCCATGTAAAGGGGAGAAGGTAAATGGGAGAAGACATATATGAGTAGAAGATATAGTATTCTATAAATATTATGAAAGCTAACCATGCAGGGGAAATATCATCAATTGAGGGGGAGTATGAGAACTCCACTAGCATCAATTGAGGGGGATCATATGAACTCAATTCTATTGAAACCCCTAGGTTTCTCCAAAGGTATGGATTTAATTAAATGCTTTCAATACATTTATGGAATGACTTATCATCTTCAAAAAGGGGGAGAATGTTGACTCAAGGTCTAAATTGACTAAACCCTTATTTTGATGATGACTAAATCATTCCAATTAATTATGTCTAATGTCTCTACTTGAGTGATTTCAGATTAGGTATAGACACACTCCAAATGCCCTAACTTGTGCATCTCAACTTGGATAAAAGACAAGTCAAAGTCAATATAAGTGCACATTTTTGGAATATGATGTAAATCCATTAGAATCATGTTGTAAATCACTTGTAATGATTGTATGACTTGTAATTAAGCTTAGAAAAAATCAAGAGCACTTAGATCGAATATTTAAGCACTCAAAACCCATCTTCCAAAATTCACATCAGGCTGTTCATCGGTCAAGTTGTAAACTCGACCGATCGCGATTGGATCTTAAAAATGACTATTGATCGATCGAGTTTACATTTCACAAAACTTGACCGATCCCTCTACAGACCAAAATTGATTTAAGTAAATCAGTCAAGTTATCCCAGGACAAACTCGACCGATGGCCTAAATTGATCTTGTCTTTTAGTGGGATCGGTCGAGTTACCTTTATAGAAACTTGACCAATTGCACTGTACGGAAAAGTACAGAAAAATATTTCTAGCCGTTGTGGGGTTGTAATAATAAAAAATATATCTGTTACAAGTCACAAAATGGCTAGTTTTCATTCTTAAGTATTCCCAAAGGCTAAGAGGCATCCCCACCTATAAATAGGACCCCTTGGGCTTCATTCCAAGGTTGAGCATTCAATGTAAAACTCTATGTGAGGTTCCTATTCTATAGTTGAGTACTTCCTACAACCTTCTCTCTCTCTCTAAGGTTAATCACTTGCTACATTTGTTAGAGTGAGTAGGAAATCTGTAAGAGAGCTAGTCCTACATGTATATCTTGTGAGGCTCTCACTTCCACCACCTCCCCATCTTTTTTTTCAACCATGAAGATGAAGGTTCTCTCTCTTGGCTAAGAGAGGTGAAGAAGAACAAGGGAAGGAGTCTCTTGGTGAAGATCGAGGCTGAAGACTTGGAGTAAGAGTGGGTAAGACCTTGGTGAAGGCAGAAGACTCCTTTCTCAAGTGAGTAAGTCCTTGGTAGAAGCTTCTCTGAGTGAAGGTGAAGGCAAAGGTTGAAGATCCAAGAAGAGTAGAAAAGTACTTGAAGGTGCAAGACTTGTGCTAGAGTGGGTAAAACCTTGGAGAAGGCTGAAGACTCTTGGCAAAGTGGATAAGTCCTTAGTAAGGTGGAATACCCTTGGTGCTTGGATGGGTAAGTCCTTTGGTGGTCATGTATTGTAAGTCTTATGAATGAATATAAGAGTACAATGGTTAAGAAATCCTAGAGGTTGACCTCTCTAGGTAGCAGACTGACTCACTTTCTAATTTGAAGTGTGGAACCACTCTACATAGCTTGTCACTTGGTGTATGTTCAATCTCTCTCTCCCTTGCTTTGCATGTTTTAGTTGCATTCAAATTTCCTATTTAGCAACCTTATCTTGTGATATATCTTGAAGGTCTAATGAATTTTCTTTAAGTGCATTCAGCTCTATTCACCCCCCCTCTAGTGCATCTAATCACCCATACAAGATCCAATACTCTATGCTCTTGGTATGAATTGGGATGAGCAGAATGCTCGTTGGCCCGGTCGTCGCTTCGAACCTTCTATTGATTAAGAGATGTCGGACCAGGTTGATGATGAGACTACTGATGCTGATGAGGATGCCAATGATGGTGATGATGATGGTGCTACATCTGACGATGGTGATAGCTCTGATGGTTCTAGTGGTGACTCCGATGATGAAGGTGATGCTGCTGCACCTTCAGATGGAGATGATGACTACGAACTTGATGTCGAGGATGATGACATTATGGATATAGATAGCTTAGACGTCTAGATGTTCTTAGTTTTTAGTCTAGCTTGCTGATCATATATATCTTTCTAGGTTATTTTGTATTAAAAATATCTGGGCACATGATCTGAGTTGTACTATTTTATCTTTAGCTTTCATCATTTTTCACTTGTAGTTGTTTTTATGAGGACTTGAATTCTGGGTTGTAATCTATCTTCTGTGCACATTTACTCTCTAATCTGTTATATCTTATGAGTTTTTTGGTACGAATATCTTATGAGTTGGTGCCATATTTTCACCATATTTTGATTATGACTTAGTATGTTTGGTTCTCTCATCTCTGTTTGATGTATGTTTTTGAGATTACATGTCTGCATATATGCTTGGTTGTGCTTGGAGAAGACCTGCTTGTATGCTCTTCTACCTCCTTACTTTTTGATAATGTCAAAAGGGGGAGATAAATTCAATGTTTTGAAGCTCAACCATATTGCTTATGTGATCTTTTTATTGTTCATTATATGCTTTATCATGTGACTTGCTAAAGGACCATATAGTATATGTATGTTATATTGCTTTGTGTAGATAGACTAACTATGCATGTTAAAGTAAGCATAGTTGATGATCATGATAACTTTAGGCTTGATTGGCCGAGTTGGTTTTTAAGTGGATCAATTTGATGGTTTAGTGAAGGAAGGATGAGTTTTTCTCTTAGTGGGTTACACTAAGAAAATCCCATCTTCGTTTATCACAAATTATGTTAATCTTTCATAAGTTGTTTAGAGTTGAGTGTCCCTTCCTCCACCTTATAGTTGTAGAATGTATATATCGAGGTCCCACTTCCATTTGTGGTGACTTAGAGTTACTTCTAATGCTTCTCCCTTTTACTGTTTGTCGTAACTCCATATTTATTTATGTGTTTGCATCCACAAAAGCGACTTAGATTTTTAGTAGGAACCATTCCTAAGGCTCCGATTGGTTCAATGTAAGTATAATTTTCCAGAAAAAGCATTTACAAGGAAGAGAAGTACAATTCTTAGAAAATAAGTTCATCTAATTAGATGTGATATTTAACTTTTCAGGAAAATAGTTTATGTATGGTAGCTTTGTTGTAACTTTGAGTAAATATTAATTAAAGAAATCAAAATTTAACTACATTGTAGAGCACATGATGTTAGTATGTATACGGTAAAGTAACCAAGTTAACATCAAGTATTTGTGCATAAAATTTTTTGACTTGACATTTTACTTGTGTTCATATTTCATTCAAACAAGACGTTTGAAAAATTATACCACTGAAATTCTAATATTTGAGAGAAAAATTGAAAAACCAAATCTATGGACAGGCTACTGAGATCTAGCAGATTTTAGTATAGAAAAAACCGTGACATATATACATGATTAGCTTATTATGCGGCCAACATTATCATATAAAATAAACAACCTTTATGAAAGGACATAAAATGATCGTATCGATTGTTCCAACAAACAAAAATCACGTAAAGTTGATTTTTTTAATGGATTTGTAATGCAAACTTTCCGTTTGCTCCATAGACATTTCCAGAAGGTAAACTGTCATCCAAAGCATTAGTGCAGCCGCCAGGCCAGAATCAACGACTCAAGGGATTGTGCAGGTGCATAGTGTTGTGTAGCTGAAGTCGGGACAACTAGGACTAAAAGATGATCTTCACCGATACTCTCCTATGGAACACTTGAGATGGAGTTGTATACTATTGCGGCCGTTATGAGAACTGGAACTCGTTTTCAGCCGTGATTCTCCCGTAACTCAAGAAGGTAACCCTATTTATACTTCCGGAAGTTCAGAAAACTCCACGAAATTTAATTTCCCCACTTACACAATACCAATCATCAAAAGTTGGCTTCGGAACTTATTTTCTTCATGTTTTTACACCACTTCCGGAGAACAAATCGGGACCTAAAGAGACGCAATTCGGTCCACCGAAATTTAACCCGGAAAAGGAAAAACGGCGCAACATAGTAATCGTACGCACCATGAGCATGTTAGTATTACCGTTCACTTTCCTGCTTCCCCATCGACCTCTGCTTCGCCCCCTCTCCGTATACTACTACAACACCAACGCACCCCCCTCCCTCTTCCCACTTATCCCTTCGCTTCTTCCCAAGCCATGCCTTTTCCGACGCCGTCAACTCCCGAAACCCTAGTATCCGCCAATCTTCGCCCTGCATCCTCAAGTGCCGCCCTGCTGCCGCTGTCGCCGGCCCTTTTCCTGCTCGGCTGCCGATCGGAAAGCTGTAGGGTTCTGGGTGTTTCCCTTCGTTCTTCACCCTCCCGTGGGCCTTCCAGGTCCTAATTTGCATGGAACATAGACGGAATTCTCAGAGCAGGCTTTCTTATTCCAATCTCTTCAACCTCGAGGTAATTGAGCGTAGGGAGTATTGGGTGAGTCTTCTTCGCAAGTTCTGGGCGCCTCGTTTCCCTCGTGGAAGTGAATTATTGATGAAGCAGAAACTTTCTGTCAATGCCAATGTGTGTGTCTCCCGGACTGAGCATTACTGTGTTTGTTTTCTACTTTTAGTGATCACCCAGTTTGCTACACATACCATCCTCTCCAAAGACAGACCTTGTCCTCAAGGTCAGCTCGAATCATAAGGAATTCTGATCGATTGTCAGTCACCAGTATTTGCAAAAATAGTGTACTCCGGAAACTTGTTCCTCATCTTGTACAGATTTTCCCATGTTGCATCTGTGATTTCTCGGCCTTGCCATTGAACTGGTACTTCTGTAACTGCATGCTTCCGTCCCCTGTTAGGAACAATACGCCTATCCAAAATACAAGCTGGAATTAATTCCGATACAGCTGGAATGTCAGGTAAACGTATCTCGTACCCCGCTGACTGTCCTTACTTTTTTCTTTAACAGAGACACATGGAAGACTGGATGTATTTGAGCAGTCTGCGGCAACCTCAACTTATAAGCCACTGCCCCAATTCTCTCCAGAACTTCCAATGGACCATAGAATAAGGGACTCAATTTAGTCTTCCTCTTCTGTACCACTGATCCTTGCCTGTAGAACGGTAGCTTCAGAAAAACCATATCACCCACTGCAAACTCCCTTTCACTCCTTGTATCAGCAAACTTCTTCATACGATCCTGTGCTTTCTTTAAGTTGAATTGCAGAAGTTTCAGAGTTTCATCTCTTGATCGCAGAACAGAATCAACAGCTGCTACCTTCGACTGACTTGGAACATTCGATAGCAATGTAGGTGGTGGTTTACCATAAACGACTTCATACGGTGATACTCTAGTAGAAGAGTGAACAGTGGTGTTATAAGTTATAACACCATTCAGCCCAGGGTAAATGTTGAACCCACTCATGAGGTTTTGTAGCACAAAAACATCGCAGATAACACTGAAGACTCTTATTCAACACCTCACTTTGTCCATCTGACTGAGGGTGGTAGGCAGTGCTCATTCTAAGTTGAGTTCCTTGCGCCTTATAAAATCCTTTCCAAAATCCACTAGTAAAGATCGTATCTCTATCTGATACAATAGATTGTTGAATGCCATGGTGTTTAAACACTCCTTCAATGAAAATGTCCAAAATTGATTGGGATGTGTAAGGATGTTTGACTGCAAAGAAATGGGCTGCTTTGGATAATTTGTCAACCACCACTAAAATCACAGAACATCCCTTTGACATCGAGAGAGCATCAATGAAATCTGTAACTAAATCCACCCAAACTTGAGTTGGAATCGGTAATGGTTGTAACAAATCAGGTGGAGGACAATTTTCAAATTTGTTTGCTTGACATATGTGACACACTTTAATATAGTTCTTTAATTGTCCTCTTAACCCTTTCCACCAAAAAACCTCTCTCACTTTATTCAGAGTCTTCTCATACCCCAAATGACCTCCTGTCGATGTGTCATGCATCTCAAAGATGGCTTTCTTACTCATTTCAGAATCTACACTGAGTACCACTCTCCCTTTTCTGAACAGAATCCCGTTCTTCCACTGAAACTTGGTAGAATCTAATTCTCCAGCTTCCCATTTTTCCTGGAGCTTCATTAACACCGGATCAGTTGTATAAGTTTGTCTTACCTCCTCCAACCACTGAGGAACTGTTAAATGTATGGCACAACACTCCCTTTTCTCCTCTTCCAAACCTACTTCATGTCCACTTCTAGATAAAGCATCAGCTACTTTATTAGCAGATCCCAGTTTATATTCAATCTCATATTGATAACCCAACAATTTGGATAACCATTTATGTTGTGTTGGTGTATGCAAAGCCTGGTTCATCATGAACTTAATACTTTTCTGATCCGTTCTGATTATAAATTTACTGCCAATAAGATAATGTCTCCACTTAATTATAGCTAGCAGTATGGCATGCATTTCTTTCTCATATGTAGACCATCCCAACTGTCTTCCTTTCAAGGCCGCACTGAGAAAAGCAATTGGTCTTCCCTCCTGCATCAGTACAGCACCAACAGCGTACCCTGAAGCATCAGACTCTATTACAAATGGTTGCTCAAAATCAGGCATAGGTAGAACCGGAGGAGTGATCATGCTCTCTTTCAGCTTGGAAAAAGCCCTATCAGCAGCTTCATCCCATTTATAATTCTTCTTCTTCAACAAATTAGTAAGTGGCTGAGCAATTTGACCATAACCTCTCACAAACTTCCTATAATACCCAGTTAATCCCAGAAATCCCCTTATAGCTTTAATGTTCTGAGGTTTCGGCCAATCTTGAATACTCTGGATTTTTGTTGGGTCTGCTGCCACTCCTTTGTCAGATATCACATGACCCAAGTATTCCACTGCTGATACACCGAATTTGCATTTACTCCTTTTCACAAACAAACTATTCTTTCTGAGTAACTTGAAGACTGTCTCCAAGTGATCAAGACGCAGCTGAGAATCTTTGCTAAATATCAAAACATCATCAAAGAAGACTAATATGAATTTCCTCAGATATCCCTTGAAAACTTCATTCATCAATGATTGGAAAGTCGATGGTGCATTGGTCAAACTAAAGGGTATTACGACATACTCATAGTGCCCTTGATGTGTTCGAAAAGCTGTTTTATGTATGTCATCATCCACCACCCTCACATGATGGTATCCGGCCCTCAAGTCCAGTTTGGAAAACAAAACTGAACCATGTAACTCATCAAGCAACTCATCAATTCTGGGAATAGGAAATTTATCTGGTATTGTTATTTGGTTCAGCCCTCTATAATCCACACACAATCTCCAAGACCCATCATTTTTCTTGACTAACAAAACTGGAGAAGAATAGGGACTATTGCTTCCTCTGATCAGACTAGATTTCAACTGTTCCTAAACCCGTCTCTCGATCTCATTCTTCTGAAAATGTGGGTATGGATATGGTCTCTTAGAGACTGGTTTACTTCCGGGCAGCAAAGGAATCCTATGATCATGATCCCTCCTTGGTGGTAATTCCGTTGGCTCCTTGAAAATATCGTCATATTTCTCTAATAACTCCTCCATTCCAGTTAGACTCTTACTAGTATCTTCTTTTTCCCTTTCACTACTTTCTTCAATTGACATCAGTTGTACAACTTCCATGGCTCTAGATTTCCTCAACTCTACTGCGAAATTGGCTGCATTAACAACTTTAGATTCATTGCGTAGACCTAAAACAACTGTGGTCACGCCTCTATGTCTGAACTTCAATTCTTGAATGTTGAAATCCCACCACACTGGGCTAATCTGACAAAGCCATTTGACTCCCAAAACTGCGTCACAACTTCCCGGTCTAAGGATCAGAAAATCTTCTTTCATACTAACATTCGAAATTCCCATTGTTACTCCCTGACATTTACCTCCGGATTTTATCTTCTCGCCATTAGCCACTGTTACTGTATACTCCTGCATCATATCAATCTGAAACGAGCCTCTTCTTACCACTCTGGCATCAAGAAAATTGTGAGTACTACCTGAGTCCAACAACGCCGTTATGGTTATACCTTGTACTACAATCTGAACTCGCATCGTCTGTGGAGAGTCTTCCCCTGTCAAAGCATGTAAAGAAATGTGAGGCTCTCCTTCTGGTGCTACCCATTTCTTTCCTCCAAATTCCTCTTCATCATCTGATTCAACATCTTGAATCAAGTACAAATGACCCTTAGTTTTACACTTATGATCACTGGACCATTTCTCATTACACTTGAAGCATAGGTTATTCTGTCTTCTGAAGATTTCTTCTTCCTTGGTCAACCTCTTCGAACTGGATACACTTCTGTCCTTTCCACCTTCCTCTCTGAACTTATCTTTTCCACTATCTTCCTTCCAAGTATACTTGGTCTTTTTAGCTAGATACTTCTCTTCTTTTGCCAAGGCTAGACATATAGCTTCCGAATTTACCGGTGACGATTCTGATAACCAGTTCCACCATTGAAGCGCATCCCCCACCATGTAATATGAAACCAAATCCAATCGAGCGACGTCTGTGGATATGTTGTAAAACTTGAAGAAATACCTCACCTGACTAATCCAGTCGACCGGTGCTGCTGTTCCATCATATTTGGCTAATTTCAGGTGAAGATGTCGCGGTGCAGGCTTCTCTCCAGGCGACGTTGACGAACTGCTCTCCGGATCACCTTTTTCTACGCTGCCTTCCCTTTTTCTTCTCGATGAGCCGAGCTGCTCTAGCTGTGTGCAGATTTGATCCAGCTTGCTCGCTAACTCGAACTTCAGATCCGAACAAGCCTTCTTCGCCGCTCCCGCCGTCTCTGAACATCTTCGGTCAACTGTTCGATTCAACGAATCCAGAAGCTCGCACAATTCAGCCCTTGAAACTCCTGGCTGCGGATGATCTTCTTCAGACGAAGGCATGGCTTCCTCTGACTGCTCTGATACCACTTTGTTACTCCTTAGGTAGTAACGGGGCCTCCGGACTTCAGGAATATCACCCTTTGACCCTATGATGGAACAACTCAATGAACAGAAGGAGAAATGAGCTAATGTTAGGTTAAGGAAAAGAGATTAGATGAGAAAGACGAGAACCACAGCGGAAAGGAGAATGAGTTCACAGAAGAGGGATGTTCGAGTTTATTCAGAATGAGATCTCGCATACATGATACCCTCCACAGACTCGGTTTGGTTTATTATACTTCCTCCAAAACCGGTCTCAGCCACTAACGGCTTACTTCAGACGTCAGCTCCGGTTCGTTACATTTCAACAACTCGCGAGCAAAACCCGCTAACAACCCAACTATTTGAAACAGACTAACTAACGAGCTAACGAACCAGCTGTCTTACTTGCCAGCTCAGCCATCTTGTTTGCCCGTAACAACTCAGCAACTTTACTTGCCTGTAACAAATAGGATTAACCGGAAAGAGCAGTTCTGGTTTTTGCATTTCCGCTTTTCAAATGTGAAGATTTTTCTCGTTGAAGCTGTACGAGTGATTATGCAATCCTTTTAGTTCAAGACCATGTAGGAAGTGATCATTAGTTCATGGCAATGTAGGAAGTGATGATTTCTAATTTTGCGGTCATCTGTAGGCCCATCTTATTATTTAGGGATTTCGACTGATAAACGCCCCTTTAAGGAGACTATTTTAAGCTTCATGAATGTCATTAATGTCACACGTTAGTCGTTCTGGACTCTGCAGTACTTCATTTTGAATGATATCCCTTGGCGGAAATTGCATTACAGGGAATATAATTGAACCACATCTTACCTGATTTTGCATCTCTATAGACATTTATCAATCACATATTATCTTAACAAACCTGCCAAATGGTGTTTTGATCCTACTGATGCATCTGTTTTCTTTGTTGCTGCAGTCCTTGATGAGCTATCAGCTTCCTCAGCGAGACAAGGATATTGATGCTTATGGAAGTAGTAGTCAGGATGAGAGCAGAGGAAGCCAAGGCATGCTCGTATCTTCAATTATGTTTTTGTTAATCAGCTGTGTTAATAGAGGATAATGCCGTTTGCTTTAATTAAGTGTTCTTGCTTTCTGGCATTCTTGTTTAAATATTTGAACTCACGCCTGGAATATACTACAACTGTTAAATACAATGTGTTTTTTCATTCAGGTCATGGAGGAGTCTTGGAACATGAGAATGGTTATGTCGGAGACAGATTTGCAGAACTGAGTGTGCGTAGGAGGAAGAGGTCCACCGTTAAGCCAGAGTCTGGGCTGATGTCCTCGCTGAGACGTGAACCTGACAGTAACGACGAAGATGGAAATGATTATGATGCCCGCATGACTGAAGAGCAATATCGCGCAATGCTTGGCACCCATGTTCAGAAATATCACAGGAAGAGATATAGGGACTCCTCAATGGGTTCAACCTACACTAGGTCACCAAGGAACGTCTCAAAGCAGTCTCATGGTTCCAAATTTCAAAAATCTAAAAATGATTCATTCCATCCCGTTAAAGAAGAGATGACATCACACTATATAGAAAGCTCCCCTGAGATGCCTCATGCAAAGTCTGTTCCAGAACATGATGATGACAGTGAGTTTGCATCTTCACTCGATTCTACGTATTTGGAAATCAGTGAAGGAATAACTTATCAGATCCCTCCATCTTATGACAAACTTGCTGCTTCTTTGAAGTTACCAAGTTTCTCTGATATCCGTATAGAGGAGCATTATCTGAAGGGTACTTTGGACTTGCAGTCTCTTGCTTCAATGGTTGCCAGTGACAGGTCTCGAGTTTGGAGTTACGGTGGAATGGGTGAACCTTTACCTCAGTATGAGTCTTTGCAAGCTAAATTGAAGGCCTTATCAGCAGTTGGTTCAGTTGAGAACTTTAGCCTTCAGGTTTCCAATGTTGGATTGGATGCTTTAGGAATTCCAGAAGGAGCAGCTGGAAGAATAAGAAGGCTAATTTTGTCTGAAGCGGGCACCTTACAGGTCTTTTATGTCAAGGTGTTGGAGAAAGGTGACACATATGAGGTTAGCAATCCTTTTTCTTTTCTCACTATATACCTTAAGGTTGTAAGCCAATTGAAAAGAAACAGGTCCATTAGACAATCTCTTAGGAGTATTCTCATGTTTTAGTTACAATTTCAGATTATTGAGCGCAGTTTGCCTAAAAGACAAGTGGCTAAGAAAGACCCATCATTAATTGAAAAGGAGGAGATGGAAAAGACTGGAAAAGTATGGATGAACATCGTGAGAAGAGATCTGCCACGACATCATAGGATTTTTACTAATATTCACAGAAAACGGTATGGTGATGCTAAAAGGTGCTCTGAAACATGCCAGAGAGAGGTTAGTATTTGGGTAATTTAAAACACACATGTTACGTTGTTTCCAGAAGTGAAACTTTATGTCATATAGTTTGTTGATTCCAGTTAACCGTCTTATTTCCAGGTGAAACTAAAAGTTAGCCGCTCTCTAAAAGTAATGAGAGGTGCTTCTATTCGCACAAGGAAACTCGCAAGGGACATGCTGGTCTTTTGGAAAAGAGTGGATAAGGAGCAGGTTAATAATAATATATGTTTTCTCACCCACACCAAGCTTGATGTCATGCACTACCTTGAGTTTTAGTTACTTGATGCACCACTGTTATTCAGTATTACTGTTACATCATTTGTACTTTGTCTTTTTCCTTTGTGTAGTCAGCACATGAGATAAGCCAACAGTAGACTAAGATACACTATGGTTACTGGACTCTTACAATTAGTTGTTATGAATAACGTAAGAATATAGCAATGTAAGTATGCTGAATGTTTAAGAAAAGACAGCAATGAAGAGAAGTCATTAATGAATCTGAAATCCTACGGGATCAAGAGTGATTGCCATTGGATACATCTAAAACTGAGTAGGAGGAATATCATGTCCTACATACTCAAAATTTCATATCTGTGCCCATCACTTGTCATTGGCTTTAAAAGTCAGTTGGATATTCATTTAGTTTGTAAGTAAATACTGTTTGAGGCATGCTTTATATACATCTTTTATAGAATTCCATCGGCTCTCAAAGTTTCAAATATTTATTTTCAAGATCAAGTCAAATGCTTGCTTTGAGGCATATTGCGTTGAAATTGAATAAATATGGTTATCAGCTTGCATTAGAGTTCCTTTCTAGCCACACAAGCGCATTTTTGTGCTAATTTTATTGATTTGTGAGGTTAATTAGTTGCACATAATGGAACGTTGACTGTACACTTTGGTGATAGAACATGGCAGAGTAATACCTTCCATCCATTGTCATTGGCTCATATTTTGCTGCCTATTTGGTACCAGAACAAGAAAAATAACAAACTGCCAACAACTGTGGCAAAGTTTGGCTATTGTTTTATCTGACCTTGCATATATAATTGCAGGCTGAGCTCAGAAAGAAGGAAGAAAAAGAAGCTGCTGAAGCATTAAAACGTGAAGAAGAGCTCCGCGAAGCAAAAAGACAGCAGCAGAGGCTTAATTTTCTTTTGTCACAGACAGAGCTGTATAGTCATTTTATGCAGAACAAATCTGCTGCTCAGGCCTCAGAAAATTTAGATGAAGCTGATGGAGATGTGGAACCTTCAGAAATGGCATCTAGTTTATCTGATACAAAACCTGAGGAAGATGGTGACGCTGAAGAGTTGGAATTAAAAAAGGAAGCTCTCCGGGCAGCTCAAAATGCTGTCTCCAAGCAGAAGAAGATAACCAGTGCATTCGATAGTGAATGCCTCAGACTGCGTGGGACAGTTGAAACAGAAGTTACACCAGATGAAGCTTTGGCATCTGATTCCCTTTCTGGGTCAACTAACATAGACCTGCTTCACCCGTAAGTTATTGTGAATTCAACATTATATTCACAGAATATGGGGTAAAGGGAGGCAATCTCTTGCTGAGATCGAATTAAGCGATAATAATGTTTAAATTTAAACTAAAATTCTCCGTCTTGCTTAGGTCAACAATGCCTATAACATCATCAGTTCGTACACCTGAAATGTTTAAAGGTACCCTCAAAGAATATCAGCTTAAAGGACTGCAGTGGCTCGTCAACTGTTATGAACAGGTAAGTGATTGCTCTTTCCAAACTCTTGATGGAAGTTCCTCATTGTTGGGAGTGAACTGAAAAATTCGAATTCCCTAGGGCTTGAATGGGATTCTTGCTGATGAGATGGGTCTTGGAAAGACAATTCAAGCTATGGCCTTCTTGGCTCATTTAGCAGAAGTAAGCAATGCTTTATGTACAAGGAAGTTTGCTCCTATTGTGGAATAAATATGAAATGCTCTTGTTAAGCACACCAAATTTATTGAATTTATTTTGTTGATTATCTGATTTAATTTTATCAGGAAAAAAATATTTGGGGCCCGTTTCTTGTAGTTGCACCTTCTTCTGTTTTGAATAATTGGGTTGATGAAGTTGGTCGGTTTTGTCCCGATCTAAAAACGCTTCCCTACTGGGGTGGACTTCAGGAAAGGACAGTGTTGAGGAAGAATATAAATCCAAAACGTCTATATAGAAGGTATACACGATCTATATTTGCTTTATGTCGACTTTTAAATCAACTTCAAGATGACTTTCCTTCTTTGATCGTGAACAATCATGCTCTGCTTTTCAGGGACGCTGGTTTTCACATACTCATTACCAGCTATCAGCTGTTGGTCTCTGATGAGAAATACCTACGCCGTGTAAAATGGCAATATATGGTCTTAGATGAAGCCCAGGCAATTAAAAGTTCAAGCAGGTGCCTTGTCCTCTTTAAGCTGTTCCTTAACAAGCAAGCACATATTCTTATATAATAGTAACAACTTACAATAGTTACATGTTTTGCTATACTGCACATGTCAATTATCTCTTAGAGTTTGTCTCTCTGCAATGAATTGGTGGCCTTTGGGCCGGCTCAACTAGTAAACTAACATATACTTTTTCTAAACTAAGTATAACAGCTGACAACTGAACATCCAGAACTTCTTCCTCAGATTGTCTGTTAGGTTTTTTGAAACTGTGCATTTCGTTTTTTTTAGTCGTTATCACTTGTAATGAATGGTTGAACTACTTGTAATGAATGGTTGAACTACTTGTGAGTGATTATATGTTCAAACTGCAATTTGAAATTCACATTCTTATCTCTATTTTTAGACTTCATAGTGAATAATACTCAATTTAACTAGTTAAACTTTTTATATTAAATATCATTTACTGTCTGAATTAACTTTGACTGTCTTTTGTGTGGCATTAAATGGTTGGCCCGTCATGGATGACCCAATGATGTTGACAATAGATTGTGATGAACCTTTACCGTGGTTCTCTTGGTTATGCAGATAGCAGTAACATGAATTAAGACTGGCTCACACGTGATATGTCCTAGTGAACAGGGTTAGGTATCAGGGGGCCTCTAAAGTTGGGTAGGATACCTAAATTATCTTTAGTTTTGTTGCTCAAACTGATTTATATGTGTTTGGCCTAATATACATGCTCATACACAGGTATCAACATCGATTAAGCATGAGCTCCAGGTCCCAAAATAAGCAGTACATCCTCTAATATGCAGATCCATGATATTGCCACTTAGGCTTCTGACAAGTGTGATAGAGTCTCTATCATGACCACCAATGCCTGATATGGTCACTATGGGCTTTAAAAATGAGTAGCAATCTGTAAGTTGGGTATGCAAGCCCTAAAAAATGGACACGATGCACTGAAGTCTGTGACTCTGTATCATGACCATTAATACCTGATATGGACACTATGGGCTTTAAAAATGAGTAGCAATCTGTAAGTTGGGTATGCGAGCCCTAAAAAATGGGTATGATGCAATGAAGTCACCCACCAAGGTTTAGCCCCGTTTGCCTTTGCTACTAGTACATGGGTGTCTGAATAACTATGTCGTGAGGATTCTTTTGATTTGGACTGACAGATAGATTGAAACCCACTTCAAAAGAAGCATGATTAGAAAACTTGATATTTTTGTGCTTCTTTTCTCGAATCGTGGTTTCTCTATATTGTCATATGTAAGGCCGTATGTACACATTTTTATAACTGCTGCTACTGCTGCATCTTAACAAGAAAGGAATTCCTTGACATGAGTTTATTGTTACATAGTATGTTCTCATATATGCATAATCTTATGTTGCAGTCTTGTTAACTATCATCTCTTGGCGACTTTGGTCAATAGATGGAAAATGGATACTCAAAAAATGCGTGAACTTACAAGAGCACAATAACTTTTATGTGCCATGAATATATAGGCTCACAATGTACAAGCAACACATGCAAGCTTGAAGACATGCTACATATTTCTTCTTCAAAATTTAATAAAACTTTATGGTATAAAAATGATATGAGTACGTACGTACTGTTGAAAGTAGATTTTTGCATTTGACGTAGGCCATTAAAGCAAGTCGTAGTTCAAATACGAGATCGACTTTCCTATCAATGTAGTTAATACACAGACCAACAAATAAAGAATGACTTGATAGTTTGTCTATTTATCCAACAATTCCTACATGTTCAAATATGATCCTTGGAAGTGTTTATATCACATTGCATAACTGGGCTACAAAATTATTAGCAGATTTAAAGTTGGAGGATGTGCACAGATTTTCTTAGCAAACATGTAACAACTGGAAGTGATTTGCTTATGGGAACACCAAAAGCAGTTTCGCCATATGGGTTCCTCACGATGGTGACAAGTTTGGGATACAACAATCGTGTAATTCGAGAAAGTTGAGGAAAAATACACTTTTTTTGTTTGCTGAAGTCCGGTTAAAGTGCGGTCAACTCTTTGGCAAGAAATAAAAAACAAGTAGGTTATTACGTTGCGTGTGCATGTACATACACAAATGCATGTGCATATAATCTCTCTCTACCCCTATATATATTGTGAAGAAGATTATGTGGGAAGTCTCAGTAATCAAAAAACATTTACATGAGGCTCCTATATATAAAAGGATTACATTGAAGTGGGATCAAACATATACCTAAGTGGTACATGGATCCACTTAATTTATTACAACATAAGTAGGAAGACATATGTGGGCCTAAGGCCAATAGGTAATGTCAACACCCCCCTTAAATTGGACTCTGCACGTCATGTAATCCCATCTTGTGACACATTGAGTAAGGTTGGAGGAAGTGGTTTGGTGAGAACATCACTTAAGTGGTACTTGGATCACTGATCTTCACATAAGGCATGACAATCTTCTTTACTTCAACTGATATTATGAACAAAGTGATCGCTCTCCTCGATATGTTTAGTACGTTTGTGAAATCCTGGGTTATTGGCAATATGAATTACTTGCTTGGTTATAACAATGAAGGTAGGAGATTGCACATGGATTCCAAACGGAGAGACGATGGCTATGACCCATTTTAGTATGTATTATAGTTAGCATATGCCATTGCCCTATATCAACGTCGATGCTTGGTCTAGACAACAACTGCCTATTTCTTGTTCCTTCATCTCACTAGATGTTTGCCAAGTAAGATGTAGAAGTCAGAGGTGGATCGTGGGTCTTGAGTGTCAGTTGCCCAATCGGTGTTGACATTTCTAGATTCAGAGACAATTTTCTCATGTGGTTTATAACAAATCCTTTTTCCCAAAGCATGCTTTAAAAAGCTCATTATGCATTGAACATGACCCTAGTGAGATTGTAGGGGCGATCTCATTTGCCGCCTAACCACATTAAACACATAGGAGATGTCTGGATGTGTGATTGTTAAATAGATTAGCTTGTCAATGCCACATTGATATTTTTCTGGGTCAAAAAATGGCTCACCCTCAATTTGATGCTTCGAACAATAGTTCAAAAGTGTAGATACAAATTCAGGGTGTACCTTCTCTGAGAGAGATTGACTGCAAAGGTATATTCAACACTTTTAGGGGTTTCTTTAATTTGGAGATGTCTTGAGCATCAAGCGACATATGCCACAAGTAGAATGTGTCCCCGAGATTCCTCTTTGAGAAAGATAGTGATAACTAACATATTGCTTGAAGCCAAGACTCTCGAGGACAATGCTAAGTGTGGTGAACCAAGCTTGAGGAGACTGCTTCAACCCATAGATAGAGTGGTGAAGACATGCCTTGGTCGAACTCTTCCCCTCAACGGCATATCCCATAGTTTGTTGCATATAGACTTTCTCAAATATTCCCCATGGAGGAAGGCATTCTTGATTTTGAGCTGGAAGTGAGGCCAATCCAGATGACCATTAAGAGAAATCAAAATGTGGATCGAGGCAATCTGGGTGGCGAGCGAGAAAGTTTGAAAGAAGTCAATTCCTTAAGTCCGCGTTAAGGCTTTAGGAACCAGATAGACTATTAATCAATTGATTGAGCCACTAGACTGATGTTTGACAGAGAAGACCCATTATCGATTAACAATATTCTTACTATGAGGTGGCAAAACAAGGTCCTCCAATATATGATTTAGGCACAAAGCCTACTTCTCACCCACCATCGTTACTTTCCATCTTATGGTTTTTGAAATGGTAATATCATAGTTATCTAAGGCTCCCACCTAAGCATGATTAGGCGGGCTAGGATCTAGAGGAGGTGCCCAAGTCTGGGGGCATAGGTCCCCATTGAACTGCATCAACGCCTAGGCTCTTAGTGGGTTGGATGGGTGCCTTTAGGTCTAATTGAGGTTGTTTCGGCTCCTATGTGTGACATTGTCAAGGGTAGTGGTAAGAGCTTGAATTGTGAAGGAAAGACAAGCAAGACTACAAGTTCGAGAGATATGATGTTTAGAAGAACAAGCCCGCTTACCCTTTGGTGGGCAACCATTAGATTGTATTAGAACTAAGTGTGATGGTAGGATAATTGCTTGAGGATCATCTACTATGCTCATGCTATACATCGTAGGATAGAATTGAGGTGGTGGTGGTGATGATTATAGACTATATGGATGGTGTAGGGATGGTAGTAGTAGGTGATGGGAAGGGGTCGATATTGAGGGGTATCAATACAAACTGCAGTGGCGTGGGGGTGGGGCTCTCCCTAGAGAAGTAGATTTCATGTTCATGGAAGATGACATCAGCACAAACACATGCAATTGGTACTAAGCTTTAAGTAGTTCTACCCTTTTGGCACTTGTAAGTACCCTAAAAAGACAATTTATACGACATGTGGTGAAAGTTTTTTAGCCTTCAGATTGAAGTTATGCACAAAGAAGACAACACCAAATACCCATGGCGCAAGAGGAAAAGGATTCTTCAGAGTAAAAAAAAAAGTGTGTTTCCCCTTTAAGAATGGATTACTACTGGTGATTATTAGAAAACAAGCGGACAATACGATTTCAAACTAGAAGCGTTTAGTAAGTGAGCTTGAATGGTCAAAGATCGAGTGGTGTGAAAATATCGATTTTACGTTCGATGATGCCATTTAATTGCAAAGTGTGAGCATACGACCACTTATAGATCATACAAATGTCACAACAAAATGAAGAGACAGCATTTTTAATATGCTCAAGGACATAGTCGGTTCAATGATGTTTAATACGCAGGTCATATTGGATGATGATCATTGGTCTTGACGGAAGGATTTGTTGAGAAGAAAATCATCAACAAAGGCTAAAAAAATCTATATCCATTATGAGTAATAGTGCAAAATGGTCTGCAAACGTCACTATTCATTAAATAAAAAGAATCAACATATTGTGCATGAGTTTGAGCAAGCAAAGAGATGTGGTGGTGCTTTCCTTATTGACATGCCTCACTAAGAAGGTGAGGAGTTGGAGGAAGCATGCTGAACTAAAACTTCTAATATTATTGAAAGGATGGCCTAAGTGATAGTACTGTTGCTAGTGACAAGGGCATAGACTACGATGACAAATGTGTGGAGAGGTAGTAGAGGCCATTAGAGGCCCCTGCCTATTCATCTAGAAATTCCTCAAATCCTGGACCACAAAGCTTAGTAGGATCAAAAGTGAGATAGCAATTAAGGAATCAACAAGGTTTGTTACAAGAAGTAGATTATGAGGAAAATTGGAGACAATGTATGGAAAGCAATGAGACGGTGGATGTGAGCAGAACAGAGCCAGTTTGTGTCACTATTTTAACGGAGCCATGTTGTAAGTGTGATAGAGGCGTGAGGAATTTGACGACTAGAGGTTGTGACTTGTGAGAAGGTGTTTCATGCCAGTCTCCCATTTGATGGCGCTCGAGTTCACAATCCAATTGGAGTGGGCAATGAACATGGATGGCCTAATATTACCTTGGGGTGCATCTACGAGATGAGCTGATGATGAAGTCTGAGTCAGATATATAATGCAGGCGACAAACAGACATTTTAATAAAATGCCAAAAGCTGCTCTTTTTCATCGGCAGTACCATGTCACAAACTCGCAATGTAGTAGACCTTGAGGTTTGAATTCACATGAAGTCTGCAATTTTGGATTTAAACTGAATTATGTTAAACTGACACTTGGGGTAAAAAATCAGTTTGATTGGTTGTAGACTTGATCATTTGATTCAATAATTAAAATTATAAATTAAAATAAGCCAAGTGGCTACGAGTACCAGACACACTTGAGAGCGAAATATAATCCGAGCACTTCAAATCACCTAAAACACATTCCAAAATACAATCTTGCAAACAATTCAACATTCAATCATTTTGTTATCGTGCAGATTCTCTATATTGTTCTTAATATTTTTACCATGTGAATATTAGATTAGCAAAGAATAAAGTGAACTATAATTCATAATTGAGAGTCCCAAGCCCTAATCATTTCCTATATTTCCATGTGCTAAAATAATCAATTCTAGTTTATAATCTAAAGAGGTTTCATGTCTTTCAACCTGGAGAAACCCATCAAATAGATCTAAGCATAATCAATCCCAAGAAAGTGTAAAGAAACCATAAACTAGGTAAATAACAAACACGAAATAGGATAATAAACACTAAAAGAGGCTTTTGAGTGAATCCGTATAAAGACACTACTGTTTATCCCAAAAGACATGAAGATCAGGGAGGTTTTGTGGTGGAGACGATATTTTACCCACAAAACAACAATGAAAACAGAATAAACTTGAGAAAGAAGTTTAGGAGAAAAACTACGTAGGGATAATTTGGCCGCTAGGTCGTCACTCTGAGGAGAACTCCACCCGCTGCTCTTGGATGCACTTTCTTCTTCATTCTCTTGCTTTCTAGCCTCCTCTTACTTTTGCTTGTTGGTCCAAGGGAGAGGAATACCGCTCTTTGAAACCCAAGAGTCCTCTAAATGAAAATATAATTAATGGGAGAAAGATCTCTTCTCGTAGCAAGTCGAGGTTATATAGTTTAGTTAAAAATACTGCAGTACAGCGTGTCATAAGAGTGATATCATGTGTCGTGCATCGACAACTTGAAATCCAAAAAGTTACTGGTGGACACTGGGTTGATTGATATGCCGTATTGCAGTTCGTTGCTTGCGGTTATGCCTTGGGACACGACATGTTCTTCTAATGACACGCCATATCTTGGTGCTGCAATTTGAAGTCTTCACCAGTGATACATCGTGTTGTTGGGGCGACACAACGCATCACCTGTTCCAGGAGAATTTAATGGGGAAATTTGGAGATACTGACTTGTATCATCGTGACACTCGGGGACACATCACCGACAGTGACGCCTGCGCAATCTGACACCCATGTCACTACATATTAAGGATGTTGTTTGAGCTATTGATGTGTGGCACATCGTGTATCATCGTGACACTTGGGGACACATCACTGACAGTGACGCCTGCGCAATCTGACACCCATGTCACTACATATTAAGGATGTTGTTTGAGCTATTGATGTGTGGCACATCGTGTATCTACTATGACACACCATGTCATTCTGAAATCAAGCAAATTACTCTATTTTCTTGACTTTATTAACCCTCTCTTGCTCATGAAATTAGTACCTAATGTCTATATGATTTTAAGTGATACCTGCATTAAACTCAACAAATGAGTCTGAAATGTAACATATACATAATCCAAGATAAAGAGCATATAAACATAACAAAACAATGGGATTAATGCATGGATTTAAGTCTGCAAACATGGTATGTAATACACTTATCAATATACTAGAGCATCGCTGATGGACCAGGTGGAGTTGGTACAGTAGACAGAGGTGGCACAAAGTGGTTGGACATGGAGTGGGAAAGATTCACCTTGCTGGGCAACACGCAGGAGATGCTTATAGTTATCATTGGTAAGAGCAGCATGCAAGGAAGCATTGACTCAACAACCGTATCTTAGTGACTGTTGTTCAATAAAAGACGGCTATGCGATATTTTTGATAAGAGAAATCCCCTCCTTTATATAGAAGGGGGAAGCATACAAACTTTAGACTAAATCCTAATGGGCCAAGACACACTTGGGCCCATATACAATTAGGCTCAAATAACTTCATCAACTAAATTAACTAGGCTCTCTAATACTCCTCCCAAGCTGAAGCTTGGGAGAATCCCAAGTTAGCTTGCAAACAGGGAGACAAACTAAGAAATAAAGAATAGAAATAAAGATAAGCCGAGCCCATACAAGAATATTTCTTCCCCTCAAGATTACAATAAAGCACTCATCACTCAAATACTCCCTCAAGTAGATAACCGAAGTAGGTATGCAAGCAGGTCAAATTTGGAGCATGTCGCAAATTGCAAGTGCAATCCACAAACATGTCTCAGAAGCTTATTGATCGAAAAGATGTGGCATCTGGACTCTGGAGTAGTAGTAAACAATGACAAGAAGGCGTCAATGTCTTTATCAGAGTCGCTATCATCGCAACCCAGAGAGTGCTGGTTTACAGTAGAAAAGTTTAGAGAGTGTCGATTCACAGAGTCTAGAGAGTGCTGGTTCAATGTAGAAAAGTCCAGAGAGTGCTGGTTCACAATAGTAGTAGTCAACGTGCAAAGAAAGCACAAACAAGTAAAGAGTCAACATGCGCAAAGCATGGACAATGTCAACGTGCAAACAAAGCACAAACAAAGTAAAAAAATAGAGTCGACGTAGCCGGATAGAAGACCATAAGCTTAAACAAGCAAGCAATAGACATGAAGCTCTAGAATCATAAGTTCTCCAAAAAGCATATAATCTACAAAAGACTTTCAGATGCAAATATCAGTAGTAGAAGTCCGCAAATTCTTCAAGAAGTGCATAAAGATCCACAAAAATATAGGGCAACAAACTATCATCTTCCTCTCCTACATCTCATCTCTCCTCTATTTCTCCCTGTCAGACCAACCACAAAAAGAAACAAAGGTGGTTGAGGTGGACAATGACAAAGAGACACCTTAGAAAAATAAATCATAGCAATTAGGGGGTCATGTTGCTCCCTATCAGACCAACCACAAAAAGAGACATTGTCGGGGGGTTTTGGGGGCGCGACCCCCAATTAGGGGGTCTTGTTGCTCCTCAGCGGTCGGGTGTCGAGGGGAGGCTGCCCCTCGCGGGGGTTTGGGGGTAGAGCCCTTGGGAGAAAAGGTCTACCATTAATTTTTAGAGGAAAATCTAACATAGATCTTGCATTTAGGCCATATGAGAAGAAGAATTGGATAGAAGAAAAAAAATCATGTGTGTGACATGCTGTTGGGGATGTTTCTGTCCGGGGTGTAGTACACTGTAGAAGATCATGACTAACAAATAAGCGAAACCAGAATGGGTCTCGCTCGCTACTCGATGAAGTTGAGATTCCTGGACAGGAACAAGAGGTTATGATACAAATCGTCCTTTGTGACCAGAGGTTAGTCAACGACACTGAGGTTGATGAGCCAGTCCTACTCCTTATTCTGCCTAAGCAAAATCACACAAGCATGCAACGTATTCGAAACCATAGTTGGCCCTGTATAGATAAATATTGTCCTTGTCTGTCATCCTCATGTTCCCGATAGCAGTAAAGGTGATGTCTTTTCCAACCTTCCTGCCAGCTCGACGCACTCCTTAACCAGCAACTCGAGGTCCAGGTTTCTTGACGTAGAGATTCCGTGGGTGGTACAACATACGCAACGTCCTCCACAACTTGTCAATGTTGCCTTTGAATCCAGTCACCAAGTGCGCCGGGTATGAGTTAGTGAGGAATAGCGAGCGGGGGGGATCCAATTGGATATCTAGCATTTTGTCTGTGAGTTGGAGATTGGGAGTTCTAAAGCGTGGCATGGAAACAACGAGATAGGGGGGTATGCTACTGCGGTGAGTCCAGGCCCCACCCCCCTGGGTGTTTTGATGTTGATAGTAGCAAGAGGCGTTGAAGATGGGAGACCGACGCAAGATCAGGGGGAGCGGTGGAAGCCGTGTGAGATTTACGGGTGGATGTATTTTGGGAGTTAACAGATGGCTGGGTTGTGGGGCTGTCGTGACAATAGGGAGAAGGATATTCATGAAGTTCTAGAGAAGGGAGCTTGACGCATGAGGAATTTACAACGACGGGGAGACTGGATGACGACAGTTAGAGGTTGAATGAATAGATGCCTGGCGGGCGGCCAAGCCTTGGATGGCTGTCGCCGGGCAGGCGGAAGAAAATCTTGTCTCTTTTAGGGCTAGGGTTTTTGGATCATTGCTCTGATACCATGTTGTTCAATAAAAGACGACTATGCAATATCTTTGATAAGAGAAATTCCCTTCCTTTATATAGGAGAAGAGGGAAGCATACATACTTCAAACTAAACCCTAATGGGCCGAGACATACTTGGGCCCATATACAATTAAACTCAAATAATTTAATTAACTAAATTAACCAGACTCGCTAATAGTAAAATTGAAGAATATGCCCGTTTTCAACGTCGTTTTGGCGGGACTAGGTACAAAAACTTATGTAAATTTTGACTAGATATATGTTTTCCTGGCAGTTCAGCACCAAAATCACGAATGAATTGATGTGATTTTACCAGTTGGATCTAGTAGTAGTATAAATCTACCTATTTGTGCAAAAATATTTTACACTAGATATATGGGAGAGAATCTATGCAAATTTGGACAAAACTTTTGCCAAATGCGTTTCTGATTAGAGTAGTTGGGGGATCGTAGCCTAATGAGGATTAATGTTAATTAGGAAAGAACGAAATGTTGTCTCATATTGCTTTTTAATGACAATGTCTTCATGGTGTTGTAGTAAACATCAAGAGGGCGGTCTCCCTACTTAGAAAAACGTTTGTCACGTTTGTCCATTATATGATACAACATAGTACAATTTTTTTCCTGAGTGTAGATTTCTATTGTGTTCAACATATCTTTTGTGTTGTAGTAAAACACGTAGTTCATGGCAACTTGAGGCTCCATGATGCCACAGAGCCAATAAAGGATCTGACTGTTGCGGATAGCCCTGATGGGTTCATCTTCCAGTTTCAATGGTGGTTCGTCGTTGATGTACTTGAGTTTTTTGCGAGATTCAACATAGGTGTAGACCATTTATTAATAGCAAGTAATCAATATCATTCAATTTGACAGATGATACGGTAGGGGAGTCATTATATATGATTGAAAGGTCAGAGCAACATTATCTACACACATAATGGTTAAACAAAGATATAGGTTGATGTAGCGCGAGAACAAGTTATCTGAGTGCAAGCACTGTAGTAAAAAATAGAGCGGTACTAGTAAAAGCACGGTGCAGGAAGAAGAAAATATCGCTATCGGAAGATCACACATTTGGAGAAAATTACATGAATTACGTATCATGATGGGAAAACATGTTCCCCTAGTTAGAAAGCTAAGCATTAAGGGAACCACATGGCGAGGAAAAAGTAAGTTGGCCCTTTATTGTTTTAGGTGCTTTGTAAGAGTAGCAACAATGGTCTTTTTTCAGCACAAATTAAAGAAGTGACAGTACAAAGAAGAGAAACATAGAGAAACCATAGAAATCACAGGATCAGCGATAGAAGAAGTCGGAGCAGTAATGTCAGGATGGAAGGGCCCTAACAGGAAGAGTCGTAGCGGCATCTATGCCTTCAGGACTTGGGGGGAGGCAACTATGGCACACACCTCTACAGTTCCACAACTACTAACACCAGTGCTTCTATAGTACCACAACTGCAATAATATTGCAGCTTGGATTGTCATAACTGAAACAACTAGTTTGGTGGTTGGGACAGTTCTCAACAATGACTTCAAATGGTCAACTAACTAATTGAACCGATGGACAAGTCTTGATTTTCTCCAACTGAGCGATTCTTGGTCATGTGTATACCTTGACCCCTGACCCAATTTTATGTTATTCCTATTTGCTCTTTCCATGTTCTCACCTTTTGCTCTCCCACCATAATTTTACACAATAAATGTAGTATTCAATCAGATTAATGGATTATTGTCAGTTTCTACACTATTTTTTTGATATTCTTCTTAATATAATTAACTTCTCTTGATTTTTTATAAACCGTAAGATTTTTTTAAAATAATATATGGGGTCATGCTGACATCAGCGTTTGTACCAGTCCAACCGTTTTTGAACCAATGAACCAAAACTCGGAAGCCTCATATGTTCGGTGCAGACAACCTTGCTTTAGCTATATCGGGTTGTCATGGTAGTGACAAATTTGGGATTCAACAATTTTTCAGCTTGCTTAAAAAGTCACAACTCGAGAAAGTTCAGAAAAGCTACACTTTTTTTGTTAAATTTTGGTCAAAAGGCGGTCAACTATTTGGCAAGAAATCAAGAACAAGTTGGTTATTTACATTGCGTGTGCACGTACATACGCAAAAGCGTGTGTATATATAATCTGTCTCTCTCCCTATGTATATTTGTGAGTTAGATTACGAGAGAAATTGTCATAACCCGAAAAGATTTATAGGAGGCTCACAGATTAAACAAATTACATAAAAGAGGGGTTAAATGGATACTGAAGTGGTATATAGATCTACTTAAGTTTATTACAGAATAATCAAGTAAACATATGTGGGTTTAAGCCCAATATATGGGATTAAGAGAGGCATTCTCTCCCCCTCTACCATGCCCGTGGCAGAGACCGAACGCCCGGGAGGGTAATCAAGGAGGCAACTGGGACTCAGCTCAATAATACACATCTATGTATGTATGTATACATATAAATGGACACACACACACACAAACACACACGCCCACACACAAAGATCTATATGTACCCACTTATTTTATGTCTGTATATGTGTGTGCACAACATCAATGATTCCATGTAATATGGAAGCATAACATCGATGAGTCCATCAAAATGGAAGACTTGTCTTGCAAGATGAAGAGTGGTATGCCTATTGTCATAAGTGTGGGATTAGGAGTGGAAGAGAGGGGATGCGTGATGTTGGGTTGGGTTGGGACACATCATAATAGGATCACTGAACTTGTTAAAAAAACTTAACATATTATAACTTAACTTTAAGAGTGTTTAATATTGCAAATATCAACAAAAATCGTTAAAAGTTATGAAAAATTACTGAAGGTTTCATACCTACGTTTTATTCAGGAAGATCATTCAGCTGACTGAAAAAATTCACAGGAAATAGTGATTGTTTTATTTAAAACTGCCTATTGTGTTAGTAGGCTGAGGCTTGTGGTTTTAGCTTAGTACTTCAGTCTAGGTTTATCGTGGTCAGTTCACCCAAGAATGAACTGGTTATAACGGTTAGAATATATTTGTAGATAAATCTATGTATTCGTCTTGTGGTTTATTGCAATTTTCACAAGTAACAGCGTGGTGGTACTGTAATAATGAGTATTCTTCTTACATAAAGGGGTTGACTGCTTGAGTTATTCATTGGTCAAAACTCTCTGTCCAATTCACACGGTATCCCTGCCATCAACTGTGGGTCAATTGTTTGATTTTCTAATGATTATCATTAGTTAGATTATTTATTATTATTAATTGCATGTCTCTGAATTTACCTCTATGTTGTGCAGCATACGTTGGAAAACTTTGCTTAGCTTTAACTGCAGAAATCGATTGCTTCTTACTGGGACACCTATACAAAATAATATGGCTGAGCTTTGGGCCCTTCTTCACTTTATCATGCCAACCTTGTTCGACAGTCATGAACAGTTCAATGAATGGTTTTCAAAAGGGTATGAGAAGTTCTATAGTAACTCAAAGTCTCTTATATGTGATTCAATAATACGCGAGTCATAATTTTTGTTGATGATTTTCAGCATTGAGAACCATGCTGAACATGGAGGCACTTTAAACGAGCACCAGCTTAATAGATTGGTATGCATATTATTATGAGCTAAATATATTGGTATGCATATTTCAATGTTATTTCCTAACTTCTAAGGATTTAAGCGAAGAAGTAGGCTACCTGATATCACGTGGAATTGAAATTTATAGGTCCAAAGTTTATAACCCCTTTTCTGTATTTCTTAGGTTTCTTTTGAAGAAATGCGTACAATTGCTCTGCTATGCATTTCCATTTTGTGCTTTGGTCCTTTGTTGTTGGTTTATGTTGTTTGATAGCATAGTTCAACATGATTTGGATTCAGGCTAGGTGATACTGATGATGTTCTTTCGTTTTGTTAAATTAAAATTGAGTGTCCCCCTCTTATAACTGTGATACATGAGTGCAATTCATTCATTCTTTATATGTTCATATTAGAGTATTTGAAAGCCAGAAAATTCTAATAGCCTTTTGTTATTTCTCCAGCATGCGGTGCTGAAGCCATTTATGCTGCGTAGGGTCAAGAAGGATGTCATTTCTGAAATGACAGGAAAAACCGAAGTTACTGTACACTGCAAATTAAGTACCAGACAGCAAGCTTTTTATCAAGCTATAAAGAATAAAATCTCTCTTGCGGAGCTCATTGATGGAAGTCGTGGGTCCCTGAATGAAAAGAAATTTCTCAATTTGATGAACATTGTCATCCAGCTTAGAAAGGTGTGTCATATCTTGGTTCTATCTAGAACAACTTTCAAATTAAACTCTTATTGGCTTGACATGCTTCCTTGACTATTTTCATGCCAGGTAGGGGAAAACTCGTCTTTTCATTTGGGTCTGTTTCATCAAACCATGTTTTCGCTTTTCATGTATATGCACACGTTAAGCATGCTAAGTTAATTTTGAGCTTATAGCTTGTGCATATTCTTGTCATACCTTTGCTTCCTAAGCTGCAGAATTAACAGCATTTTTTTCTCTTCTAAGGATTGCATGCGGAATAGCGATATTATATTTAAACATTGGTGGTCTGCTGTTATTACTTGCATAGCATTATTGTACTCAAAGTTGCCAGTTTGTCATTTCAAAGCAATAAACTGATTCAACAAAATAAAAAGTGTATTTGACCAATAAGGACTCAAAAACCACTAAAGGATCTCTAACAAACTGGAAAAACGAGTATCAGAAATAATCCATCATAAGTTTATTGTTTGCTACTGTATGGTGTGCTTATTACAAATCTGGGATGTTCTTGCGATAACATTACCCACTTGTCGTCACTAGTAAAAGCAAAATAAACCATTCAATGATGCACATCTATACATACCTATTTGATGGGATGATATAGGATAGTATTTTAGACAAGTTTAATAAAAAAATGTAAGATCTTATGTTACATGGAAGATGCTAATGGCCTGTTAAGGAAAGCACATTTAAGCTCTTCTCTAAGATCTGAGTTCAATTTAAGACCTACATGAATCGTGAAAGTTTCTGATCTTGGGTTACACTTGAAGATTTGAGATCCAAGTGAAAATAAATTCAGGTCAGCGACCCATCTGAATAGCAATGGTTCTAATAGGGAATATGATCATAGATGTTTTGATGCATGATGCGCTTTTAATCACATCATACTTGTCAAGGTGGCCACGCTGGCTAGGCGCTCGCTCCTCAGTAGAGCACATGTATAGATATGTATTTGATATGATGGATATATATATATATAGAAACTATGTAAGAAGATCTTATCTTACATGGAAGATGCTAAAGGCCAGTTGAACGAGGCACATTCAAGCTCTCTCTAAGACCTCAGTTCAATTTAATACCTACATGAAACCAGTGTTTTGAAATGCGTTATGTGGTATGCATAGAGTATATGCGGAATGCGGGAGCATAAGCGGGGCATATGTGTTTTTGATTTTTTTAATAATCTGGTATGTATATATATATATATATATTTCATTTTCGAAAAGTATTATCAATTTTTATATATGCTAATTACACAAGCTAATAGCTAAATATACCAACAAATCATTACATGAAAGAAGAAACACATATTTTTTGATCATCATGTGAAAAATTAACATGATAGACTTTGAATCCAACTCAATGAAAAATTAACAACGTGATAGACTTTGAATCCAACTCAATTGAACTGACACATGGATGCAATTTAAAACGATAAAAGAATTGTAGATGTGAATAGAAAATATGACATGTGTCTAACACAGAAAAATAGCATCTAATCTAACGTTGAATAGTCTCAAAAGTATATCACTACATCCTTACGGTATGAAATGAGTCTAACCAAAATAGTCTTCATCATCTGGAAGATACGCCTTTTGTATTTTCATCATTTTTTTTCTATATCTCTTCCAAGTTGTGTCTAATCTCCTGCCTTATATCATTATCAACCACATGGCATGGGGCCACATTACCCCTGATATGAGCCAAGTGTTGCTTCAGTCGGTTCACTCCCCCTTTGATGTCTTGCCACATAAGCAACAAATAACCCAATTAGTGTTGAGTCTGTCTTTCTATACTTCCACACCGGATCAACGGGACCGGATGGAATGTAACTAGATTGAGGTGTATCTCCAGATTGGGTGTTTGTGAGGCCTGCAGCTGAACCACCAATCTCCATCTTCCTTCAACATATCTAATAAAATTAAATTTGCATGTAGCAATCAGTACATATTATTATATTAATACACTAAACGAATACAGAGAATGAGTAATGACCAAGATGAATGACTAATAAATTTGGCAAAGATTAAAGTAGGGATTCTGGAGAGGTTAGTAATGGATCGGGTCAGTAAGCTAATAAGGGAATAGGAAAATAGGAGGAAAAACCAATAAATTGGTGTTAGTATATGAAATCAGGAAATCAGGGAATTTAGAAAAAACCATATGAAAGGAGTAGGGACTAGGAAGGATCCAGCAAAGTTGCCACGAGTATAAGCTAACGGGGAAGTTATGCTCAAACTAGATAAACATGAAGATGAACTGAAATATGGTATGAAAAAGAATTGGGGTCAAAGAGAAGAAGAGAAGTACGGAATGAAGAAGAATTGGGGTAAAAGAAATATGGACAAGAAGATAATCATGACTATCAAGCATCAGCAACAAAAAAAGAAGAGCAAAAGAGGGGAGAATGAAGAGGAGTTAGGGTCAAAGAAATAGGGAGAAGAAGATGATTCGTCACTATTATGCAGCAGCAACAAAAAAAATAGCAATATATTTGGCATTGAACTGGGAGAGAAGGAAAAGACAGAAGAAGAGTGGATGTGGAGGAGATACCTGTTCCTTCTGTAGCCAACCTGAAGAAGAGTGGAGGAGAAGGCTGTATTGGAGCACAACAGTGGGAGGAGAAGCTGTCGCCGGAGCAGGAGGAGAACGGCCGCTGGAGGAGAAACCGGTGCTGCTGCTGGAGAAGGAAAAACCGGCGCCGCTGCTGGAGGATTAGAGTCCATCGTTTGTCTGAGAAGATGCGCTAAGAGACGGCTAGGTCATCGCGTCGCTTGAGAGTGTTGGGGTTGAGAGTGCTCGCGTGAGGAGTGTCTGTCGGGGACGAGTCGGGGTTTGGTGGGGTTTAATTCAAGTTTTTTATCTTTTAACTTAATGATGGATACTAAATGTGGCGCCTAATCGGCCGCATATGTGGACCGCAGCCCACATAATCAATCCATAGCTAATTTTGGGTCCGCATGGCTATAGTCCCGAACCGCATATGCACCCGCCTAGGAAGCACAGACACGAGACATGGCATGGACACAGACACGGGACACGGCGATTTAAAAAAATATAGGACAAACACATCTTGGACACGACACACACACACACACACACACACACACACACACATATATATAGAGGTTAGGAAGTGTGTACCGGCTGGTACATGTAAGTTACGTGTACCACCCATTAAAATAACACATGTGGAGTATGTTGATAAAATCCAACTATATGGACTGATTCAACTATGTATAGATTAAATGTCTTTGGAAAATCATAACCATATCTCAAATAGATCATGAGATATAGTAATATACTATTCAACGGTTTCTGCAATTTCAGCAACTAACCGTTGATTAGAAAATACACATTTTTTTCATTGAATGATCTATGAATTTCGGATTTTCGTAACTTTTTGTACACATCTTATCTAAGGCGTACACTTTACATCCATAAAGTTAGATTATTGAGTAGAATGTTATAATCATCATAAATGAAGATGGGTACATGTAATCTATATGTACTCGGGTACGCAATTCTTTTAGCCATATATATATATATATATATATAGGGTAGCGATCCAATGAGAAACATCCTACGGTGAGAGCATGAGAGGCATTTGAATAACCACAAATTAGTAACTATATTTTAAAATCCAACCATATAGATGGAAAAAGCATCATTTCATTTACCTTGTCGCAAAAAATCATTGCAATCAGACATTGTTTATATGCCCATATGTACAATATACACTTTTTACATCCAACGGTCAGCCTGAAATTCATTATAGAGCATCGAAAAATATTTGGTTGTTGTGAATGATCTACAAATTGGATGGTGATAAAATTTTATAGGAAGGTAGATATTAAGGTATACTTGTAATCTGTACGGTTGGATAATGAAAAATTGATCTATGTGGAGAGTTATTCAAATGCCTCTCATGCTCTCACCAGATATGTTTCTCACTGGATCGTTGCCCATGTATGTATACACACACACACATACATGTACATAAATACATGTGTATAAGTATACATTTATACACGCATATATATATATATATACATATACATATACAAGTACACAAATATACATATACATACACATAACATGGAGTTAATACATATAATATCCATGCATCCAAATCTGTGAAGTAATTGATAACATGAGATTTAAATAAATAAAATCAAAAGAAAATATAAAATCAAACCCAAAATTCACTTACAATATGAATGCAGACTTTGTAAGAAACCACTAGTATGTTTAGTTATGAGATTCTAAATGATGGATGAAAAATAATTAATGTAGAATACATTTGCAATATGAAATCAAGTATGAATGAAGAATGATAGATTACAATGAATTTGTATGCTAAATTCCCAGAACATTCTTCATAAGAATGATGAATTATATCTGTACGTATGATGTATAACAGATAAATTTATAATAACAATTAGGAGAAGGATGGGGAGGAGACATAATGGTACTATGCTGGAATAAGAGGGAGAGAGGAGTATACAATTTATATTTCTTTTATATAGGGAATTAGCTTGGGCCTGAAGTGTCCACAGCGTGTCGACGCAGTGTCCAAGCTGTGCACACCGCGTCCAAGCCGTGTCCATGCTTTTAAAAAAAGGTGGACACTTCTGAGCCGTGTCACGCCGTGTCTGTGTCCGACACGTGTCCAGGACGGCCACGACTGCCCCGGGGAAGTGTCTGTGCTTCCTAGGCGTCTGCATATGCGGCCGCATAGATCACTATACTACATTTCAGAACACTGCATGAAACATCGAATTCTCTGATCTTGGGATACACTTGAAGGCTTGAGATCCAAGTGAAAATAAATTCAGGTCAGCAACCCGTCTAAATAACAATGGATATAACAGGGAATATGATTATAGATGTTTTGATGCATGACGTGCTTTTGAGTTTTGACCACATTTCATACTTGTCAGGGCTCCTCAGCCAAGGGGCGCCTGGGGAGCCTAGGCAGAAGCCTGGACATCCCTAGGCGTTTGTCAATAGTTTACTTTATACATATATCTAGGTTTTTTTTCATACAAATATAGTTATATTCATATATGTATACTGGTTTTCTCTAAGCCTAATCAATCCCAAGCTGGCCTAAATCACACCCAACATGAGCTAAGTCTGACCTAGTTAACCCTATTTGACCTATCTTGATCTAGATTATACAGTTTTTGGCCTACATTAGACCAAATTTGCCCTAAATCAGAACTAATTTGGAGTAACATGATTCAGTCAGAACTAATTTTCCCTACACGATCTAAATCAGACCAAATCTGGCCAAAGTAGGCCCAAATTTGCCAACTCAGACCTAATTTGGCTTAAACGAGACATATTTAAACCCTAAAATAACATTGCTTGATCCAATTTAGCCTATTTCAGACCTAATTCATGCTGATTTTGGCCTTAAAGTGGCATAAATTGGTCCCCCCCCCCACCCCACAAAACAAAATCACACCACACCATACCCATAGCCTAGGTATGGATCACATCAATGGAGCAAGGGTCGTTAAGTAGAAAAATTGCATTTAACAAACTGGATAGGGGGGTGTTGGAAACTAGTATTGTAGCAAATGGTTTAAGCTTTCTGTTTTAGAGGGATAGTTTAAGGGGACCTGTGTGACAAGGACCTAGAAATGGGCGTATCGTCCGAAGGGGTAAAAAAAACCTGGCACTCAGTTCTGACCTTCCATTAAAAAGAAGATTATGGTACTACGCTATTAGGTTTTGTTTGCATTTCTTCTTTTACCTTTTGTACAAGCTTTTCTTTGCCTTGGAAAGAAAGAATTGTCATCTCCCTTGGAAAGAACAAAAAGGTAAGTCGTTGGGAGCATCATTCAAGTAAAAGAATGAAATCGTTGATTCTGAGAACTCCTTTTAACAGTAACAATGCTTCCAAACTGTGTTGTTTGTGTCACATTGTTGATTTACAATGTGAGGTATGCCTCTTTCTGATTATCAATGTTGGCATCTGGATTTTATGTCATGATTTATTTGGCCATGTTGGACGGTGAAGTTTTTTCTAAGTTTGTATCTTCATCTGCATCTCATTTTATACGATTTTATATATTGTCAGGTTTGCAATCATCCTGAGCTGTTTGAACGTAATGAAGGAAGCATGTATGTTTACTTTGCTAAGATCCCCAATCCTCTTTTGCCGCCTCCATTTGGGGAATTAGAGTATATACATTATCCAGGGGGTTGGAATCCCATAATATATGAGGTACCATGTGAATATCTATCTTTGCAATTTTCTTAACTGCATATCCTTGACATATAGAAACTACATTGTATTAGGTTCCAAAGCTAGTTATTCAAGAATCTTTCCCAGATGGTGAACTGCCATGGGTGACTGCTCGACGTGGTTCTGAAGGTTTATTTGATAAACTCTTCAATGTATTTTCGCCAGAAAACGTGTATAGATCATCCGTGCCATTACCCAATGATACAACTTTCAAATCAAAAACTATTGAAAGTGGAGCTTTTGGATTTACCCGTTTGATGGATTTATCTCCTATGGAGTTCTCTTTTCTCGTGAAGGGTTCTCTTCTTGAAAGGCTACTTTTTTCCATTCTCAAGTGGGATGGAATGTTTGTTGATGAGATCTTGGATAAGTTCATGGAGGCAGATTACGACGATGCTAATATAGAGCAGGAAAAAGTTAGGGTTGTTTCTAGGATGTTATTGGTACCTGCGAAGTATGAATCTAGTTTGTTGCGAAGAAGACTTGCAACTGGTCCTGGACATGCTCCATTCGAGGCACTTGCTTTATCCCATAAAGATAGATTCAATGCTAATACAAAACTTTTGCATTCAACATATGCTTATATTCCACGGGCTCGTGCCCCTCCGGTGAGTGTTATTTTGTACATTAGGTAAAATTATATATATTATGGTTATGTACATTATTTCTTTCAGTATGCTTGGTTTGTTGGAAATCAATTCAAATGGCTGCATATATTTTGTACACTATGTCTTTCCCCTCATGGTTCTTAGTAGCTTGTGTTTGATGCAAGGTGAAGGCACTTGCTTGCTGCATGGTCTGCGTGTGCTGTAGATATGTTATTGCTTTGAAAATCTTTTGGTCGATGTCTGAGTTTACCGCAATTTGTGATTTTTTAATGTTTCACTGGGGATAAAGTACACCCTAAGATGTTGCTATGTAAAATATCACCGTTTGTGTTATTATCTCTTGTCAGTTTTAGCTTATCAAGTTTAAGATACATATTTGTATATATTATTCTCATGATGCGCCATACTCAAACTTGAGCTTAATTTACAACAGCTGACTACAGTGGTAACCAACTGGATGCATCAGGAATAATTTCAACATGTTAACCCACTGGATACATTAGGGAATGATATCAAAAAGATCTTGTCTGCTTGAGAAAAGCTCAAACTAGGGCAAACTAAATCTATAGCCTATCGATTTATGCAGATTTCATCACATATTAAATGTTGAAGAGGATTAACTTCTGAGATCAAGGGCTGTATGCCATATTATATAGAGAGAGTAACTCAAAATCTTTCCGGGGGTATATCAAGGTTTCAACGTAGCAGACCCCCTTTTTGTATGTAGTATGGGTGGGAGGGTCGGGGGGGGGGGAGGGTTAATTAGTTGGACTGTGAAAATTGACATTTTGGTTTTCCGCTGCTGCATCCATTTGAATGGTCAAGAATTCTGCAACTTGATCTTCTCTGACTAAAATTTCCATGGACTAACTTATAATATTTTCTTCATCCATCAGGCTATGGACCTTGAACATCTAAGGCTTATGTGTTTCTTCTTTGCAGATATACGCCCACTGCTCAGATAGAATGTTTGCATATAGAATGGTGGAAGAGTTACATGATCCTTGGATTAAACGACTCTTGCTTGGGTTTGCTCGTACATCTGACTTTAATGGCCCCAGAAGACCAATTGATGCTCATCATTTAATCAGAGAGATAGACTCAGAGTTACACATTTCTGAACCCATTTTGCAACAAACTCATGAAATTTTTGGGTCTTCTCCACCTATCCGGAATTTTGATCCTGCGAAAATGCTAACTGTAAGTATATCCTTGCATATGCTCTCATCACTTTATTTTACAATAATTTTATTTTGCAGTTACTAGAAAAGAGATAACGAGGTTTCATGATACTCAAGTCAATGCACATTACTGTTGTCTACTCAGACCCTTCTCCCCGAAAAAGAAGGCATCAAGCACTTTTAGATATTCAAGTCAATGCACATTATTGTTGTCTACTCAGACCCTTCTCCCCAAAAAAGAAGACGGCATCAAGCACTTTTAGAACCCTTTTCTGGATATGGTTACCCTCTGAAAAATGTCGCCTGTCTAATATTTGCATATGAATTTTAGCTGCTACTAAAAATGTGTGCAAGTGAGAGCATGTGCATTCACACCTGTAAACATTGTTGCAAGTTATTGTTGAGAAAACAGCTTGTGCAGCAATGGTGGTTAGCACTTTTAGAACCCTTTTCTGGATATGGTTACCCTCTGAAAAATGTCGCCTGTCTAATATTTGCATATGAATTTTAGCTGCTACTAAAAATGTGTGCAAGTGAGAGCATGTGCATTCACACCTGTAAACATTGTTGCAAGTTATTGTTGAGAAAACAGCTTGTGCAGCAATGGTGGTTCGCTTCTCCCTAATCCCCTTCTCTCTCTCTCTCTCTCCCCCTCTTTGTCCCCTCTTTCGTCATTCTATCTGCCCTCCCTGCTGCTTCTGCCACAGGCAATAGCACAGTGATAATTGTTGTATTAGTGGAGTTGGCAATGGTATTGTACATTTTCGGGGCTGGGTAGAGGGTAAGAGGTGGAAGGAAGAAACCTGAACCATGCCATTGCCTGTGCACCCAAACCTGTAAAAATTTGCTACTTGTTATTCATGAGAAAATAGCTTGCACTACACTGGCTTCTTGCTTCTCTTGACATCCTATTTATCCTTTCCTCTATGCCTCTTTTCTCATCCTCCCCCCCCCCCCCCCCAAAAAAAAAAAAAAAAAAACCACAAACTGCTACTGCTACAGAGCCACATATCGACACAGTGGTTAATTTTGTGGAGTTGACAATAGTTAAAGGCTAAAGAAAACCTACATAGAAATCAGACCAACCCTATATTCAGCTAGACTGATTGCCAAGTGTTTGGCCTCTCGATACGCATGCTAGTAGGACCAACCACTATCATGCATGGTCTTCAACAAAGGGCGTAAATATTTGCTTTGTCCTCCATGGAAAGCACTGCCCAATTGTGTATCAAACATAGTTGCTACATGGAAAGCCTACATGTAGCAATGTTCTAATCGTAACGCATACAAAGATATATGGACATTACAAATTCTGCCATATATAATTACAAAATTTTAAAATTTGATTTATTGGGATACGTTTGGCTGATCTGAAAAATTTCGAGTTCAGGAACTGTGGTAAAATTCGGGGAAAAGTAAAATCTGTGGTAAAATTCACGCACACACACATGCACATGTATCCTTCATAACATAGCCACTACTACATAAAATTTGAATTGAAAGGCGCAAAAAAAGGAAAAAAAAATGCATACAAAGTGTGTCAATTCTGAACAAGAAATTATATTCAGTTTGTAACACAAGACTACAATCCTTATTTTGAATGTTGGCACAATCACATGGAACATTAAGACCCATAACATGCACTAGGACTGATAAATCCACTCAAGGTGGCAGTATAGACAAGGCACCCCCCCTATGTATGTATGTATGCATGGATAAAAACCATGATGACCTATAAAACCACCAAACATGTATGCTTATATATGTATGTATCGATAGATAGATATACACATGCATTCATACCCACATCAACACCCACCCATATATATATATATATATATATATATATATATATATATTACACGCAGAGTCGCATACATAGATATTGCACATATCATCATCATCATCTAAGCCTCAATCTCAACCATGTTGGGGTCCGCTGCATGAGTCCTTCTTTTCCAACCACTCTGTTATGGGTCGTATTCTGATCAAGGTGTAGGCATTCAAAATCTCTCTTTATAAGTCTTCTCAAGTTAATTTAGGCCCGCCTCTTCTTTTAATTGTGCTTGACTCAATAGCATTGCTCTGTATAGGTGCGTTAGTCGGTCTCTATTGCACATGTCCATTCCATCTCAGATGACCCTCACACAACTTGTCCTCAGTACTTGCCACACCACTTTGTTCCTGAAAGTCATTTCTCAAGCGATCTTTTCTTATCGTTCCACACATCCATTCAATCATACACGTTTAGGCCACATTCATCTTGTTGAGACCTAGTTTCTTCACCGCCCAACATTCACGCCCACATAACATGCTGGCCGTATAACTGTTCTATAAAACTTACTTCTAAATCTGGGAGGGATCTCAAGGCCACATAATACTCTAGTTGCACTCCATTTTAACCATCCTGCAGTTAGGGGTGGAGCCAAGGAATGACCTATTCGGTTTCAGTGCCGTTTTGGTAGCATGGAAACCGAAATGTATTGAAATGTCGTCAGAAATTCGATAAATGCAACCGTTCCCGTTTTGATGCCAAAATGAATGAATTAAGTCATGAAATTTCATAGGCATGAGCTCTACACCTATATGCATCATTTTATGCAATAAAATTATATATGGGGATAGGTGGGGGGGATCCTTCATGTGGTGATAAGTAACCCTTACCGCTTCCTGGGAAAATTTCAAAATTGGGTAAATGTTACGCTGATTTTGAAATAAAGGTACAGTCGCATGATTTTGTTGCAGATGCTGGAGAAATTGAATTTTCGAGCTAAATTTTGATGATTTCTTTGAAACCTCATTCCATTGGCGGAGCCAGCCGGATTTGGAATGGGGGACAAATAAAATTAGTCATTAACTAAAATTTATAAAAAAATTCAACAACACTAGCAGTTTTTAATTAATATCTAAAGCACACTCAAACTAATAATGTTTTGATATACTGATACATTTCATAATGAAAAACATAATCTCATTTGACAACTTAAAAAATTTCTTCGATTTTTCATCCAATGGAATCACATCACTATTACTTTATTACTAATGGTGTCAAATATTTGTTTTTCAATATAGACAACTATTTAGTCATTGAGCGCGCTCATCCGGTTACGTCGACTAGTTTTTAATATTCATGATAGTGAATAATCTTTTCACTGTTCTTGTTATCACTGAAAAGTAATTTCTGGATTAACGTTTTGAGTCAAGTCAACACAGTTAATTTTCTAGCTTGCGTATTGACAAAGTAATATCTGGGTTAACGTTTTGAGTCAATTGTTTGAAGACTATCTTGGAAAAAACATGCATCTAATGCACTTTTTTGTGCACATTTTGTAGAAACTGAACATCCACACGTATTTTAGTCAACACAATTTGATTTTCTGGATTAGTGCTCTTATTAAATTGAGTGATTTTTGATGTTACCTTCTTTGAGTCAATTATTTAGACTGGTCAAAGTTTGTTATTACTTTTAAACTATTTTTTTATGGAGTTAAGATGGGGCATTTACAACTACTATTTATAAAATTTTCTGTGAGTTTTTTTTTGGGGGGGGCATTTGCCCCTGTATACCCTCTCCCTCCGCCAATGCCTGTAGTGATCTTGTGACAAACATCATCTTGAATATCACATTTTGGTACACCCACTCCGTCCAATTTGGCCCCACCATTCACAATTCTAAATTTACTAAAATTACAATGCATATACTCAGTTTTTCTCCGACTAATCATCGATCCATTTCATTCCAACACATTTCTCCAAATTTCAACTTCATCATTCAATCTATAGATATTGCACATATACATGCATAAATATTATATATACATATTTTACATACAAAGAGAAATTTTATAGTTTATTTCCATAGTCAGCATATATATTGCACACATATAGTCATAATTATTATTGTACATATATTACCCCATATAGATAAATATATATAAATGAATAGACCCCCACATATATGTAGCCCGAAACTAAGTCGGTATAAAATGATTTTTTATCTCTAGAAAACACCATATAGCACGGGAAGTACGCAAAACACAAATGTTTGCGAAAAATTCCAAATAAAACATATAATTTGAGAAATGAGAGGTTTTTGTCTCTCAGTTTAGCCGACACCAACATAGTTGGGACTGAGGCTTAGATGATGATGATGATGATGATATGACAGGGAAAAATCCACCTTTTAAGCATGACTTTTTTAAAAACTCCGTGATTATTTTGGTGCTGCTGCTGGAAGGTCCAAGTAATACTCAAACCGGGAAAACAAAGTCAAAGTGCTGATATGATAAAATGACAAAATTCAGTTGTATGTTTACATAAAGTTGTATCTTGTAGTTTCTTAAGAAGCTTTACGATGCTTTTCTCTTTTGTTAAGCAGTTTCCTTAATGGTTGATTCTTTTTTATATCAGGAATCTGGAAAACTCCAGATGCTGGATACTTTATTAAAACGCCTTCGAGCTGAAAATCATAGGGTACTTCTATTTGCACAGATGACAAAGATGCTGGATATTCTTGAGGTAGTTACTGGCTTCTATCTCAGTGGTTACATTAATGTAAACCGTTGCTATTGATAGGCTCCACAGACTTTGTAGTTTCCTCATCTAATTCCATTGTCTAGATCAAACCTGAAAGGCTGGCTATCTATTATGACATCATTTATCATTTTCTTCTTTTGTCTGTATAATTTTGTTTAGACAAAAAGCTTATCAAAATGTAGATGCTTTGTATTGAGGCATGCTTGATTCTTGGTAGATTCTCTTCAAAACATGCTTACAAATTAAACCTCTGAACGCAATGTGAAATGTGAAAGACAAGGAGGGTTTGGATCACTTAAAAAATGTCCAACACCCCTCATAACTAAATTACTCCCACTTTCTTCATCCTCTCCCCATCCGTTCTCTTCTGAAGAAAATAAGAATTCTAAAGAATCTAATGGATAGAGAAGCAACAATAATTTTAGATAGAAAGTCACAGCTCCCAAGTCTTCAGCAAGTAATGATAATCCTTCATAAGACACCCTTCACAGTAGAAAGTGAATTGAAGGTGCAATATAAGACATGCCATAAAATTTGTATGAAGAGTTTGATCCCATATAAAATGATGTTTGGCTTATACATGCACTACAATATTTAGTTTGAATTGAGCATATAAACACTTTCATATACCATAGGACCCACAAAATAGCCCAAGGAGGAAAATTAGGCGAGGTGGAGGGCAAGGCATACCCGCCTAGGGGCGCTTTGCCACATTAGGCATGTGGCTTAACATGTATAGGTGTTACTATTTGCCGACTACAGATGCTTTCTACCATGCTCTGTATATTGCTGGAGCCTAAAGCATTTATTTTCACAGGACTATATGAATTACAGAAAATACAGGTACCTTAGGCTGGATGGATCATCTACTATAGTGGATCGACGTGACATGGTTCGGGATTTTCAGCGGCGGTGAGTTACTTATTCCATGATCTGAGTTGTACATTATCTTTGGTATTGGCTATTTTCTGTAATGTCAAAGCTAAAGATTATCTGGAGTTGTTTTCAGGGTAATATGAGATGCAAACAACATTATTAGGTTTATCAAATCTGACTGACTGGTTTACGTTGCAGAAATGATATTTTTGTGTTCTTACTTAGCACAAGGGCTGGAGGTCTTGGTATTAATTTGACCGCCGCAGATACAGTTATATTTTATGAAAGTGATTGGAATCCGACACTTGATCTTCAAGCTATGGACAGGGCACATCGTTTGGGTCAAACCAAGGAGGTCTGTAGGCTTGTTATGCTATGGTTTCTTTTGCTCATTTTCCAATTCATTGATCATTTAATAATTGCATATTATATTTTCCCAACTAGTTACTCATATCTTGGTGGTATCTGTATGTGATTCCTCATGTTTGCTTATTCCAAAATTCTTCCCATGCATTGTCTTTTGGTTGAGATATAACTAAATCTTAATGTTCCATTATGACTCCAGTTCAATTAGTTATGTATATAGCTGAAAATGTCACCCAATATTGTGACATCATGTGAATGACACTACAATACTGAGTATAAACCTCTAATGCCTTTGTAGCATACTTGTTACAGCGCATGCCATGTGAATGATACTACAATACTGAGTACAAACCTCTAATACCTTTGTACCATACTTGTTACAGCGCACGTCTAGGCGTCAAGGCACCCCAAACGTTTGCGCCTTGCACAATACCTTACTTAATGGTTGTAGCATGCTTTTCCTGACATTTCTCTTTTGCACCTTGAATTTATTTTCTATTCTAAAGCTATTTTATGAAGGATAGTGATGGTGTTGCTTAAAACTTTTGAGCTATATGACATTATATCTCTGTTTACTTGTTAATCTTTCTGTTACATTGTTTACAAGATTTCTTTTCTTAGTCTTGACAAAATGTTAACTAGAATTCATTAGAAATTCAATTGGTTATTTTTCTTACAATAAAATATGAAAATATGTATATGGAGGGAAAACTGTAAATAAATCTATTATACCCATCATAGTTCTAACTAAAATAAAACTTGGGCACTTGGTCAATTGCCCAGGGCTCCCTAGGCGTTTGGGGTGCTCGGCAATTTTTTTTCTTGAGTTTATATATTTAGTAAATGTCATTAAATATGACACTTGACATTTGTAAGTGTTCAAGCACTTTTTGGCCTCTAATTCATCTATACATGACTATTTAAGGTGTATACCATTATTTATAAACATAACGTACCTTATACATGTAATATATGACAGATATATTATATATAAGAAATTGCAGAGATTCAAAATATGCCATGTGCCCCTAGACAACTACAACACCCACATATATAACTGTATATATGAGGGGTTAATGTTCATAAAAATCATGACACGTGCATATACAGGAAAAATAATTGAAATTATAATATTTAGAGGTCGCTTCTGCCGCCTAGACACGTATGTTTTGTATATGGCATAATGAGATCATAAATCATGTCTTATATTAAGTTAGAACTTGGTTACTAGCATTTTTTTTTTTAAACTTAAGCTTTGGTGCCATTATGTTCTTCGCTAACCGTTTATGTTTAAAAATGTGCTTTTTAACTAGTTGACCATCAATTCTAGAAATGACACCAGAATTATTCATTATTGAACACTATCTGATGATATTTTGCTGGGCTCACACTGTACATACATAACTTGTATCTTAGAGACCAGTATTAAGGTATGGACCTAGATTGGTAAGTTGCTCATCATCATCTATCATTTTCCTGAAGTACCACCATAGTTTTATAAAACTGCCTTAAGGCTCTTGAAGCTTATGCCTCGAGGCGAGACTGTCCTAATTGCGTCTCAAGGTTGCCTTGGGTCCTGAAGTGAGGCTGATGCCTCAAAATATCTAAGGCTCACCACAAAGTACTAGGGCTTACCTGAGTTGCAACACATTTTTGGAATATAATGGCCTTTGTTAACCACCAACCTTTTCACTTTTAGTATTATCATGAACAAAGTGTTCTTCTGAAGTTATCTACCGCTAGTTGTTGTAGTTGATTACCAATATTAATATGTATTTGAGTGAAATCTTTTCAATCCCCATTGTTAAATTTGCCTTTGTTTGCTACCTTCTCAATTTACTACGTCGGTGAATTTCATCTCGTTGTTAACTAATTTTGGTTCCTAGTTCCTGCTAAATTTAAATTCTATTAAAGTTTCTTTTTCTAATACGTATCTGGACCGAATAGCAAAAATCATTGTTATCATTAACATATATATTTTAGTATTTAGGTGGCCAATTCTATCTATCCTTGTTACTTTTTGTATGTACATATTATGTTATACACGTGTATATATATATATATATATAATGGTTTATTTTATATACACGTACATATTGTGCGGCTTAGGCGTTGAGGATTACACCTTGGCTCAGTGAGACAAGTAGGTTTTTTTGTTTCACAAGGAAATCATGAACGCTTGTTGTTTGAATTGAAATCATGAACTTTTAGTACCAAAAATTTGGCTAAGAAGTATCAAAATTGTCAATACCTGCTGTGAAGTCCAAAATCATGTGTTTTTTCTTAAACATCAATCTGCTATATTTCTTAAATTAGCGCAACCAAAATTTCAATGTAAAACGTGCTGCAATTGGTTCAAAAATAGCATTATGACATTTATTCCCTGGTGTGGAAGGGTTGTTTCCACCCTTTTGCTTAGGAGGAACCCTGCAATTGAATTAGAAAAGAACTGTGAAACATGAATACCTCTCTTGTAAGCATAAGAAGAGGATATGGACAATGTGTCACGTTTTATTTTTGTATTTAGCTAATCTGGATACCATTGAAATATACGAATATAGATAGTTGTCAGATGCTTGAAATGTAGACTTATCTGAATGACGTTCTTAAGATGTTTGAAATATGGACTCATGGGAATGCATTTCTTACTTGCGAACCATTTAACAATTTATTGTTCTACTATGTAGGTTACGGTTTATAGAATGATTTGCAAAGAAACCGTTGAAGAGAAAATACTGCAAAGAGCTAGCCAAAAAAATACAGTGCAACAGTTGGTCATGACGGGGGGGCATGTTCAAGGCGACCTTTTGAAGACCGAGGATGTCGTCTCATTACTTCTAGATGATGCCCAGCTTGAGCAGAAACTAAGAGAGATTCCCTTGCAGGTGAGCAATTGGGGTGCTTATTTACTATTTTCTTATGGGAGTGTCTTTAGAACGTCCAGAAGTGGTGATTGTTTTCTTCACATGACACCTGTCTTGACATTATGAGAGTCATTTGGTAATATAGCAGGTCAAAGACCGGCCGAAAAAGAAGAGAGTGGCAAAGGGAGTACGGTTAGATCTAGATGGGGAAGCAACATTTGAAGAATTCCCTACTGCTCAAGTTGAAGGTTCAGCAACTGTTAATAAAAAGGTACTTGTAATGTTTGTAGGGGGATTCTAACATCATTTGTCCTTCCACAATGGCAGTTGGCATTTCCTGCTATGCACCGTCCATATAATTCACACACCACCTTTGTTTTGCTGTTCATCTTGTTTTCTGATCAGAAGTGTTTTTTGCTACAGAGGAAGTCAACTTCCAAAAAACAAGCATCAAATTTACAGAACTCTTATCCTGGGACTGCTGATAAAATGGAGACGGATGAACACAGATTAAATGGTTCAGAAGAGGATCTAAGCAATCATCATAGGCCAAAAAGAGCAAGGGACAAGAACGGTTCAATTGAAAGTAGCCCAGTGGTTGGAAAAATCGTTCCTGATCTTGCTGCAGGGACTTCTGATTACCAGATGGAGTCCAGATCAATGTATAACGAAGCTGACACACAGCTGGATACCGGGTCACAGTAAATATCAACAACACAGTTCTCACGAACTATGCAAACTTGTAATCTCCTGCTGTCGGAAAAGCCCTTTTTAAAATCATAACTCACAAGACCCTGAAGGACCCGAAGGGTACACGGCACGATATATTTTGACCCATTTTTTTGGATATCGAAGAGATTGATGTGCAATGGCCCTCCAATTTTCTTGCCAAGTTTTTGATGGCTGTAAATACTTGGTTCTGTAGTGATAAATTTGGCGTCACTATACAAAGAGAACTAGCCTGCTACGGTGACGATCTTGACAAAGGGATGATCTTGAAAGTGTGGATAACCCGGCTCCTGCTGTGATATTGGGGAACGCCCCAATTTTATGAGGGCACTTGTTAGAAAGTTGTTTAGTTGAGCGGGGTGTATTCTGAGGAAAAGCACTAGCATGGCAAAAGTCTAATATCCTTGTTATTACCGAATTAGCATACGATCTTGTCACATACGAATTGTTTATTGTCATGTTATTGTACAAAATATAGCATGGAGGGCTGCTGGCAGTTGATGCCTTCAGTATGTTCTGATTTTTGAGAAGGTAGTTCATAGCCAATTACTCAAATCTTTTTTCGTTCCTTTTTTCTTTTATGTATAGTCTTACAATGCAGACAAGGTCGGTGTTTGTTTGGGAAGGGAATAATTTTTCCAATTGATTGTAGTCGGCTCTGATATCAACACGATCGAAGATTAACATTGTCGAAGGTCCTTAGTTTCTGTGGTGTTTTAGTGTCTTGACAGAAAAAAGGGCTATGGTTTGCCGTTCACCAATATGCGATCTTGCACCATGTCTGCATCTATCCCGTTTCCAGGGATGGCAAATTAGTGGATATGGGTGACCCACGCCCATACCTGCATTACCCATTTTACCTTTGTCTTAACATATGCCTACCCCGAAAAAAAAAAAATAAGTACCCGTATTTTTCCCAGTGGTCTGTGAAACCCAATAATACATCCCAAACTAGACCAGCTCTATGAAAACTTACAAATGAAGATGTAGACATGAAGATCATGTTCGACTTGGCAACACAATGAATTGTGTGGGTAAACAGAAAGACGTGTGGGTTTTTTCAGGTGTGCGTCAGTCCCGCACTCAAAACCCTACCTAACTTCTAAGTTGTGCAGTTACTATTATGTGTAATTTTCACATGCCACTATATCAAAAGACAACGTATTATCCAATATATTATAATTTCTTGTAGGAATGTAGTTAAATCCTAATGTTTTGCATTGTTACTAAGACGCAATGATAGATATGTAAGTGTTTTGACACCGTGACATCTGATAGTATTGAAGAACAATTAAAAGTTCACACCTTAGACATGTATGAGTAAATAGCTTGTCCCGTTGTATTATTTTGTTTGGATATAAAAAAAATTCTCTAAGAGCAACAATTTTGGAGGTACATAAAAAAAGATAAAGTGGGATCTTGGATTTTTTTTAGACACAAAAGTCTTTGGAGATTGTGCATATCATGATTAGAAGAGTCAATAGTTTGAGAAAATCAAGTAAATAGAGGAAAGATGTAGAGAGATTGAAGAGACATGGTAAAAAATGTAATTTATAGGGTATTGGTAGACATAGAAATATCGTAGACATTAAATATATTGAAGGAGGGCATTGTCAAGATTGAAAGGATGGACAATATAATCATCACTATCAAGGTTGTCTTTCAGGATTTATAAAAACATTATTAGCGTTCATGCCCCTAGTTGACCCTAGCGAAGAGACTAAGAGGGTTTACAATAACATGGATAAATTGATGCAATGATTATTGATATTGGAGATGAGTCATTATTGGGAGATCTTATAAGCTTACTTTCAAGAGTGGGCACGATTATAGCCAAATAGATCACGTCCTTATAAGACAGGTGGATCGTAAAGTAGAGTAAAGAACCATTCAACATAGGTTGGTAGTTTTGCATATTAACATGAAGATCAACAAACGGAATGCATAACAAAAACCAAGATAATATGATCAAATGGTGGAATCGCAAGAAATTTCTTTTCTTTATATGATAAACCTATCAAGTAGGACACTTGAAATTTGGAGTCTTACGTTTACACTATGTGGCAAAACATGAGCTCACATATGAAAAGGAATGATAAAGAGGTTTTGGGGGAGTCTAAAAGGTGAGTGTCTCCACATAATGAAACTTGGTGGTGGGATGATTAAAGACAAAACACTATTAAACTCATAAGGGAGACTTGTAGGAGCTTGTTCAAATCTCAGACAACTTTTCAGAGATACAAGCAAGCAAAGAAACTAAAAAGGTCATTAAAGAGACAAGGTTCATACATTGTGAAGATATTTATAAGAAACTAGAAACAAGTGAAGGGGAAAAGATGTATATAAAATTGCGTGTATAGTAGAAAAGAAATGAAGATGACTTGAGTCCAGTAAAATGTATCAAGGATGTAGATGGTAGTGGCATGCCTAAATCAACACATGAATAATTTATAAAGTAAATATTTGAAATCTTACAATTTAATCATAATATTATCCATAATAGAGCTGATTGAAAAAGAAGGATACATGTAGCTAACCTCAACATGATGAGGATCGACCTCAACATGACGAGGACGACGTTCAACTGATGACCATGAATGTAATTTGATGCTAAATATATAGTACCAATCTAAAAATAACATGTTTAACATAACTGGTAATCAATTACTGTATTTGTTACAATTTGTTAAACAAAAACTTCTACATTTTACTAAACAAAACATGTAATCATGAAACTTCTTTGTCAATTTTCATCTAATTTACAAATCAATCTTAGAAAATGAGTAAGAAGAGGTGCAAATACCCATCCAAAATGATTGCTAGGCATCGATAAATATAAATCTTAACATCCATAACTTCTTAACTTGACTTCCCCATCCCAAAGTAGTCAGCCGTAAAATGTCTCGTTTATGTTCGGGTTGTCCAAACAGACTCAAACAGTCGACACAGATCACCTCGACACAGATAGGCCTTTACATCCAGACTCTCAATTTGGGAAAATGGGATGTGAAGTCGTAGTTTGCGTATTAGAAGCTGCAAGAGGATTTTCCTACTTCACAACTTGTTAATCTAGAATTCAATCCATGCTGGTTCTTCAATGGAAGGAACATATTCCCAATATCCCAAAACATATGAATTCTAATGCTGATGTTGTTGCTAAGATACATTTCTTGTCCACTACTCACAACTATTGTTCAGGAAAGTGGTATGCGGTGTACGGGCGGTGAGGGTACTACATAGATTATATGCGGTATGCGGGAGTATATACGGTAGTATATGCGGTTTTGGATTATTATATTTCAATAAACTAATTATATAGAAAATGACATATTGAGATCATAAATTAATTGTATAGAGTAGGAACGTATATACGTTTACATATAGACACATTAATATGCATGTATGTATGATGTATGCTATGTTTATATATGGAATGCGTAATATATGAACAAATACTAAAATGTAATATGTGTAGGCTGTGTGTATAAATGTGAATAAATCAAAATGTATATATACATATACAAATATGTGATTGTATATTTAGGTATATAATATATGTATGTATACATGTTAATATATCAAAAGGTATTCAAATAAATGTGCAAATGTTTGTGAAAATTTTTGTATGCATTACAATGTATACATATAAATCAATGACTACATATTCAAATTTAAATACATAATGAAATGTGTGTATGTGTATGCATGCATGTATGAAATGAATGGACATAACTTGTTGGCTTTTCAAAAAGTAGAGTTTAATCGGCTGCTCAATCGGCCAAGCGGGAGTATATGCGGCCCATGACCGCTTAATTGATCGATTAGCGATATGCAGTGCGGTAGGGTGACTGAATAGGTATATGCGGCCGTGCAGACCAATTTCTCGAACAGTGCTCACAACTGTGCTTATCATTAGTGCCTCCAAGCCTAAAACAAATCATTTCTAACCCTAAATGTAACATTGCTCATAATACTACTCATTGTTCTAATTTTTGTATGAATTTTGGATCCTGCATTAATGCAGGATAATCAAAGGAATTCATTCCCCTATCCAAAAAAGTACAATGACAACCCACATCAATGAATGAACAAACCTCCTCAGAACGTGTCACGACTCGTTCTACATGATCTCCACATCTCCATCGTTGCTATAGAATGAGGCATCATGTTAGGCTAGTCAAACATGTGGGTAGCACAGTGATATGAGGCGTGGGTCAAAAAGACACAATTTTAAACGATTAGAAGAAAAACGCACCCGAGCTTGGCACTACGTGTTGCATGTAAACTTTCAGGTGCTCGTATAATTTGTATTAAAAAAGTTATTATTGCTTCCTTAATGTTAAAAAATAAAATTAAAAACAATATGATACTTAGGCAATTACTATGTTTAACATCATATACAATTGATTAAGTTTTGATTTAATTTTATATGAATTAGAAAAACTGGTCACCAACTACTGCATTATGTGATGTAAAATGGGAAGAATATTATAACTTCTATAATTAAAATACCACAAAAACAACACTTGATTTGTTATATAGCATTATGCATTCGTACTATACAAGTACTTATAGTTATTTACTGTCATAACAAAGAATGAAAATATACAATTGTTGTAATTAAAATGAAGTATTAACTCAATGCTAATTGGAAATATATCTTAGGTATATATGTATTATATGTATGTAAACATATTAACTTTAGTTAACAATCACCTATAAAATCTACTGATTAAACATCTCAGTATATGTTTGAGTGATTTTAAGTTGATGAAAAATTTCATCATCAAACTGGACTTAAACAAGCAGACCTGTGGGTGCCAGTAGCTTTTGAACCAACTTCACATGTTTACATCAGGTGTAATTCCTGCTTGCTGAACACATAGACTCCTTACACCCTACAATCGTCATTGCCGTAGTTCAATTTCATGAAATCAATTAGTGGAAAGTCACAACTGAGAGGGTGAGCCTAAATGTCAAGTAGGCATAACCCTACACTACTAGAGAGGTGAAAGGAGATAATGATTATGGTGTTTGGTGTGTTGACTTTGACAAATGATGAGGATGAGAATTAGGAGCTAAAGGAAATGATACGAAAACTCTTTGGAAGGCAACATCATGTTGTTAGAATAAGGAAGGTTCAAACCCATATCCTAATTGAATTTAGACTGAATAGAATTTGGACTTAGTACTTTATCAGTTGTAATAGGAGTTGAATCCAGGAGGAAAGAAGATGAATCCCTATGTGCAACTTGAATTACTATTTAGAGGTTAAATAGAGTTGAATTAAATTTTCTAATTGTAACCACATAGATGGAGGCCTATATGTAGAGGCCTTTAGGGAGGACATTGAGATCATCCCACAAGTAGCAGTTGGCGGTTGATGGCACACTGGGGGGAATCAATAGTAAATCTCTATCATGCATGAAAGAGGCCCAAAAACTTTCTATCAATGCAAAGTAGCAATCTATCCAGTCAGGAGAGCACACATCTCTCAGTCAAAACCTATTTGGTAGTCCATAAAAAATGACAGTGATCAATCTGTACAACAGAGGGCGCACATCACTTGGTGACACAATGGTGTATCAACAACAACACAGGTCCATCCAATTAGTAGAAGATGCACATTTGCTCTCTCAAATGAAGAGAGTTCTAGTGGCACATCAGAGTTCTAGTTTGAGGTTCCAACTAGAACTAGTACCACATGAAAGATTGAGGTAGGTGACCTCATAATGAGAAGAGGTAGCCTAATCAATGGTTGTAATGGTAAAAAAAGGACACTTGCTTGTGTCTAATCCCCTACAATGCTAGTAGTATCTAAAAGGAAAAATTAAGTAGAAGATGTTTTACTCATTTGATTTGATTCTCTTTTTATTATCTTTGTTCTCAAGTGGGGGAAATACCCAAATTTACGGGTAATGACATGTGAATAGTGAGAGTTGTAATATTGGTTACACATTACTTACTAGAAAATGATACCCTATGTTTTTTCTCTCTTCTAGTCTTGGGAAGAGTTCTCCATGTTTAATCTTACTCTTTAAGTTTTATAGAGCATTGGCACTTTTAACCTCAATCCTATAAAATAATATTAGAGTGAAGTTCAAAGGATGTAGTGGGAGTGACAATGGAGTCCTAAGATGGGAAGGTTCACATTGAAAAGAAGCATTTGTAAGAATAGACAAATGTCTGTGATGTAGGAACCTATGTGGAAGGGCATAAAGACAACCTTTTGCAAACATGAAGACATACATCATGACATCTTTTGGTCAGAAAAGATTTCTCCAAATCCATCTTCAAGACAACATGCATGAAAGATAGAAGAGAACTATAATGGTTTTTTAGTTGTTACATCTAAAATGGAGGGTCAAGCTCCCAATGAGGAGTTACATGAACATGAGGAGCATAATAAGAGGGTTTGTAAGATTTTCTACACAAGGTGAAACATGTTTTTCATCCAAGATGGCTCAACTATAGTCAAGAAGATTTGGCAAAGTTCCAAGTGCAGACATGGAGAGAGAAGTAGCACTAACAAGATTCTTTTTCTTTGTTTTCTAAGAACAACTAGAGTTAGGGATGGATTTAAAGAAGATGGATGCAAATGACAAGATGCTAACATGTTATGGCAAATTAAAACTTATTATAATCTACCACATGTGGTGATGGATTCCAGAATCTAATTTCGATGATCGTTGATGTAATGGCCCGTTTTCAAATTAGTCATCTGATTAGGGTTTACTTGGATAATTGTATGCTTAATTAAGTTGATCATTGTTTAAAGCTTGATTAGTGATGGTAGTTAAATGTTCATGTTTTAAATATAATGATAAGTTTTAATCATACTTTGATCCACCTAATTAGGGTTAACATTTCAGAAACCCTAATCAGCCCAAATTAGGGTTTTTGTGATATATGAATACAAAATTTGATAAGTATAGTGTCTCAATAAGTTTTTTTAGTATTTTATGTGTAACTCTTATTTAATTCAAATTTGGATATGATTTGGATATTTAAAATTTGAACAAAATTGAAAAATATCAGAATTTTTGAAGAATATTCTGACCTATTTATTGGTCGAGTTTCAAACTTGACCGATCATATTTTTAGATTGATATAGCAGTGTGGTAATTGAATTTTATCTTTTTATTGGTATATAAAATTGATCTAAAATTTTAAATTTACTTGATAAACTCAATTATAGACACCTTGTTAAATTGGCGTAATTTTTGGATGACTTTTGATCTCTACACAGAGGGGTCTCAGTCGAGTTCTGTGAAAGAAAAACGCAACCGACCATGCTACTGACTGCAATATAGTAGTGTAGTATTAGATTTTTCGTTATTTATTGGTAATTCAAAATGATCTAAATTTTTCATTGTATCTTATAAAATTAATTTCAGACATTGGGTTAAAGTTTTATAATTTTGGGATGAGGTTTGAGTTTTGAAACATGTGGTTTCAGTCGAGTTTATAACTTAGCCGAGCAACCAATCTGAGAAAAATAAAAATACATTGAGGGGCTTGTTTGCAAATGTTCTAAGCACCTCAATTCATCTATATCAGTAAACTAACACACAAGGAGCTCTCATAACTCATCTTTCCTATCAAAGAAATGAAATTCTTGAGAGAGAGGACAGCTAGGGTTTTGAGTAGAGAAAGTGGAGGAGATGATGACCTAGGGTTTCTCTATCCAAGATATGATGAAATCAAGTAAGTTTAGCTTCTTTGCATAAAATTTCATGGTGAATCTTCTCTCACATGTCAAGATTCTATCCCTCCTCTGATTTGATTGAAAATCACATCAAATCTCCCCCTTTTCTCACTCTTTCTCTTCTAATCCCCATTTCTAGGGTTTTCGAGTTGAGAGGAGAAAGAATTGGATTTTTCTGCGAGAGTTTGATTGGGTTTCCAAAAATTCAGAGGTTGACCTCCGTTTTTAAGGTGCTTGGCACCTGAGGTGCGTGTTTTTATCCTTCCTAAGCTTTGTATTCATGTTGAAAGCCTAATTCAATCCGGCTAAAACAACCAGAAACCTTGTTGGTATATGTATGTGATTGGATTTGATTTGGGAAAGATATTGGGGAATCCAATTTTACTAATTTTGATTATTTCTCATTGATTGAAACTTGATTAGTTCTTGTTATATTGATTGAGGATGCATGGGTATTCTTATGGATAGATGACTATGGTATTTCATGTGAATTTTGCCTAAAAATCAGCCCAATGGCCGATATGCTTGGAATTGAATTGACATGTATAAAGTCATATTTGAATTGTACTAGATTGTATTATACATGTGTATTGTTGAATGTTAATGGAATTGAATGACCACATATCCTGATTAGGATTTGTGTTGAGGAAGTGAATGAAATGAGTCAATTAATCAATGTATACTTATGATTGATAAATGAAATGTGTGAGAATGGAAACTAGGGTTTCCATGTTTGTGAATAACCCTAATGAACCCTTGGGTCATGATTGGATTACTGAATGATATGATTATTATGATATGATGAACTAAGGAATGCCTTATTGAAAACCCTAAAAGTTTATTATTAAGAATATTATGAGTGATAAAGCTAGAACTTGTATATGATGTTGTAAATGTGATCAAATGCTGAAGTTGAAAGTATTAATACTTCAATTGAATATGATGAGTCTTACTATATCATCTAAGTCTAATGCATATGTTTTAGTATAATAAAGAATGATCATTTTGATTATGGGAATGACATTAGTAGTCAACATCAAGGTACATTTATCTGAATATAAGAGACAATATGATCAAGATGTACTTAATGGTGATTGCAAGATAAAGATGAAACTAATGAAGATAGTATGATGAAGTATTTTATCTTTTATTTAATTACATATGGGTTAACCCAAATTAAATAAAATATACTAAGAATTGTACTTTGATAAATGTTATGTAGAAGAGAAGCATTGTATGTAAAGTGAATCAAGAAAGATTGATCCAGATGATGTAATGAACATGAAATGAAAGAACCTGAGACTACTGAGTATAAAATGATGGAAAAAGATAGGAATTAGTAGATGATTCTAATAATGTAACTCTTACCCTAAAATGATGAGTTTGATGATGCTAATGTATGGCAATCTCAAATGGGTGATTAAGAGATGTACATAAATGTAGTTGAATTCAACTAAATGATGAAACTCAAGTATTTGAATTGACTTACAAGAATGTGTTCTTGTATTGTGATTGTTTGATAGAATACTTGTATTATGAGAATGAACTATTTTGATGGAATTCAAATGATAATCAATATGTGTTGACTAGCAACCCCATATGAAGAATGTGAAATAAAAGAAGAAGAGAACTAAGTCTGTTATGCATGTATATGCATGAAATTTATTTACATCTATTGATATTAGATGGAACAAGCATATGTTGTATGATAAATCTATTCTGAGTATGAGGAATGATACATGATGTCTATATGCTTTTACTATTGCTAGTTCTAATGCCTCTACTAATATTTGTTAAGAACTATGGTATACAATGAACTGATGAGGAATATGTTGAAATGGAATTTAATATGCACTCCTTACTTTGAGAAACCATGATAAGGGTAAATGTTGCATAATGAGATTATGTCTAGGGCTGAAAGCCCACTGATGATGATAAAACCCTGATGGGGTAAATGATGGACAATAAGATTATGTCTTGGGCTGAAGGCCAACTATTGATGATTGCTATGAGTTGATGCAGAAGATAGAAATAATCAAATTTGTTGCAATCTTTAGACTTATTGTGCTTCTTGCTTTGATCATTTCCCTTATTGATAAACTTAATATGTTTCACGTTATTATAGTTTTGCGAGAATACACAAATATGATATATGATGTTTTGAATTCTTGTAAGATGAGTAAAAGAGATTAATAACAAGTGAAATGATGGAACATCTAGTTAGGTGCCCTAAACACCATGAGTTTCTCCCGAGGACCACACTGGGGAAACAAAACAGATCTCCTTGTAGTAATCAATGAATTATGAGAAGGATTTTCAGAGTGTGGATCGAGACCTTAAAGGTTAGACCACCAGGATTTAGGAGTGAGTCATCTGGAGTGGCTCTGGCCCTAAATCCTTGCTGTGAAAGTCTATGTCCAGGTGGAATAGACTCTGTTGAAATGAAATATGTGAAATGTGAAATGAAAAATATGTGAAATACTGTGATATGTGATATACTGTTTTGCTGGTTCCTATCTCGTGTACCCAAGATGAGGATGTGAGCCTCTTTAGGCAACCCTGAGGTGGCCAGGGTCTGTTGTTGATATCTTACGGTAGCCGGCTAAACCCTAAGATAGTGACGGTGAGTTGTTGACATGAGAATCAGGCGTGGCGACTTCTACTTGGTGAGGTACAAGCCAAGTAGTTTCAGGGCAAATGAATAAAAGATGATAAGCCGTGTAGAACATGATTTGAATGATTGTTACATTCTTTGTACTGCTACTTGATGATTTGTTATTGTTGATTATGCTTCTTGTTGAGGAAAGTAATCATGTTGATATGGATATTTTCTATTTCATATTATGATATGTCATGCTGACAAGTTATAAATGATGGGATTTATATCCATTCTGAATATGAGTTGGATTGCTTGCTATTTGATAGTATTGTTTGGTCAAAATGTTTTATGTGTACTTCAGCTTCAGGACTACAAGATGTGTTCCTGGTTCGGCTGGTGGAGTGTAAAAAAGATAATGTTATTGTTATGTATTGGTTCAAAATGCTTAGAACTTGACTTATTACTCATGTAGTAAGATTCTTAATCTGAACTAGAAGTATCTGCTGATTTGTTCATGTCCAGCTGGTGGAGTGTCACAAGGGTAATGTTATTGTTATGTATTGATTCAAAAATGCTTAGAACTTATCTTATTTCACATGCAGTAGGGATCTTAATCCGAACTTAGAAGTATCTGCTGATTTGTTCATAGACATGCTCTAAAAGATGTTTCAAGGTTATAATTGGTTCAAGTGATTGCCTTATCTGTTGGATTAGATTACCATTGCAAGATAGATTTGATTCATTATAGAACTTTTTGCTATACTTTTCAATATCTGCATGTTTCTTTTAAGTTTTATACTTAATCTGATGCTGATGCATGTACCTAGCCTGAGTGGGAGGTATCCACTCATTGGGGCTCTATACGAGTCTCATGAGGTTGTTTCAAATGTTTTTAGGTATAATTCTATCCTGTGGAGAGGTCGTGACAAAGAAGATATAAATAGCATAATCTATATAGAATAGAATGTCCCTGTATCTCTCTTTCCCAGGATGGGTTGTAGATTAAGTTTGTTCATCAATGTACATGTATCTGATGTAAACTGAACCGCATATGAGAACAAGATTTGATTCTAGATTTAATGGAGTTGAATATGATTTGTGATATATGAATGTAATGTCCTTGATGTGACATTGATTTATGAGTTTGTGAAGAAAGAAAAAGAAAAAAAATTATCTGTGTTTTTCATATATTGTTTAATCGCCTTTGTCGAGAATTCATTGTTTTATTTCATAATCTGGGTTTAGGTTTGGGATTATCTCTAATGGTTGGAATTTATGCTAATCAAAAGAGTGGGTCCCGATAGACGTGGTATCAGAGCCTAGGTTAGATGAGTCTATAGGGACAATATGATCTAAGACTAATTGATAATGTTGATGTTGAATATAACCTGAATGATGTGCATACTGACTGAACTTAGTATCCGGATACTCTGGTCAAGTATTTGGGTATTGAGCTAAGCTAGTATGGAACTGCCGACTATACTTCTTCTAGATGCCCTGACCAAGTATCCAGATGAACATAGTTTGGTAGTATAATAAGATTCATGATGAAAAAGAGAAGAACGACAATAAAATGGTGAAAGAGAAAAGGATTTTATAATTCAATATGGAACCTATGGAAAGCATGAAATTTCATATAAGAAAGATGAAATCTTAATGGATTATGAACATAATCTCTAATGAGTTTGAGTTTGAGTATGAAATCTGAAATTGTGAGAAAACGCTATGAACTAAGATGCATACTAGATGATCTTCTTTATAAAGGAAATTGATGAATGTCGATGATAATATGTGAATGAGTCATAATCTTAATCCATGAGATACACAATCAAATTAAAAAAAAGGATGTGAAAGGTGATGTGAATCAGATCTTGATAAATGATGTATTACTAATATCTTTGAAGTAAGTGTTTGTAATACTCAAGGAGAGATATGATGATGACAAAGGATGAAATATCCATCTAATACAAAAAAAGATGTCATATGAAAGAAAGATAAAATGGAATACTTTCTAACTGGATGTCGAGAGAGATGAATGATTATATGATATGATATTCTTCCATATATTTTCTTGGATTTTGGGACGAAATCCTAAAAGGAGGGGAGAATTTGTAATGATCCGTTTCCAAATTAGTCATCTGATTAGGGTTTACTTGGATAATTGTATGCTTAATTAAGTTGATCATTGTTTAAAGCTTGATTAGTGATGGTAGTTAAATTTTCATGTTTTAAATATAATGATAAGTTTTAATCATACTTTGATCCACCTAATTAGGGTTAACATTTCAGAAACCCTAATCGGCCCAAATTAGGGTTTTGGTGATATATGAATACATAATTTGATAAGTATAGTGTCTTACTAAATGATTTATAGTATTTTATTTATAACTATGATTTAATTCAAATTTTGATATGATTTGGATATATAAAATGTGAAAAAAACTGAAAAATATCAGAATTTTTGAAGAATGTTCTGACCTGTTTATCGGTCGAGTTTCAAACTCGACCGATCATATTTTCAGATTGATATAGCAGCGTGGCAATTGAATTTTATCTTTTTATTGGTATATCCAATTGATCTTAAATTTTAAATGTACTTGATAAACTCAATTATAGATACCCTGTTAAATTTTTGTAATTTTTTGATGACTTTTGATCTCTACAGAGAGGGGTGTCGGTCGCGTTCTGTGAAGGACAAACTCGACTGACCATGCTGCTGACTGCAATATAGCAGTGTAGTATTTGATTTTTAATTATTTATTGGTAATTCAAAATGATCTAATTTTTTATTGTATCTTATAAACTTAATTTCAGACATAGGGTTAAAGTTTCATAATTTTTGGATGAGGTTTGATTTCCGAAACATGTGGTTTTGTTCGAATTTATAACTCAACCGACCAACCAGTCTGAGCAAAATAAAAATACATTGAGGGGCTTGTTTGCAAATGTTCTAAGCACCTCAATTCATCTATATCACTAAAAGAACACACAAGGAGCTCTCATAACTTGTCCTTCCTATCAAAGAAATGAAATTCTTGAGAGGAAGGAGAGCTAGGGTTTTGAGTAGAGAAAGTGGAGGAGATGATGACCTAGGGTTTCTCTATCCAAGATATGATGAAATCAAGTAAGTTTAGCTTCTTTGCATAACATTTCATGGTGAATCTTCTCTCACATGTCAAGATTCCGTCCCTCCTCTGATTTGATTCAAAATCACATCAAATCTCCCCCTTTTCTCACTCTTTCTCTTCTAATCCCCATTTCTAGGGTTTCCGAGTTGAGAGGATAAAGAATTGGATTCTTCTGTGAGAGTTTGATTGGGTTTCCAAAAATTCAGAGGTTGACCTCTATTTTTAAGGTGCTTGTCACCTGAGGTGAGTGTTTTTCTCCCTCCTAAGCTTTGTATTCATGTTGAAAGCCTAGTTCAATCTGGCTAAAACAATCAGAAACCTTGTTGGTATATGTATGTGATTGGATTTGATTTGGGAAAGATATTGGGGAATCCAATTTTACTGATTTTGATTATTTCTCATTGATTGAAACTTGACTAGTTCTTGTTATATTGATTGAGGATGCATGTGTATTCTTATGGGTAGATGACTATGGTATTTCATGTGAATTTTGCCTAAAAATCAGCCCAATGGCCGATATGCTTGGAATTGAATTGACATGTATAAAGTCATATTTGAATTGTACTAGATTGTAATATACAAGTGTATTGTTGAATGTTAATGGAATTGAATGACCACATATCCTGATTAGGATTTGTGTTGAGGAAGTGAATGAAATGAGTCAATTAATCAATGTATACTTATGATTGATGAATGAAATGTGTGAGAATGAAAACTAGGGTTTCCATGTTAGTGAATAACCCTAATGAACCCTTGGGTCATGATTGGATTACTGAATGATATGATTATTATGATATGCTGAACTAAGGAATGACTTCTTGAAAACCCTAAAAGTTTATTATTAAGAATATTATGAGTGATAAAGCTAGAACTTGTATATTATGTTGTAAATGTGATCAAATGCTGAAGTTGAAAGTATTAATACTTCAATTGAATATGACGAGTCTGACTATATCATATAAGTCTAATGCATTTGTTTTAGTATAATAAAGAATGATCATTGTTGATTATGGGAATGACATTAGTAGTCAACGTTAAGGTACATTTATCTGAATATAAGAGACAATATGAACAAGATGTACTTAATGGTGATTGCAAGATAAAGATGAAACTAATGAAGATAGTATGATGAAGTATTTTATATTTTTATTTAATTACATATGGATTAACCCAAATTAAATAAAACATACTAAGAATTGTACTTTGATAAATGTTATGTAGAAGAGAAGCATTGTATGTAAAGTGAATCAAGAAAGATTGGTCCAGATTACGTAATGAACATGAAATGAAAGAAGTTGAGACTACTGAGTATAAAATGATGGAAAAAGATAGGAATTAGTAGATGATTCTAAGAATGTAACTCTTACCCCAAAAATGATAAGTTTGATGATGCTAATGAATGGCAATCTCAAATGGGTGATTAAGAGATGTACATACCTATAATTGAATTCAACTAAATGATGAAACTCAAGTATTTGAATTGACTTACAAGAATGTGTTCTTGTATTGTGATTGTTTGATAGAATACTAGTATTATGAGAATGAACTATTTTGATGGAATTCAAATGATAATCAACATGTGTTGACTAGGAACCCCATATGAAGAATGTGAAATAAAATAAGAAGAGAACTAAGTCTGTTATGCATGTATATGCATGAAATTTATTTACATCTATTGAGATTAGATGGAACAAGCATATGTTGTATGATAAATCTATTATGAGTATGAGGAATGATACATGATGTCCATATGCTTTTACTATTGCTAGTTCTAATGCCTCTACTAATATTTGTTAAGAACTGTGGTATACAATGAACTGATGAGGAATATGTTGAAATGGAATTTAATATGCACTCCTTACTTTGAGAAACCCTGATAAGGGTAAATGTTACATAATGAGATTATGTCTAGGGCTGAAAGCCCACTGATGATGATAAAACCCTGATGGGGTAAATGATGGATAATAAGTTTATGTCTTGGTCTGAAGGCCAACTATTGATGATTGCTATGAGTTGATGCAGAAGATAGAAATAATCATATTTTTTGCAATCTATAGACTTATTGTGCTTCTTGCTTTGATCATTGCCCTTATTGATAAACTTAATATGTTTCATGTTATTATAGTTTCGTGAGAATACACAGATATGATATATGATGTTTTGATTTCTTATAAGATGAGTAAAAGAGATTAATAACAAGTGAAATGATGGAACATCTAGTTAGGTGCCCTGAACACCATGAGTTTCTCCCGAGGACCACACTGGGGAAACAAAACGGATCTTCTTATAGTAATCAATGAATTATGAGAAGGATTTCCGGAGTGTGGATCGAGACCTTAAAGGTTAGACCACTAGGATTTAGGAGTGTGTCATCTGGAGTGGCTCTGGCCCTAAATCCTTGATGTGAAAGTCTATGTCCAGATGGAATAGACTCTGTTGAAATGAAATATGTGAAATGTGAAATGAAAAATATGCGAAATACTGTGATATGTGATATACTATTTTACTGGTTCCTATCTCGTGTACCCGAGATGAGGACGTGAGCCTCTTTAGGCAACCCTGAGGTGGCCAGGGTCTGTTGTTGATATCTTATGGTGGCCGGCTAAACCCTAAGATAGTGATGGTGAGTCATTGACACGAGAATCAGGCGTGGTGACTTCTACTTGGTGAGGTACAAGCCAAGTAGTTTCAGGGCAAATGAATAAAAGATGATAAGCCGTGTAGAACATGATTTGAATGGTTGTTACATTCTTTGTACTGCTACTTGATGATTTGTTATTGTTGATTATGCTTCTTGTTGAGGAAAGTAATCATGTTGATATGGATATTTTCTATTTCAAATTATGATATGTCATGCTGACAAGTTATAAATGATGGGATTTATATCCATTCTGAATATGAGTTGGATTGCTTGCTATTTGATAGTATTGTTTGGTCAAAATGTTTTATGTGTACTTCAGCTTCAGGACTACAAGATGTGTTCCTGGTTCGGCTGGTGGAGTGTCACAAAGATAATGTTATTGTTATGTATTGGTTCAAAATGCTTAGAACTTGACTTATTACTCATGTAGTAAGATTCTTAATCTGAACTAGAAGTATCTGCTGATTTGTTCATGTCCAATTGGTGGAGTGTCACAAGGGTAATGTTATTGTTATGTATTGATTAAAAAAATGCTTAGAACTTATCTTATTTCACATGCAGTAGGGATCTTAATCTGAACTGAGAAGTATCTACTGATTTGTTCATAGACATGGTCTAAAAGATGTTTCAAGGTTATAATTGGTTCAAGTGATTGCCTTATCTGTTGGATTAGATTACCATTGCAAGATAGATTTGACTCATTATAGAATTTTTTGCTATAATTTTCAATATCTGCATGTTTCTTTTAAGTTTTATACTTAATCTGATGCTGATGCATGTACCTAGCTTGAGTGGGAGGTATCCACTCACTGGGGCTCTATACGAGTCTCATGAGGTTGTTTCAAATGTTTTTAGGTATAATGCTATCCAGCTGAGAGGTCATGACAAAGAAGATATAAATAGCGTAATCTACATAGAATAGAATGCCCCTGTACTCTCTCTTTCCTGGGATGGATTGTAGATTAAGTTTGTTCATCAATGTACATGTATCTGATGTAAACTGAACCGCATATGAGAACAATATTTAATTCTAGATTTAATGGAGTTGAATATGATTTGTGATATATGAATGTAATGTCCTTGATGTGACATTGATTTATGAGTTTGTGAAGAAAGAAAAAGGAAAAAAAATTATCAGTGTTTTTCATATATTGTTTAATCGCCTTTGTCGAGAATTCATTGTTTTATTTCATAATCTAGGTTTAGGTTTGGGATTATCTCTAATGGTTGGTATTTATGCTGATCAAAAGAGTGGGTCCTGACAATTGAAGATAATGTCTCTACCATGGGCGGGAGAGAAGGATTGTTGGAATAATAAAGGAACCATATCTTAGTTAGATTTGAACTTAAGAGGATTTGAAATTAGTACTTCACAATCCTAATAGGAGTTGAATCCAAGAGGAAAGAAGACAAATCCCTATGTGCAACATGGACTAGTATTTAGAGTTGAACAAGGATTCCTAATTGCAACCACATTACATATAGACCTATATATAGGTCTGTAGGAGAGGGCATTTAGATCATCCCACCTAAAAGTGTGATTCCACCAATTGTTTGTAATTGGTGCCTTCTATTGTAGAGGAGTCTAAAGAATAGGAACAAATGGTGGAACTATATTTTGGATGAAAGAGGCCCATCCACTTTTCCTTGAGGTGAAGCATAGGTTGAACGTTTGTGGCACATTGGGGGCATCAACAACAAATCTCTCTTGTTGGTGAAAGAGGGACAATGACTTTTTCTTAAGGTGAAGTAGTGCTTTATCTAGTTAGTGGGGGATGTACATCTCTTAGGTAGAGGCACATCAATGGTGCATCGATAATGTCAATAATTTGTCTAATTAGAAGAGGGTGCACATCAATTGGTGGTACACATGGATGGAAATTTGTCTCAACATGCCCATATCTGCCTAACCAAGTCAGTCCAATCCAATTATAGTAGGTATGGTGGGTCTTGATACATTAGTGGGCCACATATGGGGATTCATGGGTACAAATGCATTTTTATGAATGTACCCACCATACCCATTATGGACAACTAAGCACGTCATTTTTATATTATTAATATATTTTTCTTCTATTTCAATAGCCTCCAATAAAATTATTTGCACCGTCGATGTCCATATCAGTTGTGGTTACCCATCCCAACATATGCTGCATGTGAGAGGATGGCCATTAGCAATCAAAGCGGTGGGTGATGGGAACCTACAATAGGAATTGTAGTTGGGAAGTTACTATTCTCTACCAAATTGAACGCGCACCATTTAACATGGATAAATCTCTTCAAGATGAGAAGAGAAAACCCATAGGGAAATATCGACCAACAAGAATTATGTAACCAAGATTAAAAATCTCACTATCCAGAATAATTATCCTAAAATTTAGGTATCTCTTCCACCAAGACCAAAGATAAGGAAAAATCATGCCTAATGTGTATAAAATATTCTATCTCCTTAGATTGCACTATCCTTATAGGGGGTCAGATACACACATGTGTCCTTGCTTGTCACCACTGTAAGTACTAATTGGGAGTTGCCGACCTCATTTCTTCCCATGGTATTGCAAGAAACCATCCTCCCAGGAGTCAAGATGCTAGGTTTTGGTATGTTACAATATATGATCTTTGTGAGGTCTTATAAAAAACCAAAATAATAAAATAAACTCAACCACAAAGATGAATTATATAGGCAATAATCACAATATGCACAAATTGTAACATCCCTTACCTGGGTTAAGCCTTAACCCTAGATGTTTTGCTTAATAAGTTTGATTATATGCTTGCTCTTATCTCTTGAAAAGTAATTAAGGCTCAAGATGGACTTATATCTCAATTTCAATCCTTTCTGAATAATGTTGAAACAATGTTTTACTTGTTTTGGACTAAAGTACAATTTACCCAAGTTGAGGGATTAATTTACAAACGTTGCATGATAAAATGTTCCTCATATGATGAAGCATCATAGGAATGAGTATGATGCAGTGGTATGGCTTTCACAAGACTGAGCACCAAGAAAGAGCTAGTTGAGCAATGTTTATGCATTCAAACCTAGTTTTAGTGTAATGTGCAATTTACCCAAAACCTATGATTCAATATGCAAAATACCACTTCAAGAGGGTCCCTCATGATTCTTGGCATCATATAGAGAAAATAAAATGAGAGGGGCGCCTCATTTGAAACATTTTTGAAGAGAGAGAATCTTGATATTAAAATAATCAAGATTTAAGCATAATTGGAACTTTACTTCAATTTAATACAAAAATAAATATATTAATTGGAGAGCCCTTCAACCAAAAGGTGAGGGATGATTTTGCAAAAGGTTGGAAGAGCTTGTGCCTTGAAAAGGCAACGAAAATATCCTAGTGAGTGGAGAGCCCACTCACATTAATAAAAGGAAAAGTAATATCCACTCAAATATGTATATTACTATTATATGAATTAAGGTGCTTAATTTCTTTTCCTTTAAATTCATGGATAATGAAGAGGTTTGCAAAGGGAAAGAGGATAACTTCGTGGTCAAGGAGTCGAGGGGGAGATGTGGCATCAATTTGAGAAATTGAAGGAATTAATTACTACTTTCTCTCTCATTGATTTTTCTTATATACATCCCATTTCTAAGCCAAATGAAAGGCTTTCTCGATCCTTTTTCTTTCCTTGCTTTGCCCGTGGACAAAGGAGATTAGGAGCAACAGGAGGACGTTCCCCAACATGTAGGTAAGCTCCGTAGTCATCTTCAACCTTGATTTCATGGTGGAAATAAAAAATCAATGCTTGATTTCTTCTTTTCTCCATGCAATCTTCAATCCTAGCCAATCCGTTTCACTCAAAAGCTTGAGGAACGAACCTTGTGGAGTGAGAAAGATTCTTTCACCATTAGTAACGTGAAGCTGGAGCTTTGAATCTTCATTGAAGGCGGGTTATATAACTTGAACCCTTGAATGTTATTATTGATTCCATATCTTCATCAATTGTTGATTCTTTCTTCATTTCTAAAATTTTAATGGGTTGATTGATGAAATTACCATGGAAATCACAGTAAGTTTTGTGGGTTTGTAGCTTGAAGATGATGATGTCATCTCAAGCACACACCTCAATTAATATACTAGGCAAATTGTTTCAAAAATTTGAGACCAATCGATTTCAATGGAATTGGTCAAACGGTTTCATCAAACCGTTTGAAACCAAACAGTTTTAAACCATTTGGAGTGGTTGACCATAGTTGAACATTTGGAGAAATATGATGATGTAATTGGATATTTATCCAATGGTTTTAATTGGTTTTATCTTAATGGTTTCAATTGTGAATAATATATCAAATGCAAACCCTAATCGGGTTGAGTGTTGAATCCTTAAGTAATTGAATCAATTTTTGGGTTGACATACCCAAATGGTCTCAAGACCATTTGGAGGTCACCCAAACGGTCTCAAGACCATTTGGAGGTCACCCAAACGGTCTCAAGACCATTTGGAGGTCAACCCAATGGTCTCAATACTGTTTGGATGTTTGTGATTGAGCATGATTTGATGGTTGAAGATCTAGTGATTACATACTGATATACAATCAATAGCTCAATTGAGGATCGATTCAATGATGAAAACCCTAATTGAATTTCACAAATTTCCATGATGGGATGAGTCAAATGGTCTCAAGAATATTTGAAGGTCAACCAAACCCTAATAAAGGGTAATGTCACATGAAACCCTAATATAGTAATGTGATGAGAGATTCTAATCCAGGGTGATGCTATGAAATGCTATCTGAAACCCTACCCTAATATAGAGTGAAGATATGTGAAATCCTAATGTAGGATGATGTTATGTAAACCCTAATTGATAAAGATGGGAAACCCTATTCCTAATAATGGAATAGTGACTAATTTACTAATAAGTGAAACATATGAAGGGATTGGTAATGGATAACCTTATATCAATAATGCCTTAACTCAAAGATGAGTCCACATCATTGGTAATGGTTGCATATTCCAAATAAGTGACTTATGCCCAATACATTACATGATAAAATGATGAACTGGTGTATAAAGTATTAGGATGGGAAATACTCTAATACAAGATAAGTTGATGAACTCAAGTAAGATAAAGGTGATGAGGGAAGTGATACATCAACATATGATAGATATCACATCTAGCACCTCAAGATTGATACACCTTGATGTATACTAAATCCAATATACTTGGATGAGTAGCACATGAAGTGTGTCATGTCAATTGTTACATTATGAACTAATGTGCTTTGATAAGTATAGGCTAATATGCTTTATGAAAAGGTTAAGCCAAATCAATAAAGTATGATGTAATCATATTCTGGCAAAGTTAAGAGAGGAACTTATATCTTGTGATGATAATTCATTTAATGATAAGTGATGAGAATAAATAAGTATGATTAAATACTTATGTTATCAATGTTGGCCCCTAGATGTATGGAGCAATGATTTAGGGCTTGATCATTAAAAATATGATCTTGAGAACCTAAATGGTTAATTATGAAAAACCCTAATGGAGGGTGATGATATGTAAGAGAAATCCAAACCCTAAAATAAGGGAATAGTGATACTACTCTTACATTGCATAATGCACTCTTACATTGCATAGTGCTGATATGTAATTGATATAACTGTTATTATGTAATGATCATACAGGTGGTCATGAGATGATGACCATAGCCAGGTATGAGCTATGAATGTGTCAATTATTTAAATGCTTTATGGGCCTTGTGAGCCATTATATGTATTGTTGCCTAGTAAGAGGTAATAAGAGATTAATAGGCTTTGACAGCCATGTGGAATGCTTGTGCAACAAGTATCATGTTTACCTTGGTCAGATGACCTGAAGGTATTAGTTACCTAACAAGTGGTAAAAGTGATTAGTGATGAACTGAGGGTATGAATACCCATATTTGATAAGTAAGATAATGATGTTGTTGTGAGATATGAACTTTCAAGTGATGAGATAAGGGATTAAGATCCCAATGTATTAGAAGTTCTGGTAAAGCAATTGATAAGAGCTTACATGCTCCTTTGTAGCATTTTTCATAATAATTTCTGTTTGAGGACTTGTCTGATGATAAAAGAATATGCTAATGTACTTAATTAATCAAGTGAAATCATATCATGTAGAGCCCTGGACATATAACCATCAATGTCAGAACTTACTGGATGGTGAAATGGGTTGCTCCGCGGCATAACTCGAAATGCATATTTTTGAATATGCGGGGGTGATGGGAGAAAATATCCTTACACACTAATGAAGGAATTGATGCGAGATAAACATTAAATATCTCAATCCTTCATTATATATGTCGGGGTGGATGTATCACTAATCCCTCGAAACTGGGATGGATGTATCACAAATCTCCCAATATTATTAATGCCGGATCGATGTGAGATTATTATAAAGTCTCTCGATTGTGAAGAGAGTACAACATGCCACTGTAACTCTATAGCGAAGTTACCAGTATATCCTGGAAAGCTATTCAGTAGAGACACAAGATGTCATGCATGGAATCTTGTACTGACCGAGATAAGGGAGGTCATGGTATCCAACTCTACCCTTGACCTTGTATGTCATCGATTTTGACTTTGCAGTGGTCGGTTGGAGTATGAGCGGTATACCTCATCTCCTCAGGGCATAAGTGTGGTTGTAAAATGTAATCATATGTATAGCATGTTTGCTTAAGGACTGAATACAAAATCATTGCCTGATGTTACATTTCTTTTATGCATCTTGAGTAGATAGATGATATATTTATGATTCCTTGCATTTATTGCAAAGTAGATAGATGACATATAATTCTATCATGAGTAGATACAATGTTTTCCTTAAGAACAGAGATTATCATATTCTGTGCATATAATGACCAATACTGCTATTAATATAAAAGAATTCCTGCTCAGTTTTATTTTGCTAATCTATGATAATAATATTTCTGGCAGAGAGTTATATCTCTCGCTGGGGCAATTTACAATTGTCTCACCCCCGTGGAATCCAACTTTTTAGGTAAATGCAGAAGAAGAAGCAGGAACCCTATAGCAAGGGAAGAGAAGCAGCAGCACCAGGGACAACAGTGATAACTCAGGTAGAGGCACTGGCTGTCAAGTTTTGTATAGAAAGTCCTATGTGTCGTCTCTGTACTCTCAGGTCCTCGGAGTCAGTAGATAGTGCTTTTATCTTCAATCTGAGATTTTGGCTTGAACGCCTCGAGGATTTTATGTTGCTTATGTATAGTTTGGCAAGGCAACCGTTGTATGTAAACCTCGAGAAGGGATGGTACGTGGAATGTACCTGTGAACTAGAATGCAATGGAATTACTTTGGTTCTTTTTGAAAGAGTTTTCCTTTGTTGGATCTCTTTTAAAAAGGTTTTAATTTTTAGTGATTTTCAGTAACTCCGCTGATAATGATCGCTTCCGCTTAAGTAAATCATGTTTTTGTGAGTTGAATGCCACAATTTAGTGGTATCAGAGCTCTAGGTTTGCTGAGTCTATAGAGACATAGGATTAAGGTTGTTGAGTCTGTTCTAGTGTCTTTCGGTGTATCTGATAGTGTCTTCTGCTCATATAGGAGAAGAAGAACTTAAAGATGTCTGGATCACACGAAGAACATAATGCTGAAAGCAGCATTGCTGCACCAGGAAGTGGTGCAAGGGACTGGACTAGGAAGGAACTAGTATCTGAATATCCTTATTTGAACCAAGCAATGATAGAGAGCCCAACTTTCCAAGCTCTGTATGGGCAATTTAGGGCAGCTGTGATGCATGTAGTGGACCATGCATTAGCAATGCAACCCAGATTACCAACCCCCAATGATGAAATTATGGACTCCAATAGGATTTCTAATCAACATCAACACGATGAAGTAATAGAAAAGGTGGGAAGGAATAGGTTACAACTCAAAAGAAGAATTTTATATAGGTGTAGGAAGCCTAGACATATCATAAAGAATTGTCCAACAAAGAATAAGGAAGAGAGAATCAAGAAGAGGCCTAACCAAATCCAGGAATAGAGACCTAGTAGTTCTAAAAAGGGAAAGTTTTTGGTACTACCAGTACAACCAATGACTAATACACCAAGGCAATGGCTATCCAGAAAAGGTAAAGAACCTTTTAGACCATATCAAGGGCTTAGAGCCTGTTACCAGTGTAGATAGGTAGGACATCTAGAAAGGGATTGTCTAGTTGGAAACATAATGGTAACCCAACCACCGAGGCAGAAACATCAAGGTCATCAAAGGAAACCATTTTCTAGTAGCACTCGAGGACGTGGACAGACGTCCCAGGAAAGGTTCTATGAAAAGAATCAGCCTGAGGCAGCAAATAAACTGTGAGATGAGACAGGTCTGATGAAATAGTATCATTCTGATATGTCATTCCATAATTTTATGTGCTAACTATAAGAAGATAGTTGTTATTGAGTTTCTTTTGACTAGTCGTATAAGGACACAAAGAAGATGAGAATTTACATTTTACTCAGTATTCCTTTAAATGCTTTATAATTTCTCTCATCTGTGTGAAAAAGGATGAGATATAGAAGTGATGCCTGAAGAAAATCCAGGAATGCTAGATCCTGTGTTTATAATGATATGAAAAGTGAGGAACATAATAGTAAATAAAGTGCGTACTACCTAATCTCAGTACTTGTATACCCTAGCCAGGTATATAATTATTGGAGATAAGGCGAGTATGGGACTCTTAGATTGTATTCTTTCTAATTACTCTGATCAAGTAGTCATTCTGAAACAATCTTGAGAGCATAAAGAAACTAGAAATATGGCATGGATATTTTTATCATATCCTAAGTACAAGAAAGAGGAATTTGAGATAATCCCAGATCAATCTGTGTATGAGGAAGTAGAAAATATAATCCCCATGATAAAGAAAATGAGGACAAGGGAGATGATCCTTGTTTGATAAATCTTGTAGGTATTAGTTCATCTTGGACTTTGGTTCCAAGATAAAGATATGTGTAACAAGTTATGTCCCAAGGTGGAAGGATGATGCGGATGTGATGTGTTTTGACACATGTGATGGATACCAAAGAAAGGAATTCTGATATCTGAGAAATACTAGGTGGTATGGAAGAGTAAAAGTATAACTCCTAATTAGATGATTTATGTTGGTTACCTGGAATTGCCAACTGTGAAATCAGTCTAATTACATAAAATAGTATGGACATCACATGTTAGAGGTTTATGATTTGCATAAACATAACATTGTCAAGGATGTACTAATTGAAGGAACAATTGTGAAATTATGGTAAAAAGCTTATTGAGTTAAAAATAATTCTAAAGACACCCCTAAGGTAAGTTCTTATTTGGTAAGTGACCTCTCCTTATGACAAAAATATGTACAATTAATAAGAAAGTTTAGTGTTGTGTCAGCAGATTGGATGACACACCAGATGCATGAAAAGTTTTGTAGTCACAAAGTGGGTGACAAAAAAATATAACTCTGGTCTTTCCTTAGAAGTGAAAATGCTAAAACTAAGTAAGGAGTATGGGAAACTCCCTAGAACCAAGAATCATGTCACATAAAGTTATAGATCGAGAAAAGTGATAAATCAATAAGGTTTGACACTAGAAATAAATAAGGTATGTATGATGTTTCTATGACTAAGAAAAACATTATCTGACACAGAGTTGACTCTACAGTGAATAATGAAAAGAAACAGTAGAATATGTGTCTTGTGTGACAAGTGCTATAATAACCTTGTATGGAAGGGCTTTGTATTGATCAAAGTTATATGGCATCTCCATGACATTAAGATGTTATGTGGAGACCTGATAATATAGTGAATGAATAATATTTGTCTCCCTTTAGCTGAGATTTTGGGGACGAAATCTTTGTTAGGGGTTTATAATTTGTAACATCCCTGACCTGGGTTAAGCCTTAACCCTAGATGTTTTACTTAATAAGGTTGATTATATGCTTGCTCTTATCTCTTGAAAAGTAATTAAGGCTCAAGAGGGACTTATATCTCAATTTCAATCCTTTCTGAATAATGTTGAAACAATATTTTACTTGTTTTGGACTAAAGTGTAATTTACCCAAGTTGAGGGGTTAATTTGCAAATGTTGCATGATAAAATGTTCCTCATATGATGAAGCATCATAGGAATGAGTATGATGCAGTGGTATGACTTTCACAAGCCTGATCACCAAGAAAGAGCTAGTTGAGGAATGTTTATGCATTAAAACCTAGTTTTGGTGTAATGTGCAATTTACCCAAAACCTAGTTTGGTGTAATGTGCAATTTACCTATTTTTTTTGGATATCAAAGAGATTGATGTGCCCATCCCTCCAATTTTCTTGCCAAGTTTTTGATGGCTGTAAATACTTGGTTCTGTAGTGATAAATTTGGCGTCACTATACAAAGAGAACTAGCCTGCTACGGTGACGATCTTGACAAAGGGATGATCTTGAAAGTGTGGATAACCCGGCTCCTGCTGTGATATTGGGGAACGCCCCAATTTTATGAGGGCACTTGTTAGAAAGTTGTTTAGTTGAGCGGGGGTGTATTCTGAGGAAAAGCACTAGCATGGCAAAAGTCTAATATCCTTGTTATTACCAAATTAATAGCATACGATCTTGTTGTCACATACGAATTGTTTATTGTCATGTTATAGTACAAAATATAGCATGGAGGGCTGCTGGCAGTTGATGCCTTCAGTATGTTCTGATTTTTGAGAAGGTAGTTCATAGCCGATTACTCAAATCTTTTTTCGTTCCTTTTTTCTTTTATGTATAGTCTTACAATGCAGACAAGGTCGGTGTTTGTTTGGGAAGGGAATAATTTTTCCAATTGATTGTAGTCGGCCCTGATATCAACACGATCGAAGATTAACATTGTCGAAGGTCCTTAGTTTCTGTGGTGTTTTAGTGTCTTGACAGAAAAAAGGGCTATGGTTTGCCGTTCACCAATATGCGATCTTGCACCATGTCTGCATCTATCCCGTTTCCAGGGATGGCAAATTAGTGGATATGGGTGACCCACGCCCATACCTGCATTACCCATTTTACCTTTGTCTTAAGATGGCTTTGGTGTTATTTCAGTACATATTTTTATTAAAGTGTGCTATTTTGGTTTTTTGTCCTTTTACACCCCGAAAAAATAAAAAAATAGGTACCCATATTTTTCCCAGTGTGAAACCCAATAATACATCCCAAACTAGACCCGCTCTATGAAAATTTACAAATGAAGATGTAGACATGAAAATCATGTTCGACTTGGCAACACAATGAATTGTGTGGGTAAACAGAAAGACGTGTGGGTTTTTTCAGGTGTGCGTCAGTCCCGCACTCAAAACCCTACCTAACTTGTAAGTTGTGCAGTTACTATTATGTGTAATTTTCACATGCCACTATATCAAAAGACAACGTATTATCCAATATATTATAATTTCTTGTAGGAATGTAGTTAAATGCTAATGTTTTGCATTGTTACTAAGACGCAATGATAGATATGTAAGGGTTTTGACATCGTGACATCTGATAGTATTGAAGAACAATTAAAAGTTTTCACACCTTAGACATGTATGAGTAAATAGCTTGTCCCGTTGTATTATTTTGTTTGGATATAATAAAAATTCTCTAAGAGCAACAATTTTGGAGGTACATAAAAAAAGTTCAAGTGGGATCTTGGATTTTTTTTGGGACACAAAAGTCTTTGGAGATTGTGCATATCATGATTAGAAGAGTCAATAGTTTGAGAAAATCAAGTAAACAGAGAAAAGATGTAGAGAGATTGAAGAGACATGGTAAAAAATGTAATTTATAGGGTATTGGTAGACATAGAAATATCGTAGACATTAAATATATTGAAGGAGGGCATTGTCAAGATTGAAAGGATGGGCAATATAATCATCGCTATCAAGGTTGTTTTTCAGGAATTTTTTAAAACATTATTAGCGTTCATGCCCCTAGTTGACCCTAGCGAGGAAACTAAGAGGTTTTACAATAACATGGATAAATTGATGCAATGATTATTGACATTGGAGATGAGTCATTATTGGGAGATCTTATAAGCTTACTTTCAAGAGTGGGCACGATTATAGCCAAATAGATCACATCCTTATAAGGCAGGTGGATCGTAAAGTAGCAAGGATTATAAAGTACTTCTAATAAAGAATCATCCAACATAGGTTGGTAGTTCTGCATATTAACATGAAGATCAACAAACATAAAGTATAACAAAGACCAAGATAATATGATCAAATGGTGGAATCGCAAAAAATTTCTTTTCTTTATATGATAAACTTATCAAGTAGGACACTTGAAATTTGGAGTCTTACGTTTACACTATGTGGCAAAACATGAGCTCACGTATGAAAAGGAATGATAAAGAGGTTTTGGGGGAGTCTAAAAGGTGAGTGTCTCCACATAATGAAACTTAGTGGTGGGATGATTAAAGACAAAACACTATTAAACTCATAAGGGAGACTTGTAGGAGCTTGTCCATATCTCAGACAACTTTTTAGAGATACAAGCAAGCAAAGAAACTAAAAAGGTCATTAAAGAGACAAGGTTCATACATTGTGAAGATATTTATAAGAAACTAGAAACAAGTGAAGGGGAAAAGATGTATATAAAATTGCGTGTATAGTAGAAAAGAAATGAAGATGACTTGAGTCCAATAAAATGTATCAAGGATGTAGATGGTAGTGGCATGCCTAAATCAACACATGAATAGTTTATAAAGTAAATATTTGAAATCTTTACAATTTGATCATAATATTATCCATAACAGAGCTGATTGAAAAAGAAGGATTCATGTAGCCAACCTCAACATGATGAGGATCGACCTCAACATGACGAGGACGACGTTCAACTGATGGCCATGAATGTAATTTGATGCTAAATATATAGTACCAATCTACAAATAGCATGTTTAACATAATTGGTAATCAATTACTGTATTTGTTACAATTTGTTAAACAACAACTTATACATTTTACTAAACAAAACATGTAATCATGAAACTTCTTTGTCAATTTTCATCTAATTTACAAATCAATCTTAAAAAATGAGTAAGAAGAGGTGCAAATACCCATCCAAAATGCTGAAAGATGTTGAGATCCTCGATTGGGGTGGAGTATGTTGACACAAAATTGAGATGTTGAGATCGTTCCGTAGCAGAAGTAGATAGGTGAGCTGACATTCTTGACCTTCTTATATTTTATTTTATAATTATTATGGTTATTATTGATGAATTTCCAGGCATCTATAAATACAAATCTTAACATCCACAACTCCTTAATATTCAATCCATGCTGGTTCTTCAATGGAAGGAACATATTCCCAAAGTAGTCAGCTGTAAAATGTCTCGTTTATGTTCGGGTTGTCCAAACAGACTCAAACAGTCGACACAGATCACCTAGACACAAATAGTCCTTTACATCCAGACTCTCAGTATGGGAAAATGGGCTGTGAAGTCGCAGTTTGCGTATTAGATGCTGCAAGAGGATTTTCCTACTTCACAACTTATTAATCTAGAATTCAATCCATGCTGGTTCTTCAATGGAAGGAACATATTCCCAATATCCCAGAACATATTAATTCTCATGTTGATGTTGTTGCTAATATACATTTCTTGTCCACTACTCACAACTATTATTCAGGAAAGCGGTATGCGGTGTACGGGCGACGAGGGTACTACATAGAGTATATGCGGTATGCGGGAGTATATACAGTAGTATATGTGGTTTTGGATTATTATATTTCAATAAACTAATTATATAGAAAATGACATATTGAGATCATAAATTAATTGTATAGAGTAGGCACGTATATACGTTTACATATAGACACATTAATATGCATGTATGTATGATGTATGATATGTTTATATATGGAATGCGTAATATATGAACAAATACTAAAATGTAATATGTGTAGGCTGTGTGTATAAATGTGAATAAATCAAAATGTATATATACATATACAAATATATGATTGTATATTTAGGTATATAATATATGTATGTATACATGTTAATATATCAAAAGGTATTCAAATAAATGTGCAAATGTTTGTGGAAATTTTTGTATGCATTACAATGTATACATATAAATCAATGACTACATATTCAAATTTAAATATATAATGAAATGTGTGTATGTGTATGCATGCATGTATGATATGAATGGACATAACTTGTGGGCTTTTCAAAAAGTAGAGTTTAATCGGCTGCTCAATCGGCCAAGCGGGAGTATATGCGGCCCATGACCGCTTAATTGACCGATTAGCGATATGCGGTGCGGTAGGGTGACTGAATAGGTATATGCGGGAGTATATGCGGTCGTGCAGACCAATTTCTCGAACAGTGCTCACAACTGTGTTTATCATTAGCGCCTCCAAGCCTAAAACAAATCATTTCTAACCCTAAATGTAACATTACTCATAATACTACTCATTGTTCTAATTTTTGTATGAATTTTGGATCCAGCATTAATGCAGGATAATCAAAGGAATTCATTCCCCTATCCAATAAAGTACAATGACAACCCACATCAATGAATGAACAAACCTCCTCAGAACGTGTCACGGCTCGTTCTGCATGATCTCGACATCTCCATCATTGCTATAGAGTGAGGCATCATGTTAGGCTAGTCAAACATGTGGGTAGCACAGTGATATGAGGCGTGGGTCAAAAAGATGCAATTTTAAATGATTAGAAGAAAAACGCACCCGAGCTTGACACTACGTGTTGCATGTAGACTTTCAGGTGCTCGTATAATTTGTATTAAAAAAGTTATTATTGCTTCCTTAATGTTAAAAAATAAAATTCAAAACAATATGATACTTAGGCAATTACTATGTTTAACATCATATACAATTGATTAAGTTTTGATTTAATTTTATATGAATTAGAAAAAATGGTCACCAACTACTGCATTACGTGATGTAAAATGGGAAGAATATTATAACTTCTATAATTAAAATACCACAAAACAACACTTGATTTGTTATATAGCATTATACATTCCTACTATACAAGTACTTGTAGTTGTTTACTGTCATAACAAAGAATGAAAATATACAATTGTTGTAATTAAAATGAAGTATTAACTCAATGCTAATTGGAAATATATCTTAGGTATATATGTATTATATGTACGTAAACATATTAACTTTAGTTAACAATCACCTATAAAATCTACTGATTAAACATCTCAGTATATGTTTGAGTGATTTTAAGTTGATGAAAAATTTCATCATCAAACTGGACTTAAACAAGCAGACCCGTGGGTGCCAGTAGCTTTTGAACCAACTTCACATGTTTACATCAAGTGTAATGCCTGCTTGCTGAACACATCGACTCTGTAACATACCAGATCTCAAACCTTACCCTAGAAGTTTAACCTTTTGGTCTTAGCCAAACAAGGTTGAGGTTAGAGTGATCCTAATAATCTAATGCTTGAATAATGTAATCTAATATGTCATATAATTCATTTGGTGATAATAAGATGATAAATAACTTAATTGGATGCATAATGATGTTAATGGGCCTCTTTTTTTTTGAGGCAAGGTAATGATATATTTAAGAAACACATACAACAAGCGAAGACCTGCTAATGTGAAGAGCCAACATAGAGTTTGTAGGGAAAAGTAAGTAAGCTGAAAGTAGACAGGGGGAGGCACCCCTTTAGACAAACCTCTTATAAAAAGTAAAGTTTTTGCATTCTAGATAATGTGATAAAAAGTGCAGTGCTTGTAAGAGATGAAGCATCACTAAGGTTGTTGAACAAGATTGACACCCGTCTCATCATCCACCATAGCTTTAAGATCACATAAGAAAGCTGCTTCAGATTCCGCAGCCTCTGATTCACCTTCATCCGAATGAGCTTGGGATTCATCTGCTATTTTTCCTGCAATTTGATAAAGATGTGAAGATCGGCATCAATATCAATCAAGATAGTTTTAACCAATTTTTTTCTGTTATTGAACAGCCTATTGTTTCTTTCCTTCCAAAGATTCCAGCAAATGGCTGTGAATAGATCGTTACTTTTGTGTTGCCTGTAAAGCCTAGTTGGGGGATTTGTATAGGGAAGATTGAATCCTGGAGAACAGGAAGGTAATTTCGCAAGTAGTTTGAAATGATTTTTTGAGAGAAAGGGCATTTTGAGAAGATGTGATTGGTTGAATCCTCGTTATGTTCACAAAGAACACATCTAAACGGTCCATGGAAGCCCTTTTTGATGATATCTCCTGTAGAAAGCTTGTTGTGGAGGAGAAGCCATATGAATATTTTATATTTGTGTGGCCATTTTTGTTTCCATAGCTTAGATGATGTTGGGGTGATACCTCTGTAAGAAAGAAAATTGTAAGCAAGTTTCACTGAATAATCTTTACCCCATTTCCAGGAGATGTCGTTTGAAGTGTTTTCTTCTAAAGAGATTGAGAGATTGCTGAGATCTTGTTGGCTTAAAACGGAGAGGATGCATCTTTTTAGGGAGTTAGATCTATTGCTGGTGATAAGAGGGAGGGCTTTATCAATTTTTAAGTGGATAAGTTTTTTAGGAATAGCCCATGATGGTTTGAGGTTAATAATTGATTTTTTGTTATACCAATAGTCTGACCAGAAAGAGATGTTCTTATGAGAGTGAGGTGGAGTAATAAGCAGCTGCTGAATAGTGTTGATATGTTTATTAATGTATTTCCATAGGGGGGAAGTAGATTTCCTTTTGATTTGATGCCAAGGAGGAGCTGAGTGGTAGTATTTTTGCATGATGAGATTTGTCCAGATTTTTTTTATATTTTGGGTGAGACAATCTATGATTTTGGTAATCAGACAAAGGGAGTGTGTTTCGATGTTTATAATCCCCCACCCGCCTTGGTCAAAGGGAGCAGAGATAGTTTTCCAATTAACCAGGTGGCAGTGTTGCCCCGATTTGTCATTTTTTTGGGCATTTTTCCAAAGAAATTTTCTCCGAATTTTGTCCAAGGTAAGTATGGTCTTAGAAGGCAAGGGAATGTAGCTTAAGAAATGGGTAGTTATAGGAGTGATGGTACTATTAAGTAAGGTAAGTCTGCCTGAGAGATTCAGGAAATTGTTTTCCCAGCTAGAGAGTTTAGAGTTAATTTTTGTAATGATGGGATTCCAAATGACATTTGCGATGTTGTATGGAGTGATGGGAAGGCCCAGGTACTTGATCAGGAAGTCTTCCAATTTGCATTTGAGAAAATTTTTTAGAGTCTCAAGGGTGGAATGTTGGAGGTTAACCCCGAAGATGGAAGATTTTTGGATATTAACTTTAAGGCCTGAGATATAGGAAAAAATGCCTATGATCCTGAAGATGTTTTGAACCGAGGATAAATCAGGAGAGGAAAATATGATGGTATCATCCGCAAATTGAATGATATTTTCCTTACAGTCCTCAGGAGTAGAGATGATATTGTTTTGAACACCCAGATGGATCATCCTGGAAAGGAGGGTGGTGAGGATGATGAAAAGGTAGGGAGAAAGGGGGTCACCTTGTCTAAGTCCGTTTGTATTATGAAAGTAGCCAAAAGGGACTCCGTTTATGATGGTAGAGAAGTGATTTGTGGAGATGCAAGCATGAATCCAGGAGATCCATTTATCAGGAAAGGCGAAACCTTTCAGAGTTTTAAGCAAGCAATTCCAGTTGACAAAATCAAAAGCTTTCTCAAAATCCAATTTGATAGCCAGAAGAGGAGTTTTGTTTTTATGGCAAAGATGGATAGTTTCATTGACCATTAAGAAGGCATCTTGGATACTTCTGTTTTTGAGGAAGGCTGATTGGTTTAGAGGGATGATGTCATTCATAAGGGGTTTGATTCTATTGGCTAAGGTTTTAGAAATGATTTTATATGAGGTGTTAATAAGACTAATGGGTCTGAAATGTGTGATTTGATCTGGTTTGGAAATTTTTTTGATCAGAGAGATAAAAGTTTTGTTTATGTATTTTATGATGTTTTGGGGATTTGGACTGGATTGAAAGGCGGAGAGAAGAGCAAGAAAATCATGCTTGAAGTGATTCCAATTAGCCAAGTAAAATTCCACATTGAGTCCATCAGGTCTAGGGGATTTATCTTTGCCAAGATCGGAGATAGCGGATTGTATTTCCTCTAAAGAGAAAGGTTTGATCAGGTCAAGGGAGTTTTTGATTTTATTTTGGCAAATGAAATGCCAAAGAAAGCTATTTAGACCAGCCAGATTGTGATTTGAGTTGAATTTTTTTTGGAAATGATTATTTATGTGCGTTTTGATGGTCTCTTTGTGGGATGTGATACGACCATTAATCAGAAGATGTGAAATAGAGTTGTTTCTGAAATTTTGATTGCATATTTTATGAAAGAATTTTGTATTTTTGTCACCTTCTTTGGCCCAAAGGATTTTGGCTCTTTGTCTCCATTTGGAATCTAATTTGTTATTAATGATGTCAAGATCAGATTTGATGGAAAGGATGTGAGCCGGATCTGAAGAAGGGTTTTTTTCAAGGATAAAAAGACGGTCCTCAAGGTTTTTTTTGTCATCCATCAGAGTCGAGGGATTTTGGATCAGCCAGTTTTTTATATGCTTTTTGATTTTTTTTGTATTGTTTAAAAGATGAAGGCCCAGGTTAGATGATTGTAAGCAAGCAAGATCCCAGGACTCACGGCAAGATGCGGTAAAACTTTCATTTTGAAGCCAGTTGTTTTCAAAATGAAAAGGCCGAGAACCCCAAGAGGAAGAGACTGTATCCAGGATTAGGGGAAAGTGGTCAGAGATGGTCTGTGAGCAATGTATATAGATGAGAGAGGATGTTTTTCCTCCCAAAGGTTGGAACATAAGAAGTGATCAAGTCGGGCAAATGTTTGGTTTCTAGACCAAGTGAATGAGGCATTTGAGGGAGCATGGTCGAAGAGAGAGAAGTTAGAAATCATCTGTTTGAATTTTTTGTCAGTAGTAGATAAGGGAGAGGGGGAAGGATTTGAGTTATGTCTGTCTGAGGTTTGGGTGAAAAGATTAAAGTCCCCACCCAAGACCCAGGGTAAATGGTGAAAATCTTTGAAGAGGCAGTTTAATTCCTCAAGAAAGAGGGTTTTGTCATGGCCTGGTTCCCCGTAGATACCGGAGAAAGACCAAAGGAAGTCATCAGAAAGATTTTTGAAATCAATAGTGATCGAAAAGTTTAGAATGGAAGAGTTTTGTAACAAGAGGACCTGGTTGTTGTAACCCACAATGATGCCACCTTTGAAGTTCTTTGGAGGAAGTTGAATCCAGTGAGCGATTCTATTTCCACCAATCGTTTTGAGGGCAAAAGGGGAGAGGTAGGCTTTTGTTTCTTGAATAGAAATAAGCTCTATTTTATTTTTGTAAATATGGGATCGGATTTTTTTTCTTCTTTGTAAGTTTGAAGCTCCACAGATGTTCCAAGTAGAGATTTTCATTAAGAAAGAAGACAAAGAGAAACCCAATGATAGAAAAGCAAGTCTAACCTCGTCTATTAGACCAACCCATGTATGATTCCAGATCATTAAGAAAAAACTGAGCATCATTTTCCTTTTCAAAGCTGAAACCAATCTTATTTGCGAAGGATGAAAAACTCTTTAAACTAGACCAAGAGGCTAGATCGTCTATAAATTCTGGTTTTTTTTTGACTTGATTTTTTAAGGATGGAGAAGTAGAAAAAGAAGATGCTGTAGAAGCTAAACAGATAGAGTTGGATGGAGTCTTACCTTTCTTGGCCCTGTTTGAGATACTTGATCCATTGTTGATGGAGAGCCCGGGCTGCAGGATCTTTTGGATGGAGCTTGTGTTGGAATTCTGGAGAGGGCTCTTCTGTTCCGCACTCTGCAAGGAGTTAACCTTGAAGTGTTAAGAAGAGTCTTGAAAAATAGAGGTATGATTTGTTTTATCAGGAGAGTGCCAGCTTTCCTTTGTGGAAGAAGGAGAAGGGCAAGGTTTTCTGATAGGCAGGATGTTTGATGTAGGTAGGGGGAGAATTGGAGAACGATTTCTCTTTTTATTTTGGAGAGGGTATGAGTTATCAGGAAGGGTTGGGTGATTTCTAGTCCAAACTTGACTTCTTTTCGGGGGGATCTGGTGAGTGAGGAGTGGTTAATGCCCTTGTAAGGACTGAACCAGGATGGCAGATGTGAAGAGAGATCAGAAAAAGCGGTACTATGTTTGGTGGGTTGTTCAACAGCAAGCTTTAGATGGTAAATCGATTCTCCAATTCTAATGTTAATAGAAGGAGGGAGGGAGATAGCAGCTTTAACAGAGAGGAGACAATAGGCTTTGATGTATTGAGTGAGATGAAGAGTTTCAGGACTGATGTATTGAAGTGTGGCCCCTAAAGAATGAGCTATTCCTCTGAAGATTTCTAGCTCCCACAGATGAGGAGGAAGGTTTGAGATGGCTACCCAATCAGAGCCACCCGCTGGGGCCGGAAATGAACCAGCTTCAGCTGACCATTTGGATAGGCGAGCCATAATGAAGCTGGATCAACAAGGAATGGTAAGAACTTGATTGAAAATATGGGTTATCTAAGTTCCTTCGGGGACAGAGTAGATAAGCTGGGTGGGCGAGAGGATTTTTGGTTTGAGGATGGTATGTCCAGGTAGAAGAAGAGCTAGATCTCTAGTGATGTCGAGAACATTAATAATGTTGTTGTCCAGGTTGTTCTCTATAGAGACAAGGATGCTTCTAAGGGAGAAGACTTTGAGAAGGCACATCGAATTTGCAGGAAGATCCATGACGATGGCATATTCCAGATGTGCAGGAGTCTTCATAGTTTGGGTGGTAGGAGGTTGGTTTTCTTTATGTGCTTTAGCTGGTGGGATCTTAAGCAAGGGGGAAGGCTTTTTAAAGAGGGGCTTGGAGGGGTTATTAGACGAGGGTTTTGAGGGGTAGGGTTTTGAAAAAGAAGGTAGCTTTGAGCTTTCAAAACTAGAGTTTGATGATGTTGCATGGTCTGGCAGGAGATTTTCAAGGCATGCAAAAGGATTGCTGGAAAGGCAATGGTTATGAGCAGGCATAGTGAGAGGTCTGTTGGCAGAAGGATGTCATTTTGGGACCACTGAACTGTATTGGGAAAGAGAGCGTTGTTTGGAGTGGGAGAACATGTGAGAGAGATGTGGATTTAGCTGTTGTCCGAATCTGTTTGGAGGAGATCGCTCCAAGCAGTGCCTTTTTATGTGCCCTATGCGACCACACCTGAAGCATGAAAGGCGAGAGAAACATCTGGAAGAGGAGTGGTTGTTTCTGAGGCAATGTTGGCAGAAGAGAGCTCGAAAGGGATTTTTTGGGGGGACCAATTTCCAGTTTAGGACGGTGGAGTTTCGCCCCAAGGAATCGTTGATGAGAAGGGATGATTTTGCTGTCCCCAGAACAGGAAAAGAAAGATTTAGTTGATCAAGGTCCATAGGAATGATGTCACTGTTCAGAGGAGGTTTTGGCACGAGGGTTTTGTAGAGAGATGTGAGTTTGATGTTGGGGACCTTTCTTTTATGCAAAGGAGAAGGAGAGGGAAAGAGTTTGTACCTTTCTGCAATAGAGCTGTTTGGTTGATGAAAAGCAGATGTGACCTCATCTTTGTAATCTTCCGACCCAGAAGAGATAGAGATGGGCAAAGACTTAGCACCCATAGGAGGTTGATGTTCTGCTCTGACAAAAAGTTGATCAGCTGAGGCTGAAGATGACGAACTATCCTGGTCGTACTTCTTGTAGAGAAAGGCGAGAGCAGATGGGGTTTGATGGTTGAAGTCTCTGACCCATGCCCGGAAGGTACGATCTGCGAAAGGTTGAAGGAACAGGGACCATTCTGGCTGAAGCTTGAGTTCCGATCGCATCTCAGTCCAGCCGTCAGTGATAAGAAGAAAGGGGGTTTTATTTCCTCAGATAGTGTCCACATGAGGGGACCATTTAACCGTAACCTGGAATGATCGGTGGCAAATGTTTATCATAAAAATGTCGGGAGAGATATCGTATCTGTGATAAATCCAAGCTCTGGGGAGCGGGATGGATGAAGAGAAATTTGGATCAGCCAGATGAAGCTCGAGGAAGGGGAAGCACGGGTTCATAGTGGTTATGGAAGAAGGGGTTTTAGGGGAGCTACCTGTTTTCAGGAGCTTGTGATTCAGGAGGGCACGACTGAAAGTCTTAACTTTGCCTGATTTGTGCATGCATTTCACTTTTGAGACTGTGGCGAGGATGAAGTTACCGCCGGATCTCATAATGAGAATAGATCGTTTGGTGAGGCTATTAAGAAGTCTAACTGGGAACACTAGAGTTTTTTTCGGAACAAGAAACCGTCAGAGTCTGGGGAAGGAGGGATAGTCGGCAAAGGGAATGAAGAGGTGTAATCAATGAGAAGTAGGTAGTGGAAGCCCATGACCAGAAGAGGAGCTGCGAAAGGGGATGTTGCAGTTAAACGAGGAGTTTCGGCAGTTGTTAATGGGCCTCTAATGGGCTAGATGATATAACCCATGTAAGAAAGCCTCAAATTAAATAATGGACTTCAAATTCGTAATCTACACATTAAAATAAGTTTACATGTCAATTTTCATTTAATTTGGACACTTTGAAATAATATGGTAAGTTAAGAGAGAGAAATTGCCTAAAAAGCGTAATTAATATATATATATATATATATATATATAATATAATTGATTCCAAAAGAGGAAAATAATGTTATATTCGTGATCTACATAATAAATATAGCCTTTGGGTAAATTTTATCCAATTTGGAGAAAGTTTGCTTAATAGGTAAAATCAGGAGAGAGAAAGTGTGTAGAACCTTCAAAATATTAATTAAATACTCAAACAACTCCAATATGTAAAATTGATAGCAAATTCGTATCTAACACATTAAATATCACTTGTGGGTCAAGTTTCATAAAATTTGGATAATTCTAAAGCCATTAATGAAGGAGGAAAGAGAAAATAGTATTTGATTTATTTGACACATTAAAGTTTCCAAAATGCAAAACTAAGTGCATAATCAGAATCTACATGCCTTAATTAACCTCTGTACAAAATTTTACCTAATTTGGGACTCGTTTGCACCCTCTTATGAGGAGAGAGAAAAGGGAAATGAATTTAATATCTCACTATATTTGATTTCAATTGGGAATCTTATTTGTTTTGTCACGCACATGTATGTTTGATCCACGTGATCTTGACCGTCTGATCTTGATCCAGCGGTCCGCGGGTTGTCTCCCAGCTCGTGATGGATTTGGAAACCAGCGCTGCTTGCTGTGTGTTTTTTGGGAATCGATTTCTCTCTATATACTTGATCATTCCATGAATTTTTTTCTCCTTTGTATTCATTGGGTTTAGTCGCACCCAAAGATCCCTTATTTACCTAGTTTTGTTGGGTTTCCTAAAAATTCCCAAACTTGGAGTACAAGCAACCCCAAGCCGTGCGCGCAGGGGTCTTAAAACCCTAACCCATCTATATATAATGCCCCTTCGGTCTTCGTATTTGCTTGTTTGACTTTCCTCCAGTTCCAATTGCTCGTATACTCACAACTTTGCATGCCGACAGATGGTTTTGGGTTAAGGTGGTGGGACACTCTGTTCTCCCTCCTCCGTGCATCTCCGGGCAAATTGAATCTTGCGGTGAGTTCGGTTCCATCTTTTCTTGCTTTCAGATGAATCAGTTTTGAGTTTTCTCTTGAATCATGGATTTGCCCAAACTTGGCCAAGCTAGAAGCTCACTGCTATAGCCATGGCGGGGCTCTACGAAGGGGATGAATCCCCCACTTGGTTTCCCGGTTCTACCCCTCTGTGCTTCTTCTTTTCTTCATTTTCTTGATGAGGGCGTTTTCGTATTTTCGACTGTTGGTTCCTTTGCTTAGGAGAGTCAAGGCCGAGGGTTAACACGGTGACTTGTCCAGCCCTGATTGGGCCAAGTCATGCGGGCCCGGCCTGCTCTTCCCTTTCTTTTAGTGGATTTTTTTCGCCTATGTGGCTTTATCAGATTTCTTGATTGGTCAGTTTTGTAAAATTGATAGCTAATTACCTGTTTGGCCAAAAATTACGAATAAATACTCGTTGGAATCAGAAAAACAATATCTAACTAATGGTACATGTTTTGATAACTAAATCTAAATATTAAAAATAGGTGTTTTTCAATGGATGTAATTAATGATGATTTAACTTGTATAATCCATAACTAATAATTTATAAGTCAGAAAAATACAATAAAATATGTTTCGAACTCAGGAAAATATAACCTAAAATATGGAATATTTTTGAAAACCTAAATCACTCATAATACAAAGGTTATTTTTAGGGTTTTGAAATAATTAATGGAAACCTAACCCTAATTCCACATATATGCATAATAGGTGCTTTGGATGCCTAGGCTTGGACCTAGATGTGACTTTGGATCATTTGACTCTGAAGTTGAGGTATGTTGCATCTTCGATTATTCATATTGAGCAATTATTCTGTCTTATGTATGTTTGCATCCCTTATTATTCCTTTGAGCAACTGACCTATGTTTCTCCTTTCTCTTGGTCCTATGGACAATAACCTATACACATTTCTCTGGTCTCTTGTTATATTGGTTCATGTGAACTACTTTGCTTTGTTATTGATCTTGTGATCATGGATATTATCTTGGAATCTTATCTTGTTGCCTTGGTGCAAGTTGGACTTTTGATATTATATGCCCACTGTGATGAGGAAGTTTGCTTATGAATTTTCCCACTATGATGTGGATGTTTATATGTTTGTGTAGTCCATTGTGTGATGGCAACCTTTGTATCATCTTCTGACTATACTTTTCTACTTGCCTCTACATTAAACATGCTATGTGATTCAGTAGCACTAGAGTAGTGTAATTGCATTGGTTTTGGGGTTATGTGCCCTTTATGCTTTTGGGATGGAGGTTATGTGCCCCATACCCGGGTTTCAGCTTTATGGGGGTTGGCCCAATTTCATATATATTGGGAGTTTGGTTATGTGCCATTCTCTATCAGGCTTCAGCTTTATGGGGGTTGTCCGCCATTGTTATTTATATTGTTCTAGGGCTATGCTTATCTCACATGCATGCAGGTTGATGATGATATGTGCTTTGTTTCCCACCATGGTAGTGGATGCTTATATTTATAGCACATTCTTTTTATGTTGATTTACGACAAGTATCTCCTTTAATGTGATTCTTTCTCTTGATACCCATTTGGGTGGTACTTATCTCTTGCATGGGAAGCCTTTTATTTTTGATGTCCCTTATTCTTTATAAATTGCTCAGTTTTCATTTTAGTATGCACATACCAACCTTTGCTGATGTTTCCTTTTATTTCTCTTTTACTGGGGTATGCTTCCAACCCTAGGTAGCAGACTTGGATGGCATGGCATGTTGACCTGGACTTAGTTTGTGATGATAAAGCTTGGAGACAATCTTGAGGTGGTTTAGATTTCCTCTACATGGATCCTATGATGTAAGTTTGTAACCCTTTGTTTCATAATTGAATATAGTCATGTTTTTATTCCGCTGCTATACTTTGGTCTTTTGATTACCATTATATAAAGATTTGAAAAATTTACACCCACTCCATCATGCCTTCTGAGTATGTTTGGACTGGAGGTTCTATTGTTCAAATTTTTAGTAGAGAAGTGGATTTCACTTCTTTACAACATGGTATCAGAGCCCATGGTAGTCGGAATTGACTATTTAAATTTTGTCTCCCTATAGAACCCTTGACTTTTCTAGATAGCTCTAAGTGAGATGTTGACCCTAGATTTGATCTATGATGATCTTTTAAGCAATAAGGTTTGGTTTGAGGTCAAGATTAGGTTATGAGGAAATATTCATATGGAAATATTATGACTTGGTTTTCGCTTTGATTTTGAGATCACCATTGTTTCATATCGTATGATTCTTTGAAGGAAAATATATTTTCAATTATATTACTATATGTACAAAAAATTTCTCAAATTTATCGATGTTTTCTTGAACTAAGTCACAATGAAGAGAAACTCTAGTTGAGTAGAATCTAACCCTAGTTTTGTGACTAGGAGTTTATATAATGGTGTAGTTGACCTACCTTATGACCTTTTGGATGTTCATGTAGGGTTTATAGATTAGAGACACAAGGACCTAAAACTCAGCCCTAGTTGGTAACAAGATAGTTGGATACATGAAAAACATAAATCTCTAAAAATGTTTTCAACTAAGAGATGAGGGTAGTTCTAAAAAGATGTTTAGTTTGACTTGTTAAATTGAACCCTTTTTAAGGGGTGGAGAGTAGTTAGTTGTTGATGTTTGATCTATTGATTTTGAGGACGAAATCCTTTTAAGGGGTGGAGTGTTGTAACATACCAGATCTCGAACCTTACCCTAGAAGTTTAACCTTTTGGTCTTAGCCAAACAAGGTTGAGGTTAGAGTGATCCTAATAATCTAATGCTTGAATAATGTAATCTAATATGTCATATAATTCATTTGGTGATAATAAGATGATAAATAACTTAATTGGATGCATAATGATGTTAATGGGCCTCTAATGGGCTAGATGATATAACCCATGTAAGAAAGCCTCAAATTAAATAATGGACTTCAAATTCGTAATCTACACATTAATTTAAGTTTACATGTCAACTTTCATTTAATTTGGACAAACTTGAAATAATATGGTAAGTTAAGAGAGAGAAATTGCCTAAAAAGTGTAATTAATATATATATATATATATATATATATATATATCATAATTGACTCCAAAAGAGGAAAATAATGTTATATTCATGATCTACATAATAAATATAGCCTTTGGGTAAATTTTCATCCAATTTGGAGAAAGTTTGCTTAAAAGGTAAAATCAGGAGAGAGAAAGTGTGTAGAACCTTCAAAATATTAATTATATACTAAAAAAACTCCAATATGTAAAAATGATAGCAAATTCATATCCAACACATTAAATATGACTTGTGGGTCAAGTTTCATAAAATTTGGATAATCCTAAAGCCATTAATGAAGGAGGAAAGAGAAAATAGTATTTGATTTATTTGACACTTTAAAAGTTTCCAAAAGGCAAAACTAAGTGCATAATCTGAATCTACATACGTTAATTAACCTCTGTGCAAAAGTTTACCGAATTTGGGACTCGTTTGCACCCTCTTATGAGGAGAGATAAAAGGGAAATGAATTTAATGTCTCACTATATTTGATTTCAATTGGGAATCTTATTTGTTTTGTCACGTGCATGTATGTTTGATCCACGTGATCTCAATCATCCGATCTTGATCCAGCGGTTCACGGGTTGTCTCCCAGCTCACGATGGATTTGGAAACCAGTGCTGCTTGCTGTGTGTTTTTCGAGAATCAATTTTTCTCTATATACTTGATCATTCCACGAATTTTTTTCTCCTATGTATTTGTTGGGTTTAGTCACACCCAAATATCTCTTATTTACCTAATTTTGTTGGGTTTCCTAAAAATGCCCAAACTTGGAGTTCAAGCAACCCCAAGTCGTACGCGCATGGGTCTTAAAACCCTAACCCATCTATATATAATGCCCCTTCGGTCTTCGTATTTGTTGTTTGACTTTCCTCCAGTTCCAATTGCTCGTGTACTCACAACTTTTCACGCCGACAGATGGTTTTGGGTTAAGGTGGTGTGGCACTCTATTCTCCCTCCTCCGTGCATCTCCGGGAAAATTGAATCTTGCGGTGAGTTCGGTTCCATCTTTTCTCGCTTTTGGATGACTCGGTTTTGAGTTTTCTCTTGAATCATGGATTCGCCCAAACTTGGCCAATCTAGCAGCTCACTGCTATAGCCATGGCGGGGCTCTATGAAGGGGATGAATCCCCCACTTGGTTTCCCGGTTCTACCCCTCCGTGCTTCTTCTTTTCTTCATTTTCTTGATGAGGGCGTTTTCATCTTTTCGACTATTGGTTCCTTTGCTTGGGCGAGTCAAGGCCGAGGGTTGATGCAGTGACTTGTCCAGCCCAGATTGGGCCAAGTCATGCGGGCCCGACCTGCTCTTCCCTTTCTTTTAGTGGATTTTTTTCGCCTATGTGGCTTTATCGGATTTCTTAATTTGTCAGTTTTGTAAAATTGATAACTAATTACCTTTTTGGCCAAAAATTACGAATAAATACTCGTTGGAATCAGAAAAATAATATCTAACTAATGGTACATGTTTTGATAACTAAATCTAAATAATAAAAATAGGTGTTTTTCAATGGATGTAATTAATGGTGATTTAACTTGTATAATTCATAACTAATAATTTATAAGTCAGAAAAATACAATAAAATATGTTTCGAACTCAGGAAAATATAACCTAAAATATGGAATAGTTTTGAGAAGCTAAATCACTCATAATAAAAAGGTGGTTTTTAGGATTTTGAAATAATTAATGGAAACCTAACCCTAATTCCACATATATGCATAATAGGTGCTTTGGATGCCTAGGCTTGGACCTAGATGTGACTTTGGATCATTTGACTCTGAAGTTGAGGTATGTTGCATCTCCAATTATTCATATTGAGAAATTCTTCTCTCTTATGTATGTTTGCATCCCCTATTATTCCTTTGAGCAACTGACCTATGTTTCTCCTTTCTCTTGGTCCTATGGACAATAACCTATACACATTGCTCTGATCTCTTGTGATATTGGTTCATGTGAACTACTTTGCTTTGTTATTGATCTTGTGGTCATGGATATTCTCTTGGAGTCTTATCTTCTTGCCTTGGTGCAAGTTGGACTTTTGATATTATATGCCCACTGTGATACGGAAGTTTGCTTATGAATTTGCCCACTATGATGTGGATGTTTATATGTTTGTGTTGTCCATTGTGTGATGGCAACCTTTGTATCATCTTTTGACTATACTTTTCTACTTACCTCTACATTAAACATGCTATGTGATTCAGTAGCACTAGAGTAGTGTAATTGCATTGGTTTTGGGGTTATGTGCCCTTTATGCTTTTGGGATGGAGGTTATGTGCCCCATACCTGGGTTTCAGCTTTATGGGGGTTGGCCCAATTTCATATATATTGGGATTTTGGTTATGTGCCATTCTCTATCAGGCTTCATCTTTATGGGGGTTGGCCACCATTGTTATTTATATTGTTCTAGGGCTATGCTTATCTCACATGCATGCAGGTTGATGATGATATGTGCTTTGTTTCCCACCATGGTAGTGGATGTTTATATTTATATCACATTCTTTTTATGTTGATTTACGACAAGTATCTCCTTTAATGTGATTCTTTCTCTTGATACCCATTTGGGTGGTACTTATCTGTTGCATGGGAAGCCTTTTATTTTTGATGTCCCTTATTCTTTATAAATTGCTCAATTTTCTTTTTTGTATGCACATACCAGCCTTTGCTGATGTTTCCTTTTATTTCTCTTTTGCTGGGGTATGCTTCCAACCCTAGGTAGCGGACCTGGATGGCATGGCCTATTGACCTGGACTTAGTTTGTGATGATAAAGCTTGGAGACAATCTTGAGGTGGTTTAGATTTCCTCTACATGGATCCTATGATGTAAGTTTGTAACCCTTTGTTTCATAATTGAATATAGTCATGTTTTTATTCCGCTGCTATACTTTGGTCTTTTGATTACCATTATATAAATATTTGAAAAAATTACACCCACTCGATAATTCCTTCTGAGTATGTTTGGACTGGAGGTTCTATTGTTCAAATTTTTAGTAGAGAAGTGGATTTCACTTCTTTACAACATGGTATCAGAGCCCATGGTAGTCAGAATCGACTATTTCAATTTTGTCTCCCTATAGAACCCTGGACTTTTCTAGATATCTCTAAGTGAGATGTTGACCCTAGATTTGATCTATGATGATCTTTTAAGCAATAAGGTTTGGTTTGAGGACAAGATTAGGTTATGAGGAAATATTCATATGGAAATATTGTGACATGGTTTTTGCCTTGATTTTGAGCTCACCATTATTTCATATCGTATGATTCTTCAAAGGAAAATATATTTTCAATTATATTTTATCGATGTTTTCTTGAACTAAGTCACAATGAAGAGAAACTCTAGTTGAGTAGAATCTAACCCTAGTTTTGTGACTAGGAGTTTATATAATGGTGTAGTTGACCTACCTTATGACCTTTTGGATGTTCATGTAGGGTTGATAGGTTAGAGACACAAGGACCTAAAACTCAACCCTAGATGGTAACAAGATAGTTGGATACATGAAAAACATAAATCTCTAAAAACTTTTTCAACTAAGAGATGAGGGTAGTTCTAAAAAGATGTTTAGTTTGACTTGTTAAGTTGAACCCTTTTTAAGGGGTGGAGAGTAGTTATTTGTTGATGTTTGATCTATTGATTTCGAGGATGAAATCCTTTTAAGGGGTGGAGTGTTGTAACATACCAGATCTCGAACCTTACCCTAGAATTTTAACCTTTTGGTCTTAGCCAAACAAGGTTGAGGTTAGAGTGATCCTAATAATCTAATGCATGAATAATGTAATTTAATATGTCATATAATTCATTTGGTGATAATAAGATGATAAATAACTTAATTGGATGCAGAATGATGTTAATGGGCCTCTAATGGGCTAGATGATATAACCCATGTAAGAAAGCCACAAATTAAATAATGGACTTCAAATTCGTAATCTACACATTAAAATAAGTTTACATGTCAATTTTTATTTAATTTGTACTACCTTGAAATAATATGGTAAGTTAAGAGAGAGAAATTGCCTAAAAAGTGTAATTAATATATATATATATATATATATATATATATATCATAATTGACTCCAACAGAAAAAAATAATGTTATATTCACGATCTACATAATAAATATAGCCTTTGGGTAAATTTTTATCCAATTTGGAGAAAGTTTGCTTAAAAGGTAAAATCAGGAGAGAGAAAGTGTGTAGAACCTTCAAAATATTAATTAAATACTCAAACAACTCCAATATGTAAAATTGATAGCAAATTCATATCCAACACATTAAATATGACTTGTGAGTCAAGTTTCATAAAATTTGGATAATCCTAAAGCCATTAATGAAGGAGGAAAGAGAAAATCGTATTTTATTTATTTGACACATTAAAAGTTTCCAAAAGGCAAGACTAAGTGCATAATCAGAATCTACATGCCTTAATTAACCTATGTGCAAAAATTTACCTAATTTGGGACTCTTTTGCACCCTCTTATGAGGAGAGAGAAAAGGGAAATGAATTTAATGTCTCACTATATTCGATTTCAATTGGGAATCTTATTTGTTTTGTCACACACATGTATGTTTGATCCACATGATCTCGACCATCTGATCTTGATCCAGCGGTCTGTTGGTTGTCTCCCAGCTCGCGATGGATTTGGAAACCAGCGCTGCTTGCTGTGTGTTTTTCGGGAATTGATTTCTCTCTATATACTTGATCATTCCACGAAATTTTTTCTCCTATGTATTCGTTGGGTTTAGTCACACCCAAAGTTCCCTTATTTACCTAGTTTTGTTGGGTTTCCTAAAAACACCCAAACTTGGAGTTCAAGCAACCCCAAGCCGTGCACGCAGGGGTCTTAAAACACTAACCCATCTATATATAATGCCCCTTCGGTCTTCGTATTTGCTTGTTTGACTTTCCTCCAGTTCCAATTGCTCGTGTACTCACAACTTTGCATGCCTATAGATGGTTTTGGGTTAAGGTGGTGCGGTGCTCTGTTCTCCCTCCTCTATGCATCTCTGGGAAAATTGAATCTTGCGGTGAGTTTGGTTCCATCTTTTCTCGCTTTCGGATGACTCAGTTTTGAGTTTTCTCTTGAATCATGGATTCGCCCAAACTTGGCCAAGCTAGAAGCTCGCTGCTATAGCCATGGCGGGGCTCTACAAAGGGGATGAATCCCCCACTTGGTTTTCCGGTTCTACCCCTCCGTGCTTCTTCTTTTCTTCATTTTCTTAATGAGGGCATTTTCATCTTTTCGACTATTGGTTCCTTTGCTTGGGAGAGTCAAGACTGAGGGTTGACGCGCTGACTTGTCCAGCCCCAATTGGGCCAAGTCATGTGGGCTTGGCCTGCTCTTCCCTTTCTTTTAGTAGATTTTTTCGCCTATGTAGCTTTATCATATTTCTTGATTGGTTGGTTTTGTAAAATTGATAACTAATTACCTGTTTGGCCAAAAATTACGAATAAATACTCGTTGGAATCAGAAAAACAATATCTAACTAATGGTGCATGTTTTGATAACTAAATCCAAATATTAAAAATAGGTGTTTTTCAATGGATGTAATTAATGATGATTTAACTTTTATAATTCATAACTAATAATTTATAAGTCAACAATAAAATATGTTTTGAACTCAGGAAAATATAACCTAAAATATGGAATAGTTTTCACAACCTAAATCACTCATAATAAAAAGGTGATTTTTAGAGTTTTGAAATAATTAATGGAAACCTAACCCTAATTCCACATATATGCATAATAGGTGCTTTGGATGCCTAGGCTTGGACCTAGATGTGACTTTGGATCATTTGACTCTGAAGTTGAGGTATGTTGCATCTCCGATTATTCATATTGAGCAATTCTTCTCTCTTATGTATGTTTGCATTCCCTATTATTCCTTTGAGCAACTGACCTATGTTTCTCCTTTCTCTTGGTCCTATGGACAATAACCTATACACATTGCTCTGATCTCTTATTATATTGGTTCATGTGAACTACTTTGCTTTGTTATTGATCTTGTGATCATGGATATTCTCTTGGAATCTTATCTTGTTGCCTTGGTGCAAGTTGGACTTTTGATATTATATGCCCACTGTGATGCGGAAGTTTGCTTATGAATTTACCCACTATGATGTGGATGTTTATATGTTTGTGTTGTCCATTGTGTGATGGGAACCTTTGTATCATCTTCTGACTATACTTTTCTACTTGCCTCTACATTAAACATGCTATGTGATTCAGTAGCACTAGAGTAGTGTAATTGCATTGGTTTTGGGGTTATGTGCCCTTTATGATTTTGGGATGGAGGTTATGTGCCCCATACACGAGTTTTAGCCTTATGGGGGTTGGCCCAATTTCATATATATTGGGATTTTGGTTATGTGCCATTCTCTATCAAGCTTCAGCTTTATGGGGGTTGGCCGCCATTATTATTTATATTGTTCTAGGGCTATGCTTATCTCACATGCATGCAGGTTGATGATGATATGTGCTTTGTTTCCCACCATGGTAGTGGATGTTTATATTTATAACACATTATTTTTATGTTGATTTATGGCAAGTATCTCCTTTAATGTGATTCTTTCTCTGGATACCCATTTGGGTGGTACTTATCTCTTTCATGGGAAGCCTTTTATTTTTGATGTCCCTTATTCTTTATAAATTGCTCAATTTTCTTTTTAGTATGCACATACCGGCCTTTTCTGATGTTTCCTTTTGTTTCTCTTTTGCTGGGGTATGCTTCCAACCCTAGGTAGCGGACCTGGATGGCATGGCATGTTGACCTGGACTTAGTTTGTGATGATAAAGCTTGGAGACAATCTTGAGGTGGTTTAGATTTCCTCTACATGGATCCTATGATGTAAGTTTGTAACCCTTTGTTTCATATCTGAATATAGTCATGTTTTTATTCTGCTACTATACTTTGGACTTTTGATTACCATTATATAAATATTTGAAAAATTTACACCCACTCCATCATGACTTCTGAGTATGTTTGGACTGGAGGTTCTATTGTTCAAATTTTTAGTAGAGATGTGGATTTCACTTCTTTACAGACTCCTTATGCCCTACAATCGTCATTACCGTAGTTCAATTTGATGAAATCAATTAGTGGGAAGTCACAACTGAGAGGGTGAGCCTAAATGTCAAGTAGGCATAACCCTGCACTACTAGAGAGGCAAAAGGAGATAATGAATATGGTGTTTGGTGTGTTGACTTTGACAAATGATGAGGATGAGAATTAGGAGCTAAAGGAAATGATCCGAAAACTCTTTGGAAGGCAACATCATGTTGTTAGAATAAGGAAGGTTCAAACCCATATCCTAATTGAATTTAGACTGAATAGAATTTGGACTTAGTACTTTATCAGTTGTAATAGGAGTTGAATCCAGGAAGAAAGAAGATGAATCCCTATGTGCAACTTGAATTACTATTTAGAGATTAAATAGAGTTGATTTAAATTTTCTAATTGTAACCACATACATGGAGGCCTATATGTAGAGGCCTTTAGGGAGGACATTGAGATCATCCCACAAGTAGTAGTTGGTGGTTGATGGCACACTGGGGGGAATCAATAGTGAATCTCTATCATGCATGAAAGAGGTCCAAAAACTTTCTATCAATGCAAAGTAGCAATCTATCCATTCAGGAGAGCACACATCTCTCAGTCAAAAACAAATTTGTAGTCCATAAAAAATGACAGTGATCAATCTATACAACAGAGGGCGCACATCACTTGGTGACACAATGGTGTATCAACAACAACACAGGTCCATCCGATTAGTAGAAGATGCACATTTGCTCTCTCAAATGAAGATAGTTCTAGTGGCACATCAGAGTTCTAGTTTGAGGTTCCAACTAGAACTAGTACCACGTGAAAGATTGAGGTAGGTGACCTCATAATGAGAAGAGGTAGCCTAATCAATGGTTGCAATGGTAAAAAAAAGGACACTTGCTTGTATCTAATCCCCTACAACGCTAATAGTGTCTAAAATGAAAAATTAAGTAGAAGATGTTGTACTCATTTGATTTGATTCTCTTTTTCTTATCTTTGTTCTCAAGTGGGGGAGATACCCAAATTTACGGGTAATGACATGTGAATAGTTAGAGTTGTAATATTAGTTACACATTACTTACTAGAAAATGATACCCTATGTTTGTTCTCTCTTCTAGTCTTGGGAAGAGTTCTCCATGTTTAATCTTACTCTTTAAGTTTTATAGATCATTGACACTTTTAACCTCAATCCTATAAAATAATATTAGAGTGAAGTTCAAAGGATGTAGTGGGAGTGACAATGGAGTCCTAAGATGGGAAGGTTCACATTGAAAAGAAGCATTTGTAAGAATAGACAAATGTCTGTGATGTAGGAACCTATGTGGAAGGGCCTAAAGACAACCTTTTGCAAACATGAAGACATACATCATGACATCTTTTGGTCAGACAAGATTTCTCCAAAGCCTTCTTCAAGACAACATGCATGAAAGATAGAAGAGAACTATAATGGTTTTTAGTTGTTACATCTAAAATGGAGGATCAAGCTACCAATGAGGAGTTACATCAACATGAGGAGCATAATAAGAGGGTTTCTAAGATTTTCTACAGAAGGTGAAACATGTTTTTCATACAAGATGGCTCAACTATAGTCATGAAGAGTTGGCAAAGTTCTAAGTGCATACATGGAGAGAGAAGTAGCACTAATAAGATTCTTTTTCTTAGTTTATAAGAACAACTAGAGTTAGGGATGGATTTCAAGAAGATGGATGCAAATGACAAGATGCTAACATGTTGTGGCAAATGATAACTTATTATAATCTACCACATGTGGGGATGGATTCCAAAATCTAATTTTGATGACCATTGAAAATAATGTCTCTACCATTGGTGGGAGAGAAGGATTGTTGGAATAATAAAGTAACCATATCTTAGTTAGATTTGAACTTAAGAGGATTTGAAATTAGTACTTCACAATCCTAATAGGAGTTGAATCCAAAAGGAAAGAAGACAAATTCCTATGTGTAACATGGAATAGTATTTAGAGTTGAACAAGGATTCCTAATTGCAACCACATGACATATAGGCCTATATATAGGTCTGTAGGAGAGGGCATTTAGACCATCCGACCTAAAAGTGTGATTCGACCAATTGTTTGCAATTGGTTCCTTCTATGGTAGAGGAGTCTAAAGAATAGGAACAAATGATGGAACTATCTTTTGGATGAAAGAGGCCCATCCACTTTTCCTTGAGGTAAAGCATAGGTTGAACATTTGTGGCACATTGGGGGCATCAACAACAAATCTCTCTTGTTGGTGAAAGAGGGACAAAGACTTTTTCTTAAGGTGAAGTAGTGCTTTATCTAGTTAGTGGGGGATGTACATCTCTTAGGTAGAGGTACATCAATGGTGTATCAATAATGTCAATAATTTGTCTAATTAGAAGAGGGTGCACATCAATTGGTGGTACACATGGATGGAAATTTGTCTCAACATGCCCATATCTGCCTAACCAAGTCAGTCCAATCAAATTATAGTAGGTATGGTGGGTCTTGATACATTAGTTGGCCACATATGGGGATCGATGGGTACAAATGCATTTTTATGAATGTACCCACCATACCCATTATGGACAACTAAGCACGTCATTTTTATATTATTAATATATTTTTCTTCTATTTCAATAGCCTCCAATAAAATTATTTGCACCTTCGATGTCCATATCAGTTGTGGTTACCCATCCCAACATATGCTGCATGTGAGAGGATGGCCATTAGCAATCGAAGCAGTGGGTGATGGGAACCTACAATAGGAATTGTAGTTGGGAAGTTACTATTCTCTACCAAATTGAACGCGCAACATTTAACATGGAAAAATCTCTTCAAGATGAGAAGAGAAAACCCATTGGGCAATATCGACCAATAAGAATTATGTAACCAAGATTACAACTCTCACTATCCAGAATAATTATCCCAAAATTTAGGTATCTCTTCCACCAAGACCAAATATAAGGAAAAATCATGCCTAATGTGTATAAAATCTTCTATCTTCTTAGATTGCACTATCCTTATAGGGGGTCAGACACACACATGTGTCCTTGCTTGTCACCACTGTAAGTACTAATTGGGAGTTGCCGACCTCATTTCTTCCCATGGTATTACAACAAACCATCCTCCCAGGAGTCAAGATGCTAGGTTTTGGTATGTTACAATATATGATCTTTGTGAGGTCTTATAAAAAAACCAAAATAATAAAATAAACTCAACCACAAAGATGAATTATATAGGAAATAATCACAATATGCACAAATTGTAACATCCCTAACCTGGGTTAAGCCTTAACCCTAGATGTTTTGATTAATAAGATTGATTATATGCTTGCTCTTATCTCTTGAAAAGTAATTAAGGCTCAAGAGGGACTTATATCTCAATTTCAATCCTTTCTGAATAATGTTGAAACAATGTTTTACTTGTTTTGGACTAAAGTGCAATTTACCCAAGTTGAGGGGTTAATTTGCAAATGCTTCGTGATAAAATGTTCCTCATATGATGAAGCATCATAGAAATGAGTATGATGCAGTGGTATGGCTTTCACAAGCCTGATCACCAAGAAAGAGCTAGTTGAGCAATGTTTATGCATTAAAACCTAGTTTTGGTGTAATGTGCAATTTACCAAAAACCTAGGGGTCAATATGAAAAATACCACTTCAAGAGGGTACCTCATGATTCTTGGCGTCATATAGAGAAAATAAAATGAGAGGGGCGCCTCATTTGAAACATTTTGGAAGAGAGAGAATCTTGATATTAAAATAATCAAGATTTAAGCATAATTTGAACTTTACTTCAATTTAATGCAAAAATAAATATATTGATTGGAGAGCCCTTCAACCAAAAGGTGAGGGATGATTTTGCGAAAGGTTTTACGAGCTTGTGCCATGCAAAGGCAACAAAAATATCCTAGTGAGTGGAGAGCCCACTCACATTAATAAAAGGAAAAGTAATATCCACTCAAATATGGATATTATTATTATATGAATTAAGGTGCTTAATTTCTTTTCCTTTAAATTCATGGATAATGAAGAGGTTTGCAAAGGGAAAGAGGATAGATTCGTGGGCAAGGAGTTGAGGGGGAGATGTGGCATCAATTTGAGAAATTAAAGGAATTAATTACTACTTTCTCTCTCATTGATTTTTCTTATATACATCCCATTTCTAAGCCAAATGAAAGGCTTTCTCGATCCTTTTTATTTCCTTGCTTTGTCTGTGGACAAAGTATCTTAGGAGCAACAGGAGGATGTGCCGCAACCTGTAGGTAAGCTCCCTATTCATCTTCAACCTTGATTTCATGGTGGAAATCGAAAATCAATGCTTGGTTTCTTCTTGTCTCCATGCAATCTTCAATCCTAGCCAATCCATTTCAGTCAAAAGCTTGAGGAACGAACCTTGTGGAGTGAGAAAGCTTCTTTTACCATTAGGAACGTGAAGTTGTAGCTTTGAAGCTTCATTGAAGGTGGGTTATATAATTTGAACCCTTGAATGTTATTATTGATTCCATATCTTCATCAATTGTTGATTCTTTCTTCATTTCTGAAATTTTAATGGGTTGATTGATGAAATCACCATGGAAATCACAATAAGTTTCGTGGGTTTGTAGCTTGAAGATGATGATTTCATCTCAAGCACACACCTCAATTAATATCCTAGGCAAATAGTTTCAAAAATTTGAGACCAATCGATTTCAATGGAATTGGTCAAACAGTTTCATCAAACCGTTTGAAACCAAACAGTTTTAAACCATTTGGAGTGGTTGACCATAGTTGACCATTTGGATAAATATGCTGATGTAATTGGATATTTATCCAATGGTTTTAATTGGTTTTATCTTAATGGTTTCAATTGTGAAATAATCCATCAAATGCAAACCCTAATCGGGTTGAGTGTTGAATCCTTAAGTAATTGAATCAATTTTTGGGTTGACATACCCAAACGGTCTCAAGACCATTTGGAGGTCACCGAAATGGTCTCAAGACCATTTGGAGGTCAACCCAATGGTATGAAGACCGTTTGGATGTTTGTGATTGAGCATGATTTTATGGTTGAAGATCTAGTGATTACATACTGATATACAATCAATGGCTCAATTGAGGATCAATTCAATGATGCAAACCCTAATTGAATTTCACAAATTTCCATGATGGGATGAGTCAAACGGTCTCAAGATCATTTGGAGGTCAACCAAACGACCTCAAGACCGTTTGAGGTTAGGTCATACCATGGGTTGATGGTAATTTAATAGTTTCAATTGAATTAGTTCCACAATGTCAACCATTGATGGTTCCTCGATTTCAAAACCCTAATTGATGGTTTCTTGATTATAAACCCTAGTTCAATTGGGTTCAAAACCCTAATTGATGGCTCAATTGAAGGATGACATCATTATCTCAATTGAAGTATGGTGCATAGGTTCAATTGATGAGTGGTTACATGGATTCAATTGATGAGGGAATTAATCGTGGAAACCTTATGTCAATTTGAGTGGTTGAGACCATTTTTGGTCCAATCGGTCTTGAGGAGGTTTGGACCAAACGGTCTCAAGACCGTTTGAGTCCAAATGGTCTCAAGACCGTTTGGGACCAAACGATCCCAAACCGATTGAGACTCAATCGATCTCATGAACGTTTTGGTTAAACGGTTTCAAGCACAAAATTTCTAAACGGTTTCAAACCGTTAGACAAAGACCGTTTGGAGGTGTAAACGGTCTTAGACCGTTTGGAGGTCATTCAAGCAAGACCGTTTGAGGTCTGGTTGGTCAAGACCGTTTGGGGTCTAAGTGACCAAGACCGTGTAGGAAAGTAATTAACCAAAACCGTTTGAACACTTAAGGTGATTAAAGGTCAATTGTTTAATTGATCATTAAATGATGTAAATCAAGGGTGATTACATTAATTAGACCCTTAATAAGACAGGGTGATTAGTACCTTTTGAATGATTAATCTTTAATGCTTATGGAAGTAATGACATAATACACTGTGTCAACCCTTCATTCAAGTTGAGTTGACCTAATCTAATCAAGTTTGAAGTAAGTATCATCCTATAGAGGATGAGAGAGAGAGAGAGGAATTCCAACATGAATGATAATCATGTAGTGGTTAAGCCTAAACACTTTCAACATGAATAAAATGTGTAATTAGGGTATGATCCTTGATAAAGAGACCTTGAAACCCTAATTAAGAAGGTTGATGGGCCCTAACCCTAATTGAGGGCAATGTTAGGTGAAACCCTAATCTAGGGTAACAATGAAACCCTAATTTCGGGAAAAGCCGTAATAAACCCTAATCAATGGTAATGTCACATGAAACCCTAATATAGTAATGTGATGAGATATTCTAATCCAGGGTGATGCGATGAAATGCTATCTGAAACCCTACCCTAATATAGAGTGAAGATATGTGAAATCCTAATGTAGGATGATGTTATGTAAACCCTAATTGATAAAGATGGGAAATCCTATTCCTAATAATGGAATAGTGACTAATTTACTAATAAGTGAAACATCTAAAGGGATTGGTAATGGATAACATTATATCAATAATGCCTTAACTCAAAGATGAGTCCACATCATTGGTAATGGTTGCATATTCCAAATAAGTGACTTATGCCCAATACATTACATGATAAAATGATGAACTGATGTATAAAGTATTAGGATGGGAAATACCCTAATACAAGATAAGTTGATGAACTCAAGTAAGATAAAGGTGATGAGGGAAGTGGTACATCAACATATGATAGATATCACATCTAGCACCTCAAGATTGATACACCTTGATGTATCCTAAATCCAATATATTTGGATGAGTAGCACATGAAGTATGTCATGTCAATTGTTACATTATGAACTAATGCACTTTGATAAGTATAGGCTAATATGCTTTATGAAAAGGTTAAGCCAAATCAATAAAGTATGATGTAATCATATTCTGGCAAAGTTAAGAGTGGAACTTATATCTTGTGATGATAATTCATTTAATGATAAGTGATGAGAATAAATAAGTATGATTAAATACTTATGTTATCAATGTTGGCCCCTAAATTTATGGAGAAATGATTTAGGGATTGATCATTAAAAATATGATCTTGAGAACCTAAATGGTTAATTATGAAAAACCCTAATGGAGGGTGATGATATGTAAGATAAATCCTAACCCTAAAATAAGGGGATAGTGATACTACTCTTACATTTCATAGTGATGATATGTAATTGATATAACTATTATTATGTAATGATCATACAGGTGGTCATGAGATGATGAGCATAGCCATGTATGAGCTATGAATGTGTTAATTATTTAAATGCTTTATGGGCCTTCTGAGCCATTATATGTATTGTTGCCTAGTAAGAGGTAACAAGAGATTAATAGGCTTTGATAACCATGTGGAATGCTTGTGCAACAAGTATCGTGTTTACCTTGGTCAGATGACCTGAAGGTATTAGTTACCTAACAAGTGGTAACAGTGATTAGTGATGAACTGAGGGTATGAATACCCATATTTGATAAGTATGATAATGATGTTGTTGTGAGATATGAACTTTCAAGTGATGAGATAAGGGATTAAGATCCCAATGTATTATAAGTTCTGGTAAAGCAATTGATAAGAGCTTACATGTTCCTTTGTAGCATTTGTCATAATAATTTCTGTTTGAGGACTTGTCTGATGATAAAAGAATATGCTAATGTACTTAATTAATCAAGTGAAATCATATCATGTAGAGCCCTGGCCATATAACCATCAATGTCAGAACTTACTGGATGGTGAAACGGGTTGCTCTGCGGCATACCCTGGAATGCATAATTTTGAATATGTGGGGGATGATGGGAGAAAATATCCTTACACCCTAATGAAGGAATTGATGAAAGATAAGCATTAAATCTCTCAATCCTTCATTATATATGTCAGGGAGGATGTATCACTAATCCCCCAAAACTGGGATGGATGTATCACGAATCTCCCAATATTATTAATGTCAGATCGATGTTAGATTATTATAAAGTCTCTTGATTGCGAAGAGAGTACAACACACCACTATAACTCTATAGTGAAGTTACCAGTATATCCTGGAAAGCTATTTAGCAGAGACACAAGATGTCCTATATGGAATCTCGTACTGACCGAGATAAAGGAGGTCATGGTAGCCGACTCTACCCTTGACCTTGTATGGCATCGATTTCGACTTTGTAGTGGTCGGTTGGAGTATGAGAGGTATACCTCATCTCCTTAGGGCATAAGTGTGGTTGTAAAATGTAATCATCAATATAGCATGTTTGCTTAAGGACTGAATACGAAAATCATTGGCTGATGTTACATTTCTTTTATGCATCTTGAGTTGATAGATGATATATTTATGATTCCTTACATTTCTTGCAAAGTAGATAGATGACATATAATTCTATCATGAGTAGATACAATGTTTTCTTTAAGAAAGGAGATTATCATATTCTGTGCTTATAATGACTAATACTACTGTTAATATAAAAGAATTCCTGCTCAGTTTTATTTTTCTAATCTGCAATAATAATATTTTTGGCAGAGTGTTATATCTCTCACTGGGGAAATTTACAATTGTCTCACCCCCATGGGATCCAACTTTTTAGGTAAACAAAGAAGAAGAAGAAGCAGGAACCCTATAGCAAGGGAAGAGCAGTAGCAACACCAGGGATAACAGTGATAACTCAGGTGGAGGCACTGACTGTCAAGTTTTGTATAGAAAGTTCTATGTGTCATCTCTGTACTCTCAGGTCCTTAGAGTCAGTAGATAGTGCTTTTATCTTCAGTCTGAGATTTTGGCTTGAACGCCTTGAGGATTTTATGTTTCTTATGTATAGTTTGGCAAGGAAACCATTGTATGTAAACCTCAAGAAGGGATGGTACATGGAATGTACTTGTGAACTAGAATGCAATGGAATTACTTTGGTTCTTTTTGAAAGAGTTTCCCTTTGTTGGATCTCTTGTAAAAAGGTTTTAATTTTTAGTGATTTTCAGTAACTCCGTTGATAATGATCGCTTTCGATTAAGTAAATCATGTTTTTATGAGTTGGTTGCCATACAAATAGTCTCAAAATGCAAACCATATACATCAATAACCAATCTTTGAGGAAAAATAGATAAAGGTAGTAAAACATATAAAAATCATATAACAAAAATGATCATAAAAAGAGATGAAAATATAGTCTTAGGTAGAAGTGCCCTACCTAGTACATGTCAAGCTCACGTAATAGAAAGTGTAGGATAATCTAGACCAAGATCTAGTTTATATACCTTAGGATCATAGTCTTCATGCTCTTTCTCATTCTTGGGAGTAGGGAGAGATAAGGAGGATTCTATGGAACCACCTCACAAGGACCCTTAAAGTCATAATGTTACAACCATACCTCACTTTACTAGTTGTTTGAGGGTTTAAGATAATTCTTATGTCAATTACACCATTATTAATACTTTGCATTATTCATTGGTTGGTTTATATTTTATTATGAGCTTAAACTTGTTCTTTTATAAGTTTAAAATCATAATTTGAGCATAATGTGAGATTTGAACCTTAACTAATATACTAATAACCCACACATGTATGTAAGACTAGCATTATAGTCATTTGAGGAATTAATCAATAAAAAGTTAATATCTAAGATTTTTCAAACTTTTACTTTATCATGCAGGGAATTCAATTATGATTCAATGCAAAGAATGAACCAAAGTAGAGTTAAAATGAGAGAGTTGTGGTATTTTTAGTAATCACGTAGAATTACCTTAGGTTGAAAACCAAGTGGCCATCAACCAACAATCAACATACTCATGGAGCAAGCCAATGGGACACATTCCAATGTGCCCACAAACTGATGGAAATTTGTTGTGGTTTCTGTCAAGCGCAACCAATCATGAAAAAGGTCATAACTTTTGATATACTTAACAGAGCTTAAAAAATTTATTTTGTTGGAATTGTATTTCAATCATCTATGTAAGGAGATCCTTCACCAACTAGAAAAGATGAACATGAAGGCAATTTCTAAAGCAATATTTTAGAAAGAATGTGAAGTACAAGGTGAACCAAAGACCTAGACATAGATTAAACACTGTGAGTTTCTCTTAAACCATGAATTTCTTATTTATTTCTCTTTCATTTACTCATAGTTTGTTGTAGGAATCATTGAAGGTTCTCTTTAACCTCTTCTCTCTATAATTTTCTCTAGTATTCACTATTTGGAGACATAGACATAACGCTAGACTGTTTGATGATGGTTTTGGAGCTTTTAACTTGAAATCAAGTTGAGTAGGTCAAAATATAGGCATACCAAACCTACATTCAAGATAAGTAAGCTAGGACCAGACCTAGGTGAGTGGAAAACCACCCTTTAACCTTAATTTTACAAAAACTAAGCCAAAAATCAAAAGGAAAATGTACTATCTTGTATGATGATTATTTTTTTCAATTTATTGGGCCAAAACATGAGATTTGAGTGGTGTTATTGAATGGCTTAGCATATGTGCAATGTGTTATAGATGTATTCAACCCTACAATATTTAACTATAAAATTATGGTGAACCTTAATATTAGACTAGACTCCAGAGCCTCGATCTTTCCCTAATCTCTACAATAATGAATCTTGGTATCCTAGTTGATAGTCATTGATATTTATTTGCCTAAGTAGTTAAATGAATGGTTCATTCTAGTATTTGTCAATATTCTCAATTTATAAGTTCAAGTAGTTTTCCTTATTGATGCCAATGATTTAGAATAAGTTTAGTATTTAGAGAAATGAAATATAAACCTTAAGTACAAAATTACCTGAGAATAACACAATAGTAAGTCTATCAATGGAAGTAAAGAACAAACTAGATACCAAATGCACTGAACATCGTAGAATCCATCATGGAGGTCTACACTATAAAGGAGGAAATATCCTATCAATTAGAAGAGTCTAGTATGAGGTATATGGAGCATACTATAGAGGTATAGGGGATGTGACTTATGAGCATGATATTCTTAAATACCTAATATTGACTAGATATTATGGTGGCACCCAATACATTTTAGATGGATCAGATACTGCTCACTAGGTCAGCCCTTTAGGAACTGCTGATGCAGGTAGATAAGCTAAATGTTTTGACTCCCTTCCTAAGTACCTAGATTTAGAGGAGTAGTCTAGTTTATCTGGCCAGCTGCTAGCCACTGAGGCCAGATGTGGCAAGCCCCATTGTAGACAAGGGAGTTATTTTAGTAGACTTAGAGTCCCAGGTCTACTCTAAGTCTTATATAGTGAGATCATCTTTGATACTTCTTAATGACGTGGTACACTTTATGTGGGTTCAAAACATAATAAAAGGAATAAAATAAATTAAGGAATTTATTTTGTCTACCCATTATAATTATCATAAGAATTTCTACCATGTTATATACTTTATAGATTTCAAATTTCATGCTTATATTCTTTTATTTTTGATTTTATTAACAATATACATAAAAAACTATCATGGTTTCTTGATTACTTTCCATGCACTGAGCCAGTAGCTCACACATTCTACTCAAACATTTTTTAGGAATGGGTCTAGCTCAACAGGAGAAGTTACAAGCTAGATTTCATCAATGGCAGATAAAACGAAGTCCTTAGAGGAATATTTAGTATAGTTATATGGTCTCTTATCCTTCCTATGGCCTTTGGAATGTGAGAGTGAGGATTAAGAAAAATTTTGTAATGAGTTGTATTTTGTGTATATTATAGTCAGAACTCTTTTCTTTCAGTTGATTATGATTCAAGAGTAAAACTCAATTGTGCACTCATGATGTTTATGCTTAAATCAAACATTATTTGATAAGTTCACATGATCTTTAATTAGTTCTATTAATTTTTAGAAAGAAAAAGGTTTATTTTAGTTAGTGATCAAAAGTGGATGGTTTGTCTAATCCCTAATTGATGGGATTAAACCATGGTTAGTGGGTTTGGGTCATGCCATGTCACCACCACCACCACTATCCACACCAATTTTCTTATTACCATCCTCTCAGACACAACCATGTCAACATCCATGCCAACAATTATCATGCACATGAGAGTCATGTCCTGGTCACCTTGCATGGGATTGTGCCTATGTTTATAATGGATTGAATTGTGTATAGGCGGGCATGGATGTGTTCCAATCAAATTCAACTAACTCAAGAGGAAGGCATTACGCAAAAAATAAGGACTTGGAGAAGTTTGGTATTGAAAGAGGAGAGATATGTGGTGGGGGTACGGATGTGGCAACATCAGATGTAGTAGATGAGGAGATAGAGGGTGCAAAGTGGGAACTAGGTAGAATTTGGTGTATGCATAGGTAGCATAGTCAATGAAGTACAATGACAGATGGTATGTGGGATAGGGATGTGGAGAGGAGATTATCATGTAGGACATTTGGAGGTATTCATGATGGACATGGACTAGACGGTGATAGGAATTCTCATACATCATGTACCCCATGATTTTCTCATTGGATAAAAAAACGAGTCCCCAAGTGAAGGTGTAGGGAAGGCAGAGGATTAGGTAGAAGGATGAGTAAGCTAGGTTGGTGGGGGTACACAAGAGGAGGAAGCACCTGTGTTCGGGTTGTAGGTCTTCACATTGACCAGGAACTTCTCAGTGGAGGTTATGACGATCAAAATACCTCTTGTATCTGACTGATACTATAGGTTAGTGAAGAGATTTTGGCTAGTAAAATTTTGAAACATTCAACATATAAGTTTAGAATAGGGCCGATAATCACCATGGGTATTTTCCTTAAATTAAAAGAAGGTCGTATGATGAAGGATATACCTAGCCCATTTAACCATTTAACATATAATACATGATCAAGGATGCATTCTCTCCGTATTCTTTTGATTGTTCTTTAGATGGATATTTGCATTGAAAATGAAAGCGAAAATTCTAGCTTGAGGTAGGAGGCCTTTGGAGGTGAGGGTGGATCTCTTAGTATATTCATACATTAGTTTCTTGATTGCTATGTGGATATCATGGATATTGTGCATAGGGTCATATTGGCTGTAGAGGTTATCCGAGTCACGGAGATCAACACCTTTCTCATAATTTGCATACCAAGAATCCATAGAGTCTAAGAAATTAAAATAGTGGGTGAGACTCTTTTTAGAAACCTTGAAATAATGTCCCAGAATCATGTCCTTCATAATTATAGTTTCACCAACATGGGAAGATCAAAGGTATATTTATAAGATAGGTTTACATAAAAGTCACCAACAACTTGTTTGCTCGAGTTAGAGTTGATATAGTCATAAGACATAGTTATAAAACTTGGTGTCTTGGTATTCTCTAAAGGAAAACAATTTTTTGAAAAAGAAAAGATTGTACCTACTGACGGCTTCATGGATGCACTGCAAGATATAAAAGGATACAATTCTATTGATTGGGGAGGAGGATTCCCTACAATTTCATCCCTAGGGTTAGATGAATTCGTCCTCTTGTGATTGATAAACACATTGTGAAGAAACAACAACCACAAATAAATTAGGGAAGGAATGGGAGAAAGAGAACCAGAGGATGAGAGGGACATAGCTCAGGGTTAGGATTCAAGATGGATGAAGGGTAGGAGATGTAAGAAAATAAAGGGTGTTGGTAGAAAAATAACTAGTTGATAGGGTTCACTTTTGATCCACGTACCCTACTAATAGTCATGCAACAATGTCTTCAACCAAGATGGGTTCTCAAGAAACTAGGACGATGCATGTTTAGGACATCTCCTATGTATATTTTTGGTTGAGACATGTTCAGTTAAATCTCAACTGATGAAAAGTTTTGTGGATAAACCACATTTTCGTAAGAGCTTGATCTAAATGCCTATGAAAACTGTCAATGTGGGTCTAACATGTAAATTGAATATTTAGGCACAATAAATCCATCACAATTCATTTTCAAGCATTAAATCAATGAAAGTAAAATCTTTGGTGATTTGATACAAAAACCATGTAAAAGAGCATCTAATCTAGGCTATAAAAACAATTTGTTGATAGGAAATTTAAACATGATAGGCACAAATTAAGACAACCCTATCTAGGAGACATGCAAGTAATATTAGTGGCAAGTATAAGCAATTTGAATCTAATAAAATTGAATTGCTCCCTAACAAGAGGTTTTCTGAAAAATATCCGCTAATTGATTTTTAGTGTGCACGTGTGATAGTGATATCTTTATTGGCAATTTGGTCACAGATGAAACAATGATGTACCTCTAAATGCTTAGATCTACCATGCAATATATAATGCAAGATAAATTTATTGAAAGGAGAGGCATCAAAAAGTATGTCAAAGTCTTGTAGTATTTGCTTCATTTGCAGGACTAGGCACAACAACCATTTGTGGCTATATATTTAGCCTTGTAGTTGATAATTCCATGGTATTTTGTTTCTTGGATAACCAACACTCTAAACACAATTTGACAAGAAAGCAATTGCCACCTGTGCACTTTCTATCAATCAGTCACCGAATATGATCCACATCACACAAGCTTCTAGAGTAAAGACCCTTGACTTTGGATACCACACACCAAAATTTGGGGTTTTGCAAAAGTATATCAAAACCCTCTTGATTGCTCTAAGATGAAATTTCTAGTATTAGATTGAAATATATCACACAAGCCAACACGAAACTTAGTATCATGTCTAGAGGTAGTAAGATACATAAAACTACCAACCATTCATCTATAGAGCTTCTCAATCACCTTTTCACCTTGCTCATCCTTATCATGCTTGGCAATGTTCAACATGGGAGTATCAACATGTTTCTAGTTATTCATTATGATGCTCTTAATGAGCTCCTTTTTGTATTTTTTGGTTAACAAAATTACCATCCTTTGTGTTTTTGAATTGAATTAATAGGAAGAATGTGAGATATATCATCATGATCACTTTGGAATTCACTGTGTATGAGAGAAGTAACTGTGTGCAAAGACCAATATTTGTAGAACCAAAGATAATATCATCAACATAAGTTTGAATTACAATTTTTTAGAAGTGTGTTTCAATAAGAGAGTACAATTTAATTTACCCATGAAATATACTTTATCAAATAAAAGGTCTATGGCTTCTCATGTCAAGCTCTAGGGGCTTGTTGAAGACCATAAAGAGCCTTATGTCATAGATACATGGTCCATATGCTCGTCATTTTCAAAGTCAATAGGTTCAGACACAAAGACTTCCTCCTCTATATCTCCATTAAAAAATCATTTTTAACATCCATTTTGAGATATTAAGAAATCCTTATGACTAGAAAAGGCTATTTGCATTCTAATAGATTCTAATATAGAAATAAGAAGATAAGTTTCATTAAAAGCAATACCTTCCTACTAGTTTTATCCTTAAGCTAATAACCTAGCTTTATTCTTTACCATGTGTCCTTGCTCATAACGCTTATTCAAGTAGACCCATTTGGTTCCAATAATCTTACTATCTTTTGGTGTTGGGATTAAGGGTGCACACTTTGTTCTTTTCAAATTGCTCCAACTCTTTTTGCATGGCTAGGATCCAATCACCATTCCCCGAGCTTCTTTGACATTCTTTAGCTTTAATTGATATATGAAGACATTATATACTAGGTTTTTGTAACCATCTGGTGCCTTCACTCTTTAAAGTGGATCACCTATGATGATATCCTTAGCTACCGAAGCAGGGGATATGTCCTTCTTTTCTTCATCATGTGAATTAGGATGTTGTTCATCTTGAATCACCTCTCTACATTTATCATTATTGTTGATAGATGCCTTTTTAGTTGTATAATTACCTCAACTAGCATATAATCACAAACAACATCCTCCTCCAAGGAGATGTTTGTCTCAATAAATTTGACATTTATGGATTCTTCAACTTTAGATAATTCTTTACCATAAACATGATAAACTCTATTAGTAGAACTATAAGCAAGGAAGAATGATTCATAAGATTTTTTGTCAAATTTATCAAGAAATTACTTTCCATTCAAAACAAAACAAGGGCATCCAAAAACATGGTGGAAATTCATGTAGGGAGTTCTACCATGCCACAAATGATAAGAAATTTTCTTAATAGAAGGGTGAGTGAGAAGTTACTTTTTCACAAAACAAAAGGTGAAGATAGCTTAGGACCAAAAAGTTTTTGGAGTATCATATTCCAAAAGCACGGTTCTAGACACCTCTTGCAAAGATAGATTCTTTCTTTTAACAGACCCATTTTCCGAATGAGTATGAGGAGAATAAAATTTGGGCATGTAACTACATTCATAAAAAATGATTTAAGGAAATCATTTTCAAATTCTCTCCAGTAAATATTGATAGAGATGATACACTAAGAAGCTTCATTATCAATCAATTTATAAAATGATGTGAAAACTTTTAGTGAATCACTATTATAAATAAAAAAGAAAGTTCAAGTAAAGAAGGATAAATCATCAACAATAGCCAAGTGATACTTTTCTATCTCTAGTGTTTGTGTGCACGTTGCCCCAAATATATAAATGTGAGCTCTTTTAGTACTAAGGACTCATTATATTTAAAGGAAGATTTGGTTTTGTTTCCTTGGGTACAAGGTTTGTATCACTCACACTCTCCAAAGTCCAATTTATGAAGCCACTTTATGAAACCCTTTAATTCTGAAAATTTCAATTTATGTATGTTTACATGACCAAGTATATATTACCATAATGAGATATCACTTTTATCCACAATGAGGAATCTATCAACAATAGGCCTAAGAGATCTAAGAACAATAGTATAAAGATTACAAATCCTATTTTCCTTATAAATTTCTTTACAAGTGAGGGGGCCTAGCAATACACATTCAATATTAGCGAATAGCACAAGATAACCATTATCATAAAGTTGACTAACTCTAATACAATTGTGATGTAAACCTCTACAAGAAGAACATTCTTGATGCATAGTGAATTTCCCACGTCACCCTCACCTATAACCTTACCCTTTTTGTTTTCACCAATAGTCACTGACCCGCCTTTCTTATTCTTGAGAGTGTTGAAGTAAAATTTATCTCCGGTCATATGCTTGGATCATACACTATCAAATATACAATTTTCAATACATATAAAAGAAGAAAGGTCAGTGCCCAATTTAAACACTTCAATCTAGGGTTATCTGGGAAACCCAAATCATATTCATTTTGGTTCCTTCTTATTGAAAGGAGAAAGAGAACTATTGCTGTAAGGAGTGGGACCCGACAAGGGATCCACTCCCTACTTAATTTGAGGAATCAAGATAAAAAGTACCATCCAAGTGGATATCAAGAGAATATGAATTTAAATAAGATGATAATCAAGAGTAACACTTGCTGTTAAATAAAAGTACGATGTGCCACAAAAGCACACATAAAAATATTGGGGAAGATAATCCATCATCAACAATAATCAACCTACATGCAAGTGAGATAAATGCAACATCAGTATAAATATATAGTCAGTGGCTGTTAGGGAAAAAACCCATAACCTGACATAGAATGATGTACTGCCAGGCTCCCAAAAATACAATATCGGGTGGAAAGGCACACCTAGGTCAGAAAGGTGCGCCAATATATGCACTATATATATATATATATATAGAGAGAGAGAGAGAGAGGCTAGAATACACTCGAGTGTACATATCACACTATACACTCAAGTGTGTTTGCATATCAAGACTATTTTTTGCAAAATGTAAACTATTGATCTTCACTGTCATACTATAACTAGGCTACATACAAATCTTGAGCCCATTTGGATGAGTGTAAGCCACTCATCCAAGGGCAACAAAATTGACACGCGAAACTAATTTGAAATGTATAAATTTTGTGGTCTTTATAACATGACCTATAAATGTCCAAATGTGCTCAAATTTTGCGTATGAGCTATTCACAACATGTTTAAGAAAATCAACGGATTAGATTTTTGAAAAAAAAATTTGCATCATGAAAAACTACTTGAGCGTATTATGCTCTGAATACACTCGAGTGTATTCTAGCCTGACTCTCTCTCTCTCTCTCTACACACACACACACACACACACACACACACACACACACACACATATATATATATATATATATATATATATATATATATATATATATATATATATATATAACCGGTGTAAAGGTGCACTGAGTAGGGAATAAAGTCCAAACAAACCAAATCATTATATTACTCTAGAGCTACTGAATCACAAAGCATGCATAATGTAGATGCAAGTGAGAGTTCATTCATATTAATAGAATTAATGAGATTTACATTAAATAAATAAAGAATATAAAACATACACCACATAAGTGGGCAAAATAGTTCATATCCACAATTAGGGTTACATCATGAAGTAAAACACAATTTAGAGTCAATAAGAATATCCAACAAACGGTTCATATAATCAAATTCACATGAGTCAACCTATCATAGGAGAGAGAAAAAGTGTATAGGGTATTATGTCCCAAAAGTATCAAAAGAGATAGATAAATATGGGTGATTGTATCAATATAATAATAGGGATGCAACATACCTCGTATCAGGTCTACATAAGTACAAGGTCAAAACCCTAGTTCCATCTCAGTTCACAAATAACCCATTAGAGGCATATATGATATTAGGGTTAGGTTTACATTCGTTACTCAAAACAATTGAATTTTTATTATTTAGGAATTAGGCTATCTAAACCATGTTAATATTAACAATATCTGCACCAATATAAATTGTTAGATCAAGTTTAATCTCTTGTAGTTATGTATACTAACTTATAAAACCTTTTCAAATTTCTCAAGATCATCAAATATAACATACATGTCATCAATATTTTTTCCAAATATTTGTAGACTTGCATTTAGAATCAGGAGCATGAGAAGTAAGAATAACATATATAAGTTCTTCATTTGAAAGTTCATTAAAATTTACCTCACTTAACTCAACCACCTCTTCACTTGTTTTTTCAATAAGAGCCAAGCCGCACTCATCATATTTACACGATGAAGAGCCCCTAGAAGAGGAATCAAGAGAGCCCCAAGTGGCTTGTTGTGATGATGCTTTGTCTCTTCTATCCTGCTTGTCTCTCTTCTTATGCTTGCCTCCCATGTGTTTCATCTCTTCCCTTGTAGTAATGCTTCTTCACGTATGGGCAATCATTCTTGAAGTGCCTCTTTTGGCATTGAATCTCACTTCATAAGATTGGAAGAGCAGAGGGCTTGGAAGTTTCTTCAATGGAGGTCACCTTCTTTTCAATTCGAGAGGAAGAGGAAAGTATTTTTTAGTTCACCCTTCTGCTATCTATGGTATAGGAAAAATACCATTGACAAGGGTTTTGAGTCTTGTGTACATCTTCACAATGCTCTCCGTATTGGACATGTAAAAGTTATTAAACTTTTGGGTGAGCATGTAAACCTTTCTGAACTTCACTTTCTTGGTCCTGTCATGTGTGATACAAATCTTGTCCAATATATCTTGCATATATGATAATGGAGATCTTGTAAAATTTGGTAGGGGTGTGAGAGGAGTATATGTGTAACATCCCAGGATTTGAGGCCTCGGATAACATGATCTTAAAAGGAATGATTGGACTACCCATATCACCAAGGTGCACCTCCTTTTCCGGGAGCCCATCACTAAGAACTCCATAGTTAAGCGTGCTCAACTTGGAGTAGTACTAGGATGGGTGACCAGTTGGGAAGTTGATCCTGGCTTGCGCATGAGTGGACAAAGTGCACAGTTAAGGCTAGTGGTGTTCTGTGGGGCCAGTCGTCATTCCTGAAACTCTACTAGAACCTTGGGCAGTGGGCCCAGACATTACAAATGGTATCAGAGCCAAAACCCCTCCAGTAGGTGGGGCCCACATGGGCATGTGACATTCCAATCTTGAGCCGTGCAATCCAGGCATGTAGGAAAGGGCTGTCCATGGTTGACGTAGCCACCCTTGCGCTGGTATTCCGTGTTCGAGAGCTGGGTGTCCATGGGCCATTCTGGGTCTGCACTGAAATGGGGTCAGATTATGAGGCCATATAGTTGAGCCTTGAAATGGGGTCAGATTATGAGGCCATATAGTTGAGCCTTGACGAGGATGTCAAGAGTCTAAGTGGGGGAGATTGTAACATCCCAGGATTTGAGGCCTCGGATAACATGATCTTAATAGGAATGATTGGACTACCCATATCACCAAGGTGCACCTCCTTTTCCGGGAGCCCATCACTAAGAACTCCATAGTTAAGCGTGCTCAACTTGGAGTAATACTAGGATGGGTGACCAGTCGGGAAGTTGATCCTGGCCTTCACGTGAGTGGAAAAAGCGTGCAGTTAAGGCTAGTGGTGGTCTGTGGGGCCAGTCGTCATTCTTGAAACTCTACTAGAATCTTGGGTAGTGGGCCCAGGCATTACAATATGACAATAATAGCTCCTGCATTCAGATGAGTTTCCTTTATGATTGATTCATTCCATGTCCCTATCTATCCTTCTGGTGGAGTGTCACAATCTTCCACAATTCAAATATCATGGCTTGGATGTAGAATTTCATACTTCTCTTCCAAGAGAGGAATTTATCTATGTTAAAGAGTAGCACTCAGATGGAGAAGTTCCCCTCAAGGTTGAGTGAACCTACCAAGTTGTTCCCGATTTTCTATAAGTCATGTGAGTCATAGCTCATAGAAGACCCTACTCTGATAGTTATTGTTGGATCTATGAGACCTAGAGGGGGGTTGAATAAATATAAAAATCAATTAAGCAAAACTTGTTTGACCTTCAATCCATATCACTACTTAAATGCACATGAGGAAAACAAGCAAATGAGGAGAGTGAATGGTCCACAATTGAACATAATTGTTTATAGTGGTTCCATCTCTAAAGGATGTAGCTCTTATACCTAGAGATGTAAAACTCTAGAGTTTTCAACACTTCACTACCTCCTTATATTTACTCAGAAGAGTTACACCAAGATACCATCATTTTCAAGATCAAGGGATAACTATCATTCACTTTCATGCCAAGGTAGATAATAACCATCACAAAGGTCTTATATACTCTTAATAAGAGTTTCTGGCCTTCACCAATGACTTACCCACTCTAGGTCAAGAGTCTTCCACCTTTTCCTTCTTCTTCCTTTGCAAAGGAAGCACCTTCATTAACTAAAGAAGCTTGTTTCAAATCATGAACTTAAGAGAGAGATTGGTAGAAGAGTGAAGAGCTTCACATAGAATAATTATTATTGTCTCTCCTTAAACATGTCATATTCATTCATTTTATTATAGAGAAGTGATAATGCCCAAGAATGATTTAGGGCTCTTTTTGACACTAGCACTCAACTATAGCAAAGGATCATAGAAGGTAGCCCTGGGAAAAAGCCCAAAGGGTCCTTATTATAGTTAGGGGTGACAACTAGCCAGTAGACTCAATGAGATCGAATTCTAACCATGTTTTAGAGTTTGGTTGGGTTTCCAACAGATAAAAAGAACTTGTTACCTCTATGTAATGACTATATTGCATTACAACCGAAATTCAATTGTCTAATATTTTGTGGTGATAACTCAACCCATGGCATTAGTAGATAAGAAATTCATATTCCATATTTCAAGATTTTATGTGATAGAACTCGTATGTTGAACCTTCTTGTATCCCAACCATTTTTTCATCGATTCAGATTTGTGATAGTTAGAATATTGGCTGATGCCATTAGTTTGATTGAGAAATAAGGCCATCGACTAAGACAGTTCTAGGACAAACTTGACTAATTAAAGTGCTTAGATTGCACTAAGACAATAAATTAAAAGAAAATATTCATCAATCTAATTTAATTTAATAAAAAAATTTTGTGCTTGATTACAAGTAATGCAACAATTATAAATGATTTACAAAAAACTCTAGGAGAGATATGCCTAGTCTTCAAATATTTAATTGTGTCTCTATGACTTGAATTTTTTCAAACTAGGGTTTGCAAATTTGATTGCTTTTGGAGTAACTATTCATCTAAAGTGGTCTCCATTAGATATGTTGGATAAACATCAATTGAATGGTTTATCGATTGTCACTAATGGACAACTTATACATGTTAGGTCAATAGTATGCATAGCTTGCCAGACCCTAATGGAGTTAGTATAGATAATCATTAACAAAAAGGAGGTGTTTTACTTCTAAAACCAAATTTACAATACAAAGGTCAATATGTAAGCATGCTCCTTCTCTAGGAAGAAGTATGAGAGAATACTTGAAGGAAACCTAAGAGAGATCATGATAGAAACTAGATTCAACATAATAATGTCTATACAATATATCATATAATCTATATTATGCATCATATCAAATCTAGTCACTAAAAGCATTAGTTCTTACATATGTAAAGTTTTGACCATTAAGGAGAGGGTAGGGGTAGTAAGGGTTAGCATAAGCTAAGTCACAACAATAGAAGTGGCTTTGAAAATAGGAAAGACCAGATAAGAAGTGATTGAAACCTTAATTTGTATTATGAGCCTCTTGGGCATAATCCTCAATAATCTCAATAGGTCATCTAACTACCTTCAAAAATCATATGTATAAGGAAAATATGATAAATTGAAATATTTAGATTAATTTATGGCTTATGCTTTGATATCATAATTGTAAAGAATAGGACCTGATAGGGGATCCACCCTTACTTATTTGACAAAGGCATACCATTATAGTCCACATACTAAACATATGAAGGAGGGAGCTACTTTATATTATTTCTCTAGAAATATCACACATAAAGACAATATGAGTATATGAAACAAAATAATTGACTATCACATTATAACATGACTTTACATTTCCATTGTTCCTCACCCTAATCGGTGTTATCACAATAATAAAGGGTACAACAACCTATACTGCAATGGACTAATTACAGAGGAAAACTTGGACATCTCAAGTTATCCCTAGATTCTCAAGTCCTAGAATAAGCTCCTTTCAACACATCTTCTCTAGGTTACCTATACTAAGGTATATGGAAATATGGCATTATATATGGGAGAGGAAACAAAAATTTAATAGCCATATTACCCTTTAAAAATTAGATCACGTCAACAACTATGTAATGGGCGGGATGGTTGCGAGGTTACACCTAGCCCTGGAGAAAGTCCAACAAAAATTCCCTCACAGTAGCATGCACCTTTCTTCATGTTACACTTGAACAATGTCAGAAGAAACCTACTACTTGATCACCTTAGACATAAGTTGACCTCATCATCCTAGTGGTAGGAAACAACCTCCTCGCCTCTATAGTAGTCCCCACGGACAATCATGAACTCCTGTCATTCTAGAAGAAAAGAAAAGAAGGAGTTGTCCCTTCCATTCAGTGTGCTAGCACCAATTTTCTCTACCATTTGTCTCTCCCTTGCTATCCCTCCATTTGATGGGTAGTACTTTCTTGGGTTCTCACAACCATAGAAGACAAAAATTGTCACAACTTATTGTTGTGTCTCTAGAAAGCAACAACGTTCCTCTATTTATAGGAGGGTAGGAGTTCTATTATGCGTGGGAGTTGAAGGGGATGAAATTTCATGAATTTTAGCATCCCACAAATGGCAAAATGATTGGTTTAAAGGTGAACTGATTGGTTGGCATGTGAGCCGATGGTTCAATCCTTGAACTGGTCATTTTACTATGTTTCTCAATTGCAATTGAATAGACAATTAATATTCAATTAATGCATAATATGACGTCAACACTAACCCTTGATCCCATCAAATTGATCAAACAAATAGTCAGTTCACAACCTGAATCGATCAGTTCATGGACTCCAGCCGACCGATTCACTTTCCAAACTGGTCGTCTCATGGACCAGACTATAAATATTGGTTCAATTGACATGGTACTTGAATCGATCAGTTCAAAACTTGAATCGGTCAGTTCACAGTCCATTCAATCAAATTTCAACCATTGTTGTTAAAATTGAATACCTAACTCTTTTGTAATCAAGTTTAAACTATATTCACAAATGAACTCATATTCAAAATGTAAACTATGTGTGCGACCCTATAGGTTCTAAGTTAATTTGGAAGTGAATGTCCATAACTAATTTATGACATCACGTGCAATGATTGATATCTATCAAGACATCATTTCTACCCAAGTAATCAAAAGTTGGAGAACAACTTCAACATATAATCTGTGATTGGTGTTACAATGATTGTATAGTTCCTTTGTTAATAATATCCAGATTGAACTTGAGGCATGGAATTGTCATCCTCTCAATGTTCAATCCATGTTCCTTAAACTAGAGAAGACTGTCTAAAATATATATGAACTTAATATAATATGTTGATTCACATGTGCATACACACACTTTTCTCAGTCTCACTTATCAAAGGCCTAGATATCAAACTCATGTAGGAGGGAAACATCCCATCTACATCACTCACAATCATCCCCATGTCTTACAATGTACCCGAGCACCACATTTATGGAAACCCTTTTTCAAGGTCATAATGGATGATGTCTAAGTACATCAAATGACATGTGATGAGTGTACTGATTTTAGGTCTAAGAACCACAATCACCACCACCACAATGAGATAATTCTAACTACCAATCATGGTGTCCATGTATCATTCTCAAGGTGCATCTGTCTGATACACTATTATCCAATGAGTATCTATGTGTTTGGTTCGTATCATATATCAAGACTAATGATATTTTGTCATCAACCAACACACACTCCACTCTTTTGTGTCATTGTTGTCTATCAGCCTTTAACAATAACTCCCGACTAGGGACATAGCAAGAATTTATCTACTCTTTACATACATATGATCTCATTGTTCAGGTCCTCAACCTGAAGACATACGTCATTGAGTAATATCATTGTTTAGACATTCATTATGTTTCATTATTTTGCTCATACCTAAAAAAATAGAATAAATTGGAAGACTACCTTTATTATCAATCAAATCATTTACAAGATATACCATTACAATCATCATATGAGTGTCTCTCTAGGCATACATACCAACAGACTCCCACTTGCACTTAGAGCCAATCACCCACAAATCTTATTCTAAGTGATATTAAACATGTCCACCATGTTCCTACTATGAAGTGCTTATCTAGTGGGTTGGCAACATTCGTCTCTAGTTAGTATGTTGCAAGTTTCACATCTCTTTGTTGTATGACCTATAATATGAGATGAAATTGCCGTAGTATGCTATCCAAATTCCTTGCCTATCCAATAGCTCCATTGTTTTCATAGTATTTCTACTATGTCATCAACAATTGGAACATCCCATAAGTTCATCTACATGAACTTCTTGATCCATACAATATCCTATGTTGTGGTCATAACACCAGGATACTCAACTTCTATTATAGAATTAAAGAACTATCTCTTGCTTGGAACATTTATAGCTTATAGTTCTTGTTTTAAGGCCAAGCATAGATTTTTATATTGCAATCATTTTTTGTTGTTTTTTTGGAAGCTTGCATCAGTGTAACCCTTTATACCCAACTCTTCCTTATTACCATAATGTAGGAACTGATCCTTAGTGCTTCTCAAGTACTTATGGTCGTTCTTTATAGCATTTCGTTGACCTCCATTGGAATCTGACTGATATCATCTCGTCATGTCTAATACATACAAGATAATGGGATGAGTGCATTATATTGCATACATGATGGATCCAATTGTGATTTTATATGGCATCTTGCTCATGTTTTCCCATTATTCACAAGAATTGGAATACTATCTTGAGAGACTAATCCCATGAAATATGGACATATTTTCTATCATTGAATCCTTCATGCTGAACCCTTTCAACATTTTACCAATGTATGTGCTCTTGATTAGGTCAAGAATCTTTCCAGATATATCTTTATATATTTCAATTTCTATCACATAGGATGCTTTCCCTAAACCCTTCATTGAGAAGTACTTTCCTTACCATCTAGTATAAGGATGTTATTCCCATTGATATCTGGAATATGACTATTCTCCCACTAAATATTTTGTAATCAAAGATTTCATCTTCATTTTTAACTAAAGTCAAACTCTTTGACTAACTTTTCAAATCAAAGATTCCAGATCTGAGATGCTTTCTTCATATTATAGATTTTATTTGCATTGTATGGTTATAAAACCTTCAGGTTGTGTCCCGTACACATCCTCTAAAATATTATTGTTAAGGAATACAGTTTCAACACCTATATGCCAAATCTTACAGTTGTAATAAGATGCAATAGTAAGCATGATCCTGATGGATAGAAACTTGTGAAAATATTTCATCATGTTCAGCATCTTCAACTTGTTTGAAAAGCTTTATAACCAATTTGCACAAACATCCATGTTGTTCCTTTCCTTGGAGACCCAATTACACTCTATGGGTTTTACCCCTTCAGATGGATCCACCAAGGTCATACCTTGTCGGTGTACATGGAATCCATGATTAATCCTATGGTCTCAAGCCATTTTCAGATTCTGGTGCCTCAATAGCTTCTAAGTAGATTGTTGGCTCATCATCTTATGACCAAATCCCTGCCTTTCTGAGTTATAAGATATCATAATCTTTCAAGCTCATGGAGTGCTCTACTAGAACTACAATTCTTGTGTTCCTTGAGGAACTTGAATTTCCACAATCTCCTTATTCCTATTGTACCTCTTTAGGTGCAACGTTTGTTGGTAACTTTTTGAGTTCTACTTTTATCCCATTGATTTCTTTGGAATTTAAATTCCTCTTAAGGAATTCAGACATCCTTGCAACAAACACTTTTGTTGTTGTATTGGGATAAAAGTATCATTCAACAAACCAACATTTATTTGATTTATGGATAAAGATTTCCAAGAATCTATTTTCTTATACAATCTTTCAATTCTAATCCTTATAAAGACATATCGGGTCACCTCCCATGCCATATCTCATGTGGTGTCTTTTTGAACTATTTTAGATAGTATATTGTTTTAGTGTAAAACATGTGCCCAAAAGGAAAATGGAAGATTAGTTGGATTCATTGATAATCATATCATGACTCATCAGGTGGGATTCCTTCTTTTTGATGCATCATTATGTTTCAAGTGAAGTTCACTGTGATACACTATCATAGTCTCCAGAAGGTCCTTAAACTCTTGTTGTAAACTATTTCAATCATTGATCATATCAAAGTGTCTTAATACTTTTACCAAGGTGGTTATGTACTTCATTTATGATCTTCTTGAACATTTCAAGATATTCATCTTTGTATGTCTGTAAATACAAATTACTGTATTTGCTGAGATCGTCAGTAGATATAATGAGGTACTAGTAACTACCTTTAGCATTTATTCTAAAAGGTATATGTACATCAATATGTACAAGCCCTAACATTATACTTTCTCTCCCACTACATCTAGTGAAAGGTTCTTTTGTCATATTGCCCAATAGGTAAGATTAGCATGTATTCATTGGTTCAATAACCAAAAGAGTCTAGACAACCATCATTATAGATCCTAGAAATGTATTTCTCATCTATGTGCTCTAGATGACAGTGCTTATTCATTGTTTGAGTTATCAAGTTTTAATCTTTTGGTATTTAGGTTATAAACATTTATCTTTGGATCCATAAAATAAAGATCATAAGACATTTGGGGAATTTCCATAAAATATCTCATCCTTTTGAAATAAAACATTTACTATTGTTTATATGATTTCCATAATCATCCTTGTCCATACAAAATGCAAAAAGATAAATGTCTTTATTATTGGAAAATATGAAATAGCAGTTCATTAATTCTATTACATGCCCTTTGGGTTGAAATAATTTATAGGTTTTGACTGTAGTGGTAATAATTCTTGTTCCATTTGCTATGCATAGTCCAACCCCACCTTAAGTAAAGGATTACTTCTTTTCAGATCCTGCAAATTCAAACATATGTGAGATATACATCTGATATCTAGTACCTAAGATGAACAAGTAGTCAAATTTATCTCAATAATGTATATACATGAAGTGGAGATCTCAATCCCCTCCTTCTTTAGTTCCTCTAGGTAGAGAGGGCAATTCCTCTTCCAGTGTCTAGGCTGGTGATAGTAGTGACAATTGCCTCCCTTGTCTCCCCTCTCTTTGCTTTGAGCACTAAAGACTTGAGCTCCTGGTCAGCTTTAGAACTCCTATTAGGTTTGCCTTTACCCTTGGACTTCCCCTTTGATCTCATGATCATCATCATAGGCTTGGGCTTGTCTTTCTTCATTTGTGACTCAGTTGTTCTCAACATGCCAAGTAACTCTATCAACGACTTGTCAAGGTCATTCATGTTGTAGTTCATGACAAATTGACTTTATGATTTTGGCAGTGACTGCATAATCACATAATTGGCCAACTATTGACCCAAGGGAAATCCCAATCTAGCAAGGTTATCCACATACTCAATAAGCTTGAGCACATGATGACCTACTAGATCTCCTTCTTCCATGTTACATTTGAACAATGCCTTGGATACATCTTATCTCTCATGTCTTGATAAAAGCATGCAATTAAAATATAAGCGATGGTGATGGCCATACTGTTGTAATTCCTTGGAGCCACAAGGAATTACTACCACCTAAGGTCTACATCACATGTAGCAACCTATTGTTGATGAAGATATATGATCAAACCAATCCAGGTTGATCGGTTCAACTCTTGAGCCAATCGAATCACCTCCTGGTTGGTCGATTGGTATCGTGGAATGATCATCTAGTCTCCAATCCAACATCTTCTAGACCGTTGGGCCACCAGCCGATTGGTTCGACTCCTCCCCCATTAGTCCTCCTTAGTTCTCTATCCGATGGGATTGTCTTATGAAACATGCAGTTTATCTAGTGCTGAATGTTTTCTTTGACATAACAAGAATGAAAACTGTCCTAATACTTTTAACATATTACTTGATAATAGGAAAACCTTGAATTATATTTGAGGGGAGCATAGGAAGGAGATAATAATACTTTTACATATGGAAGAGAAGATAGAGGCTCGGTATGCAAACCAAGATATAAATAGGAATAAAAAACCACAACTATTCACATAGATCAAGGGTTATTTTCCATGCACATATCCACCACCAAAACCAACTTTTAGGTGACATGTGTAAATTGCATATATATCATATATATATATTAGTTGGGATCATTTGTTGTATTTATTTAGATATGCACATGTATCATTTTAAGTATTGACATCGTATGAAATAAATAAATGATGAAAACCAGAATCCAATCATATCAATTAAATCCCAAAGTATAGAAAATTGATGTAGCTCTGATACCACTGCATGGAAATATGACATCAGATATGGCAGCGGAAACAAAAATTTAACTATCATATTCCCCTATAAATAGTAGATTGCATCAGCAACTATGTAATGCCAAGGATTATTGCAAGGTTATACCTAGTCTCGGAGCAAGTCCAATGACATTTCTCTCTCACTAGCATGTGCCTTTCCTCAAGTTCCACTTGGACAACATCAACAACAACCTCCTGGTTGATCAACAAAGACAACAATTGACCTCATCCTCCGAGCAACAAGCAATAGCCTCCTCGCCTCTATAATAGTCTACATAGACCACGAGGAACTCTTGTCATGCTAGAAGAATAGACAAGGAGTTGTTCCTTCTAGTCAATGTGTTAGCACTAACTTGCTCTCATAATTGTCTCTCCCTTGATATCGCTCCCTTTCATGGGTAGGAATTTCTTAGGTTCTCTTGGTTACCACAACCAGAGAAGATAATAATTTTTAGAGCTTATTGTCATGTCTCTAGAAATCCTCAACTTCCCTCTATTTATAGGAGATTAAGGGTTAAAAGTTCTAGTCTGAGCGGGAGTTGAAAGGGATAGAATTTCATGAATTTTCACATCTTGGAAATAATGAAATGATTGGTTTAAAGGTGAAGCGATCAGTTGGCATGTGAGCCAATCTATTCAACCCTTGAACTGATCATTTGAATATGTTTACCAATCACATTTAATTGACAATTAATATTTGATTAATGCATAGCATGACGTTAACACTAATCCTATCCAATCAAATTGATCAACCAAATGGTCAGTTCACAACTTGAAATGGTCAATTCATGGATCTAATCGTCTCATGAACCAAATTGCCAATATTGGTTCAATTAACCTGACACTTGAATTGATCAATTCAACACTTGAACCAGTCGATTTACAGTCCACTCAGTCAACTTTCAACCATTGTTGTTTAAATTGAATAACTAACTCTTTAGTAATCAAGTTAAAACTATATTCATGAATAAACTCCTATTCAAAGTGTATCCTATGTGTGTGACCCTATGGGTTCCAAGTTACATTGGCATTATATGTCCATAACTAATTTATGACATCATCTAGTAAGACATCATTGCTACCTAAGAAATCAGAAGTTGGAGAACAACTTCAACCTACAACCTATGATTGGAGATATAGGGATTGTATAGTTCCTTTGTCACTAACATCTAGAATGAACTCAAGGCATGGTATCATAGTCCTCTCCATGTTCAATCCATGTTCTTTGAACTAGAGTAGACTGTTTGAGATATATGTGAACTCAATATCATATATTGATTCACATGTGCATGCACATGCTTTTCTCAGTCTCACATATCAAGTGGCCTGGATATCAAACTCCTATTGGAGGGAAAAATCCCATTTAAATCACTCATAGTCATCCCCATGTGTTATGAGGAACCTGAGCACTACCTTTATGGAAACCCTTATTCAAGGTCATGGTGGATGATGTCTAAGTACATCAAACGACATGTGATGAGTGTAGTGATTTGAAGTCTGAGAACCACACTCACCACCATCACTATGAGAGATGATTTTGACTACCAATCATGGTTTCCATGTATCATTCTTAAGGTGATTCTTTCCAATAAAATGTTCTCCAACAAGTATCTATGTGTTTGATTTGATATCATATATCATGACGAATGAGATTCTGTCACCAACCAACACACATTCTAATCTTTTGTGTCATTGCTATCTATCAGCCTTCCTCAGTAACATCCGAATAGGGACATAGCAAGAATGTATCTACTCTTGACATCTGTATGATCTCATTGTTGAAGTTATCAACCCAAAGACATACATCGTTGAGTGATATCATTTTTTAGACATTCATTATGTTTCATCATTATCTCATAACTGAATAAAATAGAATAAATTGAAAGATTGCCTTTATTATCAATCAAATCATTTATAAGATATGTTATTACAATCATCATATGACTGACTTTCTGGGCATACATACCAACACAGGGTGGTTTGTGATGACACCCAGAAAAGGGGAAACAAAATAAAATATGAGTCAATATAAACTGGTATATGTACAAATAAAGAATTTCATGGGAATTTAAAAGGTATAAGTACAAAAGTAAGGGTAGTGCCAATTAAAAGAAGGTTATGAACTACTAGGTAATTTTAATAGAAGTATTAAAAAAGAATAATTATCTAAAAGAGTAATTAGGTGTATTATTTAAATATGATAAATGACAAATAAGATATTATTTTCTTTATAAACCATTAAGAAACAAATTGATATCATTAATGGATGCAAATCAAACATATACCAAGACCATTGGGTCCAAGATACCATTGGTTCTCATGACAACGTTTGGGTAGAAAACACGCTTATATATATAAGTTGGTGGAAAAGCACACATTGAATGGAAGATCTTGTACTAGTGTATAGTAGTATAGAGGCACACTATCATATATATATAATGGAGTAGGTGAAAATTTCAGTTCAGTAATTTCAAATTCATTTCCAAGTATAATGGGTATGAGGGCATCAATAACATAGAAATTAGGGGAAAAAGGATGTATAAACCATGATTAACTTTAATTCTCAAGGATATAGAATAAACCATAAGGAAGGATTAATAAAAGAGAATAAATACATGAAAATAGTTTTCTATAATCAAGAATAAAAATAAGAGAGGAAAATAAGAGAAATTCTAGAAGAGATAGAATCCATCAAGCACATTTCTTTAGGATTTATGTCACATTAAAGATAATGGTTTAGTCAAATAAATGTCCAAATAAGAGTAGGGATATTTTCATACCATATACATGTCCACACGAAATCATATTCAACACTAGAGTCAAATATTAGAATATATGTACCTAATAACATTTATCCAAAGTTAGGGTTGATTTCCATTAGGTAGTCAAAACCCCAAAATGATTTTTTACTATTATTGAATTAGATTACAAAACCCATACCATATTGTATAGAGAAAATTCTAAAATTTACATAAAATGTTATGTTAAAAATTTTAAGATACAAATAATAAGTTATGGATTGTTTAAGTTAGTAAATTTATTTATTTACTATAAATAAAAATTGGTGCCAAATGACCATGATACCTTCACATAAAATTTACCAATCACTAAGTGTGATATGGATGTCTTGGTCATTTGTTCACCCCAAAATCTTGCATTTCTAGACCAAATAAATTTGAAGCAAAGACGTTAATACCAACTTTCATCAATGCTGAGAGGAGAGTCGTGGTTGGGTAAAACATATCATTTTCATCTGAGATCCTTGTCCATTGCCTAACCTCCATGGAAGAAGAAGAAAAAACTCATTAACATGCTGTCGATCTTCTCCAATTATTGGAGGATGACCCAAAGAGGAAGGGGTTCAATAGGAGAATGTGGGTTGCTTGATGAAGTATGCAATATCACTAGGTTCTTGACCAACCTAAATTTTGAATCCAAAATGGAGCAAATATAGAGTAGTCAGACTCTTAAGATAGTAACCTAGCACTCAAGCCCCTACAACTATTATACGAGGTCTGACATAGTAATCAGGGTCGAACCACAGGGACAAGGTTAGCAAGTATTAAGAACACATGGTCTCACACTCATATACCCTGGACAAATAGATGATTTTAAAAGGTTGTTCCCTAAGGAACAATGGTGCTCAAACCAAAACAAAGAAAGATAAAATAAATAAAGAAAATAACAACAAGAGAAAATAAGGAATAATGGTAAGAAACCAAGATATGGAAGGGAACTCAGATCGAGTTTCACCTACTAAGTTCTCTCACCAACATGCAAAACTCACTCCCTCTTGTATACTCCTATCAAGATTACAAGCAGTCATATAAGCATCTATTCCCTCCTCTCTCGAGATAAGGATAGATCTAGGATCTAAGGTGGCCTCCCTCTCAAGATGACAACCTCACAACCACAAAGCAAAACATATGACCATAACCCTTAGCAATCCAACATTTTCATGCATTCATACTTCTCCATAACACCAGATAAAGAACATACTACTCTTTTGAGGTACCAACATTCAAACATCACAAGATGGTAGCTAAGCATACAAGTGAAGCATTAATAACAAGCTTATGGAGATAATCTTGATATGAGTATATATGTATTCAAAGGGAAGCAAGAATATACATGTTGGGAGAGCCTTAGTGGCTACTCCCAACCCGAGTTAAGTGTTTAGCCACACATGTTAACGGGAAGCATAACAACATTACAAAATGATGGATACATCATAACCCTAAAGAGGGAAGGGGTATAACATAGCATAGATGTCAGATCTAGAAGGGAGAAAGAGAAGATGGCAATACACCAAAGTACTCCTTTAAATCTTGATCTAGGATGGACGGTGCAGATGCTCTCCTTATTTTGAGGGAGAGGTCCCTTCAATCTTCTCTCTTCTCAGCTTCTGCCTTCGAAGATCCAAAACTGATTGGATTGGATGAGGGTGGGTATGGAATTTGGCTACACTTCATGCTCCTTGATGATCTGATGATCTGACAAGTCGAGGTGGGTGGCCTATTTATAGATGTTTTCCACCGAATTAACCACTCACATAATGGTCGAGGCTTGGCATTGGTCAAGGCTTGAGTGCGGTCGATCAAGGCCTGTCCTCGGTCGAGGTCACCACAATTGTTGGTTGAGTCAGTACCTTGGTCGAGGTATTACTTTACCACGGTCACGATACTTCCTTGGTCGGGGCATTCCATTGCCTCGGTCGCGACACTACCTTGGTCGAGGTCGACTGAGGTTTAATTGAATGTGCTGTGGGCCGTGACTAAAAGGGTGGGGCGCTTACACCATGGTCGCGGCGTCATCAGGGTGAATGGTGGCATCGACCACGGTGTGGGAATCCTCCTTGGTCGATGAGATGTGGTCGAGGTGCCGACAACGACTGTGGCTTGATGTGACCCTGCAAGGATGGAAAAGTGTGCAATTAAGATTCTTGTCATAAAAGTGCTAAAATAAGTGAAAAAGTCTATAAAAGGCATGTTTGGAGAGATATAAAATAGGTGTAAAAAGTGTATAAAAGTTGATGTTATCAACTCCCCCAAACTTAGAATCAAGCCTGTCCTTAGGATAAGGGTAGGTTCAAAATCATAGAGAGAAGAGAAATTTTGTGACAAAAATTTGCGACACTTAACATTACTAAGTTATCTCATACTTACACCAAGACACTTGTAGTATGTTTTCTCAATCCTAAAATCTCATTCCTTCCCCTTCCGAACCAGAGTTGCACAACTTTGAATTCTTGCCATAGCCTTTGGTAGTAAAATGTCTCTCTGTCTCCACGTATCACCCTTTCCTGCGTTAGGTTACCAACCATACTAATACAACATCTCCTAGAGGAGTAGCTTTCACACTCTTCCTTTATTTTCAGTTGGCCCTATGCTGATGTGTTCGGGTAGGCTTTAGGATTAAAGTGTTTTCCTTTTCCCCCCGAACTTCCTTCACCCACAACTATCATAAGGATAGTGTTTTCCTTAGGGACTTCTGACATTTAAGTTAGGTGGTTGTACGAGGTTCATTTAGGATTGAAGGTGGGTAGGTTTGGCTTCAAGGCTGCACTTACATGCACGACATATCTGCATTCATGAGTGCAACTATACACTGACTGGGTGGAACCCCTTGGCATCTTTTGGACACAACTCTTTATACACACACACACATACATATATACATATTTTCTTTTTGGCTTTTTTATACCTCCTCTTTGGTTTGGGTGAGTGGATTTTTTCACTTAATTTTCTGGGCAGCCAAGCCTCTTTTCATCCCAAAGCGGGGATATTTAAACTTGAAAGGGGTAGCTGTTTCCTTCTCAGGGAAAGTGAGGATTTTTAGGCTGGAACCGTCAGGTTAGGGTGGTTGGTCAGGAGTATGGCTTAGTGAAGTTCTCCAGTTTCTAAGGGTTTTGTAAGTTTAGGATTGTTACACACATCTTATTGTAAGAATGAGATAAAACTATATTGTTATGCTTCTTGTTTTACTTTTATATGCATTAGTTGCTCATACAATCCTTTCTAGAAATGATAGCACCACAACCTTTAGCACGGGGATAGAGAAACTAGAAGGTAACTATGCAAAATTGTGACTTATAACAAAATTCCTTAAACATAAAATTTTTGCTAAATCAAATGACGGCAACTAAAAATATGTACAAGTGCGCTAAAGTATGTATAAGTGAAAAAATTTTCATTTTTTTTTGCAAATTTTCGAGATGGAATTGTACATCTCATGCCCGTTTATGACTCCTCACCCAAACTTATCATTCACCCCGACTTGGAGTGTCAAAATAAGAGTTAGGTTTATAAATAGGCTTGCTTTATTTCTGCTAGCTGGTCTTGGTGGCCCACTTTGACTCGAGAAGCATGTTAGCGTACACTCCGCATAGTGGGTGGTACTGCTCATACCGCATAGTGGCTAGGGCTGTCATCCAGGCTAGATAGTAGAAACCACAGTCATTTGATAGAGACACCTGTTGAGGGCTCCTTTGACAGAACTGCATCTTTTTAAAGTCTTTACCTTCTTTGTGTTTATATCCATTTCCATGACTCTTCAACATCTCGACAATCACCTCCGTGCATGTGACTACCTTCTCTTCTATAGGTGTCTTTGTAGTAGTCATGTTTTATTTCTTATTAAGAGCAAAGACTACGTCTGAGTTGTTATACAATATTTTAGTTCTTTTAATTACATTGACTACTAGCAAAGTCCAGTGGCTATCGTGAAGTATCAGGAAGAATATGTAGTCTGAGAGAGACATCGTCAGGCGTTGTTGCAGGCATTCCTTTTCACCTGATCTTTTATCTCATAGGATGTCATCTACCAGCAAAAAATATTCCATGCGCACATTTGGCATGTTGTCATTTAGTAGAGCTTGATAAGCAGACATTGTGCTGACTGAGAGGTATCCTCCTATTTCCAAAGTATTTTAGAGGTCGTCCTTCATCATGCAGATGCCATCCCTTTCGAAGACTGCCTCTGCCAGTGCGTCGTCTTCCTTCAAAGACTTAATTAATGTGCATTGAGGGCTTCCAAAGATAGACTCATGCAGCTCCATCTGTCGAAGTCCTTAAAGCTTGGCATTATTTCTCCAGCCAGCCCGTCTGGTTTATCCTTGGCCATATCTTCTTGTTCAATCTCGCCTTCTTCTGGCTGGCCCAATAGAGGCTGTTCTTCTTTATTTTCTGCTACTGGAGGCTGCTCTAGCTCAGATTCTGGTATTCTTTCTACAGTCACTCCAGTATCATCTTTCCAGCCTTCCTTCCTTGGCTGCTGCTCTAGCTAGCTCTGTAGGGTCAATCCACAGTGTCTTAAGTTCCTCCCTCCATGTCTTCTTTTCTAGGAGGGGTATTTCCTGATGAAGCCTCTGCGGTAGTGTGTCTGGAGGCATCGCTGGGTCGTTGAAGAAGCGATGGTCGTAGATGACCTCCATTGTGTACATACCACACAGTCCATTAGATCTTCCATGCAAAGATCTTCTAGCGAAACACCCTTATTGATGGCTTCCATCATTCTCAGCACGATGAAGGCACACTCCCCTATTCCACCCTCCTCTTGGGGGACTTTCTTGCAGACGGAGAACTACATCCACATGCCCATGTGCCTGTTATCTATTGATTATATCACTCTTTGCAAATGTAACAACACCTTTAGAATGTCTCTCACCTATTTATTCTTGTAGATCAGGGATGTGCTCTCCAGTTCGGTAGCACAATAATTGAATATCATTTTTCATATTTCATATAGGTTGATGACAATCAAAGCCCAATGCTTCACAGTCTTTATGGGCAGGGTTACAAATCTGGATTCTGCCCTGCTTACCCCATGTTGTAGTTTGATCACATTAGCAACTTTATTGTTGTCTTCATAAAGGATCCCTGCTAGATGTGTGGTGCCATTGAACATAGACTGTACTTATATGTATGTAGAAATTCTTCAAGGAGGGTGACACACAACACTTTAAACAACTTCTTGTGCACACATGCTCTTGTCTAGAACATCCCCCTGAAGTGGTCTCTATTGAGTGACCTGCCCTTGTTGTGGTAGATGATGTCAGCTCTAGGTAGGTTGTCATCCAGTACATAGATGAGGATATGGATGTCTCTGCATGTTATCCTTGACAATGTCATCATGTCCATACCCGCCATCTTATAGGGCAGAGGAGGAGCCACATCTAATTCTACTTCATTGACTGATGTGCTCTATTTTCTAGATGGCTTATTTGCAAAGAAAGAAGCGATCCCACCTTTCTCATCTTTCGAGGTTCTCTCTTCTGCTACTTGGACCTCTGCTAGTGGTGCTGCTGTTGTAGGAGGCAGAACCCTTGTTTCTGTCATTGTCTGGGTTATTGCCTCATCTTTATCTTTAGTGGACGTTTCTGCAACTACACCTTCTATTGGGTGACTCACTTATGGCATTTGTTCTAGCTCTACAACATTTAGAGCAGCTAGTGTCACCGTCATCTTTTCATCATAGAAGGAGTCATCTTGATCATAGTGTTCTGGGTCCTTCAGGAAGTCATTATAGATGTCCATCCCATACGTCAGGTCATCTAGGAACTTGTTTAGATCTCTGCTTTCTTTTGATGTGAGATCTTCTATCTCTATGCTCTCTTCTATGGCAACGACGGCCTACGCGAGATCTTCTGGTGCAACCTTGTCTTCATCCGGGCTGCTATTCAAGTCAAAGCCCTTTGACAACATGTTGGTTTTCTTTGTTTTGTTGTCTTTATGAGTGTCCGACTGTGGCAGTACTTCTTTCATTTGTGGTTCAGTCGTCAGGGAGGCTTTAACATTGGTGCTTTCTTCCTTTGATGCTGCTCCTATACTGGTTCCCCCACATCGTCATCATCTTTGTCGGGGCTTGAGGGGCTCGAGGAAGCGTGTGAGGTGGAGGGACTCATTAGATGCTTGGTTTTATTTCTTTGCCGCTAGCCGTCAATTTCTTGGCATTTGGCTTCTAGCTGACGGCATTCTTCGATTAGGCATTGATGCTCCATCTTGAGCTCATCTGATACTGCCTCGTAGCCTTCCCTCATCAACTCCTTATCTTCTTGCAAGGCTTCCCTCTCCTTCCTGAGGTCTGCCATCTCCTCTGTGATAGTCTTTAGCACCTCCATTAACACATTTTGGGTGCTGATCACCCTTTGCATGAATTGGGGGAGTTCTTTGGTCCTCTTGTTCAACATATGTACCCGCGTAGTTAGCGTACATAGGGTGGAGGTAATATTTTCATTTAAATTAGAAGTTTTATGCATGTGTTGCCACATGATATCAAACTTGTTGCCCAATACGTAAGCGAAGGTGTGCATACGAGGTTTTTGCGGCTCCACATGCGTCGTGGATGCTCTTGGCTCCTGCGTTTGATGAGATGGTATGGCGGGGCTGGTGGTGCTCACTTCTGGCTGTCTCGACCTTTGTAGGATGACATCCAGAACTATGGGGCTGGGTACAACCTCTGGTTCCTCGTGAGCCTGGCTGATTTCTTGTTTATCCTCTACATGCTGATTTGTTGTTGTAGCTTCAAGTCTTGCATGTTCGGTCTCTTCTATTACTGTGAATATATATATATATATATATATATATATATATATATATATATATATATATATATATATATATATATATATATATATATATATATATATATATATATATATAAAGCGACAATCTTTTTATTGGTCTTCTTCTTATTTATTATTGCCAGCTTTTTCCTTTCCTCTGGCTTCTTTATTTATTTTTCTATAGATTTAGCTTTGTCACATTTCTCAGCAGCTGCCGACGACTGATCCACTGTAGTGCGGATGGCCCCCGAGTATATGTTGTCCACATCCTATTGTGAGGGTTGCAGCTTGTGGGAATCATAGTACGCCATTTGTAGGAGGGAGAGGAGCATCTTGGAGCAACTTTAGTTATACAAGAGCTTGTTTTCCTTCTGCGCCAAGATTCCCGTGTTGATGAGAGACTTTATGTCAATCTTCGTGTGCTCTTTCATCTTTTTGTACCTTATCAATAGTCTGCATCCATGAAATGATATGCAATCTTCGTGATTTGACCTCCCATACATGACTCCTTAGTCTGCTTTGCTTCCCCTCCCACTACTGCAGGTAGGCATTCAGTCAGAATCCTGCCTATGTTCACTGGCCTCTTATTCAGCATGGACCAAATTACGAAGAGTTCTCCTTTCATCACACATCTTATTTCTGACCTTGTGAATATTGTATTGGTTGTGATCTTCTACATCACCCAGATGAAACACAATGTGATGAAGGCCACCTTGGTGTTCTTGGAGTTGTGTTCCAGCTCCCCTGTCTACTTTCCCCACATCATGTGGCTATTGTATCTAATCATGTCCTTCTCTCCGAGCGTAGTAACGTAGGCTTGTGATTCCTCAGTTGTTTTCATGAATATGGTGTTCAAAATTATTTCTATTATTGTGTGAGTCTTCCCCCTGAGTCTCACTTCTAGCTTAAAGTCACTGCCGCCCTTTTTGCGTTCCCCGTCACTGACCGAAATTTTTTCTAGGGACAACATGAACTCCGTCGTCAGTTATGTTAGTGAGGGGGGCTTCTAAGGTGCATAGGGTGCGTAGGTTTGCACCCTCCAAGAAGTTGACTACCTTGTCATAGACTCCCATCTTCTTGAAGTTTTCTACATCCAGGTATCTGATAGACTTGAACCCTTTTGTCTGCAGCAGCCAGTCGAACTGTGACTGGTGTATGAAGTCTCTAGGCACGAAAGCTGGTTTTTTTCCATCCAGGGCCACCTCCTCATTCTCTTCCACTTCTTCATAAGCTATTTCTTTCTCCTGCCCCTTCATTTTCTCCGTAGTAGTCACATTTCTCTTTTTGCTACCCTCATCTTCCTTGGGTTCAACCTTCCTCTTCTCCAATTTCTTCAGTTCAACTGGTGAAGGCTAATATTACAAGGTCTCCGTCTTGGATTCACTAGGAGACTCCTCCGAATCTTCTGGCATCTTGTGGGCTAGGATATAATTGTACTTTTTCTTCAGCAGTTGTAGTTGGAGTTTCTTTGATGGAGAGAGGTCTTGATTGTCATTTAGTGCATTAGTGATCTTCTCAAGGATTTCTTCAACACCCTTAAGTGAAGTCACCTTCTTCATCAAGGTATCTTCAGTTGAGGTCGACATTCAAAAATTTTCACATTAATTTTGTTGTTAGCACAATTGAATTATCTTTTAGTTAATCATTATCTATTTTATTTCATTATATTATATGTATATGTGCATATATATTGTCCAAGTTCAAACTTTTCCTCTCTTTTCATAGGGTTGCGACTGGGACTATAAGAAATAGGTAAGCCACGACCGCAGCTTCACAGAGCATGGATGTCCATACACTAATAGGATGGGCCGCAACCGCGGCATGGGTGCTGCAACCACAATCATTTATACTTAAAACTAGGGAAGCCATGACCACGGCCAAGAAACACCGTGACCGCAGCGATTACCACGACCACAGTCAATGCTCAGTCTCTTTACACTCAAGAAACACCGCGATCGTGGTCAATGGTAGGATGCTGTGATTGCGGCTCAAGATAGATTGTTTGACTGGGGGAAGACAAAGGTCAAGGTGAAGGTCCAAAACCTAAATCAAGAAACCATCATCTAGGGTCAAGGCGGCAGATTCCACGATCGAGTCACATTCCAAAATGCAACCGAGGTCGAATCAGTGTAGTAAAGGTCGCAAAAGGGGGCGAGGTGTGGTCAAGCATCACCGGGTCAAAGGAGGCGGAGCCGCGACACTAACAAACATTTTTTTGAAAGCAAGGGAAAGCGCCGAGGCCCGAGAAAAACACCGACGAGCAATCAAAGATAGTTGAGAAAACAAAGGGCGAATACCTTGGTCAGGGCAGACGACACTAGTCGTCATCAAAGGTGGGGGTAGAGGCTAGACGCGGTGGAGGCATAGATTTGACGGTGGGGGATGGAATCAGAGAAAGTGATATTCTCGCACACTCGCATAGGGTATCCCCTCAGAATAGTTCATGAATTCTCAAATCTTGAAGGAAAGAAAAAAAACTATTGCAAAGGGTTTAAGCTTTTATACCCTAGAGGTGCCACGATCGCTGCCAAAATCTTCCTTGCATAGGCCACGATCGTGGTCATTTGCTACAAGGAAGGGGTATCGCGGCCACAGTGTACCCCTCCTCTTGGTAGAGAGATCTTTAAGCACCATGAAATAATTATATCATACTAGAAAAGGGAAACTGAAATATAGGAAAAAGAGAGGTACATAGCTCGTAGTACTAAAGTATGAGTTAAAGAAAAACATCAACTAAAGGAAACAACAAAGACTTGGGTTGACTCCCAAGAAGCACTTGTTTAGATTCTTTAGCTCAACTTCATCTCTCATCCTATCTTCATTCTCCTTCAACAGATGCAGTTGTTGCCTCATTCATTCCATGTGTTGTTGAGTTGGCTTCTCCCAAACTGAGTTCTGTTCTTGTAGCATCCAACTCACAAAACCAGATTAACTAATGTGGAAGTGATCGTTAATAGTGGATTACTGAAAATCACTAAAAATTAAAACCATTTATCAAGAGATCCATTCATATGTAAACTCTTTCATTCAGAACCAAAGTAAATCATTACATCCTGGTTCATAATGTACATGTCATGTACCATCTCTTATCGAGGATTACATACAACAACTGATCTATTAAATTTGTACACAAGGAACTTAAAATCTTGAGGCATCAAGCCAAAACCTCAGATCGATTATAAAATCACAAACTACTGACTCCTAGGACATGAGAGTATAGAGATGACACATATGACTTTATGTACTAAGCCTGACAACCAGTATCCCCACCTAGGATATTACTGTTGTCCTTGCTGTTGCTGCTGCTGCTCTTCTTCTACTACATAGATTCTTCCTCTTTGTCTGCGTCTATCTAAAAACGTTGGATTCCATAGGGGGTAGACAATTATAAAAATTGCCCCAGCGGGAGATATAACTCTCTGCTAAAACATTATCATTATAGTTTAATAGAAATAAACTAAGCAATGGAATCATAAGCTTAACAACAGATAATTTAATATCTATGCAGATTAGAGCAACATTCTCACTTAAGCTTATAAGTTGTAACTTGATAAACAACATGTCTAATATTCAATAAAGAATTGAAGAACATTTATAACACTTATCCATTTAGGATATACTAAGTCAAATAACATCAACCAGTGATTCTCGTATTTCAATCTTATGCAAATATGCTACACGACTGATTACATTTCTCAAATATACTTAAGCTCTAAGAAGATGAGGTATACCTCTCATACTCCAACCGACCATTGCTAAATCGAATTGGTACCATACATCGGTCAATGGAAGAGCCGAATTCTCATGACCTCCCACATCTCGGTCAGTACGGGACCACAAGCAGGACTATGTCGACTGCTCAATATAGCTTTCCAGGGTATACTGGAACTTCACTATAGAGTTACAGTGTCAACTGCACTCTCATCAGAAATCGAGAGAATTAATGTTTATCTCCATCGACCCGACATTAAATATCATTGGGAGATTAATGATACATCCATTCCAACCATCAGGAGATTTATGATACATCCATCCCGACACATGAAGGATTGAGAGGTTTAATGTTTACCTTCCACCAATCTCTTCAAAAGGATGTAAGGATATTTTTTCCCATTTACCCCCACATATTCAAAATATGCGAATTCCAAGAAATCCCATAGGAAAACCTATTTCACCATCACCAACTTCTGACGATGCTGGATCTATGGTCAGAGCACTACATGAACAAATTTCACTTGATTAATTAAGTACATTTTCATATTCTTTTAGCATCAACCAAGTTCTCAAACATAACTTATGATGACAATGCTATATAAAGAAACATGTACTATTTTCATCAGTCAGTTAACAGTCTTAAAAAGACATTGGGAACTCAGTCCCTTATTTCGATACTGGGAATTCTCATCCCTTCACAATCTCATTACCATAAACATATGGTTCTGGGTATTCAACCCTTAGCTCATCATTGAGCATTGTTACCACTTTTCTAGGTAACTATCACCTTCAGGTCATCTGACCAAGGTAAACATGATACTTGCTATTACAAGCATCACACATGGTACTTGAGGCCCATTAACTCTCTTGTTACCTCTTACCAGGCAATAAGGTATATTATGGCTCACAAGGCCCAATAAACAATAGTGAATTAAACATCATAGCTCATACCAGGCCATGACCACCATTTCAAAATACCTGCATGGTTAGGGCAGATGATAACAGTAACTGTAATCACATATCAGTACTATGCAGAACAAATATGAATTCACTATTCAAGGGTAACACCACTATTCCCTTTCTAGGGTTAGGGTTTCCCATTTCATGTTATTTGGGAACATTCATCCCATTACCCAAATCAAGATTATGGTTTATCACCATATTGCCCAAGATTAGGGTTTCATAAAACATTACATAGTATCACCTTGGATTTGAGTTCCACATCACATCAAACATCAGGGTTTCTCATAAAATCACCCTTAGTTAGGGTTTCACATAAATTTCACCCCAGAATAGGGTTTACATTCAATAACCCACAATTAGGGTTTACTATTCATCCCAATTAGGGTTTCATATTCCATTACCCATAATTAGGGTTTACTATTCAATTATCTCTAATTAGGGTTCACTAAACATCCCAATTATATTTTCTATTCAAGTGCCCATAATCCGGGTTTACTATTTATCCCAATTAGGATTTTGCATCACATTCCCCTAAATTAGGTTTACACATATCAACACCCTAGATTAGGGTTACATCCATACTCTGGATTAGGGTTTCAATTATAATTGCCCTGCATTAGGGTTAAGGTCCAACAACCTTGTCAATTAGGGTTTATGCTCATGATTAGGGTTTCATGATCTCTTTACTTAATGATCATACCCTTAATCACCACATGAATCATACTTATGTATGAATTCCATTCTATCATCCTCTCAACTTGGTTAGGATTATATTAGCCCTTCAATCAAGTACATACAACTATGATTGCCATAGTGTACAAAATTATTGTTCTTATAAGCAATTAGGGTTCATTCCTCAAATGGCACTAATCACTTAATTATTTTAGGGTTTCAAACTTTTTACCTTAATTGATTATCATCACTATCAATCATTGTATCATTGGAATAATCATCACCTTAAATTTCCAAATGATTGAACCACATTCAACCTTCATTCGGTTTTGAGGTTTCATCACCAAACGGTTTTGAAACTGTTTAACACCAAACGGTTTTGAAACCATTTGCAACCAACCGATTTTGAAACCATTTGACCCCAAATGGTTTCAAGACCATTTGGTCTCAAACGGTCTCAAGACCGTTTGGGCCAAATCAGTCCCAAAACCACAAGGGCTCTTAGGCACATTCATCAATCCAATCAAATGTATTTGCATCATTGAATTGACTATTGATTATACACTTGAAGGATTCATAAATCAAAACCATTAGATCATTATCCATTTGTCAAGGATCAACCACTAGCCCTCCAAACGACTTTGAATCCATTTGTTCCCAAACAGTTTCAAGACCGTTTGACCCAATTTGTCTTGAAATCGTTAGGACCAATCAAGGATTCTTCAATCAACTTGATTAGGGTTTCCAATTGAAGGATTGTACACACATTGAATCAATCAATTGTGTCCATTGGATCATCATCCAACCTATACTTAGGTTCAGACCTCAAACGGTCAACTATACCAAACGGTCAACATAACCAAACGGTTTGTAGTCCAAGTCACCAAACGATTTGGACCAAAGGTCCAAGACCGTTTGCTCTTGTTCTTGGTTGAGGTGTGTGCTTATGATCAGGTTATCATCTTCAACCTTTAGAATCACATGAAAATTACTGCCATTTCCATGGCAACTCCATCAATCAAACAAAGGAATTGCAAGAATAACAATTAAATCAATTGTATTGAGAAATCGAATTCAATGTCAAAGATTAAGGGTTCAAGTTATATAACCCGCCTTCAAATCTGATCCCAAGCTCCAAGATTCACGGCTCCAATGGTGGATGAAGCTTTAACAACTGCCCAAGGTCCATTCTCAAGCTTTTGGAGTGAAAGGATCAGCTAGGGTTGAAGATGGAATGAAGAAATGAAGGAATTATGCATTTTTTATGATTTCCACCATGAAATCAAGAAGAACGAAGGTCAAGGACTTGCCAACGGGTTGGGTATGTTCTTCCTACTGTTCCTAGTTCCCTTGGTTGATTTGGTAAGCAAGGTGAAGAAAGGAATCTGAAAAAGTCCTTGGTTTGAGTGGTAAAGGCTCTTTTATAAAAAAAACCAATGAGAGAGAAAATGTTTTATAAAAATATTTTAATTCCAAAATTGTTGCCACCACTTTCCCCTTGGTTTCTTGCATGAAAAGGCAACTCTATCCCCACTGAGATACCCTCCATTATCCAAGAATTAAAGGAAAAGAAATTAAGCACCTTAATCCCTTATAAAAGTAATATCCATTTTTGAGTGGAAATTCTTTTTTTATAATAAGGTGAGTGGAGTTTTCACCTTCTTAGGATATTTCGTGGTCCTTGAAAATCTCAAGGACGTCCAAACACATCTGAATCCAACCATTTTAATTTTGGTTGAAGGCCCGTCAATTATTTTATTTATTCTTGCATTAATTTGAACTAATGTTTCCATTATGCTTAAATCTTGATTATTTTAATATCAAGATTTTCTCTCCTTCAAAGAGACACAAATGAGATGCCCCTCTCATTTTCTTTGCTCCACATGATCCCAAGAAACTGTAGGGACCATTTTGAAGTGCTATTTTGCACATTGAACCTTGGGTTTTGGGTAAATTGCAAATTACACCAAAACTAGGTTTTAATGCACAAACATAGATTTATCAGCTCTTTCTTGGTATTCAGGCTATCACAAGCCTTACCTCTGCATCATCTTCACTCTCATGATTCTTCAACGCATGAGGAACATATTATCATGCACAATTTGCAAATAAACCCCTCAGCTTGGTTAATTTGCACTTTAGTCCAAAACAAGCAAAACATTGATTTCAACAATATTTAAAAAGGACTAGAATTGCAATATAAATTCCTCTTGAACCTTAATTACTTTTCAAAAGATAAGAGCAAGCATATAATCACTTTTATTAAATAAAACACCTCGGGTTAAATCCTAACCCAGGTCAGGGATGTTACAAGTTATCCACCCCTTACAAGGATTTTGTCCCCGAAATCATCAACAAAACATTAAGAGAAAAGAGAAGGATACTTCCTCCTCATCTCATCCTCTACTTCCCACGTAGCTTCTTCAACACCACAGTGATTTCAGAGGACTTTTACAAGACTAATGTATTTCTTTTTCAACTTCTTGATTCTTCTATTGAGAATCAACACAAGTCCTTCAACATAAGATATATCATCATTTAGTTCTACCTCCATAGGTTGCAGAACCAAATATGTGTCAAGATGACACTTCCTCAGCATGGAAATATGGAACACTGGGTGCAATCTATGCAGCTCAGATGGTAACTCCAGCTTATAGGCTACCTTTCCCATCCTCTCAATGATTGGATAAGGTCCCATAAATCTAGGAGCTAACTTTCCCTTCTTTCCAAATATAAGGATACCTTTCCAAGGTGAGACCTTGAGATACACTCTATCTCCAACTTGGAATTCTAAGGGTCTACGATGCTTATCAGCATATGATTTCTGCCGATCCTGGGAAACTTTCAACTATTGTTGTATGACTTTAATCTTCTCAATTGTTTGCTGAACTAGCTCAGGACCCAAAAGTGGGTACTCTCCTATTTCATACCAACATAAGGGAGATCTACAACGTCTACCATATAAAGGCTCATATGGTGCCATCTCAATACTGTGCTGATAGCTATTATTATAAGCAAACTCTATCAGGCTCAGATGTAGATCCCAACTACCTACAAACTGAAGGACACATGCCCTAAGCAAGTCCTCCAAGGTTTGTATGGTCCTCTCAGACTGCCTGTCTATCTGAGGATGAAAGGTTGTACTAAACCTTAACTGTGTGCCCAAAGCTTTATGCATTCGTTCCCAAAAATGACTCATAAACTGGGGACCTCTATCAAAAATGATAGTAGCTGGAACCCCGTGCAAACACACTATCTCATCTATGTATATCTGTGCAAGATTCTCAGTAGTGTAAGTTGTTTTGACAGGTAATAAATGTGTTGTCTTAGTCAACCGATCAACTATCACCCAAATGGAATCATGGCTTTTGGCTGTTCTAGGCAAACCAACCACAAAGTCCATGGTTACATGATCCCATTTCCACTGCGGTATAGGAAGATGTTGCATTATTCCTGCGGGCTTCTGATGTTTAGCTTTAACCTGCTGACACACTGGACACCACATAACAAACTCAGCAACATCTTTCTTTAATCCAGGCCACAAGTACATATCTTTCAAGTTATGATACATCTTGGTGCTCCCTGGATGCATAGCATATATCAAAGAATGAGCTTCTTCCAGGACTAACTTCCTTAAGTTATCAACATCAGGTACTACCATCCTATCATGGTAACATACTACCTGATCATCTGAATCATGGAAACCATCTCGTTTCTCACTACCATACTCTGATTTAATCTGCTGAACTACAACATCAATTTGCTGTGCTTCTTTAATCTACTGTCTCAGAGTAGGTTTTATGTGCATCTCAACTAACAACCCAACTAACAATGACACTTTAAGCTGTACATTGTCTTGCCTCAAGGTGATAAACATATCCCTCTTAGAGCACACTAAGGAATTCAACTGTGCTTTATTTAAGGATGATGTTGCTGATTTTCTACTTAGAGCATCAAGAACCACATTGGCTTTCCCTGGATGATAATCAATTGTATAATCGTAGTCCTTGGTCAACTCCATCCAGCGGTGTTGCCTCATGTTTAGCTCATGCTATGAGAAGATATACTATAGGTTCTTATGGTCAGTGAAAATCTGGAATGTTTCTCCATAGAGATAGTGTCTCCAGATCTTCAAAGCATGGATCACAATAGCTAGCTCTAGATCGTGTGTCGGATAATTCTCCTCGTGTTTCTTAAGCTGTCGAGAAGCAAAAGAAATCACTTGCTTATCTTGCATCAACATACATCCTAAGCCATTCTTAGATGCATCACAGAAGACAATATATCCCTTCCCTTGCTCAGGTAGCACCAGCACATGTGCACATGTCAACCTTTCTTTCAACAACTAGAAAGATTGTTTACACTTGTCATTCCAGACAAAAGGAATCTCCTTCCTAGTCAACTTGGTTAGGGGTAAAGCTATTGAACTAAAGTTCTTAATGAACCTCCTGTAATAGCCTGCCAGTCCTAGGAAACTACGTATCTATGTTGGTGTCTTAGGATGTTCCCATTGCAGGACCGATTCTACTTTCCTAGGATCAACACGAATACCTGAAGCAGATATTACATGTCTAAGAAAAGAAACTTCTGGTAACCAGAACTCACATTTGCTAAACTTAGCATTCAAGTTATGCTTTCTTAGCAAAGTCAAAGCTTGACGGAGATGCTTCTCATGTTGTTGAGCATCTCTACTATATATCAGGATGTCATCTATAAAGACGACTACACACTGATCAAGAAAAGGTCAAAAGATTCTATTCATGAGTTCCATAATGCAGCTGGTGCATTAGTTAGTCCAAACGACATAACTATGAACTCATAGTGACCATACCTTGTCCTAAAGGCAGACTTAGGTATGTCACTCTCCTTAATACACAACTGATGGTATCCTGACCTCAGATCTATCTTAGAAAAGATGGTTGCACCACACAACTGGTCAAACAAACCATCAATCCTTGGCAGAGGATACTTGTTATTTATGGTTACTTTATTTAGTTGCCTATAGTCGATGCATAAACGCATAGACCCATCCTTCTTCTTGACAAAGAGGACCGGAGCACCACATGGTGAAGTACTCGATCAGATAAAACCCTTCTCAAGCAGCTCTTGTAGTTGTTTCTTGAGCTCTGCCATTCTATACAGTGTTTGTGCTATAGGTTGCATTCCCGAGATTAGATTAATTTCAAAATCGATCTCTCAGGGTGGTAGAACACCTGGAAGTTCTTCAAGAAATACATCTTCAAATTCCCTGACTATAGGAACTTCAGAAAGATGATGGCTCTCCATTGTGGTATCAACCACATGGGCTAGGAATGCAAAGCATCCTTGTCTCATCAACTTCTCAGCTACCAAAGTTGACACAAGACATGTTGGAAGAATCTTTCTATCTCCCTGAAAGATCCATGTATCACCATTATCTGTAAACACAACCTGCTTGGACTCACAATCCAAGACAACCTTATACTTTTCTAGGGTGTCCATCCCAAGAATTATATCGAAACCGTGCATCTCAAGTGGTATAAGATCCACTTGAATGGATGTTTAAAAAAGATAAGAGTGCAGGGAGAACACACCTCCCGCGACATTGCAGATCCCAACAAAGGTGTTTCTAACAACAAGCTATCTGCTCTATGACTGACAATCATGTTTCAGTCATGAATCACTTCTCGAGTGATAAAAGAGTGCGTAGCACCCGGGTCAATTAACACAGATACTGTAACGACCTCAAATCTAGGTATTAATATCCATTTCTTTTTTCTTAATTTTTTTTATTTTTATTCCTATCCTAAATTACTATGAGTAATTATCTTTGACCCAAATTCTAGTCATTTATTGTGATTTTAATTTAACGAAATGTGTTGAAGACGGAAACAAGGCCCCGTCTTCATTTTCCTCTCCCTGCGAGCAGCCGTTACAGGTTCTCTTCCACCGAGTGTCTCCACTCCACGCCTTCATTGCTTGTGTTAGCACCAGAAATGCCTCGAGGAAATGAAACGGTGTAGGAGAACCCCTAAAATGAGGCCTAAGGTGCCACATTCTCTAAACGCCCGAAACCCCTCTTGTTGGCTTCTGCCATCTCTGTCTGGAGTGATCCGCAATAGCCCATCTCGGCACCACAATTTCATCTGCTGAAGTTGTAAGAACGCTCCTCCAGCGCTCCCTATGTCCAATTTCTCCTGAACGCTGCCACTTCCTCAACCACCGCCAAAATATCCTCTGGCGAGTTTGAGTGGGGAGTGTCGTCGTGTTGGTTCTCAGCCTAATTAGAGGTAAACACACCATATCTGGTCCATGTGCTTTTGTTCCTCATTTTCCTTTTGCACTAGTTCTGCCACTACTGCCACGCTGATAGGAGTCCCATGTTCCTCGTACGCGTGCTTTTATCAGCATAAAACTTGGTACCGTTTGAATCTCATGATTAGGTTCTAGACCCATCGTCCATTAGCGTATATGCTACTGATCGACTTGTTTCTTACTCCTCTCTACCGCGAATCATTCAGGTGTTCCTCCTCCTATCAATGCTGATTCATGACCAACTATTAATGTGATTTACCTTCCCCAATTTTATATGATGAGAAGCACAGATCCACCGTTATGTTCCCTTATTTGTGATGTAGACTAAAAATTACAACATGATTTTGCTTTGAGAATTATTTCTGCCTTAACTACACCAAGCATGGACATTTTATTTTGAACCGTTCCTGTCACAGACTTCCTTACCACGCATGTAGAAGTTCCGGTGATGATGGTATGATGGGGTCTTTGCCAGTTAAGATGATCCAGTCTAATACGCATGGAATTTGATAGTTCATGTTTTGAGAATTGTATATTCAAGAGATCTAAGGCTTCTATGATCTAGCTTTGTTTATTCTAATGGCTTGTTTGTTTCTGCAAATCGGTGGTGGATTGGCCTCCACCAAGTCTTGGTTCTAGCTAAATTGATATATCAGGAAGGTCTTGCCTTGCAAGACGATCATGTTGGAATATAGGAAGTCAAACCTTCTGATACATCGACTGATTCATTCGAAAACCTTGATCTGAGGTTGATTAATTACGCAATCGTCTTCTCTGACTTCCTGTCTAGTGGATTGAATATACTCTTCAAAATTGCTCCTGCGGTATACGCAAGACAGGGACAAAATGCTTTGGGTTTTTATATCGCCAGTTCCATTCCAATTAACTGAGAATTTAGGGACTAGTATGACTTATTGAGTCAGTATAAAAGTCAACAGTGGATTATAGGTTTATCGGTGTATGTGTACCGACTTCCCATTCTATAGGTTTTTCGTGTGTTTAATACATACCTCCGCACTAAATATCAAATTTTCATAGGGAGTGTTTTATTGAGTAAATATTACATGAGGAGATATTAACCGAAAGGTATAATGTTATGCGTAGGTGATATTAAACTTGGCTCAGACCTAGGTGACATTTTATTTTACGTAAGTAGAACTTGAGGTATGTACTCCTCCCTATTTATAACTGGGCATTTATGTGACTAAAGTTCCCATAATGAGGCATCTTTTGAAATACTTGCTCTTATTCCATTTGTTGGGCAGTTCATATACTTTCAATTGGATTTATTATTCTTTTGAAATTATTATCATATTGAATAGGGTTAACGATCCCATCTGCTATTGTGGTTAAATCATGCCACATGCTTGTGAAAGGTACATCTTGCCACTGTATTTATGCATGTTAGATAATTTGACTAGTTTAACTATCGTAGACGCTTATGCATAACCATTAGGGCGCACTACTTGCACTCAGGGTGTGCTACTTCCACCTTTTTATATACAGAGGCATGCTACTTCCGCCTAGGGTGCGGTACTTCCACCCATTTTTACTTAGGTCAACGACTCGTGGTGTCTTGGCCCTATTATAGTTACTTTTAGTCAAATATATCTGCATGAAAATAATTGTTGTGATACTGATGATTTATAATGGCAAGATCTATTATTTCACTTGTTTATTTATATGCCTCATTCTTTTGGAAATTTCTTCGTTTGGTACTTCTCATTGAAGCTTACCTAGTTTTTATGTCCCTTCTTTGATGGGGAACATCTTGCTTTCTTACGCATTAAATAATGCTCCAGTTAACATATAATGTACATACTCAGTTTTACGTATTCAACCTTTTTATTTTATTTCCCATCCTGGGTGATGTTCCCTACCACCCAGGCGCAGATCCACTCGTTGAGAATTTTATTGAAGAGCAAGAGTTTGTGGGCCCAGAAATTGAAGGAAATGTACAACAGTAGATCGCGACTTCTGAGATGGCTAGGTTGCCTACTGCAACAGATCCTCATAGTTATAGTTCCCTTTATTTTTCCTAGTTGACATGAGAGATGTTTTTGAGACTAATTTGAATATGTAATAAGTTAGTTACTTCTGCTGTTATATTTTTAAACGCTCTTGATGGACCATTTATCTTAGAATAATCTGGCAACCCAAATATCTATACATGGTGTTTAAACTTATGGGTTGAGCTTATTTACTTTCAATTTAATAGTAGGGAGTGGCCCTTATGGGATTCATTTCTTACAGATACTAAGCAGGATGGAGACATATCAAAATAAAATAATTTCATCTGACCTGTCACAACCCTGGGATTGACAACTACTTTAGGATGATTAATTGCATAGAATCTAGCTGTTGCCTGATGTTGACCCTGTGCTTGATTATTGGAAGCTGTCGATCCAGCTTGGGATGCTTGTCCACATCCTCTAGCACCACTGCCAGACTGCTATCTCTGAGAGCCGTGCTGACTTTGTCTCAGTTGCTGGGTAACATTCCTAACTTTTTCAAGACAGTCCCGCACCACATGGCCTTCTCTTCCACATCTATAACATGTTACATTTCCCCTCTGGGGTCTGGGTGGTCCTGTTACTGACATTGAGGCTGAGCTGTGAGCTCCCTTCAGTGGTAAACTACGACCTCTACCCTTACTTGATGTCCATTGCGTCTGGGTATTGAACCTTGGTGGTGGTGTAGGCACATAATACTTTGGTTTCTTAAAACTTCCAGAACTTTGTCCTTGGAACTGTGGGTACTCTTTCTTACCCTTGGTCTGTCGCTTCTCAATCACAGACCTTTCTATTCTTCTTACAGACTCCACAAAAGTGGTAAACCTCTCCCGGTTCTCCAGAGCAGACACCGGAGTGGTTAATTCAGCATTCAACCCCTTCTCAAATCGCCGAATTCTCTCCTCATCTGTAGATGCCATATGCGGACAAAACCGTAAAAGTTCCATGAACCTAGCTTCATATTCACTAATGTTCATCTATCCTTGCCTCAACCTCTCAAATTGAGAGATCTTCTCATCTAGATACGTCTTGGGAAAGTATCTAGTGACGAATTCACGTTGGAATTCATCCCATCTGATCACAACACTAGGTCTTTTGCCTTCCTTAATGGTCCACCAGTGGCCAACACTCCCTTTTAGGAGATATACAACATGCCTCACCTTCTCATCATCAGGAATCATGAGGATTCTGAAGGCTTTCTCCAGTTCAGTCAACCATAGGTCAGCATCTCCTGGGTCGGCTGTACCAGCATACTCTAAGGCTCCTACCCTCCTAAGCCGTTCAAAAGTCTTGCCGACTCCATGTCTTTCATCATGGGCTGGTGCCCTAGGTGCAGGTAATGACATCCTATCTGTCATATGGGTCATAGCTACTATAAATTGTCCAAACATATTCTGGAAGGCTGGGTTCCCCATATTAGCTTGATTGAACTGGGGTTGATCAAGTACATGCTCCTCCCTATCTTGATCTCTTACACCTCCTCCTGGTGCAGCAACGCTGCTCTCAGCAACATGTTCATCGTGTGATCCAGACATCTTTAGTTCTTCTTCTCCTCCTATATGAGCAGAAGACACTATCAGATAGACTGGAAGACACTAGAACAAACTCAACAACCTTAGTCCTATGTCTCTGTAGAATCAGCAAACCTAGAGCTCTGATACCACTTTACTTGTAGCATCCAACTCACAAAAACTAGATTAACTAATGCGGAAGCGATTGTTAATAATAGATTATTGAAAATCACTAAAAATTAAAACCATTTATCAAGAGATCCATTCACAGGTGAACTCTTTCATTCAGAACCAAAGTAAATCATTACATCCTAGTTCATAATGTACATGTCATGTACCATCTCTTCTTGAGGAACTCTATTAAATTTGTACATAGGCAACTTAAAATCTCGAGGCATCAAGCCAAAACCTCAGATCAATTATAAAATCACAAACTACTAACTCCTAGGACCTGAGAGTACAAAGACGACACATAGGACTTTATGTACTAAGCTTGACAACTAGTATCCCCACCTGGGATATTACTGTTGTCCCTGCTGCTGTTGCTGCTGCTCTTCTTCTTCTACATAGATTCTTCCTCTTTGTCTGCGTCTACCTAGAAACATTGGATTCCATGGGGGTGAGACAATTATAAAAATTGCCCAAGCAGGAGATATAACTCTCTGCCAAAACATTATCATTGCAATTTAACAGAAATAAACAGAGCAGTGGAATCATAATTTTAACAGTAGATAATTTAATATCTATGCAGATTAGAGAAACATTATCAATTAAGCTTATCAATTGTAACTTTATAAAAAACATGTCTAATATTCAATAAAGAATTGAAGAACATTTATAACACTTATCCATTTAGGATATACTAAGTCAAATAACATCAACCAGTGATTCTCGTATTTCAATCTTATGCAAATACACTACACAAATGATTACATTTCTCAAACATACTTAAGCTCTGAGGAGATGAGGTATACCGCTCATACTCCAACCGACCATTGCTAAATCGAATTGGTACCATAAATAGATCAATGGAAGAGCCGAATTCCCATGACCTCCCACATCCCGGTCAGTACGGGACCACAAGAAGGACTATGTCGACTGCTCAATATAGATTTCTAGGGTATACTGGAACTTCGCTATAGAGTTACAACGTCAACTACACTCTCATCGGTAATCGAGAGAATTAATGTTTATCTCCATCGACCCTACATTAAATATCATTGGGAGATTAATGATACATCCATCCCAACCATTGGGAGATTTATGATACATCCATCCCGACACATGAAGGATTGAGAGGTTTAATGTTTACCTTCCACCAATCACTTCACAAGGACGTAAGGATATTTTTGCCCATTTACCCCCACATATTCAAAATATGCGAATTCCAGGAAATCCCATAGGAAAACCTGTTTCACCATCACCAACTTCTGACGATGATGGATCTATGGTCAGAGCACTACATGAATAGATTTCACTTGATTAATTAAGTACATTTTCATATTCTTTTAGCATCAGCCAAGTTCTCAAACATAACTTATGATGACAATGCTATATAAAGAAAGATGTACTATTTTCATCAGTCACTTAACAGTCTTAAAAAGACATTGGGAACTCAGTCCCTCATTTCAATACTGGGAATTCTCATCCCTTCACAATCTCATTACCATAAACATATGGTTCTGGGTATTCAACCCTTAGCTCATCATTGAGCATTGTTACCACTTTTCCAGGTAACTATCACCTTCAGGTCATCTGACCAAGGTAAACATGATACTTTCTATTACAAGCATCACTCATGGTACTTGAGGCCCATTAACTCTCTTGTTACCTCTTACCAGGCAGAAAGGTATATTATGGCACACAAGGCCCAATAAACAATAGTGAATTAAACATCATAGCTCATACCTATCCATGACCACCATTTCAGAATACCTACATGGTTAGTGCAGATGATAACAATAACTACAATCAGATATCAGTACTATGCTGAACAAATATGGATTCACTATTCAAGGGTAACACCACTATTCCCTTTCTAGGGTTAGGGTTTCCCATTTCATGTTATTTGGGAACATTCATCCCATTACATAAATCAAGATTATGGTTTATCACCATATTTCCCAAGATTAGGGTTTCATAAAACATTACATAGTATCACCCTAGATTTGAGTTCCACATCACATCAAACATCGGGGTTTCTCATAAAATCACCCTTAGTTAGGGTTTCACATAAATTTCATCCCAGAATAGGGTTTACATTCAATAACCCACAATTAGGGTTTACTATTCATCCCAATTAGGGTTTCATATTCCATTACCCATAATTAGGGTTTACTATTCAATTATCTCTAATTAGGGTTCACTAAACATCCTAATTAGATTTTCTATTCAAGTACCCATAATCAGGGTTTACTATTTATCCCAATTAGGATTTTGCATCACATTCCCCTAAATTAGGTTTACACATATCAACACCCTGGATTAGGGTTACATCCATACCCTGGATTAGGGTTTCAATTATAATTGCCTTGCATTAGGGTTAAGGTCCAAGAAACTTATCAATTAGGGTTTATGCTCATGATTAGGGTTTCATGATCTCTTTACTTAAGGATCATACCCTTAATCACCACATGAATCATACTTATGTATGGATTCCATTCTACCATCCTCTCAACTTGGTTAGGGTTATATTAGCCCTTCAATCAAGTACATACAACTATGATTGCCATAGTGTACAAAATTATTGTTCTTATAAGTAATTAGGGTTCATTCCTCAAATGGCACTAATCACTTAATTACTTTTAGGGTTTCAACCTTTGTACCTTCATTGATTATCATCACTATCAATCATTGGATCACTGGAATAATCATCACCTTCAATTCCCAAATGATTGAACCACATTCAACCTTCATTCGATTTTGAGGTTTCATCACCAAACGGTTTTGAAACTGTTTAATACCAAACAATTTTCAAACCGTTTGACCCCAAATAGTTTTGAAACAGTTTGATCCCAAATGGTTTCAAGACCGTTTGGTCTCAAACGGTATCAAGACTGTTTGGGCCAAATCAGTCCCACAACCACAAGGGCTCTTAGGCACATTCATCAATCCAATCAAATGTAATTGCATCATTGAATTGACTATTGATTATACACTTGAAGGATTCATCAATCAACACCATTAGATCATTATCCAATTGTCAAGGATCAACCACTAGCCCTCCAAATGGCTTTGAAACCGTTTGGTCCCAAACGGTTTCAAGACCGTTTGGGCTCAAACGGTCTCAAGACCGTTTGACCCAATTTGTCTTGAAATCGTTAGGACCAATCAAGGATTCTTCAATCAACTTGATTAGGGTTTCCAATTGAAGAATTGTACACACATTGAATCAATCAATTGGGTCCACTGGATCATCATCCAACCTATACTCAGGTTCAGACCTCAAATGGTCAACTATAGCAAATGGTCAACATAACCAAACGGTTTGGAGTCCAAGTCACCAAACGGTTTGCAAACCTTTTGGTCTCAAACGGTTTGGTGAAATCGTTTGGACCAAAGGTCCAAGACCATTTTCTCTTGTTCTTGGTTGAGGTGTGTGATTATAATCAGGTTATCATCTTCAACCTTTAGAATAAAGAAAACTACTACCATTTCCATGGCAACTCCATCAATCAAACAAAGGAATTGCAAGAATAACAATTAAATCAATTGTATTGAGAAATCGAATTCAATGTCAAAGATTAAGGGTTCAGTTATATAACCCTCCTTCAAATATGATCCCACACTCCAAGCTTCACAGCTCCAATGGTGGATTAAGATTTAAAAACTGCCCAAGTTCCGTTCTCAAGCTTTTGGAGTGAAATGATAGGCTAGGGTTGAAGATGGAATGAAGAAATGAAGGAATTATGCATTGTTTTATGATTTCCACCATGAAATCAAGAAGAACGAAGGTCAAGGACTTACCAACAGGTTGGGGACGTTATTCCTGCTGTTCCTAGTTCCCTTGGTCGATTTTGCAAGCAAGGTGAAGAAAGGAATCCGAAAAAGTCCTTGGTTTGAGTGGTAAAGGCTCTTTTATAAAAAAAATCAATGAGAGAGAAAATGTTTTATAAAAATCTTTTAATTCCAAAATTGTTGCCACCACTTCCCCCTTGGTTTCTTGCATGCAAAGGCAACTCTATACCCACCGAGGTCCCCTCCATTATCCAAGAATTAAAGGAAAATAAATTAAGCACCTTAATCCCTTATAAAAGTAATATCCATTTTTGATTGGAAATTCTTTTTCTTATAATAAGGTGAGTGGAGTTTTCACCTCCTTAGGATATTTCATGGTCCTTGCAAATCTGAAGGACGTCCACACACATTTGAATCCAACCATTTTAATTTTGGTTGAAGGCCCTTCAATTATTTTATTTATTCTTGCATTAATTTGAACTAATGTTTCCATTATGCTTAAATCTTGATTATTTTAATATCAAGATTCTCTCTCCTTCAAAGAGACACAAATGAGATGCCCCTCTCATTTTATTTGCTCCACATAATCCCAAGAAATAGTAGGGACCATTTTTAAGTGCTATTTTGCATATTGAACCTTGGGTTTTGGGTAAATTGCACATTACACCAAAACTTGGTTTTAATGCACAAACATAGCTTTATAAGCTCTTTCTTGGTATTTAGGCTATCACAAGCCTTACCTATGCATCATATTATCTCTCATGATGCTTCAACAAATGAGGAACATATTATCATGCACAATTTGCAAATAAACTCCTCAGCTTGGGTAATTTGCACTTTAGTCCAAAACAAGCAAAACATTGATTTCAACAATATTAAAAAAGGACTAGAATTGCAATATAAATTCCTATTGAACCTTAATTACTTTTCAAAAGATAAGAGCAAGTATATAATCACTTTTATTAAACAAAATACCTAGGGTTAAATCATAACCCAGGTCAAGGATGTTACAGTTCTCCTTACAAAGGCTCAGTCTTCATAGTATTTTTTCACTCTTTGTCCATTTACTTTGAAAGTTTGCATCTTTTCTCATGCTATCTCCATTACTCCCGACGGGTATATATTCACTACAAAAAAGGGACTTGACCACCTGGTTCTTAACTTCCCCGAAAATAACGTGATGCTGGAGTTGAACAAAAGGACCTTGTCTCCTTCATGCACATCTTTGTTCTTTAGGCGAGCATCATACCAGACCTTTGTCCTCTGTTCATAAATTCTTGCATTTTCATAGGCATGCAGCCTCAGCTCTTCGAGCTCCTAGAGCTGAAGGAACCTTTTTTGACATGCTTTATTGAGATCCATGTTCAAAAAATTTATGGCCCATAGGGCTTTGTGTTGGAGTTCCACGGTTAGATGAAAAGACTTTCCATAGATCAACATGTAGGGTGTTGTACCTATCAGTTCCTTGTATGCTGTGTGGTATGCCCAGAGTGCATCATCCAATTTCATGGAGCAATCCTTTATTCTGTGACTGATAGTCTTTTCTAAGATTTGTTTGATCTGCCTATTCGATACCTCTACTTGCCCTGATGTCTGGCGGTGGTATGCTGTCGCGACCTTATGCTTCACTCCATACTTTCTTAGTAGAGATTCAAATTGTTTCTCACCAAAATGTGACCTTCCATCACTTATGAAAGTGTGCGACACTCTGAAGTGTGGGAAGATAGTCTTCTCAAAAACCTTAATTACTGCTTTAGAGTCACATGTTTGGGTGGTAACTGCCTCAACCCATTTGGAAACATAATCAATTGCAACAAGAATGTATTGATTTCCCTTAGATGAAGGAAAAGGCCCCATGTTGTCGACTCTCTATACGTCGAAGATTTACACTTCCATCTAGTCCTCCATGGGCATTTCATTTCTTTGGCTTATGTTCCCCGTGAGTTGGCATTCCTTGCATGTTTTGACAAATGATGCAACATCCTTGATGAGTGTCGGACTGTAAAATCCTAATTGCAACACCTTTGCAGCCATCCTCTCCCCTCCATGGTGTCCTCCATAAGGTGAGGTGTGACATTCTTTTAGAATTAGAGACACCTCTTCTTCAGGTATGCATCGATGATATAGGTTGTCAGAGCATCTCTTAAATAGTATTGGCACTACTACAGAAACAACCTTTGGCGTCAGTTGTTTAACCCCCTTTGGCGTCAGTTTCCGACCGACGCCTATGTGGGCGCCGCTAAAGGTTGAACACTTCGGCGTCAGTTTTTTAACCGACGCCTATTTAACCTATAGGCGTCGGTCTTTTAGTAGATAACCGACGCCAAAAGGGTTCGCGCCACAGAAAATGGCGTCATCTAGGACACTTTCTGCGTCGGTCTTTTAGTAGATAATCGACACCAAAAGGGTTCACGCCACATAAAACGGTGTCATCTAGGACACATTCGGCGTCGGTTATCTACTAAAAGACCGACGCGGAAAGTGTCCTAGATGACGCCGTTTTCTGTGGCGCGAACCCTTTTGGCTTCGGTTATCTACTAAAAGACCGACACCTATAGGTTAAATAGGCGTCAGTTTGACACGAACAGCCGACGCCATTTCCTATACGGCTGTGGCCACATTAAGCGTCGGTGTTTTGCAAAAACCCGACGCTGTAGGTCTTTGCTGACGGTTTTCTATAAATAACCGACGCCTATATCTATTTTTTTTTATATCAGTTTGCAGGCCTGCTGTGGCTGGTCAGCAGGATGACAACCTGCAGTTCAGTTTTCTGAACTGTAGGTTTACGACATCCATTGATATCAGCCTATAAACTGGCCACAAACCTGCAAAATTCACAAAAAATAATTCACACAAGTAGATACATTCAGACATCAATTCAATTCTCACATTCACACATATAGAAGCATTCAAATACATGTATTAACATTCAGAAATATTCATTTACAAAGTATCATTCATTATCGCTATCAACATCCCAATTATATCTTACAGTTGCCACTGCTTGTATGGCTTTTGCTCATTCTTCTCTGATTTCATTTAATGCTTCCATCGTATATGGAGCATGTATATTTTTTAAGCGTTTACCTGTAGTGTTGTCAGTTTTAAACACCTGCAAAGAGAATGATGTATATATATAAGTAATAATATAAAAAGAAGATTAATATATTTCATACTAACTAATGAGACTATATATAATACCTCATGTATGGTATCGATGTCCAATGTGGCATATCGGATAATCATCTGCATAAATCGCATCACATAGTATGCGCATGCCCAACCATTGTCTTGTGTAGCGCACTATAAATTGAAACATACAAAATAATACAACTAAGCACAATTCACATCAATAATATATACATTGGAGTCGGGAACTTACTTGTACGTTCTGCCAATTTATTGGCTGGTTCTTTTTCCTTGGGACCATTCCTCCAGCCTTTTTGAATGCATCTAAACCCCTACATGTTAATATAACACAGTAAATTGCATAAGTAAATAGTAATGTAATAAGAGATGTTAACATATACAAAAATGAAATATATCTCACCAGAATAATGACATTCTCATTACGTGTCCAATTTTAGTGTTTAATGTACTTCCCGTGGGATCTAGATAATAAACAGTGAACGTCCTGGGGACAATAACTAGTAACTCCCAATGTTTACCGCTAGAGGTAAAAAGTTAACAATTAATAACTCAAAATGCACAATAAAAATGGAATTTTCTTAAGTCCAAATTATAAATAAAGTAAACTTACTTGACATTGAATGGAGCTATTATTATTGTCTTCTTTTGCTGACCAAAAATTGTAAAAGCATCTATACAGTATTGTTGAACAGTATCAGGGTCTTTAGCTACCATACTAATCAATGATGGAATCAAAAATCCCACATGATCAAATGCAAATTGTTTGCAATGATCTTCGACTAAGTAGCTGCAAAACATGTATTACGTATGCATTAATATATAAGAAACTAGATCACCGGATCTTACACATGGTATATGGATGTATAAACAAGATATCACCTTATCCATGTCTCTATCATTGATGTATTCAACCAATCATACATAAACAACTCAATAATATCTTGTATAAATAAAGAGCTATCGTATGATTTACCTGCATAATCTGCATCTAAAGAAACAATTATCGGGCAATGTATATTATGTGCCCGTAGCCAACATGCCATTCCCCTACAAGCAGGACCTAACGAGTATGTTAGGTCAGTTGGAACCCAAGTTGGTAATGCGGGAAGTGGAGGTGGAGGCCTAGGTGCTCCTGGTGTCTTCTTTTTAACATGTATATATAATTTCAGATCAGTTGACATCATATATACACATTAACAGTCTAAATCAATGTAAATTTATCTTACAATTTCAGTAGTGTAGACAACATCTGCTTTGGGCCACAATATGACCCCACCTTCTGCATCAGCAAGTGTATCAATATCCGGGTGGGGATATGGCAATGTAGCTTCTCTCCAATCGGGTAACACACGTATCGGGCTCACACGAACGTAGCCCTGTGGCATTGGAGTCCCGTGAAACATTGCCCCAGGAAGGGACGGGTAAGCCTGCGCCTCTGCAACAATGTAGTCTTGCATTCTTAAGCGGCATGGCTTCAATGCCTACAAATTTATGTAAAGAATATTATACATATATACATATCATCTTGAAAACATAACAACTTGAAAAGACTAACTATAATGTCATAAACAATACTTACAGCAGACGTGTTAGGCGGTGGGTCTACAGGATTACTTGTAGTCTGTACATCAGGAGAAGAGTGGGTCGCCATAGGCTGATTGGAAGCCTGAGATGCCTGCCACCACAGCAATTCTTCCTTGACCTTCTCAGCAACTACATCGTTGACCTTCTTAGCAACTATATCCTCGACTCTCTTATTCTCCTATACATGGATAAAAGAAACATTAGCTTCTTATTATTGAATTTCCTTTTGCGGCAACATTCTAAAAAAGTATAGGTTACCTCTTCTTGTAAAAGTCCCGCTCTGGGTTTGCGCTGGGATGGCCCAAAGAATGCTTTGATGCCCACACCAGCGCCTGCATCCCTAACACGTCCAGGATGCTCTGGGTTACCCACAACAACTGTCAATTCATCCTGTGTGCGCTGAGGGATGAACGTGCCTTGTTTCCTCTGCTCGTGCAGCTCCTGCTAATCACCATCAACAGAAATTGGTAAGTTAACAAATAATCAATATTCAAACGATTGCTCTAAGAGTTGTATTTTACCATTTTCGCAGCCGCCTCAGCAATTACGGGCTTCTTTATTTCACCCTTCTTGTTTTGCCTCCCAGCTATCCAGATATCATGGCGAGGCATGGGTGTGGCAGACTCCTCAGTAGCAGCAGACTCCTGAGTAGCCGCAGACTCCGCCTGTAGTCTTTGGCGAACGCTTGCATAGCCTTTTGGACCCATAGTGTGGTCATGCACATTCAGTGCACACCTTGCTTTTTGTGCGTCACTGAGGGCCTAGTTAGTATGCACATTAATGATTTGGTTAGTAGCACTAAATGTTAATCTTGAATAGGTGAATACAATGTATATTAATTAAATTGGGAGTGATGCCTAATACCTTGAATTCTTCAGATTTTCTTGAAGCAACAAAATTGTCCCAATCTTCTTTGTCCAAGAAGTTCCATTGTTCAAGGGCTGACTTCTTCTTCTTATCACCCTCTTTTATGTATTCTCTGTTCAGATTTGTCCTATAATTCCTAAGCATCTTTCCAGCGCATTGCATCACACTTTTACGATGCAACTTCTCATCCAATGCAAACAGATTCTGTAAAATAGAAATGTTATTAACTAGTATCCAAAATAGAATTGCAAATAATAATAACTCACGCATAAATAGAATTGCAAATAATAATAACTCACGCATAAATCCTTCCATATCAAGTCTTTTTTCCCCTGAGGAACTTTATGCCAATTATCATACTTAACACCACAATGGCTCCGAGTGGTACACCCAAGATAGTTTACAAAATTATTGCGGTTCACTCCAATTGCATTTCCTCCATTATCAAACTCCACAACCAATTTGGATCCACTGCCACTTAGCGCTATTAACTTCTTCAACAGAGTGATGCCCCTTTTCTTGTTAAGTGTTTGGTGCTGCGCATCAAGTTGCTCCAGTGCTTCAGTGGGTACATGTGCATCATCAACCTAAATTTTGACAAAAATAAACACACTGAATTAGCCCAATATAGAAATATAGGATATATGACATAACTAGAAGATAATGAATTTTATAGAAATACATGATATTTTTTAGAACTTACATTGGTATCCTCGCCATGCTCGTCATGGACAACATGCTCATCATGGACTTCATGCTCATCATGGACATCATGCTCATCATGGTCAGCCATCTGAAAATGTCATTAAAAAGGCAAACATTTAGCATTGGTATTAACTAGAAAAAGGCAAACATTTAGCATTTGTATTAATTAGAAAAAGGCAAACATTTAGCATTTGTATTAACTAGAAAAAGGCAAACATTTAGCATTTGTATAAACATACATGTCTCTAAAATTGTGATCTTTTATCAATTAACAATCCTTCATTGTGATCTCCGCGCACATATAAGTCATCATTAGCTTCAATATTTTGTGGAGTTGGCAACCCAACTGAGAATGGACTGGAGTCATCATACTTATCATAGTACTCTTCTTCATCTATAGGATCTTCAATGAATTGTCTTTTACCATGAAGAACAACCGACCATTTATCATTCGCAGGATCATCGATATAGAATATTTGTTTCTCCTGTGATGCCAATATGAATGGTTCACCCTTCTCGCCAATCTTTTCAAAGTTCACCAAAGTGAAACCCAATTCATCCACTATAACTCCTTTGGTGTTATCAACCCAATTACATTTAAAGAGCGGAATTTTGAAATCTATGTAGTCAAACTCCCAAATGTCCTCAATGACACCGTAATATGACATTTTAGCTTCACGTGGACTCTTATCCTTTGCACTTGCAAAGTACATAGTCGACGCTTGAAGAGTGACCCCACTATTTTGGACGACACTCTTATCATCTTGGCGCTTTGTGTAATATGTGAATCCATTAATGTCAAACCCTTCATAAGACATAACATTCGATTTTGGTTTAAAGGTGAGGCATTTGATAGTTTCTATAATATCATTTGGTGTTTGAGATAGTTGATGTAAGACTTTATCTTCAAACCACTTAGTAAAAGTATTATTATGCTCTCTAGTGCTGGAAAGTCATTAATAGTGCAAAACAACATAGCGTGCAAACGAAATGTCTCTCTTGCTGAAGCATCATAGGTCATCACACCTTCAACCCAAAGTTTCTTTAAGTCATCAATCAAAGGTTCAAGATAAACATCGATATCATTTCCGGGTTGTTTAGGGCCCGATATCAACAATGACAACATAACGTACTTATTTTTCATACACATCCAGGGAGGAAGATTGTATATAACAAGCATGACTGGCCAAGTGCTATGTTGGTTGCTCATTGTCCCGTACGGATTCATCCCATCTGTACAAAGCCCAAGTCTTAGATTCCTATCTTCTTCACCAAGTCAATCTTCTTCCACTGTGGGGAATCAGACGCATGTCGCAGGATCCCATCATTATTTTTCTTAACATCTGCATGCCACCTCAAATTCTTCGCATCTTTCGGATTTGCAAACAAGCGTTGAAACCGTGATATTATAGGTAGATACCACAACACCTTGGCAGGAGAACCAGTTTTGGACTCCCCCAAAGTCATCAATTTATACCGTGACACACCACATTTTGGACAATCTTTCAAATCTACATAGTCCTTTTGAAATAATACACAATCATTCGGGCATGCGTGTATCTTCTTGGCCTCCATTCCCATTGGGCACAACATTTTCTTTACCTGGTATGTTGAGATTGGCAGCTCATTTCCTTCAGGAAGCATTTCTTTCAACAAAGTCAACAATGAAGTGAAGCTTTTGTCGCTCCATCTATTGTTAGCTTTCAACTTATACAATCTCAACACAGTGCTAAGCTTCGTAAACTTAGCATAGCCTGTGTATAACGGTATCTCAGCATCATGCACAATGTTTCTAAAGATAGGAGGTGGATCGATGTGCTCTACCCTACAACTATCCAACATCGCATCAACGATGTCTGCTGGAACTGGTTCGTTCACATTTACGTCATCAGAGGCAATTTCTTCTTCCACCCAAGCACTGCTATCGACATCTACTGGTTTCGATTTTGAAATCTCTCCATGCCAGTGCCATTCTGTATAGCCTTGTACAATCCCGTTGCACATGACATGACTTTTGATTTCCTCACCAGTGTTGACTTTCAAGTTGTTACCGCAATGCCTACATGGACAGTAGAACTTATCTGTAGGTTTTTTCCTATGTTCCTCGGCAAATCTAATAAACTGATCAAGACCAGATATAAACTCTGGGGTGCAACGATTACGAATGGACATCCATGATCTATCCATTCTATGATCAGAGAAAACAAGTATATATTAGGAAACAAGTATATATTAGGAAAAGATTAGGGTATACACTTACATCCTACCTAAGTGTATAATGTGATGTCATTCTTATATATAATAAATGTGTACCACCTATCCCATCCTTGAACACCTAATCTCACTAGTAAGTGTATAATGTGTATTGGGTTTTCAAGAAAATTTCGGCAGCATTTCCCCGCTGTTCTCTAAGTACATATATACTTAGAGAACAAACGGGGAAATGCTACCGAAATTTTCTCGAAAACCCAATACACATTATACACTTATATCCTAAGTGAGATTAGGTGTTCAAGAACAGTCCCAAACCGGGGACTATCCAAGATTTACTCCTAATGAGTCAATCTTGGATGGGTTTCTAGGCCAACAAACACATTTTATGTCATTCTTATATATAATAAATATGTACCACCTATCCCATCCTTGAACACCTAATCTCACTAGTGAGTGTATAATGTGTATTGGGTTTTCAAGAAAATTTCGGCAGCATTTCCCCACTGTTCTCTAAGTACATATATACTTAGAGAACAAACAGGGAAATGCTATCAAAATTTTCTCGAAAACCCAATACACATTATACACTTACATCCTAAGTGAGATTAGGTGTTCAAGAACAGTCCCAAACCGGGGACTATCCAAGATTTACTCCTAATGAGTCAATCTTGGATGGGTTTCTAGGCCAACAAATGCATGTGTTGTCATTCTTATATATAATAAATGTCTATAAACTACAGGCAACATGGTTAATCCTAATCAACAGAGCATTATTAAATCATAAATCAAGAAATCAATAGTTTCAAACAAAAGGTCTATGAATCTTTACTAGACATTATATGTTATAACCATTGGTTTAATAACCATATTTCCGCATGTACATGTTTATCAACTTTAAAACCCTATAATTCATGAAATCATTCTAATTCAATTTAATATGTTGGGATCACATAATTATATAATGATATCAGAATATATAGAAGAAACATAATTAACATGATTAACAACATGCTCATCAAACTAGGGTTTTCTTGAATATCATCTAATATTTGTGTACTAGACATTATATGTATCCCTAATCATCATATTTCCTTGAAGAATCCAGTTGTAGAAAGGATGGGAAAAAATACAGAGTGTACACGATCTTATCTAGCTGTAGCTATTTCCTTGAAAAATCCAGTTGTACAAGAAAACTAATCAGCAATTGTGGGTACAGGAAAATTGTATATAGAATGCATCTTTAAAATAAAAGGTAGAAGAGCATTCTTTTCGGTAAGTTGACCTTTTCAAGTAGGAAAATTTCAACTATGGCAGAGAAAAAATTGTCCCATCATCATATTTCAGTAAGAATCACATTTCATGAGCTTGAGAGAGAGGAAAGAGCCTTAGACTTCATTCACTAACACGCAACCTCTGCCTCCTAGCTCTCACTCCTTGTCGCAATCTTCTCCACCCACAAGCGTCGCCCCTACTCGTGTAATACCTACTACTGTAAGCCCACCGACCATCCGCAAGCCTCACCCCTACTATCGTAATCTCTATTGCAGCAATACTATCCTCGTAATCCCACCAATCACCCGCAAGCATTGTCACACCAATAAAATACATGTACATCAATAAAATACAGAGAAGAGGGCATACCGGTCTGGAGAAGAGCTGTGGTCTGCAGACGGCGGCACAGAGTGGGCGACGACAGTGGAGAGGAGCTGTGGTCGAACCGGCGGCACGGCGGAGAAGCAGCTAGCAACCCTAAACCCTGGCGGTGGCGCAACGATGGTGGAGAGCAGCTTCTGTCGTCCTGGCGGCGGCGGCGTGGAGGCACTGGCACCGAAGGAGAAGGCGGCGTGGAGGCACCAGAGGAGAAGGCTGCGCCAGAGAAGGCGGCGCGGCGGCACTTTCGTGGATGGGTGCGGCGGAGTGGAGGGTCGGGCGACAGCAGTTGCGGCGGGAGCTAAAGTTGTTTAGGCGATGAAACAGAAGAAAGGGGAACAGTCGGGTGATCGCAGGATATAAAGTTCACCTATAGCGTCGGTTGTTTGTCACAACCAATGCCTAAACAACTTTAGCGTCGGTTGTTTGAAACAACTGACGCTCAATTGGACGATATTTTCAGGAAATTGTTTGGTGGGAACCACTTTCGGCGTCGGTTATCAACAGATAACCGACGTTGAAAGTGACACTTTTCACGCAAAGTTTCATCACACATAGGCGTCGGTGGCTATTTAAATAACCGACGCTGTGTGACACTTTTTCTTTTAGCTCGAAAATTGGATTTCACGGGAGCTTTTAGGCATCAATTTGTTATTGTCAACCGACGCTGAATACAAAGCGGTACCCGTGTCTGGCTGGTCTTCAAATATAGATGTCGGTTTGCTTAAACAACCGACGCCTTATATGATAGGCGTCGGCTTTCCTTTATAACCGACGCCCAGAAAAGCGACACTGAATGCTATTTCTGTAGTAGTGTGGGTCATCCCAATAGTGATATTTCAACTCAGAGAATATTTTTTTCTTCTGATTATATATTATCTCTGGCGGTATTTGCCCACATTCTAGATAATTATAGATATCGGCGAACCAGGGTAAACTCTTCTCCTTCGATTGAGCCATTAGAAGAGCTTCGTCAGCATAATTGTCATTCATAGGCAGTTGGTTTTCTTCATCAAAGATCATTCATGATAGGTGGTCTGCGACCACATTTTCTTTCCCCTTCTTATCAATGATTTCATGGTCAAACTCTTGCAATAACAATGCCCATCTCAAAAGACTTGGCTTGGTGTCCTTTTTTTACATTAGGTACTTTATTGTCCCATGATCGGTGTAAACTCTTACTTTTAATCCTACCAGGTACGACCTAAACTTGTTGAAAACAAATACGATATCCAACATTTCCTTCTCGGTGGTAGTGTAGTTCACTTGGGCTTCATCCAGGGTTCTACTCGCATAGCAAATCACATGATGTTTCTTCTCTTTTTTATGCCCGAGGACTACCCCAATGGCGTAATCGCTGGCATCACACATTATCTCAAAAGGCAACTCCCAGTCAGCTGCTTGTACAATAGGCACTGTCATTAATGCTCTTTTGAGGGTGTTAAAGGCATCTAGACATTCAGTGGTAAACTCAAACTCAACATTCTTTATCAGCAGGTTTGATAATGAATTGGCGATCTTAAAAAAGTATTTTATGAACCTTCTATAGTATCTGGCATGTCCCGAGAAGCTTCTCCCTCCAGTGACTGACTTTGGTGGTGGAGGTTTTGATATGGCTTCAATTTTGCTCAGATCGACTTCAATTCCTTTCTTTGAGACCTTGTGTCCAAGTACAATACCTTCCTGAACCATATAGTGACATTTCTCCCAATTTAGGATGATGTGCTTCTCTTTGTAGCATCGTAACACTAAAGATAGATTTCTCAAGTAGGCTTCAAAATCTATCCCATAATCAGAAAAATCATCCATGAAGACTTATACAATGTCTTACCAAAAAGTCAGAAAACATGGATATCATACATCTTTGAAAAGTTGCTGGTGCATTACATAGGTCGAACGCCATTCTCCAGAAGGCATAGGTGCCATAAATGTGGGTGAAGGTGGTCTTCTCTTAATCGTCAAGGTGAATTGGTACTTGGTAAAATCCTGAGTATCCATCCAGAAAACAAAAGTAGTCGTGATGAGCTAGCCGCTCTAGGACCTGGTCGATGAATGGCGAGGGGAAGTGATCCTTCTTGGTGGCTGTATTTAGCTTGCAATAATCGATGCACATGTGCCAACCTGTCACTGTCCTTGTGGCAACTTCATCTCCATCCTCCCCTCATACGACTATCATTCCACCCTTCTTGGGTACCACATGAATAGGACTAACCCAATTGCTTTCACTTATTGGGTAGATGATTCTGACATCTTATAGCTTTATAACTTCTTTCTTCACAACCTCTTTTAACATTTGATTTAGCTTCCTTTGTGGTTGAGCCAGTGGCTTGTCTGTCTCTTCAAGGCAAATTCTGTGCATGCATAAAGCTGGGTTAAGACCTCTAATTCCTTCTACAGAATACCCTATAACTTTTCTATGTAGCCTCAGCTCATCTAGAAACTTCTCCATCTGGTCGTCAGTTAAGTTGGCATTGACAATAACTGGATTCCTTTCTTCTTTATCTAAGAATTCATATTTCAACCCTTCTGAAAGAGGTTTTAATTCTGGCTTGGGCTTCAACGCTTCCTTTCCTTGATCGTCTACTCCACATAAGCATACTTCACTGTTTCAATTATCTCTTCATCATCACCGAATTGTTCTTCTAGTTGGTTCAGGTAATATAAAATTTCCATAGCTTCTTGACTCTCCATGGTAGGATCTTGGCTGTTTAGGGCTCACATTAGTGGATCTATGATTTCTTTATCATCTTGCACCTCTTCGCAATACTGATTATAGCTGTCCATGAAGTAGACCGACTCAGATAGAGACAGTTCCCTCATGGCATCTTGTACCCTAAAATCTATGTGATCATTCCCTACTCGTAGTGTGATGATTCCTTTAGAAACATCTATTAGGGCCCTCCCTGTTGCAAGGAAAGGCCTTTCAAATATCATAGGGCATTTGGAGTCTTCGACCTATCTATTACCACTATATCACACGGTATGAAAAATCATCTGAATCATATCAGAACATCTTCAACTATTCCCACTGGCCTCGTGAAGGTATGATCGGCTTACTCGATCCTCATCCCTATCTTTACCATGTTTGTCATCCCAAATATTTGTGCTAGAGTCAATGGAATTAGGATGATGCTTGCTCCCATGTCAACTAACCCTTTTCTATCCATGTTATCTCCAATACAGAAAGGTATGTTGAATGCTCTGGGGTCTTTCTTCTTGGTGGGTAGCTCTGCTTGAACAAAAGCACTAGACATCTTTTTTAACAGCATAGTTTCAATGTGATAAACTCTTCTTCTCTTTGTAATCAAGTCCTTGAAGAACTTTGCATAGGTTGACATTTCTTCTATTGCATCAAGAAAGGACACATCTAGGTGCAACTTCTTTACAATTTCCATAAACTTTTCATATCTTTTCTTCAAGTGTGCTTTTATTAACTTATAGGGGAAAGGAACTCTTGGGGTGTGTGGACTTTTCTTTAAAAGGACATCTCCCAGAGGGTCTAAGTCCTTTTCCTCTCCATCCTTCTTTTCGGGTGATCCTGCTTCATTGCCATGGTCATCTTTTTCTTTCCTTCTTGATTCTTTTGTTGCCTTTTCATTCTCAGACTGCTAATTAGCATGACTTCTTCCTTCTTCAGTGTTGTTAGTATTAGCATTCTCCATCATTCTCCCAGATCAGAGAGTAGCCTTTTTGGCAGTCTCAGTATTTGATGGGATCTTTTCCTGAAGAATTCTTCATGAGCTCAGCCAGCTATGCAAGCTACTAATCAGTCTATCTCTGGTGAGTTTGCATAACCACCATTTGAGTTTGCATATTAGTTAGCACTCCCAAATTTGTGAGAGAACTTTGAGTGAGTTGATCATTCATCGACACTTGCCTCTTTGCAAAGTTGAATAGTTGAGAAATCATGTCAGCTTGGTTATTGTCTTTCGCTTGGATCGGCCCTAGGCCTTGCCCTTATCCTTGCCTTCTCACATTTTTGTTCTGGCCTTGATAGTTGTTTTTGTTCTACTGGTAGCTGGTAGTCTTGGTGTATTGTATTGTCACTCCTTTCTTCTCAAGCCCTGGGGGAGGTTTAGATGAACTACCCAGCTGATGTGCATTCTATACAACTTCTTTTTTGCCATAACTAAACCCAAGGTGATCTTGTCACTTAAAGTTAACATAAGAGACATTCTCTATCTCTTCTTCACTTTCTCTTTCATCACTCTCCTCAAGCTGGGTATAGATATAGTTATCAATCCCATGCCCTCCTTCTCCACATGTGACACACTTCATGGCTTTCTCAGTATGCTTCTTGCCCTTAGCTCCAATATCCTTCAGCTATTTGACATTAGTGGCTATTTTTTTAAATTTGTACAGTTATGGTCTCCAAGGCTTTGACTTCAATAGATGGTCCTTCAGACCCTACCTTCTTTGCCGATCCTCTATCATTCCTGTCATAATCCATGCCTTCTTGTAGTGCAACCATGTTGGCTATTATCTTCATAGTTCTACTCGACTTGTTTCCAAGAAAGTCACTGCCAACAGCTACGTTCAACGAAGTCCTCTTAGTAGGAGTCAACCCATTATAGAAGGTGATCACTAGGAACCCCTTATGGTAATTATGGTGCAGATAATCCCTCTGATACTCTTGGAAGTGTTCCCATGCCTCATGCAAGTTTTCTCCCAGCTTTTGTGCAAAAGAAGTGATCTTCTACATGTTGTGGATGGTCCTCTCAGTAGAATAAAATTTAGTAATGAAGGCATCAACCTGGGGTCTCCAACCATCTATGGACTGGTAGGGGAGATTAAGGTACCATGATAGAGCCTTATCTTCAAGAGAGAAGTTGAAGCCTTTACAGTATATCACTTCTTGTGGAACTACCCTCATCTTGATGGTATCACAAATATTTTTAAAGGCGTCAAGGTGATGGTATGGTTTTCACTTCTCAAATTCCCACAGAAAGGTTTATTCTGAATCATCGAGATGACAGCTGGTTTCAATTCAAAGTTTGCTGCATTGAATTGTGGGATGGCGATTGGGCATCTAGATTTATTGGCCCTAGTCATTGCCAATTCTCTAAGAGTCTTTCCCTCTTCATCATCCTCGTTGTCATTGTCCCGACCATCACACTCACGTTCATCGTCACGGTGATTGCGATGGTGCCTTCTACGACGATGATAGCGTCATTCTTCATTACATTGGTCTTCTTTGCAATGATCCTCCTCCCGACTTTCTTATTCATGTTGACGACCATCTGAGTAACGACCATCTCTATCTTCGTCCATCCCTGGTGGTGGGGAGTTATGTTGAATTATCACATTCCACTCGTCCCCAGTGAGAGTACCATCCACACAAGGTGACATGGTGACTCAAGGTTAAGGAGCAAAGTCAAACAAGTCTGCTTCCCTCTGAGTTCCCTGAATAGACCGCATAGTCAAGTTAGTAAACTGGATGTGCTAAATGAACTATTCTATGCAAATGTAGGGTAGCAGATTTAAGGTTTCTGTGTGATCAATCTTATTACTAAACTTGAGGCACGGGAGTATAGTGATTGTACTCAAGTTCTTAACAGTGTTGTTTTTCCTTGTCCCTGGCAATGACGCTAAAAAGTTGACTGGCCTAAATCGCGCATCCAAAATGGAGAAGATCCATAGTAGTCAGACTCTTAAGATAGTAACCTGACACTCAAACCCCCACAACTATTATACACGGTCTGACGTAGTAATCAGGGTCGAACAACAGGGACAAGGTTAACAAGTGTAAAGCACACATTGTCTCACACTCATATACTCTGGACAAACATATGATTTTAAAAAGGTTATTCCCTAAGGAACGATGGTGCTCAAACCAAAACAAAGAAAGATAAAATAAATAAAGAAAATAACAATAAGATAAAATAAGGACAAATGATAGGAAACCAAGATATGAAAGGGAACTCAGATTGGGTTTCACCTACTAAGGTCACTCACCAACATGCAAAACTCACTCCCTCTTGTATACTCCTATCAAGATTACAAGCAGTCATATAAGCATCTATTCCCTCCTCTCGCGAGATAAGGATAGATCTAGGATCTATGGTGGCCTCCCTCTCAAGATGACAACCTTACACCCAGAAAGCAAAACATATGATCATAAGCCTTAGCAATCCAACATTTTCATGCATTCATACTACCCCATAACACCAGATAAAGAAGATACTACTCTTTTGAGGTAGCAACAATCAAACATCACAAGAGGTAGCTATGCCTCTGTGCAAGCCTTATGAGTCTCTGGGTTACCAAAAAAATCACAAGATGGTAGCTAAGCATACAAGTGGAGCATTAATAACAAGAATATGGAGATAATCTTGATATGAGTATATATGTATTTAAAGGGAAGCAAGAATATACATGTTGGGAGAGCCTTAGTACCTACTCCCAAACCGAGTTAAGTGTTTATACACACATGTTAAAGGGAAATATAACAACTTTACAAAATAATAGATACATCATAACTGCAAAGAGGGAAGGGTTACAACATAGAAGAGATGTCATATCTAGAAGAGAGAAAGAGAAGATGACAATACACCAAAGTACTCCAAATCTTGATATGGGATGGACAGTGCAAATGCTCTCCTTCTTTTGAGGGAGAGGGGCCTTTAATCTTCTCTCTCCTTAGCTTCCACCTTTAGAGATCCAAAATTGATTGGATTGGATGAGGGTGGGTATGGAGTTTGGCAGCACTTCGTGGTCCTTGATGATTTGATGATGTGACAAGTCAAAGTGGGTGGCCTATTTATAGGTGTTTTCAATCGACTTAAGTACTCACACTGCGGTCGAGGCTTGGCATCAATCGAGGCTTGAGTGCAGTCGATCGAGACCCGCCCTCGGTTGAGGTCATCACAATGATGGGTCGAGTCAGTACCTCAATTGAGGTATTGCTCTACTGTGGTCACGGTCCTTCCTCGGTCAGGGCATTCCATTGCCTCGGTCATGGAGCTACCTTGGTCAAGGTTGACTGAGGTTTAGTTGAATCCACTATGGACCGTGACTAAAAGGGTGGGGCACTTACACTGCAGTCGCGACATCATCAGGGTGAATGGTGGCATCAGTTACGATGTGGGAATCCTCCTTGGTCGATGAGCCACGGTCGAGGTGCCGACTGTGATTGTGGCTTGATGTGACCCTACAAGGATGGAAAAGTGTGAAATTAAGATTCTTGTCATAAAAGTGCTAAAATAAGTGGAAATGTCTATAAAATGTATGTTTGGTGAGATATAAAATAGGCACACAAAGTGTATAAAAGTTGATGTTATCAGTTCTCCAGAACTTAATGATAAAAATGCTAGATCTTTTCACACAAAAATAGAGTGAAGGAATGAACGTCCAAAAATGTCTAACTTAAGTATAGCCATGTCAAAAATGAACCCATTCCATCCAACATAACCATGTAAAATAGACTCACTAGAAAATCATAGGGAAACAAAGTCGATCATTGGATTCTTAGAAGGAGTTTCATTACAAAAGGTTAAGGACTCCCAAAAACTTTGGTAATGTGATTCACCTTGTGTTGATAGAAAATAACTTGTTGAAATAATCACATTAGGTTCCTTTCATCAATCCAAATCCTCTCCACATTTTAGCAACGTAAGAATCCTGGCAATGGTGAGGATCCACATAGTTTTGGCCTCCAGACATGGGCATAAGGCCATGGCCACCCACAGACTCACAAAACTCAACAAAACAATTCAAAAGTAGGTGGAGATGGTACCCCACATGGATTTTGTTTGTATGTGTCCAAAGACGACACTTGATGTAAACCACCAATGAAATAAGATCAAGATTTTAAGTTAAATGGGAAAAGGTCTGGGTAAAATTAGAAGACAAGAACAACTGAGAAGAGGTAAGTGGATCTTTATGGATCAACTTGGTTGCTTATACAAGTGTGGGGTTTGATAGTTTTCAACCCAGGTATTACCAACAAAGAAAGGAGGTAAGTGAAGAATTTCCATTCCTCATATAGATATTTAAACATTCTAAACTAGGGCTTGTTTTTTTCAGAAAGGTTTCACAATTTTGATGGATAAAGAATCACAAAGATTGTGAAATCAAGTAGGGAGTTAGGAACTGAAGATACTTGTCATTACTTTTTGGAAATGGATAGGTCACCATCAGAGGTATGAGAAGGGTTGGAGACACCATTATATTAGTGAGAAAAACTAGGAGTGGTCATCAAATTAGCAGACCACTAGAGGAAAAAAAGGAGAGAGTGACTTAATTTAATAAAAAATCCTAGTTATGTCTATATTAATTTGTCTATATTATCTTCCCTGTCATAATAGATATCTAATATTGTTATATGGAGATGAATCTGACATGTAGAATAATTGAAACATGAGGAATCTGAATTTGGCATTAGTTTCTGAGTTTGGGTTATTAGTCCATTAAACATATGGGGGGTATTTTATTTGTATTTTTTCTTTCTTAAAATTGTGTTCCTATGTTCATTACATATTCATAGTATCAAGAGATTGTCCATACAAAATTCAGCCTCATGTGCTAGCCAAGGAGGCTTAAAGTAAACTCAAATGCAAAGTCACTGTGAAATACATGTTTATCAATGGCATCAACAATAAGGTTATAATACAAGGTTAAAAAAGAGCTTAGAATAAATTATATTATTGTAGTATTTTCAGATAAATAATAGCATGATTCATATAATTAATATATTTAAAATGCATATATTTTTTTGGATTACACGTCCATGAGGGAAATTTTATCATATGTATATCTCCAAAAACTACTCATATCTCTCCAACTTGCAACTAAATTTATCTATTACTATTTCATTTTGATAAACGGAACTTAAGTTACCCAATGTGTGATCAATGTCCAAATTATATATTTTTGCATGCTTTATGAATATCCCCACTAACATCTCCATTTAGGAACACTTGCTAATATACACACCTTACTGGTATAATTAGGCATAGTAGTGAAATATGTGTCATATAAACTTACCCAATGATTTATTAGATAGAAATATGACTTAAATATATTTCATATGTCACCCTACATTCTATTAGTTTATGAATACATTTTATTTATCCCCACCGTATAGGCATCTTGTAGATTCAAGGTGTCATATTATTTGTAGGAGGGTTCCATGCCAAAATCAAGGTCAAGGTTTGCACCTAATAGATACAATTATATATCCAAGTTAGGTGCATACATGTACAAAATCTTTTTTTTCATATTTGAATAATTTCATGTTAACTATTATTCACCAATCATGTTGTTACCTATTTATGGACTCATGTTTTCTCAAGTTTCTAGGTTTGGTATTTTACACCCCTATCTCACTATAGAAGTTTAGGATTATCCACTCTCCACAAAACCTCCCAATGTCTGAATGAGAGTGAGAATATAAGTAGGATCTAATTACCGAAGACTACACAAAATATTAGGCCCATTCTGGGCCTCAGGTCAAAAAAATTACCATATATCATGGGCTATATGAAATTATCATCATATCACATTCTTTTCTTAATGACATTACAAGGTTTTCCATGATCGCTAATGATACATCCATCAATTTAACCATATAAATGGGTGACTTTAGAGTGTTGAGGAAACCACAACTCATATACATTCTTAGTGAGAAGCATATATGCAAAATTACTTGACTCTGAGTACCTTCTTCAAACCTATGGGTTGCAACAAGGATACTCATTTTTCCACCCCGACTTTTGAATACAAGGGTAGTTTGTATTGTCATAAGGAACTATACAAATTAGGGTTTCACTTGACTTATAAAGGCATTTACTCATATTCAATGAAGAAAAAAAAGTCTAGAAAGAAGAATATGACAATGTGATAGCACACCATTCAAGCATTAGAAGCCTTAGAGCCCTATTTCATGGTAAAAAGGGTACATTAATAGCCAAAATGGCCATTGATACATTAATAGCCAAAATGACCATTTTTTCTATACCTCTGCCAAACCATCATAAGAGTTTGAAAACCAGATTGACGGGTTGGAATCTATTCTTATATCAACAATAAACTAATAGCTCATTTTCGTGGGTCAAAAGTATAAACACAATGTCTAGAGTAAAATATATCAGACTTTAAATTTATACCCGACTATAAGAGACACCTGCAACTCAACATGTAGTCTATTATAGTAGCATTGGGTCAAACATAGGGATAAGGAGAATTACAGAATAATAATGGATGATCTTAGCTTAGTTTAGTTAATCAAAGAAGTGAATTTTAGTGTCTTAGTTAAGGAACCAATTAATCTAATCAACCTAAGTTATGAAAAAACAAGGAAAAGAAATAAAAATTGTAAAATGATAAAAGAAGATATTTGGACTGGGTTTCACAATCAGACCAAATACAACCATATACAACCTTTACTTCCAATTTATATATATTCTTAACTTATTTTGCAAACAATCATAAAAGATATCAGCTCCTTCCTTCTCTCGAGATCCATGTAGATTTTATCCAAAGGCTTCTGTCTCTCAAGGTGATAACCAAAGAATCAACAATAGCCGTATGAATTATGTTATAGTAACTCCCCACTCTCGTGTCTCGTTACTAATCTATACTCTAGATATAAATGGAATTATTCTTTCAAATAAATCCATAAAAAACATCACAAGAAGATAGCTAATCAACAAACGATGCAAGAAAATAAGAGTATAGAAATAAAACTATAAAGATTATATGCAATAAATAGAAGAATGGACAATTACATAGTTGGGAGGACCTGACGGCTACTCCCAACCCAAGTTATGGAGTTTAGCCACTCATGACACAGAAAAGAAATGGATTACAACTTGAGCAAGTCATGATAAAAAAAATGAGAAAAAAGAGCGATACAAAGGTAGACCGAGTAATTGATCAACCAAACATGTGGCTTGATCAAACATTGAGGTCGATAGTCAGTTGTCGAGGGCCAGTGGTCGATGGCTCTGTTCTCCCTTTCCATCTAGACTTGGGGCAAGCAGATCTGTTGACCTGTCAATAGAAGCAGTTTGAACCACAAGGCTAGAGTTTGATGATCAACTAGGTCAATGACACTAGACTGGTCGATGGCTCTAGTCTTGATTCTAAACTTGGTGGCAGCCTTTCGGCTTGTTGACTCCAAAATCTAAGATGCCTTTTGTCCCGTGGCGTCTGCTTGGTATTTACAGTCAGAGATGAGAAGTATTAGGTTGTCAAATGAGATTTCTAAAGTCAAAACATTTAATGCAGTTGTCAATGGGTGGCCGTTGATAGTAAGTCTATCGACTGGAACCGTCGACCAGTGACTGTTCGTGTAGTTTCTGACTGTCGAGCACTCCCTTGTCTTCGATTACTTGTCCTTGTCGACCGGCTGTGCAAAACATGCAGCTTTCTCCGTTGTTGATTGCTTCGTTTAATTCATTTGCCTTGATGGATTGATTCATCGATAGGACATCGACATCCTTGTATTAGGTCAACAACCATGTATTAGAAAAAAAGGATGCGATAGCCGTATATTAATAAAACAAGTTGACGGCCTCGCATCAAAACAAGTTGACAACTTTGTATTATTGAAAGTGCTCGATGGCAGTGCAAGTAGCTGTTGGTCAACCGTTTTTTATATGTTTTGGTGGTCGACATGTATTTGCATGGATTGCTCTTCAATAGCTCAAGGTTGATCACGTGGCTGTGCTCCATACTTTATTTAATTGTTTGGTCCGCATGGTCGATGGCCATGCAACATAAATTCCTGTTCACGTTAAATTGAAGGACACGTTTAATGATCTCGATAGACATCCTATTGACATGTGTTCGATAGTTTGATAATTTCCTTCTTGGTCCGCTAGCTGGTGCTCGATATCATTGCCTCCATTTGTTGTTTATCAATATGGCCTTGTGCTAATAAAAAGGGGGTCGACAACCCTATTGTTGGGTATTGCATTGACGCAATTCCAATTGCTGATAGGATCGATGGATTTAAAATGTCGGAACGTACTGGTTTGACCAAACCAGAAAATACATTTTGCTGCATTTCCATTACCATCAAGCCATGGTATTAAATGTTGTTTAAAAACTCAGCACATGCATCCTGTATTAGAAAGATTTGTCGACATTATTGGATATTTTCAAAGAGGCTCGATCATCGTGGTCAATTGTATTAAGGATTTTCAAGCCTTGTGAACAATGTAAAATTGGTGACTTATTTTCTTGGCCCGCAAGACAGAGAAATACACTAGTAAAAAACTAAATTGAAAAAAGAAAAAAAATACAAAAGACTAAGAACTAAACAAGTAAAGGCATATCATGGCTAATAATGTACACAATCTAAGACAAAATACATAGTAATATTATACGAAGTTTGGATGTTATCAACCACCTCAAGCTTATAATTTGCTTGTCATCAAACAAGACTCAAACTTAAAGATCCTAAATAACATCCAAGTCAAGTTTAACAATAAAAACTAATATTTGGAAAAGCAGTTTTGATTTACAAGTTGTCCATGACATGTTATTTTAGAATGAATGTCTGTCATACAAACGAACCTGCTAATGTAAGATTAGAGAACTATTAAAAAATTTCTCAACAATCCATCAAGATTCATAGTGATGTAAACCATATATATATGTGTGTATATATATATATATATATATATATATATATATATATATATATGTAAGTATATATATATGTGTATGTATACACACATACATACATTAAAGCACAATCACCTAGAAAATTGAGAAAAAAATGATGAATACGAGTGATGAGTTGTTATTAGGATTTTATGTAAGGCAATCAAGTACAACACACTTCTCACTTATTTGTTTTGTAATAAAAAATTAAAAGAAAACACTCTAATGATTCAGGAGGTTCCCGATCTGTGTCAGACTAGTCCACTTAGCAAACAACAGTCCATGCAGTCCAAGTCAGTTGACTCAAAGTAGTGAGAGTCTAACCAACCCTGCTATTGGAAAAGTCTCATTAGTCTCATAGGGGTTCCTAAAAGACGCTCTAGTGAATATTGAATGACACTACCAGACATGGCATACCCATATTTGTGAGCATAGCATACACCCACTGGGCATCATTCCTTAATTCTCATAAAAAGGAAAAATAAATCACACATGATTTTTTCACTCTAGGATTTTAGCACTGCATTCTAATTAATTGGTCATGGGTGCTAGATATTTTTGGGAATTTTTACTTTTATAGAAAAAAAATTATTTTTGGGATTTTTGGCAGCCAAGCCTCTTTTGCTTATTTTATTTTTTTCACTCAGTCTAATGCGGGAAAGTATGAAGACCATCATAGTAAATGAACACAAAACTCATCACTGCTCGCTCAACTCTTAGTGAAGATTTTTATGCAGTTCAAGGATCCTTAGAACATTGTCAAATATGTGAAAACACCACTTGGAGTTTTGATTTTACACTACTTCTAACAATCACACACAAACCTTAGGTTCATTGTTCATAACATAAAACATGAGAACACATAATTTTAAACTGTAGGTAGCAACGAGTAATCTTAGAATTCATTGCCAAAATTGTAAAAAGGAATGAGTGAGCTGAATGAATATGAAGATAAAAAAATATGATGATAGGGTGATTTAACACAAGATGAGCAATAAACATGTCATTCATACCAACATAGACACAATTGCATAAACTTAAAATTACACAAAAGATTTCTACAAATGTAAAAATAAAAGACGAAGATAGAAGAGATAGAAGGTTGTACTCTTCTACCAATCCAAGCTTAAAATTATTCTCGTCCTCAAGAAAATTCTAAACTTAGGATAGTAGGGATGGCGTACATGGCAGTCATCCAATCATCTGTCCCCAAAAGGAAAGGGAGTCTCCCAATGATACTGAAACTTGGATCCCAGATCCTATTTTTTGGGAGCAAGGTCACTTGTGTCGTGCATAATGGAACCATCATGTATGAGTAGAATGTAAAGAGATGTGGATCTTTCCAAGTCTAAAATAGGACAATAAAATTCAAGGACTTGATGACTTCATCTTTGTACTGATCTAGAAATGAGTTCTTTAGCATAACATCATCATGACATGTTGGTATATATGCCCAGAGAGCCAATCATATGATGATTGTAATGGCATAAATTACAAATAATTTGATTATTAATAAAGACAACCTTCTAGTTTATTCTTTTAATTTCGTTTTGAGATAATCAAATAACATAATAAATGTCTACAGACTGATATTACTCAATGATGTATGTCTTAAAGTTGAGGACCTGAACAATGAGATCATACAAATGTTAAGAGTATATGCATTCTTGTTATGTCCCTGATTGATTGTTATTTTAGAAGGTAAATAGATATCAATGACACATAAGATTAGAGTGTGAGTTGGTTGATGATAGAATCTCATTAATCATGATATGGAGATATCAAACCAAGCACATAGATACATGTTAGGGAACAATGTATCAAATAGACCCACCATAAGAGTTATAAATGAAAACCTGAACTAGGTAAGTCAGAATCACATCTTATAGTGATGGTGGTGTTTGTGGTTCTTAGACCTGTAATCACTACAATCATCATATGTCACTCGGTATGCTTTGACATCATCAAACACAATACTAAAACATGAGTTGTTATAAAGGTGATGATTGAGTGACTGTGGCACATGGGGACTGACTGTGAGTGATAGAGATGGGATTTGTCCCTCCTATGGTAATATGATATCCCACTTGAGTTAGCGAGACTGAAAAATGCATGGCCATGTGGATGTGAGTTAATATATGATGTTGAGCTTACACATATCTCATACAATCTACTATAGCAAGAAACATAGATTGAATGTTGATGTTGAAGAGGATGATAGAATCCTGCCTCAAGTTCAATCTAGATATCAGAGACAAAGGAATTATACAAATACTATAACACTATACATAGATTGTAGGTTGAAGTTGTTCTCCAACTTTCCATTTACTTGGGTGGTAATGATGTGTGACTGATGGAGTTTTGCAACGCCACTAAAAATCCTAGAGATGATGAATCTCTAGGTTTAGCCTTTCTTGTACTATGGTAAGATCTCCACCCACATGTGCTAGGACACGCGGAAGTCTTATCGTAGTATAGTTTAAGGGTCGAATCCTCGGGACAACGGTCTTGATTAGAATTAATCAAGATGGAAAACATTTTAGTCGTACCTAATTACTTAACAGTTGATATTTAGATCGAAAGTTTGATTTGGTTGTTTAAACTAAGTGCGAGGAAAGTAAAAGCAAGAAAGTAGAAATTGGGGTTGTAAACAATGATTAAAAACCACTAGGATGTTATCGGGTTTCACGCCACTACACATGGATCAAGACATGCAACATAATAAAACGACCTACAAAGAGATTCTAATCAGTTAGTATCTTGTAGACTTAGTTTCTTTTCGGATAACTAACTACGAGAAGTGTGGAGTATTGCAATGCCAGCCATCCCATAATGAATGGTCACTTGCTTTGCATTACTTCTTCATGAAGTGTGTTCCTCGACCTTGCCAAGGTTGCACTTTCATACGTCAACTGATTCCATTTCATAGTATGAAAGTGAAACGATGGGAGTGAGTTTACTCCACTCATGAAAGCACTCCTAGATACCGAAACAGACGTATGGTGACTACATACATCCAGAACCAACTTTCAATCGATATTCAGATCTAAGGGTACAAACGTAGACAATTCATACCGAAAGACAATAGGTAATACAAGTTGATGATCAAGCAACAAGCATTCATTTAACGATTGATGTTGAACTGAAAAGGAGAGTATCTCTATTGCAAACAGTTGAATTACATTGCATGAAATGAAAACATGGGTAGCGGGGCTACTCCCCGCACCCTAGTGAATGAGACTACTCGCTCATATCAAGGACAAAGAAGGAGGCGAGAAGAGAGAGAAAGAACGTCATCTCCACGGAGGAGGGAAGGATGAACCCTTGGTGAAGAGAGCAACGATCTTCGCACTTCGTGGATGCTTTGATGATGGATCTCCTCTTCCCACCTTCTTTGTTGTTGAGAGAGAAGGTAGCTTGAAGATGGAACGTGGATCTCAAACAGACAGCCTTGGGGCGATGGATGAAAGATGGGAGTGCTCTGGAACTGGAGAGGCAGCCTTTGGGCGTCTGAGAGTTCTCTCCTCTTGAGGACCCCTTTGGATCTTATTTATAGGCTTAAGTGGAGCCCAAACGGTCTTGAACCCATTTGGACGCTGAACACATTTGGCCGCTGAACCCGTTTGGTTCTTGAACCCGTTTGGGCGCTGAACGCGTTTGAGCGCTGGACCCGTTTGAGCACTGGACTCGTTTGGGCGCCGAACTCGTTTGAGCGCTGGACCCGTTTGAGCACTGGACTCGTTTGGGCGCCGAACTCGTTTGGGCGCTGGACCCGTTTGGTTGCTGAACACATTTGGGCGCTGAACTCGTTTGGGCGCCGAACTCGTTTGGGCGCCGAACTCGTTTGGGCGCCGAACTCGTTTGGGCGCTGAATTCGTTTGAGCGCTGGACCCGTTTGAGCACTGGACTCGTTTGGGTGCCGAACTCGTTTGGGTACTGGACCCATTTGGGCGCCGAACTCGTTTGGACGCCGAACTCGTTTGAGCTTATGCGGTCTCGGGACCGTTTAGAGTTCATGCGGTCTTGAGACCGTTTGGCCTTAAACGGTCTTGGGATCGTTTGGCCTTAAACGGTCTTGGGATCGTTTGGCCTTAAACGGTCTTGGGACCGTTTAGGGTTTTTGTAATTTTTTTGTGTTTTTCTGCAAGGATAAAGAAGAGAAAAGTTAATCTATTGATGTGTCAGCAATAAGGTAAAGATTTAATGATTCTTTCTAATTTATTTAAGAAAGAGTATGGAAAACAAGGGAAAACTAATAAAATAGCATCACAAAGTGAGAGGTTATCACCCCCCCTAACTTAGAGTCTAGCTTGTCCTCAAGTTAGATAGAGCTAAGGCATGCAGTGGCGAGGCGATTTTATTTAGTTAGGGTTTCCATACTCTTGTTTCAATTCTCAACCTGAGTTCTCCTCAAATCATATCAGATCTTATTGCTTGCCTTGACTCTTTCAGGTTTTTGAGAGATGCATGGGTCTCAAGTTCCTTCCGTATCTCGTAGCTTGCATTGGGACCCCTTTTTATTCTGTGCATGTTGTTGACTCTAATCAGCTTTATATCTCTCTGAGGAACCTACCGGTAACTAGAGTGGGTATGAGGGTTGGCTAAAGGCTTAAAGTGTAACTCTCCCTTTTTGTGGGAGAGGGCTTGTCTATGCTTTTTAGAGACCCACTACCGGGCACGACACATCTTCCTTCATGAGGGCAGCTGAATGTACCGGCCGGGTGAGCTCTTTATTAGCCTTCTCTTATATTTAGAAACCTTAGGGTCCCACTACCGGGCACGACACATCTGCCTTTATGAGGGCAGCTGAATGTACCGGCCGGGTGAAACCTTTATTGGCCTTCTTATAAGTCCTTATGCATGGCACAACTCTCATGTTTTTATTCAACACTCTGGCTTTTATTCAAAAAACTCACAGGCTTGGGATTTGGGGATTACTTTTGGAATTTATTTTGGGCGGCCAAGCCTATTTTATTTGAAGAGAGAAAAGCTGTTCTTAGAGTTTTTCAACATGCACTTATTGTGTGGTCCACTTGCAAGACTTCTTAATTCGGAAGTTGCCTGATACCCCTCTCGTCCTTGAAAGCTCGGCTTATTTCTACCTTGATATAGACCTTGTGGAGAGTCAAATATAGAAGTGAAACAAAAGCATGAAAACCCAAGGTGGAGAGATATTATTAAGTCGCCATTGTATGTCTAAGTGATATTTTACTTTTGAGGACTAACCTGATTCTAAAGTTAGCTGAGGGTGACTTTTATTCTAAAGATGAACCATTCTTAAGAAGCTAAAGGTGTAACGGAAACTGAGAAAATTTATACAAGAAAAAATAGGAGAAGATGGAGAAAGAAGGATATAGAGATGATACCTCACCCTTGTCTAATGTACCCCCCCCCTAACTTATCACACACTCTGTCCTCAGAGTGTCAAAGTGATAGGTGGAGTAGTACGAGGACAAGGGCCGCAGGTTAAGTGAATCCTGTGCTTGCCCCTTGTGCTTGAAGGAGTTTAGCTACAAATTGTCCTCGCAGGGCGTGATAGTCTACGTCAATCATATCCTCTACTGGTTTCTGAAGAACGATGATGGTGTAGATCTAATAGAGGACATGGAAGCCGCAGTCGTTTGATTTTCGAATTTGTTGGGGACACTTGTTGCAGAAGGAAGGGCGGTGAAAATGTTCTTTGTCGTAAGCTTTTGTGTGCTGACTTAAAAAATTGATTAATTTTTCAGCACATTCTTTTGCTACTACCTCCGTGGGCGTTTTTGGCGTCACGACATAATTCTTCTATTTTGGATTGTACTGGCTGTCAGAACTATTATAAATTGTAATTGTTCCTTCTGGTAGGTTTGTTGCCAGGATCAGCCAGTGTTCATGATAGAGGAAGGGTAGCATGATGAACTTTGGCGTTGTGTGTTGTAGATAGGAGATTAGTGTTTCATCTGCGCCGAAGTGCTTTAGCTTTTAAAAGGTCATCCTTCAAATAAGGAGACACCATATATGTTGTGGGGTTATCTTGGCCTAGGAGAAATTGGTAAGCGGCCATTAGGCTTATAGAGAGTGATCCTTTAAATTGTAAAGTTTCTCGAAGAGTGTCTGCCATTATGAGAATGTCACCAGACATGAACACGAGTTCATCTTTCTCGACAGAAAGCCTTGACATGATGAGACGTAGTTCGTAGTCGGAGAGGCCTTTGCAAGCACTGAGATCAAAGTCTGGGAAAGATGGTTTGATGGCAGATAAAGGATCAATGTCGTCTTTGCTTTGCTCGGTTGTTGAGGCCGGTTCCTTTGATTTCTCTGACTCCTTCAGAGTTTGTCAGAAGGGTCGCCGCTGCTGTCGCTGGATAGAGGAGAAGAGGTAGCGAGGGACATCATCTGGTGCCATCGTCGGGTCCTTGAAGAACCGTCTATCACATATGAGCTCCATGGCATAACGTCCTCGTAAAGAATGAAAATCTTCAGCAACCAGAGCAGAGAATGGGATTTCTTGGTTCAGCGCTTGGATGTGACGTATGGTGCAGAAAGCGCAATCCCCGGATTCCTCGTCAGCTTGGACTTGCGGGTTTATTATTTTGAACCAAGGCTGGCTCTAGTTGTGGCGTAGAGATGGACGTGCAACCCAAATTAGCTTAAGCAGCCGAAAGGGTATACATCTTGCTTCACCGGCTGCTTCACCCATAAAGTTTATTGTACCGGCGGGTAGCTCAGCGCTGTAGAAGTTATAAACCGTGGCGTCCCGAGCCTCGGTATCAACAACCATGAATAACCAATGATTTGAAACTTGGAAGGGCACGGTAAGATAACGTGCTCGTCGTGCTAAACCGATACGCAGACGTTCGATTGATTTTTCTTTGATGTCCTTGTATAGCAGGCCCAAAGATAGGGCAGGTGAGGCATTAAAAACAGGCTGCTGCCGCTTATGACTTATGTACATTTCTATACAGTTGGCGAGAAGGACACAGAAGATAGACATTGGCATCGTCGACCGAGGTCGCAGAATGTTGCGGAAGTCTTCACGTGTCATCTTGTGCTTTGTTTTAGCATTGTGGTAGATAATATCGTCCCCTACTTTTGCATCGTCCACGATAGTGTTCAGTATAAAAATATCCTGAGCATCTAATGTGGAGATGGCCGCCATATCTAGGTCATGCATTTTGTGCGGTAGGGGTGGTGGCGGGGGAAGCTCTCATGGAGGGGGGGAGGGAGGTAGTTCTGGAGCTTCCTCATAGCCCTGTATGTCGTCGTCTGAGTCCGAGGTAGAATCGAGCTCTTCATCAGTATCTAAACGCACTCGTTCTGATTCGTCCTCGTCATGTGGTGAAGCTGCTGGCGTGTCGAGCGCTGAGGGGGGTGGGACAGCTGTTGCGGGGAGCTGGCACTGGTTCCTATTATACATTGGTGGAACTCAGCGAAAGCCGCGTCTTTAGCAGCCTCCCTGATGGATCCCATAGCGGAATAGTCAAGAAATTGGTCCCCATATGACATGTTAACATTATCATTGCGTGGGGATTTGGGATCTTTATCACCGTCATGGTGATCCATCTGCTGTTTGGGTTTTGTTCCATGGCTGGGAACCTCCCCAAAATTATCTGGTTTATCAGAATCATCACTTGAGGAGGTACTGTTGTTGGAGTCAGCCGAAGAATTAGAATCTTCATCTTCATCATCTTCATTTGCTGCTGATTTTTCCGTTGTTTTCTTATGTGCTTTCTTCTTGCACTGACGATGGATGGATTGAAGCTCGTCGTATGCCACTTGCACGTGCTCGTGTGTTTCGAGCAGTGCGTCGTGGGTTTCCTTTAAATTAGAATAACATGCTTCAGCCGAGAGGAGTCGTGCTGTGAGGTCAGTTACTTGAGCTCGTAGTTGAGTAAGTTCATTGGTTGATGACTCCTCTTGGCATTTATGTAGCTGTGTGAGGGTGATGTTGATGTCGTCCAAGCACGTGCTGAAAGCTTGTTGTTGCTGCTTGAGCTCGCGGAGGGTCTCAAGCAGCGGTTGAGTCTGTATTGAGATATTCTCGACTAGCTTTTCCATCGCCTTGTGCTGGCTTTGGACTCCAAGGACCAGCTCGGGCAAGGTTTTGCAGTAGCCGTCGACGTGGTCAACTTGCTTAGCCACTGAAACTTGTCATTGCTGGATTTCTTGGAGGATGCTTGGCAAGGCGCGGTTTTGCTCGTCGATCTTGGCGACCTGCTTTGTTAAACCCTTCACACAAGAAAAAATAGAATTTAATATGTTAGAAGGGTCGGTGAGGAGGTTTCAGATGGTATCAAATTGCCGTCCAAATTCCTCACCGACGTTAGTGAAGGGGACCCCAGTGAGAGAAGGGTGGGGCGGCTGGGGTCGGGGTGGAATGGTGGTGGTAGTGTCATGCGGAAAGGACACTGTTGATGGTCCCGCGAACTGCGTAGTGACTGTGGAAGGGGTCACTAGCGGTGTCGGGGCGGCGGCGGATGAGAAGGGTGGTGATATATCCAGAGAGAAAAGTGAGTCTGGTAATGTTGATGGAAAGTATGTTGAGGTGAAAGAAGTGAATTCGGGCGTAGTAGCGGAAAATGGGATGCCCGAAGGGAAGAAGGGTGATTTGGAAAAAGGTGGAAGAGTGGAGGATGATGGGGTGGTGGATGGTGTGGTGGAAGATGGTGGGGTGGTGGATGTTGGGATGGTGGATGGTGTGGTAGAAGATGGTGGGGTGGTGGATGTTGGGATGGTGGATGGTGGAGTGGTGGTTTCGAGATCAGCATGTAGACTCATTATGAAAGAGTCTAGTGATGATGTTGTTATGTGTTCCTCTGGAAGGGTGGGTTCTATTTCGGGGTGGGGTTTGGAAGTTGGTGTTCCTGACAGCTCTTGTTCCTTCAAAAGCCTTCTGGAAGGTCGTTTGACAGGAATTTTTGTTGTTTTTTCTGCCGGGGCGGTTATGCTAAGCTCTGTCTGTCCCATTATTGCTTTCTTTTCGGTGATTTTGACCGAAGAAATGAGTGTTGCGATTTCGTCATCTGAGAAAAGGAGCTTGTCTTTGTCATAATCCGCAAGGTCTGGTAGTGGGAGCAGCGTTCTGAAGGATTTTGCTGTAGGGCAGAAGACGTAGTGTAGCTTTCCATCCTTGTCTTTTATGATGAAGGAGTTCTTCAACATTTGTTCGTTTGTAAGGATGTCGCCCTTTATTTTTGTGCATCTAGGTAGAAGTCTATCCATCTTAAGGTATTTGATAATTGATGTGATAAGACCACCCATACATATTTCTTTTCCTAGGGCGTAAGCTGATAGTTTTTGAATGATAAGACGCCCAATGTTGACTGGCAATCCATTTAGGATGGACCAGATAACAAAGAGGTTTGAGAGGATTACATTTCCTCCTTCTAACCTGGGGAAGAGTGCGCCAGCAAGGATTTTGTGAAGTGTGCGCACTAGACCCGATTGAATGTTTGATGCTTTACATGTTTTTGCATCATAAACTGGTAGCCCCGTTAAAGATTTCCAGAAGTTGTGTTTGTTGAACTTGGTGTTGTCTGTGCCAATAGCCTTGGCTTTTTCAGCTGCTCTTGGTTGTCTATAAAGATTTCATTCAGCATATTTTCAGTTATGACCACTTTGTTGTTGAAGATTCTGGTGGATATTCTACGATCACCACCGTCCTGTGCTTTATCGAAAGTGTCCACTGCTTCTCTAGTGAAAAAAGTGAAGAATTCCATTGTAGGCTCAACGTATGAGGATTCGGTGACAAAACAAAGTCAAGAAAGATTGGAATTGTCCAGCAAGGTGAGGATTCTATTGTAGATCCTCATCTTCATAAGTATGCTTGGGCAAACGTACTTTGTCAGTTTTAGAGTTTGTTTAATGGATGGGAGGGTATGTATGTGAAGATTTTCTGGTGGTGGTGCTGTGGTGGTAATGGGGGGGGGGAAATAGGAACGGTAATGGTGGCAGGGGTGGCGGTGATGGTGGTGGTTGGTTGAATGGAGGATGGTGGAATGAAACCTGCCAGGGTTTGTTCCCTTGTAGTGATAGGGTGAACCTGTTTCCTTGCCCTCTTCTTTGGTTGTGGTGCTGAAGTGGTTGCTTGGGCCTTCCTCTTCCCCAAGGACTTTTTGGCAGGGGATTCTGCCTCCGATGAAGGCTCATATTCCGAGGGGTCATCAGATGAGATTTCTTCGACCTCCTCTTCAGAAGGTTCTTCTGCTAAGCAGTGGTTGATGTGTTTTATCTCATGCATGACTTTGAGCAGGTCCACCTTTGCTGGGACCGTTCCAGTTTGTTCATAGTGGTCAATGATTCACTGAAACTTCGCCCGGTCAGCAATTAATTCCTCCTTTGTCCAAAAAGGTTTGTCGGTTGTTCCTGTTGGTTGTTTTGCGGGGGAGGCCATTCTGAAATTTTTGTCAAGAAAACAAAAGTTAGAGATATGAAATTTGAATTTAAACAAGTTTATTAGAATAAAACAATATTTTTGAGGTTTGGTTGGATCCAAACGGGTTCGAGACCGTTTGGTTCCAAACGGGTTGAAGACCGTTTGGTTCTAAACGGGTTCGAGACCGTTTGGTTCCAAACGGGTTCAAGACCGTTTGGGGCCAAACGGTCCGTCGTCCAAACGGGTGCAAGGTCGTTTGGCACCAAACGGTTTGGAGACCGTTTGGGGCCAAACGGTCCTTCGTCCAAACGGGTGCAAGGTCGTTTGGCTCCAAACGGTTTGGAGACCGTTTGGGGCCAAACGGTCCTTCGTCCGTTTGGAGTAGACCGTCGGGAAGACGAAGAGCCAGGCCGTTTGGCGGCGAGGGACGGCGGGAGGGAAGCCGAAAAATGCTCGTCAGCGGTGGCGATGGTGACAGTGGTAGCGAGAACCGCGAGAGAAAACTCTACCTGTTAGGCGACGACGGCGGAAGAAGAAGGGCCGGAAGGAAGCGACAATGAGCGAGCAGAAAAATGGAGCGTCGCACAAACGACAGCGAAGCGTCAGTCGGAGACGAGAACGGCGGTGGAAGACGGAGGTGATAATGGTAAGCTTGGAGAAGCAAAAGTGCGTGCGGAAACTGGAGTGAAATGGCAGTGGAACAGAGAAACCGAGAGGTTCTAGAAGAGAGAAAGGAGGGTGTGGGGTGTTATTTATAGGATTGGGGGGGGGCGTCCTTACAAATTCCCGAAGTCAAACATGTGCAAGACCGTTTGAACTCCAAACGGGTGCGAGACCGGTTGAACTCCAAACGAGTGCGAGACCCTTTGAACTCCAAACGGGTGTGAGACCGTTTGAACTCCAAACGGGTGCGAGATCGTTTGAACTCCAAATGGGTGTGAGACCGTTTGAACTCCAAATGGGTGCGAGACCGTTTGAACTCCAAACGGGTGTGAGACCGTTTTAACTCCAAACGGGTGCGAGACCGTTTGAACTCCAAACGGGTGCGAGACCCTTTGAACTCCAAACGGGTGTGAGACCGTTTGAACTCCAAATGGGTGTGAGACCGTTTGAACTCCAAATGGGTGCGAGACCGTTTGAACTCCAAACGGGTGTGAGACCGTTTGAACTCAAACGGGTGCGAGACCGTTTGAACTCCAAATGGGTGTGAGACCATTTGAACTCCAAACGGGTGCGAGACAGTTTGGGGAGGTTTAGGTTTTTGATGTTTTTGATTTTTATGTTTATTTTGTTTATGTGGATTTTTTTGTATATATGTTTCAGAAGAAAACTAAACTAAAAAGAAGAAGAGGGAAGACGAAAAACGATGATACTCAGATCTTGGGTTGCCTCCCAAGTAGCGCCTGGGTTTAATGTCACTGGCTCAACGAAATGCTGATCTGGCTATGCTGATGTTATAGGATCTTGGATCTCTATAGTTTGTCTTGGCAATTTGTCTGCTGGAATGTAGTATTTCTTTAACCTATGACCGTTGACGGTTCTTTCTCCCCCGTTATCATCAAGGATAATAACCGCTCCTGTCGGGTAGATATGTTTGATAGTGAAAGGCCCCGACCATTTTGTGCACAGTTTTCCTGGAAACAATTTTAGTCTGGAATTGAATAAGAGAACCTTATCTCCGATGATTATATCCTTTCTTTTTATGTGTCCATCATGCCACATCTTGGTTTGTTCTTTGTAAATTCTGGCGTTTTGGTATGCTGTCATTCACAACTCTTCCAATTCTTGTAATTGAAGTTGTCTAGATTCACCGGCACTCTTGAGATCAAAGTTCAATTGCTTGATAGCCCACCAAGCTTTATGCTCTAATTCGACTGGTAGATGACACGACTTCCCATACACCAATCGAAATGGTGTTGTTCTGATTGGTGTTTTGAAAGCTGTGCGATAGGCCCATAGAGCGTCGGGAAGTTTGGTAGACCAGTCTGTGCGGTGCCTATTAACAGTTTTTTCCAAAATGGCCTTGAGTTGCCTGTTGGAGACTTTGACCTGTCCACAAGTCTGTGGGTGATAAGGTGTGGAAACTTTATGTTTGACTCCATATTTTCTTAATAGTGCTTCGAAACTCCGCTCAAGAAAATGAGATCCGCCATCGGATATTATTGTTCTTGGAACGCCAAATCTGGGGAATATTATTTCTTTAAACATTTTGATGACTGGTTTGGAATCACAAGAAGTGGTCGGTAGAGCTTCTACCCATTTCGAAACGTAATCCACAACTACTAGAATGTACGTGAATCTATAAGATGGGGGGAAAGGACCCATGTAATCCACTCCCCAAACATCAAAGAGTTCGACTTCTTGCCACATATTCAAAGGCATTTCATTTCGTTTAGTTATTCCTCCAGATAGTTGGCATTTGTCACATGATCGCACATATTCATGTGCATCCTTTGCGATGGTTGGCCAGTAGAAACCAAATTGAAGAATTTTAAGAGCAGTTTTCTTAGAGGTCATGTGCCCCCAGTAGGGCCTGAGTGACAGTGTTCTAAAACTGGGGTGATTTCTGTTTCTGGAATGCATCGACGAAAAAGTCCATCTGTGCATAAGCGGAATAGGTAGGGCTCATCCCAGAAGTACTGCTTAGCGTCATGAATGAATTTCTTTTTGTCATGGTATGATGCAGATGGATGGATGATTCCTGTTGCCAAATAATTAACAATATCATCATACCAAGGAAATCCAGTAGTAATCTTCATTAGTTGATCATCCGGTAAAGAGTCTCAAATGGGTATTTTATCGGAGTCTTTAGCTTCAATACGACTGAGGTGATCCGCGACGAAATTTTCAACCACACTTTTGTCTTTAATCTCTAAATCAAACTCCTGAAGCATTAATACCCATCTGATAAGTCGGGGTTTAGCATCTTGTTTTTGGACCAAGTATCGTATTGCAGAATGGTCAGTATATACTATGACTTTTGACCCGATTAGGTAAGACCGAAATTTTTCAAAAGCATAGATAACTTCCAGGAACTCTTTTTCGGTGGTAGTATAGTTCTTTTGTGCCTCATCAAGCGTCTTGGAGGCGTAATATATGACGTAAGGCTTTTTGTCAATCCTTTGTCCAAGGACTGCCTCTATAGCATAATCGCTAGCGTCACACATAATTTCAAACGGTTGTGACCAGTCAGGAGCTCTTAGAATAGGGGCAGAGATAAGGGCATTCTTCAGAGTTGTGAAGCTATTAATGCATTCTTGGTCAAATATAAAATCTGCTTCTTTGGTCAGTAGGTGAGTCATTGGCTTTGCTATCTTTGAAAAATCTTTTATAAATCTTCTGTAGAATCCTGCATGACCAAGGAATGCCCTGACTCCTCTGATGTCTTTAGGTGGAGTTAGCTTTGAGATGACATCGACCTTTGCTTTATCCACTTCAATCCCTTTTTCTCTTACTCGATGTCCTAGGACCACACCTTCAGTCACCATAAAGTGATATTTTTCCCAATTCAAGATCAGGTTGGTGTCTTCACATCTTTGTAGGACTTTTCCTAGATTGAGTAAACAGTCGTCAAAAGAATTTCCGTATACAGAAAAATCATCCATGAAGACTTCCATGATAGATTCTGTTAATCCGGTGAAGATAGCAGTCATACATCTTTGGAAGGTTGCGGGTGCATTGCATAACCCAAAAGGCATCCTTCTAAAGGCATATGTTCCAAAAGGACAAGTAAAGGTGGTTTTTTCTTGATCTTCAGGATGGATTGGGATTTGGTAAAATCCTGAATATCCATCAAGGTAACAGAAAAATTTTTGGTGAGCGAGTCGTTCGAGAACCTCATCCAAGAAGGGCAAGGGGAAATGATCTTTCCTTGTTGCTTTGTTAAGTTTTCGGTAGTCGATGCACATTCGCCACCCAGTTACTATTCTGGTAGGTACTAGTTCATTCTTATCATTAAGAACAACAGTGGTCCCCCCTTTTTTTGGGACCACCTGCACGGGACTTACCCCTTGAGAATCCGAGATTGGGTAGATGATACCTGCTTTCAGAAGTTTGAGAACCTCGAGGCGAACTACCTCCTTGAGATTAGGGTTCAACTTTCTTTGATGTTCCCTTGATGGTTTGAATTCTTCCATCATAGGCAATCTGTGCATGCATAAAGCTGGATTTATACCCGTCAAGTCAGTCATCTTGTATCTGATAGCTTTCTTGTGTCTCTTTAGTTCATCAAGAAGTCTGTTTTCTTGGTCCACCTCCAGGGTGGAGCTGATAATCACTGGACAAAGTTTCTCGTTGTCAAGAAAGGCATGTTTGAGTCCCTCAGGTAGAGCTTTCATTTCAGGAGCCTTAGGTGGCTCAGTTGCTTCTATAATGGTGACGGCCTTGAGTTCTTCAAAGGTGGCCGTTGGGGCTTCTTCAGCTTTTTCTAAGTATTGAAGGCATTCTTGCACAAGTTCATTTGCCGAGAATTCTACTTCCGGATTTATCAAGAAATCTTCCAAATCATCGGAGGGTTCAAACATTTCTAATTGGGACATTTGATGTATAGCGTCCAGGAGAAAGACTTCCTCTTGAATGCTTGGACCTTTCATGCTATTAAGGACTCTGAACTGGAAAGCTTCCTTCCCAAGTCTCAAGATAATAGTTCCTGCTTCTACATCGATAAGCGCTCGGGCGGTAGCTAGGAAAGGTCTGTCGAAGATTATCGGGTATCTTAGGTCTTCTTGTATGTCCATAATAACGAAATCGCACGGAACATAAGAATTTGTTCCTATCCTGACAGGTATATCTTCAATGATTCCAAGGGGAGCAGTTATGGTAGAGTCGGCTAACTGAATTGTCATTGTCATAGGTAACAAATCAGTGAAGCCTAATCTTTTGCACATAGAATAGGGCATAATGGATATACTTGCTCCTAAATCTGCTAATCCCTTCTTGCTGGAGCCATTTCCAATTGAACACTGAATACCGAAGGAACCTGGGTCCTTCTTTTTCTTTGGCATTTTGTTAAGCAGAATGTCTGAAGTGGTCTGAGCTAGTTTCACTGTTTCATGCTCTTCTGTCATATATTTTTTTGACAGAAGGGTTTTTAGGTATTTGGCCCATGCGGGCACTTCGGAAAGAGCATCGAGGAATGGTATATCAATGTATAGTTTCTTCATAGCTTCTTTGAATTTATGGAACCTAGTGTCCATTTTGGTTCCTTTCAGCCTGTCTGGATAAGGGATTCTGGGTTGAACTTCTGGCATTGGTTCCTTTTCTTTTTCTCTTTCAGTGGTTTTAGTAGATTTTTCCTTTTCCTGGGTTGAGCTTTCTGTTGGGGAAAGAATAGCTAAATCGTTATCATCATCATGGATGATTCTAGTGGTATCAGGAAGGACACGACCAGACCTTGTGGTGACAGCATTTAGTTGCTCAGGTCTATTTTGGTCATGCCTTGGGTTTGCCTCTGGTTGCCCAGCAAAAGTACCTGCTGGTGGTTTCAACTGAGCAGCAATCTGTGCTAATTGGGCCTCTACAGCCTTTTGTTGAGCCTGTTGGTTCGCAAGCATAGTTTGCTGAGATTGAAGCATCTGTCTAATCAAAGAAATTTCATCAGATGGTTGGGAAGGGGCACTCCTCTGTTGATATTGAGTGACTTGCTGCCCTTGTGGTTGCTGTGGAGGTGCGGTTAACTGTGGTTGTTGTGTCTGCTGCAACTGAGGTTGTTGCAGCTGTGGGTGCAGTCCTGGATGGGTATATTGGTAAGAGGGATTCCTAGGATAATTGGATCTTTGGAAACCATTTCTAGAATTCCCCTGATTTTGGTTGAAGTTATTCTGAAATCCTGGTGGTTGTCTATTGAAAGATCCACCTTGTGTTTGTTGTTGTGGATTGGCAGTCCCTGCAGGATTCCCATATTGAAAACCAGGGTGGTTTCTTGGTTTATCTGGATTGTAATACACCTGGCCAGGTATTGAGTGAATGGAGTTGACTTGCTCTGGCATTTGGTCCTCAGGATGTTCAATAATGGGTTCATATTGCGGCACTGGTGGTTGTAGATCCATCATAACATTGTATAGCAGACCACATGATAGTGTGGGATGATCAGATGCATGACAGGCTTCGCAAGTTCCAGTAGCTAATTTTACTTGTTGAACCTGGGAGCTTTTCTTCTTGTCCTATTCTCCGAAAGAAGTTTCGAGAGCTTGTTGCTTGCTAGCAATAGTCTTCAAGGCCTCTGCAATGGCCTTGAGTTCCATAGATTCTTCAGCCTTGTAGACTTTAAGAACTCCCTTGGATTGGTTAGACGATCTTCCCCAATTGGATTGGTTCTCGGCCCCTAACGTAACTATATTCCAAGCATCTTCATAGTTCTTTCTCATGAAGTTTCCTCCAGATGAGGAGTCTAAAAACTACTTGATATCATCACTTACTCCTATATAGAATGTTTCAATCAGTTGATTTTGGGATATGCCATGGTGAGGGCACTTTCTCAGGAGTTCCTTGAATCTTTCCCAAGCTTCTGCAAGTGTTTCTTCGGGTAGTTGGACAAAATGGTTGATCTGCCCCCTAATCTCATAGGTTAGTGAAGGTGGAAAGAATTTCTCAAGAAACTTTTCTTCTAAGGGAGTCCAAGTAGTGATGATAGGGTGCCTATCTAAAGCATTGTACCAACTTAGCGCTCTTCCAGATAAGGTGAAATGGAAGAGGTGTAACATTATTGCTTCCAAGGCAACTCCTGCTTGAGGTACAAGTCGGCAGAGTGACTTGAATCTCTTAAGATGATCCATGCAATCGTCTCCAGATCCTCCAGAGAAAGAGATGCCTTGCATGATCTGGATCCATTGCGTCCGGATTTCAAAGTTTGGTATATTAATAATCGATGGTCGGACTGGGTGATCATCTTCATAATTCTTTGGGACTGCGTAGTCCCGAAGTTGCTTGTTTCTTAATGCTAATTGAGCAGCGGCATTCTCGGCTTGGATGCGAGCTTGTTCCTCAGCTCGAATCTCGGCCTGCACTTGAGCACGAGTGTCAGCGATAAGTTGTGCTCGTTGTGCAGCTATGGCGACGTTAACTCTTTTTGCAATGAGGCGTTGCTCTTCAGCCATCTGTCTGGGTCTTTGGCGGTTAAGTCTAATCCTTCGGTGGAAACTTCTTTCTACCTCAGAGTCGTACTCTGGTTCAGGGGAGAATCCGATGTGATGCGGGGTTAGCATACACGTTTTCTACCTGAGTAGGAAGAAATTCACTCGGTTAGATGATGAAAGGAAGCAAAGAGGTCAAGAAAATTTGGAGTAGTTATCAAGGAAAAGTGTAAAATCCTAATCAACCAAGAAGTTGTTAAGTAAAAACTAAAACGTTCCGTGGTCCCCGGCAACGGCACCAATTTTTGATGGAGTTTTGCAACGCCACTAAAAATCCTAGAGATGATGAATCTCTAGGTTTAGCCTTGCTTGTACTATGGTAAGATCTCCACCCACGTGTGCTAGGACACGCGGAAGTCTTATCGTAGTATAGTTTAAGGGTCGAATCCTCGGGACAACGGTCTTGATTAGAATTAATCAAGATGGAAAACGGTTTAGTCGTACCTAATTACTTAACGGTTGATATTTAGATCGAAAGTTTGATTTGGTTGTTTAAACTAAGTGCGAGGAAAGTAAAAGCAAGAAAGTAGAAATTGGGGTTGTAAACAATGATTAAAAACCACTAGGATGTTATCGGGTTTCACTCCACTACACATGGATCAAGACATGCAACATAATAAAATGACCTGCAAAGAGATTCTAATCAATTAGTATCTTGTAGACTTAGTTTCTTTTCGGATAACTAACTACGAGAAGTGTGGAGTATTGCAATGCCAGCCATCCCATAATGAATGGTCACTTGCTTTGCATTACTTCTTCATGAAGTGTGTTCCTCGACCTTGCCAAGGTTGCACTTTCATACGTCAACTGATTCCATTTCATAGTATGAAAGTGCAACGATGGGAGTGAGTTTACTCCACTCATGAAAGCACTCCTAGATACCGAAACAGACGTATGGTGACTACATACATCCAGAACCAACTTTCAATCGATATTCAGATCTAAGGGTACAAACGTAGACAATTCATACCGAAAGACAATAGGTAATACAAGTTGATGATCAAGCAACAAGCATTCATTTAACGATTGATGTTGAACTGAAAAGGAGAGTATCTCTATTGCAAACAGTTGAATTACATTGCATGAAATGAAAACATGGGTAGCGGGGCTACTCCCCACACCCTAGTGAATGAGACTACTCGCTCATATCAAGGACAAAGAAGGAGCCGAGAAGAGAGAGAAAGAACGTCATCTCCACGGAGGAGGGAAGGATGAACCTTTGGTGAAGAGAGCAACGATCTTCACACTTCGTGGATGCTTTGATGATGGATCTCCTCTTCCCACCTTCTTTGTTGTTGAGAGAGAAGGTAGCTTGAAGATGGAACGTGGATCTCAAACAGGCAGCCTTGGGGCGATGGATGAAAGATGGGAGTGCTCTGGAACTGGAGAGGCAGCCTTTGGGCGTCTGAGAGTTCTCTCCTCTTGAGGACCCCTTTGGATCTTATTTATAGGCTTAAGTGGACCCCAAACGGTCTTGAACCCGTTTGGGCGCTGAACACGTTTGGCTGCTGAACCCGTTTGGTTCCTGAACCCGTTTGGGCGCTGAACTCATTTGAGCACTGGACCCGTTTGAGCACTGGACTCGTTTGGGCGCCGAACTCGTTTGAGCGCTGGACCCGTTTGAGCACTGGACTCGTTTGGGCGCCGAACTCGTTTGGGCGTTGGACCCGTTTGGTTGCTGAACACGTTTGGGCGCTGAACTCGTTTGGGCGCCGAACTCGTTTGGGCGCCAAACTCGTTTGGGCGCCGAACTCATTTGGGCGTTGAACTCGTTTGAGCGCTGGACCCGTTTGAGCACTGGACTCGTTTGGGCACCGAACTCGTTTGGGCGCTGGACCCGTTTGGGCACCGAACTCATTTGGACGCCGAACTCGTTTGAGCTTATGCGGTCTCGGGACCGTTTAGAGTTCATGCGGTCTTGAGACCGTTTAGCCTTAAATGGTCTTGGGACCGTTTGGCCTTAAACGGTTTTGGGACCGTTTGGCCTTAAACGGTCTTGGGACCGTTTGGGGTTTTTGTAATTTTTTTGTGTTTTTCTGCAAGGATAAAGAAAAGAAAAGTTAATCTATTGATGTGTCAGCAATAAGGTAAAGATTTAATGATTCTTTCTAATTTATTTAAGAAAGAGTATGGAAAACAAGGGAAAACTAATAAAATAGCATCACAAAGTGAGAGGTTATCAGTGACTAGGCACAACTCATTGCTTGTCATGTCATAAGCTATTACGAACATTCACTGCCAACGTAATATGGGACTTATAGGGTCACACACATAGGAACTCATATAGAAGAGAAGTTTGATCTTGAATGATGATTGAATTGATTAGTAAAGTGTTTAGGTATTCAATTCACACAAAAAATCAACTGACAAGACTGCCAAATGATCAGTTCAAGTGTTGGGATAGTCGTTTGGAGTGTCATGTTGATTGTATTGTACATTGGCTGGAATTCAGCCTAACCCGAGCTACTAGATGTCCATCTCACTTGTTCAAGATGAACATTTCACATGGTGCAAGACACTTGTACTGTCTACACCAAACGACCATTTTGGGGTTGCAACTCAAATTGCATCAATGATTGGTGTTGACGTCATGTTATGTATCAATTAGAATTGAGTTGCCAAAACATGTACAAAATTAGGAGACTGCAAAACAACCGTCTCGTGTTCTAGACGACCGTCTGGGTGGCCAGACGGCCATTTCAGCTGCCACATGCTGCAAACTTTCTAGAATTGTTGTGAAAATTTAAGATCTTCCAGTCTCTTCCACTCCCGCATAGACTGGAAACCCTGATCCTGACCTCTATTATAAATAGAGGGGTCATGGGGGCTTTCCAAAGCACACCATAAATAATTGAGAATCATTTACTCTGACAGTTATTGTCCTCTTTTGTTGTGGTATTCAAGAGATCCCAAGTAAGTCCTACCTGACTAAGGAGGGATATCTATGGGAGAGAAACAATAGAGGATCAATGTTGTAGGAGAGTAGGTTGGTGACTAGTACACCAATGGGAGGGACAAATCCTTCATGTCTGTTCTAGTAGGATGAAAATAGTTGTATTTGGTCCATTAGAATTCTCTAGAGGTGAGGTGGCCTTTACCCATCGCTAAGAAGGACGATATCAACCAACAATATGTGACGAGAGGAGTTTCTACAGACGATGATGTTCTAGTCTGCTGTCCATGGAGGAGTAGTCGGACGAGTCCCAGTGCAATTAGGACCTTCACAGATGCCATCCAAGAAAGAGTACACATATACATCGACAAGGATTGTCGCTGTAATTGCTCCAGGACCATGTGTATCTTTATAAAACAATCTTTTCCATTACACAACTATTGACGCGATCCACTGATTAATAGGAAACATGTCAGTAATTTTTTTGTTTCCACTGTCTATCTGATGCCGTATTTCCCAACAGCAGTACCAGAGCCACGTCAATTAATTATATTTTAGGATAATTGATATTATCATTTTTTTGTTTTTTTTGAGTTTATTTATTGCATGTGATGCAAATATTTAAACTGGTTGATGTATACGTATGACTAATCACCACATAAAAACCCAAAAAAATATATATATGTAAATTTTACACGTCACCCTAAAAGAAAGTTTTGATGGTGGACGTGTAGTATGATTATGTACAATAACATATATTGTTTGTGCATGGTTTTGTGGTTGGTTAATCCTATTCATCTCGATCTACGAACTGAACCTCTCTCTTATCTTCCCAATGTAAAAGTATTATTCTCTTCTACCTTTGATTCCTTCAAAAGTAACTTAAGGTTTCTCATAATTATGTAAAAGTAGGATAGTTTACTTTCTCATTTTGATAAAGAAGAAATACGCAAACTAACCGCACAGAGGACCCAAGCTGACCGGTTGAAGGGTTTGAGCTGACCGTCTGGTAGGGCTGAGACGATTGGCTGGCGAGCCAACTAGGAGCCTGAAGGACCAAACGAGATGACCATTTGGATTAGCCAAATGATCAGCTACAAGATGACCAACTAGTCATTTGGAGGAGCCAGAGGACCTATTAGAGGAGGCCAACCATGAGCCGACCGTTCAAAGGTTAAACTAGTCAACCTAGATTGACAAGCATAGATCTTCATTAACAATAGATTTTTGCATGTGATGTGGACCTAGAATGATGTAATTCCTTGTGGCTCCAAGGAATTACATTAGGATGGCCATAATCATCACTTTGATTTATTGCATATTTTCATTGTGGGATATAGCATGTATATGATACATATTATATCTGTGGTGATTGGATAAAGTATATGTATTTATACAAACTCCTCAATTAGAATATTAAGTCTTAGATGCTTTCTAAAAGCAGCACACATGAAAAGATTGACCGACCAAGCGTAGTTTACACCCTAGCGTGGTATGCCATGTATCTCATAGAAGTGTGATGGTAATAATATAGTTTCTGCCCTAGCGGGGTGCATTGTTATCATGTCATCTTTTGGGTCAGGCTTAACTGGTGATTCGTAGAGAGTCTAAGCCCAAAAGCATGAAGATGATTATGGCAAGCAGTTGCACATATCATCTATCCAAGAGTTGTATATGATGTAATTGGCATGATTGCCTACCTTGATAATTGACTATGGATGCTGGTGTAGGCCATATAATAGTTGAATTATTTTGAATCTTGGCCCACTAGAATATTGTACGCTGCAATATTCTAAATTGATACGTGAGGGCTATCCATTTGAATAAAATAGTGGGATTGATAGCTAATTAAAGGCCTAATTAATATCGATTTTTCAAATCAAATCAAACCAAAATGGTTATTGACAAATGCAAATTTTCTCTTGTAGAATCAAATGAAAAACACTCAATCATTACAATCTGATGAATTAGATGAGATTATTTCTATAACCGGTTTAGGACCTTGAGAAGTGTTTTGCATGATCCTGATATACCAGTGCTAGTATTCCATATTTGCCTAAGACTGATATGGATGCTTCTTTGAAGCATGCCAATGATGTTGTGAACATCAAGAACCTTATGATGGGCTGTATGAATTATGAATTACATAGGCAACATGATAAGCATGAATGGCATAATGTCTCTAAGGTGCTATTTGAGTGCAAAATGACAGAGGGAGACCGAGTAGAACCTCATGTGCTAAATATGATTGGGCATATGAATCATCTAGAAAGACTAGGATTTCCTTTAGGCCAAGAGTTGGCCACATATATGATTTTGCAGTCATTTTTGAAATCATATAGCCAGTTTATCAAGTGTTATCACTTGAGTAGCATGGCTAGACCACTGTTAGAGTTTCTTGGCATTTTGATAAGTTTCAAAGCACAAATGAAGATGTAAAAATCCATGATGATAATGAATAGAGTTGAGTCCAAGGACAAAGGAGAATCCAAGAAGCATTCTGTGACTAAGCTAAAGTCCAAGTCTTCTGCATTCAAAATAAGGAGAAGGATGAGGGAACCAAGGAAGATGAAGTAAGATATTGAGATCTCTACTTTTGGTATATACCTTATTAATGTTAACTTTACTACTTCCTCATCATGGGTACTAGATACTAGATGTGGATCTCACATTTTCTCAAATGTGAAGGATTTAAAAAGAAGTAGACCTTTATAGAAAGGTGAGGTAGAACTAGGAGTTGCAAATGGCACAAGAGTTGCGGCCAGCATAGTTGGAACCTATGAGTTATCTATGCCAAGTGGTCTAGTAATAGAGTTAAAGAACTGCTATTACATACTTTGCATTAATAGGAACATCATATCTGCATCTTATTTGGAAAAGAACATATTCAAATTTCTTATAAAGAATGGAAGATGCTCTATTAGTAAAGATGGGACCTTTTATGGCAGTGCCCCAGCATCTTATGGTCTATACTTGATAGATCTAGAGACAAGTGTATATAATGTAAATATCAAAAGACAAAAACTCAATGAATCAAACAAGACATACCTTTGGCATTCTCGTCTAGGGCACATAAATGAGAATCACATATTTAGACTCCATAAAGATGGATATCTGGACTCTTTTTATTTTGAATCAATAGAGACATGTAAATCTTGTTTGTTGGGCAAGATGGTTAAGAACCCTTTCCCTAGTAACAATGAGGGGGCTAGTGATCTATTAGGACTCATACATAGTGATGTGTGTGTACCTTTTAGAACAACTACTAGGGGTGGGTATCAGTCTTTCATTACCTTTGCTGAGGATTTCAGTAGGTATGACTATGTTTACCTTATGAAACATGAGTCAAAAACTCTTTAAAAGTTTAGAGAGTTCATGAATAAAGTACACCACCAGTTTGGTAAAAGTAAAAGGCACTTTAGTTTGATTGAGGTGGAGAATACTTGAACCAAGAGTTTAAGAACCTTCTTAGGGTCCATGGGATTATATCCCAGTGGACTCTACCTGGAACACCACATCATAATGTGTTAGAAATAAGAAATCACACATTACTGGATATGGTGTGATCTATGATGAGTTTTAATGATCTTCAGACTTCCTTTTGGGGACATGCTCTTCAAACTTCCATGTTTACACTTAACTGTGTACCATCTAAATCAGTTCAAAAGACACCATATGAGATATGGCATGAGAAATGTCCCAACGTGTCTTTTATGAAGATTTGGGGATGTGAAGCTTATGTTAGGAGAATGATTCCTTAAAAGTTTGACCCTAATTTTGATAAATTTTATTTTGTTGGATATCCCAAAGAAACAAGGGGTACTACTTTTACACTCCGTCTGACAACAAAGTGTTTGTTGCTAGGACAGCTGTATTCCTTGAAAGACAATTTATTTCTAAATAAAATAGTGGGAGAAAAGTGAAACTTGAAGAGGTTCAACACTAACAAGAAAACATTGAACCTGAAGAGGTATAGGAGGAATGAGGAGACTCACAAATTGTAGTGGAATATCAAAATCCTCAAATAACATAGGAACCTTGTAGATCTAATATGACATGCCTTGAACTTGAGAGATTGGATATCTTATGGCTCAAGAAGGCGATGCCTTGGTCATAGATGATGGGCCAACAACCTATCTAGAAGCTATTAAGGGTCCAAAGTTTGAGAAATGGCTTGAGGACCATGAGATCTGAGATGGAATCCATGTATGCCAACAAGGTATGGACCTTGGTGGAACCACCTGAAGGGGTAAAACTCATAGGGTGCAAGTGGGTCTTCAAGAAGAAGACAAACATGGATGGTAAAGTACAAACATATAAAGGTAGATTGGTAGCAAAGGGTTTCAGAGAAGTTCAAGGTGTTGACTATGATGAAATCTTTTCTCCAATGGCCATGGTTAAGTCTATCAGGATCAAGCTTGCTATTGCAACTTATCATGTCTATGAGATTTGGCAAATGGATGTTGAAACCACATTCCTCAATGGAAATTTTGTTGAAGATGTGTATATGACACAACCCGAGGGTTTTATAAATCCAAACTTTGAAAATAAAGTCTGTAATACAAAGATCATTTTATAGATTGAAGCAAGCATCTCGGAGCTTGAATCTTCATTTTTATGAGACAATCAAAGAGTTTGGCTTTATTCAAAATAAAGATGAACCTTGTGTGTACAAGAAGGTTAGTGGGAGCATGTACTAGTACATAAACTACCTTTAACGTCAGTTAAAATGGACATTTTACATCGGTTTCCAAGAAACACCCAAGTGGGTGACACTAAAGGTAGAGGCATGCGGTGTCAGTTCTAAAACCAACAACACAGAGCTGGCTCCAATTGTAAAATAAAAGAACCGACATAGGTAGGAGCCATAGTCATTGGTTATTTATAGATAACTGATGACTATCTTCATAACTGAATAAAAAATTGGCCCAATTTGCGACCATAGTCATCGATTATTTTAGCAAAAGTGACGACTAACTCCATTTCCAAATAAAAAAGTGATCTCATGTTTGGTTCATAGTCGTCAGTTCAAATAAAATCGACAATAAAGCTATAAATACTCATCGATTATGATTTCAAAAATTAATGCCTATCATGATATCCAAACAAAAAATTGGCCCAGGTTAGGTACACAGTCATCTATTTCCTATAAATAACTCACAACAGAGACCTGCAATGACAATTGTTTTTAATTAAACGATGACTAAGTGTCTTTTTTTAAATATCAGGTTGCAGACCTACTATACAGTTGGCCAGCATGATGCAAAACCTGTAGTGTCAGTTTTGAACTTTAGGTTTACAACATCTTGTGATTTCAATCTAATAATAGGCCACAAACTTGCAATAATAAGATGATCAATACTATCTATATATCGACACTATATATACATCCTATCGTTCACAGACATGTAGAAACATAATTCATTGATTCACATGATTCACAAACATATGTAGAAACATGTAGTTCCATTCATTCATCCATTTTCACATTCACACGTGTAGAAACACAATTCATTCGATCATCTTCACATTCACACACATGTATATAGATCAATTTTCAATGAGACAATTTTAAAAAAGTCATGCACACGTGTATATATTAGCACCACATATATACATACAAAAATGACATCAAGGTTTAGAAATGTCATTCTTTAATCATCAGTACCCCAATCATAATAAAAAATTGCCTCCCTTTCAAAGGCTTTTGCCCATTGTTCTCTTATGCCATCTAATTATTTTATCGTATAGGGAACATGTACATCTAATAGCTTTTCCCCTATATTGAAGTCATTAGTTTTAAACACCTAGAAAGACAATGACATATATATATATTATCAATAAGTTTGATATTTTCATATTTTATAATGAGACTAGCTAAATACTTATGATGATCAAGACTATATATTATCTTTTGTATGTTTTCAATGTCACATGCATCATATCTAATAATTATGTCCATATACCGCACATAGTATCCACATACACAGACGTTGTCTTATATAACATACTATAAATTTCAACATACAAAATGTTAATAAATAAAAATAAGAATACTTCACATAAATGAAATATACATTGGAGTCAACAAACTACATCCTCATTATTCCAACCTATCTCTTTCTTTTCTTGTCCATGTTTCCTACAACGTTTTTGAAATGTTTTAAAGCCCTATATGTTAATGTAACACATTAAATTGCATTAATAAATAGTCATGTAATAACAGATGTTAACAGATATAAATATAAAATTTTTCTCATGTGTATAATGGCCTTTTCGAATCGTGTCATGAACGGTGTAATTTTCCCCATTTAGGATCAAGATGATAAATAGTCATCATCTCAGGGACAACAACCAGTAACTCCCAATGCTTACCTCTTGTGATAAGAAAGTAAAAAATATATAACTCAAAATCCACAATGAAATGTATTTTTCTTAAGTTCAAATTATAAGCAAAGCAAACTTACCCAACATTATCACACTCTTGTTCACTTCACCAAAATATTTAAAAGTGATAGAGCAGTAATGTAGGGTATTCATTTACAAGACTGGTCAATGATGGAACTAGAAATCCCACATGGGTCATTGAAAAATCTTTACATACCCTATGTTGGTGGCTGCAAAATATATATTATGTATGTATTAATATATAAGAAAACAGATCACCATATATAAAAAGAGGTATATAGATATATAAATAAGATCTCACCATGTCTATAGTCCTATCATAGATGAATTCAACCAAGCATAATGAAACAACTTCAAAATATCTTCTGGAAATAAATTATTATCGTATGATTGGCCTATAGTATCCTCCACCATAGAAACAATAATAGGTGAATTTTCAGGATGCCCGCCTATCCATATTGCCATACCCCTACATTGAGGACCTATCAAGTTGAATATGTCCTTTTTAAGCCAACTAAGTATTTCAGGAAGAGGTGGAGGTGGAGGAGGATGAGCTAGATTGGGTTTCTTCCCTTTGTCCTATAGATATAACTTCATATCAATTGTCATGTATATAAATATACAAATTAACATAATGTAAATTTACCATACATGATTAGTATAGATGACTCCCACTTTGGGACACAAGATCACTCCACCTTCTACTTCACCAAGAATGTCAACATCTAGGTGGGCATATGGCAATGGATGATGCCTCTAAGCGGGGAAGACAAGTCTTGGGCTCACACGAACCACACCATCGGGTACTAGAGTGCCATAAATCATGTTCCCTAGAAGGTGTGGGTAATCCTTTCCTCTGCAACAATGGATTCTTGTAATTTTAGATGGCATGGCCTCAACCCTACAAATTTTCATAGAGTATGTTATATATATACTTAAACATATCATCTTGAAAAGACTAGCTACTATGTCATAAAAATACTTACAACAGATGTGCTAGATGGTGGGTCTACATGATTACTCCCAACCATATCTATCATAGGGGAAGAGCGATACGACATAGGTACTGTCTGAGTGGCAGTTTGATACACATGCCACTTGCTCATTGCTTCCTAAACTCTCTTATCAATTAACTCATCTACTTATACATGGCCAAAAGAAATGCTCTTTGATTCTTGAATTCCCTTTGCAATAATATTCTAAAAAAAGAATAGGTTACTTCAACTTTTGAAAATCCCTCTTTTTGTACATGTTTGCACTATGATGGCCCAAAGAATGCTCTTAGGCCCACACCAGCGCCTGCAACCCTAACATGACTAGGATGCTACTGTGAGCAACTGTCAATTCATCCCTTGCGCCCTGAGGGATGAACGAGCCTTGCTTCCTCTGCTCGTGAAGCTCCCACTAATCACCATCAAAAGAAATTGGTAAGTAAACATAATAATCATCATTACTAATTGCTTTGAGAGTTGAATTTTACCAATTTTGCAGCCGCCTCAGTAGTTGTGGGTTTGGCTATATCTCTTTTTTTGTTTTGCCTCCCAACTATCCACACATCATGGCGATGCAGTGGTGTAGGAGTAGTATAGGACTCTACAGTCTCAACAGTAGGAGTAGTAGGCTGCTGAATGGAAGACACCTATAGTTTTTGGCAAAGGGCTGCATAGCCACCTGGACCCATCATGTGGTCATGCACATTCAGTGCACACTTTGTTCTTTGGGCATCACTGACAACCTTGTTATTTTTTTTAATATAAGCCAGGGGTCGCTATTATTCATCCCACATCCCTCAGATGGGCTGAAATCAGCAAAAAGAATACAACTCCCGCTCTTATAACTTGGGTATCTTCCAAAAAAAAACCACTAGAAACAACTCAACTAAACAGGACCAACCAAAATCAAGCCTCAATCACCTCACTCTCGACTGCAATGTAGGGAATCTTCCTTTTTTCCAATCTAGCCATACCACAAATTCTATTAGGAATCATATTCGAATCCATAGTAACAACTAGATTGGAAGATCCACGTCCAAGCTTGCCAATCTCATGAGGTATGGAATTGGTCAGCTTGTGCACATATCCACCCGATATACTAGCCATATCCAGCTCCTCTCTAAGCTCTTGCACATGCGTTCTAGCCCTCCATGGCATGGAAGCATTATTCCAAAGCAAGTTATAGGTGTTTCTATCATCCACTTCTATAGTAGAAATATGAAGCATATGATCTCCAGCCAACTTTAGCCCGATGATGCACGCCTGAATGTATGCCAGCTTGTAGTCTTCCTTTTTGAGCCAAGCGCGGAATATCAAACAAATATCTGCATTGTGATTCCGAACTATACCTGCTGCCCACCTTCTTTTGTTACCATCCACGTCCAAGTCAGTTCCAATCGTCACATTTAGCTTTAGATTGAACATGTCTAGATTTGTCCACCTGATAAGCCGAACCTTCCTCATCTTAAACCTAGGCTCGTTGATGCTTGCCACCGTCATCCTGGAGAGAAGGGCTGGATTAGATGTGAGAGGGAAAATCTTTCTCTTAATCATCTAGTTCACATGGTCTATAAGCTTGTTCCATTCATGCTCCACACTTCTCTTATCATCAGCATACCGAGATGAACATCTCATTTTCCATATAGATACTGGAATATGACCAGCCATAACTCTAGCAACCCAATCAGTAACCTCATTAGAGAGACCGTCCACACATAAACTAATCAGGGACTGAACATCAGACGGCGGTTCCTTATCTGTCATCACGCCATACTTGTTCCAAAAGAACCTCACAAGCTGTCCTTGAAAAAACAAGTGATCTATGTCTTCCTCCTTCGGCTCATCACAACAGTTGCACCTCAAAGTAAGTGGTATACAACATTTGGTGTGCACATTATCATCAGTCGGAATGGCTGCCCTGGCAATCTTCCATATGAGAGCGCTGGCCTTTGGGGAATCCATCCTCCACACCTTGCCCAGATCAGCAGGTCCTTCCTGTTGCACGGTCTGCAACATCGCTTTGGCCGATTTCATAGAGAATCTGCCATTCTCCTCCACGTCCCAGATCAATTGGTCATCCATATCTGATATCCACACATCCGCCTGTTTGATGAGATCCAACCCATTGCCGTCAATCACCTGGCTCAGGGAACTCCAATCCCATCCATGGTCGTCGATCCAAAAATCCTTAACAAGGAAGGGGTGTCTTTTATCACTTGCATAAATAGCATGGTATGCGATCCTCTCGTCGCACCACCAGTCATCCCAAAAAGAAATATCGCCTCTCCCAATCGCCCATCTGCAATGCCTATAAATCTTTGGGAAGGTGGTCCATACTTTTTTCCAGAAGGGGGAAGGTGAGCAGCTCAGTTTCAAGTGTCCAGGATACCAGGCCGAACGACCGGGGGCATGATTTGAATACTTCGCCCTAAAAAACTCCGCCCAAAGAGAGTTTTTGGACAGGATTTCCCAGCAGGCTTTAGCAGCAAAAGCTTCATTAATATTCTGTATCTGTGGAAGACCAAGACCACCCATATCAACCGGTGTTGCCACACGATGCCACCCAAGCCAAGCTTTCCTGCATAACTCATCTCTGCCAGCCCATAGAAATGAAGATATCTTATTCTCGATCCGAGATATAATTCCAGCTGGTAACCCAACTGCTGCCGCTGCATGAATCGTAACCGATGAGAGGACATGTGCTATCAACAGGTGCCGACCAGCAAAGGATAACAGTATTGCCTTCCATAACATAATCTTGGAATTAATCTTCTTGATAAGAAACTCATAATCAGCTAGCTTGTGTCTCCCTTTATATATCGGTATCCCCAGGTAAAGGAAAGAGTTGGCCGCATGTTCAATCCCAAACTTCATAGCTATCTCATGTGACCATGAAATGTCTGATCCCCCTGTAACGCAGACTGACTTGTTACGGTTCGTCCTTTGTCCCGTTGCTTTCTCATATGTGTCAAGCGTGTTTAACACCTCCTGAATAGAGTTGTTGTCGGCTTCAAAGAGAACCAGAAGATCATCAGCATAGAGGAGCATAAGAGGTGCCACCGCAGGTCCTCTCGTCTTGAATTTGGAAATAGAGTGTGCATCCGCCAGTCTACAAAAACTCCAACAGAGGACTTCTTCAAAAATTATAAACAAGAACGGGGAGATAGCATTTCCTTACTTGAGACCTCTAGCGAACGGAAAGAAACCAGCCGTGTGTTCACCAATGGTGACTGTAGCCCATGAATGTACAAAAAAACTGAGACAAAGTTCTACAACCTCCGGAAGCAGACCAAAAGCAAGAAGGATTCTCCTGAGCACCTTCCAATCAACCCTGTCGTACGCCCTAGACATGTCAATCTTTAACATCACATTTGGAGCCACCTGGCCTTGATTGATATCATGCATGAGCTCCTTGGCAAGCCGGATATGATGTGTGATATCAGTACCTTTCAGAAACGCACCTTGAGATTTGGAGATAAGAGAGGGCATCAAGGGCGCCAGCCTGTTATTCAGGGTTCTTGCAAGGATCCGGAGGGACAAATTCTCAATTGAAATTGGTCGGAAATCAGCAGGGAGCTTTTTGGGATTGTCACATTTAGGAATCATAAGAATATGGCAGTAGAAAAGGGCCCTATGGCAGGTCTGACCTCTGAAAAAAGCTTCAGCCATGGCAAGAAAGTCCGCTCCAATAACCGTCCAGGATTCTTTATAAAACGGGAGAGTAAAACCATCAGGTCCCGGGGCTGTTGATGAGTCCATTTCTTTGATCGTCATAACAATCTCATCCAAGCTAGGAACCACCGATATACCAAAGCTGACTTCAGCCGAACAAACAACCAGGATGTCTTCTAGCATCCCATCAAGCATCGTGTCATCAGTATGCACCTCTTCATTGAAAAACTTCTCAAAATGGTCAGTTTCCTCCCTCGCCATCTCCTCTGGATCGGACACCACCAAACCATCAGGCAAAGATAGAGAACTGATTCTTCTATGACAACATCTAGACTTCACCACCGCGTGGTAAAAAGGAGTATTTCTTTCCCCGTCTTGCAACCAGCTAATCCTGGCCTTTTCTTTCCAATTGACCTCCTCCAAATCCCTCAAGTGTTGAAGCTCCAATTTCACAATCCTCAGATACGCCTCATTCGCAGCTGTCAGATTTTCATCGAAGGCAATCTGAGTAGTGGAAATAATATCCTCCAGATCTTTAATTTTCTGACAAGCATCACCGAGAACATCTCTACTCCACTTTTTCAAGGCAGCTCTTACTCTCTTCATCTTATAATATAAAACATAAGATGGGTGCCCAACCACATGAGTGTCCCACGCTTGTTCAATTATCCTCAAACAATCATCATGCTTTAGCCAGCTCGACTGGAAAGTGAAGTACTTTCTACTCTTTCTATTATCATCACCATACCTAGGAATCGTAAGAATCAGGTAGTGATCCGATACTCTAGATCTAGTAAGGTGCAGAGATCGGAAAGAAGGTCTGTCAGCTAGCCATACATCATTCAAGAAGACTCGATCAAGATGCTCCCAAATAGTCGGAGTAAAGATTTGCTTGTTCACCCAACTTGCCATCAAAGGGAACCTCATTGAGGCGAGCATCAACGATAAGGGCATTAAATTCAAACAAGTCCTGGAATCTTGGAGGGTCACCACCTCGCTTCTCTTGTGGATTTTTGATCACATTGAAGTCACCAGCTATCAGCCATCTATCATCACCAATAACTCTGGACAAAGAAAGGATCTGATTCCACAATTCTTTACGATCATTACAATCGCAGCTTGCGTATACAACAGTGACAAAGAAAGCCGTTCCATTTCCCTGTTCGAGTTTGATAGTAACATGCTTCTTATGCTTCCTGAGGACCATTAGATTCAAATTTGCCTCCGCATAGAACCATATTTTACCTCCCTCACCAACATTGTCTATCGCCCAATCCAATCGGACGACATCTAACAGCTCCACAGCAATATTCGCATGAAGGAAAGATTCAAAAAGGCAGACAATCCCAGGTCTGTACCGTCTGCAAAGTCTACTCAAGACTCTTCTAGTAGGGTTATTTGCTGCTCCTCTAATGTTCCAGAAGATAGATTTGCAATTCATTAAGATCACAGATGTACCACTGCGTCAAGAGAGCACTCCGACCAAAGCGCGCTCAGCTGCTATATCTCCACTCATCATCGTCAAAGAAATCCTCAAAAAAATCCTCATCACCCATGGGTGGTCTTCTTCTGTAGGAATCCCTTCTCTCCACTGATCTGTGCCTGGAAGGGCGATGCTCTACTCGTCTATAAGCTGATCTACCACTGATTCTGCTATGTCTGCCTTGAACAGAAAGATGTTCAACATTTCTATCAAAGAAGTCATCTAGTCTCATCTGCGGTAGATGTCTTCTACATCCATCTTCATCCACGATCATTCTTCTCGGTGAGGTCTCATCTGCTGCTGCCTAGTCAGCGATGGGTCTCTTGGCATCTCTTCAGGCGGGCAAGCCACCAGTGTAAGAGGTTCAGGAGCCTTCTCTCAGATAGTAAGAGCATCACGAGGAATACCAGATTCTTTTCCAACCTCAGTCATGTTAAAGGAGTTTGAACCACTCATCCCTCTCGCTATCATAAAGAGTTGTACATCCGTTCTTCTATGACCATAGGTAACTGAAATAAACTGAGGCACATCATTACTGAAAGCTTCGACCAAGATGAGAAGGCCCGAAACATCATCGACTTCTCTTTGCGAGTCAGATATATGTATGAGCTTCCCAAACGGGCTAATAAGAGCGTTCATTGAGTCATCATCTCTACATACTAAGGGCATGCCCGAAAGCCAGAACCAGAAACATTCTTTACGTTGGTGTTGTTCTCCATCTTGCATGTGCCTAAGTGTGATAATATCTCACACAGTTCTTTTTCTTGCTTTTAGCAGCTGTATGCCAAGATTCTGCATTTACACTACAATGACCATGAGTAAGAACCCCAAGATATGAAACAAACGAGTTGCAGTTCTTTCCAACTGGATTTCTTGCATGATCAAAATCCACAATCAATTTTGGTTCATTGCCCCTTTGTTGTAGTAACTTGTTCATCATAGTGATGCCCCTATTTTTTATTAGTTTTTTTATGTTTCTCATCAAGTGGCACAAGGTCTTTAGGGGGTACATCCTCAACATAAAAATTGACAAAAAAAATACATATAGGACATAACTTGTAAATAGAGATATAGCTAGATATATTGTAAAACTTACATCATGACATGACACCCACTCTCATGGTGATCATCATACTCATGGTCAACCATTTGAGAAAGTGTCATATAAAAAACAATCAAACATTTAACATTTAACATTTAACAATGAAATTAATATAACATTGTAAAGTTCACATCGATCTAGCATTCAAAATAATAAAACATTAAGAAAATTAAAAACATACCTCTTGAGATTTTTTTTATCAATTATCATTCCTTCAGTGTGATCTCCATGCACATATAAGTCATCGTTAGCTTTAATATTTGGTGTTATGGCAAGCCAACTAAGAATGGACTCGAGTCATCATATTTATCATAGTACTCTTCTTCATCTATAGGATCTTTGATGAACTGTCTTTTACCATGAAGAACAACCTCATTTTTCATTTGCAGGATCATCGATATAAAATACTTGCTTCACCTATGATGCCAATATGAATGGTTCACCCTTCTCGCTAATCTTTCCAAAATTCATTAATGTGAAACCCAATTCATCCACTGTAACTCCTTTGGTGTTATCAACCCAATTATACTTAAAGAGAGAAATATGAAATCTAAGTAGTCAAACTCTCATATGTCTTCAATGACACCATAATATGACATTTTAGCTTCACATGGACTTTTATCCTTCACACTAGAAACAAACAATGAAGACGCTTGAAGGGTTACCATACTATTTTGGACGAAGTTCTTATCATCTTGATGCTTTTTGTAATATGAGAACCCATTTATGTCAAACATTTCATAAGACATAACATTTATTTTTAGTTTAAAGGCAAGATATTTGATATTTTCAGCGACATTATTTGGTGTTTGAGATAGTTGATGTAAGACTTTATCTTCAAACCACTTAATAAATGTCTTGTTATGCTCTCTAGCAAGCCACATTGAATTGGATTGGGGATATTGTTTCTTGATGAAATTGGTATGTTCGGTGATATAAACACCCACTTAGTCGATGTTGTGTAAAATATACAAGTGAGCTTGTTCCCACAACCCACAAATGATTACTTTCATTCGTCCTCCTAAAGTCCCTTTTCCATAATAGTCCTCAATATTCTTGTCATTTACAGGAGCTTCATTACCACTTAGAAAGTCATTGTGAAAATCCATAACATCCCTCACCACATAACCCTCAATAATACTCCCTTTAGGTCGATAACGGTTTTGAACATCACCTTTAAAAATTCTCATGTATCTTTCAAAAGGATACATCCAATGCAAGAAAATTGGTCCCAACATTTTCACTTCTCTAGTCAAATGAACAACAAGATGTACCATGATATCAAAGAATGAAGGAGGAAAATACATCTCAAGCTGACATAGGGTAACAACCACTTTTCTTTGCAACTTATCAAGATTCTCAGGATCAATAACTTTGCTACATAGACTATTAAAGAAGAAACAAAGTCTGGTGATTGCAAACCTGACATGCTTTGATAGTATAAATTGAATTCCCACGAGCAATATTTATTGCATTAGATTGTGACAATCATGAGATTTAAGACCTATCAGAATTGTGACAATCATGAGATTTAAGACCTATCAGCATTGTGACAATCATGAGATTTAAGACCTATTAGCTTTAGACATTTTATTGATACCAATCTACGAGTATTGGAAGAGTAACCTTGTGGTACCTTAACATTAAGCAAGCACTCACAAAATTTTTTCTTCTCCTATCTAGACAATGTGTAACAAGTAGGAGGTAAATATGTTCTCTGATCACTACTAACTACTTCTGTTAATTCTTTCCTTATTCCCAATTTACGCAGGTCCATTCTTGATTTGATGTCATCTTTAGTCTTATATGATATATTCAATAGAGAACCAATGATGCTATCACAAACATTTTTCTCAACATGAATAACATTGATATAATGCCTAACTACCAAAGAACTCCAATAAAGAAGATCCCAGAATATTGACTTCTTCTTGAATACAGATTTGTCACTTTGTGTGGGAATGATACATTGTTATCTCTTACCGAATTCATTGACTAAATCTTTTACTCTTTCATAAACAACTTCCCATGGTATAGGTTTAGGGGCACTCCGTTCCTCATTCGATCCATTGAACACTTTGTGCAACCTTCGATAAGGATGGAGTTTTCGAAGAAACCTTTGATGACTAAGATATACAGTCTTGCCGCTATGTTTTTTTCATATTGAATCAATGTTCTCTTCTCATATATGGCATGCTTTGGATCCTTTTAAACTGTATGTAGACTAATTCTCATATGTTGGAAAGTCATTAATAATGCAAAACAACATAGCATGCAAATGAAATATCTTTCTATGTGAAACATCATAGGTCATCACACCTTCACCCTAGAGTTTCTTTAAGTCATCAATCAGAGGTTCAAGATAAATGTCGATATCATTTCTAGGTTGTTTTGGGCCCGATAGCAAAAACGACAACATAACATACTTATTTTTCATACATAACTAGGGAGGAAGATTGTATATAACGAGCATAACAAGACAAGTGCTATGTTGACTGCTCAATGTGCCGTATAGATTCATTCCATCGATACAAAGCCCAATTCTTAGATTCCTGACTTCTTCACCAAAATTTTAGGTACAATAAATCAATCTTCTTGCACTATGGGGATTCAGACGCACGTTGTAGGATCCCATCAGTATTTTTCTTAACCTTTGCATGCCACTTAAATTCTCCTCATCTATTGGATTGGCAAACAAGTGTTGAAATTGTGGTATTATAGGTAGATACCACATCACCTTGATAGGAGAGTCAGTTTTAGACTTTCCCGAAGTCATCATTTTATACCTTGATGCCCTACATTTTGGACAATCTTTCAGATCGACATAGTCCTTTTGAAATAATACACAATCATTCAGGCATGCATGTATCATGTTAGCCTTCATTTCCATTGGGCATAATATTTTATTTAACTCGTATGTAGAGATTGGAAGCTCATTTCCTTCAGGAAGAATTTCTTTCAATAAAGACAATAATGACGTGAAGCTTTTGTCGTTCCATCTATTGTTAGCCTTCAGATTATACAATCTCAACACATCGCTCAGCTTCATAAACTTAGTACAACATGTGTATAATGGTTTCTCAACATCATGTACAATGTTCCTAAATAAGGAAGGTGGATCAGTGTGATCTACCCCACAACTATCCAGCATCACATCAACAACGTCTATCAGAATCAATTCATTCACATCTACGTCATCGCCGACAGTTTCTTCTTCAACACAAGTATTGCTATCGACATCTACTGATCTTAGGTTTGAAATCTCTTCATGCCAGTACCATTATATATAGCCCTATACAATTCCGTTGGACATTACATGACTTCTAATTTCGTCACCAGTGTCATCTTTCAAGTTTTTACGGCAATGCCTATACAGACAATAGAATCTATCTCCAGGTTGTTTCCTATATTCCTTTGCAAATCTTATAAATTAATCAAGACCAATAATAAACTTTATTTGGTGACGACTGCTTTGCTTGGTATTTATAGTCATAGATAGGAAACATTAGGTTGTCGAATAAAACTTTAAAAGTCACAACATTTAATACTGTGCACTATCGGTCAATGGCCGTCGATCGGGCATCTGTCATCCAGGACCGTTGACCAGTGACTGTCGAGTAGTTTCCGACTGTCCAACACTCCCTTATTCTTCAATTACTTGTCCTTGTCGAACGGCTGTGCAAAGCATCGAGCTTTCTCCGTTGTTGATTGCTTCATTTAATTCATTAGCCTATATGAGTTTATTCATCAATAAGACATCAGCATCCTTGTATTAGGTTGACAACCATGTATTAAACAAAAAAAGGATAGACAGTCTTGTGCTAATAAAACAAGTTGACGGACTCACATAAAAATAAGTTGACGACTTTTCATTAATGAAATTGCTCGATGGCAATGCAAGTAGCTGTTGATCGATGGCCTTTCATATGCTTTGGTGGTTGACATGCATTTGCATAGACTGCTCTTCAATAGCTGAAGGTCGATCACGTAGCTGTTCTTGATACTTTTGATTAATTGTTTGGTCCGCTTGGCCGATTGCCATGCAACATGAATTGACTGAGGCCCTGTTTGGTACGATGTGGTTTATCTTCATGACAATTGAGTTCCACTTTTTTTAGTTTAATTTTCGTTTGGTAGGGTGAGTTGCGGTGAAGTTGGATGATTTTCAACCCCACCTGAGTACGTGATCGGCTGGAAATTCCTGGAGTTGGTACCGCGCCGGATCACGGTGTGGTCGGATGCAGAACACTCCAAAATATTAATTATTTACAGACATTGCCACTCAGCTCGTCGTCGAAGTTATGTACCCTTGAGTCCTGTGGCCACGTGGGTACACCTACTGACTGCGACAGTCTATCTTTCTTCCTCGCCTCACATTCACGTGTATGCCATGTCCAAAATTTATACTAACCAAATGAAAGAAAGCAAACTCAAGGAATACAAAACACAATTAACCAAATAAAATTAGTGCAGTTTCAAATATATGCATCTCATTTCCCTATTTTAAAACTCACACTTTTCACACTAACTACACCCTACCAAACAGGCCCTAAATTGAAAGACAAGTCTAATGATCTCGATAGACATCCTATTGACATGTGTTCGATAGTTTGATAATTTCCTTCTGGTCTGCTAGTTGGTGCTCAATATCATTGCCTCTACTTGCTGTTTATCAATATGGCCTTGCGCTAATAAAAAGGGGGTCGACAACACTTTTGTTGGGTAATGCATCGACACAATTCCGATTGCTGCTAGGATCGATGGATTTAAAACATCGGAATGTATTGGTTTGACCATACCAGAAAATACGTTGTCGCTGCCTTTTCATTGCCGTCAAGCCATGAAATTAAACGGATTTGAAAAGCCAGTACATGTAACCTGAATTAGAAAGACTTGCCGACACTATTGGATTTTTCCGTTGCCTTTTCCTTGGCCAAAGAGGCGCAGCCGTCACGGTCAATTGTATTAATGATTTTCAAACCTTCTAAATAATGTAAAATTAATGACTTGTTTTCTTTGCGTGCAGGACAGAGAAATACACTAGTTAAGAAACAAAATTGAAAAAAGAACAAAAATTACAAAAGACTAAGAATCAAGCAATTAAAGGCATATCATCTGTACTAAAGGTACAAAATCTAAGGTAAGATACATAGTAATATTGCACGAGTTTGATTGTTATCATAAACAACTATGAATTTTTTTTGTTGATAAATTGCATAGTTTTTTTTTACGGTAAATGTCATGGCATATATTAAAACAAACAAAGCAAGCAAACACCTGCTTTGACGAGTCGTACAAGATGTGAATTATGAAAGAAAATGTTGTGCTAGGTGAAGAAAAAGAGTGATGTTAAAATGGTTTGGGGGGGAGGCACCCCTTAACAAGTCTCTTGTAGCACTAATCCATAATTTTTTTTTGAGAAAGGTGTAGCTACTGGACAGATAGAATCACTGATGTTGTTGCAGCAAACTGACTCCCATTTCATCGTCCACCATGGCCTTCAGGTCGCAGAGAAAATGGGCTTCCGATTCACATTCGCTTTACCTACTTCAGATGCCACCAAGTAGGTCACACCAAAAGGAACTGTAAAGCTCGTCCCCCCAGTAAAGATCAGAACTCATGCAGACCCTGGGCGTTTCTTCCCTAGGTACTTTTCTGGAAAAGGTTCAACCTACAGAGAAAACCAGTGAGTTCTAAAAAAAAGAGATAGAGACCACGGACGCCCCAATCATCCCCCTCCCTTTCCCCCACTCACAAGCAACACTTTTGCATGCCTTGCAAACCTCCCGCCCGAACATGCAGGCACACCCAAAACTCAACACCAGCATATAAACACCATTTTTATGCCTATAACAAAACCCTTCCATAAGCCACCAAACCACTTAGCTTCACCACCAAAACCCCGCTCCTCCTACACTCCCTCCGGTACCTCCACACACAGCTCATACACCATCCCTACACCATCAGCCATGAAAACTCAGGAACACCTTGAATATGCAATAACCCTTGACCTACCTGCAAACTCCATGAGGCTACTCAAAGTCCTCACTTTGAGAAGTATCCTCATCTCCATTGAAAACAACATAGACAACAACCCAATAAATGTCCTAGATATCACCCGCGCTCTAGCCCTCCTCATCCCTGGACAGACAATCCTAAAACCAAAAATCTTTTCGCCAACCCAATTGATATACACTGTTCCTGAAGGTACAAAAATCAACCATCTCTTCAACCAGACTCTCACAATACCATGCGGATCTAGTTTCATTACAACCAGATTATCAAAATGGACGGCTGGCCTTGGAGCTTTCCCAGCTCCAGCTGGCGGCTCAGACTGGGTTGCAATCACCAACCTCCCACCTCACCTCTGGGAAGTTGAGATTTTCAGAGGCATAGCCCACTCCATCGGGGCTACTCTATAATACATCATCCCGGAAACCCTGCATCCTACCCAATACATAAAAGCCTTTTGCCTCTTTGCAGTCAAAGCAACCATTTCCTTACCACCTTCCATCAACATTAGGATCAGAGAATCTATCTATAACATCAAACTGTCTGCCGAACATCCTTCTGAAAATAGAACAACCTTCTCTGATCTTTCAAATCATCCACCTTCATGGTTTTTCCCAAATAAAGATAGAAAGACACCTACTCTTACCCGATTTACAGGTGATCGACACCATGTTTGGGAAAGAAAGTACCCAAACACCACCTCCTCCGATAACACAAACCTTCTTACAAGCAGAAAAAGAACTAGAACCTCCACTCCCTCCCTTCATGGAAACACCTCTCCACCATCTGGAACCTTTTTTCCTTCCCCAACTTCTACCAAGGAAATCTACCAAGCACAAAACCCAATCCAAAACTCTTTAAGAAAACAAAAACATTCCCAACTAAAGGATGTCATCTCTTCGTAGAGTCCTCAGCAGAAGAGCCCAAAACAAAGACAAGAAGACAGCTACACCCATAAGCTTATGATGCAAGGTAAAAAGGAGGCAAGAAAATAAATCATCGTCAACAGACTAGATTCAGGTACATCCACAAAAACTTCTCTCAGTTCATCCTGTGCAAAATTTTCTATTCTTGATATCTCCTCCCCACTTTTTACAAAGTCTATAAACTGTGACTTAGACAACATTGAGGACCTTGCATCATGGTCAAATATCAATAGTTTTATGAAATTTGCTAAAAATATAGGAATACATCTTGAAGATGAAGACAAGGCTCATAAAGATCTAGATGATATTGAACTCTTTATGGGTTGGACAAACAAAAGAGTTTTGGAAACTACCAAGAATAACTTTGATCTTCTCAATATCGACTAGCCTGCTTTTTAGATCTGACCTTCTCCCTTCTTCATATCAACCAAATATGCGTCTTTCTTCTTGGAACATCTGCGGGGCTGCAAACCTCAATAGGCGTAAGGAAATCTGATCACACATATACAAAAATAAAATTGACCTGATCACTATCCAAGAAACAAAAACTAGTCTTTCCCCATTTGCTCTCAAAACCATAGGAGGTAACAGAATCACTGACTGGGTCCAAATCCCCCCCCACTGGCTTTAAAGGAGGTCTCTTAGTTGGATACAACAATCATACCTTCTTCGCCCTAAACACCACCACTCTAGTCTACTCCATAACCATCACCTTTAAAAACACATCTGATGGTTTCTGCTAGAACTTTTCTGGGGTTTATGACGAACCTGGACAAAATAAATCTGCCTTATTGACTGAACTAAAATCTCTCATGACAAACTACCATTTGTCTCCCTGGGTTATCAGTGGGGACTTCAACTTGATAACCCAAAACTCTGATAGATCAAACCCCACAAATTCCACACAAACTATGTCTGCCGCTGACAATCTTTTTAGCCATCTCCTCACAAAACATGCATTAATTGATTTAAAACCATCAAATGCATCCTTTACATGGTCTAGAAATCAAACTTTTTCCAGACTCGATCATTTCATCTTCTCCACCCCATGGGAAGACAAACACCCACTCTCCACGGTTCACATCTCTCACAGGGCCATATCTGATCATTTCCCTCTTATTCTAGATACTAATACCATTTCATGGGGTAAGCGCCCTTTCAAATTTGAAAATTGTTGGCTCTCCATAAACAACTTTACCACCACTTGTGTAGAGCACTGGAAATTAGCCAACTCCCAAACCACAAACCTAGGCCTCCACATTCTCCAAAATACAAAAAACATCAAAATACACATCAAAAACTGGAAACACACAAACCCAAACAAGCTCTTCGAAACACAAAAAACCTAGAAGAACAATTCCTCTTTGTGGACAGGGACCCTTCATCTGACCCTGCTCTTATCATGTCCATTAAAGTTGACCTTGATTTCACAAAAAAGTGTATTGACACCAAGTGGAGACAAAGGGCTAAAATCACCTGGGCAAAAGAAGGGGTTAAAAACACAAAGTTCTTTCATAAAATTTGCAACAAAAATTATCAAAAAAGCTCCATCACATACCTTCTGATAAATGAAAGGATCATAGCCCACAAACAATCTATCACAAATCACATCACTGACCATTTCAAAAAAATCTTCAACAACAACCACAATCCCTCCTGCCTAAACAACTTGGACTGGACTACAATCTGCCCTACAAACATTGAAAATCCTCTGGACCTTATAAAACCTTTTCCCCCAGGGGAATTGGACTTGGCCATATCTACACTAGGATTAAATAAATCACCTGGACTGGATGGTCTTAATGTAGAATTCTATCTTGCAAACTGGAATCACTACAAAATTGACTTCCTGGCTTTGCTTAGGACTTTCTACAAAAGTGAAAACCCCCACAACATCATCAAGCACCTAAACCAAACTTTCATCACCCTAATAAAAAAAACAATCAACCTGACCTTATCTCCCAGTACAGACCCATCAGCCTTATCAACACTTCATACAAAATCTTAGCTAAAACTCTAGCAAATAGAATAAAACCACTCATGAATAAAATCATTCCCCTCAATCAAAATGCCTTTCTCAAAGGTAGAAGCATACAAGATGCGTACCTGATGGTTAACGAAACAATACATCTCTACCACAAAAATAGAACACCTCTGCTGGCCATCAAATTGGACTTTGAGAAATCTTTTGACTTTATTAACTGGAACTGTTTAACAAAAACACTCTCTGGCTTTGGTTTTCCACACAAATGGGTCAAATGGATACATGCATGCATATCTACAAACCACTTTTCAACTATCATAAATGGTGTTCCATTTGGTTATTTTCATAATTCAAATGGCCTCAGACAAGGAGACCCCCTCTCCCCTTACCTATTTATTATCATCACAACCATCCTCTCTCGTATGATACAACTTGGAAAAATCAGTGGCCTCATTAACTCTCCATAGGAATGCAAAGAGAACATTATACAATTTGACGATGATACCATAATCCTCTCCTCCCCAAAAGATGCCTCTCTACTCAATATCTTCATAATCCTAGGCATTTTCTCCTACATTTCAGGGCTTAAAATAAATCTCCACAAATCATCCATCTTTGGGGTTCACCTTGAACGATCTATCCTGGAAAGGTACATAGATCTCCTTAGATGTAAGATTGATGAATTCCCCATTCAATACCTAGGACTCCCAATTACCCCCCACAACATCACAAATTCTACCTGGTCTCCCATCATAGGGAAAATAAATAAAAAACTCTTTAATTGGACAAATAACTTTCTAAATCTCTCGGGAAGGCTTAGTCTTCTTAACAGTGTCATCACTCCTATCACCACACACTACCTGAGTTGTTTACCCCTTCCATCTAAAAATAAAACGCTCCTTGACAAAGTGAGAAGGAAATTCCTATGGAATAACTATCACCCATCCACAAAATCCGGAAAGCACTACCATCTTGTAAATTGGAATACTATTGCTGCCCCTTTAGACCAAGGTGGCCAGGGTATACTAAACATTGAAACCCATGCCTTCTGCCTCATAATGAAAATCATCAATAGTCTGGTTAAAAAGAAGACAAAAATATGGTCGAGCCTTATCAACTACAAATACTATCAAAAATCCCCTCCCTGGCATAAAGTTCCAAAAAAATCAGCCTCGCCCCTTTGGAAATACATAAACAAAAACATTCAAATTATAACCCAACTCATCAACACCCCCACACTCCCACCTAAATATCTCCTTCTGGAACGATCCCTGGTTTGAAAAATATTCTGTTCTAAACATGTACACAGATTGGACCATCCCAAACAATCTCCTCAAGATCAACATTATCAAGGCCCTCCGCCTTCTAACCAGCAACAGAACAAACTCTCTCAAAAGATGCATTCTAATGCATCTCAAACCTGACGACCTCTGTTCCTTAAAGCAGACACTTGAACACAATTCATCAAACAATATCACTTGGTGTTGAGGAAACTCCTTCTCTGTTAAAAAACCTTACACACACCTATCTTTTAGAGGTTTTTCCCCACATACCACAAAAATATGGAAACAAAAATGGCAACAAAAACATAAAACCTTCCTTTGACTGCTCCTTTACAACAAGTTGCTTACTGGAGAAAACCTTTCCAAGAAGGGCTTCATTGGTCCTTCCAGATGCCCTCTATGCATATCAGACACTGATTTAGTAGAACACATCTTCTTCAAGTGTAACACCTCACTAAATATCATCTCACACTTCACACGAAATTACCAGCTTGAACTTCAACTAACTACCTTTCCCCTTCAGATCACACCAAACAGACACTACAACTCCTTCAAGGGTAACGACATCTTTATCATCATCAGCTGGAACCTTTGGCTTGAGAGAAACAACAGAATCTTCAACAACACTCTAAAAATGAGGCAAAATATTATCTCACAAATAGATGTAGACCTTCACTTGCTCTCAATGTGCAGGTAAACAAGTCCTTGATGATAAATTGCATAGTATGAGAGTGAAATGGTAAAAGTAGTGAAAATGCTCAGAAAGGGCATTTTGGGACTAGAACATATAAAATTCAAAATTTAAAACAACATGGTAGTAAGAAAGTCCATAATATTTCTTTTGTGAACAACATGCAACAAAAAAGGGTCACAGTCCTAAAGTTTCCCATATTATAACCCAATAATGTTGACTCCACAAGTTACAATATCCATATTTTGATACAGACTTCACCATTCCATATATATGTATATATATATGTATGTATATGTATATATATGTATAAATATGTATGTATATGTATATGTATATGTATGTATGTGTATATATATATATATATATATATATATATATATATATATATATATATATATATGTATATATATCTGTGTGTGTATGCCATATCTTTTGAGTTCATTTCAAATTGATATACACACTCTGGCCTCTCAATTTGGAAAACTTCTGTTTGAAGGTATCAAGTCATTTATGTTCCAAGTTAAAAGTTTAAGAGTTGCTAGAATTCTCTGTAGAACTTTTATGGAAATCACTATAATGATGGTATGGCTTGTAATTAAGATAAACATGCAATTGATTTAATATTAATTATTAAAATTGCTTGTAGTTCATTGACTAGGTTTTCCTTTTAGAAATATGCTAGACACACTGTGTATGGATTCTAACTTACCTATATCGGCCATTTTCTTCCTAGAAAAAATTAGGAAACTAGAAAAAGCCAAAATCCCATTGAGGCCCCTCAACTAAGATTTCAAAGATATTTTGGTTAACTACCTGGATTGGATTGGTTGCTAGTGCCGTTGGTTGAGAATTTGTTCCACAAACTCAGCCAATTATACTATACATGTATCTTTTTGTAAAGTGACAAATAGTTCTTAGAGGGGGTTGAAAAATTGGAAATATATCCATCTGATATCCCATCCATCCCCTGGATGTCTAGAATTTATACTAATAAAGTCTATAGGCTAGTAGGCACCCATACCAAAAAATTTGACATATATGGGACCTTTCAAGGTTACCAAGTGCCTCATATGCAATAGTTTGAAGTTGTGACTTAAAGAGTTCCTAAAAACTCCCTTGAGATTGATCACTTGCTATAATCATTAGAACAAATATGTAATTGTAAGTAACCTATCCTTATTATTTGTAGTTCTCTACTCCTCCTTTTGATCTATTTCTACCAAAATATGATGATTTGAAACTCTGCCTTGGATGAGGAAGGTGAATATCACATGTTCCTAGGTAAGAAAAGGTATGTCCCTTGTAAATTTTTTGACCACTTGTCCTGGAAAAGGAAGGCTAGCTACTCTTGAGTGGAAAATAGAGGTCACTTGTGAATTGAATACAAGGTGATACATAAGGGTTGAAAATGCTAGTGGTTGACCGCTCTAGGTAGTGGAACTAAGGCCTTGATATTTGGAAGCACTCTATTTTTTACTACATCTTATGGATTGTTCAATGTCTCTCTCCTTTTCTTTTGATAATTTCATTACTTAATTTTGAAAAAACTTTAAAGGTCTAGTGAATTTGTTTTAAGTGCTTAAATAGCTCATTTTCCCCCTCTTGAAACTATAGATCCTACAGGTGGTATCACATCAAGTTCTTCCCCAAGAAACTACTCTCACAAGAAATAGAATATGAAAGACTAGTTTGCTTGTGTCACTCAACCTATAGGGAGAATACTGCACCCACCAACCTATCTTAGACTATACCAACTATCAATATTGGAAGAGGTGATACAACTTTTGCATCTTAAGGTTGAGCTTCAAGATGAGAAATTTTTTTGCTCTCACCTACATCATCCCTGTCAAATAGATGACAACGCGAGTGAATAGTTCATGAATAAGGTGCAACGAAATGCTAAAGAAATTAGCATCATTTACACTATCCTCTTGATTTCAACTAGATCCCATATTGTCAAATGAAGTAATACATTTGGTAGAGTCTTTTGGTTACCAACGAAGGAAAGCCATACTCACATTGTCACATCCAATTTTCAAAACCAAATTAAAACTTAGAATGGAGTTCCTCCTAAAAGATAATATAAAAGGGGTTAAATGTAAAAAAGCCAATAATGGTTGTCCTTATATGAAAATCTGATAAGAAAACTTAAAATAAAACTCAAATTCATATTCAAGTTTTAAATATGCATTATGTATATTAATTAACTCATATTAGTCCTCTTTTCTTTTCTCTCTCCTCCAAGATAGCAATAAAACATAGGAAGAGGTTAAGGAGGTGACCATGTGACTCTTGAATGACTCAATAGAGTATATCTCAAATTTTGACTCAAGAATGTAATAAGAAAAACCTTTTCCAATTATCTCACCATTTAAATGCATTTTAATTAAAGTTAATAGACGATATATAAGTTATGGACCTAATTGTGTGCAAAAATGAAATTTGATTGCATAGGAATATTCTAGACCTTCACATTAGTATATGGTTCAAATTTAAGATCATTTGGACCATGTTTGACCCTCCAATCGAAGTTAGAAAGGTTTGATTATGGTTGGACTAAGGAATTTTTGAAAATTTTATTAATTACGTCCATTTGCATAAGGTTCTCACTGTCACGCGTTACCATTCTTTTCCTTTCTATTCTATGCACCATCAGACAATTGGGGTTTAATCATAACCCAATCTGACAGCTACTCTATCATCCCCTACCTCCAGTCGTTACACAGTTTGAAACGAGATTCCACAGTGACCCCTTTTGCAATGCCTTTCTCCCTCCTCTCTCAATCGCTTCACAAGATTATTTCACCATTGTCTTCGTCCCTCTCACTTGAATTCAATGAGCCCTTTCTTTCCCTCCCCCATGAACTATAGAAGAAATGCCCAAAGTGGTGCTCAACCAACTCTCACACCATTTTCATAGCCGCCACTGCAGAGCCTATCCTTTGTTTTTTTTAAACCCTAAAACACCACCACCCATCACTAGTTCCTCCTCTTCCAATTTGATCCACAAGGCCTCAAAACTCCTCGACCAGTGTAGTTTCCTTTTCTAACAACCTTCACCTTGCCCCAGTCTTCTCCAACTCCATGTGTGCAATTGGTCACCCAGTGAGCATCACCAACTACCCTCCTTCACCCTCACATCATTTTTTGCGGTGTGTTTGTCTAACGAGGCATACCCTATAAACCCACTTTGGTGGTCCTACCATTTTCATCGTCATGGCACCTCAATGCCTTTTCAGCCACGAAAACTTGCCCTCTAGGCTCGTATTGCCTTCATAATGGTTTCTAGATCTTCGATGTCTCATTTTCTAACCTCTCACTGTGGTTTGAATCTTCAACCATCTTCCCATGTTTCTCGCCTACCCCAATGCTTTTCCTAGAAAAAGGGGTCCTCTCCCCTCCTTGTTTGATCTTTGAACTTTGCTGGTCTATCATGAGGTGTTTTCACCCTTTCTCCATCCTTCTTTTGGCCACTATTTCACCCCTTGCCTCCTAGTAGTGACCGGCTAGTGCCATGTCTTGGCTTTGTTACTCCAGTGCACCAGAGAGCCTCTCCTTTGGCTCACTGAGTTTGCTAGGACATTGCAAAGATGACAATCTTTTTCTGTGCTCCACGAGACCCCATGGTTCCACTATAGTGGTCACCCTTAGAGCTCCATTGCTGCTCATTGAGCATGGAGCAAGGAGGAAGACCAACACTTAGAAAAGGACCCTCATTCCCAAGCCATATTAATCAACAAATTTTAAGTGCAAGAGCATTTTAGATGTTAGATATGCAATTTTGTTTCCCAGAATCCACGACATTGGTTTTGGGTTAAATGGTATTTTTTCCCCTGCGTGTTTAATTGACATGTCACTTGTTCTATAGTCTTTCTAGTATTTTCTCATCTTATTTGCATTATTTCTCGCATTTATATGCTGCACGCTATAGTTTCTAATTTTCTAATTAGTCCACAATGCAAAATTGATAACATATGCATACAACCTCAGAAAAATATGCAAAAATATTGGTTGGAAAGCTCTTTTGATTCTCCATCAATTTGATTAGTTTTAAAATGTTGTTTTACACATTCAATCTTTTCAATAATCCAATGAACACTATTAGGGTTTAAAATGATGAATAAAGCAAAAGTGGATATATTTAATATGATGAACAAGATGTTTAGGGTTCATTGAACTCCAGGTGCATGACCAGGGTTCCTTCAACATAAGACGAGCATAAGGGTCTTCTCTAAGTGCAAGGTAAATGGTTAATTCCCATGATTATTTATGTTTATCATACCTAGTACTTTTCATTCCTCTTAATTGAGACCTTCGTGCTCAATATTCTAAATCAAATTATGCAAGCGGGATTTTTATATGTTTATGATTTTGGGATTTTATATACTCAATACCTTAAGTAGTGATGAGTCATGGAATGATTAATGTTCATGAATTAAGTTCATAAGGAGGATAAAAGAGTACATTCCTATAATACTCCTTAGAAAGGTTTGATATGAATGCTTAGGACCACAAGATGAGAAATGAAAAGTATTACTGCCTTGTCTCCATGGTAATGCGATATAACCATGTATCAAAATTTTATGTACAATTATGTTATTGGGATATCTCTTACATATATATGTGACCATGTATTAATATTTTTAGTAGAAACATGCTATTAAGATTCCCCCTATTTGTAGATACAACCATGTACTAAAAATTCAAGTAGGAACAAGTTATCAACATTTCTTAAATATAGAGATCTAAGAATCAAGAAGTTAAACGGATTCCTTAGAATGATTAGTATTTAAAAGTTAGGTACTATGTGAGGATACTAGTGTTGAACATATTAAAGCATGTTCTAGTTTTCAAGATAAAGGTAATATTGAGATTTGGATATATTGTAACACGAGTTTATGATGACATTATCAAGTTATGATGCATTAAGTTACAAATAAGTGGCAATATGAGATTCTATAATATTTCTATTTTAATATTTAAGATTCAAGCTCATATGAATGCATTAAAATCATACCTAATAAGATTTTATGGAAATTGAATCACCTAGTCAAAAATCACATTCTTTTTGATATCTGATACTTGAGAAATCTCATATGCTTAGTATTGCTATATTTTAGTTCAGATGCTTTCCCTAAGCCCTTAGACCGGTTGTCATATATCTAGTATCAAAAGTTAAGTAAGTCATTCTATCAAATTAGGGCTACAAATTAAGGTTTGTCCAATCAATAAGAATATTAGATTTAGATTCAGACTTAGACTACTCATTGTATGAGTAGCCATATATTGAATAAAGATACATGATAAGGGTTTTAGACCAAATCTCAATTATGTAGTAATTGAGATTCACATTTACATTCATATGTAGATTCAGTTTAGAATATAAGAGTTGACATTCAGATTGAGAATTCAGTACATGTTCAATACTCAATATTCAATTTTAGACAAATCCCGATTTAGAATTTAGTAAGCTTAGACTTAAGATAATTAATTCATAACCATCACATATTACTTTATATGATAAGTCTTCATTCACAGAGTCTTGGGACAATTCATAGGCATTTGTTTCCAATTCACAAGAGTGTTTACTCTAATTCAGAGGTACTATGGTACCAATTCAGACACGCCTCAGTGTCAGTCTGAGGCATGTAGTGCCAATTCAGAGGTACCTTGGTACCAATTTAGGGTGTAGATACACCAATTCAGGATGACTTACTTTATATTGTTGGCCAAAATTAGATAAAATCATGAATAAAAGATACCTTAATTTAGAGCATTTTATAATCTCATCCATGAGGATGATACAAAAGATTCAAATAGGATATTTATGACCCAGGCACTTTGGGATAGGTCATGAGACCCATAGTACATGTCTCTAGAAAAGACAGAGTTGAAAGGTAAGAGTTATAAAAAATAAGAAACAATATGTTTTCAACTTTTAATCAGATTTTGATGCTAGTTTCATTCTTATGATGTCGAAGAATATTTTGTAATTAGTAATGTATAATTTAGAATACTCATGCCACTTACTCTAACGACTATTTTTCCCAACGCATGGCTGGGGACGCGATGTCCCCAGGTTTTGGAGCAATTCATGATCAAGAGAGCAAGAAAATGACAAGGGGATTTCTCAAGAAGAGCCTAGTAGGGTGCCTTTTACCAAGATGATCTAGAGTTTAGACATCTTTTCTTTATGCCTAATTATGTTACCACTATATTAGATTTTTCAGATGAACATAATGTAGTTTTCTTGTGACAAGAACTATGTATGAATCAATTCTTAATCAATGCAAAGTGTTTTCATTTACTTTAATTGCAAAGAATAGCATTTTGTGACACCCTTTAGTGATATTAATGTGATATGAAAATATGGGTCTTACATTATGGTATCAGAGTTAATGGGCACTAGGCAAACATGATTCTCATAGTCACCCTAGAATGAGGATGTAGGATCATGGTTTAGGAATAGATTCCTAAGAAAAGATACCATGACCTAGAATGAGTAGAGTTTCCACCTAAAAGAGATAGAGATGTCAAACATCGATGTTTACCTAGTCAGATCTCAAGTATCAACCTAACACTAGCTAATGATATAGCCTCTCCATTTTCAATGGTTATGGCCAACCACTTGAGAATTGAACAGGGATGTTATGAGCGTAAGACCTTTTATGCACTTCTCCTTTCACACTAGTGCATGTGGTATGGGACGTGCATTAGTAGGTTAGTGAGAGATAGCATGTCAAGATCCCACATCTCTAGGTATGTGCCTAATCACCACATATCTAGGAATGTAGGAAGCACCTAAAGACCTAAGGGTAGATAGTAACCTATGCCTAATGTTGGAAAGTTATGCCAAGATGAAGGTAGGTGTCCTAAGTGTAAAGATGGGATTGGTCTCATAAATCCTAAAGTATGAAGTTGAGAAGATAATGAATGATGTAATATTTAAATCTATGTTCACATGAACCTTTATCATAATATTATCCTTTTCATGAGCATGCTAGCTTTCATTGAATAAAGAAGTAAGAAAAACCCTAAGGTGGGTAGTACCCCAGAAAATTTTAAGGATGAAATTTGTTTTAAGGTGGGTAGAATTGTCACATTCCAATTTTCAAAACCAATTTAAAACTTAGAATGGAGTTCCTCATAAAATATAATAGTTAAGGGGTTAAATGCAAAAAGGCAAATAATCATTGTCCTTATATGAAAATGGGATAAGAAAACTTAAAATAAGACTCAAATTCATATTTCACTTTCAAATATGCATTATGTATATCAATTAACTCATATTAGTCTTCTTTTCTTTTCTCTCTCCTCCAAAATAGAAATAAAACATAGGAAGTGGTTAAGGAGGTGACCATGTGACTCTTAAATGAGTAAATAAAGTATAGCTCGAATTTTGACTCAAGAATGTAGTAAGAAAAGCCTTTTCCAATTATCTAAAAATTTAAACGCATTTTAATTAAAATGAATAGACAATATATAAGTTATGGGCTAAAGTGTGAGAAAAAAATGAAATTTGATTGCATAGGAATATTCTAGACCTTCACATTAGTCTATGGTTCATATTTGAGATCATATGGACCATGTTTTACCCTCCAATCAAAGTTAGAAGGGTTTGAATATGGTTGGACTAAGGAATTATAGAAAAATTCATCAATTACACTCATTTCCCTAAGGTTCACGCTATCACATATTAACATTCTTTTCCATCCTATTTTGTGCACCATCGAACGACCAGGGTTTAATCACAACCCGATCTGACAACTACGCTATCATTCCCTACCTCCATCCATTACACATATTGAAATGAGATTCCAAAATGACCCCTTTCACAATGCCTTTCTCCCTCCTCTCTCAACCATTTCATGAGATTATTTTGCCATTGTTTTTGTCCCTCTCAGTGGAATTCAGTGAACCCTTTCTCGTCCTCCCCCGTTAACTATAGAAGAAATGCCCAAAGTGTCGTTCAACCAGCTCTCATGCCATTTCACATCCACCGCCCAGAGCATGTCATTCCCTTTTTTGAACCCTAAAGCACTACCGTCCATCACTGGTTCCTCCTCTTCTACCAATTTGACCGACAAGGCCCCAAAAATCCTCGACCAATGTAGTTTCCTTTTCCGATGACCTCCACTTCACCCCAGTCTTCTCTGGCTCCATGGGTGCAATTGGTCATCCAATGAGCATCACCAACAACCCTCCTTCACTCTCGCATCATTTGTTTGCCATCTATTCATCTCACAAGGCGTACCCTATAGACCCACTTTGGTGATCCTATCAGTTTCCATTGTTGTGGCACCTCCATACCTTTTCAGCCACACAAACTTGGCCTGGAGGCTCGTATTACTTTCACAATGGTTTCTTGATCTTTAGTGACTCATTTTCTACCCTCTCACTATGGTTTGAATCTCTGATCATCTTCCCCTATTTCTCGCCTACCCTGACGCTTATCCTAGACACAAGGGTCCTCTCCTCTTCTTGTTTGATCATGAGGTGTCTTCGCCCTTTCTCCATCCTTATTTTGACCACTATTTTACCCCTTGCCTCCTAGATGTGATTGGATAGCGCCATTGCCTAGCTTTGGTACTCAAGTGCACCAGACAACCTCTTCTTTGGCTCGTTGAGTTCTCTAGGACATTGCAAAAATGACATGTCTTTTTTTGTGCTCCAAGGGACCGCAAGGTTCCACTGCAGTGGTGACCTTTGGAGATCCATTGCTGCTCAACGAGCATGGAGCAAGGAGGAAGATCAAAACTGAGAAAAGAACTCTCATGCCCAAGCCATGTCAATCAGTCAATTTTAAGTGCAAGGGCATTTCAGACGTTAGACATTTGCTTTTGTTTCTCGAAATGCGCGACCTTGGTTTTAGGTTAAATGACACTTTTACCCCTGCGTGTTTAATTGATGTGTCACCTACACAATTGTCTTTCTAGTATTTTTGCATCTTATTTACATCTGCTCATTTCTCACATTTATATGGTGTCGCGCAATAGTTTCTAATTTTCTAATTGGTCCACAATGAAAAATTGATAACTTATACACACTACCTTAGAAAAATATGTAAAAAATTTGGTTGGAAAGATCTTTTGATTTTCTATTGATTTGACTAGAAATGTTGTTTTCTGCATTCAGTCTCTTCAACAATTCAATGAACACTATTAGGGTTTAAAATGATGAATAAATAAAAAGTGGATATATTCAATATGATGAACACGATGTTTAGGGTTCATTGAACCCTAGGAGCGTGACCAGGGTTACTCCAACCTAAGGAGAGAATAAGGGTCTTCTATACATGAAAGGTAAGTGTTCATGCCCTTGAGTATTTATGTTTATCATACCTAGTACATTTAATGCCTCTTAATTGAAACCTTCATGTCAAATATTCTAAGTCAAATTATGCAAACTGGATTTTTATATGTTTATGATTTTGGGATTTTTTATAATCAAATACCTTAAGTAGTGATGAGTCATGGAATGATTAAATTTCATGAATTAAGTTCACAAGGAGGATAAAAGAGTACATTCCTATAATACTGCTTAGAAATGTTTCATATGGATGCTCATGACCACAAGATTAGAAATGAAAAGTAAGACTGTCTTGCCTCCATAGCTATGTGATATAACCATGTATTAGAATTTTAAATACAAATATGTTATTAGGATCTCTCATACATATAGATGTAACTATGTATTAATATTTCGAGTAGAAACATGCTATTTAGATTCCCCCCATTGTAGATACAACAATGTACTAAGAATTCATGTACGAACAAGTTATCAAGATTTCTTATATACATAGATATCTAAGAATCAAGAATTTAAATAGATTCCTTAGAAGGATTACTTTTTAAAAGTTAATTACTATATGAGGATACTAGTGTTGAACATATTAAGGCATGTTCTAGTTTTTAAGATAAAGGTAATATTGGGATTTGGATATACTGTAATATGAGTTTATGATTATATTATCAAGTTATGATGCATTAAGTCATGATTAAGTGGCAAGATGAGATTCTATAAGATATCTATTTTAAGATTTATGATTCAAGCTTATATGAATGGATTAAGATCAGACCTAATAAGATTTTATAGAAATTGAGTCACCTTGTCAGAAATCACATTCTTTTTTATATCTGATATTTGAGAACTCTCATATATTAGTATTGCTATATTCAGTTCAGGTCCTTTTCCTAAGCTTTTATATCAGTTTCCATATATCTAGTATCAAAAGTTAAGTGATTCTATCAAATCGGGGTTTTATATTAAGGTATGTCCAAGTAATAGGAATACTAGATTTAGATTCAGACTTAGAATACTCATTGTGTGAGTAGCCATATATTGAATAAAGATACATGATAAGGGTTTTAGAACAAATCTCAATTATATAGTAATTGGGATTCACATTTACATTTAGATGTGGATTCAACTCAAAATTTAAGAGTTGAGATTTAGATTCAAAATTCAGTACATGTTCAATATTCAGTATTCAGTTTCAGATAAGTCCATATTCAAAATTTAGTAAGCTTAGACTTAAGATAATTAATTCAGAATCTTCACATGATATATTATATGATAAGTCCTCATTCAGAGAGTCCTGAGACAATTCAGAGGCGTCTGTTGCCAATTTAGAGGAGTGTTTATTCCAATTCAGAGGTACTTCAGTACCAAATCAGAGACACCTCAGTGTCATTCATAGGCATATAGTGCCAATTCAGAGGTACCTTGGTACCAATTTAGGGTGTAGATATGCCAATTCAGGAGGACTTATTGTATAATGGTGGCCACAATCACATAAAAATCATAAATAGAAGATACCTTAGTTTAGAGAATTATATAATCTCATCCATGAGGATGATGAGACAGATTTAAAAAAGATATTTATGACCTAGGAACTTCAGTATAGGTAATGACACCCATAGTACAGGTCTTCAGTAAAGACAAAGTTGAAAGATAACGAGTTATGGAAATAAGAGATAATATGTTTTCAAATTTTAATCAGAGTTTGATGCTAGTTTCATATTTATGATGTCCAAGAATCTTTTGTAACATTTCAATTCTTTAGTAATGTATATTTTAGAATAATCATGCCACTTACTCTAACGAATGTTTTCTCTAATGCATGGCTGGGGACGTGATGTCTGCAGGTTTTTGAGCAACTGGTGATCAAGAGAGAAAACAAAGGACAAGGAGATTTCTCAAGCAGAGCCGAGCGGGGTGCCTTTTACTAAGATGGTCTAGAGTTTAGACATCTTTTCTTTATGCCTAGTTATGTTACCACTAGGTTATATTTTTGAGATGAACACAATGTAGTTTTCTTGTGACAAGAACTATGTATGAATCAATTCTTAATCAATGCAAAGTGTTTTCATTTACTTTAATTGCAAAAAATAGAATTTTGTGACACCCTTCAGTGATATTCAGGTGATATGAAAATATGGGTGTTACACAAATCAACTTTAAATCTTGAGAATGAAAAAGACCAAGTTTATTTCTAGAATGTATGTAAGACTCTCCAACATCATCAATGATTTTGCATTTATTTGAAGAACATTATTTCTGAGGAATACGTGCGAATATCCTCTTCTCTCTGCCTTGCCTCTTCAACAAGATGGTGGAAACCATAGAAGATTCCACCCACCTCTAAACTCTTCTAATGGAAGATATCACTGGTAACCTCCAAATCTATTAAGTTGGACTTAATTATTAGGATACATAAGATAAGGAGGAGTCATATAAGAAGAAGAATGACATTGAATTCAAGGCACACGATCCATCATCAAATGAAGACTACCTATCAAGTGAGGAAGAATCCTTGTACACAAATGGAAATCCATTTGAGGAAATCCTAACTCTTCGTCTTCCTGCCTCTATGAATGTTCTCTGAATGTTTAAAAAATGGTCACTTCAATAATGAATTCCCAAAGCTGAATAAGCACCATTACCACAAAGGAAACAATAAGAAAGAAGGGAGGTACAATAAAGATGACAAGTACAAGAGAAGGGACAATAGGAAAAAAAAGGATAGGGAGGTAGCCCACTATGCTTCTTGGGATTCCTCTTCTCAAACTTCAAGCCATTCAATCTCAAGTGGGGAAGATGAGTGCAACATGACACTTATGGCAAGATCAAGTTGAGGTGAAGAGTTAAGTAGGTAACCATTAATGAACTATTCAAAGAATCTCTAATTGATACTATTCATGCCTTCTTTGATGCATGTAAGCCTAAAAAAGAAACTTGCTAAATTTTTATCCAAAGGTCTCTCTCTCTCAATATGATAACCAAAAGACCAATAATAACTTTATGACTTCATTATAATAACATAATCACTCTCGTGTCTCATTACTAATCCATACTTCAAATCTTACTAAAATCATTTGCTCAAATAAATCCAGATCAATCATTGCAAGAAGGTAGCTTATCAAATAAGTGATGCATTTACAATAAGAGTTTACAAACAAAATTGTAAGAACATGTGTATTAAATAGAAGAACAAAAGATTACATGGTTGGGAGGGCTTGACGGATACTCCCAACCCATGTTATGGATTTATCCACTCAAGGATAGACAAAAGAAATAGATCAGAACTTGAGTAGGTCATGATAAGGAAAAGAGAGGAAATAAGTTGATACAAGGGTAGATCAAATGATCGATCTATCCATCTTTCAGTTTGGATCAAACAAGGAGGTTGACGGCCAATGGTCGATGGCCTATACTCTTCTGTATGATCAAGACTGAAGTAAGGAGATTTATTGATTTGTCAATGGAAGTAGTTGAATTCCAAGTTAAGAGGTCGATGGTCTAACTTGGTCAATGACATCTAGCCAGGTCAACAATCTCTAGAATTAGACTCTAAATTTGGTGGTAACCTTTCAACTTGTTGACTCTAAAATCGAAGATGACTTGAAGTGATGCCCTTGGTGTCTATTTATAAGGTTTTATTTGTGCTTTATTGATCTTCAATTGGTCCATGTGGAGTAGACTCTTGGTATTCCTCTTGTCCACCTAGGAGGTCAATGAGTCTTTTTATGACTCATGAGTCTTCATCGATCTTTGAGGTTCGTCGACCTGGGTAAGACTGACAACCTGATCTATGATGAAGTGTTGATAGGGAGGTTGACATATGAGTTTCATGGCTTCAAGCTCAATGAAGCTTTGTCGCTCTCTAAGTTTATGTCTTTGTGTCAACCTTATGACCATCATCATGTTAATTGATGGAAAGAAGCCCGATGGGTGGATCCATCAGTCTCTAGATCAAGCTGAAATGTCAAACTAATAGGTCCATGAACTGTGGGAAATTGTTGAGGTTGATGCTTTTATCGTTTTGGAGGTAAATGGAAATGCCATCAATCTTTATGAGTTTGAGTTGAATTTCCACAAATTTCAAGGAAACATAGTCAAAAAAAGTATTTGGTAAACTAAGTAAAAAACGAACAAAATTTGAGATATCTAAACCTTAAATCAAATGATTTTATTTATGAAAAATCCATGAAATGTGCATAAAATATGATGTTATTAACTCAAATTTGAGATCTCTAAGAATTAAATCAAATAATCAAAAGTTTGTCTCTCTTTTTTGTGGGTCAAAAGTGTAAACACGATTGTCCAGTCAAAGATAGCATACTTTAAAGTTATACCCGACTGAAAGAGACATCCATAAACTCAATACAAAGTCTATTATAGTAATATTGGGTCGAATGCACAGACAAGGACAACAAAAAAACAAGAATGAGAGATAATGTCTTAGCTTAGTCAAAATCAAAGAAGTGAAATTGGTGTTCCCATTAATGAATGAATTAATATAAATAAGCTATAAATCTAAGTTATTAAAGGTCAAAAGAAATAAGGATAATTGTGAAAATGATAAAGAAGGAAACTTGGATTGGGTTTCACCAATCATACCAATCTAAATTGTGCAAAACCTTCTCTTCCAATTTATATATATTCTAAACATGTTGTGCAAACAGTCATAAAAGGTTTCCACTCCTTCATTTTCTCAAGATGTGGGTATATACTTATCTAAAGGCATCTCTCTCTCAAGATGATAAAAAAAGACCAATAATAACCATATGACTTTGTTATATTAACATTCTCACTCTTGTGTCTCATACTAATCCATACTCCAGATATTACTGAGATTGTACTCTCGAATAAATCCAGATCTCATCACAAGAAGGTAGCTAATCAAATAAGCAATGCATTAACAATAAGAGTATAGAAACAAAACTATAAGAATACCTATTTTAAATGGAATAAGGAAAGATTACATGGTTGGGAGGGCAAGATGGATACTCCCAACCCAAGTTATTGAGTTTAGACACTCATATATAGAAAAAAAACACATTACAACTTAAGTCATGATAAGGAAAGGAGACGGAAGAAGTTAATACATGGGTAGATCGAATGATCGATATATCTTCCTTTCAGTATGGATCTAACAAGGAGGTTGATGGCTAATGGTCCATGGCCTTCACTCTTCCATACAATAAAGACTAAAGCAAGTAGATCCATTGATTTTTTGAGGGAATTATCTGAATGTCACACGATAGTCTAACTATATCGATGACGCTAGCCATGTCGATGGTCTCTGGGCTTAGGCTCTGGACTTGGTGGCAGACTATTGGCTTGTTAACTCTAAAATCCAAGTTGTATTAAAGTGATGCCCTTGGGGTCTATTTATAAGGTTTGACTTGTGCTTTGTGGGTCTCTGATTGGTCCATGTGGCACAAACTCTTGGTCTTCCTGTTGTCAACCAAGGATCTTGATGAGTCTTTGTTTGACCGATGGGTCTTCATCGATCTTTGAGGGCTGTCGATCTAGGAAAGATAGATAGGGTGATCTATGATGAACAGTTGACATGGAGGTCGACAGATGAGTCTGATGGATTCAAGCATGATGGAACTTTGTTGATATATAAGATTGATGTCTTTGGGCCAACCTTTGGTCCATCGTCATATTTGATCGATGGCTAGAAGACTGATGTGTGGATCAATTAGTATCTAGATCAAGGTTGAAACATTGACCTAATAGGTCGATGAGCTATGAGAATTTGTTGACATCTATGCTTTTATCATTTTTGGAGGTCGATGGAAGTTTCATCAATCATTATGAGTTTGAGTTGATTTTCTACAAATTTCAATTAAACTTAGTCAAAACTAAGTACTTCATAAATTAAGTACAAAATGAACAAAATTTGAGATCTCCAAACATTATGTCAAATGATTTTACTTATGAAAAAGACACAAAATGTACATAAAATTGATGTTATCAACTCCCTAAAACTTACAATTTCACTTGTCCTCGAGATAATAGAATCATTGTGCAAATCAAATTATATAGGGTAATTCTATTGATGTATGAAAGAAGTTTTTATGTCAACCTCTAATCAAAACTATCTATTATTTTGTAAAATGATCTAGTTCTACAAAGAACATCAAAATTCAAAAGATCCTTCTTTGTGGTTTATTGATTGTTTTTGTTGATAAACTTATCTCTGATGCATATCTCATTTTTTAAATTAGCTTTCACTCTTGTCATATTGTTTGTGGTGGTGGATGAAATGGTAGATGCATTCTAAAACTAGTTGGCTTTAGAGAAGTGAATGCACATCCTAAGTACCATTGCCCCAAGTTAGCATAGCTTTAATGAACACCATTGGAATTGGGGTGTGTATATTTGATCTCATACTTCAGCAAAAGTAACATATTTGTGTTCATGAGAACAATAATACACTATTTAGATAGCTCTTTCAACTAGAAGCATGGCACAACTCTCTCATTTTTATACTCTCTACTTTTATCCCTCACACTTTTTGGGATTTTGAATGAATTGAAAAAAAAGGAATGCGAGATGAGGTGGCTATTTTTTGTGAGAATATGCCTTCAACTGAATATGATTTTATTTTGGTTTGATATTTTTGGCAAGAATATTTTGTTGAAGTTTTGAGGTAAGAATCAAATTAGAGGAAAAAGTAGCCTTTTGTTGAGAGAAAAGCATAAAAATATCCTCATATAAAGAAAAGAATTGTCTCGATTGTTGCATTCTTGTGATTGATTTGTGCAAACATAGCTTCAAGAATAAAATTAATCTCTTTGGAGAGGTTTTTTTATCATCTTCATATACATTGTTTTGTACATGGAAAACATTTTCAAAGAGTTATTGAAAACAAGTGAAATTAAAAAGAAAATCATAAAACATGACTTAAGGGAAAAAGATGAAGTTTGTTTGATACTATGAATATCAATCTCACGGAATTACACCCCCTGAAACTTACAACACACACTATCCTTAGAGTGTGAAAATAAGAAAGAAAAATGTAAGCTCATGAGAGTATTAGGGACTTTGAGGAGCATCAATTTCCAACTCAGAATTGAGAAGCATCATGTCATAATTTATGTGTAAGTAGTGATAGTTATTGCCAAGCATTCTTCAATATCACCATGGAGGATGCCAATAAAATACATCATGTGGAGGATGTAAAAGCGATATTTTTTGGAAAGACGTTGTTGTTTGGGATATTGTGGCAAAATTTTAGAATAGCCCACTTCTCCAGTTCCTAAGAAGCATACCCAATGCCATGTTGACATATCAGAGGAAACAGTGCCCTGGCACAAGTATCGACAATGCATTCATAGATTCTTTGAATCAAATAAGAGAATATGAGGCCCTCAATGCTATAGGTGGTGTTAGAACTGTCACTTGACTTTCTCAAGTGAAGATGATGAGAAACATCCAATGATTACCATGGAGCAGAGGGTAGAATATATAGCGCATGATTGAAGTTTAAAGGTGTTGAATGAGGATACCCTTCCCCTCAAAATCATCTTATTGAAAATGATTAGTCTATAAATCTAATCAAACCATGTAGACATCATCAATTGTTTGGCTAAGAAGGAATCGATAAGAAGCCATGAGACTGGGTGACAAATGTCCTCCAGGTCAGAGAGTTTTTTTAAGGTCACCTTTCATGATGAGTAGATCATTTATACAAAATACAATGCAATTGTCATCACCATCTTTTATTGGTTGCATGAGAAGGTGTAGATGAGACTACAAAAGCTCATAGCAAGAACTTCTATCAAAGTTATCAAAACATGGATCGATGGATAAAAGGATCATAGACAGAGAATAGTTCTAGTTCATCTAGATAATTTATCATGTCAGTGGATTCAGGTCCCATATAGAAGAAGAGACAGTTCCTGGTGGTTGAAATGCCATCGGGGAAGGCGTTCTGGCCTTCTTCCACTTTTTGTCTTTTCAAGACTTGTCAGAAAGGATCTATGGCAGGACAAGCAATGAACACATATACATATCATAGGTTATCAGGAAGTTCAGGATCTTGATTGAAGTGAAGATGTAGATCACTTACATGGAATAGCATCCACATAGGATAGAGAAACCATGAGGATCCAAATATGTGAAAGAGATTTGACGATTGAGTTCCTCCATGACTCTAAGGACAATAAATGCACTATCCCCTTTCTCCCAATTTTGCTGGTGAACTAGTAGCTTGATAATTTAGTGGGTCCAGTTAGACTGGTAATATGGAACTTGACGTATAACACGTTGTAGAGGGATAGGGATGTAAGGAAGCTATTCTGATGTTGGGTCTTGAAATCGCATATTAACATTTTGTAAATCGACTTGGAAAGTGTTGAATAAGGTTATTTGTTGTTTAATCAAACCAACAAAACATAGGATCCATAATCCTTTAAAGTGAAAAGGGAGAATAATCACATGTGTTCTCTACAACTTGACTTTTTAAGAAGTGATTTTATAGCGAGTGCATCCAAGTGATCCTTCAATAAAAAGTCAACAAGGGAGGGAGTGTCATTGTAGTATGGCCACTACTTTTTAGTAGGCATCTCATATTCCAAGATAATAGATGTGAATCCTATGAAAAGTCATTTATTTATCTGGGTTGGGCTGTAGAAAATGTGAGTGAGACCTTGTTGTTGTAAATAGTTTGATCTCCATCCTGGTTATCATCCAGAACATCTTGTAAAATAAAGACGTATTGAATAGGTATTCCTTGCAAGTTATTAGGGTCTAAATCATGCATTTTGTAGGGATGTTGTGGTGGAAGGGGTAGGGGTGGGCCTGGGAAGATCAGATTTAGGGTTTGTGGATCAACTATTGAAAGTGTAGTAGATAAATCACCAATTATCTTTTCTGGAGGAAGCATGCTCATCATTAGATGGATGATCATCATCCACTTCTAGTTCTAGATTATCCGTATATAATCCCATAGAAATGTCCTCCTCAGATGTATGGTGGTTACAAAGTGAACTAATAGGACTACTGTTGCCAAGTAAAATCTCATTTAACTTCCACATTGGGCTATCAGAAAAATAGCTGGAAGGCATTATCTGAGTGAGGGGATTTCATTTTCAAAACATAGGTGTGGATATCATTAGATGGGATGACGTGTGGCTATGTTAGAGACACATGGATTTCTCATGGAGGAAAAAGTTAATATGCGATTTCTCATGGGGGTGAATAGAGCTAAAAACTCTTAAACCAAATTCATTAGACCTTCAAATTACATCAAAAAATAGGATTGAAAATATTTAATTTGTGTGTAACTAAACATACATGGCAAGGATGAGAGAGATTGAATGAGATCAAGAACAAGTTGTGTATAGTGGTTCCAAACTCCAAACTAGGAGAGTTTACATCCACTACCTAGAGAGGTCAACCTTTAGGATTTTGGAACCATTGCATACCTATATTCCATTATAAGACATACAATAAGACCTTCCTTTTACAAGGCAAGGATACATAGCCTTCCTTTTTAAGGATCAAAGTGAGCAGACAAGCCTTACAAGGTATTGCCTATCCTTTGAGCAAGAGTCTTAAACCTCTATAAGGGTTTACCCACTTTTGCAATGAGTTGAACACCTTCACCAAAGATCTCCCCTCTTGCAACAAGTATTCTGCCTTAAAGAAATTACCCACTCTTCTGAAGGATCTTTAGCCTTCACCTTATCCTTCACCAAGGAGAAGCTTTCACCAAATTTTCTTGAAAAAGGGATTGGAGAAAGAGAAAATTGAGAGCTTCACAAGGATTACAATGAGGTAACTCTCTCACAAATACCTATCTCACTCATATTGATGTTTTGATTAGTAAGTAAGAGAAAGAGGGGCTCTATGTGGAAAAAATACTCAACTATTGCTAGGAGAAAGGTAGGAAAACTTGGAATGAAGTCCAAGGTCCTCTATTTATAGTTGGGGTTGTCCACTTGCTAGTAGAAACACTTAGGAATGAATTCTAGACATTTGAAGTGTTGCAACAGTTATAATTTTGAGTTTTACAACACTCCAACAGTTCAAAACATTTTTTTTGCATATTCCATACAATGCACTCATTCAAGTTTCAATAAAGGTAAGCTGACCAATATCCCTATGCGACAAACTAATTTGGATTTGTCGGTCAAGTTTATCCTAGATGAAACTCGACCATTGACTTAAAACACTTTGTCTATGTAGGGTGTCGATCGAGTTGTCACCAGGACAAATTCAGCTGAACCTGGTAGTTTCCAAGACTCATCCTAGGCATCCATTGGGTTTTTGAAAGAGAAACTCGGCTGAGAAGGGTGCTTGTGTTGCACTTTGGAATTTGTCATTTGAGTGCTTAAGCATTGATTTAAAGTGCACCTGATTTATTCTCATCTTAATTACAAGTTGTAGCATCAATAAAAACGATTACAAGAATCGTCCTAAATAATTTAGGGCATTTACCACAAAAGTACATTTGCATTGACTTAGGCTTGTATGTGATAAAGCTAGGGCTTGATTGAATTGATACTTTTGGTGTACCTAAGACCCAAAATCTATCTCAATTAGACATATTAGATATATATAAATGGAATGGTTAAGTCATCATCAAAATATGGACAATGTATAACTGTTAGGTCAACATTCTCCCCCTTTTTGAAGACGACAAACCATTCCTCAGCATATTGAAAAGGACTTAGAGTTTAAACTTTTAATTTGTGAACTATAGAGGGATACACAAATGTACAATAGCAATTGTTCCCCCTCAATTCATGCTTACCTTTTCATGTATGGTTAGTTTCTCCAAAACGTATAACCATAACACATGTATACTATTGAGTCCTCTTACATAGTCGCATGTATACTATTAACTAGAAGAGGATCATAATTCAATATGTACTTAAGCCCATTTCCCCCTTTGTCATATCAAAAAGGCACAAGGTAGAAGAGCTAAAACACAAGTCTTATCCAAAGGCACAAACAACACAAGCAACCACCATATACAAGCACCGACCAACAAACCATAGAGAACAAACATATTAGAATCATAATCAAAATATGTAAGCACATACCCAAAAAATCATGAGATATAACCAAGCATTGAGTTAAGGTGCATATAATCAGAATACAACAAAAGTTATGTCCTCTCTAGATGAAAACTACAAACCAGTGAAGAAAAGCAATGAGATATGAAAATAGTTAACCTTAGATACAATTCCCAGATGTTTAGTACATGATATATATATATATATATATATGAGCACTCTATAGACTAATAACTACACATCAAGGGCATCTATGTCAATGATATCATCTTTAGGTTGGTAGTCTTCATCATCATTAGAGGGTGGATGAAGGGTAGCCAGTGTAGCCTCACCACCATGTCACCATCAGATCCATCATCACCATCCTCATTTTCATCCTCATCACCATCACCATCACCTTCTCCTTCATCCTCAACATCCTCATCTGCCATCTCCTCATCCTTAGGAGGTCCAAAGGAGTGAGTGGCAGGGCACTTGGCATGTTGCTCCACCCAAGACATACCACATGTATATAATGCATTTGCTTGCTCAAAATTGGGTGTTGAAACCCCATCAAAGAAAGCAAGCAAGGTGGAAGAAGGTCCTAGAGGAAGATCAAGTAGCTGGATGGAACTTGGCTGAGGAAAGGAGGTAGAGGTAGGTCCCTTACTAGAGCTAGAGGTTGGAGCAGAAGTGGGGTACTGATGAGTAGGGAAAAATTGATCATATGCATAAGAAGCATAATCAGTAGCTGGATAGGGCCGGTAGGTGGGATAGGGATGGGAATAGGACAAGTTTATATTTAACACTATTTGAATAAGATCCTAATGGATGTGCTCTTGGACCTACATGTTATAGGAATTTTGGAGCATCATGTAATCCATGAGGGTTTTGTTTGGCACCAAAAAGGAGGCACATGCAGGTCTAGGAGGAATGTAGGCTGGGTGGAAGAAGTAGCACGAGGTGTGGTTGTGGAGGTGGGATGAAAGGAATTTTTTATAGTGGTTTCACTTATTTAAACACCTTTCCTACTTGCTTTATAACCAAGATCGTGTAAAAGGGATTTCTAAGTGTGGTGAAGAAACTAACCACAAATCAAGTTTGGATGAGGTGGGTGGGTTCCACGTGTATTCTTCCCAGAGTCAAAATAGGTCATGTGATGGAGAATGTAGTAGTCCCATTTGACTTTATCATCACGAAGGAGACAGTAATTAGCATAGTAGTGTTTTCTACAATATCCATTTGATTTTTTTTGGATGAATATTATAGTTGAATACAAGTGCAATGACGTGAGTCTTGATGTCAAGAGAGGAAGAAGGAAGAATTTCTTTCTTCCTATATGGAACCTCAGCTTTCTTTAGGAACTTATGGATTCCATGTAGGGTGAGTTCAGGTTCAAAACCTTGGTACAACTTTTTAGGGTTAAGAAGGTCAAGATATTGGTGATAGGTGGTTATCCATGTATACACGATAGAGGAACCATTGTAGTAAGTGTTCAAGGAATCTTTAAAGATGGTAAACCTGGTATCTGTAACTATGGATATAAGGATCTCTTTATTTCAAGAGAGGAAGAAGGAAGAATTTCTTTCTTCCTATAAGGAACCTCAGGTTTCTTTAGGAACTTATGGATTCGAGGTAGGGTGCGTTCAGGTTCAAAACCTTGGTACAACTTTTTAGGGTCAATAAGGTCAAGATATTGGTGATAGGTGGTCAACCATGTATACACAGTAGAGGAACCATTGTAGTAAGTGTTCAAGGAATCTTCAAAGATGGTAAACCTAGTATCTACAACTATGGATATAAGGATCACTTGAGCATTAGGGGGTTGCACAAGAGAAGTGTATTTCCATGTAAGATTTGCATAGAATTCATGGAAAACTTTCATGCTAGAAAGAGAGTTAGAGTAGCACAATCACCCTATGCTTAATGTGCCAGGGTGTTGCTCATTGAACACCTCAACAACCTCACTCATCAATACATTTCTAGATTCAAGAAAAGTGTGAAAGGAAAAGGATTTCTAGGAAGAAGCTCCTTGTACCTATTTATGACTTGATACGAGATGAAAGAGGTACCATTGAAAGGAATGACCCTATAGGTAGTGGAGGATGAGGGAACTCCTGTTGGGCCGATTCTTTTCTGTCGATTTGAAGACATGGAGATGAAAAGAGAAGGAAAGGCACAAAGATAAAGAAGAAGGACATGTGCTGCAAGTTGTTGGGTCAAGGTAGGGAAGGTTCAGGGAGGATATTTGGGGTTCAAGAGGGAAAAGGAATGGTTTGGGTAGCCCTAGGGTTCAAGGACGAATAAGAAAGGAAGGCTATCAATCAAATTTTCTCTAGTTCAGATGGATAAAAGTGGCCGACCGTCTATATATTTTCCATCCAACAATATTGACGATAAAGTTTAAGGTTTCAGAAACTCAACCGATGTTTCTCAGTCCTTGGGCTATTGTTGGTAGAGTTTCCCCCAGGACAAAATCAGTCAATGGGTCAATCTGTCCAAAAGATAAGAAATTTAATTCTAGGCCACTAGAGTGCTATATAAATATACTTTTATAGCATATCATGAATTGTGAACATATTAAGGCACATTTGACTCATCATTGGTTACTATTTTGTAGTAAAATAGTCATTTTCAAAAAATAGCAAAAAATAAGCAAACAAGGCATAAAATCGAGGCATGTATAGCACTAACAAGTATAAGGTGAGAAAACTATGAGCAAGAACATATAGGTAATAGAACATCTAGCTAGAAGGCATACCATTATCATCAAGATAAGTAATAAGAAATTTTGATCTAATGAAAGGAAATTGCTCTCTAGCTAGAGGTTTAGTGAAAATGTCCGCAAGTTGATTTTCCGTATCCACATGAGTGATATATATATATATCTTTATTGGCCATGTGGTCATGGAGGAATTGATGGCAGACCTCTATATGTTTATCTCTACTATGACATATAGGATTGTAAGAAATATTTATTGCACAATTATTATCACAAAACATAGGAGAAGAATCATAATTAACATTAAAGTCTTGGAGCATTTGCTTCATTCATAGGACTTGGGCACAACAACTCCCAACTGCAATGTATTTAGCCTTGATAGTTGAAAGAGCCATTGTGCCTTGATTCTTATAGAACCAAGAAAGTAAGCATGGTCCTAGGAGGAATAAAGTGCCACTTGTGCACTTTCTATCAATAAAGCACAAGACATAATTTGAATCACTATTAGTAGTAAGAGTAAAGTCCCTTGATTTGGGATACCATAGTTTAAAATTTTGGGGTTTGCCTAGGTACCTTCGAATCCTCTTAATCGCTATAAGATAGGATTTTCTAGGGATTGATTTAGCACACAATCCAACACCAAATATAATATCAGGTCTAGAGGAAGTTAAGTATAATGAGCTACCAATCATACCTTTATAGAGCTTCTCATCTACCTTCTCACCTTCCTCATCTCTATCAAGTTTTTTGGTGTTTCACATGGGAGTGTCCATCGACTTGGTGTTCTCCATCCCAAAGTACTTCATGAGTTCACTTGTATACTTGCCTTTGTTAATGAAGTTTCCTTCCTTTGTTTGTTTGATATGGAATCCAAGGAAGAAAGTAAGTTCCCCCATCATACTCATCTCAAATCCACTCTGCATAAGAGAACTAAACTCCTTCTAAAAATCAAGATCAATTCTGCCAAATATTGTTGGTAAGGTATGCCTAGAGATCCAATTATATGATGATTGACATGGCATATAATATAAATAATTTGATTAATAATATATATACATATATATATATATACATACACACACACACACACACACACATATATATATATATAATGCAAGCTTCCAATTAATTTTGTTTCACTCAGTTATGATATAATGAGGAGGTAGATTGAATGTCTAAAGAATGGCATTACTCAATGATGTATGTCTTCAAGTATGTGACTTGGAAGAATGAGATCATATAGATGCAAAGAGTATGTACACTCTTATTATGTCTCTAGTTGGTTGTTACTGTGGAAGGTAGACAGACACTAGTGACACTAAAGACTAGAGTGTGGGTTGGTTGATGATAATGTCTCAATACTCATGATATGGGACACCAAACCAAACAAACATATACTTGTTAGAGAACAACGTGTCAGATAGACCCACCTTGAGAGTGACACATGGAAACCATCATTGGTGGTCATAGCCATCTTTCATAATGAAGGTGGTGATTGTGATTCTTAAACTTGAAATCACTACACTCATCACATGTGGTTCAGTACGCTTTGACATCATCAAACACACTCCTAAAACATGGGTTGTCATAAAGGTGATGATTGAGTTATTGTGACACATGGGGACTAATTGTGAGTGATAGAGATGGATTTATCCCTCCCACTGGAGGTTAATATCTTGGCCACTTGATAAGCGAGACTGAGAAATGCATCTGCATGCACATGTGAATTAATATATGATATTGAGATTATATATATCTCAGACAGTCTGCTCTTGGTTCAAGGAACATGTATTGAATGTTGAGAGGATGACGATTCCATGCCTCGAGTTCATTTTGGATATTAGACACAAATGAATTGTATAATCATTGTAACATCTTATCACAAAATGTAGGTTGAATTTGTTCTCCAACTTTCCATTCACTTGGGTAGCACTGATGTGTGACTAGGCACTACTCTTTTCTTATGATGTCATAAGCTAGTTATGGACATTCACTGCCAACATGACATGGGACCTATAGGATTACACACATAGAAACTCATCTAGAAGAGGAGTTTAATCATGAATGATGAATGAATTGATTAGTAAAGTGTTTAGGTACTCAATTCACACAATAAATCAGCTGACTAGACTTCCAGACGATCTGTTCACCCAGTGAGATGGCCGTTTGGAGTGTCAAGTTGATTGGAACTAAATTGACTAAAGTTCTACATGAATTAGGTACAAACTGATCGGCTAGCTGGGTGAACCGATCGACTCAGTTGAGCTGGCAAAGGTTCTAATGACTTTCCCAACTTCATGAGAAAGATTACTCATTTCACTTGTTCAATTTGATTGGTATAAGGATTAATGTTTGCATTAAGTAGAAATGATTTTTCCAAATTCATGTGTGATTAGGAAACAAGTGTAGTCCCTTGAACTTGCTTAATGAGTTGAATGAGCTTAATTACCATACTGTTAATGCTTAGAATCCTAATCTAACCTTTTGATATGTTTTGAAATCATAAGACAAGCTTGAGTTTCAAATTTGGTCCAATTTGGACACTGTTTGAGCAAGTTATACAATTTTCTATACATTTTGGACTTTTCTACAATTTACCCAATCGAGGGGTTTTCTTTTCAATTTGTAACATACATTATGTTCCTTATATGTTATATTATCATTCTTGAGATTTTGAGCCATGGGGCTCCTAGTTGAGCCATGGTTTGAAGGTGTTTTCATCAAGGGTATTTTAGGGTTTTCCCCTTCATGGATGAGCTACCTTTAGTAGCTATCAACTAAGGAATTATGTGATTGGTGAGGAATTTCCACAAAGGAAAGCTAAGCAAGTTAATAGGGACGGTGGGGGAGCTGCTTGTGTGTGTGATTGTATATTCTTAATAAATTAAGGCCATGGACACTTGGATAGATACTAGAATTTCAACTTTTTTTTGCTTTATCTTAAAGTTCATATACTTATCCCCAAGCACCAAAATGATCCATTTCCTCTCCACCACTTCCCTCCTTCTCCCAGATTCGTTCTCCCTCTGTTCAGCTGTGAATTTTTCTACCCAAGGAAGAAGAAAGTGTGGATCTTCTTGGAAATAATTCTAGGGTTGCAATTGATTCCCTTTTTGGGTCTATAAAGCTTCTTCCTAGTGATATTGACCTAAAAGTTTAATTTTTATCTTATTTACTCCGTTTATTTCTTTTCTCTTTTCCATGGTGAAAGTGGCCCTAGAACTCAAAATGCCTTCCTTCTTGTTTCTTTTCCTAGGGTTTTACTTCTTTGTGGAGAGAATTGCATATTTGGCCAAGTTCAGATCTGAATCCAAGGTTTCCTTGCCCTATTTGCTCGAGATTCTTGCTGTTTGGGATCTGACCTACTCTATAGAGGCGAGTTATATAACATTATTCACTTATATTTCTTACTAGAAGCTTGTTAGTTCATGTTTATGCTTGAATGTGATGATCTAGGCATAGAGAAACCATGCTTGTTTAGAATTACAAATTTAGTGGTGTTCCCTGTTTTGTTCCAGTTCTTTTTACAACCAGTAAACATTTATGCTTGTTTATGCTTGAACCAGTAAACATTTTTACAACCTTTATAAGGTGTAACATGATCTAGGACATGTTAATAGTAACAACCTATGGTGCTATGTACAAAACAATTTATGGTTCAAATTAGGGTTTTCAAACTATTTCCTTCTCTATCACACAATCGATGGTCATACCATTCAACAACCAATGGTGTTGCTATCTTGGCAATTGATGTTCGTGATCAAGGGTGTCAAATGTATGGTTACAACCTATGGTCATTATCTTAGGTCATGTTTTGACTCAATTAGACATTTAATTATCATCCACTTAGTATTCTAATGATGTTATCAATCGATCATGATATTGACTTAATATTTGATGGTGTTAACTAAATGTATTACTGATCTAGCAACCAATGGAGACATAATGATCAAAATTAATGGTGGATCAGGTCATCACCATATATTATGAATTAGGAATGTAATTGTATATTTGACTAAACCTTGAACCAATGGTTCCTTGGTTCAATTGATCTAATGGTTAGACCTATACTTCAATTGATAACCTTGAACAATGAACCTGATCTAATGAATAATATTGGATGCTTTAACATCCAATGGATTAGAATAAATCATATGGTATTTTATGTGGGTCCTAGTGAAGATAATTCAATGGTTCAATAACATTAATTGGTAGTCTTACCTTTGCCATTATATAGTTATATTTGATAAATCACTATAATAAGTGAATGCGTAACTCCCATGTGATCTAGCTTGTTATACCTAACCTTAGTGTAATTATATGATGTTGATTGGTTATAATCAGACCTCTTGAATGATTAATGTGATAATTAATTACACTCTTCTTGTGTTGAAACCACAATGTAGTACTATTTGAATATCATAGTGCCTTGCCATGTTAATATTTATGGACACATATGTGCTAATGATCTTTTGAGCCTTGTTTAAGGCATGGAATGATGATGATAACCTTACTATGAATAATGTGAGGGTCTTAATGACATTTGGCTATGTTTGAAGCCATGATTGAGGTGAAATCCTCTTTATGTTCCAATAAGGGTTTTAACCCTGGAACTTGTGATAAGATATTGGTATCTTGTAATAGTATGATGATAAGTGTGGTCCATTAATTTGCAATGAATGATAGGATGTGGTAATGTGATCAGATTTATATCTCAAATGTTTTATATACTTTGAAGTAATTATACATATAATCTTGTTAAAAAATAATTAGGTTTTGAATGTCCACTTGTATGATAAAGCCTTAATGCATTCAATTTGCAGTAATTAATCAAATGTAACACTAATCATGTAGATCCCTATGCCGTAGAGCCATCTTCAATGGAAGAACTTACTGGATGGTGAAACAAGTATTCCCAAGGGACTCTCGGAGTGCATACTATTGAGTATGTGGGGGTGGCAAGTTGAGGATATATCCTTATCATCCACAATTGCAGGTTATGAGGATGGCTATGGTCATGCCTCAGAAATTTTATGTGATTGAGGACAGCTGTGGTTGTACCTCAGATTAGAGGGTTTTGTATATCTTATTTTCTAGTGTCGTAACTTGTACCAAGTACAGACTAGTTGTTATCAGTTGACTATATGTCACTGTTGGCAGTTTGACTGGTATGTCACTACATTTTACTCATACTAACCGAGGGGAAGAGATCTTAGGATACCGACACTCCTATATCTTATACAGAACTGAATAGCACTTTGCAGTGGTCAATTGGACTTTGAGTGGTATGACTCAAAATCCCCAGGGCATAATAATAAAAGAAGTGATACCAGCCGAGTAGTATAATTGCTAGGGTTTAATACGTATCACATTGGTTGATTAACCCTTGTCTTGTCTTTACATTGCATAGTTCTTACATGATGCAGACTTATGAAAATTGTATAATTCTACTTGATGTGACAACTTATTTGCTTAACTGCTTAGTATGCTTAAACTATTCACTCTATTCATATTGTTTATTCAATACCCTAACTGCTCAATGTATTTACTATTAATTAATATGTTATAATAAATATATGTTTGAGAGAGTTATATCTCTCACTGGGACTGGGTCTCACCCGTGGGTCACCACATTTTTTTTTCCAGGTGGTCATGGGCAACGTGGTCGAGGTTGCGCTGTGGAAGAGAACCAACCTGGTGATCAATAGATTTAGAAGGTTGGTTAGTTGTAGATGTTAGTAGTAGAGTCCTAGTGTCATCCATGTATTCTCAGGTCTTGGTATGGGATGTGTTTTCTAGATGATATACTTGTATCGACACAAGATTTTGGTAGTATGCCAATGTTTGTAAATATATGGCATGTACATATGAAATATCTTTTATATGTAGGATGTGACTGAGGTCTTTGGACCCATATGTAAATACTTGTTACAGTATATGAGAATGGAATGATGGACCTTTTGTAAATGTTCTAGAGTTTAATTACGTTGTTGGAATTGGTTTTAATTATTTTGCATTTTTGACTATGTGATTAATTAGTAGTTGATCGTGTTTTGTGTTTTGAGTAATCTCATTTAGCGTGATGAGGTGTCACAGTTAAGTTGGTATCAGAGCTCTAGGTTTACTAAGTCTGCAGGGGCATATGACTTAGGTTTGAGTTTGTTCTTATGTATCCAACATATCTGATCATAGTTTATGTTTATGCAGATATGTCTGGAGGGCATGAAGAACATGTTGAGAGTAGCTATGTTGCACCAGGAGGAGGTGTTGGGAGGCAGACACGCAATGAGAGAGTGCCAGAAGAAGGGCCAGAGCAGCCCGTAATGCCTCATCTAGACCCGATAATGATGGCCAATCCTGAGTTTCAACATATGTTTAGACAGATGATGGCCACAATTACACATATTGCTGATAGAGCACCAACACCTCAAGCTAGGGTAGCCACCTCCAATGTAGAGTCCCAAGGTGTCAGGAAGACATTTGAATGCCTCAGATGTGTTGGGGCAATTGACTATGCAGGTACTTCTGATCTAGCAGATGCTGACATGTTGTTGACTGAGCTGGAAAAGGCGTTCAAAATCCTAAACATCACTGAAGAAGACAAAGTTAAGCATGCAATATATTTGTTGAAGGGTAGTGCTGGCCACTGGTGGGCCATATAAGAGGAGAAAAGGCCATGAGTTGTGATAGGATTGGAGGAGTTTCGAAGGGAATTTGTTAGCTGATATTTTCCAGAGACCTACCTAGATGAGAAAATCTCTCAGTTCGAGAAGATTCGTCAGGGAACTATGACTATCAATGAGTATGAATCAAAGTTTATGGAACTTCTGAGGTTATTCCCATACATACAAGGAAAGGATTCAGATATTTGAGAAGGGTCTGAGTAGGGAGTTGACTACTACAACATCAGCCTTGGAGAACAAGGAAAGGTTTTCTACCTTTGTGGAATCTTTCAAGAGGATTGAGAGGTCTACCATAGAGAAGCGTGAACCTAATGCTAAGAAACGACCTATGCAGTTTCAAGGGCAATCATCTGGAGGCTTTGAGAAGCCAAGGTTTTTCCCACCGCCATTGCAACCAAGGTCAACCTTCAGTGAACCAAGATCACATGCACCATCACAGTGGACCCCGAGTCGGGGTAGAGGTCACAGTTTTCTGTCGACGGGAGCTTGGAGTACCTCATCGGTTTCAGTGATAGGGCCATTTAGGCCATATCAGGACACCTAAACATGTTATAAGTGTGGGCAAATGGGGCATACCAGACCTTATTGCCCTATGAAAGATGAGTAGGTGACTCAGTAGATAAGGCAAAGTCAACAAGGTCCTCAACAACAATAGTTTAGTAGTGGTAGTGGAAGAGGATGTGGTCAGGCATCCCAGGCAGGATCCTCTAGACAAGTAAGTAGAGGACGTGGATGGCAATAGGCGACAACAAGGTTCTATGACATGACCCAACCAGAAGCAGTGGTCAATCCACGAGTCGTGACAGGTCAGATGGAGTTATTTCATTCTTATATGTCTTCTTCTTATTTCATATATGTGTTAGTAGACCCAGGTGCAACACACTCTTTTATCACCCGAGAGGTGATAGATAGTTGTTATCTACCTTCTAGTCTTAGATTTGATAGCCTACGGATAGAGACTCCTTTAGTTGATTCCACCGAGTTACAAGAAGTGTGCCCTTCTTGTGTTCTTTCTTTTTCTGTACACAACATTCAAGTGGATCTTTTGCCACTTGACATGCATGGTTTTGATGTAATCCTTGGAATGGATACCTTGGAAAAATAGAAGGTAGTCTTGCACTATAGTACTAAGGTGGCAACGTTCCATGATGGAGATGCATAGTGGATTTTCTAGGGTGATAGGAAGATTCTTCCTACATGTTTGATGTCAGCTATGACAACTGAGCGGTTGATGAGGCAAGTATGTGAGGCTTTCTTAGATCATGTTGTGGATACCAAGGAAGGAGGCCCTAGTATCCAGGAGGTACCAATGGTGCGAGAATTTGAGGATGTCTTTCCTGAGAAATTTCCTAGCATTCCCCCTCCTAGAGAGATTGTGTTTGAGATCAATCTTGTTCCTGGAACACAACCCATAGCACAGTCAACATACAAAATGGCACCAACATATATGCAAGAGTTAAAGAAATAGTTGCAAGAACTATTAGAGAAGGGTTTTATCAGGCTGAGTACTTCCCCTTGGGGTGCTCCCGTGTTGTTTGTTAAAAAGAAGAATGGTTCAATGAGGTTGTGTATAGAATACAGACAGTTGAACAAGGTGACAATAAAGAATAAGTATCCTTTGCTGAGGATTGATGATCTTTTTTATCAGTTGAGAGGAGCCACTGTGTTTTCAAAGATAGACCTGAGGTCAGGTGACCATCAGTTGAGAATTAAGGCTGATGACATACCCAAGTCAGCTTTTAGGACTAGGTATGGTCATTATGAGTTTATGGTTATGCCATTTGGGATAACCAATGCACCTGCAGCTTCTATGGATCTAATGAATAGGGTGTTTAGACATTATATTGATCAGTGTGTTGTTGTGTTCATAGATGATATCCTGATATACTACAAGGATAGTAAACAACATGAGCAACACCTTCGCCAGGCATTGATTTTGTTGAGGCAGCACCAACTATATGCTAAGTTCAGCAAGTGTGAATTCTAGTTATCTGAAGTGTCTTTTCTGGGCCATGTTATATCTACAAAAGGCATTTGTGTTGATCCTAAGAAAGTGGAATATGTACTAGAATGGGAACAACCAAAGACACCGATAGAGATTTGTAGTTTCCTAGGTCTGGCAGGTTACTACAGGAGGTTCATCAAAGACTTCAGTTCTATAGCATTACCCCTAACTAGGTTAACTAGGAAGGATGTTCCTTTTGCTTAGAATGACAAGTGTCAACATTCTTTCCATCTTTTGAAAGAAAAGTTGACAAGTGGCAGGATTGTTGGCACAGTTACAAGTGACACCCACCTTGAGACAGTAGATTCATGATGCACAACAAAATGATACTATGATACAAAATCTCCAATCAGGGATTGGTAGTGAAAAGTATCATGGCTTTCACGAGGCAGATGATGGTAAAGTTTGTTACCATAATAGGACGGTAATTCCTTATGTTGATGGGATGACGAAGATGGTACTTGAGGAGGCTCACTCCTCCATGTATGCAATGCATCCTGGAAGTACCAAGATGTACCAAAATTTGAAAGACTTGTATTGGTGGCCAGGTCTAAAGCGTGATGTGGCAGAGTTCATTGCCAAATGTCCAGTTTGTCAGCAGGTGAAGGCTGAGCACCAAAAGCCTGTAGGGACATTAAAACCCTTGACAATATCGTAGTGGAAATGAGATCATATTACTATGGACTTTGTGGTTGGTCTTCCTAGGACAACCAAGGGTCATGATTCCATATGGGTGATAGTAGACAGATTGATTAAGTTAGCTCATTTGTTTCCAGTTAAGATGACGTTTATAGCAGAGAAATTGGCACAAATATATGTTGATGAGATAGTCTGTCTGCATGGCATTCCAGTGACTATATTTTCTATCAGAGGTCCACAGTTTACAAGTCATTTTTGGGAACGTTTGCATTCAGCAATGGGAACACAGCTGAGATTCAGCACAACTTTTCATCCACAGACTGATGGCCAGTCTAAAAGGACTATTCAAACTTTAGAGGATCTCTTGAGGGCATGTGTGCTGCAATTTCTTGATAGTTGGGATGTACATATAACTCTGATAGAGTTTGCACACAACAATAGCTATCAAAGAAGCATAGATATGGCTCCTTATGAGGTACTGTATGGGAGACGATGTCAGTCTCCTCTTTGCTGGTATGAGACATGTGAATATCAACTTTTGGGTCCTGAGCTAGTACATCAGACTACAGAAACGATTAAAGTGATACAACAACAGTTGAAAGTAGCCCAGGATAGGCAGAAATCTTATGCAAATAACTGACGCAGACCACTTGAGTTCCAAGTGGGAGATAGAGTATATCTTAAGGTTTCTCCTTGGAAAGGTGTGTTGAAGTTTGGAAAGAAGGGTAAATTGGCTCCTAGATTTATGGGACCATACCCTATCCTAGCTCGTGCTGGAAAGGTAGCATATAAGTTGGAGCTACCACCAGAGCTACATAGATTGCATAATGTCTTTCACATCTCTATGTTGAGGATATTCCATCCAGATACTGACTAGACAATCTAACCAGTAGAGGTTGAGTTAGATGAGGATATCTCCTATGTTGAGGGTCTTATGTTGATCCTGGATAGAAGGGTGAAAAAGCTGAAGAGAAAAGATATAATACTAGTGAAAGTTTTGTGGAATCATCATGGCATAGAGGAATCCACATGGTAACTAGAGAATGAGATGCGTAGAAAATACCCATCTCTTTTTGCATAGAATTTCAGGGCAAAATCCTTGTTAGGGGTTTATAGTTGTAAGGCCCATGAACTTGCTTAATGAGTTGAATGAGATTAATTATCATAATTGAATGATTAGAACCCTAATATAACCTTTTTATATGTTTTTAAATCATAATTCAAGCTTAAGTTTCAAATTTGGTCCAATTTGGACACTGTTTGAACAAGTTATGCAATTTTCTGTACATTTCAGACTTTTCTGCAATTTACCCAACTGAGGGGTTTTCTTTGCAATTTGTCACATAAATTATGTTCCTTAGATGTTATATTATCATTCTTGATATTTTTTAGCCATGTGGCTTCTAGTTAATCCATGGTTTGAAGTTGTTTTCATCAAGGGTATTTTAGGGTTTTCCCCTTCATGGATGAGCTACCTTTAGTAGCTATCAACTAAGGAATTATGTGATTGGCTGGGAATTTCAATAAAGGAAATATAAGAAGGTTAATAGGGACAGTGGGGGAGCTTCTTGTGTGTGTGCTTGTATATTCTTAATAAATTAAGGCCATGAAGACTTGGATAGATACTAGAATTTCAACTTTTTCTTTTTTTTGCTTTATCTTAAAGTTCATATACTTATCCCCAAGTACCAAAATGAGCCATTTATTCTCCACCACTTCCCTCCTTCTCCCAGATTCGTTTTCCCTCTGTTCAGCTGCGATTATTTCTGCCCAAGGAAGAAGAAAGTGGGGGATCTTCTTGGAAAAAAATTCTAGGGTTGCGATTGATTCCCTTTTTGGGTCTATAAAGCTTCTTCCTAGTGATCTTGACCTAAAAGTGTAAGTTTTACCTTATTTACTACGTTTATTTCTTTTCTCTTCTTCCTCCTACATCTCTCCAGGTCAGAACCATGCTTTTCCATGGTGAAAGTGGCCCTAGAACTCAAAAATCCTTCCTTCTTATTTCTTTTCCTAGGGTTTTGCTTCTTTGTGGAGAGAATTGCATATTTGGCCAAGTTGAGATCTGAATCCAAGGTTTCCTTGCCCTATTTGCTCGATATTCTTGCTGTTTGGGATCTGACCTACTCTATAGAGGCGAGTTATATAACATTCTTCACTTATATTGCTTACTAGAAGCTTGTTAGTTCATGTTTATGCTTGAATGTGATGATCTAGGCATTGAGAAACCATGCTTGTTTAGAATTACGAATTTTGTGGTGTTCCCTATTTTGTTCCAGTTCTATATGAACCAGTAATCATTTTTACAACCTTTATAAGGTGTAACATGATCTGGGACATGTTAATAGTAACAACCTATGGTGCTATGTACAAAACAATTTATGGTTCAAATTAGGATTTTCAAACTATTTCCTTCTCTATCACACAATCGATGGTCATACCATTCAACAACCAATGGTGTTGCTATCTTGGAAACTTATGTTCATGATCAAGGGTGTCAAATGTATGGTGAAAACCTATGGTCATTATATTAGGTCATGTTTTGACTCAATTAGACATTTAATTATCATCCACTAAGTATTCTAATGATGTTATCAATCGATCATGATATTGACTTAATATTTGATGGTGTTAACTAAATGTATTACTGATCTAGCAACCAATGGTAACCTAATGATCACAATTAATGGGGGATCAGGTCATTACCATATATGATGAATTAGGAATGTAATTGTAGTTTTGACTAAACCTTGAACCAATGGTTCCTTGGTTCAATTGATCTAATGGTTAGACCTATACTTCAATTGATAACCTTGAATAATGAACCTGATCCAATGAATAATATTGTATGCTTTAACATCCAATGGATTAGAATAAACCATATGGTATTATATGTGGGTTCTAGTGAATATAATTCAATGGTTCAATACCATTAATTGGTAGTCTTACCTTTCCCATTATATAGTTATATTTGATAAATCACTATAATAAGTGAATGCGTAACTCCCATGTGATCTAGCTTGTTATACCTAACCTTAGTGTAATTATATTATGTTGATTGGTTATAATCAGACCTCTTGAATGATTAATGTGATAATGAATTACACTCTTCTAGTGTTGAAACCACAATGTAGTACTATTTGAATATCATTGTGCCTTGCCATATTAATATTTATGGACACATATGTGCTAATGATCTTTTGAGCCTTGTTTAAGGCATGGAATGATGATGATAACCTTACTATGAATAATTTGATGGTCTTAATGACCTTTGGGCATGTTTTAATCCATGATTGAGTTGAAATACTCTTTGTGTTCCAATAAGGGTTAAAACCCTAGAACTTGTGATAAGATATTGGTATCTAGTAATAGTATAATGATAAGTGTGGTCCATTAATTTGCAATGAACGATAGGATGTGGTAATGTGATTAAGATTTATATCTCAAATGTTTTATATCCTTTGAAGTAATTATACATATACTCTTGTTAGAAAATAATTAGGGTTTGAATGTTCACTAGTATGATAAAGCCTTAATGCATTCAATTGGCAGTAATTAATCAAGTGTAACCTTGATCATGTACAGCCATGTGTCGTAGAGCCATCTTCAATGTTAGAACTTACTGGATGGTGAAATGAGTATTCCCAAGGGAAACTCGGAGAGCATACTATTGAGTATGTGGGGGTGGCAAGTTGAGGATATATCCTTGTCATCCAAAATTGCAGGTTATGAGGATGGCTATGGTCATGCCTCAGACATTTGTTGTGATTAAGGACAGCTGTGGTTGTACCTCAAATTAGAGGGTTTTGTATATCTTGTTTTCTAGTGTCGTAACTTGTACCAAGTATAGACTAGTTGGTATCAGTTGACTATATGTCACTGTTGGCAGTTTGACTGGTATGTCACTGCAGTTTACTTGTACTGACTGAGGGGAAGAGATCTTAGGATACCGACACTCCTAGATCTTATACGGAACTGAATAGCACTTTGCAATGGTCAGTTGGACTTTGAGTGGTATGACTCAAACTCCCCAGGAAATAATAATAAAAGAAGTGATACCAGCTGTGTAGTATAATTGCTAGGGTTTAATACATATCACATTGGTTGATTAACCCTTGTCTTGTCTTTACACTGCATAGTTCTTACATGATGCAGACTTATGAAAAATTTACAATTCTACTTGATGTTACAACTTATTTACTTAACTGCTTAGTATGCTTAATGGAAGGGAGGGATAGCAAGGGAGAGAACAAATGAGGATTATTATTGTGGGAGAGCAATTTGGTGACTAGTACGCTAATGGAAGAGACAACTCCTTCATGTATTTTATACTAGAACGACATAAATTCTAGTTGGTCATTGTGGACTACTCTAGAGGTAGGTGTCCTTTGGCTGTTTCTAGGAGGGAAATATCAGTTTGTAGTCTGTGGTGAGACCACAGGAGTCACTGTAGAAGCTGTCAAACATGTTTTTTGTGGTGAATATCAGGAGCTACACAGACACCGCCCAAGAGCAACTAGAAGATAGTTGCACTACAACGAGTTGTTGTTGTTGGACTTACTCTAGGACCAGGTATAAACTCGTTAAACCATGTTTCCATTTCATAGTAGTTGACGTAATCTTGTTGTTATGGGAATACAAATAGATAATGTTTTTGTTTCCTCTATCTTATTTTGTGCCCGTATATCCCAAGTATCAGAGCCACGTCAATTTACTATGTTTTGGGATAATCGATATGATCGGATTTTTGGTTTTCATAGCTTACTTATTGCATATGATGTGAATACTTAAACTGTTTCATATGCGTCTTTGATCAAACACCACATAATCCCAAATTATATATATATATATATATATATATATATATGTGTGTGTGTGTGTGTGTATGCAATTTACATGTGCCTCTCTAAAAGAGGTTTTGATGGTGGTTGTGTTGCATGGTTATGGCCAATAACCCAATATATGTGTGTGGTTGGATGGTTTGGTTTTATTCTTATTTATCTCAGTCTGCGTACCAAGCCTCTACCTCCTTCCCAATGTAAAGTTAATTCTTTACTAGATTTTCTCTCCTTAAATGGAACTCGAGGTTTATCTCTACCATGTAATAAGTTTAATGTCAATAGGATAGTTTTGTTTCTTGCAATGATGAAGAAGATGATCATTGCCAAATGAGACGACTAGGTCGTGGACCCACTCCACCATCTGGAGGACCATGGAGAACAGAACAGAGGAGTGAGCCAACCACCTGGTGGACCCAACCAACCATCTATAAGGTGCCTAGGCATTAGTTGGATAGGAGGTCAGATGACCATTCTTGGCGACCAACCAACCGGCCAAGAGGCGAGCCGACTGGTTCAAGGGTTGAATCAGGTCAAACCAAATTGGCAAGCACAGATCTACACCAGCAATAGACTCATGCATGTGATGTGATGATGATCTAGGTGATAGTAATTCCTTGTGGCTCAAAGAAATTACAGTAGACATGACCATAACCATCGCTAATGTTTTTATATTGCATATTTATGTTGTGGGATATAGCATGTATATGATACATACAATATATATGTGGTGATCGGATACAGTATATGTATATATATTATATATATGAAATCCTTCAAACTAACATATTAAGTCTAAGATTCTTTCCATTAGATACAAACATGAAAAGCTTGATCGACCAAGCATAGGTTACGCCAAAGCTTGGAAGTGTGATGGTAGTAATGTAGGTTCCTCCAAAGTAGGGTGCATTATTATCATGTTGGATTTTAGGTCAGGCTTAACTCATGATTCTTAGAGCGTCGAAGCCCAAAAGTATGCAGATGATCATGGCAAAGAGTTGTGCATATTGTCTATCCAAGAATTGCATAAAATGCAATTGGAAAATGTTTCCTACCTTAATGGTTGATTATGGACGTTGGCATTGGGTGGGTAATAATTGAATCATTTTGGATCTTGACTCGTTCGAAGTTTGTACACTACAAACTTCCAGATTGATACTTGAGGGTTATCAATTTTAACAACATAATGAGAATGATAATTAATTAAAGATGTAATTAATATCGCCAAAATTTTAATCAAATCAAACAAAAATGAGTTTTGACAAAATTGCAAATTGTTTATAGAATCAAATGGAAACAAACAACAATCACTTTTCTCTACGATCAGTCCTTGAGAAGGACAAACTAAATGGGAACAACTTCCATGACTAGTTCAGGACATTGAGAATCGTTCTCACACAGGAGCACAAGCTCTATGTCCTGGAGGCACCAAAGCTATATGAACCCCTTCCCAATGCACCAAAGGCTGATAGGGATGCTTACAAGAAGCATACTGAAGATGTCGTAGATGTCAAATGTCTGACGCTATGCTCTATGAACTATGAGTTGTAGAGGTAGCTTGATAACATGGATGTTATTGAGATGGTCACACATCTCAAGAACATGTTCTAAGATCAGGAAAGACAAGAGAGATATGATGTCTCTAAGGCATTGTTTAAGTGCAACATGGCAGAAGGAGATCCAATAGGTCCTCATGTGCTCAATATCATTGGGTATGTGGAGAACCTTGCTAGACTCAGATTCCCCTTGGGTCAAGGGTTTGCCATTGATATGATACTATAGTCTATGTTAGAATCATACAATCAGTTTTTCATGAACTACAACATGAACGACTTCGATAAATCATTGACAGAGTTGTTGGCATGTTGAGAATAATTGAGGCACAAATGAAGAAATACAAACCCAAGTCTGTGATGATCATCAACAAGACAAAGGGAAATTCATAAGGCAAAGGCAAATCTAAGAAGAGTTCTAAAGCTAGCAAAAAATTCAAGTCTTCAGATCTCAAGGCAAAGGGAGGAGTAAAGAAGAGAGGTGGTTGTCACCATTGTTGCCATCCTGGACATTAGAGAAGAAATTGCCCACTCTAGATAGAGGAATTGAAGAAGAAGACGGACAGAACTGAATCCTCCACTTTAGGTATAAACATTATAAGATATATTTAATTACTTCTTCATCTTGGTATATGATAGCAAATATAGATTTGACATATTGATGTGTAGGATCTGACAAGAAGTAAAGACCTTTATAAAAGGTCAAGGTGGAGCAAGAGTTATTGAAGCTTTAGTCTACATTTAAATTTATCTTAGCCCTGAGGGCATGTAATAGAGTTAGTTGAACTTATATTTCATTATGCCAATAAATAGAAACATTTACTGTACACATCTTGTATGAAAAGGATGATAAATCAATAAAGTAATTCATTTTCTATTTTAAAGATGTGATCTTTTATGGCAATGCCCGAACATCTAATGATCTTCATATGAAAGAATCTCAAGATGAATGTTTATACCAAAGTATTATATGTAATTACTCAAACAACCTATAATACTATCACTAGAGTACACATGTAAGAAATATATTTCTAAAGCATATTTATGTTCATCTACATTCTTTTGGTTATTGAACCAATAAGAGACATGCAAGTATTATACATGAGCAAGATGACATACCACTTCTCACTAAGTGTAGTGGAGAACAATTATCCTATTAAACTTGTACATATGGATGTATGAAGATATTCTAGAACAAGTGGTAAAGGCTATTATTTATACTTCAATGTATTTATTGATGATATGGTGATATGCATGCAGTAAAATACAAATCTCTTGAAGTGTTCAAGATGATTACATGTATGAAGTAAACAAAATTCTTAAAAGTATTAAGATGCTTTGATGAAATCAATGATGAAATACTTTACACGAATAGTTTGAGGACCTTCTGGATAGACTATGATAGTGTATCAAAGTCAAATCCAACTAGAACATGATGATGTATCATAAATAAGGAGTCACAACATAATGGGTCATGATGTGATTATCATTTAATCCAATATTAAAATTTCCTTAAATATAAATGCTTAACAGTAGATGAAAGTATCATTTCAATGGTTTGATAAGACAACATATGAGATATAGCATGAGAATGTTCCGATGTGTCTTAAGGACTAAAACTTATGCAAGAAAATAGTTTCTTGAGAAGATTTAATAAAATGATAGTTTGTTGAGCACTATTTATCTCAATCCAACAACAAAGTGTTTTTTGATTGGATAGTTGAATTCTAAAAGAATTAGTGGGAGTAAAGTAGAACTTGAAAAGTTCAAGACCAACAAGAAACATTTAAACCATAAGAGGTATAAATAAAACTATTGAGAATCACAAGTAGTTGTGGAATCTCAAGTTCATTATGTAACATTAAACTCGTAGTTCAATAATCTGAAGTTAACAGATTGTGAATTGTATAATTCAAATAAGTTGTGAGGTGGTCATATGATGAGTCAGACGTCAACTAGGAACTATTGAGGACCATAGTCTGAGTAATGCCTTAAGGCCATTAAGTCTAGAATAGAATCCATGAGACCAATAAGATATGACCTTGGTGGAACCACCGAGAGGGATAAAACCCTTAAGGTGCAATTGGGTTTTCAAGAGGATAACCAACATGGATAAAATGAAGGACAAATTGTTTGTAGAGGTTTCAAATCAAGTGCAAGTGTTGAACATGATGAAATCACTTCACCAATAGACTTGATTACCATTACAACTTGTTAAGACTTGATGATTTGGCATATGCAAATTAAAACCACATTCCTTAATCAGAATAATTGAGATGATGTGTATGTGACATAGCCTGGAGGTTTTATAAATCCATTCATGCAAATAAAGTATGTAAGCTACAAATAAGTTGAAGTAAGCATATCAGACATGATATCTTTTGTTCTGACAAGACAGTCAAAGAGTTTGACTTGAGTCAAGATGAAAGATGAAATAAATGACTATGAAAGATTTAGTGGGAGCATATATGAACATTCCACATATTGTTGAGGAATGACATCCCAATACTATGAGTATTGTGATCTAGCATGAAAAAAATACCTTCAGCTATGAAGGATCGGGTGAAACATCCTATGTGATAGGGATCATGATCTATAAAATCGTTCTTCAAAGTTTCATGACTTGAATGAATACATATCAACATGTGTTGAACGAGTTTAGCATGAAGGACTCTATAAGAGAGAATATATCCATATAGATGGGATTAGTTTCTCAAGAATTCAATGTTCCAATTCTTATGAAGAATGGAAAGAGAATGAGTTAGATGACATATGCGCTAGATTTTGGATCTATCATGTATGACATTAATGTAAAGTCATCCCATAATCTTGTATGTATTGAACATGACACGATGTGATAAGATTCCAATGAGGGTCATTGGAAATTGTCATATCCATTTGTACTTGAGAAACACTAAAGGATTAGATTGCTATATTGTAGCAACAAGGAAGAGTTGAGTGTAAGGGTTACACTGATACAAGCTTCTTGAATGACATAAAATGATCACAATATATGTTTGAGTTTAATGAGAAAAGAGTTGTGAGTTGGAAAGAGATCCAAACTATAGGACATAAATATTAATTCTTTAAAAGAAGTTGTATGTCTTGGTGTTATGAACACATGATGAGAAGAGTATGAATCTAAAAGTTCATATGATGAACTTATAGATGTTTCAACCATTGATGAATCAGTAGTGATACTATGACAACAATGGATCTACTTGTTAGGCAACGAATATCATATACCATATTATGGCAGTTTCATCTCACAATGAAAATATAAGAAACATGCAATATACTGATGATGACAAATATGTTTCCAACCCACTGAATTGGTACTTGCACTACAGGAACATGGTGGACATGTTTATATCACTAAGAATGATATTCATAGGTGATTGGCTCTAAGTGCAAGTGGGAGTTTGTTGGTAAGGTATGTCTAGAGAGATAATCATATGATGATTGACATGGCATATAATATATAGGATTTGATTAATAATATATACAAGGCAAGCTTCCAATTCATATTATTTCACTCGGTTATTAGATAATGAGGAGACAGAGTGAATGTTTAAATAATGACATTATTCAGCGACGTATGTCTTCAAGTATGTGACTTGGAAGAATGAGATCATACAAATGCTAAGAGTATGTATACTCTTATTATGTCTCTAGTCGGTTGTTACTGTGGAAGGTAGATAGACACCAGTAACACTAAACACTAGAGTGTGGGTTGGTTGATTATAGAATCTCAGTAGTCATGATATGGCATATCAAACCAAATACATTGATACTTGTTAGAGAATAATGTATCAGATAGACCCACCTTGAGAGTGATACATGGAAACCATCACTGGTGGTCATAGTCATCTTTCATAGTGAAGGTGTTGATTGTGATTCTTATACCTAAAATCACTGCACTCATCACATATCATTCTACATGCTTTGACATCATCAAATACAATCCTAAAACATGGGTTAACATAAAGGTGATGATTGGGTGACTGTGACACATGGGAACTTACTGTGAGTGATAGAGATAGGATTTATCCCTCCTAATGGAGATTGGTATTCCTGGTTACTTGATAAGTGAGACTGAGAAACACATTTGCATGCACATGTGAATAAATATATGATATTGAGGTCACATATATCTCAGATAATCTGCTTTTGGTTCAAGGAACATGGATTGAATGTTGAGAGGATGATGATTCCATGCCTTGAGTTCATTCTAGATATTAGATACAAAGGAATTATACAATCACTATAACACCTTATCATATATTGTAGGTTGAAGTTGTTCTCCAACTTTCCATTCACTTGGATAGCATTGATGTGCGACTAGGCACCGCTCTTTGCTTGTGATGTCATAAGATAGTTATGGAGATTCACAACCAATGTGACATGGCAACTATAGGGTCACACACATAGGAAATCATCTAGAATAGTAGTTTAATCATGAATGATGAATGAATTGATAACTATAGTGTTTAGGTACTCAATTGACAAAACAAATCAATTGGTTGGACTGCTAGACAGTTGGCTCACCCAGTGAGATAGCCGTTTGGAGTGATAGGTTCATTGGAACTGAATTGGCTGAAGTTTTGCATAGATTAGGCATGAACCAATCGTCTCACTGGGTGAACCGGTCTACTTGGGTTGAGCAAGATGACCAGTTCACCTGGTGAACTAACTGGCTCAGTTGAGTCAGCAGAAGGTTCTAGTGACTTTTCCAAATTTGTGAGAAAGATTACTCATTTCACTTGTTCAATTTGATTAGTACAAGAATTCATGTTTGCCTTAATTGGAAATGATTTAGCCAAATTCGTGTGCGATTAGGAAATAGGAGAAATGACTAGTTCGGGCCATGAACCGATCGACTCGCATGTGAGAGGACTAATTCAAAATGACCATTTTGGGTGTTGCAGGTTGCAAAAATTCATGATCTTATGATCCCTTCCACCCCCACTTCAATAGGGAACCTTGACCCTAAACCCTCATGTACATAGAGGGGTATTTGGGGCTTCCCAACAGACACAATTGAGAATCATTTGCTCTAACAATTGTTGTCCTCTTTGGTTGTGTTAATAAAGAGATCCCAAGAAAGTCCTACCCGACTAGACAAGGATAATGATGGAGAGAACAACTGAGGTTCATTATTGTAGGATAGCAAGTTGGTGATGAGTACACCAATGGGAGAGACAACTCCTTCCTGTCCATTCTACTAGAGAGACTGGAGTTCTAGTTGGTTAATGTGGACTACTCTAGAGGAAGGAGTCCGTTGTCTACTGTTGGGAGGGAAACGTCAAATTGTAGCCTATGGCAAGACTGTAGGAGTCGTTGTAGAATCTATCAAATTTGCTATCTGTGGTGAAGACCAGGAGCTGCATAGATTTCGTCCAAGAGCAACTAGAAGATAGTTGTACTGCAATGAGTTACCATCACTAGACTTGTTCCAGGACCAAGTATAAACTCCTTAATCCATCTTTCCTATTTCATAGTATTTGATGCGATCTTGCTATTATGGGACTATGAATAGATAAAAAAATTTGTTTCCACTGCCTTATTTTGTGATCGTATTTCCCAAAAAATATGATATCATCAACATATATTTGAATGATCAAAAAGTTTCTAGAAGTGTGTTTAAGAAAGTGGGTAGAATCAACTTTGCCCGTGAAATAGTCATTGTGTAGAAAAAAGTTGTTTAATTTCTCATATCAAGCTCTAGGGGCTTGTTTGAGTCCATAGAGAGAAATTTTGTAGCATATAAACATGGTTAGTATTCTTGTCATGTTCAAATCTAGGAAGTTGAGCCACATCGACTTCCTCCTCTATTGTACCATTTAGAAATACACTTTTAACATCCATTTGGTATAAGAAGAGATTTTATAGCTAGCAAAGGAAAGTAACATTCTAATAGATTCAAGTCTAGCAACATGCGTATAAGTTTTATCAAAGTCAATACCTTCATGTTGATTGTAGCCTTGAGAAACTAATATTGTTTTATTCCTTACCACTTTCCTACTTTCATCTAGCTTATTGTGGTAGACCCACTTGGTGCAAATGATCTTCCTATCATTTGGTCTTGGCACTAAGGTCCACACATTGTTCTTTTCAAACTGCTCTAGCTCCTCTTACATAGCTAGAATCCATTCATCATCTTTAAGATATTCTTTCACATTATTGGGCTCAAGTTGTGAGCAATGGTGTTGTTGGATTGTTCTTTGTTGAAGGCAACTTGTGTCTTCACCCTTTCAAAAGGGTTGGCAATTATGAGCTCTTTAGGATGATCTTTTGCAAAATAGGGAGTTTGATCCTTCTTTTCTTCTTCTTTCTCTTCTTCATCTACTACCACCTCTTTTCCTTTATAGATGATATTGAGCTCTTTTAATCTAGGAATCGCCTCATATACAACATCACCATTTACAATATTCTTGGAAATAGAGGGGTTAGTTTTGACAAATTTAACATGGATAGATTCTTCTACTTTAGACAACTCAATGTTAAATACTCTATATGCTCTACTAGTAGTTCTATATCCAAGAAAGAAAGCCTTATAAGATTTCACATCAAACTTGTTGTGAGAATCCTTGGTATTTAAAACAAAACAAGGACAATTGAAAACATGTAAGAAATCTATAGAGGGCTTTGTACCACACAATAACTCATAGGGGATTTTCTTCAACGAAGGTGAGTGAAAATCTGATTTTGCACAAAACATGAGGTACTAACGTATTCAGCCTAGAACTTCTTTAGAGTATCATACTCTAGAAGCATGGTCCTAGCCATTTCCTGTAAAGACCTATTTTTTTCTCTCTACAACCCCATTTTGTTGAGGTGTATGAGGGGAAGAAAAGTTGTGCATATAATCAGATTCCTCACAAAATGTTTTGAAATAAATCATTTTCAAACTCTCCCCCATGGTCACTATAGATAGAGATGATTTGGAAATAAGCTCCATTTTCAAACTGTTTGCAAAAAGTAGAGAAAACATCAGAGTATCACTTTTTGAAACTAAGAAGAAAGTCCAAGTAAAGCTAGAGAAATCGTCGAAAATCATGAGGCAATACTTGCTACCACAAAGAGGTTAAGTTCTCATTGGTTCAAATAGATCAATGTGAAAGATCAAGAGATCTCTTGGAGGATTCTTTTGGATTTAAATGAGGATTTGGTTTTCTTTCCTTGTGTACAAGGTTGGCATTCCTCATCTTTCTCAAAGTCCAATTTAGGAAGTCCATTGACCAGTTCCTTTTTGCTCAAATTGTAACAACCCACACTTTTGAGTGTCTAAAAGACCTTAAAGTCATGAATCACCACTCATAAATTTCAGGATCAATGGTTTTGCAAATAATAAAAAATAATTAATAAATTCTACAAAAGGCTAAATTGGAAAGCTAGAATAAAAAATAACTTTTGCATACCTTTTGAAAATAGGATCTAAGACTTCTATCTGTAGATGAAATCTATCTATCTAATCCTCCTTTGAATTACTTATTGTATCTTCACATATTCCAGTTTACTATTTGTCCTTTTCAGATAATACTTAAAATGCTGACAAACAAAACGTCGGTCAACATCTACTATTACCATACTAAGAGCCACACTAATTTCTGTCCTCTCGTGTTTATCATGTGCCTTTTAAATCCGTTTTGGCAACCCCACGTCCTTTTTTCGGCTCATTGACTCCACTTTGGCAACCCTAAATCCATCGGCCGGCTCTCTAAGACTCCAAGAACTTATTATTAATGTTGCAGCATCTCCCCTGAAGCAGGCCTGCCCCCTGATTACAAGTCCATATAATCTATCTGCTAACTAGTCTGTTTATTATTTGAGTTTGTGTAGTCTCGAAGAACGCCTTTTGGTATCCCAATGTCGTTCCCCGAAGCAGGTACTGCTACTTGATGATATGTCGGCTTTGTCGCCTAAAGCGGGCTAGCTGCCTCATTACAAGTCTAGATGTTCATCCTTCTAACCGGTTTCCTTTTGCTTTGAGTTTTGTCTTTCTCACAGAACTGCTATCGGCTCCCCAACGTCGTGCCCTGAAGAGGGTACCGTAGGTACCACCGTTTCATGATATGCTGGGATGAGATTGTGAGTTGTGCTTACTCGTATGTCCATCGCGGTTGTGCTTCTCTATCATTGTGTGATCGTTCACCATATTTGTTGCTTGGTTATGTATATATCCATATTTTTCTTTCAATTGTTTACGATAGTACAAAACGTTCTTTTATACTTCAGTTCCATAGGCCTGGAAAGCAACCAGCGGCGGCGCTCCATACTACAATCAGCCTTTCACACCATCTGTCTCATGTTGCATCGTGAGTCCTGGTAAATGTGAGTTCAGATTTATGTCTCACTACCCACCGATTGTAAGGTGCAAATTGTATTCACTCAACAAATGGCTTAATGATTAATCCAACACAAAGTGCAGCCTACACCTTCTTTAATAAGGAACAACAAATATTCCTAGGGGGGTAAATACCGCCTGATGGATGGAAATCTGTTTATATTTTAGCTCTTAATTTTGATGATTGCTCCATTACGTATTTCATATATTCAATCTTCTTTTGCCACTTATATCCGACATATGTTGTTTGCAGGCTAGGACTCGGCCATGTAGCTATATGTGACGTCCATCCTATGTTACCCTCGTCAACCCCAATGACATGATCTTCCGTTGCTAGGACTCTGTCGAGGACCACGTCTGGCTCTCCTCCAAGGTCAGCGGCATCAAGCACGATGAGAACGTCGATCCCTAGGAACTACATAGTGACTCATTGTAGGTGTTGCCTAATAGATGAGAACGTTTTGATATTTTTGCTCGTCAGTTTAATGGTTGTTCCTTTCTGTTCTTGATGCATTCATTTTTCTTCGTGCCATTTATATCTGACACGTAGATTGTCTATAGGCTACAACTCAATATGTATAGCTATATATCTATCCCTTCTCTATAGCTATATCAATCCCCCTATATTGTCAACTGACCACCAGGATACAGCGATGCACTGGGCCTGTCTGCCTCTATATATAATGAAATTTTGTATACTTACAATACCATTTCTTTACTAGAAATATACTAAAATCCACTTCATTTGAATCTGGCTACGCTTATTCTTGAAACTTGGTTTTTACTATTTGTTCAACGAGTAATGTATTTCATTACGTTTTAAACAATATATAGTATTGTATACCATTTAGTTAATCAATTACGCGTGATAAGAAAGAGCAACAAAGTGAAGTAGGTACTAGGCCATAATATTTCTTAGAAAAGAGTGCTTAGTTACATACACGAAGAGTATATGCTTTAAGCAAAACTGGGTTATGAGGTGGAATAATATTGGCAAGTTAGAAGACGGGTTACCATGCAACATTTTCATTTCAAATCTCGATAAACATGGCGTAATTTGAAATATTTCTTAACTGATAAATAAAAGAGTAGATAAAACATTGATGTATCTATTAGCCTACTAATTGAAAAACCATTTTATATATAAGCTATAGGGAATTGAAATCTCCGGATCCCAACAGCCTTAAGAAAATCCATAATCAAGCCGATGAACTAAGGATAGTCTAAGTCATGCAGAGCTTCTGGATTAGCACCAATATTTAAATGCACGAAGTCATCATTGTCGTGGTCAACAATTCATATAACTTACTTATACATTCTACTGGTCGATCTTAACTTAATAAATCATGTAGCTAAGATGATAAAATAATTAAAGAAGATCATCCAAAGATAGATTTTTGGGTTAAAAAAAGAACGCATGTTATAATTTGATTTTACAGCATTAACAAGCATTGACTTTTGGCTTAGGAAGTTGATATTACTATTGATTTGATACACATTGATTGGAATTTTAAATAATATATATTCATTGTTACAAAGAACAACTTATAAAAAAAAGCACATAATTAACCAATATCATATAATAGAATTATATAATTTGTTTTTGAATAATATCAAGGATAGTACATACATATGTTCCAAAAACACATGTGTACACAAAAATAGGACAACACAAATTGATGATATAGGTCCTTGCAGTATATACTATTTCGTTAACATGATTTCAATATATAATTTTAATGAATATAAATAAATTTCTTATGTAGTTAAAATGTTAGCGTATACGAATAACTCCTTTTAAGCACCATAAGTGTTAGTTTTTCTTAAGTATCACACATCATGTGAATTGCAAGTTACATATAGTTTATCCACAAAGGCATAGCCAACAAGTCTTAGGTCCTTCATTTTATCAAGTTAATTTAATAACAAAGCACTAACGATAAGTTATAAGTATTTCATTAATTAAGTCATATATATTGCATGGTATCTCATTTAAAATTTTATTTGACTACCATGTCTAAATTTTGGATATTGGTTATATCCCATTAACATATCATATGATTTTAAGACCATTCGTTGGAATATTGAAGCCAAAAACTACAAACAAATACTCCCATTTGGAATAACTAAAATACCAATTAGGTATATACACGTATGGAATATATTTTTTTGACAATCATGATAATAGTTTTCAGAAATATAAGTATACCTACTTCCTTTAATTTTTTAATCAAAATTGTATATTAAAATTATGAAGATTTTGTTACAAGACGGTATTATGTATTAGTGTAATTCTAAGGGTGAATGGTTTTTCACATGTTCCTATTATTAAATATATTCGTCAAGGATAATATTTTAGCAATATAACTATACCTACTTCCTTTGATTTTTTAATCAAAATTGTATACTAAAATTATGAAGATTTTATTACAAGATTGTATTATGTATTAATGTAATTCTAAGGGTGCTTTTCACATGTTCCAATTATAAAATATATTCGTCAAGGATATATATTTTTTATTTTCACAACCGTTTATACAACTAAAAGCATTTAGTTAGAACTGTATATTCCTTTGAGCAACTGTGAGTACCATAAACTTTTTTTCAATTGCATTTTTTCTCATGAAGTTATGGTCTTATAACCGTTTGATATTCAATCATTGTAAGTTTGTAAAGCTTTAATTGGAAAGCAAGTACCTACAAATGCAAAAACTTTTTGTTGTTTGAAACTTTTAGTTTTATAAATTGAACATAATCAAAACTTATTTTGATAACGTAAGCAAATAGCAAGTGTTTTTCAAAGGTGATATATGTATGTAAACATCACTTTTATTTTCGTTTTTATCAATTTGTTTTATGTCATGAGTAATACATATGAATTCATTGGAAATATATGATTCCATTTATGGTTATTTTATATTTTTAGATTTTCATTATCAAAGAACTACATATTGTACATATATGTAATTTATGATGGTTTGTTGCAAAATAAAATCTAGCTTTCAAGGGATATTTATCAACATTCTCAGATCTTTCAAAAGTTTGGTTGTGTAATTTTAACCAGAGAAGATCCCAATTATGTTGGAAGCAATGATGTTTCCATCAAATTTTGTAGGTTGAGTACATGATCATCATCAAAGTGTTATAGAACAACATTACCAAAATGACTGGTCAAAACCAGCCAAAATATTGGTAAGGGGTCTCATTGTAGGAGTCATCATGCCACTATCTTTGGCTAAGATGATCAACTTGAAATTTGAGTTGGCGCAACTACATGAAAGGGATAGAGGCTCTGAAATTATAGCTATAAAAAAAACATCTGCCATGGTATAATAGACAAATAAAAACCACTCTACCTAGGCCCTTCTTGGATCCTTCATTATAAAGCGCCAATAAGGCATATCTATGTAAAATATAAGTACCAACCATGAATAAATGTACTCATTCATAAATGTGTATGCACTATTCTAAGACATGGTGAACATATTCCTAAATAATTGCTAAAACTTTCAAAATTCATGGTCCACTTATCTTATATGTGTCATGAGTCATTTCTAGACAACATAGTGTCATTAATCAATGATGTTCAAATAAAATATGGCATAGTTATGGATCATATGACCAACTTTGATGTGCTTCACTTTCGTACACAATGAATGTTTTATAATAAATGTTCTATTTCATCAAGGGGAAGGATCGTGTGATCCCCTACATGATATAGTCCAAATATCCCCAAAGAAATGTTATTCAAGAGTATTGGCCAGTAAAATCATAAGGTAGTCCTAAAGTAGTGCACAACCAATTATATCTAGAGTCAAATGAAGTTTTTATATCTAGAGATCGGGCAGAGTGATTTATGCTGGTTTGCAGGTCTTGATACCTTTTCTCTTAAAGGAGCATGGAACATTATCAGAATTAGAATTGATGAGATCCCCTGGGCTCATTGGTGCTGGAAACTAAAGCTACCTAAAAGGATGAAGCTCTTCGATTGGAAGCTATTTTAGCAAAAGCTGGTGACAGAAAGTTATCTTCAAACCAAAGGGTACTCGCTGGCCTCTAGATGCCCTTTGTGCAAGCTGGAAAAGGAGGATATGAAACATATTTTCTGGGATTGCCATTTTATCCATGAAGTTTGGGACAGAGCTCACTCCATTCTCAATGAGAGTCTGGATGATTTGGACAGTTTGCTTTCCATTCAGAGTAAAAATACCAGGTCTCTGGCTCTCTGTCTCCTGTACCACGTATGGGAGGCTAGAAACAAAACCCTTTTTGATGACGAAAAGGTCCTTCCTTCTATAGTTTAGAAGAAGACTAAGGAGGACTGGAAGTTATTAACATAACTCATAGGGAAAATGTATAGACAGTTTATGTTGTTTTCCCTTCTTTTTTGACAACACTTGTATATGCTGGTTTTTGAGAATGGAATAGAAGCACGCTTACCGATAAAAAAATGAAGTTTTTAGCTTATATGTTATAAAGTAAACTTCTTGCTTTTTTACTAACATGAAATTAATAAAACACACTATTTGTATAATGCAATATTCATGTTCAATATTCTAATATTTCAAAATCCTTGTTTTAGAACCACCTACAAAAGGGTTACAACTTCTTAACTATTCATAAATATTGGACATATCTATCCATGAATACGATATACTAATTAAACATAAGGTCAAGTAGTATACTAAAACACAACCATACAATCAAGATTTGATTATATTTACCCAGTTTTGTACAAATTATGTACAATCTATTCAATGCAAAACACTATTCAAACTAATTTTTATCTTTTTCAAAGATCTGGTACCCCCTACTTCTTTTAATTTGGATTCTTATTAAAGTAAACAATTTGCCTAAAAGGACAAAGGGAAATATTATTTACCTTCATAGTTGAGTAAAAAAATTCTAATGATCTTTTTGAAATATATAAATGTTACATATGGATACTATTATAGCTTAGATTAAGTATATGTGTGCATATAATCTAGATTGAACATCTTAGTAGCATGTGCATTGCACGTGCAATTACTAGTAAATAAATATGTGGGTATGTGGGGACAAACAAAACAATGCACATAATTTCTCACAACATAGTCACAACAAATAGTTGTTAACAATGCAAGATTACATTTTCAATATGACTCCTCAACTGCTTTTACCACCTCTAGGATACCCTCTCTAGGGTTAAGTCCTTGCAAGTGACTTTGAGGCTACCTTCTCCATCCTGAGCTTGGTACCTAGGGTTACCTCTCTAGGTGCCCTGTGGTCTTCCCTCCAGGGCTTGACTCACTTTGACCTTCCCTCCAGGGCTTAATCCATTATCTTACATCCAGAGGGGTATGTAGGTTTGAGCGAGTCACACTTATACTTAAATTGTTATACACATAGTCACTTTCAAGATTGCAGTAATGAAACATCCAAGTAGTTTAATTGCAGTGAAATCGATAAAGCCTCGAGAAACACCGAGAAACTAAAGCGTGTACTCATAAATAATCACATACCTGATTTGTAGATTCAACAAGCTAATAACAATTCCAAGAAAGCAAGTAATCCAAGAAATTGTTCAACAATCACAGAATTCCTGAAAAGCATACGTAACCTATTTACTACACTTTATCAAGAATCTACTTTATTGACTTGGAAATACTGTCTAGGGTTTCTAATCCAAATTAGGGTTTCATCAGGGTTTATCTACCACTTTTCTCCATTATAACCACAAAACCCTAAAAACAACATCTATAGAGACAAAACCCTAATTATTTAACTTAATCACATTAGAGCCTTTTTATCATCTACTAGGCTTGAGATTAACCTAACATCAATTTTATACAAAAGATCTCAAATTATTTCTCTTTTTTTTTGGTCGTTCAAAAATGTGTGTTACTAAAAACCCAAAAAACTTTAGGTACATGTTCAAGAGACATAGCACCCCTAGAGAAGCAAAGACTACTAGTAATGAGCAGTACATAATGTAGCCCCATTACTTCTAACACTAGGAATAGAGGAATTAGCCAGCCTAACGCCTACTAAATAGAAATAAGAACTATATGACATTAATAAGAAACTTGGGACACACCAACTAGAAAACATTAAGTAATTGAACTGTCTCTGAAGGTATGCACCATTGGAGGAGAGACAAACAACATCTCAACATCATGTATCAGCAGTGTCCTGATAGATCAGAGCTAGACCTTCAATCACCTCTGATCAAGGCATGAAAGACCACAATCCATAGATCATATCACCAAAGTAGGAAATGATCCATCCATAATGAATCACTTTGCCAGCAAAGGTAATATGTGCTAACTGTCCAAGATAATAGGGTCAATCTTTCCTTCCTCTAGATTTGAACAACTACTTCAACCCAAACCATCAACTAACAATATCCACACCTCAGAAAATGTGATAGATGGGAGGAAGGAATCACCGAAAATCTTCCAGGAAGGTCCGATCTATCTGTCATCACTGAAGCATTACCATATATCCTTCGAGATGCCATGTTGTAACAAAAGAGTACCTAAGAAATGAGAGGGAGAGGTGTCTAGGTCATATGGAGTCATCAATCCAAGAATCTCATCCGCTCTGACCCTTTGTGTCTTCTTCTTCTTCTTCCTTAGCCTAGGACTCTCACTGAGCTTGAAGTCAAGCTGCAGTTCTTGATCTAGATCGAAGGATCTTATGGACTCTTCATCAGAAGTTTTTTCACAAACTCTATTGATTTCTAATGAGAATCCATAAGATTTCAAAATCTGATTGCATTGCGGGGTGATCTTGAGATTGGAGATAGAAAGCTCCCATCCCAAGTCTAGACCTTCTACTGCCGGACAGAAGGTTTCACAATGCATATCAGGTTCCACGATTTTCTCCTTAGACTTGCTCATACCCGCCATACTTTGCTCAGAATGAGCTCTATTTAGAACTGAGTTGCTAGCCTTGTCGGCATTCCTTCAAACATCTGGGATGCGTTCAGGATTCCCTAACCTTATCTGCAAGTCACAGCCAAGTTGTTTGCGCCTAGATTCCATGGGGCATGAGCTGAAACGATGCTTGGACCTCTTGCATTTAGAATAGAGGGTGGGATTGGAGATATAATCAATGTTGAGCTTCATTGGGATCTCATCCATCTCGATTAAGACCTCAGAAGGGAACCCTGCATAGGAATCAATCTCCACACACACAAGACCATGAACATTAAAACCCATTAACACCTAGATTAGGGTTTCTAAGCCCATTAATACATATTAACATATCAAAACCCAAATTAAGCTATTTAGCACATGGATTAACTTCTTAGACATTCAATACACCTCTTTATTAACAACAAGTTAATATGCTCGTAGATTATCCATATTAATCATCTCTATTCCATAGAATCATCGAGTTAGGGTTTTTCTCATATTAAAACATTAAAGGTGGCAACTTTATCTCCTTTTCGAACTACGATCATATTCAGGCTATAAAACTATTTTTAGTGGGTTCCTTTCATTTTTATGATCAAAATTTATATATTATATGTGCCAAACCAAGCTACCAATTATCTTCTACAAATTTTGTAATATTATTACCTTTAGGACTAATCATAGCTTGACACGTCAGCTTTATCGAATATCTATTTATCGGTGGCCCAGCTAAATAAAAGAGTCAATTTACCTCTTTACCCTTATGGGTAATGTGCAGTACCAGGGTCCCTCACGTCATTTTGCTCCTATCATCTCCTTCGTCATGATTCTCACAGATGCCAGTCGTGACGCTTTGTGTCGGCGTTCTCATGCGTGTCTGCTGTGCAGCGAGACCATGGCCTCGACGCCATCTTCCCTCCACATTGTCTCCCCTTGCTATGACTCAGGTGCTTCCGTCTACTACACCGCCATAGATGCCCACCCCACACAACCTCACATCCTCATTAGGGATTCTCCGCCGGTTCCGAGGCAAGACCCTCAAGCCCTACGTAGACATAGTAGCCGACAGTGGAGCTTCTTCCGCAGCTCCAAGAAAAGGAGTTGTGAGGAGGGGAAGACCTGCAACCGGTCTGGGTAGGGTGCTCTGCTGGTGAAGCAGCTGGAAAGGGGGTGGTTCTGAACCAGTAACAAACCTTGGTCAGCCTCGCCCCAACTTCCAGCAGCGCCATGGTGCACGATGGTGACTCCCATTGATCTACCTACTGTAGGTGCACGACAACCAGAAAAGACTAAGAGTAGTTTCTCATCAAGGACAGATCTAATCTCGTACCTCATCCTACCTTGACACCAGGTAGAGCTTCCCACCCATTTGTATCATTGAACGACTACATCCAGGGGACTCCATCCATATTGATAGAGAACCCTCCATGTTGACGTTGTTGGTTAGGTCAACAACCACCCCTTCAGGTTGTGCGATCAACGTTGGTCAGGAGAGAAACCTAGCAGAAGAGATGGGAGAGGAACGAAGGGCTGAAGATAAGCATGCCCACACTGTATGCTTGAAGATGTCGAGGATCTGCCACCCTCTCCAATATGTACCCTTTATATAACATTAGGGTTTGTGTGTTGATGGATTTACATTCACATTATACATCATTGTGTATGGAAACATAATTAGAAAGTAATTGAATACATCTTCTTTAACTTTTCTTACTTCCCCTTAGAAGACTTATTCCTTTTGAGACACAAATTTAAAAGTATAAGAGACTTTTCTTCATATGCAAGTTATTACTTAAAAAGACATATTTTATATATATTTCCTTTCTCATATCCTTTTATATCCTTTATTTGAATTCATTTTACCTTGTGGATTTGAATCTCATCCATGATGATTCTATTATCCATATTACCACATATTTCCTATATTTTCATCATTATCTCAAATTTCCTTCTTAATAATGCATTATTTGATGTCTTATATTTCTTTCAATCATATTGGACTCATTAACATATTATGATCCACAAAAACACATTCACCAAGGATATATTGCAAAGGAAATCCATTCAATACATATAATTCATATAATTTCCATAATCAGACATTTATTAAAGAAATTGCATTTCAACACATTCAAGCCCAAAAATTGGGGTTGCAACATCCTTCCCTTATAAGAATTTTGCCCTCAAAATTCCACCAAACATACATTCAAAATAGGATAAGACTTTTCCTTGCCCATCATTGGCTCCCACATGGCTTCTGCCTCTCCATGGTGCTTCCAAAGAACCTTTATTATCTTACATTCTTACATCTGGGTTCTCTCTCACCTTGGTATCTCGTACCCTCATAGGTGACTCAGGATATGTCAGCCTCCCTTGAAGCTCAAATAGGTTCATGGCTCAGCACATGGTTCGGGTACATCACATAGGGCTCCAGATCAGACTCATGGAACACATTACACATCATGTTATCATAAGGGGTAAGGCTCAACATAGCAACTCCACCAATCCATATCAAATGGAGCTATGCATAGGGGACTTAGCTTCCTTAGCTATAGCTCGGAGGGGTCAATTTTGCATAACACATGTTCACCCACAGTGTACTGCATGTCAGTCTGCTTCACATCAGCTCATGACTCATGTCACCCCTGGGCTTTCTCATCCATTGCACGATCAAAGCGACTTCATCTACATACATTGTGGTCTCTCTTAGCATTCTCTAGGTTCTCTCACAGACATCATCTTAATGAAGCAGTAACCGAAACAACCTCCTTTACAAAGCTTCTTACATCTCGATATTAGCTATGGTGTCTATCATCACAAGCAAACTCTCTTAGGGTAGGAACTGCTCCCATGTATCAACCGAATGAGCACACACTCTTATCAGACCCTCTAGTCTAGACCACACTCTCCTGACCATCTATCAGTCAGGGGTGATATGCTGTGTTGAACTTCAAGATGGCATCAAGTTCTACATGTACCTACATCCACCACATGGAAATGATCTTGAGGTCATGCTCGATCGTGGTGTAGTTTGAACTATCTCTCTCTCATGCATATAGTTCAACCCGATCTGTCACTTTGACGGTGCTCTCTTTCTTAGGCAAGGGGTTAGGTCAACTTGGTAAGGCAATCTACCATAACCCATATCGCATTCTGACCTCTCTTTGTCTAGGGGAGACTCACCACAACGTCTATGATGATCCACTCCCATTTCCTCTTTGGGACTCTTCATTATCTATAGCAACTCACCGGGTTACAAATGTTCATCCTTCATCTCCTCGCATGTAGGGTGAAAAACCACATGCAACTCTACTTCCTTCTTCATCACAGGTATACAAATTACTACTTCACACTTAACTATCTTAGTAGTACTACTGTGTACTTAACATCATGAGCCTCTACTTGTCATGATTCCTCAAGGTTGATTTCTCTGAAACCCTAAAATTCTCTAGTCATGGGTTCCATCACCTCCCTTCCTAAGAGGTATATCTGTGGTTCTTACAACCATCCTTCTATCTCATCAAGCTCTAGGCTGGCTAATCAAACAATCCCTACTCGACCAATAGGTCGGGTTGTATCTTGGAGTTAGCCAAACGCATCTCACAAACTTAGGGTTCTCCCAACCACCTCTTCTAGCCACTCTACTGGCTAAACTAGACAGTTGCCTCTCGACAAAGAACATCCATTACCACCTTACATATTTATATGCTAGGAACGGTGAATACATAAACCTTCATATACTCCACGTATCATCCTCATCTCGTATATAGTTCTCACTGAGTCAAGAAAACTCAGAGCTCATCGTCTTAGTTATCAAACTCAAACTTATATAACTCATAAATTCCATACTGCTCTTAATAGGAGCGTCCTCATATGATGACTACCTTAGTTCTCTTTGTGTTGGTAAACCATCCATTCCAGGTACTTTCCAAAAGGTATGATACTTTCTCTATCCCCAAACATCATAGCAATGTTTCAACTCACATCATCTTTATCCTTAGTGTATGGCATGTGTATTGTCCTATCTCTCACCCCCCATAATGAGAGGAAATAAGCATTTGGATACAGTCCAAATACAAAGTTCATCCCATTCCAAGAGTAGAGATGGTGCATCACACATCACCAGTACACTTTCCAAACTAATTTGAAACGTATATCTCATGTCTCCACATCATAAACAACTTGATTATGGGTCTACACCCATGGGAAGACTTTTCCCATCACCTTTTGGATCTTAACATATCTCCTTCATGTACAATCCTTAGTCTTTACCTCAAGGTCTCTAGGGTGTCGACACTTTTGGGGTGATCCGACCCTTATGCATCTAAGGAGTGCCTCTCTCTTTTACCCCTTAGGTCCCATGAACTCATGAAGGTGGCCAACCTCCTAACCCATAGTCTTTACCTCCTGACCCTATGGTCTCGAGCATCCAGGGAACAAACAACTCCTACTTCCATCGATCTTATCCCTTCATGACCTTAATATCGACTTAGGATTTCATCATAGCATATCTCATTCTTGAATATTTACCCAAAACTCCATCATCTCTCTGGGCACTCATAGTCAAACTTACATCCTTTCATAGGGATCATGGCGGCCTACCTAACCTGGTCAGGCCCCATACGGTTACCTCCATGGCAACATATCTCCATGCCCCTTAGAGATGGTCACACAAGGGTCTATAGATTCGTGCTCATACCATGTGCTCTCCACTTAGCTCATCAATCTCCTATGAGATACCTCTTTAGGTACCTCAAACTTACATAAAAATTGCACTTGACAGAAGGGTCCCTCCCCAGGATGGAGAGAAAACTATCTCTTAATAGAAACAAAGGTCACAAACGTTCCTACGTCTAGGATTTACATGTACATGCTGAGCCCTATCATGTAACGTATACATGTAGCTAGAAAGAAGACATCCTACTAAGCCTCCTTGAGTTCCTTGGTATGTCATACTTGCTCCTTATTCCTCGAAGTTGGCCAACCTCATACATATATCACCAACATGTGTGAGGGGTTCGTCAAACATATACCCTAGTGAAGGGGTTTCCTTTTCCTCTAAACCTGAGGGGATTCCATGATTGAATCCATAGGAACTCAAACATCATTGTGAGGATCAGGTGCACCAGATATTACTACTTCCCCTCTTAGGTCTAGGAACCCTAGGTTCACTTCTTATACACCAACTGTCTAACTGCATGCCCAACTTTTCCACCACAAACCAAACATGTACAAGGTATAGCATGCACTTCCTACTAATCTTCCATGTGAACACCACCTTAGAGTCCTACACAAGGACAACCAACTTGGTGTGCGACCTCATAACTTGTTAGTCTACTTCTTCAGGGTCTAAAGTACTCTCCTTCCTATACATATAAGGTAAGGCAGGCACTTATCACTCTTATACATCCACTCAAGAAGCCTCTTCCCTTTTCTAGGGTTTGGTTCTTCTAATGGAATCCAAGGTACAACAAGCCTCCAGGATCATGCATGAGGCAACCACATACATCTACTTAAGGTCATCCATTCTAGGCCATATCATATCCAACCTCTTATTCCTCATCTCTCATAGTCCAGGTCTCTAACCCTCTTTATCGGGTCTTGCCCTCTTTTCTAGAGCTAACCCCACAACTGGTACTACCACTGGAGGTTCTAAGAAGGTGGATCAAGCCCTTAAGGATACATGCATATACCTACTTGGATGAAATGTATAATCCAAACATATGTTTGATCAAGATTATCTAAAACTCGGCATGTTCACCTCCTAACATGTGAGGCATAACTCTTCTGACCTAAGCCTCAACCTACTGCCAACACTACTGACATTCTCTCCTACATAGGTGCATGCTCTTCTATGCTCATATATGCCCATAAGGCTTTCTATATGGTCATCACTAACCTCTTCAATGAAGGATCTATCCCTTACCCTAACATGCATGTCCCTTCCAAGGTCGGGTCACCAAAAACACTAGGTCAACCAACCTCACATAGCTCGTGCTTCTCACGGGTATCCAAAATAAAAAAACCATGTCATCCCACATATAGGGTCGACCATGATATCTAATTCATCATGTCATCTCTCTCGAACAACCACTTAGGGTTAGGGTTAGCATCATCCTCAGAGGATGCGTTAGGTCTCTACCCCTTCCTGGAGACCTCTGCCTCTAGGGCTAACTCTTTACTCATCCTCCTAACAAGGTCTAACCTTAGGTCTCTCCTGAGGGTACGACAACACATGCTATGCAACCTAAGCATGTAACTAATTACTAGTTTACGCGTAAACTATTAAACTTATGTCCATGGCATCTTTTTTACATACTTTTCATTAACTTGGTGGAGGATTCCTGAAACTTATCATACATAACCTGACCTCAAAAGGATGGGAAAGAGAGAGAAAAACCCTAAATCCTAGAATCCTTAATTGAATTAGGGTTGAGAAGGGACGAAATAGATGAGAATGTCCTAAAGGTATCTTATTTTGAGTCAAGACCTCAGACTTTGGCCAGGCAGTCACACCGCATCCGAGAGTCCTCATGACTGACTAGCGTATCGGAGGAAAATATTGCCAGCCCCCGGACTGTGATCCTTTTCTAGACACCTCCGTCCTTGGAAGATCCTCTAATAACTCCCTTGGGTTCTAAAGAGTTTGTAAATTTTAAAATTTATTAGAGATTAAATGGAAAACCATCGCTCTAATACTAATTGTAACGACCTGCACTTTTGAGTGTCTAAAAGACATTAAAGTCACGAATCGTCACTCATAAATTTCAGGATCAATGGTTTTGTAAATAATAAAAAACAATTAATAAATTATACAAAAGACTAAATTGGAAAGCTAGAATAAAAATTAACTTTTGCATACCTTTTCAAAATAGGATCTAAGACTTCTATCCACAGACAAAATCTATCTATCTAATCCTCCTTTGAATTACTTATTGTATCTTCATAGATTCCAGTTTACTGTTTGTCCTTTTTAGATAATACCTAAAATGCCGACAAAAAAAACGTTGGTCTGCATAAATAAATATGTTGGTATGTGGGGACAAAAAAAAACAATGCACATAATTTCCCACAACATAGTCACAACAAATAGTTGTTAAGAATGCAATATTATGTTTTCAGTATGACTCCTCAACTGCTTTTACCACCTCTGGGATACCCTCTCTAGGGTTAAGTCCTTGCAAGTGACTTTAAGGCTACCTTCTCCATCCTGAGCTTGGTACCAAGGGTCACCTCTCTTGGTGCCCTGTGGTCTTCCCTCCAGGGCTTGACTCACTTTGACCTTCCCTCCCAAGCTTGGTCCATTATCTTACATCTAGAGGGGTATGTAGGTTTGACCGATTCACACTTATACTTAAATTGTTATACACATTCTCACTTTAAAGATCGTAGTAATGAAAATCCAAGCAGTTTAATTGTAGTGCAATCGATAAAGCCCCAAGAAATGTCAGGAAACCAAAGCGTGTACTCATAAATAATCACATACCTGATTTGCAGATTCAACAAGCTAATAACAATTCCAAGAAAGCAAGTAATCCAAGAAGCAGTTCAACAATCACAGAATTCATAAAAAGCATATGTAACCTATTTACTACACTTTATCAAGAATCTACTTTATTGAGTTGGAAATACTTTCTAGGGTTTCTAATCCAAATTAGGGTTTCATCAGGGTTTATCTACCACTTTTCTCCATTATAACCACAAAACCCTAAAAACAACATCTCCAGAGGCAAAACCCTAATTATTTAACTTAATTACATTAGAGCCTTTTATCATCTACTAGGCTTGAGATTAACCTAACATTAGTTTTATACAAAAGATCTCAAATTATTTCTCATTAAAACCCATTAACACCTAGATTAGGGTTTCTAAGCCCATTAATACATATTAACATATCAAAACCCCAAATTAAGCTATTTAGCCCAGGGATTATCTTCTTAGACATTCAATACACCTCTTTATTAATAAGTTAATATGCTCGTAGATTATCCATATTAATCATCTCTATTCCATATAATCATCGAGTTAGGGTTTTTCTCATATTAAAACATTAAAGTTAGCAACTTTATCTCCTTTTCGAACTATGATCAGATTCAGTCTATAAAACTATTTTTAATGGGTTCCTTGCATTATTCTGATCAAAATTTATATATTATACGTGCCAAACAAATCTACCAATTATCTTCTACGAATTTTGCAATATTATTACCTTTAGGACTAAGCATAGCTTGATACGTCATCTTTATCGAATATCCATTTATCGGCGGACCAGCTAAATAAAAGAGTCAATTTACCTCTTTACCCTTATGGGTAATGTGCAGCCCCAGGGGCCCTCACATCATTTTGCTCCTATCATCTTCTTCCTCATGATTCTCATATATGCCAGCCGCGAAACTTTGCGTCGGTGTTCTCCTACATGCCTTCTACGCAGTGAGACCATGGCCTCAGTACCATCTTCCCTCCATGTTGTCTCCCCTCGCTTTGACTCGGGTGCTTCCATCTGCTGCACCACCATAGATGCCCGCCCCACACAACCTCGCATCCTCATAAGGGATTCTCCGTCGGTTCTGTGGCAGGACCCTCAAGCCCTGTGCGCACATAGTAGCTGGTAGTGGAGCTTCTTTTGCATCTCCAAGAAAAGGAGTTGTGAGGAGGGGAAGACCTACAACCAGTCTGGGTAGGGTGCTCTGCCAGTGCAGTATCGGGAAAGGGGTGGTTCCGAACCAATAAGGAACCTTGGTCGGCCTCACCCCAACTTCCACCAGCACCATGGTGCATGGTGGTGGCTCCCATCGCTCTACCTACTATAGGTTCACGACAACCAAAAAAGACTAAGAGCAGTTTCTCATCAAGGACAGATCTAATCTCATACCTCATCCTACGTCGAAACCAGGCGGAGCTTCCCACCCATCTGTATCGCTGAATGGCTACACCCTGGGGACTCCATCCATGGTGATAGAGAACCCTCCATGCTGATGTCGTTGGTCAGGCCAACGACCACCCCTTCAGGTTGTGTGATCAAAGTTGGTCAGGAGAGAAATCAAGTGGAAGAGATGGGAGAGGAATGAAGGGCTGAAGATAAACATGCCCACACTGTACACATGGAGAAGTCAAGGACCTGTCACCCTCTCCAATATGTACCCTTTATATAACATTAGGGTTTGTGTGTTGATGGATTTACATTCACGTTATACATCATTGTGTAAGGCAACATAATTAGAAAGTAATTGAATACATCTTCTTTAAGTTTTCTTACTTCCCCTTACAAGACTTATTCCTTTTGAGACTCAAATTTAAAAGTATAAGAGACTTTTCTTCATATGCAAGTTATTACTTAAAAAGACATATTTTATATATATTTCCTTTCTCTTATCCTTTTATATCCTTTATTTGAATTCCTTTTACCTTGTATATTTGAATCTCATCCATGATGATTCTATTATCCATATTTCCACATATTTCCTATATTTTCATAATTATCTCAAATTTCCTTCTTAATAATACATTATTTGATTTCTTCTTTTTCTTTTAATCATATTGGACTCATTCACATATTATGATCCACGAAAACACATTCACCAAGGAGATATTGCAAAGGAAATCCATTCAATACATATAATTCATACAATTTCCATAATCATACATTTATTCTAGAAATTGCATTTCAACACATTCAAGCCCAAAAATTGGGGTTGTAACACAACTTTTTCAGTTGATGAATATTTACTTGACTAAGCCTACAATGCTAAAATGATATATCGCTTATATTAACAACAAGTCATTTACAAGAATAGGAATAAGAGAATCAAGAACAATAACATAAAGATTTCCATTTCTAGTTCCTTTATATATGACATTGTAGGAGAGGGAATCTATAAGCAAGCATTCAAGAGAAGTAAATAACACAAGATATCCATTGTCACATAATTGACTAACACTGATAAGATTGTGATGTAGGCATCTACAAGAAGTACATTCTTGAAGCATAGTGAATCACCCACATCACCCTCACATATAACTTTACCTTTTTTGTTATCACTAAAAGTCATTTGATCCTCCTTTCTTATTTTTGAAATTGTTGAAGTGGTTTATCTCACCTATCATGTGCTTGAAGAACCAACAATACTTTTTCCTTTAACGTATAAGAAAGGAAAATGTCAGTGTCCAATTCAGACCTTGGGATCCAGAGTTATCTTGGGGACCCATTTAATCTTTGGGTTGGTCCCCTTCTCTTTGCATGGACAATAAGTATAATAATGATCACCACTCTTGCAGTGTGTAGAAACCATAGGGTTCTTAGATCTGAATGAAACTCCATGGAAAATAGGAGGTTTCTTTCTCTTTTTCTTAGCCTTGCCCTTTCTTTTGGGAGATCCCTCATACCCCAAACCACTTTTGCCATTTTGTTTGGTAGAGTGATCTAACACTTCATTGAGGTACTTTTTCCCTTTGAGGAACTTTTGTAAGGAGGCTTTAAGCTTGTGGTTATCATCACTAAGAGTAATAACGGTACAATAAAAACTAGATAGATCATCTTGAACATGAAGCAAGTCATCCTCTAGACAAAGGGCTTTAGTCAAGTAAGAATCTTTCTCAAGAGTTATACTAGCTACTTCATTATTAGGCAATAAACATTTAGAAAAAAGATCATTGACTTTAGAAAGCAATCTAACATTTTAGATCTAAGAAAAGTAACCTCATCAAGATAGATTCTATTTTCATCCTTAATATCATCACAAGCATGTCTAAGATCATTGAACTTAGCAACAAGTATATAATTTTCAGTTATAATCAAAACAAACTCATTAAGACCAGTTTGGTTTTCATCTTTAAGACTATTGATGTTCTTAAGATAAATACCATTCTCTACCTCAACTCCATTTTATTACAACTCAATTCTAGAAATACCTTGCAAGGAATCTATACCATCAAGTTGGACTTTCTCATTTTACTTAAGGAAATTAATTTTAGCATACAAGTCATCAATAATTTTCCCTAGCATTTTCTTCTTAGATTTGCATTTGCTTGTATTTGATCAATCTAGGGTTTGATTAAATTGATCCGTTTCATGTAACTAATACATGAAATTAATCTCGAATAGACATATTATATACATATGAATGGAATGGTTAAGTCATCATCAAAATATGGACAATGTATAACTGTTAGGTCAACAATTGTGTCAATTTTGTGGTTGATAACTCTAAGTGTTTCATGATACTGTGGGTCAGAAGAGTGGTGTGAGGATGGTGTAGAAGCATGCTTAGACTATGGTGGAGCATGGGAGGTGGATAGTTTTGTAGAGTGTTGGTGGCAGGCTATCTAGGATACTGATGCAGCCCTATTTTAGGGCTCCATCCTGTGCCTTTTTGTACATTTATCACATCTAAACAAAGTAGATTGCAAGTTAATACCCCCAATGTGTGTTTTACTATCAAATGCACTTATGGATGTTCTTTGCATTATATTCAGGTACTTGGACCATACTTTGGATGGAAGAGAGAGAAGGAAAGAGTCTGAGGGTCCCTCTACTCATGGAGGGGTCCAAAGAAGATCCCAAGAGCCCCCTCAACCTACCCCAATGGGCAAGTTTTGACTCCAAGCAAAGAAGTACATTAATATTAATGTTTGAAGCCGTTTGATTACTTGAAGACCCAGAACGGCCGTGGTACCATGGAACGGCCGTGCTGTCAATTAAGCAAAGATTACAAGTTGAATGTTAAAACTTAGAAGTTCAGCAAATCAGCCACCACAGTCGTGCTACCCAGCATGTTCATGCCATGAAGACCCCACCACGATCGTTCTAGATGAAGATGGAACAGGCGTGCTGCTCAGAACAGCCTCATCACAACCCCTCCACCACGCCTGTGCTACCCAACATGACCATTCTACCTAGTCCCCAACACGGCCGTGCTGCCCAGCACGGTCGTGCTACTAGCCTTCATTTTCACCCATCAACTTGTTGATTTAACACTTAACCAACACGACCGTTCTCCTCCACCACGGCCATGCTCACTTCTACCCACCACGGCCGTGCTGCCCAGTACGCCCGTGCTACCACCTCGAAACCTAACTTTTTCACATTGATTTTCCAATCTTACCCCTACTTACCCTAGTGCCTCCACCACCACCTATATATACATGGGTGGCATCCATAGCACCATGGGAGCCTCGAACTAGATATTCTTAGCCTCCACTCTCCACCCTTGAGCTCTTTGTGCAATCCCCTTGCATTTTGGGTTCGTCATCCATCATTTCCACCCTCATTCTACCATGGAAACCTAGTTCCCTAGGTTTTCATCCATAATCCCCTACCATTTCATGCACCCCTGCACCCTTGGAGGAGGGAGGACGTCTATAGCAAGCTTGGAGGTGAAGAAGGAGGCTTCCACATCAAGCTTCATGGAGTCCCTACTTCTTCTACCCCTTTCTTTTCTTGTTTTCTTGATCATGTCTAGCTAAGCCCCTTGTGGTGGGCTGTTTGGGATTTAAATGTGACTTTGATACCATGTTGGGGGATAATTTCTTGTCATGAACTTAATTCATATCTATGATGAATACTTCTTGCTTATATCCCTTTTCGTATCTTATTGCATGTGGTTTGTGCTTCTTGTATGAATTGATTGTTTTGAGGTTTTTGATGACACTTAGTTTCTAGGAGGAATTGGGGTGTATGTGGCAATCTTAGGAATGGCTCTGAGGTCCAATTAGTGGATCCCTAGCTAGCCCCCTTTGTTCCTACATACACATCCCTCCTCCTACAAATGAGTGTGAGATCTAAGTAGCTAGTGTAAGTGAGATTGATGTAATTGTCTAGGGCCTTCTAAAGGCTAGAGTGGCTAGTGGCATGAGGTTAAATACCCTCATCTCTACTCCCATCTCTACCCTCAACCCTCAATTACTCACTATCACTTACCCTAGAAACCTAGATTTGGTTAATCTCATTAGAATTACACCTAACCCTAGTCTTCTACTAGTAGTATAGGGTATGTTCTAATGGCATTGACCTTATTGTTTGGTTTGGTAATCTAGATACGATATGAGAACCATGCATGTTTAATGATCTCCCCCCCCAACTAATATCAAAGTTACATTCCCCAAATAGCCCACCCACCTTAATCACCTTGCTTAAAACCCTAATTGCTTAGTTTGCTTATTAATGCTAGTTTAGTCCAATTGCTTTAATCTAACTTAGTCAATTGCGCAGTTTTGCTTTCTAGTGCTAATTTAGGTCTTTACTCTTGATTAGTGGTTAACTTAGGCTCTTAATTGCTCATTACTTATTTAGTTTAGAATAGCTTGCTCTTGCCTTATCCTAGCTAGTTTGTTAGCCTAGATTTCTAGCTTAGCTCATTGGTAGTTTAGTTTCTATTTCATTTCTCACACTTGCTCATTAGCGTAACCAAACAACCAAACCTTTCAAAAACCCTAAAACCCTAAGCTCTACAAAAGGAACGAAGCCCACTCTGTCTAACTCTAGTGCCCCCTCTATCTCTGCGGATCGACCATATACCCGTTGCCTTCTTATACTATGACACAACCCCGTTCGCTTACGGGTGTAGTGTTTGAGTAGACGTAGGTAGATAGTTAGGTCTTACAAATTTAGAAAGCATAAGAACCCATATCTCGTGTGCTTCGACCTCGTGGGGTGTAAAAGCACCACTAGCGGGGCCGCACCAAGCTTTTTGGCACCGTTGTCGGGGATAGAGGTGCTCAGCCTAGTTAGATAGTGTAGCTTATCCCTTCCTTTTGCCCTCACCATTGCTATTATTTATTCTTTGTGTTCCTTTTGCATCTTGGTTTGCTAACTTGGTTTCTTGTTGTTTGTTTGTGCCTTGCGCAGGCGACAGTTGTGCATGCGTGGCACGCATTCTACTTGCACCGACTTGGTGGTGTACGACCCCTAGATTGGTAGAAGGAGGTGCCAAGCTCACCGCAATCAGCACTGAGTAGTCGAGATGGTTGAAAACAACCCGCAACTGGATGCTCAACCTCCACCGCCACATCGCCCGCTCCACAAGTACTTTACGTTGGGGAACTACAACTCCCCCATCGCCACCTTGGTTGACCAGATGCCCGGTCAACAATTCTCCATTCTGCCTACACTTTTGGGACTCCTCCCTACCTACTTCGGGATGGAGAATGAAAACCCCTACCACCACATTGATGCGTTCCTTGAGACGTGTTCAACCTTCTGCACTCCCGCCACCATTGATGATTCCATTAGAAGGACACTCTTTCCTTTCTCCCTCAAAGAGAAGGCTAAAGAGTGGTAAGTGTCCAAGCCGGAGTTGGTCTTGTGGAACGACGTCAAAAATGAGTTCCTCAAGAAGTTCTTCCCCATCGCTAAGCTATCTTACATGAGGAGGTGCATCACGTCGTTTGCTCAGAAGGAAAACGAGCCCTTCCACGAGGCGTAGGAGAGATTCCAGAAGTTGCTCTGTGACTTCCCTCACCATGAGGTACCTTTGTGGCAGCTCGTTCAAGCATTCTACATTGGGATTGAAGAGAAAACCCAGAACAATGTGGACTCTTCATGCTGGGGAACTTTCATGGCAAAGTCGCCCGAAGAATCATGGCCATTGTTTGAACACCTTGCTGAAAATTCTTTCCACCGCGCTTCTACTAAAGGGGGGCATGTCGGCCGGAGCTACACTCCTCCACCTTCCTTCGCAACTCTGGCTCGCAATGCTACTGACCCGGAAATGATGAAGATGATGGCCGACATAATGAAGATGATGCAAAATCAAGCTGGTGGCTCTTCTAGCCAACCCACAATGGAAGTTGACAATGTAGATGAGGAAGTAAATGCTCTACACTCTTTTGGTGGCTGCAACAACCAATGCCCTATGTCCAACTCCTACACTCCTGAGTGGAGAAACCATCTGAACTTCTCTTGGAAATAGCAGAATGAGGATGGACCAGGACAAGGGCCACAAAAGCCACGTTATAGTTCAAAGTTTGAATATGAAGTGCTGGGAAGGCTAAGAAGCCTAGATGAAGTGAAAAAGGATGTGAACTCGCATGGGCAGTCCATTCACCGCCTTGAGTAAAGGTTGGATCAGATTTCCCTCTCCCTTGCAAGGAGGGAGGAAGGAAGACTACCTTCTCAACTGATGCCCAATCTGAACAATGATGGTGCCTTCCATGGGAGCACTTCAAGTGCATATGCTCCACCACAATACCAAGCACCACTGAACCTCTATGCTCCACCACCTCCTCAAGCACCTCTTAACTATCAATATGCTCCACCTCCACCTCATACATACCAACAACCACCTCTGCAATATCACCCCCATCCACAACAACAACAACCACGACCACAACCGCAACCACAATTCATTCTCCAAAATCCGAACTCCCCTCACTAAAGGCCTCCACCACCACAACAGCCACAACCACATCCACAAACTTCTTCTTCTACTACCCATGAGCATGTGAAGGCAGTGACTATGTTGAGGAGTGGTCGGACTTTGGAGTGTCCCCATGGTACTGTTGCTGGTGACAGAAGTGATATTGAGGTTGAGCATGTTGATATTGATAAACAAGCTGAGGATACTGTGACAAGAGGCAGTGCTGATACTGTAACAAGAGGCAGTGTTGATACTGTGATATTGAGTGTTGATACTGTGATACCGAGTGTTGATATTGTGATTCATGTGATTCCAATTGATGATACTATTGATATGGACCATATGGGGTCCCAACTCCCTCTGTTTCCCGAGGCTCTTAAGGAGCCATCTGCTGAGAAAAGAAGAAAGAAGCACACTGAGTACATTCTTGAAACCTTCAAGCAAGTAAAAATCAAAATCCCATTGCTTGATGCAATCAAGAAAATACCCTCATATGCTAAGTTCTTGAAGGATCTTTGTACTTTCAAAAGAAGAACTACGGGAAGAACCCCGAAGAAAGTGAAATAGACCGAGAAAGTGAGCTTGATTCTGCAGCACACCATTCTAAGAAAAAGGAAGGATCCCGGTGCTCCTATCATATCATGCTACATTGGGGTACACCGCATAGACCAAGCTCTCTTAGACTTGAACTCGAGCGTGAACCTCATGTCGTATGACGTTTTTTCATAATTACAGATGGGACAGTTGGGTCCGGCCCATTGCACTTTGCATTTAGCTGACAGGTCGGTAAAGACGCCTAGAGGGTGTGTTGATGACGTGCTTGTGAGACTAGATGATGAGACATCTGCTTTCTTTCCTACTGATTTCATTGTCTTGGATATGGAGGAAGACATGAGGAAGGTTCCTATCATCTTAGGGAGACCCTTCCTAGCCACAGCTGATGCAGTTATCCATGTTAGAACTAGTACAATGTATGTGACGTTCATGCACATGAAGATCCGGTTAAACATCTTGAAATTGTCAGCCACAACCGAAGTGATAGGGGTGACAGAAGAAGATTGCTATCTCATTGAGTGTCTAGATGAGATTGTGGAGGAATGTTTACCCTCGTGGATCCAAACTGCCACTCAAGGTAGAGGATTGGAACCGATAGTTGAGTTTCCTAATGATGATGAGGAAGATGATGAAGAGAATGAGCTAGCCTTAGTGGCTGCGAGCGAGGATCTCCCTTCCATCTCTGACAAATTGAAGAACTCTCTTGAAGAACCCCCGACTCTTGAGCTGAAATGACTTCCTGAAGGTTTGAAATATGCTTTTATAAGGGAGAATGACACCCTCCTGGTGATCATTTTGTCTATACTCTCTCTGGAACAAAAGGAGGCTTTAATGAAAGTTTTGAAGAAGAACATTCAAGCTATTGGATGGTCCATTGCCGACTTAAGGGGTATTGACCCCTCCATCTGCGTGCATAGAATCTATCTTGAGGAGGATGCAAGGCCAACCCACCAAATGCAAAGGTGGTTGAATCCAAAGTTGAAAGAAGTAGTGACTCAAGAAGTAGTAAAACTGCTTGATGCTAGGATCATCTATCCCATTTCTGATAGTACTTGGATGAACCCCATCCAAGTCGTACCCAAGAAGGGTGGAATCACAATTGCTGAAAATGTCAATGGGGAACTAATGCCAGTCAGAGAGCAATCCAAATGGAGGATGTGTGTGGACTATTGAAAACTCAATGAGAAGACAAAGAAGGACCACTACCCCCTCTCATTCCTTGATCAAATTCTAGAGAGGCTAGCTGGGTAGAGTTTCTATTGTTTCCTTGATGGATATTTTGGGTATTTCCAAATTGTCGTGCACCCTGTCGATCAAGAGAAGATGACATTCACTTGCCCGAGTGGCACCTTTGCTTACCAGAGAATACTGTTTGGGTTGTGTAATGCTCCGTCTACTTTTTAGAGGTGTGTGACCTCCATCTTTGTAGATATGCTTGATTCATCCTTGGAAGTGTTCATGGATTGATTTCTTAGTTTTTGGCAAGACTTTTGATGAATGCTTGTTACATTTGGCCGTTGTTCTCGAAAGATGCATGCAAGTCTGACTAGTTCTATCTTGGGAGAAAAAGCCACTTCATGATGCCCGAAGGCATTGTTCTAGGCCACCAGGTTTCTAAAGACGGAATTGAAGTTGACAAGGCCAAAGTGGGCCTCATTTCTACCCTCTCCATTCCTTCCACCGTAAGACATGTCTGATCTTTCTTGGGACATGCTGGTTTCTATCGCCGCTGTATTAAAGATTTCAGCAAGATCTCAAGGCCCTTGTGTCATCTGCTTGAAAAAGATGTCAAGTTTCACTTTGATGACAAGTGCATTGAAACTTTTAATCACTTGAAAGAAAAGCTCAATTCTGCTCCAATCATGCAGCCCCCCCCCCAATTTCTCTTTTCCATTTGAGATCATGACTGATGCATCCGATATGGCAGTGGGGGCTGTACTGGGCCAAAGGATTGGCCTGATTCCTCACACTATTTACTATGTGAGTAAAACTCTTGATGAAGCACAAAGAAATTACACCACTACCGAGAAAGCGTTACTCACCATCATCTTTGCTCTAGACAAATTTCGCTCCTATCTTCTGCAAAATAGAGTTGTGATTTACACAGATCATGCTGCATTAAAGTATCTCATGTCTAAGAAGGATTCAAAGTCGAGGTTGATAAGATGGATTTTGTTGCTGCAAGAGTTTGATATAGAGATAGTGGACAAGAACGGAGTAGAAAATGGCACAGTCGATCATCTCTCTCGGATTGATCACCCTTTTAACAAGACAAGGTTAATCAAAGAAACCATGCCGCATGAACAACTCTTCCTCCTCTCATCTTCTCAAGGGCCATGGTATCAACACATATCCAATTTTTTGGCTAGTGGGAGGATACCAAGCACGTAGACAAGGGAGGAGAGCAAAAGACTATTTGCCATGGTGAAGAATTATGCTTGGGATGATCCTCACCTTTTCAAATATTGCCCCGACCAGATTGTAAGAAGATGTGTGCCTGAAGTGGAACAAAAAGACGTCCTCTCCATGTGCCATTCCGGGATATGTGGAGGACACTTTGGAGGAAAACACACAACTGAAAATTTTCTTCAATGCGGTTTTTATTGGCCCTCGTTGTTTAAAGATTCACACGAATTTTGCAAAAGCTGCTTGAAGTGCCAAAAAGTGGGCACTATCTCAAAGAGAGACATGATGCCTCTATCACCCATTCTAGTGGTGGAGGTGTTTGATGTATGGGGGATTGACTTCATGGGTCCTTTCCCACCCTCTTTTGGATATGTTTACATTTTGGTCGATGTGGATTACATGTCAAAGTGGATAGAAGCCATTACCACCCGAACAAATGACCACAAGGTGGTTTGTGACTTTGTAAAATCAAACATCTTCAGTCCGTTTGGCATTCCAAGAGTAATGATAAGTGATGGGGAAAGTCACTTCATCCACCGCACCTTTGAGGGATTGCTTAAAAATCATGGAGTAAACCATAGAGTAGCCACTCCATATCATCCGCAAACCAGTGTCCAGGTTGAGTTGGCCAATCGAGAAATAAAGCTCATTTTATAGAATATAGTAAGACCGGACCGCAAGGATTGGTCTTTCCATCTAAATGAGGCTTTATGGGCATATCAGACGGCATTCAAAGCCCCGATTGGCACCACACCATTCAAGCTAGTCTACGGGAAAAGCTTCCACCAACCGGTAGAGATGCAACATAAGGCGTTGTGGGCCTTGAAGAATATGAACTTTGATGGTGAAAACGCCGCAATGAAGAGAAAATTCCAACTCAATGAGCTAGAGGAAATGTGCCATGAGGCGTATGAGTTGTCAAAGAGTTACAAGGAGAGAACCAAGTTCCTCCATGACAAGATGATTAGGAAGAAGGACTTTTAGCCTGAAAAATGGGTATGGCTATACAACTCGAGAATGAAGTTCTTTCCCAAAAAACTCCGGTCTAGATGGGAAGGACCCTATCTTGTCAAGAAAGTATACCCATCAGGGGTTGTTGTCATTTGTGAGAAGGTAGGTGCGAAGGAATTTGTCGTCAATGGGCAAAGGTTGAAATCTGTTCTTGAAGTCGACCCGGACAAGGGAAATCAAAGTTTTGATATCGTCATGCTTGTGGAGGAACAATTGGATGAAGAAGAGTTTTTAGATGAAGATGAGAAAGGAATCTACTACAAGGATAGATTGAAGGTTCCAAAGAAGTGATATGAGTTCTACAATCAATAAGCCCAGTTGAAGGCGTAAAATTTAGCGCTAGTGGGAGGCAACCCACATGGTTTGAGATTCTCGAACCTTCTCCTTTTTATACTCTCTTTTGTTTTACACAAAAACACACACGCACATTTGTGCTTGATAGTTTTGTTTTTAGTTTTGATGGAATGACAGGTTGAACATGTTCAAGCTGAAGATTGAGGCACAGTCAATCGAGGTGGTGGATATTCTGCCAAGAAAAATCATTCATGACGATTAAATGATGAGTTTCAAAAAGTTTTGATGAAATTTGGAGTTTTTGAATTGACAGAGGACAGCACGGTCATGCTGCTCAGAACGGTCGTGCTGTCACGGAACGGTCATTCTGGTTAAAATGAAAATAATAGGTTGATTGAAGATTTTTAGCCGCTAGCAGCACGGCCGTGCTGACCAGAAAGACTGTGTTGGCCTGAAAAAAAAACCTAATATCTAGCCTGATTCAACCCGACCCAGCACGACCCCTAGTTCATTTTTGCAAACCAAAATAGTTGTGTCGCGACTCCAGGTAGCTAGGGCAAGTTCCCTACACCCCCAAATCACTCCCTCTTGCTCCCAAACTCCGGATTTGAGTTTCCTTTGGTCCCTAATCTCTTTCCCTAACCTCTAGCTTTGATTTCCACCGTTCATCACGACCGATTTCTCCAGCTATAAGAAATTCCCACCCCATCAACCCGGAGCTGCGTTCTTCCAGTACTAGCTTCGTTTTTCGTCAAAGAACTTTGCAATCATGAAGGGCATGGGCAAAGCCATTGATAACACCAAATTTTGTGATGTTTTTTACTGTTATTTCATTATCAAAACTTCCCTTTTTAACTGATTTCCTCTCTTTTTATATGTACTTTTATAATAACAGGCCACGCTACGCTCTTAACCCAATATTTCCATTTTTTGCAGAGTTTTTCCTCCATTTTCGACTCATTTATCATAAAAAAGGCCCGTCCCGGCCCATAAACGTGTTCTACCCGCATCGGCCTTTTTCCCAGGAAGTCGACCGATACGCTCACCGCCCGATAGGGTAGCGCGATACACTGACGCGCGACACAAGGGTGTCGCGCAAGAGGAAGTGGATGAGCAATACGCCTTTTTACCCGACAGGGAGCCAGACTCGCCACGACTGTAACGTGTCGCGATACAGGCCACCCACCGGTAGGCGCCACTCGTCGTGATGTCCGACAGACCGACATCTTTGTGTCGGGCGATACGCGCATCGGGTGCCCTGAAGGCCGCAATAATGGAGTTGATGAAGAATACGTGGTGATCGGAGCACCATAACTTCCTCCAACCGCTGCCTATAAATGGCAGCTACAGGACTCCGATGGGATGGGTCGGAACCCTACACAATCCAACTCAGGAAAGCTTCAGGAGCTAGCATATCGTGCCTCAGAGGTTGTGTCGGGTGATTCTAGGTGAGCACTTTCCCGTCCCGAGAGGGAGGGAATGGTTCACTTAGGGCCGTCCCAGGCACCACTGCTGGCCGATATCGGCCAACAAGGATACCTCATACAAGTGACGGATACTTAAAGCGACACTCTAAGCCTGACATGGTACCGAACCCCGATACGTATTGCCTGTCACAGCGTGTCACCCGAGAGGGTGACTCCCGACATGATCGTATCGGGCAAGGGCGCCCCGCGCGATACGTCTACCTATCATGAGTGTGTCGCCTGAGAGGGTGTGCCGCCCGACACGGGCGTATCGGGCGGGGCTCCTGTCCGGTATCTGGCTGGAGAGTCGGTTGCTGTCCATCGACCTTCTAAATCAAGAAGGCGACATTTATCTTTATCATTTTAGTATTTTACTTCCTTTATCTTATGCAATGTAATATGACCCATATATGTTTATGGAAATAGAAGAGTTTTAATCATCTGCTGCTTTATGTTTGGTACCTTTTTTGGATGATTTCCATGTTTAACATCTGAACTCTAGCTTGTACGCTTGGATCACGTTTCGATTAGCTACCGAATCATGTTTTCCCATTGCAATAGCCTTGAGAGAGGTGTTGTGGCTCTAGTGTTTGGTCCGATCTTGGAGTACGAGAGTGCCCGGAATCGGAGTTGCTTTAGTAACCTTTCCACTCTAATTTAAGCCCAACAATCTCGAGAGGGGTGTTGACGCTTGGTTATAGGTACCCGCTTCGAGAGGAGGGGTACAGGATGTTTCTGATGCCACTTGTTTTACTGAAGTTTTCTCCTTCGTTCCTTACTATAGCATTAGTGTTATCTCTCTGTTTCCGTTGCACAAAATCCCTAAAAACAGATAAATGCTTAAAACCTTAATTTTTCCTCGTAGCTCCAGTTGGAGATAGATTTCTTTTGTTTTATCGGTCTTATCCTGCTGTTCCCTTTGGGAATTTTACCATCTCTTTACCCTTGCCAGAGTGTAACGTGTCGATTCTATGTTCTCAACACTACCACCCTTGTCCCTGTGTTCGACCACGTATATCTACTTCGACCCCGTAAACAAAGCTGCGGGGGCCTAGAAGGTTTCGGGTTATAAATGTAAAAATCTGACTACTTCAAATCCGCCTCCACTTTTTGGACGTGCGATTTAGGCCGGTCAGCCATCAAGAAACGAGTAGAGAAGATTACAAGCATCCTCACCGGTGGCAAAAGAAGATCCAAATGAGTGGCTGGTTCACAGCAGTCTGGCAGCGCTTCCTCGTCGTCCAACTCGATTTCACATTCCTTTGGTCGATCGGCGTCGATGAGCGCCTCTCAACTCCACTCTCCCTCCAGTGAGCACTTCTCAGATCTAAGCTACATCAACCCTGGGGAAGAGGAGGAGGAAGAAGAAGAAGAGTTGGAGAATATTGTGGATTCTATTGAAGTCACTACACTGGCTCGTGAGCGAAGAACTAAGAAAACTAATGAAGCTTCATCCTCACGCCTACTGCCATGACCAACTCGAGAAAGGCATTCGACATCATCAACCCAGCCTAGTGGGAGCAATGAAAGAGTGCCCTTAAACTTGGACACAAGTTCGGGGTCACATACCTATCAAGAAGAAGAAGTGGACGATACTGAGAGCGAGGAATTGGAGGATGAACCAGTGGATATCCTATCAAGACTAGAGGAGGACAGACTCACATGGGCGGGAAAGCAACCACAAGGAACCACTTATGGCAGAGGGATCACAAGAAATGAAGCAATGAGACCCCTTCACCTTGAATGCATGATTAGAAGGGTGATTGCCACTATATATGCATGTGTGCCCACAATGGAAGCCATAGCTGTCAACTTCAGTTTTGGTTTTCACTTAAAATGTTGTGGATTGTACAATATTTTAACTAAGGTCAAAGAAACATACTTGGAGATTGCTCATGAGTTCTTCGCAACCTTAGAGAAGGTTCAATATCAAGGAGAGGATGCTATCAAGTTCAAGTTAAACTACTCAACACATATCCTCAAAGCCTCTCATATCAATGCAATCTTTGCCCCCAACCCAAAAATGGCAAAGAAATTTGACGGGGGAATATTTGACAAGAATGGTAAGGCAGATTACGCCAGGATGTGAAAGACGATAACAGGCGAATCTACTTTCTCTTTAGGAAAATCTAAAATGAGCAAGATCCACAACCCTTTCTTGAGATATTTGCAAAAGGTGCTGGCAAATACCTTGTTTGGTCACTATGATAATCAAGGATCAAGCACCCAGAAAGACCTATTTCTTATGGCTATAGTTGTCAGTGAGGGGTTTGTGAACGTTGGTGCCATGGTAATTGATCACTTGAAGACAATCACATCCAAAGGTAAAAATGCATTCATCATGGGAGGGATTGTCACCACTCTGGCAAGGGCAGTGGGATGCAATCTAGAAGGGCTTGCCAAGGTAGATGGAAACAAATATGTAGACCTAAACTATCTTGTGAGTTCCCAAATGATATCCCTCAATGATGACAAAAAAATTTATGTTTTGAACCCCGGCTATCCTGGTGTCACCTTGGAACTCCCATACCACGCCTCCCTTCTGCTCAGGGATGCAGGGTCTGTGGATGACTTTCTGAATTTGTTATCACGTTATGAGGAAAGCACCCCTAGAGAGGGGTATAGAGCACCAAGTGTAGCCTTACCTGATGAAGAGGGGGAAACAAATGTGCCAGGACAGGAGCGGTCATTTGAGAAACCACGCCGCACGAAACCAAGAATGGAAGATTTTGGGGCGCAGCCGCCTCCGACAAATGCATATGATATGTCATCCATCCATGCACAGTTGGAGGGGATTCAGAAAATGCAATAGGACATGTGGTTGGATCAGTAACAAATGCATCACCAAATCAACCACATGTATCATTACCAGCATGCGCAAACACAAAGAAACCCCCAATGGGGGGAGGATTTCTGGGGATCAATTTCTGGCTACCAGGAGACATACCCGCCTCCACAGGCAGACTATTGGGGCCATTACTACCAACAACCTCCTCCACAGTCTGGCCCGTCACAGGACCCCACACCACCACAACCTTGACTTCTACCCTATCATACCTAAGCTTTAGTTTCATGCTGAGGACAACATGGTTCAAAAGTTTGGGGTGGTAGGGCGGTAAGCCCCCAGTTTTCAGCTTATTTTGACAATTGCCTGCTTCACCTGATCATTGTTTGTTTTATGTTTAATCCACCTACTATATATTGTATTTTTCTTACATCTTTGCATAGCATGTAGTTTAATTTCATGCATTTTTGGGTATTTTTTCAAAAAAAAACTCTTTTTCCTATTCCATATCATGCATTGCATTCTCATGTAGTTTTTGATAATTTCATACGCATGTTAACTAGGACTTGCTGATTTATGTTTTAAAATTTCCTAAAGTAGGTTTAGATGTGATTTAGTTCAAATTAGCACCATTTTGGCCAATTTTGCCCAAACTTGAATGATTCTTGTTCTAAAATTATGTTTTGACCCAATCTCTACTGTTTTGAGTAAAAATGATGACCTTTGACTAGTGCAAGTGAAATGCCATGCTTTATTGCTAAGTGGTGTCAATGTTTGACTTTTTACAAGCGCATCACCTCTCTTGTAATTGTGATTGATTTGGATGAATTGTGAACTTGAGCAAGCTTTGAACACTTAGTGTTTGTGGAATCACTTGTTTGATATATCAATTTCATCTTGTTCATTCATGTGGTGTGATATCTAGGATGAAGTATTGGATTAACTTTCATGTAGGATGTTTTATGTGGAAAATCATACCAATGACCCCTCTTTGACCCGACTCTTCTTCCACCATCTTCATACCCATCTGCCTCATAAAAAGATGCCCTAGTGCACATAATCAGCCTTGGCCACCTCCAAAAGTTTGGGGTGGCCATATCTTTATCCCCTTGCTTCACTCTATCCACCATATGCCCTATCTACACCAAGGGCAAGAAAGAAAAGAAAATAAAAAGAAAAGCAAAAATAAAATAAAAGGATGATCATATTTAAGATCATTCAAATAAAGAAAAGATGAGTGTGTAAAAACACTCCAAAAATCTTACCGCAACCCTTTCTTCCACTTTCATACCCATTGAGCTAAGAAGCATCAAACTTAGCTAAATTTTCCTTTTTTCTGCAGCCACGTGGGTCATTTGGTATGATTTGAAATATAAGACTGAATGCATGAATGTGAAACAACACTCCTAGTCATCCTTGATTAACACCATCATGAAATGGTTTACCCAGAACTTCATGGAAGAAGTATGGATAATTTGTGTATTCTATGCGCTATATTTGAAGTTCATGTGCTTTGTGCACTTTTCATGATTGGATTGTGAAAGTAGGAGAGGAGAGAGGTGAAATGCATGCACTTAATCATCTTTGATCCCATTCAGCAATAATCATCTTTTACATTGCATATGTCATTTCTTTTTGTGGAAGTTTTGTAGAGAGATTGAGTTGGAGCATACTTGTGGACAAGTATGTTTTAAGTTTGGGGTGGTGATGCAGCCCTATTTTAGGGCTCCATCATGTGCCTTTTTGTATATTTATCACATCTAAACAAAGTAGATTGCAAGTTAATACACACAATGTGTGTTTTACTGTCAAATGCACTTATGGACATTCTTTGCATTATTTCCAGGTACTTGGACCATACTTTGGATGGAAGAGAGAGAAGGAAGGAGTCTGAGGGTCCCTCCACTCATGGAGGGGTCAAAAGAAGATCCCAAGATCCCCCTTCAACCTACCCCAATGGCCAAGTTTTGAATCCAAGCAAAGAAGTCCATTAATAATGAAGTTTGAAGCTGTTTGATTACTTGAAGACCCCAGCACGGCCGTGGTACCATGAAACGGCTGTGCTGTCAATTAAGCAAAGATTACAGGTTGAATGTTAAAACTTCAAAGTTCAGCAAATCAGCCACCACGGTCGTGCTACCCAGCATGGTCATGCCATGAAGACCCCACCACGGCTGTGCTGCCCAACACGGCCGTGCTAGATGAAGATGGAACAGGCATGCTACTCAGAATGGCCTCATCACAACCCCTCCACCACGGCCATGCTACCCAGCACAGCCGTTCTACCTAGTCCCCAACACGGTCGTGCTGCCCAGCACGGCCGTGCTACCATCCTTGATTTTCACCCATCAACCTATTCATTTAACACTTAACCAACACGGCCATTCACCTCCACCACGGTCGTGCTCACTTCTACCCACCACGGCCGTGTTGCCCAGCACGGCCGTGCTACCACCTCAAAACCTAACTTGTTCACACTGATTTTCCAATCTTACCCCTACTTACCCTAGTGCCTCCACCACCACCTATATATACATGGGTGGTGGCCACAGCACCAGGGGAGCCTCAACCTAGCTGTTCTTAGCCTCCACTCTCCACCCTTGAGCTATTTGTGCAATCCCCTTGCATTTTGGGTTCATCATCCACCATTTCCACCCTCATTCCATCATGGAAACCTAGTTCCCTAGGTTTTCATCCATAATCCCCTACCATTTCATGCACCCCTACACCCTTAGAGGAGGGAGGACGTATACAGCAAGCTTGGAGGTGAAGAAGGAGGCTTCCACATCAAGCTTCATGGAGTCCCTACTTCTTCTACCCCTTTCTTTTCTTGTTTTCTTGATCATGTCTAGCTAAGCCCCTTGTGGTGGGTTGTTTGGGATTTAAATGTGACTTTGATACCATGTTGGGGGATAATTTCTTATAATGAACTTAATTCATATCTATGATGATTACTTCTTGCTTATATCTCTTTTCCTATCTTATTGCATGTGGTTTGTGCTTCTTGTATGAATTGCTTGTTTTGAGGTTTTTGATGACACTTAGTTTCTAGGATGAATTGGGGTGTATGTGGCAATCTTAGGAATGGATCCTAGGTCCAATTAGTGGATCCCTATCTAGCCCCCTTTGTTCCTACATACACATCCCTCCTCCTACAAATGAGTGTGAGATCTAAGTAGCTAGTGTAAGTGAGATTGATGTAATTATCTAGGGCCTTCTAAAGGCTAGAGTGGCTAGTGGCATGAGGTTAAATACCCTCATCTCTACTCCTATCTCTACCCTCAACCCTCAATTACTCACTATCACTTACCCTAGAAACCTAGATTTGGTTAATCTCATTAGAATTACACCTAACCCTAGTCTTCTACTAGTAGTATAGGGTATGTTCTAATGGCATTGACCTTAATGTTTAGTTTGGTAATCCAGATATGATATGCGAACCATGCATGTTTAATGATCTCCCCCCCAACTAATATCAAAGTTACATTCCCCAAATAGCCCAACCACCTTAATCACCTTGCTTAAAACCCTAATTGCTTAGTTTGCTTGTTAATGCTAGTTTAGTCCAATTGCTTTAGTCGAACTTAGTCAATTGCACAGTTTTGCTTTCTACTGCTAATTTAGGTCTTTTCTCTTGATTAGTGGTTAACTTAGGCTCTTAATTGCTCATTACTTATTTAGTCTAGAATAGCTTGCTCTTGCTTTAGCCTAGCTAGTTTGGTAGCCTAGATTTCTAGCTTAGCTTGTCGATAGTTTAGTTTCTATTTCATTTCTCACACTTGCTCATTAGCGTAACCAAACAACCAAACCTTTTAAAAACCCTAAAACCCTAAGCTCTGCAAAAGGAATGAAGCCCACTTTGTCTAACTCTAGTGCCCCCTCTATTTTTGCGGATCGACCCTATACTCACTACCTTCCTATACTACGACACGACCCTGTTCTCTTGCGGGTGTAGTGTTTGAGTAGACGTAGGTAGCTAGTTAGGTCTTACAAATTTCAAAAGCATAAGAACCCATATCCTGTGCACTCCAACCTTATGGGGTGTAAAAGCACCACTAGCGGGGCCGCACCAGATATCATAAACTTCATGATGGGGGGAAGATGGTATGACAAATGTGGTAGTATTTTTGGGTAAAATTGAGGCAGTGCGGGTGGTAGTGGGGGTAAGGATAGTTGTTTTCCAGTGGTGACCTAGGTGTAGAAGTGCATTGAGTGCTTCCTGTGGTCTTCTTTGGTTGTACTAGAATTGGGTAAGTGACAGTGCACTTGGCCATTTGTGGAGGAGAAGGTGGTGGAGCCTCAAAGTCATCGTCAAGTATCAACTTTTCATGATCTCTTTTCTCAAGAATGATAAGCAAAGGTGTTTTGGTAACTTTAGGTTCGACGGGTATTGGGTGCATCCTAGAGGAGGAGGCGGTCCGTTCAGATGAAGTAGTTGTAGTGGAAACACACACTTGAGAAATGAGTTGTTTAAATTCCTATTTTATGAAGATATGTGCTTAGCATCATAGTCAACCAACTTTGACAGGGCTAAGTAGATGTTTTTCCTCAAGAAGAGATAATGAAACTCCCTATTGCGGCATGCAGTAATACCTAACTTGGACAAATATTTAGAGTTGATAAGTTGATCGCTTAGAATCTATTTGAAACTCTTAGGATGAGTGGGGTGCTCATAGACTTAGTAGATTAGGTTGATGAGACCCCCATACAATATTCTTTTTAGAAAGAAGATGAGATAAACAACTATTTTTCAATCAATAATCATCCAATGTTGATATGTTTTCCCTCCATGAAACAAGATAACATGTAGAGTTCTCATGATAGATATTGTCGATTTTGACTTTGTGAAAAGGACATTAGAGATAATCTTGTTCATAATTCTCCATAAACCATAATGCACAATAGAGGCTTTAGAGGTTCCAGATTTGTAGTGGCGCTTACCTATGAGTTTAGGCCAATAAGCACTAGCACTAAAATAAGAGTCATCTTTTTCAATTAGCCCAGTGTATGCTTGTCACAGAATTGTTCTTACCCCAATCCCAAAACCAATGCCTAGATAGTGGTAAGGCCTTGTTTGGTTCACTGGAAAGGATTAACATATGATGTGAAAATGAAAAGGATGGGAAAGTCTATGCATGAGATGGGACATTAATTTTTCCATCCTACGTTTGGATGTAGTCAAGGATGGGATTTGTAATGAATTATAGTTTAGCATTATCATATATATGGCATTACCTTTTTATGGTCATTTATAAATTAAATATTATTAGCAAATGTGAAAAATGATAAATAGTTGCCAAACCTCAAAACAGGAAAAAATGACATTCTGAACTTCATGGAAAATTCCAGAGACTGAATCGCAGAAAACACGACTTCAGTATGTAATATTTAGATATGACAAATATGAGGATTCACATTTGACAAACCTGAAGATCATGTATAGATAACTTTAATTATTGTCTTACAAATTAAAATCAAGTGATATGTTTAAGACTTTATTCAATATATAATATTTAGGTAGAGAAATCAAACTGTAGAAGAGAAGAATGAATTCTATGAAGTAGTATAACTTAGAGAGGGGTCAAAAAACATAATCGTAAGGAAAAGATCGTGCAATTGAAGGAAGGAAAAAGAAAAGAAATTTAATGAAGTAGAAGATCATGGAGATGACAGAAAGAAGAGCAGGTTGTGTCAAGGTAGTCGACAATAATTCATTACAAATGGTTATACTATCCATGGAGAGTGAAATTGGAAAAAGAAGTAGAAAATGTGCTTTATTTAGAGCACGCCCATTGTATAGAAAGTAAGTAGGAGAGTGGAAAGAATTTAGAGAAGAAGGAATCGCATGGAGATGTAGAGGAACATGGGTAAGCGGTGAAGGAGAATAACATTATAATGTTGAGAACTGAAGCAAACCTAAAGGATGAACTGAAGTCAAAGCCACAAAAGCAGACGACAGACGGTTGCCGGTGTAGGGGAGCCAAATAGTGGAAGGAGAGCGGAACGAGCATTGGGCTTTGGGGAGGGGATCTGGGTGTTAAAAATATCTTATACCACGCAACTACCTAGGGGTAGTGCGGAACTTGGAAGTCCTAATGAGTTGGGACTTTTTTCCATTCAGAATACTATCCCAAAAATGGTTTTATGCAAACAAATGTGGTACTTAATTTTCTATTAGGATTAGAATCCTTTCCTTCCTGTAATATCATAAACCAAACGGGGCCTAAAGGGATTGAAGTGCATGTCCCTAGGTTGCCCAAATGGATCTCACACACTTCCATATACAATAAGAAACAATAACTCATAAAACAAGAGATTTAAATAACTAACCAACCCAATTTATGATTTTGCATATTTGTCCTTATCATCAAATTTTGTCAAGAGCAGAAGTGATTTAGTAAATCATGACACAATCAATGCAATTGCATGGTACGCTATTCAAAACAAGTAAAATAGTTTTATATCAAAATAGTATACCTAACAGGACTTATATTCAAAAAAATAGTCAACAAGCAGTTTTCCAAAACAATATTTGTTTGACAAAAATTTATTACAAGTTTCCCATTATGTTGATATTGAGAAGAATGCTTATATATTTATGTGTTTCCATCACCCCAATGAGATGGGGGAGGTTACCAAGTTCCATCTCTCCATATGAGGCAGGAGGTCAACGACATGTAAAAGTTCCATCCTCCGAATGAGGAGGTCGCTTGTACTCAATATCAACAAGTATTACTGGCAGTCACAATGGGCAATATCATTTATGTTTTCAAGTTTGTTGCAAACTACAATATAGAAGATCAGAAGACTAACCAGTAGGGAATGGTTTCTCAAACAAATACATAAATATGTATACACTTAAAGAGGTACATTAAATGTGTCATCAATATTATTAGTCTGTTAAAGGAGGTATAATAGCATACCCTCTTGGTTGATTTTTAGAGTACAAGATCTCAACAAGTAAATAGGTCAACCCCTCAAGTCAGATCCTAGATCAACAATATTTGGATCAAGGGTCAAGATCATGATGTTTTTAAAGATCATGTTTCAATTATTTAAGATTAGGGTTACTCATTCCTATTTAACCTTGGGGTTAGGTCATTCAATTATGATAAAAAAAAATTCAATATGTTCAATATTTATCCAAGTACCAAGTATATTTCTGAGTTATGATGCATTTTCTAGGACTTGTTCAAGATCTGACCATTTATTAATTATTTGTCTGAGAAAGAGGAAAACACCTTAATTGAGAAAAATCATGACCATTCGATTGATGAGTGGATGATCAGGATCAAGCCACATAGGCACCGATGGGTGAGGTGGTTCACTGAGCTAAGGATCCAGTATGATCCTTGATTTGGCTGGGTCGATTTGTGGTTTGCTGTGCTTTTTTGGACTGGTTAATTTCCCTTCTGGAGTGGCGGTCTGTAGTTTGTTTCTTCTGGCACAGAGCTCCACACGAGGTCAGAACACACGATGGAGGGATTTCCAAATCTAGGAGGGCATGGGGGAATGAGGTGTCAAGGAACGCAATGAATGTCCCGGTCCAACTCACTGTGACCTCGCGAACAGGGTGGGGGTCTTGATTGTTGGGTAGGCGACGCAAGAGTGAGATGCCCAAAACAAGTAGGGTGGTGGTTCTATTCAAGCTAGAAGGAGAAAGGAGAGAAATAATCCATTCTTGAGGTTGAGAGATAGAATGGTGAGAGTTCTAGCACGGTAGGGTGGCAGCGGTCCTTGGGGATGCTTTTATAAATCTGGGGGCTAGGTTTAGGCAAGATCGGGTCTTGGTTGTAGCCATGGCCTTCGAAGCAAGAAGAGGAAGAGAGGGAAATGTTTTTATGGATGAATATAGAATTAAAGGTAGTCAAAGTTGGGTTGGGTGAGTGCGAAATTGCAAGAAGAACAATTCTATGTGATTAGAAATTTAAATCTTGATCAGAGTTGGTAGATTGATCATTTCAGTTTCCTTGTCTCCACCCCGCAAATCAGTGGGAGGTTAAAGACAAGTCCACAACTTCTTGATCAGGCTATGATCTAAAAGGATCAGATACAAGGGTGGAGGTTTTCCCCCTTCCCTTGCATCGGATTGCTGACTTGGAAAAGTCAAATAAAAGGGCAATTAAAGGGATTTTTAACACATTAACTTCAAGAAAATGTAGTAAATAGTAGGAACTTCCAAATGAGATGAAATTCGGACCATAGGTTTAGAATAATGTGTATAATAATTAGAAAAAGTTTGAGAACCAAAAGATGAAGTTATATGTCCAAGTATACTTCTTTGTGTGAAGTGATAAATTAACTTAATTTGTAGTGTCACAAGGTGTATAAAATCCATATTGATCATTATATTTCGAATTTGAGTCTCAATATTGACCAAGTAGCTAGGGAATAAGGAATTGAGATCATGAGTGAACATAAAGAGGTCAAAATAGGAATTGAACAAAATAGGGAAAAATTCACTTTATCACATCCTTCCCCCCTTAAGAGGACTTTTGTCCCCAAAATTCAAAAACAACATCAAATAAATTATGACTATCCAATTGTCACGGAACCATTATTACTCCAATCCCAATATCACTTCCAAGATAGTAGTAAATAGATTGAATCGCCCGTCCGTAGGATGCTCAAATGGATATCACATGCATATACAATCCGAAATAATAACTCATAAAACAAAAGATTTGAAGAACTAACCAACCCAAATCATATCATCAAATACTAGAACATCCTCAACTATATAACCAAAATCATATCCAAAAAAATACAACCACAGTAATAGTCTCTTACAAACTTGTATGGATTAATTAATAGGTCAAAAGATTATAGTTCACTAATCGAGTTCACTTTCAAGTTATATCTCTATACTGAGGGAGAATTGGGATCGAGAGTTCACAGTATAGTAGGAACAATAATTATTCACAATACAATGATCAAGATGGAAGCATGTAACTTCATTAAATACAATGATATGACCATTTAAATTTTAATACACATGGTTCCTACATAGATAGACCAAGAAATACTTATGTGGACTATGATCAAACAGTAATTTCCTTGATTATACCAATCATGGTGAATAATTTTCAATTTTAAACCATGTAAACCAAAATAATCTCATTCATGATTCATGGATTTTCAATTTTAAGACAAACCATGAATAGGCTTAATAAACTTTTTCAATCAATGAATAAGGTTTGTTCAAAAATTAGTCTTCATATAATACTTTTGCAATATGTTTAAGGATTTCATATTCATAATGTTATACCTTAAATCATGATGCAAAAAGATCAATATGTCTTGTTTCAAAGATGGTCTCTAAGATTTATTCTTGATTTTGCATATTAAATCAATCATTAATAATACATTGATAGCAAACTAGATTAATTGAAAATAGGTTCAGTAGAACTTGATTCGGTCAAACTGTTTGTCGACCAATTTTATCTCAATCGACGTTTTTCTCAACCGAGAATGCTGCTGTTTGTACAGGTTTTGTCAGATTTATTGCAAACTTGAAAACAGCAACCTGCTCGATCGACTAATTCTCGACCGACAGTGTTCTCGGTCGAACAGTGTCTCGATCGAGATTGTTTCTGTATTATTTTTCAGTAATTTGTTTTATAAGTAAAACATAGATCACTTTCAATTCAATTATGTGATTTTAAAAATCAATTTAGTTGAGATAAAACATATAAATATCAAAGTAATGTGCAGATCAAATCTCAACTAATCATATTCAAATCTTTAGGTTTTGAGAACCCAAATTAAGACAAATTTCTAAAAATGTGTCTCTGCAGATTTATATAAAATGTGTATTTTCAAGTTAGAGATTTGAATCAATTTGTTATCTTATTATTTTAAGTTGAGATAGACATGGAGATATACAACTTAGAGTTTTTGGCCATATCTCAACTTAATTATATTCATTTAGTTTGGAGGTTTTGGAACCCATACTAACTCAACATCCTTTTTCTTGTACGGACACGAGAAGGAATAATGTCCAAGACGTAAACAATAATGGCAACATATAGAATCAACTTCATATCTCTTTCTATGATTTTGTTCTAGGTTGTTCTTGGGTACATATGTATATTTGCCTTTAGGTACATACCTAGATTGATTTTCTAGCGCTTGTGTCTTTCTCCAACTAGGTTTTTAATAAGATTTTCCTTTAGGATTATAACCTAGTCCTCTCCTTCCAATTTGATGATAAGAATTATTTAAAATTTTATCAAGGGTATCATTGTTATTCAAACTACTAATTTTTTGTTGTAGCTTGATAATCTCATCCATTCTCTTATTGATGTCTAGCTTTGCTTGATCTAGATTAGATAATAAGGTATCTCTTTCTTTCACAATAATATCATAATCTAGATGTGTACACAAAACAGGTTGTTTTTTAAGATCATTTACTTGAGTTTGCAAGTTTAACTTTTCTAGGGAAAGAAGATTGCAATTTGCTTCAACGAATTTCAGTTTAATATCATGATCTTCAATAACCTTTTTAAGATCTTCATTTTCAGATGTGAGAGCAAGAAGTTTAGCATGTAACTCATCATTTGCCTTATTAGATTTCTTTAATTTCTTCTTGCACTCAATATACTTATTATGTGTCTCTTCAATACTAGCAATTAACTCTTCTTTAGGTAGATCAAAAAGACTTACCTCTTCTTCTTATTCTTCTTCACTTATTGTAGCAATTAGGCATTCTTTATGCACTTCTTCCAACTTTGACTTCCATGGATAGCTAGGTGTTGTGTGCCTTGTTCCTAAGCACCAATTGCAACCTATTGAAGATTGGAGCATGCTTTTCCTTTGCTTGCAGTTGTATACACCACCTCCCTTCATTCTTCAAGACATGATTAGAGCTCCTTGAATCCTACTCTATACCAATTGAAAAACCACTAGAGGGGGGTGAATAGGGTTTTATGATATTTTAATAATAATTTAAATAAAGCAAGCAACCACAAAAATATTGGACAAGGGGACAAGGATTTACAGTGGTTCCAACCTTAGCAAATACTAAGGCAGTCAATCCACTACCTGGTTGCTTACCCAACTGGGATTTAGAAAGTATTAAATTTTATTACCTTGCAAGGATATTACATAAAATTACAATACTTTCACCAAACCCTTCGGACAGCCTTCACCTAGAAGTAGTCTCACCAACCTCGAAGCAGCCTTCCTTGAAGTAACCTCAAGCTCCCCTTGAAGTAGCCTTCCTCTGGAAGTAGCTTCCCATTGAGAGAGCCTTCTTGAAGTAGTCCAAAGTCCACCTTCTCCACTGAGAAGACCCTTCTCCACCTGATAAGTCAAACCCTCTCCAATCCGCAGCCTCCAACCCTAGGAGTAGCAAGGAGAGTACAAAAGATATAAAGGAATAAGAAGGGAAAATAGAAATTACAATACTATTGTAGCACAAGGCTTGATTTCCTATATCAAGCGCTTTGATCTCCTAACCAATGTATATGAAAGTGTAAGAGTTTTGGGTAGGAGATGCTAGCCTATAGGACACAAAATTGGAACAATGGGAATGAATAGCCAATTGTTGGAATTTCTCTATTGCTCACAAGAATGAATAACCAATTGTAAGTATATGCTCAAGTATTGCACAAGTGTATTTTGGGTGTCCTAAGGCATGTCCTATTTATAGGAATGGCCTATGAATGCTTAAGGACGTTCTAGACACTTTCTAGGGGGTTCTTAGTGCTCAACTAGCCTTTAGGTAGCCATTAGTTGCTTTAGCAACGGCTAGTTAATTAATCCTGAAAAGTGCAAACAGAACTCTTCTCGGTCAACAAATTGTCGATCGAGAGTCCTTCTCGGTCGAAGATTTGTCGACCAAGGGACGTCCTGGAGCAAGTGTTTACAACATTCATTTCCAACTCCCAACCACCTTGTCTACTGGGTCTAACGGCTACTTGGGTCAATCTCGGTCGAAGAGTTTGTCGACCGAGAGTGTCTCGGTTGAGAAGTTTGTCGAATGAGATTGACCCTGGTTCAATGTTTTAAACTAAGTACTGAGTGTGTGTATTGTGTGCAGTTATGACACTATTGTAGGGGATGACCTATCTAAGTGTTGTGATTTGTTAGGGAAGATCTAACGCTTGATTTACATGATGTCTAAGTACTTGTACATTATATATCTTGTACAAGATTTTACATTTGATTACAATCATGAAATTAACACATTGTGCGTATTTAGATCTTCCAAAGTTGTGTCATCCACCTAGTTCCTGCATCACTCAAGTAGCATGTTAGATCTACAAGAATGAAATGTTTGTCATCATCAAAACAAAGGGATTATAATAATGTCCAATTTAGCCAACAATACTAACAAGATCATTATTTAAGATTCAAGATTAAAACATCATACTTTTTGGTTCTAAACATGGAGGTCTAGGGTTTTGATTCCTATCCACACACCAGGTGTGAACATCCACCCAAAAAATTAACAATCTAACAATATTTTGAAATTTCGACATCAATTTGTTCATCAAGTATATTCACGGTGGATGAATGATCCAGAACTAGGTCATTTTTAGGAAAATTAACCCTAACATTATCATCCTAAAAAATTATTATTGAGTCAACATCTTCAAGATTTGAGTTTTTTGGGATATGAAAGTTACTAGCCATATATATCGTGGGTGGTCTCAAGATCTACATGGGTGATTATATGAGTCACATCAATATCAAGATTCATAATCATGTTTCAAGATTTTGTACACCAATATCGAGTGTCAAAGTTTGGACATCAAGATCATAGGTCAAAATATTTCAAAGCTTAGGGTTTAGATTCCAATTTACACCTTAGGGGATATCATCCATCCATATTCAATATCCGAACAACAATTAAGCAATATTCAAGCAACATTCAAGAAACTTTTGTGATACCAATCACCAATTTTATACAATGGTTTCAAGATTTGATGAATGGTCTAGACTTAGGTATCTCTAGGAATTTAGCCAAACACTATAGTCAACATTTTATTTAAATCGGTATTCAAAATCAGAAATCACTATTTTCATAGACTTGATCTATTGGAGACTTAGGTCAAGGAATCAAAATCGGGTGGTAGGGATTACCTTTCCAAGTCTAGATAATCAACATGATGACGAGGATCAAAAATAGAAAGTACAATTCAAATATTTGAGTATGTGTGATTTAATAAGGGTTCATCCATGACTAATTGTTCTCGTTATCACTCTCTGTATATTAGTCATTAAGTACCAAACTGACTAGTAGCATGGTTGAGAATATTGAAGTTCAAAATAGAGATGATTAAATGTCTCTAATTCATATGTAAATTTTCAAATCCAATGATAGGTTCTAAATCATAGGGTAGCAAGCCCAATACAACATGGAATCAAATTCTATTTTCAAAGATATGGTGAGTACAAGGGTCACTTCAAAATGTTAAAAAGGGTTTCATAATCAACAGATCATGATCTAGATCTAGCAATGATTTCATTGGTTCTTTCATTGCTAGCGAGTCTTGATATGGCCTTCTGACCAATCACTAGATTTTGCAATTGAATATGTCCTCCTTCACAATTCCAACCTCTTTTTTTTTTGCAATCTCCATGACGGGCTTGGATGTAGGGGTACAGGAAATAATGGTGATTTGCTCTCCTCCAAGAATTATCGAGGTTGTGTATTTTTCCCATTTGGTCATACCATCCATCATTATTTTGATTTGTACTTCCCAACCATCATCCTTGATGGCCCTTTTTGGTTCATCCTAATCACCATCAACATTATTGTGCGTGGGTCTTTTTCATTTGTCCACATCATTCTCAACTTCATCTTCAAGAACTTTCTTATTCTTCATTGTCTTTTCCCTTTCTTCATGTCTTTTCTTCTCAGTCTTCCTATTATCAATCCTCCCTTCTCGATCATTATTGGTTCTAGAGGGTCTTACTCTTTGACTATAGGTTTGTGGGTCCATCTGCAAGGCACATCCACTTATGAGTCCTTTTCATCACATAGGTCCAATTAAGAGTATATCAGATTATAGGATGTTCATCTATGTAGTTTCAAATTTATTTCACAATTTTGTTGGTTCCCATACTACCCAAAAATAGGGTGAGTGCAAATCCTATCATGATACCTAGAAAAGGAAGAGACAAGGAGTCACCCTACTTCAAATTAATATGTAGTCTCTATGTAATCCTTAGAGAGAAGATAAGATAATTTGAAGACTCTCTAGGGTTTCAACGGAGAACCTTTAGGTCCAGTTCTGGATCAATTAAGGCCAGGTAGACTAGAGAACCTCAGCCACTGTGAAGATGGATAGGGAGAATTATGCCAGAACCCCGAGCCTAGACACCTCAATTTTCATATTATGAACTTGATGATTTCCTGGGTTCAAGGGACTCGAGATGTTATTTTCATAATGCATATGAGAGTGTGTATTCTTTGATACCAACTATCAAGGAACCGTTATTACCCCAATCCCAATCCCACTTCCTAGATAGTGGTAAAGGGATTGAAGCGCTCATCCCTATGTTTCCCAAATGGATCTCACACACTACATATACAATAAGAAATAATAACTCATAAAACAAAATATTTAAAGAACTAACCAACCCAATTTATGATTTTGCATATTTGTCCTTGTCATCAGAGTTTGTCAAGAGCAAAAGTGATTTAGTCAATGTTTCATATTGATTCATCTTGTTTACCTAAAATCAAGAAAAGCATGACACGATTAATACAATTACATGGTATGCTATTGAAAACAAGTACAACAGTGTTATATCAAAATAGTATACTTGGCAGGACTTATTTTCAAAAAATAGTCAACAAGTAATGTTTTAAAACAATATTTGTTGGACAAGATTTTATTACAAGTTTCCCATTATGTTGATATCGAGAAGCATGCTTATATATTTATGTGGTTCATTTGCCCCAATGATATGGGGGAGGTCATCAAGATCCATTTCTTCATGTGAGGGAGGAAGTCAACGACATGTACAAGTTCCATCATCCGAATGAGGAGGTCACTTGTACTCAATATCAACAAGTATTGTTGGCAGTCATAATGGACAATATCATTTATGTTTTTAAGTTTGTTGCAAACTACAATATAGAAAATCAGAAGACTAATAAAAAGGGAAAGTATCTCAAACAAATACATAGCCAAGTATACATTTCATGAGGTACATAAAATGTATCATAAATACTATTAGTTTGCTCAAGGAGGAGGTATAACAGTGTACCTTCTTGGTTGATTTTCAAAGTACAAGATTCCAACAAGTAAATAGGTCAACCCCTTGAGTCAGATCCTAGATCAACAAGATTTTGATCAAGGGTCAAGATCATGATGTTTTTAAAGATCATTTTTCAATTATTCAATAATACGGTTACTCATTCCTGTTTAATCTTAGGGTTATGTCATCACTTATGATAAAAAAAATCAAGATGTTCAAAATTTATCCAAGTGTCAAGTAAATTTCTAGGTTTGAATGACCTGCCTAGCTATTTTATAAACTTATAAGCTAACCCTAATTATTATGATCAACATTCAAGTCATTATCAAGTCTCTATATTAATGATAGGTTTGTGCTCAAGATTAGATTAGAATGGAGTTATCTAATAAGGAAAGTCATGGGTCAGATATTAGGTCTAAAGATCAAGTATTTAATAAGAAAATATCCACACATATGCATTTGAATAGATGATTGACCAAATATGAGAATATGGATGCAAAATTGATAAATGTGTATTTGTCCCTTTTATTTACATCTTTAAGATATCTCTTTAGGTTTGTTTTGTTATTTATTTACTTAATTTTATAATTAATTGTATTATTTTAGATTGTTCTCTTTAATTGGATTTTTAATTATATTTTCTTGGGTTTTGTAAGAAAATGACATAAATATTCTAGGAGAATAATTGCACAAAATGCACCAGTCCTGTAATTCATATATATCCATCACCAAAAGTGCCATAACTTTCACGTTCAAACTCCAAATTGAGTGTATAAGTATTCATTAGAAAGGAAATTTTATTTCCTAAAATAAAATCCTATTATTTGGACCTATTTTGTGCTTTGTATGGGAGAGAAATACGTTATAATTTTTAGATGTGGGAATATGCATTAAAGAGAGTTATATGGTCAAGATAATTAAAGGCAATCAACTTTCTATTGACCAGATCCATAAATTTCAACAAGTCAGCTCCCTCCCTTTTTCCCTCCTCTTTTGAGGGCAGTCTACCCCCTCCCCCCATATAAAAGAAAATTCTCTCCACTTGTAAAAGCATTCTGTTTCATCTAATTATTAACTGTAGACCACATCTTGTATAATGTTAGATCTCATTTTAGTTTACATTTCTACTAGTCTCGTCATGTGTGAGTAAATTCTTCTGGGGCATGGGGAGTATCCCCTCAGCCCGTTTCTATTCAATATAATCAATTCGATTGCTCCATCAAAAAAAATCTTCTTTCTATTTATGTGTGGTTATTTGGATGATCTGATATATTCTTATGAAGTGATATAACTGTGGATCTCTGTAAGAATGAAATAATAATCCCTTAATTATGATTATCATCTTTTTATCTTTTTAATCTTATTTCCGTTATAATCTTTGGTGGCATGACCATGTGAGCCTTGGGTTTGAATGTTACTTTGAATTCACATGCTTCTTGATATGACCGTGGATAGTGGCATGTTGTACGGTTGGGCAATGATCTGTGAACGTTGGGACCAATGGGTTCACGGGAAGTTCGACCCTTGTGAGTTTATCCATAAGGACATGTAACTACAAGGTCCTGAGTTGATCTTTAGAGTTTAGACTTTGATTAGTTGAATAGGAATGTAGTTTTTATGGTGATCCTCTGGACCCCCAGATCTTTATTTCTTGATTAGTTAAACTTTATTTCAGCACTTTTATTTTTGTTCTTAGTATAAACAAGCCTCTCAAATTAGAATTAAATTCTTGTTCTTATGATCAGATTTGGATCTCGACTTTTTTTTCTTCCATCCCTTGGATCGATACCTATCTATACTAAGTTGACTTGTTGTTTGACACAAGTTAACAACCGGGTTAGAAGGTTAAACTCTAGGAGTTTTCCTAGTGATTGTTGTGTGTACAATGACACGCATCAATGTGGTGCCATTGTCGGGGATGACAAGGTTATTTTTCAGATTTATTTGCTTGTATATCTTATATAATTTTGTTCATATTTCTCTAACTTATATAACAGTCTTGTTCTATATCTTTTGTTCATAATTTCTTTTTTTAGATTTTTTTTATTTTTTTTACCTACCGAGTAACATTCTGGTAGTGTATCTCCTCCTTCTGCTGAGTTTTCATTCTGGAAGTACTAATTTCTAGTTTATTCTTTTTATAATTTTTAGTCTTGTTCCATAATTTATTTTTGTTTCATTATGTTTTTTAGCCTGTTCAAAAAAATTTAGCCTTGTTCTACAATTTCCATCTTAGATTTTTTGTAATTTCTTTTTTCCTTCTGAGCAAAATTCTAGAAGTGTATCTCCTCTTTCTGTTGATTTTTCATTCCAGCAATATTGCTTTCTAGTTCTTTTTTGTAATTTTAGTTTATTCCATAATTTCTTAGCTTTAAAATTTTTAGTTCTTTTTGTGATTTTGACTAACCCCTTATTTGTAATCTCTCCACTCGTGTGTGTTAATTGACATATCTTTTAGGTTTTTTTTGTAAATGGAGTGGGCATCCCAATATCCCCCGCAATATTATTATTGTGATCTTTACCACCATGCATCTCCTTCCTGTCTGACTTTACCTCATACTTATCGTAGCACCCCTTTTAATTATGAGTCCTTTCATTCTAATGGGTACAATGTGGATCCACATTTTTTTAGAACCATTATGAGGAACCTTATGATCCATATTCAGAGGGAGGTATGATCAACAAAATTTTAAGGGATATAAATCCTATGGTGAAACTCAATTTTATATTGAACTAGAAGAGAGACTTTAGACTCTAGAGAAGATGGCAGCAGAAGGACAAGCAAAACTTGAATCTAGTCAAGTCTTGTTAGCTACCTTACTAGAACTTCAATCACAGACTCCCCCTGTAGATCTTAAACAACCCAAGATAGTTCTTCATGATGATGATGACGATGATCCTATTTTTGTGTCATATATGTCGGATCTTGAAGAAATAACACAAACCATGGAGCCATATTTTTCTTGTGATGAGAACATTGGTATCCCTACCTTTCCTTTAGTGACTCTATTACTTGAATATAAAATGTCAAAGCAGGGGAGTCATTTTGAAGATCCAAAAAATCCTCCCATCCTTAGCATAATCCCAATTGATATCAGAGACCAAATCCCTTTTTTGAGACTATTTTGGATAATGAACATCCAACCCTTTTTGAAAAACAATTCCTCCCATTTTGACAAAGCCAGTTCTCATTCTACATAAGGCTGATTTAGAAGGGGAGACACCTTTGGAAGAAGCTCATACATCCTCTTCTATTATTTGCAAGGAAGATGTCCTCGTCCCTCCTGAATCCTTGGGGACCCCTTGTATAAAATAATTAGAGCCATATGTTATATCAACAATGAAAGTTACCAAGCCCAATGTTGATGGCATTATCTTTAAGGAGAAACAAAACACTTTTGTAAATGATTTGAAATCTTTTGTATCAAAATCAACTCTCCCAACCAGGTCATTATGATGGTGGAAAATTTGATCCAGATCCTCCACCTGACTCTGTTCATCCCGCTCTACCGACATTACTTGTTGAGTACCCTCCAACTTCCCCCAATCCAAATATATCTTCAACACTTCCCTTGCCATCGAAGGAAAATCTTTGGATCTTATTGGAGGGAATGCGAGGTGAAAAAAAATATGAACACCGCACTGAGCTTCCACGATTACCCTATCATAGGTTACACTGAAGCTCCTCTAATAAAGGTCTCATCCCTCATACACATCCCCTTCAGCTGGATGTTTTTTGAGCTACCAGGGCCACCTGGATGCCCTCTTCTTCGCTCCATCATGGATTTAAGTTTTAATCGAGAGGAGAAAAAATTTAAGTCTAGGGTGGAGGTGGGTAGTACATACTCTTTCCCCCAACTCTATCTTAATTTATGCAAAAGTTCATTATGTTATATAGTTTCATTTTAATTTTTCAAAATTTTCAAAAAAAAAAAATCATGTTTTTCTAGTTTGACCCTTATCTAGTCAGTCTGGTTGAATAGACATTATCATTGTAACCCTTTGAATTTAATAAATCTTTTGTAATTTTTTTACAAAAATCCATGTCTGAAACCACCATGTCTGAAACCACCATGTCACCTAGGACCCCTAATAACATCACTCCTTGGAATAGTTGGCAAGTCATAAGGAATCGATCAGAATCAAGCATAATTTTTCTCTATACTTAAATAAATGGATTATCTTGTAAAAATTTATATGATGTGAATTATAGGAATATCTTAATTAGAGCAATGAAACTCTCTGAAGAAAAAAATAATGTTGAAAGTTATAAGCACAAGAACATCTCTTCCTTCCCTCTAATTTTCTTATAAAAAAGAGAAGCAAAGAATCACCACCGGATAAAAATCAAGTCAGGGGTGGCATGCTTCCCAAAATAAAAATTCCATACCCCACAAAGGGGAGTATCATCAAAAGATGCTAAAAGTGCACATGAAAAAAAAATTGTGACCAATGTAGCCACAACTCCACAAATTCAAATCCTGAGTCAAATAGAGGAGGGATACAAAACAAATTCATCACTTCCTTCTTTGTTTTCACAATCCCCCTTCGTCCTGGTCTTGTGCAGCAACTTAGAAAAAAAATGAGAGTGTCAAAGTAAAAGTAAGATGAATCCTATTGTTATAAAAAATCTTGATTGAGAAGCAAGATATGATAATTGTTTTAATAGGGAATATAAAACTTTGTGCTTTGTGGTTTTAGGAGATTGGGTCACTTGGTCAAAATTTGGAGGTAAGGATTATAGTGATGTTACAAGGGTGAGGAATGGCATGTTGCGAGTATAAATTAGACTTTATTTGTGATTTTATTTGCTTGAGGACAAGCAAAGATTCCAGACTTGGGTATTTTGATAAATGTGTATTTGTCCCTTTTATTTACATCTTTTAGATATCTCTTTAAGTTTATTTTGTTATTTATTTGCTTAGTTTTATAATTAGTTATATTAATTTATAATTTTCTCTTTAATTGGTGTTTTAATTATATTTTTTTGGGTTTCGTAGGAAAATGACATAAATACTCTTGGAGCATAATTGCACAATTTGCAGCAGTCTTGTAATTCATATATACCCATCACCAAAAGTGTCATAACTTTCACGTCCAAACTCCAAATTGAGTGTACAAGTATTCATTGGAAAGGAAATTTTATTTTCTAAAAGAATATACAATTATGTGGACCGCTTTTGTGCTTTATATGTGAGAGAAATACGTTCGAAGTTGCTGATTTGGGAATCTACATTAAAGAGAGTTACATGGTCAAGATATTTAAAGACAATCAACTTTCTATTGACCAGATCCATAAATTTCAAAAATACAGATCCCTTCCTTTTTTTCCCTCCTCTTTTGAGGATAGTCTGCCCCCTCCCCCTCCTATAAAAGAAAGGTCTCTCCACATGTAAAAGTATTCCATTCTCCATTCCATTTCGTCTTAATTTTTAGTTGTAGACCACATCTTGTATAATGTTGGATCTCATTTTAGTTCGCATTTCTTCTAGTCTCGTCATGTGTGAGTAGATTCTTCTAGGGAATGGGGAGTAGCCCTTAGCCCGTTTCTATTCAATATAATCAGTTCTATTGCTCCATCGAAAAAATGTCTTCTTTCTATTTATGCGTGGTTATTTGGAAGATCTGATATATTCTTATAAAGTGATATGACTGTCGATCTCTATAAGAACGAAACAATAGTCCCTTAATTACTATTATCATCTTTTTAATCTTATTTGCATTATAATCCTTGGTGATGCGATCACCTGAGCCTTGGGTTTGAATGCCATTTTGAATTCACATGCTTCTTGATATGACCGTAGATAGTGGCATGTTAGACGATTGGGCAATGATCCGTGAATGTCGGGACCAATGGGTTCATGGGAAGTCTGACCCTTGTGAGTTCATTCATAAAGACATGGAACCACAAGGTCCTAATATGATCTTTGGAGTTTAAAATTTGATTAGTTGAATAGGAACATAGTTTTGATGGTGATCCTCCAGACCCCCAGATCTTTATTTCTTGATTAGTTAAAATTTATTTTAGCATTTTTATTTTTGTTCTTAGTATTAACAAGTCTCTCAAATCGGAATTAAATTATTATTCTTGCGATCAGATTTGGATCTCGACTTTTCTTTTCCGTTGTCCCTTGGATCAATACCTATCTATACTAAGTTGACTTGTTGTTCGCAACAAGTTGACAACCAGGTTAGAAGGTTAAACTCTAGGATTTTTCCTAGTGATTGTTGTGTGTACAATGACACACATCAAAAATAGGTCTTGCAACCATTTTTATTAAATTAGGCAAAAAAAATTAATGAAAATGGACTATAATTTTGATATATTTTTTAGGATTTAATCAAGATCTAACCATTTTATTTATTATATGTCAGAGAAAGATGAAAATACCTTAATAGAGAAAAATCATGACCATTCGATTGATGAGTGTATGATCAGGATCAAGCCACATAGGCATTGGTGGGTGAGGCGGTTCACTGAGCTAAGGATCCAGTCTGATCCTTGATTTGGCTGGGTCGATTTGTGGTTTGTTGTGCTTTTTGGACAGGTTGATTTCCCTTTTGGACTGGTGGTCTATGGTCCATTTCTTCCTGTACAAACCTTTTTGCAAGGTCATAACATGTGGTGGAGGGGTTGTTGGAGCTATGAGGGCATGGGGGAAGGAGGTGCCAAAGAAGGTAACAAAGGTGCCACTCCAACTCACCGTGCCTATCAAATAGGGTGGGGTCTCTATTGTATGGTAGGCAATGCAAAAGCGAGATGCCCAAAACAAGCAGGGTGGCAGCATCATTCAAGCCAGCTGGATAAAGGAGAGAAATAAGGGGTTCTTGATGCCTAGATAGAGATCAAGGGTGAGAGTTCTAGAAAGGTAGGGTGGTGGCGGTCCTTGGGGATGCTTTTATAGAGTTGGGGGTTGGTTTAGGCTAGATCGGGTCTTGGTTGCAGCCATGTCCATAGGAGTCAGAAGAGGAAGCAAGGACAACATTTTGATGGCTGAACAAATCATTGAAGGTAGTCAAATTTGGGTTGGGTGAGCATGAAATTGTGAGAAGAACAATTCAATGCGATTAGAAATTCAAATTTTGGTCAGAGTTGGTAGATTGATCAATTTAATTTCCTTGTCTCCTTCCCACAATCAGAGGGATGTTGAAGACAAGTATGTGGCTATTTGATCAGGCCCTAATCCATGTGGATCAGATCTAATGGTGGAGGTCCACCTCCTTCCCTTACAATGGATTGCTGACTTGGAAAAGTTGAATAAAATGGCAATTAAAGGGATTTTCAATACATTTACTTCAAGAAAACGTAGTAAATTCTTGGAATGTCCAAATGAGATGAAATTTGGATCATAAGATCAAAATAATGTGTAGAATATTTAGAAAAAGTTTGAGAACCAAAAGATGAATTTATATGGACAAATATACTTCTTTGGAAGTGATCAATTAACTTAATGTGTAGTGTCCCAAGGTGTATAAAATCCATATTGATCATTATATTTCAAATTTGAGTATCAATATTGAAAAAGTAGCTAAGGAATAAGGAATTGAGGTCATGAGTGAACATAAAGAGTGGAAAAATAGGAATCGAACAAAAATAGGGAAAAATCACTTTATCACAATGCTTTTATGGCCTCTTCATCTGGAGAGTAATTTTTTTATTGAGTGTCAACTCAGTAAGCATTTCATCAACATTATTGATGCGGAGTTGAATGTGCCCACATCCACTTATCATATCATTAACCTATTTGATTGATAGCTCTTTGATAGGATAGATAAATTCCATTGTCTCCTCTACATAAGACATGTGGTTGGCTAACATAACCAAGTTAGGTTTGAGTTTGCAAGTAGACCGGACACCCACTTCCATACCCCAAGATCTTTTAGAGTATATTTGTAGGTGAAATGGGTAGGTCAGTAAACATTTGTATATGTTTCCTTGTATGTTACCAAATGTTCATCATTACGAGGTCAAAATGATCCAGAGTATGTGGCCTCATATTGTATACTCTGGGTTGCATCTATGGATGTTTTAGTGGCATGTGCCTTTTTTCCATCCTCCATGGTGGATGATTTAGAGTGTGTCCATTTCTCCCCTCGTTGTTGGGTAATGTCCCTAGTGTTTGTCTCATCCTCGCTATGAGCCATACTGGATTATAAAAACATTGAGAAATTAGTATACAAAGTGAACAATAATGGTGAGAGCAAAGAAACTGTCAATCTAGTATTCATCAGTCTATGATAGAGGTCAATGGTTGTAGATCAACATGTGGTCCTCACAGGTTGACAGGGTCATAGACTGATACTAAATAAAAATGTTTGCCAAACTTTCCTATTGATGGGAAGACTGATATAATCAGGAGAAAAACTTGATGGTGATGCTAACAAAGAAGGCCCATAGGGTCACATATTTGAAATAGTTATGTTACTTGTCGATGGGGTCTTAGTTTTAAATAAAAAGTTGTCGACCTAAAAAGAACAACTTGTACTTTTTGAGCTATGAGGTTGATGGGTGTCTCTAGAGTGTAAGGTTGATAGGCGAGAGGAAGAGAGATAGAGCTTCACTATAATTTAGAGGCGGTAAACAAAAATTATAGTAGGGTCTTCTATTTATAGGCAAGGAAAAAGGCCAGTGACTTAATCAGGTATACAGATGAAAGATCTAGGATCATTGAGCTCGTGGGTCAATGAGAAAATTGACAGTCATCTAAATAATAAGTCAATGGTTTGAGGTCTAAACCCATGGTTGACATGCCATATGCTGTGAAAATTGTTGGTGTTCAGAAAAGGTGATATATATGGATTAGAATTAGGTCAATAGATCCTTATGAAAGGATTATTGACCAATAATATTTTAAAAAAAATGTCATTCTAAGGGATCTATGATATCATGTCGATAGATTGTTGAAGAAATTTACAAAGGAAGGTTTTCTATGAAAACAAAACAAAATTAAAAAAAGAATAAAAAGATAAACTTTGGGTTGCCTCCCAAGTAGTGCTTTGTCCAAAGTCATTTACCTTGACTATATAGATGTTGCCATTCTACAGTGAGTGTGTTGGACAAATCCATATCCACTTTCTCTGTAAAGACTTCATCTTCATAGTAACACTTCAAATGATGTCCCTAGTGAAGCCCATCATGCCAGAAGAATAGATGGTGATAATAGTAGACAATCCATACGATCAAAAGCAAATATTTCTAGGAAAGATTCAAAGTGCAGAGTTGAACAATAGAAATTTATGTCCTTCCAAAATATCTCTACGCTTGATATGGGAGTCATTCCAGATTTCAGTTTGTTCTTTATAGATCCTTGTGTTTTCATAGGCATGTAATCAGAGTTCTTCCAACTCTTATAATTGAAGAAAGTGTTTCTCCTAGGCGAGATCAATGTCCATATTGAGGTTCTTAATGGCCCTGAACTCTATATGCTTCCATTCTAAAGAGAGATGGCAATACTTGTTGTAGATGAGGCGATAGTGGTTGTTTCCAATGGGAGTTTTATAGGTAGTTCCATATGCCCAAAGTGCATCATTAAGTTTTAAGCACTAGTCCTTTCTAGATTTCTCCACTATCTTTTCAAGTATATTTTGGATCTATCTGTTTGATAGCTCTACCTAACCAATGGTTTGAGGGTGGTATGGTGGTATAGATCTTATGTTTTACTCGATATCTTTTGAGAAGTGCCTCAAATTGTTTTTATATGGTGTGAACCACCATCACTTATGACTGTTTGAGGGACTTTGAATCTTGGAAAGATGGTTTTCATGAATAGGTGCATTAATGTCTTGGAATCACATGTTGGAGAGGCCACAACCTCTACCCACATTGAAACGTAATCAACTAAGACCACTATATATTTATTCCTAAAAGAAGGGGAAATGGTCCTATGAAATCTATTCCCCAAACGTCAAAAATTTCAACTTCAATCCAACTGGAAAGGGGCATTTTATTTCTCTCTCTAATGTTTTTGGTCCTCTAACATGCATTGTATGTCAAACTTAGGGGTGAGAATCCTTAAAAATGGTTGGCCAGTAAACTCCTGAATACAATATTTTCATGGCAGACTTTTCGGCACCCAAATCCTCTATAAGGTGTGGCATTCCTCTACAATAGAGTGAGCTTCATCATTGGAGATACAACATCTATAGACATTGTTTGTACATTTTCTGAACAAGAGTGGGTCATCTTAATAATAATTCTTAGGATATAAAATACCTCTTTTATGGTTATATGTCATCTCATGTGGCAATTGTTGGCAAGAAAGCTAGTTGTAAAAATATACATACCATGGTGTGGTTGGTCCATGGTGCAAATAGCTAGTATTGACTCATCTTGATATGACTCATTGATTGGAAAATAACTATTTTCTTCAACACATATACGGGAAAGATGAACTGCAACCACATTCTCAGATCCCTTCTTATTGATAATTTCATAATCAAATTATTGTAACATGATGACCCATAGTAGAAGGTGATGTTTAGTATCCTTATTTTGCATTAAATATTTGATGGTTGCATGGTCGGTATAAACTATCACATTTCCTCCCAATAAATATGATCGCAATTTATAAAAGGTGTACATGATTGCCAACATTTCCTTTTCTAGGGGTGTGTCGTTTATTTGTGCATTGTCGGGAGTTTTGTTGGAATAGTAGATCATATAATGTTTCTTATCCTTCTTTTTCCCTAGCATTACCCCTATAGCATATTCATTGGCATCACACATGAGCTCAAATGGAAGGTCCCAATCTAGAGCTTTCATAATTGGTGTGGAAGTTAGGGAATCTTTCATAGTATGGAAGACCTTAAGACATTCTTCATCGAAGAAAAAAGGCATGTATTTTATTATAAGTCTAGACATGGGTTTTGAAATTTTAGAGAAGTCCTTGATAAAATGGAGATAATACCAGGTGTGTCTTACAGATAGCCTTGATCTTTCTTTTGTCGACTTCAATACCAGCTTCAGACACTTTGTGTATGTGAACAATTCCTTCACAAACCATGAAATGACATTTCTACCAGTTGAGGATGAGTTGTTTTTTCTCACACCTTTGAAGTATAAGAGATATGTTCCTTAGACAATCAGTGAATGATGAAACATAGACGTAAAAATTGTCCATTAAAACTTCAATGATCCTTTCAATGAAATTGGAAAAGATGGATAACATACACCTTTGCAGAGCCCAAATGCAATTCAATAGAAGCCATATGTTCTATATAAGCAAGTGAAATTGGTTTTCTCTTTATCATATGGATGTATGCGCACTTGGTAGAAACCAGAGTACATGTCTAGATAGAAGAATTGGGAGTGGTGTGCACATCGTTCTAGGATTTGGTCAATAAATAGGAGGGGGAAGTGATCCTTGCTTGTTGGAGCATTAAGAAATATGTAATATGTACACATTCACCAACCGGTCACTATGCTAGTAGCTATTTCCTTTATGTCACCTCCTTTTACAATTTTCATTCCTCCCTTCTTTGGTACTACATGTACTAGACTTACCTGATTTTCACTAATGGCGTAAATGATTCTAGCATCATGGAGATTAATAACTTCTTTGTGCATGAATTCTCACATTTTGTCATTTAACATTCTCTGGCCTTTTACACATGGTTTAGCAGTGTCCACTAAGTTAATTCAATGCATGTAGACAGTAAGACTAAGTCCTTTAATGTCATCTATACAATTGCCAAGATCTTTTCATCGAAGTTTGAGCTTAGCCAATAGTAGTTCTTTTGATCGGATGATAGTTGAGGATTTCTAATCATAGGGTTCCTTCACTCATCATCTAAGAATTCATACTTCAAGCTCTATGGAGGGGTTTCAAGCCTAGTATATGCTTTGGTGCAGAAGTGTCCTTTAGTTCTCTCTTAAGAGAGACATACTTGACAGTTTTGATCGAACCTTGATGTGCTTCCTCCTATTTTGAGACTTCTAAGTAGTCTAGGATCTCTTCTACTTCTAGGTTTTTGGTCCCTAAATTGGGGTTGGTAAGTGCTCACATCATGGATCCAAAATAGTGTTGTGTTTCTGAATTTCATCACACAACTGAATAGTCAACAAAATTACTTGTCTCCATTGGAGAAGGGCCCTTCATGTGATCCAACATATTGAAGTCAATGTGTTAATTCCAACCCTGATAGTAATTATCCCATATGCAACATCAATCAAACCACAAACTTTGGACAGAAAAGGTCATCTGAAAATCATCAAGCACATAGGATCGTCAACTGCATAAATGATGACTATGTCACAAGGGATAAAGAAATTTCCAAATCAGATAGGGACATCTTCAAATACACCAATTGTCTTGTTTTAGGAGTTATAAGCTAACTAGATTATCTTATCGGAGTGAACAATGTCAGTTAAAACTAGTCAGATTGCTAGAGTATGTGGCATGAGGCTTATGCTAGCCCCCAAATCAGCCAAGCCATATCTTGGTGAAGTGTCTCCTATGAGAAAGGGTATTGTGAAAGCTCCAGGGTCCTTCTTCTTAGTTATCATGGCTTACTGGAAGAAGGTTGTTGCCATTCTGGTTAAATGCACAACCTCAGTTTCTCCACTTTTTCTCTAATTTGTGATAAGATCTTTAAGAAACTTGGCATAAGTGGGCATTTCATCAATGACATCTAGGAAGTGGAAATCTGAGTGTATCTTTTTGATGGTGTATAGGAATAGTGTATTTTTTCTCAATTTGAGTCTTGATGAAACAATGGGAAAAAGGTGCTTCAGATGTAATTTCAAATGTCTGATAGATAGAATAGGTTTAGTAGTTCCTTGTGAGTTCTTGGTTGTTGGAACATATTCTTCTCTAGGGTTAATTGGATCCTCACTTTATTTAACTGTAGGTAGGACAACTTTTGGTTCAATTAAAGTGGTGCAACATCTGAATGTTTCCATCTTTGCACTTTCACTCTTCGGTTTTTGTTAAGTGCTTCAGGGAGATTGCCCAATTGGTCTCTTGATTTATGCGGCTATAGAGGCTAGTTGTTGATGAATAATCTTGTTTTGTTGCTGCAAATCACTTATTTGAGTGTTCACATTCCCCAAATGTGCTTGCATACTTGACATCAAGTCACTATTACTCACCATGCATTCCCCAATCTTTCAGTGAGGGTATTTAGCTAGTTTATGGAGTTCTACTTTTGTTGGAACAATCTTCCCCTTGGTGGTCTGTTGAAATTGCCTTGATGTTGTGGCAGTTTATTTTGTGGAAGCCCCGAGGGATTTCCTCCTTCCATGGTTGTCCTTTGCATATTGGTTGATGTGTTTGATTTAGTTGAAAAGAGTTTTCTTCCATAGAGTTATTTCCATATGAAAAACTGGGATGATTGGGCCTTTTGTAATTTACATATGACACATTATCCATGGGAATCATCTGATGATGTTCTGACTCATGGGTATAGATGCAATGGTCTATATCATGGCCACCTTCTCTACAAGTAACACATTTCACTATGATCTCATTGTGGTATCTAGAGCTTGCTTCCTTCAAGTTTTATACAACCATTTCCATTCTATCTAACTTGCTATTTAGACCTTCAAGAAAATTTAATTCTGAAGAGGTATTGATAGTGGATGCATTTACAATAGGACCTCTATCATAGTCTTGTCTAGCTTGTGATGTAGCCATGTGGTTGATGATTTCTTTAGTTGTTTGAACATCATGTTTCATGAATTCACTCCCTACCACCGCATTGAGGAACATTTTTTCAGTCAAGGTAAGCCCTTCATAGAAGGTGGTTATAAGAAAAAGTTCATCAAAGTTGTGATGGAGGCAATCTCACAAGTACTCTTGGTACCTCTCTCAAGCCTCATACAAGTTCTTAGTAGGCTTTTGTTTAAAATTAGTGGTTTTGTGCTTTCATCTAAGAGTTTTATCAATAGGAAAGATTTGTTAACAAAAGATTTAAACAATTGTTGCCAAGTGGTGACTCCTTTCATCGATAGATACCAAGCTAAAGCTTTGTCTCTCAGTGAAAATGGAAGCCTTTCAAGTAAATAATGTCTTGAGGGACCCTATTTATCTTAAGGGCATTGCAAAGATTCTTACATACATCAATTTGATGGTACAAGTTTAATTCCTTTAAGCATTTGATGTTGAAAGATGGAGGAAAGTAGACTTCAGTTCAAAATTTGCTACAAGAATGTGAGGCATAACCATAGGTTGCCTTTCATCATTTACACGAGCTTTAACCAAGGAGCGTCGAGATGGATTATTTTTAGGATCTTGTCCTATAGCTAGTTGAGAAGCCATTGGATCGTCAAAAAGGTTCTCTACTTTTGGAAATTCACTAAAAATCTCTAATATTGAAAAACAAATAAATTGACTACTTGATGAAAAGTCAATGAATTAGAGTCTAAGACTGGAAATGTAAAAGATACTGAAGGTAATAATAAAGGGTGTAGTTAAGTCTATTGAAAAACTTAAAAGCACAATCTAATTCTAAGTAGACCCTGAGTTCTTAGTGGTTATCTGTTGCCTTGTCCCCAACAATGGCGCCAAAAGTTGATTGTTCTTTTTGTTGGTCAAAAGTGTAAACACAATTTTCCAATCAAAAATATTTGACTTTAAATTTATATCCTACTTCAAGAGACGTTTGCAACTCAATACGAAGTCATTGTAGTAATACAAGGTCGAACACAGGGACGAGGAGAACGGTTAAATAAGAACGGGAGATCTAGCTTAGTTTAGTCAAAACAAAGAGGTGAAATTAGTGTTCTAATTATGGAATGAATTAATCTGAGTCAGTAGTAAATGTAAGTTATGAAAGATAAAAAAAAATAAGGATAGTTGTGAAAAAAAGAAGGAAACTTGGATTGGATTTCACCAATTAAACTAGCATCAACCATGCAAAACTTCTCTTCCTATTTATATATACTCAACATGTTTTGCAAACAATCATAAGAGGTACCCACTCCTTCCTTCTCTTGAGATTTTGGTAGCTTTTTATCCAAAGGTATCTCTCTTGAGATGATAACCAAAAGACCAATAATAAATGTATGACTTTGCTATAGTAACATCCTCACTCTTGTGTCACTTTACTAATCCATACTCCAGATCTTACTAAAATCATTCTCTTGAATAAATCTAGATCAGCCATCACATAGAGGTATCTAATCAAACAAGTGATGCATTAACAATAAGAGTATAGAACCAAAACTATAACATCACATGTATTAAATAGAAGAAGGAAAGATTACATGGTTGGGAGGGTCTGATGGCTACTCCCCACCCAGGTTATGGAGTTTATCCATGATAGGCCTAAATTGCACATCCAAAAGGAGGCAGATTGAGAAAGATCGAACTTTTAAATTTATAACCCAAAACCTTCAAGGACTCCTGCAACTTTTTTACGAGGTCAAAGTAGATATACGGGTCAAACACAGGGACATGGATACGTTTATGATGCTTAAGATCTCACTCTTAAGTTAGATAAGCCAATCTGATGGTTGATAAAAGTTTGGAACTAGAACTATTCTAGCAAAATGTCATGAAGTAAAACAAAATAAAGTAAAAAAAAACAAAATAGAGTCTGTCAGATTCTACTAATTAGGGAGAAGGAGTTTTTGGCTATGTAATCACAATTTGGGCAGTTTGTGCACCCATTCTTAGGTGTATACAACCCTCAAACACCTCAGCAAGCAACTTACATCCAATAGTGTGTATTGTGGTATCTGTTCCTGTGGGGGTCATCCCACTCACTTTCGTACAGTGTGACTATATCCCATCAATGATATGAAACCTCTCTTGAGGATGACAAATCAACACCCTAGAATATTCTATACACCCTCTCAGGTCTAGAATATTCTGAGATGCTAGGAATAGGTGTGATCTGGGTAGAAATTGTAGTAGGCCCAACTATGTTGGGTTGGGCCCGACCGTGCCCAGGTCTACAGGTCTGCACAGATCACCTTGAACCATCCTCTTTTCATATTCTAATCCAAACTATTTTCTCTTATCCATTTCTACAACGAATCTCTTGATATAGGAAGAAATAGAAGTTCAAGCAATAAAGAGATCAACCAAACTATAAATCATAACCAGAAAGAGAAGATAGAATAGAAAACATACTAGATCTGAAATAAAACTACTTACTTATGGTATAAGTACATAAACATGCCTAAAACAGGCTATATAGCCAAGAAGGAGCTCAAATAGCCATGGACAAGCATAGTTGGCACCGAACAAAGATGGAAAAGCATCCTTTGTATAGAAACTAAATAGAACAATAGAAGAAAGGAGAAGAAGAAGATATTTAGCCCATATAGGAGAGGTGTCTCTCTATCCTTAGCCTCTATATGTGCTAGATCTCATCTTTGGGTCGTCCTCCTTTGTCTTCTGAACTCCTTGGCCTCTTTTCTCCTTGATTCCACCCCAAACAATAGCTCGGTGGATGTAATGAGGTGGAAGATGGTTGGGAATGGTGGGAAGTTGGTGAATGGTGGTAGAAAATCATGGTAGATTATAAGCAAACTGAAGGGATGGACATAGGATGAGCACTTCAGCTTTTTGGACGTTGGAACTCTCCCACGGGGCTTTGGGAACCAAAAATCTCCAGAACCACAATGTGGAACCAAAAAAATCTCAGAACCAAAATGTGGAACCAAACATTTCGGAACCCCCCTCCAGGTAGTAAGGGGTGGATATTTATAGGTGAAGTAGAGAGTATGTGATAAGTGATTGCAACACTTGTCCTTGACACGGCGGTGCTGGGCTAGACACAGCCGTGTCGAGCGTAGCGGTCACAACAGGTGTCGAGACCGAGGCAGGTGTCACGGGTGAGACAGGTGCAGCTGACCATTGCCTCAGTGCATCCATGTCGATCTCAGTGCGGCTGTGTCAGGCTCGATGGGGTTGTGTTGAGCATAGTAGTCACAATAAGTGTAGAGGTCAAGGAAGATGTCGTGGGAAAAGTAGGTGTAGCGGTCAAGACAGGTGTTGCGGTCACGATGAGTGTCACTGTCGAGGTAGGTGACGTAGGAGAGACAGGTGCAACTGACCCTTGTCCTCATTGTGGTTCTACCTAGATCAGCACGGTCGTACCGAGTTTTTGTGGTCGTGGAAGATATAGTGGTTGAGGTAGATGTCGCAGTCGCAATGGGTGTCACTGTCGAGGCAGATGTCGCAGGCGAGACAGGTGCAGCTGACCCTTATCCTTGGTGCGGCCATTCCGAGCGTAGTAGTTGTGATAGGTGTTGCGGTCAAGGTACGTGTCACGAGCGAGATAGGTGTCGGGCTCGGTGCGACTGTGCCAAGCTTAGCAGTTGTGACAAGTGTAGAAGGTGTGACAGATGGAAGCCTAGATGCTGTAAAAACCATGTGTTAGAGAGAAATCTTGGAGAATAGATGTCTTTTCAAGTTTGATGCTTGCACATACCAAAATTGGTTTGTTGAGAAACTCTATCTATGAAAATATATAAATTACTAAAAGATAAGAATCTAGGATTATTTTGGGCATAGTAAGGCTATAATGACAGAAAACTATAAATAAATACTTAGCATAAATGCCTAAATTTGGGTGTTATCGACCCACTCATGGCATTGAAAAGAAACACATTACAACTTGAGTGAGTCACGATAAGGAAAAGAGAGGAAAGAAGTTCATACCATGGTAGATCAAATGATCGATCTATCCACCTTTTAGTTTGGATCTGACAATGAGGTCGATGGCCTCCACTTTTATGTACGATCAAGAGTAAAGCAAGAAGATTCATCGATGGAAGTAGTTGAATGCCAAGTCTAGAGGTTTATGGTCTAACTAGGTCAATGGCACTATCTAGGTCGATGATCGCTAGACTTAGGCTCTGAACATGGTGGCAACCTTTTTGAGTTGCAAAAATCAAAGATGCCTTCAAGTGATGCCCTTGGGGTCATTTATAAGGTTTGACTTATGCTTTCTCAGTCTATGATTGGTCCAAGTGGTGCAGACTCTTGGTATTCCTATTGTCTACCTAGGAGGTTGATGAGTCTTTGTTTGAGTGACGGGTCTTCATCAGTATTTGAGGGTCATCAGCCTTGGAAAGACCAACATGTTGATATATGATGAACTCTTGACATGGAGGTCGATGGATGAGTTCAATGGATTCAAGATTGATGAATCTTTGTCAATCTCCAAGATCGATGTCATCTTGTTGACCTTAGGTCCATCATCATGTTTGATCGATGTCCAGAAGCCCGATGGGTGTATCCATCGGTTTCTGGATCAAGGCTGAAATGCCAACCTAATAAGTCGATGAGTTGTGGGATTTGTTGAGATCAATGCTTTTATCATTTTATGAGGACGATGGAAGTAGCATCAATCTTTATGAGTTTGAATTAAATTTTTAAAAATTTTATGGAACTACTACATAAATGAAGTACAAAATGAACACATTTTGAATCTATAAACACTAAATCAAATGATCTTATTTATGAAAAAAGTCATGAAATATACATAAAAACTGATGTTATCAGTGTAAATATGGTGAAGATTACTTTTTAGAATATATATATATATATGGGCCCATCTTTATTGCCCGCGCGGTAGCTACCCTCCCACCCTTCCGATCACTTTTTTTCAAAAAAAAATCGAAATTGTAGAGGACTATTTTGTCTAGCTCTCCAAAAAATTTGAGCCAAAAATAATATCATTTGCCCCTCCAAAATCAAAAATCCCGTCCTTATATATATGTGTTGTATATTTTGTACAGAGTTACTTTTTTGGCCAGCAGAGTTACTTTTTTGACACCATAGTTACTTTTTTTACAACAGAGTTACTTTCTTAGCTAGGAGAGTTACTTTTTTGGCTGCAGGGTAGCGAAAATCTATACTACCCGCGCGGGCAATGAATGAACACCCTATATATATATATATATATATATATATATATATATATATATATATATATATATATATATATATATATATGAGATTAAAGAACTTATTTGAGATCTTGAGTTCGGATACATTAGTATTAAGATAGAAAACAACATTTATCTTCATCAAAAACTTATAAAACAAATTATGAGTTGTAATATTTATAATTGACTAGTCTTCTTATCATGCAAGTATATGTAATTGAAGTATCAAATACCACTCCAAAGAGGATACATCATTACTAAATGAAAAAATTCTAGGATTTCAACAATTTAGATTGGTCAATAAAGTAGATCTGGTTTGCGTTAAACTAAAAGGATAATTATACTAATTGGCTATTAACTATATCAAACTCTAAATGGATGGGTAAGGTCAGGGTAACAATCATGACCCAGGGTTTCACCACAACTTGCATATCTTTCAGAAAAAAATATAAAAGGTGACATCTTCTTGCATGTAATAATTCTTGTCATGTTGCCATTCAATTGAGAACAGTGCAATTCTATTTTCTTGGGAAATCGGCTTGATTTCTCAAATTTTAGTGAGAAATTGGTATAAAGTGAAATGATTTCAATAGGATATTTAGAAATGAAGATGAAAAAACAAGTATATCTTAGTGGGGTATCCAAAATAATAAAACATCATGCATGCTAAATCATGTCAAAGAAAAAAATAAAAAGATCTAAAAAAGGAAATTGTAGAAATAAATGACTAAATGTAAAATCTAAGAAAAAAATGCACTACCTAAATTTTTTCACCCTTTACTTTGAATTCTACATTATCCTCATTGTAGGTTCAAACCTAGAACAGGAAACTAGGTACCTGAATATGGTGGTTGTGGAAGATTTTAATATAAGGCAGATCCCCAACCTCTGTTGTGGTATGGAGAGAAGTTATGGTGGGTCTGGAAGTCCTAGTATGTGACATGAGTGGGTGCATCAACATGTTGTATTATCATAGAATATATTAATGGCCCTCATTGATATGAATTGTTACATGCGAGTGACCATGGTGGAAATGTCAACATACTAGTGTTGTATTTGTGTAATGTGGGGATGTTGGCTAATGAAGTGCTTCTGTAGGTACATATACATATGGAGCATATTAGGAGTGGTCCAAATGTAGTTCACCTGAGTATTAATAGACAAAGGTGTTGGTCTCTTAGGGTTCAATGTAGAAGGATGTGGGTGTAAATAAGCACCCTTCCTAGTTGTAGAGTACTAAATGGGATGTTCCTCTGCATCCTCATTAAAATTATATGACTATTTTTTGTCTTCTTCTACTTCATTACTTTCTAGGGTCTGGAAGCTCCAACAATTCTTATCATGACCGTGAAGATATTGGTAGAAATTTTTCATTGTTAGTTGAGTCTTACACTAGAAGCCCAGAAGAAATCACAACTTTTTTGTCAACCAACATTCACCTAAGAACAAAGTGATGTAGGTCCAAGCAAACCTTTGGCTTCATAGCAAGCTCAAAAAATATTACCCAATCATGATGTCCCCTTTTCTGGCGTCTTACACCTTGGTAAGTTTTTGGATAACCCACATATACTCATGTGTTTGCATAACTTATTAAAAGTGATTTTGTACCAAATTTCTATCAGGTGGAAAATGATGAACCCATATTGTTCCACAATATTGATGGGTCGGATTACATCTCTAGTGTGGTGGGGAACTCATATGTAAGCATGGGATATGTGTAGGCATAAATAGTATAATAGTCATGATTCCAATCTTGTTAAGAAGAACTCAACTTAATCAATGATTCTCAATGCATATATTGCATATAAGTAGGTGATGTGGGTGTTGATTATCCTCCATGTCACCAAACTAACATGAATGACCACCTTCTTATCATATTTTAGGTGAAGCGGGGTGGAGGTGTAGGGAAGCACTGAAGCTATGATAAGGGGCTTCTTGACTAATTCCTTCCTTGGGGATACCTTTTTGGAGGAGGTCGACAACCATAGAACATCCGTCCTACAATTGGGTTGTGAGTCCAAACTTCAACAACATGTAGAAAACATGGAATGATCTTTGTGTGTTGCACCATGATGTTTACTCAAAACCTTCTTCCTTTCATCAATGATATTGTCTCAAATTTACCTCCTCTTAACCCACTATGGATTACCTACTCTGACCTTGTGATGATCCCTAGGTTTGAGAAGAAAAAAAGCTCCCCTTTCCATGGCTATTGTACCTAAAAGAAACCAACTTCCATGATAACTTGGGTGCACAACCAATTGTTGTGTCTCATTCTTGATTCCTAGAAGTATAAGAATAGGAAATGAATCCACATAGATCAAGGAAAAATATCCAAGAGTGATTCTGGGTAGGATAATTTGTCCTCTATCACCTAGTACCACATAGATACTTCTGTAAAGTTGATAACATACTAGTTAATAAGATAATAAAATAATAGAATGGTTTGGATGTTAGAATATAAAATTAACTTCAGTTAATTAGGTTGCAATTAATCATATTGTAGTAGTATATAGATGCACACACACACACACACATATATATATAGGGTAACGATCCAGTGAGAAACATATCTTGGTGAGAGCATGAGAGTCATTTCAATAACACTCCACATAGATCAACTTTTCATAATCCAACCATATAGATTATAAGTATACATTAATACATACATATATATATGTAGGGTAATGATCCAGTGAGAAACATATCTTGGTGAGACCATGATAGGCATTTCAATAACTCTCCACATATCAACTTTTCATAATCCAACCATATAGATTATAACTATACATTAATACTTACCTTCCTACAAAATTTCATCACCATTTGATTTGTAAATAATTCACAACAATAAAATACTTTTCGATGCTCTATATTGAGTTTTAGGATGATCGTTGGATGAAAAAATTACATATTGTATGTCTTATTGCAATATTTTTTGTGAGAAGGTAAATAAACTGATGCTTTTTCCATCTATACGGTTGGATTTTAAAAAGTAGTTCTAGATTTGTAGTAGTTAACTTCTAATAGAATGACATAAAGATTTAGATATATAAATGTAATCATAATGAAAACTTGACCTAAGTTGTCTACAAGCTAAATATTTTGTCATAATAATACTAATTTACATATAGGTGTGTGAGTCAATATATGATTAAGTGGTTATTCAGAAATTTAATGATAAGAAAACTTAGCTCACTAATCCCATTATTTTCATAGATGAAGGACCCTAGATGCACTCTTATATATGAATATTTTATGGCGACTAGAAATATAAATGGATCTTATAAACATATTCATGCCTACATGTACCATAGTTATATATGACTCTAGTAGACTAAATGTAAGTGTATGGTACCAGTGAATGAGAATACTATCAGAATACCTAAGTTGTAATATATAAATTCCTACACATACACATAACATGGAAACACATGGATCGATTTTGATAACAAGGGTTATTAGAGAGGGAGAAGCTTGGATCTAAAACCTCTTGAATGGGAATATGATGAAGTAAGGAGGTTGTTGAGACCCATGTTTACTCACTTAGAAGAAATCCATAACTAATGTTAATTTTCAAGCTAATGATGGAGTCTGTTCCATATTTTTTGCAATTTTCACATTTTAACCTTGTTTCACCTTTTCTCATGTTCTTTCATATTGTTATCATATTTAATTCATTCATTTTTACCCAGTTTTACTCATTTGGGGCTTCATGTATGAAATATTCTTTCCCATACTCAAGAATAATTCGCCCACAAATTCTACCTTTTATAAGTCCTTTTAAATATTGTCAAGGTGGATAATCCTAAATAAAATATTCTATTTTTTCCCTTTTCCTTGCAAAAGGACAATCCTGAATTGATGCCTTTTCTTTTACCTTTATAATTTTATTGACACTTATTCATAATCCACATTTTTCTTTGATTTTTCTCCAAATTTATCCAAAATGTTCATGAACTATCCTAAAAATTGGGATACTTTATCCTATCTGGGCCACCCAGTGGTTCAAAGACATCCATTACATGAAACATGGTAGATTGTCTTGATCCATAGGCCACACTTGTATGGTGCATGGTCCCTATCTGCTACCTCTTCTAGACTCTTCCATCCAAAGTCCCCAAAACCCTAAATCCATCCTATAAATACCCCCATACCCAATGTATTGAGGGTCCCTTTTGGCCCTCATGAAGCTATAGGATCAACTAATCCCTCTTTATTTTCCTATATTGTTGGTGTTTAGAGGATCATCCCTCCCATGGTACCTACTTTCTCTGAGTCGTTAAGTTGCACAACAATACTTCTATTGATTATAACTATTGTTCTCTAACTTCTCTTAATTGCTCCTATTTTGTGATTAAGTTTTAACAGATCATATTTTCTTACTTAAATCTTTAATGAATCATACTATCAAGTGATCTATTTGATATAGTTACTCACAGAAATACTACACCTTATTTCTAATTTATATCTTTTCCTATCCTCCTCTAACTTTTTCCTATGCATTGTTCTTAATCGCCTGAGAAGGATCTCCACCATGGGAGATCCTGAGGTGATTATCAACATCCCACGCCTAAAAACTAGGACCTTTAAGGCAATTATGGGAACCTACATTCATATCTCTTTCCCTAGGGTTCACCAACAAATATACACTCTTTTTGTAGTTGTTTGTCAATTTCCTTAGTAATAACCTTGATAGTTGTCATTTTAATCTAAGATGTCTAACAAAGATGCAATATCATTTAATGAGTGAGATGATAGTGCTAATACCTTCCCCACTCTTAACGAGATTTTTGAGTCCAATATATGAAATTACACATACTTTTCTTATCCTCCCTTGGGTGGGAAAAATTGGGTCTTTACTGTCCCATTAATTTATACATGCACTTTCATTTTTACTTGTTTTACGACTGAAACCAAGTGATGACTCTAAAAGCTTTACTGTTTAGCATTTTTTGTGTACATTGTTTCATGTGACCATAGGATCATATTTGTTGAGGGGCTATTCTGGTCCAGACCTTATGGTTTGGCAACTTTGTTGAGAATAGTCAGACGATTAGGGTTGTATATTCCTTTTAGTGATTGCTGAGTTTACAGATACATTGGGGTTTTTTCTTTTAGATCAAATTTTCTTTCTTCTTCTCATTTTGCCAAAATCCTAAGTTTTTTTTAATCAACAGGAAATCAAAAGATTCTACACAATAAAAATCTCAAACACCATCATTTTTCCTCGAGAAAAGGTTTTTTTATCACTAATTATTGTTTCACTGGTACTTAATGATGTTTTGATAGAATCCTAAACATGTAAACATATCAAATACAAAGAGGATATTGATGTATCTCATATTTGAATCTAAAATATATTTGATCTAATAACTGGTCTAATATCTGACGGGTATCATATGATAACATCTAAATCCAAACCGGACATATAATATTTGAAAAATCTGATCCAAACCAAAAAGTCATACATTTATAAATAGAAAATAATGATATTATATTAAATATATGATAAAATGTATATATTCTATATTTTTACATATAAATAATATATATTTAATAATATATGTATATATTTATCAAATTTGGATTTTTTTTCAAAGTGGATATAGTAATATCTATTATCCAATCATAATTTTTTGAATTCGAAATTTGATATTAGAAATCCAATCCAAAATTCTATAGATGTTGGATTTTTTTTCTAAATTTCAAACTAAAATCCGAATTGAATGTGCAGATTCTAGATATCCATTTATAAGCCTACAAAGTCCTATATTTTGCAAGCTAAAAATAGAAATTTTTCTTTTTTTGCTTAAAAAAATAGAAATTTTTCATCTCTTTGCTTTTCCTATTACTTTGATTTATATTTTATATGGCATACAACAACTAACAAGTTTTCTAACATTTGCTACTTTTAGGGTTAGCCTCATCTTCCCTCCCAATGTTTGCTTTTGCTTCCCTTTTAGGGTTAGTTTCTACTTCTCTTTTTCTCTTCTGCTAATTTTTTTTGCTTTTGTTTTAAAATAAAATTAATATTAAGAGAGAAAAGGATGAGAGAATATTGAGGGAAATTTCACACTATATTTTTAAGAACGTATCAAAAGATTTTTATAAAGCACCTAACTATCCTAAAAACTTGAAGTAAGTGTGGAATAGAGTTTAGGATTGTATTAGTTCGTTCATCACACGTTCTTACGTCATTCCTATCAAGTCTTAGAAAATGCACTTGTACAAACACATATACATTGTACAACTTGACCTGGAAGCCTCCAAACACATATAATATAGAATATTCTATATTGTTGGATCTTGCATAAGTTCCTTGATCATATGGAATACTAAATACACATGTTAGAGACGCAAATGGGAAATACTTGCATCATCGAACTAAGAGTGTGACATATCCAAGAATACCAACAATTCCCCCTTATTTATGATGACAAATATTTCCATAAGATGATTTAAAAGTATATAGTTTAGATCATAATACTTTAAATTGTTGTAAATAGTCAAATTTATCTTCATGGGTTGTATCCCCCTTTGTCGAATTCAAAAAGGGTTTATACTTACCAATGCTCCCACTCAAGGAGACACTCCCCCTCAACGAGAAAGTCATTTTGAGGGGAATATGTATACTTAACAAAAAACAAGAATGTGACTATTTAACTGAGAAACCATTATGAATCAACCAATTGAAAATGGATACATTTCACAAATAAAATGCCATATTTGATCAAGGAACAAAAAATTGTGTAATTACCAATGAGAGAAATGTTAATTCCTTCATGATAAAAAGATCTCATTAAGCACATAATACAAAAAATACTCTAAGTCAATGGTAAGAAATGTTAAGACAACCATTGATACAGAGATGCCATGGATAACACCAATTTTCTAAAGAATTTCTCAATATCACTACAAGGAATGTGAAGTCCTCCATGATATAGAGATTGCCATAAAAACCAAAGAAAAGACCAAAACTGGTTTCTCAATCATTTTTATGGGATCTTAAGCCCACAAATGATATAGAGAACTCTTTAAGAGAAAAATAGATACATATATGGAAGTTAGATCATGTAACTTTGAGGTCCTCCTTAATTTCATTCTCTTAAAAATGATCTCAAACTAAAGAAAATATTCATGAAGATAGAGATCATGTAAATTCATGTAAATCTGTCATTTTTATTTAAAATCTAAGAAATCATTTCATAAAACGAATTTGAAAACCCAATTGAAATATGGACAAAGAAATTTTTTTATAATAAGGTTTTTGGTCAAGTTGTACTTCAACTGAAGTGCCCCTCGGTCAAACTACACTTTGACCACAAGTCAGTCAACTGGAGAATTTTTTCTAGCAAGAAACATAAACCTCTATCAATTGATTTTAAAAATTATAAAAGTACAACTTGTAAAAAAACCAACTTCTCTATAAACAATATCAAAAGGATATTTGTTTAAGCTCATGATCTTTCAAACCTCATTTAAAGGGAGGTTTAACAAAAATAGGTCCTTATTTTTCTTTCTTTTAACATTTCTTGGAATATAACCAAGTCCATGAGTAGAAACATGAGAATGCAACATGTTATTTAACATATTTCTACTATTTGAAATTTTATTTAAAGATTTATTAAGTTTTTCATTTTCCTTGGCAAGAATCAACAAGTCTTGACTCTTGATTACTATTGAATTCTTTTGATTATACATATGTGTGCAATAGATTATACTCTATGCAAAAGAACTACATCGAGATGGAATGTAGGCGAGCAATAAGCTACACTACCAACCCTTCCGAATAGAATTATCTAGTTAAAATTAAGCATTTTCTAGTATAAGCAAAGTTTTCTTCACGTAATATCAATTTTATCATTTAAATCATCATTCACTTCAAGAATTAGGTAATAAACAAAAGATGAGTAACAAATAGGTTGTTTCTTCATATTTATCCCTTATCTATAAGAGTATAAACTTGAGTTTGTAAGAAAGTACTTTGAAAAAAAAATCATTTATCTTTTCCTTTTCACTAGAAAATTGATAATTTGGCTTACTAAGTTCCACATTCATGGAATCAACAATATTTACCAATTTTTTTTTATATACTTTTCAACTATATCTAAAGTAAGTTCAATAAGTTTGTCTTTAGAAAAAGTTCAGAGAGACACCTCATCATAATTACCTTATGCACCTTCTTCTTTTCATTCATCATTGTCTTCAAGTTTAGGCAATGAGAAATTCAACTACATGATGACATATTTCTTAATCACTTGCCTCTGAGTTTGAAGAATCATCCCAAGTAGCATGAAGACCTTTTTCCTTGGTCCTACCATGTTCCTTTTTCTTTAATTCATGGAACTTGGATTGCCAATATCCTTTCTCTCTATATATGTGACGTCTAGTAGAAAAAGATCCAACATTTTTGTTAAAACAATAATGTATATATTTCTTTCCTTTATGATGTATTTATTCTTCACTACTTTAAAAATCTCATTTTAAGTTACAAGCCCCTATTCCCAACAAGTTTTTCTTTTTATTCTACTTCGGCCTCCTCTTGAAGCTTTACTATATGTGTCTCCAAGTTTCCAATGATATGCTTCATAAACAATTTAGAGAGGTCCCTAGATTATTATATAGAAGTTACCTTTTCTTTGAACATAGGTGTCAAGGACCTAAGAATCTTTGAGTCTTGTTCCTTCTTGGACATGTCTTTCCCTAAAGCACTTAAACCATTTATAGTAGTATCAAATCTAGCATACATTTCAAAAAGGGTCTCATATTTTCACATATGAAACAATTCAAATTTATGCTTCAACATATTAATTTTAGTGCTTTTAACTTGTTGGGTTCTTTCATATATATAGAGTTTTCTCCATGTATCATATGTTGTTTCATAAGAGGAAATCTATTAAACTCACCATGGGATAAATAAGAATATAAGATACTTACAACTTTGGCGTTTAGAGTTGCCTTTCTTAACTTATTTGAATCCCATTTGTCCATCTTCATTTTTTGGAGGTTCCTATGCTAAGGAAACCATTTTCTACATATCAAAACTCAAACCTTGTATAGATTATTACATGTGCCTCTTCCTAAATGTGTAGTTAGAATTGTTGAAGAGTGTTGGCCGAGTGACTTCAGTTCCTTCAAGGCTGAGTTAGCCCAAGTAGTTTTCCTTCATCTTCAAGAATTATTAAAGCTTGTTGAAGCCTACTTTGATAACAATTGATGTGGTCTATGGGGGTTGTAAATAGTTCTTATAATAAACTTATATAATTTAAAAACACAAGGAAGGTTAGATTTTAACTTGCTTAAAAATATATGGCAGTGAAAATATAAAGAAAGTAATTTGACAATGAAAGCAACCACACAAAATGCAAGAAGTATTGTGGCTCCATCAAAAGATGTAAATCCAGTACGTAGTTGTTTCCAACAAAATTTTCCTACCTTTTATTTATTCTTTTTCTAGATTAATACAAAATACAAAATTTATTGGTGTCTTTTGTGACTCAAGAAAATCCTCTTTTTCTAGCTCAAGGTGAACTTGCACAATAAAGTATATTGCAATCAACCTTCTACCTTGTTCATAACTTTCTCACAAGAAGTAGCACCAAGAAATTTTGCCACAACCTTCTCACAAGAGGTAATTAGAAGCAACAAGAACAATTACAGAGAACAAGAGAGAAAGAAAAACTTACAACTCTCCCAAGATATACAATTTTTAGATCTCTATAAACAAGTGATGATCAACTCGCCAAAAGGATTAGACAAGGTTATATTTGGTGGAGTAGGACACTACTATTGAGCTAAGGCATAGACTAACTTGAGGGTAGCTAAAGATAGCAATGTAGAATTTTATGCTTGGATTGGGATAGGGTAGTAGGTTTCTCAAGTGTGTACCATGTGTCCACAAACCTCTCTTTTTTATGTAAACTAGTTAAAGGTACCTAGGAACACTTTTTGGAGTGTTTAGGATGAGATAAATGTTAAATTAGCCATTAGAATGTCCAAATTGGATTTAAAATAGCTAGTAGATTGCTCTAAAATTTGCACACTATTCTTGGTTGAACTATACTTTGACCAATCTCCATCTCGGTTGAAGTTTAGTTTCACCAAAAAGTAGACTTTTGTCGAATTTTGCAATGGTTATATCTCATTTGAGAAGTGGTTTGACTAAATTTATTTCGATCAAGCAAGAGTTCGAACAAAAATATCCCTACAAATGCACTATTATATTTTTGGAAAACATATCAAAAGATTTTTCTAATGACACCTAGTTGTCCAAAAGACTTTTTATAAGTGAATAATTAGGTTTAGGATACAATTGGATCATTCTCTCTTGTAATTACATCATTCCTATCAAGTTGTACAAAATGCACTTGTACAAACACATACACATGGTACAACGTGACCAATAAGCATCCAACACATACAGTATTGCATATTATTTTTTGTTGGATCTTATATAAGTTCATTGATCTCTTGAATGCTAAATACACATGTTATAGACACAAATGGGAAATATTTTCATCATCAAAATAAGAGTGTGGCATATCCAAAAAGCTAAAGGGATTGCCATAATCTGTGAACCTATATGGGTGGAGTGGCATTTGGTGATAGTAATGTCCCAAGTAATACTCATGTGTATACAAATGTGACTCATGGAAGCTCTGTAGGCCACTCCAGAAAGCCTATCCCAACATGAGATCTTTTTGTGATTGTGCATAGACATAGGAAGAGGTGTGGTTCACCTGATAATATATATATTGCTAATCACACCAAATTTGTAGTTGTTATTCATGGATGCCCTCCAACCACGCCATGATAGGATGTTCCATAGGAATTTGTTGGAGGCATAGGTTTTTAAATCCTTGGCCTATGATTGCCTTTGTGTGAAATTTACTCTAATTTCTTGTTTTGTTGATATTGGTCTACACTAGTCTTACATACATCCTCTGGTAGATCTACCACCAATGCCATGAAGTTATCTTTTGGGTGGTCCTCTATATGCCTTTCAATTACTTCCATATGATTAGGTTAGGGCCTTATGTCAATTACAAGAACCACTATGTGGTAGGGCAACTCACGAGTGAAGGTAGAGCACTCAGGGTGCAAGTGGTACATTTTTTCCTCCCACATTAACATTATGTATGCCCATGTCAAGTAAATAAAATAAGCATACCTTCATTTGAGGCCTTCTTGAGTTTGGTTAAGTCATATCTATAATACTGAGAAATCGAGGTTATCAAACCTCCCATGGAAAAAGGGCATTTATCGTTGTGGGGGTTGATTGCATATGTTTGATTAACATGTTGTTCATATTTACACACTTCTATCAAAGAATTCAACCCATTACAAATAGCTCTTTTTAGATAGCAACCTTGGTTATCATACCATGAAAATATAGTTCTCTCTAGGACCATTTGGATGTACTTTATCAAATGATTGGCGATTGTGTTCATCTTTGACTTTCCAAGAATAGACGTATATTCGTTGGTGAACTTCTTCCACACATATAGGTTGTCACACTGGCAATTCGTCTCTATTAACCCCTTGTGGCATTTTGCTATGAATTTTTGAGTGGAGGCAAACAATTTTGTTCAACTGAGGTGTTGTCAAGATGTGTACATTACCAAACAATATTATATGTATGGCATGATCGTTCCTATAGATCACTTCTTTCTAAAGATCTGAAAAGTTCCCTAGTGACCTCCTTATATGTATCTTATGCATCCATTATTACTTTTTATAAGACAACATCCTTGATGTAGTCGTTAAATAGGAAACTTGTCTCAATATCTTGCATAGTAGTCAAGCAAACATAATAGATGTCCACTATCCTCCGTGACATATTTTGGGAATAAAGGACCCGCTTAGAATTTCGTCCTTATTTCCTTGTGATGTCCCTATAGGCACCTAGCCTTATGTGTTATCCACTTTGCCTCCAGTTGCACCACAATTTTGGGTACTTCTTCCTATAGATCATCTACCTCAAAATCTACCTCATCCTCACCCTCATAATCATTGATCTCAAACTTGTATGAAAATTGGTTGCCATCCTCCAAGTTGGTTACCAAAGGTAACATGGACATGACTGGTGTACTCATCATCTCCTTCATATTCTTCCAACATGATCCTCCTTCTCATTCTTGTCCATGTGAGATGCAGCTATGATGGTGATGACACACATGATGAAGTTGGATCTTGTCATGATCCTCATTGTCGTTGGCTCAACCCTTGCAACTCAATGGAATCCATCAAGTCCTTGATGTCCTCATCAGATTACTTATCCCCTCCTTCATTGTAGTTAGGAACTTATATCAAATAGTCATCATCATGGGAGGAGTGTAGGATGGAGTTCGTTGGTGGAGATGTTTTCATATGTGGTTGGGTAGGAGATGAGGTGGTGAGTGTGGGCATGCATTTTAAACTTTCTTTGCCTGAGTTCGGTGTGGCATGATCCATACCACTCTGATATCCACCTTCATTTTCAACCTCTTCACATTGGTCAATGATTGAGAATTTGGTGGGCAATATTAGGTGTTTTAGGTTTTGTGTGTATGGCAGATGATTTTGTAAAGAAGGGTTTAGAATGGAGGTGGAAAAGCTCACAAAAGAGTTGTTGTAGGTTGAAGAAGCTTGGAAAAGCACCACATATGCTTGAAGAAGCTTGGTTTGGATTCTAAGGATGTTGATCGGTGCTTTGCATATCTTGAATGGTAGAAATAGTGTTCCTCAACGTAGAATGGTCTTTTTTTTTTGCATGAATGAACAGTGATGGGTTGTCATGGCATCCCCCACTTACGTTCATTTATGTGGTGGGGCTCATGCCAAAATGGTCATCCTACATTAGGGCAATCATTCTTGGGTCGAGGTATCATGGTTGTTTTAGGTTGGAATGGTCTTTCTAGGGACCACTCTTTCTTTCCTCTTCAACTCTAGAATTTCTATCTTATCTGTGATCATTCTAGCCTATAATGGACATTCTTTTTAGGAGCCACATGCATTCTGGATGAGAATGGTCATTCTCATTTTCTTGATTTTTATTGATATTCACTATAATTTTTTGGGTTCATAGAATGGGTTTTCTATCTTAGAATGATCATTCTTTGGTCTAGCATGACCATTCTAATATGGAACACTTGTTCTCAATTTCTCTTTAATCACAAGAGTTGCATAAGATTTTGGAGGATATCAATATAACTATCATGAGTGATAATGCTTGTTCTAAAGGACTTTCATTTCAAACTTTGTACAATCTTTGTTTCAACTTAGATTTTAAAAAAAACATTATCATTGTATGCATCATTCTTTTGTCTAAGTCCACGTTCTATCAAAAACAAATAAAGAAAATGCTATCAAGTATATTTGTGTGAGTGTATATCCTAGAATGTATGAAATAGAAATATAATCAAAATCTAAGATGAGCTTTCACAATTCTACAAAACCTATGGTCTACCTCCCACTACTCTAAGTTTTACACCTTCATCTAGGGGTGTTGAGTAACAACCCATTTTCAAACCATTTAATTAGAGTTTTCTTGGTTGATTACATACTTGACTTGATTGATCCTACTTTTACCTTGATTAATAGTGATACTTTTTTATGATGTTTTCAACTTCATTGTACACTTTAGAACAAAATTTGATTTGAATAATTAGGTTTTACAAGGGAAACCCCAAGTCAGTGGAAAATTATGATCTTTTTTTTGGTACTCCAGCTCCCTTTGTATTACTATTTTTGAACTTTTAGTATGTACAATGCTCGGGTATATCTATACAAGATATGAACCCTCGCCAAGAAAGAAAAGAACCCATGTACAACTATACAGCCAACAAAAGAAACAACTGGAGACACCTAACAAACTCATGCACATAGTAGGACTCCACAACCCCAGAAATAACTCCATCAATAGAACTTCAGCATAAGGAAACATCTTTAGCTAAAAATCCTCCAACCGCACCAAAACTACTGCCATCTAAGACCTTCCACATCCTTACAATCCAACTAAAAATCCAATCAAATCACCAATAGATTTGCAGGAAAGAAGGGCAATTAACATCCCTTAGAAGGTCTTTAAAAGAAGAGGTCATATTCAGCTATAAGGATCCTTCAACCCCAACAAGGATGAACTATAACAGAGACCAACATGCTTCCAAGTGAGACAAATCAGAAAGTATAAAAAAACAAATCAATTTGCTTCATTCTATAAGCCAAAGCAGACCAAGCAGAGAATATCAAATCATCTTCATAAAAACACAAAGATAGAGCTTAAAACATCCCCCAAAGGAAACAACAGATCCAACAAAGAACGGTTCGATCTGTAAGGACCTGAAAGTCACTGTAAATCAAATCCCACAGTTTAGGCCAATTGATTTCCAAATTCTCATGTACTCTACTATTTCTCTCCCTCCAAATCCAGTAGAGCGTGCATATTGCAAGACAATGATTCCTCCTACCAATAAAGCAAGTTAAATCTTTGATATTGGAGGGGTTGTAGAGACCAGAGACTTTAGAGACTTCATTCCAAATATTGGCAGAGTAAGGACACAGAATAAGGTAGTGTATCATGCTCTCAGTACTCTGCTTACAAAGGAAGCAAAATGAGGGAGTACTAATACCCAATCTTCTGACATGATCAATAGTAGGGAGTCTACCATGTGCAATTTTCCAATCATGTATATGAAATATTTTAGGCACATTGTGTTTCCAAATCCAATCGTATGAAGCAAGAGAGGTCCCTTTTTTCCTGAATGGCTCCTAAATATCTCTAAGCTTGACATTAATGTTGCCATTGAAACAAATGTAGTCAGCCTCCAACTTTGGTTTTGCCAAGCTCATCAGCAGGTTATTGAGATCCTTATGCAATCTGTCAGATACAACCCTCCACTCAACATTAGTGATAAACTGACTCACGATGCAGTCATGAGCAGTCTCAATAAACTCTGACTACCAAGGATGTCTTTGGCAAAGTGATTCCCTGAGGCCCATGGATCACCCCAAAAAGATAACTTTTTACCATCTCCAATAACATAAGCAATAAAACTTTTTCGAGAATCCCTCTCTCTAATGATCTTATTTAGATGCCAAGAGTAATTATTATTCTCATTGGCCATCTAAAAGGACTTTTTTGTGAAGTACTTCTTGTGAATCCATTTAATCCACAAAAAACTTAGCTTTTATAGCAATATTTAAAGCTTGGAATAAAAGACCAACACGGTTCATTTCTCTAATAGGTCTTAGACTATCAGTGACCACAAAATTCTTAACCTCCAAATTGGTAGCAGGAAAAGAATTTGCAATCCGTTCAGATTCATCAATGCTTGGACAAGTAAAGAAGAGTACCTTTCTGTTTTAAAAGAAACTTGGCTTCAAGACATTAATGGATTCCCGTTGTATGTTATCTATGCGAAGATGAGGAAATTAAGGAAAGCCCTTGGGGTTTGGAATAGGAAATCTATTGGTGATCTCAATGTTAACGCTCGTGTTCTTGAAATCAAAGCTTCACAAGCTCAAAAGGAACTGGATATGAATCCTAGAAGTGTTAGTCTTCAAAGCAATGCAATAATTTGTAGAAAGGAAGCTAGTGTTGCTTTACAGTTGGAGGAGTCTATCATGCATCAACAATCGGGGGTTCAATGGCTTAAAGAAGGTGATTCCAACTGGAGTTTTTTATATTCCTCAATCAAAGTGAGAAGACAAAAGAATCACATTAAATATCTAGAAATAGATGGAAGGATGAATGTGAATTTGAATGACATAAAAAATAGTATCCAACAATATTATTACAACCTCTTCAACTCTGGTCATATTGTTGATGTGACAAGATTGGACAATCTTAATTTCACTAAAATGGATGACATTCATAGGCTCAGACTTGATAGGGTGATATTTGTGGAGGAAGTTACTAATGTTTTCAAAAACCTCAACACTGATAAGTGTCCCGGCCCTGATGGGTTTAATGGGTGGGTTTTTAAGGAAAGCTGGGAGCATGTTAAGGTGGATGTGATTAAAGGGATTCTTCATTTTTTTCAACAATGGTAGGCTACTGAGAGAGGCCAATAGGACTATTATTGTGCTCATTCCGAAGTCTAAAGATTCTCATCTTTTGAAGAATTGCAGACCCATTGCTTTATGTAATGTGATTCTTAAGGCTATTACTAAGATTCTTTGTAATAGACTGAAGTATGTTATGCCTTCTATTGTGAGTCACAATCAATGTGCATTTGTTCAAGGTAGGAACATTTGGTATGCCATTCTTCTGTCTAATGAGCTTACACACGACTTCAATAGGAAAGGTGGGAAAAACTGAATGTTTATTAAGCTAGATATTTCCAAAGCCTACGACTCAGTCTCTTGGGAGGCTCTATTTAAGAACATTAATAACATGGGGTTTCTTGTGTGCTGGAGTGTTTGGTTGAGAGAAAATTTTCAAACCATCTCTTATGAGATTCTCATTAATGGGGAACCACATACTACCTTTACCTCGAGTACTGGGGTTAGGTAGGGAGATCCTCTAGCCCCCCTATATTTTTGTGCTATTCATGCAAGTGTTCACTCAAATCATGGATAGAGAAATTAGGAATGAAGAGCTTAATCCTATTAAGGCATCAGATAATCTTAATATTTCTCATCTCATCTTTGCTGATGATCTCATGGTTTTTCTTGAGGCTAATGAGAAGAATGCTTGCTGCTTGAAAAGAGTCTTGGACGACTTTTATTGTATCACAGGCCTGAAGATGAACATTGAGAAAAGTTCTATGTTATTTAGCAGTGGAGTGAATAAAGACTTGATCTATGGTATCCTAGGCATTGAAGAAGGTGATATTGGTAAGAAATACCTTGGAATCCCTCTTTTTGTTGGCAATCTATCTAGAAGGTACTGCAATCCTTTGATTGATAAGATTAAAAGTAGACTTGAAGGGTGGAAATCAAAGCATCTCTCTATGGCAGGTAGAATTGAACTTACCCACTCTACTTTGTCTATGATTCATTTGTATTGGACTTCCACTTTTCCTCTTCCTTGCTCTATTGTTGACGAGATTGAAAGAATCACAAGGAATTTTATTTGGGGGTCTATTGAGGATAAGAATTTGATTCACCTTATTAAATGGGACAAACTTACTAAGCCAAAGAAAGAAGGTGGGAAAGAAAGGGGGTAGAAGAGAATAGAAACGGGTCTTCTCCGAGTACAACCAAACATACAACCACACCATGCAATCTCAAACCATACACCAAATAGGGATAAGAGAAACAAACAAGCTAAGTCATAATCAAAATATGGTAAAACATGGCACCAACTCATGAGATAGAATCAATCAAAGAGTAAGTGTATAAAGGATTAAGAATACAACCCAAAAAGAATGTTCACATAAAACAACTACAAGCGAAAATGATGAAAGCTAGATGATAAAATAGTACAGCTCAGAAAATGTGCCCAGATGTTTGTAATACAAAATAGCCTAGAAAGAAATATATGATCAGCATCTAGATTAAAAACTAGAAAATCTAAATATCTAGGTCATCTATGTCCACATCATCAACATCATCAGCATCAAAAGTGTCTGGCTTGTAGTCATCATCTCCGTCTGAAGGTGCAGTAGAGAGAATAACATCATTGTCATCACTGGAGGCATCAGCAAAGCCATTAGAGCCATCATCAAAAGCATCATTGTCATCCTCATCAGCCTCCTCATCAGCAGCAGTAGCCTCCTCATCAGCCTGGTCTGGCATCTCCTCATCAGCAAGAGAACTAAAACCATGACTGGGCCAACAAACATTCTACTCATCCCAAGACATACCAAGAGCATGGAGCTCATTGGCCTAAGGGAAGGAAGGAGTAGAACTGCCAAGACCAGCAAGAAGAGTAGCCAAGGGGCCAACTGTCAGAGGCAGCACTCCAGGGGCAGATCCACCAACAACAGAAGGTGTAGCAGTAGAAGCAGTAGGTGGAGGGGCTGGGTAAAAGTGATCATATGTATAGGATGCATAGTCACCTCTTGGGTAGGGCTAGTAGGCAGGTTAAGGGTGTGCACATGATAGGTTCATGTTGGACATGATGGCATAGAGATCTTGATGCATGTGCTCCTAAACCTAAAGGTTGTACGCATGTTGATGCATCATGTAACCCATAAGGGTTTTATTAGATGCATGAAATGAGGTGTGGGCAGGTCGGGTACGCTGAGGTGGTAGAGATTCTCATGTACAGGTAGAGGTAGAGGTAGACGCACCATGTGTGGTAGAGGATGGGATAGGCAAGGACTTCTAAAGTGTGGTCTCACTGATGCAAACTCCTTTTTGGGTAGGCTTGTAGTGAAGGTCATGGAAAAGATATTTGTCAGTGGCAGGCTGGAAAAGACCACAGATCAGGGCTGGGTAAGGAGGGAGGGTTCCAGAGGTGTTTTTTCCTGAGTCAAAGTAGGTCAAATGGTGGAGAATGTATCTTTCCCACTTGACTCCTATGTTCTTCAAGAGACAGTACATAATTATCGTAGTGTTTTCTAAAAAATTTAGTCTGGTTTTTCTTTGAATGAATATTGTAGTTAACAACTAAGGAAAGTATGTGTTTCTTGAGGTCTAAGGCAGAGGAGGGAAGGGTGCACTTCTTCCTATATGAGAATTAAGGCTTCTTCAAGAACTTATGAATATCAAGGAGAGTAAGATCATACTACTTGTAGAAGGCCTCAGGCTCAACTAGGTCAAAATACTCAGGATAGTCCTTACGCCAGGTGTCAGTCACTTTAGTACCTGAAAAGAAAATGTTCAGGGTATCCTCAGAGACTTGTAATTTCTTCACAGTGATCATGAAAGTTAGGACTACTTGAGTATGGGGTGGTGGTATGAGTGTGTCATAATTCCATTGAAAGTTTGCATAGAATTCATGAACTACTTTTATGCTAGTTAAGGAATTATTGTAGCACAAGCATTTGACACACAAGGCAGAGAGGTGGTGATCGTACAACAACTCAGCTACTTGGTCAATGACTTCTTGTCTTTGTGGGCATGGCTCAAACAAGGCACAAAATGTAAAGGGGTTCCTAAGAAGGAGCTTCTTGTACCTATTTAGAGCCTCATTTGAGACGAAGAAAGTGTCATCAAAGGGAATTAAGTGAGAGTTGGATAAAGATGAAGGTGTAATAGTTGGGGCATCCCTCTTTCTCCTATTGGACACCATGGAGACAAAATGGAGAGGAAAGAGAGAGCAAAAACAAGAAGAATGCCACCAAAAATCATCCACGGACCTAGGGTTGATAGGAAGGGGGTCAAGGAAGGTCAATCTAGGTCGAACTAGAGGAAGGTTGGGGCTAGGGTTGAGAGCTTGAGAGAGCTAGAGGTTGGATCGGTCGATTTTTCTCTAGTTGAGAGGGAGAAAAGTCGGTTGAACCTATCTTAAGTTTGCTCTAGCCTAGCCATCGGTCAAGTTATGTGACTCAGAAACTCGACCGATAGTCTCTTTAAAAAATCTCTCGGCCACTAATCGGTTGAGTTGGCAACTCAATCGATGGTCAACCTGAACCAACTTTAGAAATTCTAAATTCTAGTCATTAGAGTGCTAATTAAATTTATTTTTCAAGTCTATTTTGAATTTTTAACATTCTTAGGCACATATCACTCATCATTGGATACTATTTTGTGATAAAACAAGTGTTTGCAAAAAAACACCCCAAAAATAAAAGAAAAATAAGGCAAAACGAACATGAAAATTGATTTTTAGCATATTAACAAGCAATGGTGATAAAAAACATAAGCAGAGCATATAGGATAGATTAGAACTAGCTAGAAGTCATATCAAATTCATTCAAAGCAAATATGAGTAGCTTGGATCTAATAAAGTTAAATTGCTCTCTAGCTAGAGGTTTAGTGAAGATGTCCACCATTTGATTTTCCGCGTCCTTATGCATGATATAGATATCCTTTTTGGCAATGTGATCATGAAAAAAATGATGATGAACCTTGATATGCTTAGCTCTACTATACAAGATAGGATTATATGACAAGTTAATTGCACTAGTATTATCACAATAGAAAGCATCAAAATGAATGTTAAAGTCTTGGAGCATTTGCTTCATCCATAGGACATGGGCACAACAACTCTCGGCTGCAATGTATTCAGTCTCGGTGGTTGATAATGCCACTGTGCTCTATTTCTTGGAGAACCAAGACACCAAGCATGGTCTTAGGAGAAAGCAAGTGCCAGTTGTGCACTTTCTATCAATCAACCACCATGCATAATCTGCATCACTATAAGCAGTACGAGTAAAGTCCCTTGACTTGGGATACCATAGTCTAAAATTTTGTTTTTAATTTTGGTTTTAGCTAAGTACCTTAAAAACCTCTTAACATCTATATGATGTGATTTCTTAGGATTTGATTGAAAGCGAGCACACAAGCCAACACAAAACATTATATCGGGTCTAGAGGCAGTTAAGTAAAGTAAACTTCCAATCATACCTCTATAGAGCTTCTCATCTACCTTCTCACCTTCTTCAACTTTGTCAAGTTTGGTAGTATTTGACATGGGTGTGTCCATCGGCTTGGTGTTCTCCATCCCAAAGTGCTTAAGTAGCTCACTTGTGTACTTGCCTTGGTTGATGAAGTTCCCATCCTTAGTTTGCTTGATTTGAAAGTCGAGGAAGAATGTGAGGTCACCCATCATACTCATTTCAAATTCACTCTACAGAAGATCACTAAATTCTTTACAAAGATCAAGGTTAGTTCTGCCACAAATGATATCATCAACAATTACTTGAATGATAAGAAAATTATTAGAAGCGTGCTTTAGAAATAAGGTAGAATTAACTTTCCCCATGATATACCCATGATCAAATAAAAAGTTCTTTAATTTCTCATACCAAACTCGAGGTGCTTGTTCGAGTCCATAGAGAGCTTTTTGCAACAAATAAACATGGTTACGTAAACTATCATGTTCAAAGTCTGGGGGTTGTACAACATACACTTCCTCCTCAATGGTACCATTCAAATATGCACTTTTAACATCCATTTGATACAGAATAAAGTTTTTATAACTAGCAAAGGAAAGCAACATACGAATGGACTCAAGTCTAGCTACAGGTGCATATGTTTCATTAAAATCTATACCTTCCTACTGATTGAAGCCTTGAGCCACTAACCTTGCTTTGTTCCTTACCATTTTGCCGCTTTCATCAAGCTTGTTGTGGGAGACCCATTTGGTGCCAATGATCTTTCTATCACTTGGTCTTGGCACTAGGGTTCTGTTGGTATGTATGCCCTTTGAGTCAATGATGATTGATGGGATACATTAAGATTCATTCAATAAAGATCAAAGGCAAGCTTCCAATTCTTTCTGGTTCAGTCATATGAGATAATGATAGAACAGATTGAATGTTTAGAGAATGACTGTACTCAATGACGTATGCTTTCAGGTTGAGGACATGAACGACGAGATCATACGAATGCTAAGAGTTTGTACATTCTTATTATGTCCCTAGTCGGATGTCATTGTGGAAGGTAGATAGAAAACATTGACACACAAGACTAGATTGTGGTGTTGGTTGATGACAAAATCTCGTTAGTCATGATATGGAGATATCAAACCAAACACATAGGTACTTGTTAGAGAACAAGTTTATCAGACAGACCTACCGTGAGTTTGACACATGGAACCATGACATGGTAGTCACAGTCAGTTCTCACAGTGATGGTGGTGAGTGTGATTCTTTGACCTGAAATCACTACACTCAACACATGTCGTTGGGTACACTTTGACATCATCAAACGCAGTCCTGAAACATGGGTTGTTATAAAGGTGATGATTGGGTGGCTTTGACACATGGGGCTTTTGAGGGGTGAGTGATAGATATGGGATTTGTCCCTCCTGAGGGAGTTTGGTATCCATGGCCACTTGATGAGTAGGATTGAGATAGCCATGTGCATGCATGTGTGAATCAGTATGTGATATTGATGTCATACATATCTCCTCCAATCTACTCTGAGATCAAGAAAGTGAATGAACGTTGACAGGATGACTGTTCCATGCCTTGAGTTCATTCGGGATATCAGTGACAAAGGAATTATACATTCACTGTAACACCATTCACAGATTGTAGGATTGAAAGTTGTTCTCCAACTTTCTATTTCACTTGGGTAGCACTGATGTGCGACTAGGCACCGCTCTTTGCTTGTGAAGTCATAAGTGTTATGGACTTTCACTGCCAACGTGAAATGGACCTACAGGGTCACACACATAGGATTTAACCTGGAAGAGGAGTTTATCCACAAACAATGTTTAGTTTGATTACTAAAGGATTTTAGTAGTTGAATTAAACACTCAATCAATTGATATCTCAATATCATAGTGTTCAAGGTGTTGGACCGATTGATTAGAGTATTGGATTGATTGAAACTGTGATTGATTGATTTGCACAAGTCTGCTGCTCCAACCGATCGGCTCATGGGATGAACCGATCGGCTCAGGCTGGTGAACTGATCGGCTCAACTGGTGAACCGATCGGATTAGGTACCATGAAACGATCGACTCAAGTGTTGAACCGATCGGTTCGTGGACCAATCGAGATCATTTGGAAAGTCAGAAGACTATTTTGCAAATACAATTTGTTTCACTTGTACAAATTCAATTTGGACAAGGATTAATATTTGATTAATAAGAGACAAATTTGAAAGTCAATTTGAGTTGGACCAGGACCACGAACCGATCGGTTGGGATGTGAATCGATCGGCTCAGGTGTCCCAAATGATCGGTTCAGGTGTGAACCGATCGGTAGAGGTCTCCAAACAACCGTTTCAGTTGTGAAACGATCGGTTCAGGTGGCGCAGTTGGTTGTTTTGTGGAAAATCTCAAACCCTTTTACTCCTGGATTAATATTGCATTTCTCGGGATAGAGAACCCTATCCCATGACCCTCCTATATATATAGGGGTAGTGGGGGCTTCTTAGGACAAAAACTCAGTGCACCAGCTACTCTGCAAAGTTGTCGTTCTCTCTAGTTTTGGTAACCGAGAGAGAGCCTGAGCAAGTGCTACCCGATAAGGGAGGCACGATAAGGGAAAGAAAACTGCAGAAAGTGACTGGTGGCAGGAGAGTTTGTCAGTGACTAGTACGTCGACAGGAGGGTGCGACTCCTTCCGATTCCTTATGGGATAAGGAGATCGGAGTTCCAGATGGTCTATGTGGACTACTTCAAAGGCAGGAGACTTCTACCACTCGGAGGACAGTTGTCAATCCCGACAGTCCCAGTGTGACCAGGAGCTGCACATACACCGTCCAAGACCAGAGGTGAAGACCGCGCAAGCCGCGAGGTATAGTCGTCGAGCAAGCCTTGGGACAAGGTACGCCTCTACAAACCATCCTTCCTATTGTATAGATGTTGACATGTTTCCTTTGTTCTGGGTTTGGGAGAAGAAATTTTTGTTTCTGCTTCCTTCTCTGTCTCCCCTAAAACCCAACAGCAGTATCAGATCCACATCAACTGCTCTATACTTTAGGATTATCGATATGATCGATTTTGGTTTGTCGCCTTTATTTATTGCATACGATGCGAATAAAATTGGCTTTATGCGTGTCCAATCCTAAATCAACAAATCCCAATATACATATATGATATGTAATATGAATGCACTCGATACGTGTCACCTTTAAATGAGTTTTGTGGTGGATGTATAGCGTGGTTATGGCCTATAAACCCTATGTATGTGTGCTTGGTTGTATGTGGATTGCTTGCATATCAGTCTGTGCACCGATTCCCTATCTCCTATTCCTAATGTAACTCGAGATAACTCGAGATTTCTTTCCTACCTTTGCTCCCCCTAAATGTAACTCGGGGTTTCCCAATTCAAATGTAAAATAGGATAGATATTTTATTTCCTGTTATGTCCAAGAACGGCGGACAACCTGGTGACAACTGAGACGATTGGTTCAAGGCGTGAACCGATCGGTTGGCGATCCAGATGACCAGTTCGAGGAACGAGACAATCAGGTGGCGGCCATGAGGAGATGCATGATGACCAGGCAAACCGATCGGTTGGAGGATCCAACTGATCAGCTGGTGGCACCCAGATGACCGGCCAGGGCAAGCAGGTCATTCATGTGATGAGTTGATCGACTCGGATAGCTACAACACTTCATCATGGATAGGTTGTATGTGATGTAGACCTAGATGATTGTGATTCCTCTTGGCTCGAGGAATCACATTAGGATGGCCATAATCATCGCTTTTATCATTTCGCATGTTTTCTGTGGGATATAGCATGTATATGATATGTACTATGTATTATGGTGATTGGATATGTACATGTACCTATAAAGCCAAATCCCTCATTAAATATTAAAGTTTTTAGATTCCTTCCAAATGTGACACATGTGAAAAGCTTGATTGGCCAAGTGTTGGCACGCCCTAGCGTGGTGCACCGTATATCTCGTGGAAGCATGAAGGATGAATATGTGGGTCTGCCCTAGTAGGGTGCATATTTCATCGTGTTGGCTTTGGGTCAGACTTAACAAGGTGACCTAGATAGGATCTAGCACCTTGAGGCATGGAGGTGATCATGGCAAGGAGTTGCATATGACATCTTTCAAGAGTTGCATAGATGCAATTGGCAAAAGTTGCTTACTTGGAAGATCTAAGTTGTGGGTGACAGCCCTAGCTGGTCCATGACTCAGAGGATTTCAGGATCTTGACCCACTAGAAGATTGTACACTGCAATCCTCCAAATTGATGGTGAGGGCTATCAATTTAATTAAAATAGTGGGAGCAATATTAATTTAATTCCTAATTATATCATCAACCTTTCAAATCAATCAAATAAGTCAAAATTGATTTTTGGACTAAATTGCATGTATTTCTTTTTGTAGTACAAATGACAACAAACAAAAATCACTTTTCGTTGTGATCGGTTCTTGAAAAGGACAAGATGAATGGGAAAAACTTCCACGATTGGTTTAGGACATTGAGAATTGTTCTCACTCAAGAGTGAAAGCTCTATGTCCTGGATACTCCAGTTCCAGAGGAACCTGCTCCTACCGCACCAAAGGTAGAAAGGGATGCTTATAAGAAGCATTCTGATGATGCCATTGATGCAAAGTGCTTGATGTTGTGATCCATGAACCATGAGTTGCAGAGACAACATGAGAACATGGGAGTGATTGAGATGATTCACCATCTCAAGAACATGTATGAAGATCAAGCACGGCAAGAGAGATATGATGTCTCCATGGCGTTGTTCAAGTGCGTCATGACATAAGGAGATCCAGTTGGTCCTCACATGCTCAAGATGAGTGGGTATGTGGAGAACCTGACGAGACTGGGATTTCCCCTGAGCCAAGAGTTGGCTACTAACGTGATACTACAATCATTGCCAGAATCCTAAAGTCAGTTTGTGATGAACTACAACATGAACAACTTTGACAAGTCGTTGACAGAGTTGTTGGGCATGTTGAGGACAGCTGAGACACAGATGAAGAAGGACAAGCCTAAGTCCGTGATGATGATCAGCAGCAAGAAAGGCAAGTCCAAGCCCAAGGGCAAGGGCAAAGCTAAGAAGGGTTCTGATGCTAGCCAGGAGCCCAAGGCATCTTCAGCTCTCAAGGCCAAGGGAGGCGTGACCAAGAGAGGCAATTGCCACCATTATCAAAAGCCAAGACATTGGAAAAGGAATTGTCCACTCTATCTGGAAGAACTAAATAAGAAGGAGGCGACAGACGTCTCTACCTAAAGGTGTCATGAAATAAACTTGTAACATTTTTTAGGTATATGATACCAAGATATAAAATGTAAAGCACTCAATAAATGGGGCAAATGTTGCCACCATAGATAGGAGTACTTTAGTTTATTTTCAGCCTTAAAGGCATGTAATAGAGTTATGAACTACTATTTCATATTTTCCAATGGATAGAAACACATTATTTTTTGCATATTGTATGACAATGATAGTAATTAATAAAGTTGATGTTTCAATCTATATGGAAATGCCTTGTTTATCTTTTGATACTTGGTATGCATAAGATAAAATGATACCTAAAATTTATTGATAACTCAAACAATCAAATTAGCATAAATCATGAGAAGTTCATTTCTAGATTCCGTATGATGGATAAGCTAGATTATTTTGGTTAAAGAACCAATAAGAGACATGAATCTCTTAAACATGATTAATCAATATTCACTAGTAGTAGTGGGAGAATAATTATCCTATTAGGTATAATACATATGATGTATTTACATACCTATTAGACCTAATGCTAATACTTCAAATGGTGTTTAGAGAAATACCAATATCGTGAAGTGTTCAAGAATATCATAGATGGAGTACATATTTGGTAAAGTGTTAATTCTTGATGAGATCAATGAATGAAATACTTAGACCAAATGATTGAGAATCTTGTGAGTGATTATGATAGTGTATCATAGTGAGCTCATGATTAAGACATCGTGATGTCTAAATCAACAAGGAGTCATACTCTAAGGAGTCAGAGGATGATTATCAAATAACTAATTTATTCTTAAATAAAGAATACCCTACACTAATAGAGGATATTAAAGAATCACAAAGAGTTGTGAGTTCTTATATCCTTGACAGATACACCTCAAAATATCTATGTGATGAGTTGGTCATGTGATGAGTCAACTATCTAGATGAATATGAGGAACCGGATTTTGAGTTATGGTTTATGACCATTACATCCTAAGTGACTTCCATGTGAACCACAAGGTATGACCTTGATGGTAGCACCCATTGGGATGAAATCCATAAGTGAAAATGAGTCTTAAGCGTTAAGACACATGGATAACATTTTGAGAAGGATGATGCTTGTTGATTGCAACTTAATGACTAAGAGATTTGCATATGGATACTAAAACCTCATTCCTATGAGGAATAAAACAAGGATGTGTACGTGACACAACCTATAAGGTTTATGAATCCATTAATGCAAATGAAGTCTATAAGTTACAACGGACAAACAACTCAGAATTGTGATCTTTATTCTGATAATATAGTCAAAAGGTTTGACTGATATATCAAATATAAGGAGAGATCTGTGATTTAGTAGGAGCGTATTCACATTCCACATGTTGATGTGAAATGGAAATGTTCTAGAATGGAAATCCAAAGTGGAAAATATCTTTAGGGAAGATAGAGACGTTTCCTATGTGATAGGAATAGAGATCTATAGAGATAGTTCTCAAAAATTTCTTGACATGAAAAGAGAAAGCATACATTGGAAATCTATACTGAAGAGTTCAATGTGCATAGATTCAGTGGGAGAAAACTTGTCCATGTTAAATGGATTTAGTATCCCAAGGCCAAGTGTCTAATTCTTATGAAGAATGGGAACACAAAGAATAGATGTGGATCTATCATGTATGTAAACATCCCATCTTCTTGCATGTATGGACATGGCAAGAACAAAATGCATTCATCATCTTGTTTGTAGGACATGACAATATGATGTGCTTATCCTGATAACTCATATGTGGGACATGACGAGTGGATGTCTATCTAGTTCCAGTAAGGGTTACTGGAATACCATAAGAACTTGATAAGTACTTAAGAAGTACTAGTTCTATGGAAATAAGGAAGGGTTCACTGTAAAGAGTTACACTGATGCGAACTTCTGAAAAGGACAAAAAAATTAATCACAATATATATGGGATATATAAAAGTGAATGTTTGTTAATAATTGGAAACATTCCAATAAATCCATTTAAAAGGAAAAAGGATGAGTATCTGTGTGTTAGAGAATAGCAGTGGATACTATATGGATCTGGAAGTTCATGAGATGAACTTATGGTTATTCCGGTCATTGATGACAAGTTAGTATTGTTTGGTCATGCAATGTGGCTAAAGGTTAGCAAAGGAATACTAGATCACATATTATGGCAACTCCATCTCATACGTGTGATTTACAGCAAAGAGATGAGAGACATGCAGTTAATACCAACTTTGGCAAGGTGTTGCCATAACTCACTATGTTAGCACAAGAGCACAATAACATGTGGGACATTTTTAAAGATCACTATGAATATGATTCAAGGGTGATTGGCTCGTAGTGCAAGTGGGAGTCTGTTGGTATGTATTCCCTGAGAGACAATCATGGGATGATTGATGGGATACATTAAGATTGATTTGATAAAGATCAAAGGCAAGCTTCCAATTCTTTCTGGTTCAGTCATATAAGATAATGATAGAACATATTGAATTTCTAGGGAATGACAGTACTCAATGACGTATGCTTTCAGGTTGAGGACCTGAACAATGAGATAATATGGATGCTAAGAGTTTGTACATTCTTATTATGTCCCTAGTCGGATGTCATTGTGGAAGGTAGATAGACAACAATGACACACAAGACTAGATTATGGTGTTGGTTGATGACAGAATCTCGTTAGTCATGATATGGAGATATCAAACCAAACACATAGGTACTTGTTAGAGAACAAGTTTACCGGATAGACCCACCATGAGTTTGACACATGGAACCATGGCATGGTAGTCACAGTCAGTTCTCATAGTGATGGTGGTGAGTGTGATTCTTTGACCTAAAATCACTACACTCAACACATGTCGTTGGGTACACTTTGACATCATCAAACGCAGTCCTGAAACATGGGTTGTTATAAAGGTGATGATTGGGTGGCTTTGACACATGGGGCTTTTGAGGGGTGAGTGAGAGATATGGGATTTGTCCCTCCTGAGGGAGTTTGATATCCATGGCCACTTGATAAGTAGGATTGAGATAGGCATGTGCACGCATGTGTGAATCAGTATGTGATATTGATGTCATACATATCTCCTCCAATCTACTCTGAGATCAAGAAAGTGAATGAACGTTGATAGGATGATTGTTCCATGCCTTGAGTTCATTCGGGATATCAGTGACAAAGGAATTATACATTCACTATAACATCATTCATGGATTGTAGGATTGAAAGTTGTTCTACAACTTTCTATTTCACTTGGGTAGCACTGATGTGCGACTAGGCACCGCTCTTTGCTTGTGAAGTCATAAGTGTTATGGACTTGCACTACCAACGTGAAATGGACCTGTAGGGTCACACACATAGGATCTAACCTGGAAGAGGAGTTTATCCACAAACAATGTTTAGATTGATTACTAAAGGAGTTTAGTAGTTCAATTAAACACTCAATCAATTGATAGCTCAATATCATTGTGTTCAAGGTGTTGGACCAATTGATTAGAGTATTGGATTGATTGAAACTGTGATTGACTTATTTGCACAAGTCCGCTGCTCCAACTGATCGGCTCATGGGATGAACCGATCGGCTCAGGCTGGTGACCCGATCGGATCAACTGGTGAACCGATCGGCTTAGGTACCATGAAATGATCGGCTCAAGTGTTGAACCAATCAATTCGTGGACCAACCAAGATCGTTTGGAAAGTCAAAAGACTATTTTGCAAATACAATTTGTTTCACTTATACAAATTCGATTTGGATAAGGATTAATATTTGATTAATCGGAGACAAATTTGAAAGTCAATTTGAGTTGGACCAGGACCACGAACCGATCGGTTGGGATGTGAACCGATCGTCTCAGGTGTCCCAAACGATCTGTTTAGGTGTGAACCGATCGGTTGAGGTCACCAAATGACCATTTCAGTTGTGAAATGATCGGTTCAGGTGGCGCAGTTGTTTGTTTTGTGGAAAATCTCAAACCCTTCTACTCCTGTATTAATCCCACATTGCCCGGGATAGAGAACCCTGTCCCATGACCCTCCTATATATATAGGGGTAGTGGGGGTTTCTCAGGACAACAACTCAGTGCACTAGTTTCTTTGCAAAGTTTTCGTTCTCTCTAGTTTTGGTAACTAAGAGAGAGCCCGAGCAAGTGCTACCCGATAAGGGAGGCATAGTAAGGGAAAGACAACTATAGAAAGTGACTGGTGGTAGGAGAGTGTGTCGGTGACTAGTACGCCGATAGGAGGGTGCGACTCCTTCCGATTCCTTGTGGGACAAGGAGATCAGAGTTCCAGGTGGTCCGTGTGGACTACTTCAGAGGCGGGAGACTTCTGCTTCTCAGAGGACAGTTGTCAATCCTGACAGTCCCAGTGTGACTAGGAGTTGCACAGACACCGTCCAAGAGCGGAGGTGAAGACCACGCAAGCCGCAAGGTATAGTCATCGAGCAAGCCTTGGGACAAGGTACGCCTCTACAAACCATCCTTCCTATTGTATAGACGTTGATGTGTTTCCTTTGTTTTGGGTTTGGGAGAAGACATTTTTTTTTGCTGCCTTCTCTATCTCCCCTAAAACCCAACAGGTTCATACTTTGTTCTTTTCAAATTGCTCAAACTCTTCTTGCATAGATAGGATCCACTCATCATCCCCAAGAGCTTCATTTACGTTCTTTGGCTCAAGTTGTGAGATAAAGGCATTGTTGGCTCGTTTTTCATTGAATGCAGCCCGCGTCTTCACTCTTTCAAAAGGATCACCTAAAATTAGCTCTTTTGGATGATTCTTTGCAAACTGGGGAGTTGGATCTTTCTTCTCTTCATCTTTCTCTTTTTCTTGAGTGACCACCTCTTTTCCATTTTGAGTGATGTTGAGCTCATTTAGAATAGGAATTACTTAGCATGCAACATCATCATTTGGAACAATATCTTTGAAAATAGATGGGTTAGTCTCAATAAATTTAACATTTATAGATTCTTTTACTTTAGCAAGATCAATATTAAACACTCTATAAGCTTTGCTAGTAGTGTTGTAGCCAAGAAAGAAAGCCTTGTAATATTTCAAATCAAACTTGTTGAGAGAATCTTTCATATTCAAAACATAATAAGGACATCTAAAAATATGGAAATACTCGATAGAAGGTTTCCTACCATGCCATAGCTCATAGAGGGTTTTCTTAAAGGAGGGATGTGTAAAAACCCAATTTTGCACAAAACATGAGGTACTGACGGCTTCGGCCCAAAACTTCTTTAGAGTATCTTACTCTAAATGCATGCTCCTATCCATCTCCTTTAGTGACCTATTCTTCCTCTCTACAACCCCATTTTTTTAGTTGTTCGAGGTAAAGAAAAGTTATGTGCATAACCAGATTCTTGATAAAAATGTTTAAAAAGATCATTTCCAAATTCTCCCCCATGATCACTATGGATGGAAATGATGCAACAAGAAGCTTCATTCTCAACTCATTTCAAAAAGCTCAAGAAAGTATATCTAGAGAAATCGTCAACAATAACAAGGAAATACTTGGAACCATGAAGCGATTGAGTTCTCATTTGTCCAAATAGATCAATGTGAAGAATTTCAAGAGCTCTTTTGGTACTAAGTACCCCTTTGGATTTGAAGGAGGACTTGTTTTCTTTCCTTGGGTGCAAGGTTAGCATTCCTCATCCTTTTTTAAATCCAATTTGAGAAGTCCCTTGACCAAGTCCTTTTTTCTCAACTTCTTCAACTAATGCATATTTACATGAGCAAGCAGATGATGCCAAAGAGAAATATCATTTGAATTGACTACTAGGCATCTATCAACAACAAGCTTAATATATTCAACAACAATTACATAAAGATTACCACTTATAGTTCCCTTATATATAACTTGATAGGTGAGGGAATCTAGAATCAAGCATTCAAAAGAAGTACATAGCACAAGGTAACCATTATCACATAATTGACTAATACTAATTAAATTGTGATGTAGGCCTTCCACAAAAAGAACATTCTCGGTACATAAGGATTCACCTACATCATGCGCACCTTTGACCTTACCTTTCTTTTTGTCCCCAAAGGTAACCAAACCTCCTTTCTTTTTGGTGAAGTTGTTGAAATGGCTTATATTACATGTCATATTCTTAGTGCAGCCACTATCAACAATCCATCTTTCTTTTTCCTTCAAGAAAGGAGAGTTTCGGTTCCCAACTTAAACTTTAGGATCTAGAGTTATCTTGGGGACCCATTTCATCTTTGGGTTGGTACCCTTAGGCTTGTAAGGATAATGAGTAGATTAATGATCATCACAATTGTAATAAGAACAAACCATAGGATTCTTAGTGTCGGAAGACTCTCCAACAAAGAAAGAGGTCTCCTTTCTCTTTTTCTTACCTTTGGCTTTGTTCTTGCCCTTTGGTGGTCCCCCTACAAATCCCAAATCACTAGTACCACTTTGTTTGGTAGAATGGTCAAGGATTTCATTTAGGGAGTTTTTCCCTTTGAGAATTTTTTGTAGAGAGGCCCTAAGTCTATGATTATCATCATTTAGAGATATGACAGTAGAATACAAACTAGAAATATCATCTATAGAATGAACCAGGTTAGCCTCTAAACAGAGAGCTTTAGTCAAATAAGAATCTTTCTCAAGAGAAATAGAAGCAATATCATTACTAGGCAAGATAGGTCTAGAAGATAAATAATTAACTTGACCAAGCAACCTAGAATTTTTAGATTTAAGCACTTAAATTTCAATAAGCTAAACATCTCTCTCATCCTTTTGAGCATCAACAAGAAGCTTAAATTTGGCATTTTTAGTTTTAAGAGTTTAAAGCTCCTTTAGACACTTTTGGTTATCTTCCTGGAGAGTTTCAGTGTTCTTAAGATAGACATTATTATCTACCTCAACTCTATTGTTGGCTAAATTGGACATTATTATAATCCCTTTATTTTGGTGATGACAAACATTTCTTTCTTGTGGTTTTAACTTGCTATTTGAGTGTTTCAGGGATAAGCATATAAGGTGGTGGATAGCGAAGACTTGGAAGATCAATTTGCTAAAATTGCTTTATTTTCATGATTGTAATCAATGTAAAAACTTGTACAAGTTTATAATGTACAAGTACTTAGATATCATGTAAATCAAGCATTTAGATCTTCCTATCCACTCACAACACTTAGATAGGTCATCCCCCAAGATAGTATCACAACTGCACATTGATACACACACTTAGTAAATGAATACATTAAATCAGGGATATTCTCAGTCGACAAAAACTTCGACCGAGACACTTTTGGTCGACAAAGTCCTCGACCGAGAATAGACCCTCCTAGCCATTAGACTGAGTTAGAAAAGTGGTTGGGAGTTGGAATCGAATGTTACAATATATTGTCTCAGACTCCCACTCGGTCGACAAATTCCTCAACTGAGAGACTCTCGGTCGACAAACTTCTCGACCGAGAAAGGTTCTGGACTACACTTCTCAGCATTAAACAACTAGTCATTGCAATGTAATTAGTAGACACATAACGAATAGTTGAGCACCAAGAACACCATAGAAGGTGTCTAGAACGTCCCCAAGCATTAGCAAACCACTCCTATAAATATGACAAGCTATAGGACACCCAAGGTATCACTTGTACATACAATTACACTTGAGATTCATTCTTTGTGAGCAACAAGCTGAGCTATACTTGCAATTTGTTTCATTGAGCTCTACATTAGTATCCTATAGCTTAGTATCTCCTGGACACCACACTACCACGTTCATCCATAGTGGATAGGAGATCAATACGCTTCATATAGAATCAAAGTGTTGTACTTAATTGGTAACATTGTTTCTTTATTCCAATCTTGTTCTTTCTGTTGTATTTTGTTCTCCTTTGCTACTCCTAGGTTGGAGGTTGTGGAAAGGAGGTTGTAGGAGCTTCTTCGGTGGTGAAGGTAGCTCGGCGTGACTTTGGACTACTTCTAGAAGGTCTCAACGGGAAGCTACTTCAAGGAGGAAGGCTACTTCAAGGGGAAGCTTGAAGTTACTTCAAGTGAAGGTTGCTTCAAGGTTTGTAAGATGACTTCAGGGTGAAGGCTGTCTAAATGGTTGTGAAGGTAGTTGTATCTTATGTAACATCCTTGCAAGGTAATAAAATACAATTGCTTTCAAAATCCCAATTGGAAACAATTGGGTAGTGGACTGACTCCCTTAGTATTTTCTAAGGGTGGAACCACTCTAAACGCCTTGTCTCCTTCTCCAATATTTTGTGGTTGCTAGGTTGAATTAATCTTCAAAGCTTCAACCAAGATTAGTCATGACACAAGTGAAGAAGATATTGAAGAACAAACTCTCATTGTAAATGGTAAGTAGTATAGAAGTTTTAAAACTAACAAAACTTCTAGTGTTTCTTCCTCTAGGTGTTTTGAATGTGGAAAGAAAGGACATCTTAAGAATGAATGTCCCAAAGCAAAGAATGGTAAGAAAATCTCATCCAAGAAGAAGGGAGAAAATTCATACAAAGTTGCATGGGATGATTCAAGTGATGATAGTGAAGATGGAGAAGAAGTGGAGTGCCTTATTGCTACAACAAATGAGGAAGAAGATGAGGTAAGTCTTTTTGATCTATCTAAAGAAGAGTTAATTGCTAGTATTGAGGAATTACATGATAAATATATTGATTGTAAAAAGAAACTAAAAATGGTTACTAAAACTAATGAGGACTTGTATGCTAAATTAAATAATCTTGCTTTTGAAAAAGAAAGTATTATTTCTGAAAACTTTACCTTGAAATCATCTTTAAATAATTGTGAAATGAAGTTGCTTACTTTAGAAACAAACTATGATCTTCTTTCTCAAGAAAAGGTTGAATTGCTTGCAAAACTACATAATTTTCATACTCAACCTATCCTATGCACTCATTTAGATTATGATGTTGTTATCAAAGAAATAGATAGTTTGTTGTCTAATCTAGAGAAAGCAAAGTTAGATGTTAAAAGAAGAATGAATGAATAAATTACTAAATTACAAAAGGAAATTAGTAGCTTGAAAAACAATGGTATTCTTGATAAGATCCTAAAAGATTCTTCTGGTCAGATTGGAGCAAGAGGACTAGGTTATAAGCCCAAAGGAAAATCCTATCAAAAACCTAGAGAGAGAAGGACACACGTGCCCAAGAACATAGTTATGTATGTGCCTAAAGACAACTTAGCCAATAAGAGAAATGAGATTGTATCAATATGTTGTAACTATTGCTTAAGGCTTGGACATTATTCCCTCTCATGCCCTTACAAGAAAAAGGATGTTGAGTTGGTATGGGTTCCAAAACCCCCAAAGTAAATGAATAAAATTAAGTTGAGATATAACCAAAGACTCTAATTTGACTATCTTTATGTCTATCTCAACGTAACATAATAGAACAACAAAATTGACCAAAGTAACTTAATCCATAACTTGCATAAAGCATATTTCTGAACTAACTTACAGAAATACGCTCAGTCGACAAACAATTCGACCAAAAGTAAGTCGGTCAAGAAATTATTCGACTGACAAAGGCTCTATATTGAACTTGAAATTACTGGCAAAACAGTAACTTATTCGGTCGAAGTAGAGTTCGACCGAGCAAATACCCGGTCGATAAATAGTGGACCAAATCCGACACTAATTCAACCTGATAAAACATGTAAAAACGGCAAAATAATCGGTCAAGAAAATCTTCGACCGAGATATATTCGATCGAAGAAAAGTTCGACCGAATCAAGTTCTGTTGAACCTGCTTAAATGATTCAGTTTGGTATCAATATACCAAACTAAAATGATTAGTGGGATTAAAGGAAACCTTTTGAAGAAAAGAATGTTGAGACAAATTTTTCAAATCAAAACATATTGATAAGTCTTGCATCACAACTCAATAAAATTGTGAGATAATGTGAATAATGTTTTTACCCAAATTGATGCAAATAATGTTGCTTACAAAGATAAATGATGTTGATTGGAAATCTATATTCTTACTGCAATTGGACATGCTTTCTTGTAAAAATAAATCAATATAGCATAGATTGCAAGTTCATATATTCTCAATTGTTATTTAAAAGGATATGATCTTACACATGGTTTGCCTAAAATATTTCTTAGCCAATCTGAAAATTATGAACCATGGTGCCCTGAGAAAACTTCATAAATGGAACTTATGGACTTGTTTCCCATAGCTCACAACCTTGCAAATAAAGATGATGTTATATTCATACAATTTTGCTCTAATATCAAAAATCAAATACTCTACTTGCAATTTTGTGAAATAAAACTTTACAGGATAAATTTCTCGAAGTATTTAAATTATATAGGAATTTCAAAGCTATATTTCTTATAAAACTCTCTTAAAAAGTTATGAAGAAAAGACATACCTTACGATCATGATGAGAAAAGTTTAAATGGGAAAATTAGTGGAATAAGAGGTCTTGCTTAGAATAAAATTATTTCAATATTCTATCTAAAGACTATTCTATGCAATTCAAGAGTAAGGCACCATTTAAAAATCAAATATTGCTCAAATGAATTAAGCTCTATACAAACTTGATCTTAAGCTATAATTTTTCAAATTGATATAAACTTTTTCAAATTGGTATCCACCTGTTGCATAAAGACTTTATATTCAATAAAGTAGATTATTGTGAATGCTTAAACTGGAAATCTGCAGTAATGCCTCTCGATCGAAAAAGAGTTCGACCGAGGGGCGCCCTAGTCGAAGTCAAGGTTGACCTAAAATAAGCTTGACAAAATGTTTAATTGTAAATCATTTCTTTGCACTCAATCTTAGTATATTGATCTGAAACTCGTTCATCATATTGAAAACAAGATTTTAGTACAAAGCTCTCATAAAAGTTTAACTGAAACTCTAATGCTTATTATGACCTTAGAATTCTTAAATTATCTTGATTGTAAGATTAAGGGGGAGCTCACAAAATGTTGTAAACATTATGATAAATCTTGATCAACTCAAACTTTAAAAACTAGCCATGACCTTAGGATTATTGAATTATCTTGATCTTAAATGGATTCTCTATATCAATATGGGCTTAACATCCCTCATTATTGATTAGAGATATATTTCTTGATCCTACTATGCTGTAAAGAAAATCTCATGTCATTTTCAGGGCTTAACATCCCTTATAAAATGGATGAGAAATCAATACATATATCCATCATGAGCCTAAATGGATCTCATATCATTTCAGGGTTTAACATCCCTTGTAAATGATTGAGAAATCAAAACACATATGTCATTAATGTAAAAGGATCTCATATCATTTCAAGGCTTAACATCCTTTGCAAATGATTGAGAAATAAATTGTGGCTAAATTTGACAATAAGTGGTTTGCATTAATATTAATCCCTTTGCTTTTAAAACTGAATATCTTATTAAGGGGGAGCATCAAAGCATAAAATTAAGGGGGAATAATAAAAGTCATACTTAATGTTTAGCTTGGCTATCTTTTTGAAATGACAAAGGGGGAGAAATAATATAAAATCAATAACATAAAGTACAATGAGTTTCATAATCTCTTGACTAGCACATACTTGCACACAATTTACAAACAAGAGAATGGCTGCAAAAGGTAAACTTCAGGTATGAAACTCATATGTTTTATATTTCCTTGATTTATATTTTGGAAATGTTTGTCATCTTCAAAAAGGGGGAGATTGTTGGCTAAATTGGACATTATTATATTCCCTTTATTTTGATGATGACAAAAATTTCTTCCTTGTGGTTTCAACTTGCTATTTGAGTGTTTCAGGGACAAGCATATAAGGTGGTGGATAGCGAAGACTTGGAAGATCAATTTGCTAAATTTGCTTTATTTTCATGATTGTAATCAATGTAAAAACTTGTACAAGTTTATAATGTACAAGTACTTAGATGTCATGTAAATCAAGTGTTTAGATCTTCCTATCCACTCACAACACTTAGATAGGTCATCCCCCAAGATATTATCACAACTGCACATTAATACACACACTTAGTAAATGAATACATTGAATCAGGGATATTCTCGGCCGACAAAAACTTCAACCAAGACACTCTCGGTCGACAAAGTCCTCGACTGAGAATAGACCCTCCTAGCCGTTAGATTGAGTTATAAAAGTCATTGGGAGTTGGAATCGAACGTTACAATATATTGACTCAGACTCCCACTCGGTCGACAAATTCCTCAACCGAGAGACTCTCGGTCGACAAACTTCTCGACTGAGAAAGGTTCTGGACTGCACTTTTCAGCATTAAACAACTAGTCATTGCAATGTAATTAGTGGACACATAACGGCTAATTGAGCACTAAGAACACCCTAGAAGGTGTATACAACGTCCCCAAGCATTAGCAAACCACTCCTATAAATAGGACAAGCTATAGGACACCCAAGGTATCACTTGTGCATACAATTACACTTGAGATTCATTTTTTGTGAGCAACAAGCTGAGCTATACTTGCAATCTATTTCATTGAGCTCTGCATTAGTGTCCTATAGCTTAGTATCTCCTAGACACCACACTACCATGTTCATCCACAGTGGATAGGAGATCAATACGCTTGATATAGGATCAAAGAGTTGTACTCAATTGGTAACATTGTTTCTTTCTTCCAATCTTGTTCTTTCTATTGTATTTTGCTCTCCTTTGCTACTCCTAGGTTGGAGGCTGCAGAAAGGAGGTTGTAGGAGCTTCTTCGGTGGTGAAGGTAGCTCGGCATGACTTTGGACTACTTCTAGAAGGTCTCAACGGGAAGCTACTTCAAGGAGGAATGCTACTTTAAGGGGGAGCTTGAAGTTACTTCAAGTGAAGGCTGCTTCAAGGTTGGTGAGACGACTTTGGGGTGAAGGCTGTCCAAAGGGTTGTGAAGGTAGTTGTATCTTATGTAACTTCCTTGTGAGGTAATAAAATAAAATTGCTTTCAAAATCCTAATTGGAAACAATTGGGTAGTGGACTGACTCCCTTAGTATTTGCTAAGGGTGGAACCACTCTAAATGCCTTGTCTCCTTCTCCAATATTTTTGTGGTTGCTTGGTTTAATTAATCTTAAAAATTATCATAAAACCCTATTCACCCCCCCTCTAGTATTTTTCATCTATTTTATTGGATCTCAAGATCAAGATATTGGCCTTGCAAGTTATCAATGCTCTCAATATGAGTTTTCTCATTAAGTTCAAGAATTTTTAGTTTAGCGTAAAAATCATCAATAATCGTTCCTAACCTTTTTCTTTTAGATTTACACTTAGCAAAAGAAGAACAGGTAGAAACAATCATATCAATCATAGTTTCCTTAGATAATTCATGCAATCTTACCTCACTTACCTCACCAATTTCTTCACTAGTAGAGGTCATGAGTACAAGGTGTCACTCTCCATATTCTTTAGAGCTAGATCCACTTGAGGATGATTCCTCCCAAGATGCATGAGTTGCATTCGTGTGTCTTTTCTCCTTCTTATCCATCCTCTTCTACTTGCTTTCCTTCTTGTACTCTTCCTCCTTCTTGGAGTTTCCCTTGTGGTGTGACTTTCTTGACTTGGGACATTCACTCTTGTAGTATCCCTTTTGTCCACACTTGTAGCATCTAGGAGTAGAGGAGGAGTATTGTTTTCCCTTGAAGTGCTTGCCCATGATGTAGTTGGCTTAATCCTCACTAGGGCCATCATCTTCACTTGAGGAGGATGGAGATGTCCGGAAAGCAAGTTGTTGTTGAAGGATGACCACCTCCACTTGTTATTTGAAAGCACTATCTTTGATATCCTTGGCTTCCTTCTCTTCTTGCTTGGCTTCTTCTTCTTGCTGGTCAGGCCTTGGCTCATGAGCTTGGAGGTTGCCAATGAGTTCTTCGGTTGGGATGTCACCAAGGCTCCTAACTTCTTCAATTGAGGGCACCTTTGACTCCCATCTCTTTGGAAAAGTCCTCAAGATCTTGGAGTTGATTAGGCCTCTATCCAAAGTGTTGCCTAAAGCAACTAGGCCATTGATGATGACATTGAGATAGAGTACATCACCGCAATCCCTTCTTTCTTACCCATCTTGAAGTTCTCTAGAAGGATGTTCAACGTGTAGATCTTAGCCTCCTTGACTTGCTTTGTGTCCTCATAGGTAATGCACAATTTATCCCAAATCTCATTGGCAGTGTCCCAAGATGAGATGCGGTTCAAATCCATTGGGGTAAGGGTTGCATAGAGGATGCTTATGAGTTTGGCATTGAGTTGGGCTTCTTTAAGTGTAGCTTCACTCCATGTTGCAACAGCTCTAGTTGGCTTCTTGTATGGTGTGACCATCACCTTCCATATATCAAAGTTCATGCCTTGAATGTAGAATTGCATATGCTTCTTCCAATAGAGGAAGTTGGTGTCGTCAAAGACTGGAGGACGCATGGAGAAGCCTCCCTCTGGGTTGAGTGAACCAAGTAGGTTGTCGCTCATCTTCTCATCTCGTGAGAGATTGTTGGAGAAGATCCTTGGCTCTGATACCACTTGTTGGATCTAGGGATCTAGAGGGGGTGAATAGATCTTCAATAATTCTCACAAGATGAGTTCGACCTTCAAATTATATATTAATCAAAACCAATAGCTTAAGTGCAATTTGAAGTCCTAACTAACAAGCATAGCAAGGATGAGAGAAAATGAAACAAGCACTTGGACAAGGTCATTTAGAGTGGTTCCACTCTCCAAACTAGGAGAGAGTGACATTTGAGTGATCAACTGTTGGAATTAAGTGTCTCTGGTTTTTCCTCATCTTAGTTACAATTCATATCATCAATAGAAGTGATTATAAAAAAATCCTCTAAGATCATTTGGAGTGATTTCCCAAAATGTGCACTTTCATTGCTTTTGACTTGAGCTTGAACAGCTAGGGCTTGTATAATTTGATCCTTTTGATGTACCTAAAGCCTAAAATCAATCTTGAACAAACATATTAGATACATAGGAATGGAATGATTAAGTCATTATCAAAATATGGGCAACGTATAACTCTCAAGTCAACAGGTTGAACAAACTCTATTTTTAAGCAATGATTATCATTTTTGTGACACTCACAATGATATTTATGCTTCATCTCAATAATGTATATGTTTAAAAAAATTTGGGTGTTACAATGGTATCAGAGCTAAAAATATAGTTAGCCACCAGGCTATTCTCATAATATCATCTAGTTTATGTCCTATGTAACACATGGGCCCACTTCCTAAGGCTCTGGTAGGGTTTTAAAATGACAAATGACCCCACAGACCACCACTAGCCTACCCATCATAGTACTACTCCAATCTAAGCATGCTTAACTAGGAGTTCTTTAGTGATGGGATCCCTAAAAAGGAGGTGTACCTTGGTGATATGGGTAGTCCAATCATTCCTTCTAAGATTGTTTTATCTGAAGCCTCAAATCCTGATACAATCTCCCTGACTTAGAATCTTGATGTCCTTGTCAAGACTAAACTATATGGCCTCATAATATTTCCCCATTTCAGTGCAGACCCAAAATGGCTCATGGACACCCAGCTCCTGATAATGGAATATCATCGCAAGGGTGGTTACATCACCATGAGTAACCCTTTCCAACCTGCCTTGGACCGCATGGCTCAAGAATGGCATGCCACATGCCCATGTGGGCCCCACTTACTGGAGGGGTTATGGCTCTGATACCCTTTGTAACACCCGACCCCACTGCCTAAGGCTTCCATAGGGTTTCAAGAATGAAATGACTGGCCCTACAGGCCACCACTAGCCTTAATTGTGCACTTTTTCCTCACTCACACGAAAGCCAGGATAAACTTCCTAATCGGTCACCCATCCTAGTACTATCCAAGCTGAGCACGCTTAACTATGGAGTTCTTTAGTGATGGGATCCCTAAAAAGGCGATGCACTTCGTGATATGAGTAGCCCAATCATTCCTTTTAAGATTATTTTATATGAAGCCTCAAATCTTGAGATGTTACATTCTCCTTCCCAGATGGCACCTAATAAGAAAGGTGAGATTCCCATTGGTGGGGATGAAGATGATTCTCACAACATAGGGTACCATAGGGTATCTTCACGTAAAGAAACTCCCATGGTGCCTTTTGACATTTTAGTTAGGGCCCTTTCCACTACCATGAGAAGAGGAGAGGACCCGTTAGGCAACCCTAGGGTCAACCCCAAGCTTTCCCTACTTGACTTCTTGAAGATTAGGCCAGATTCTTTTACTGGAGAGGAAGAGTTGGATGTGGTGGCCAAAGCTGAAAGTTGGTTGCAGAACTTGGAACATTATTTCTGTGACCTAGATTTCCCATCTAGGGTTTGTTTTGGGACTCACATACTCAAAGGTACTGGTAGGACTTGGTGGGAGAACCTTCTAGGATCTCATGAAGTTGATGCTCCCCCACTCACATGGGAGGAGTTCACAGAAGCCTTTAAATGCCATTACTATCTAAGGCTATGGTTGAAAAGAAAGAGGAAGAGTTTCGCAACCTTTGTCGACATGGTGATTTGACAGTCACATAGTACGCCATGAAGTTCAGAATTTTATAGAATTATGGTTATGACTATGATGAATGACGCAGGATGAAGAAGTTCATTGGGGTCTCAAGGAAGACTTTGTCTTTGCTCTATCTGGACGAGGACATTGTACCCTACAAGGTGCCCTAGATGTTGCACTAGTACTAGAAGACCATCCAGGAAGAGTGTGGAAGAAGGACAACCACTCCTACAACAACTCCAACAATCCTAATGATAAGAAGAGAAAAACCCCAAGAGAACCACACGTCAGGAAGTCTTGTTCAACTTGCAATAGGTTGTATGGTGGAGTATGCAGGCTTGTCACAGGAGTATGCTATTTCTGTGGGGACCCAAATCACAAGAATTCAGAATGTCCCAAGTTCAAAGCTAGAAATGATGCAAGACAAACCCCTAGGCTAGATCAAAGATAAAAGAGACAAGCAAGAATCTTTTCTATGGTTAATGATGATGAAGAATGCATGATCTAGTTTAACCCTAGTTTTATCAGGTAGAAATGCATGTTGGGTGTTGCAAACTAGGAATAATTAAAACCATAAGGTGGGTAGTCTCTTGAAATTTCGAGGATGAAATTGATTTAATGTGGGTAGAATTGTAAGATCCCATAATTTTAAATCTTATAAAGAAATCTCAAAATGGAAACCCTAATTTTCTGATAAGTAACCTTTAGGTTTTGAGGTGAAATTAACCCAATTAACATTCATTATATGTCCTGATAATTTTTAGGTGAGTCTGTTAAGATAATTTGAGGCTTTATCCAAATTATGAGTCCCTAACTATTTTTGGATAATCATATAGAGTTAAATAGATATCTTACTTAAAAAGGAAATAACATATTTTTGTGACTCTCAAACCTAAAATATAATATGCTATTAGGGATCCTCATTATTTATTTAGTTAGTCTACAAAAATTTGGTCTCAATAGGACCTTTTTTATCACTCAATGTAAATAGGCAAGAAATTATAAAGTTTTGACCTTAAATGATCAATAACCCATTTAATAGGTTGTATTTTTCTAAAGGCTTGCATTTATCGTCATGTTACGCACCTTCAATTGTCCAATCCAAGTTAGATTTAGACTCATAGGAAGCCACACATTGGGAAGGTTTCCCCTTCACCCGAGTCTTGTGATCCTATAGACTCTACAGTCCCTCATTCCTTCCCCCTCTTTGCCTCCCTCTCAGGGTATCCCACGCCAGCTAGACTTATCCACTACCTTCAAAACATCACTCTGAACATCATGATCCCAAACCATATGGTATTTTCATGCCCTATAGGCTCCGGGTGACCATATAGTTCCATGTCCTTCCCCTGTTTCAACATTCATAGGAGACCTAAGCCACCCTAGAACCATTTGTATATAAGTAACCCCATAAAAAGCTTGCTTGCACCAACAGAAAACCTTCCAAACTCTCACCTTGCCCCCCGAAAGTCTCTCCCTTGTCGTACCCATGAGATCTTTACTTTTCTCATAGAACCAGTTTGTCTAAGAAACACCTCTGACCGTAGCAAACCCCAAAAAAATGGTCGTGCATTTCCTTGGTCTTTGTTAAGCTGCTATTACTCTCAATTTTGCCCCCAAACTATAGGTATGGTTTCCCCTTTTTGGATTTGTTGCATCAGATCATCTTAGAGATTTAAATTCATGCACTTTAGATATTGTCAGCTTGAGATTTTCCTTTGTTCATCTCCACCGAGGTGCCCTGAAATCTTCTTTGGGTCTGGCTACTTCTGCCATCAATCCAAGCCATGTTTCCTAAATTGGTGTACCTGCTCTCATGGTAGGAGATTGGGTATTGTTTTCTAGACACCACAAGATTGGTTCATTAGAATCGATGAGTTCGACATGATGAAAGGAAGTCACTTTTACTGATTTTGATCCATTCTTATGTTTCTACCATTTTTGTATTACATAAATCCAATTTCAGCAAACTGATGAATGCTCTCAAGGTTGAAGAAGGTTCCTCAAACCTTTTGTCTCATTTAACCCTGGAATTGGAATGTATCGTCACACTCGTTATGGGCATAGTTGTCTTTTTTTTTCCCTTGCTTGCTCACCCTCACCTATAGTAGTGGTTGTTTGCTAAGGGCCGCGTGGCGGCTTAGGGTTGGCCTAGCTAAGAAAAATGGCTATAGCTTTGGATAATAGTATACAGTTGGATATTTGGTGATTTATGATTCGCCTCTTCTTCGAAAATTCACAACAAATCAACTGTTGGTCAAAAAAATCCATGTAAATAGTCCTTGGAAAGGATTTTTTTTAGTAGACCATGATTCCAATATTTTCAAACCCTAAATTTGTCATATCGTACCATGTTTTCTAATAAGATTCCAAATTACGGTTTAGATGAATATCAAGACAATGACTGATGGAAAATATGCAACTTTTATGAAATTAGGGTTCTAAAAGGCCTCAGTAGACCTAGAAGGATGTCTTATCCAATTGGTAAGTAGATTTCTATAGTCTAGTAACAAGTATGGGTAAAGGGCTTTATATTCGCTTATATTTATGAAATTCAATTACAAGGTTATCTAGTGCATGTTCTAATGAATACCTGCAAGGAAATTTATTATGAATTAGATTTCAATTTCCATTGTATCTTTCTCATATATTTATAAACACGCACATGCTTTCAAGTCAATTTAATGCTTTAAGTTATTATGTTTAAGATCAATGTTAAGCATATGATGGATGAATTATGATTGTTCCTTCAAAGAATAATTTGTCTTTTTATCATAAGCTCTATGTGAGAAATGAGCACATGGGTGCATAAGCTCTGTGTGAGCAACATAAGGATGGAGGACAATGTATTCATCCCAAGACAATGATTAAGATAAATAAAGATGAAGATATATTACATGATAAGAATCCAATATTTATCATGTCTAAATTTATGCTTTCTCAAAATTATGGTATATATTCAATTCTTATAATGTTACCCAGTGCCACTTACTCTAACATGTTTTTTATTTTGTGTTGCATGGCAGGGGGTGAGATCTTCTCAGTAAAGAAGGATTAGGGAGCTTAGACTAGGAGCATACATCTCGATGACAAATCTAGAAGACAAAAACCTAGTGGGGTGCTAACTATAATAGAATATTAGTTTATATTTACTTTCAGGTTAAGATAAATATGCATTAGTTTAAAGTGTGAGTGATATGTTGAGAATTTGATTATGAGAACTGGTTATTTTCCTATGTATATTGAACAAACTCTAACTTTATGCAATAAACATTATTTTTGTGACACTCCCAATGAGATTTATGCTTCCACTCAATAATGTATATGTTTTAGAAAATTGGGGGCGTTACAGTATATCCTCAATATCTTACCATTCAAGCCCCTAACTTGAAAGGTATGCATTAAAACCACCTATTGAGCTCCAATGTTGATATCCTTGTCAAATCCACCTATTGAAGTTTAGACTCGATAGCTCACATCTCTCACCTATTGAGTCCTTCCTCTGAACAACATTCATGCACCGAAGGCCAACTATCAAGGTCCAGCATTTCATTTGATGATTATTCTCTCTCTAAAGTTTATCAATATAGGTCTTGTTAGAAAGTATTTTTATATTATACTTGTAACACCCCACTTGTACCATTCATAGCGGAAGCACATATATTCATTCATGTCAAGGGGAATGCCACAACCATGATATTCATTGCACAAAATAGAGTTTAAATAAACCATCACAGGGTCAAAATTACAATTTCTCATTCTCAAATCTTAACAAAGTTTATGGGTACATAATTATAGAAAAAGGAAAATATCTATAAACTAGGTATGGTTGGCACCCCACTGATGCTTTTCTCCTTTATGGTCCTTGAACTAGGTTTTGCTCCTTAGATGGCCTGCTAGCTCCTGAGTTGGCTCCTACCTGCGGGCATCGCACCCCCAACCATGCATCAAACAAATGGTAAGGGGATTGAACATGTTATAATATAAAGAAAACTTGACAACTAAAAATAAGCATTTAACATTGAACATTGAACATTGAAAAGACATACAATTTCTTTTAGGTTAATTTCTTTTATCTTAACCTGTATAAGTGTCCTTGAGTTGCACAAATGTGCCTCTTCTCTTATGCACCAAAGTGCCTCTTAGGTTTCACCGAGGTGCCTCTTCTCTTATGCACTGAATTGCCTCTTCTCTTATGAGGAACTTATATAAGTCTTATATTTTTACATTTTCTTTCTCTTAAATCTCTTAACATTACTTTGGACTTGATTTATAACTTTATCATTAATGATCATGAAAGTGATGCCATATGTAACCTTCAATTCAATACATCATAATTTCACTGACTTTAGAAAATTAGAATAGTAAATAATAAACATGGCATTCATTGCAGATTCATACATGCATACATAAATCAACCAATTTAACTATGTTCAATGTGCATGGACCACTTACTTTTTCACTTAGAGAGTGTATTGTCTCTCTTTCTAATTCGAGTTAGTCCTAGTCATTCACTGGGTCTAAAGGACCCTAACTGTCATGTTCAAAACATATATCACATCAATATCTATTTTATTCATAATATTAAACCCTAACTTTCGTCTACAAAAACCAAGAGATGACGATTTAGAATCATGCTCTAAAAACTACATATTCGTATTCCTCTTGAAAAACCATTTCCAAAACATATTTTTTCTCATTTTTCTGAGCATCGAGCGATTTATTGTGAATTTATGAAAATCAACCAATCAGAAATTAGAGAAATGCCACGAAGGTGTCCTTTTTATCCATAAGATGTTGGGCTCGGCTGATGTGGGCCAATGAGAGCCGTCCAACTAGGCATGGGTCTCGTCCAGGTGGATAAGTGATCAAAGAAAGAGGAAAGGCACAAAAACCAAAAGTACCCTTGCAAATCAAATGGTTCGATTAATAAGGAAGGGGCACACTGGTCATTTTATGACCAGGTTTGTTGCCTAGAGCGATGGCGCTCGACGAGAAAAAACCTAGGACCCCAAGCCACATATCTAGCCAGTGAAGGATAGCTGATCAGGGGGATCTAGGAATCCCTAAAGCTTCATCACTGTAGGACGAAGCCATCAAGCTATGGCTTAGGATCTAGGGGCACAGATGAGCAAGCGTTGCTTTGGCCAAAACAAAAGGGGAAAACATAGGGCAGATCCCATGGAAAAGATTATAAATAGAGTATCGCAAAGTCCTTAATCTTGGTGAGTTCAAACCGAAGGTGAAGGTTTGGTTTTGAGGAGGAGCTGGTATGAGAAAACACCTGCAAACACCGAGAATAGGAAGAAACATGGGAACATACTCAAGTTTGCCCGCGATGAGTTCAGAGCACAAAAGCACTAACCGAAGCCATAGGAAGGTTTGTCGGGGTCGAGTAAACTTGCCTAAGAAATTTCCTCATTCAAAGGAGCCACTGCGATACCATGGCAACTAGAGTTGGCGAGGACCTTGTGGAGGTCTATAGGGTACAATGTTTGGAAGAGCTACGCGGTAAAACAACGATGTATAAATGAAGAGTAGTGGTCATGGATGCTTACCGCGTTCGCAATTGAACCGAGGTGGATGAAGGAGGCCGGACAAAGCTAAAGTCATCAGAGGTGGAGGAGGAGTAGGTCCTGGTGTTCGGGGATGTGGGCGGAGAAATTGAAGGTGGAGGAGGGAAAGTTGAGGGTTAGTCATTCTATTGAGATCCTGAGGTGAGGAGGAGAGGGAGTATGGTAGTGGTTGTATTTTTTTCGGAGAGGACAGCACAAGCCCTAAGGGGAATTTTTCACATAGGGTATGAGAGAGCATGACCAAAGGCTCGTACAGTGAGGGGTAAAGAGACTAAGATAAAGGAGAAGAAATCTCCAAAAAAGGATCACTTATGAGGGAGAAATCGATCAGGGAGTAAAACACTGGGTCGGTGCCCCACTTGCCTAAATGGTAGGAGGTTGGGGATGACGCCCACACTGTCCGATCAAAATCCAACAGTCCACAAGGCATGCGAAAAAGGAAAAATAAAAACAAACGTGTAATAGGATGTAAATCCGAGAACTATAGGGAAATCAAGGACATTAAATGAAATTCCTAATCAAACTATACTCAAATATTTCCTAATTTAATTGGAGGATCAAACAAACTCAAAATGAGTCCAAATTTGGAACATTGGCTACTCAATAGGTGTTCAAATTGTTCATTTGAATAAATTGAAACCCTTATTATTGGATGATCCTGATACTTTCCAAAAGACCGAAATTCTTGATCAATGGAGGAACAATATTACCTTTTTTCTTCAATAAGACACTAAAGTGGATGATTGACCCATTCCATACTAGAAATAATCGCAGGAAATCCTTTGATAACACAGATTCCTATTTCTCAATGATATCCCCCGATTTATACAATTAGATAGTCTAGAATATTCCTAGCCAATTAGATTTAGGTTTCTTGAGCGTTTAGTCTATGATTTCTATTTTTGTCACTCTTCTTAATTTAAATACACAAACTAATTAAATAATTAAGGGGAAACTTTCATTTGTGGATGTTTACTCCAAATTTGAGATAAACACTATTTGTCTCTTTTGAAGTCATTACACACCTCTTTATTGCCTTTCTATGTACTTTATTTGGAGGAGAGAGAAAACAAGAGGCAATGTCACTTCCCTCCTATAAATAAAAGGGAAAGTGATTTAATGATGCTAAAAGAGTATCTCTTATCATATTTTCGAAATTATTGACTAAGAAACATATTACTATTCCTTTTTAGCAAATCTAAGAAGAGGAGAGAGAAAGATGAACATTAAAGGATTTATCTTGAAATCTATAAAAATGAGAGGTATACTTATTGCCCAGGTGATTTGAATTTCAATTTCTTGCTTCTTTCTCTTTCTCTTTCATTCCTTTTTGACTTATTTGATAAAGGAAAAACACATTGCTATTATTACACAAATATTTGCAACAAATTAAAATAAAGGGAAAACGTATTTTGAGTCATTTTCTTATTTCTCTTTGCATTGTAATGCTAGAAGTAGCACTATTTTGAACTATTTGCATTAAGGGCCTTAACAAAAGATCATTTAGGAAAAACTACATAGAATGTTTTAAATTACTCATGAAAAGAGGGATGTTACATTTCTACCCACCTTGATTAAATTTTGTCCTCAAAATTTCATTAGGCTACCCACCTTAGAAATTTGCATATCTTTAACACAAAAACACCAATATACTACTATTATCATGTAAAACCATAGTTCCATACATTGCATGAAAAATAAAGTTTTGAAAAGAAAAGAACTATGCTACTAAACTCTACTCAGCCTTATCATCCTCACTCTCATCTACCATAGAAAAAACTCTAGCATGCCTCTTATCTCTAGGTGGTTGATTAACATTGGGCTCCTTCTTCTAGAACTTGGGGCAGTTAGGCCTTATGTGGCCTATTTCACCACATGCATAGCAAACACCCGTTCCAAACCTGCTTTCACCTAGGTGATACTTGGAACATTTAGCACATTGGGTCTTTGCATGCTAGTTTGGAACAACTTTGGTCGGTGCCTTCCTTTTCTTGTCATTGTGGTGGTTGGAGTTGTGGTTGTTGTGGTGTCTCTCCTTCTTCCATGCTCTTCCTGGATGATCCTCTAACTCTAGTGCAGCATCTAGGGCACTTTGGAGTGTACAGTGCCCACATCCTGATAAGGCAAAACTAAGGTATGGCTTGAGGCCTCTAGTGAACTTCTTTGTCTTGTGTCGTTCATCATAGTCATAGTCATACTTCTCTAGGATCCTGAACTTCATTGCGTATTGGGTGACCATCATGTCACCATGTTGATGTAGGTTGTGGAATTCTTCCTCCTTCTTCTCGATCATGGCCTCGGATATGTAGTGGTCTTTGAAGGCCTCAGAGAATTCCTCCCATGTGAGTGGAGGAGCATCAACTTCACGAGAACCTAGTAGGTTCTCCTACCAAGTCCTAGAAGCACCCTTCAGCATGTGTGTCCCAAAGCGAACCTTAGATTGATTGGGACAATCCAGGTCACGGAAGCAGTGTTGCATGTGCTATAACGAACTCTCAGCTTTTCCCACCACGTCCACCTCTTCCTCTCCAGCGAAGGAGTCAGGCTTGATCTTCAAAAAGTCAACTAGGGAAAGCCTAGGGTTTCCCACTTGGTCTTCACCTCTCCCCATGGCAGTGGCTAGATCTCTAACAAGGACATCAAAGGGCACCAAGGGGGTTTCTTGACGTGGAGATTCTCGATGTTCTACCATGCTAACAGATTCACCTTCATCCCCACCCATGGCTACCTTTTTGTTATCACCCTTCCTCTTAGGAGCCATCACTGTGAAAAATACATAAACTACATGAGATCATGAGAAAAGCCAGGTGGCCAACCATATTTTGGCTCTGATACCATTATTGTAACACCCCACTTGTACCATTCATAATGGAAGCACATATATTCATTCACGTCAAGGGGAATGTCACAACCATGATATTCATTGCACAAAATAGAGTTTAAATAAACCATCGTAAGGTCAAAATCACAATTTCTCATTCTCAAATCTTAACAAAGTTTACAGGTACGTAATTATAAAAAAAAGATCTATAAACTAGGTATGGTTGGCACCTCGCTGATGCTTTTCTCCTTTATGTTCCTTGAACTAGGTTTTGCTCCTTAGATAGCCTACTAGTTCCTGAGCTGGCTCCTACCTGCGGGCATCGTGCTCCCAACCATGCATCAAACAAATGGTAAGTGGATTGAACATGTTATAATATAAAGAAAACTGAAAACTAAAAATAAACATTAAACATTAAACATTAAAAAGACATACAATTTCTTTTAGGTCAATTTCTTTTATCTTAACCTAAATAAGTGTCCTCGGGTTGCACAAATGTGCCTCTTCTCTTATACACTGAAGTGCCTCTTAGGTTGCATTGAGGTGCCTCTTCTCTTATGCACTGAAGTGCCTCTTAGGTTGCACTGAGGTGCCTCTTCTCTTATGCACTGAAGTACCTCTTCTCTTATGAGGAACTTATATAAGTCTTATCGTTTTACATTTTCTTTCTCTTAAATCTTTTAACATTACTTTGGACTTGATTTATAACTTTATCATTAATGATCATGAAAGTGATACCATATGTAACCTTCAATTCAATACATCATAATTTCACTGACTTTAGCAAATTAGAGTAGTAAATAGCATAAATATGGCATTCATTGCAAATTCATACATGCATACATAAATAAACTAATTTAACTATGTTCAATTGCATGGACCATTACTTTTTCACTTAGAGAGTGTATTCTCTCTCTCTTTCTAATTTGAGTCAGTCATAGTCATTCACTGGGTCTAAAGAACCCTAACTGTCGTGTTCAAAACATATTTCACATCAATATCTATTTTATTCATAATATTAAACCCTAACTTTATTTCTACAAAAACTAGGAGATGATGATTTAGAATCAGACTCTAAAAACTGCATATTCATATTCCTCTTGAAAAACCATTTCTAAAACATATTTTTGCTCATTTTTCTGAGCATTGAGCGATTTACTATGAATTTATGAAAATCAACCAATCAGAAATTAGAGAAATGCCACGGAGGTGTCCTTTTTATCCACTAAGATGTTAGGCTCGGATGATATGGGCCAATGAGAGTCGGCCAACTAGGCATGGGTCTCTCCCAGGTGGATAAGTGATCAAAGAAAGAGGAAAGGCACAAAAACATAAAGTACCCTTGCAAATCAAATGGTTCAATTAATAAGGCAGGGGCACACTGGTCATTTTATGACCAGTTTTGTTCTCTGGAGCGATGGCGCTCGATGAGCAAAAACCTGGGACCCCAAGCCACAGATCCAGTTGGCGATGGATAGCTGATCAGGGGGATCTAGGATTCCCTGAAGCTTCCTCATTGCAAGACGAAGCCATCAAGCTATGGCTTAAGATCTAGGGGCACAGATGAGCAAGCGTTGCTCTGGCCAAAACAAAAGGGGAAAACATAGGGCATATCCCATGAAAAACATTATAAATAGAGTATTGCAAAGTCCTTACTCTTTGTGAGTTCAAACCGAAGGTGAAGGTTTGGTTTTGAGGAGGAGCTGGTACGAGAAAACACTTGTGAACACCGAGAATAAGCGGAATTAGGGGAACATACTCAAGTTTACCCGCAATGAGTTCAGAGCACAAAAGCACTAACCGAAGCCAGAAGAAGGTATGTCGGGGTCGAGTAAACTCGCCCAAGGAATTTCCTCAGTCAAAGGAGCATATGTGGCACCACGGCAACTAGCGTCGGCGAGGACCTTGTGGAGGTCTATAGGGTATAACGTTTGGAAGAGCTATGTGGTACAACAACGATGTAGAAATGAAGAGTGGTGGTCATGGATGCTTACCGCGCTCGCGATTGATCTGAGGTGAACGGAGGAGGTCAGACAAATTTGAAGTCATCGGAGGTGGAGGAGGAGTAGGTCCTGGTGTTTGGGGATGCAGGCGGAGAAATTGAAGGTGGAGGAGGGAAAGTTGAGGGCCGGCCGTTCTCTTGAGACCCTGAGGTGAGGAGGAGAGGGAGTATGGTGGCGGCTGCATTTTTCGGCAGAGAGGCAGCACAAGCCCTAATGGGCATTTTTCATATAGGGCATGAGAGAGTGTGACCAAAGGCTCATATGGTGTGGGGTAAAGAGACGAAGATAGAGGAGAAGAAATCTCCAAAAATGGATCACTGAGGAGGGAGAAATTGATCGGGGAGTAAAACATTAGGTCGGCGCCCCACTTGCCTAAATGGCAGGGGGTAGGGGATGACGCCCACACCATCGGATCAAAATATGACGGTCCACATGGAACGTGAAAAAGGAAAAATAAAAACAAACGTGTGACAGGATGTAAATCTGAGAACTATAGGGAAATCAAGGACACGAAATGAAATTCCTAATCAAACTATACTCAAATCTTTCCTAATTTAATTGGAGGGTCAAACAAACTCTAAATGAGTCCAAATTTGGACCATTGGCTAATTAGATAGTCTAGAATATTTCTAGCCAGTTAGATTTAAATTTCTTGAACGCTAGTCTATGATTTCTATTTTTGTCACTCTTCTTAATTTAAATGCACAAACTAATTAAATAATTATGGGGAAACTTTCCTTTGTATATTTTTACTCCAAATTCGAGATAAACATTATTTGTCTCTTTGAAAGTCATTACACACCTCTTTATTGCCTTTTGTGTACTTTATTTGGAGAGAGAAAACAAGAGGCAATGTCACTTCCCTCCTATAAAATAAAAGGGAAAGTGATTCAATGATGCCAAAAGAGTATCTTTTATCATATTTTCAAAATTATTGACTAAGAAACATATTACTAATCCTTTTTGGCAAATGACTAAGAAACATATTACTATTCCTTTTTGGTAAATCCAAGAAGAGGAGAGAGAAAGATTAACATTAAAGGATTTATCTTGAAATCTATAAAAATGAGAGGTATACTTATTGCCCAAGTGATTTAAATTTTGAATTGCTTGCTTCTTTCTCTTTCTCTTTCTCTTTCTCTTTCTCTTTCTCTTTCTCTTTCATTCCTTTTTGAATTATTTGATAAAGGAAAAACACATTGCTATTATTACACAAATATTTGCAACAAGTTAAAATAAAGAGAAAACTTATTTTGAGTCATTTTATTATTTCTCTTTGCATTGTAATCCTAGAAGTAAGACTATTTTGAACTATTTGCATTAAGGCACTTAACAAAAGATCATTTAGGAAAAACTACATAGAATGTTTTAAATTACTCGTGAAAAGAGGGATGTTACAATACCAATGCAAGTGGTCGAACAAAGCTATATCAATATAGTACCATCCATATATAACAAAAATATGTTCCAATAATTATCTAGATATTCATGTACTATCATCTTTAGAACGGTATAAATTGCACCATGCTAAGAAGTCGGTATTAGTATCGTACCAATAATGCAGAAAAATTGTGTGTTAGTTGTTATATTACATCAAAGTTATTTTTTTAGTACTACAATACCAATATAGTCAATAAATATTTACACGTGTCTCATTTAAATGTATAGTACCCCAAAAAATCACAGTACCCCTCTTATTACATGAAAAATGTCATTAGTACAGTCAAGGGCGTAGCCAGAGGGGGGGCTGCCGGGGCTGAAGCCCCCCTTCCAAAAAATATTTTTATTATTATTATGATACCATATACAGATTTGTATTTTGTTAAAAAAATTATTACACCGTACAAAATGTAACTTTTAATTTTATGATTTTAGTCAATTCTATCATACTTCTTTGTATGAACTACGTAATGGTTAAACTTAGAATATTTATGGATTGTGTGTCTTATATACTCACAAATTATAAAATTTATCGTCCTAATATGTATGTCATCAATTATGAGTTTAAGAAATCATATATTTAGTTTCTATCCTACTAATTTTTTTTAATAGTTTCATATTAATTGTGATAAGACTTACACAAATTATCTCCACTGCTTGAATGTGAATCTCTATAAGACTAGGGGGTATGTACCCTTAAAAGATGAAAGTAGTTATACAAAATAAAGTTTATAAAAATATATCATGCATCATGTTGACCTATTAACTGAAATTTGATGTAATATAGTTGACTTATTAATTAACAAATATTATTAGCTATAAATTGAGTAAGTTCACTCAATTATAACTACACACCATTGGGAAAAATAATAACCATACATGTACAACTATCACCTTCTATTTATATATTTTTCTTTCAAACTTTTAATAATCAATCACTCTCAAATTAAGAAAAGATCTATATTACTATATAGAAATAGATCCAAATAATATTTATTGTTATATGGTATTTCACAAACTTTTTTAGTTACATAAGATTTAGATATTATAAGTTTTAATACAAATAACAATTATTACAAATTTACAAGACCTTGAGAAGATAATGACAATATCTCTATCTATAAAAAAAAGAAGATGATTGAATTGGCATAAGGTAAAAAAAGAGTAGAGAAAAATATATAAATCGTGGGGTAAGAATGAGAAGAAAATGTGAGAAAATCCATCTAGTAAATATAACTTTAATCAAATGGAGAGAGAAAAATGAGGATGACATGTAGAATGAAAGTTAATAAAAATATATATTTTTTTCTTTCATATCTCTCTTCTTCAACTTTTAAATAAAAAATACGCATGGATCTTTCCTCTTCTTTCTCTTCAATTTTTATTTCCCAATGTGCTTCTCCATCATATGTTATTCATACGACCACATTAAATATTTTCCTTCTTCTTTCTTTCTGAAGTTTCCTTCAACTGATCATTGTGTCAAAATCTTATAATATACCAAGTACATTATATTTATATCCTTTATAGTATAAGATTTGACTGCTATAATTTTTGGGTCTTTCAAGTATGACATCATCCATTAAATGATGTCATATTATATTTTAATGCTTGTTCTCCACTTAAAAGATGATTTTGTTCTCATTTTTAATATAACTATTAATTTTCTTACGCATTGCCAATTGTATGCACATTGCACTGATCAAGTGATCATGAATTATGATTATATTGTTGATCATCTAGTTGTTTAATCTGAAAGACATATCAAATAATGTGTTAGTTATGACCTTAGACATTTAAACAAATTCATTATTTTGAATAGTGAATTTTATCATTTCATTTATATTAGATTTTTTTACAAATAGCTTATTTTATATGTTGGAGACAATGAGACACTTATTAGGTGTATTTTTCTTTTTATTTTTATACTCATCGTCACTACTCATAGTAATTCAGCCCCCCTATGGTAGATTTCTGGATCCGCCACTGAGTACAGTGTTGCAGTTGGCCGGACAAATCTATATCAGTACAGACACCAATATGTTCCAATAATTTTCTAAGTATATTACTAATTTTTAGCACAGTACAAATTCGATTCTAATAGCAAAGGAGGAAGAGAAGTGGACCAAAAAGTCATTTTGTACATGTTTATAAGTTCTGCATAAGGGTCAATAGTAAATGAGGAAGAGAGGTGGATAGAAGAGTCGTATTGTACGGATTTTAAGAATTACTAAAGGGACTTTAAGCGGTGAGAGGAAGCAAGAGTATGAGACGTGGTTGAGGAGTGGGAGAGTCAGACCCTATGGCCGTGCATCGGGAAGTGGGACAAGCTTTCACCTTTCATGCGTCCACAATCTTGGTACCAGTAACAGTGGATACTAAGTATCCGGCTGGGACAGTCTTGTTGTAGAATTTCACTGATTCCCAATATACGAATGAGTAAGAGAGTATATAGTGGACTTATGAGTAGCAGAACTCTTTTACTAAAGACGAGGTTTATCAAAAAGTCTACCAACTAGGATCCCACCACATAGAAGCCATGCATGCTATGTGTGTGTGCGTGCGGGAGAGAGAGATAATCAGGCTACAACTACGAGAATGACATGACTATAGATGGTCATGATATGTACTAGTCAACAGTAGTAGGTCCAACTATAAGTGAGCACCTTTGTTGCACCTAGGGCTAGGACGGATTCAGAAAATTTCAGTAGGGGGGCTGAATTAAAAAGATTTAGTTTAAATTATAGTAAGTGGCCGAGTATATGAATTCAAAAAAAGATACTTTGGGTGAGATTTGAAACTGAACAACTTGTTTACAAATAAAACCCTCATACCAATCCAATTAATGATTTTGCTTGACGTTATATCAGAAAATGTTCTACATATATTATATTTGACCATGTTATATATGTATAAATACATGTAAATTGATTTGAGAAGGAATTTCAACCCTGGTTGAACCCACCCCCCCCCCCACCCCCCCTCTCTCCTCCCTCTCATCCGCCCCTAGTTGCACCCTTAAAGCCAGTGTCTGCCCAAACTTCCATTTAAAAGGCAGAAAAATTAAAGAGAAAAACTGGCCATCGTCACACAATCCTCCTACGCTGCTCATATAAAGCTTTCAGTTCCTCTGCATACAAGTATCAAATCTGCTAAACAGCTTCAAACAAATCAAACCAAATCTTTGTAATAGTTTAATTTATTTAACACTAGATTAGAGTGGTTTAAGAAAGGTGTAGGCGTACTATTTCTTTAAGTTCGACTAAAGTAAAGATACGAAATTGTACTGCCTAATCAAACATAATAAAAAAGTTGAGTGCATGCATATTTGCTTATTTAAAACTACAAAAAGGTTTACACGCACGTACGTAGGCATTAGCATTTATATACAAGTCGGTGTATAAATGTTGTGTATATTTGATAAATTGTGCTTCCGTTTATCCACTGTGTATACCATATCGACTTAAGGAGTAATCATCACTTAGGAAAGTTTTCAAAATAAGCGAGAACATCAAATCCCTTTAAACCGGCCCAAGCTTAAAGTTGTTGTCAGTTCAATATGGCTTCTGTTTGATCAAATGCCGTCCTCCGCGAAGACAACACAAATTTGGCAATCTGGAAGACGAGAATGCTGAATCTTCGGCCAACTTTTACTCCAGCTATGTAAGAATAGACATTGTAATTTCAAATAGATAGAATTTTACAAAAAGCTATCATCAGGGTTACAAGTTCAGGGATAATTATCGAAAAAAATCCCCTCCCAACGGTGTACAACAACTTCTAAAAAGTATAACTGTAGCATACTCTTCCCAAAATGTGTAAATTGGTCAGTCATCAATGGGGGAAATTTTAAGACTTCAGTAACAATTCCCCTGTGAGAAAATCTTTGCTACGTCTTTTACTACTTTATTTGTACCAACCAGCAAGAATATACCTCACCCAGAAACAAAAGAGGCAAGCCAACGCCTGTTCAAAAGCACATGTCGGCTTTGAGAAATGACTAATAAAGAAACAATATAATAGAAGAATAATGAGCTGAGTAGCGGTATGTACCTGGAATATAAGAAGCTTGACGCAGAGTGCCTTTTCCGAGCACTGGCCAAACAGTCGAAGGAAAAGGTTGACAAGGGTGCCGTCTTTAGTTCCAGTGAGCAATCCTGTTTGAGGATTAAATCTGCAGAATGCATGGTGTTAACGAACTTACTACACCTAGTGTGCTACAAAAATCAGGTACTGACTGCAAATACTGACCTGGGAAGCCGATGCCGGGGGCAAGGAATGATTTTGAATAGCTGTTGAAAACAAAGATCAAATAATTAAGGAGACACTTATCAAACATTTTCTTAGCATAATACTGATTCAACTTCATGCCAAGCAGATTTCTCTGGTTTGTACGTTCAAATTCAGTTTCTTAAACCTATCCAAGCATTTTGATTTGCATTACTTGATTTCTAAAATGTAGCATTGTCGAAAAACACATACGTATTCTGTTGAAGTTCAAGCCAGTTAGTTTAGTGACTTGACTAAGCAGAGAGGCCCAAATTATTTACATTGCTTATTAGTTACTAGTATATTTATCATTAGTAGATCACAAATCAAACAATAATATGTCACTAGGTTCTACCACATTAGTATTCATCTTATTTCATATACAAAAGTTGGAAACAAGGGAATCCACTAGTAACCTGTTCTTACCTGAGGACATGAATAAAGGAAATTTAGAACCTGTGGCAAGAAGAATAGCAGAAGGGTTTCACTGCAAATATAACATATGGCATAGCAAAGATCAGTAAACTTATGTCACACAAATGACAATGAAGCAGACAGGATAAGGAACATGAGTAAACTTATGTCACACAGATTATAAAATATGGCATAGCAAAAGTCAATAAACTTATGTCACTGCAAATATAGCATATGGCATAGCAAAGATCAGTAAACTTATGTCACACAAATGACAATAAAGCAGACAGGATCAGTAAACTTATGTCACCCTAAAAAAGAGTCAATGCGCTTATAGGTCAAGGACTCAAGGCGTAAGCAAAAGCGGCCCCCTCGGGGCACCTTAGACAAGTATGATGGACCCTAACTACTTTTTGGTATGATTTGGTTCAGTACTTATGTATTATCCTAATTTTGTTCAGGACTTGTGTATTATCTTTTTGATGTCCTTGGTATAAACTGGTTAAATATAAGTATATATAACATGGTGTGTATGTATATAATTTATATATGAGTTATGTACAGAAATTTTCAGTAATTATCAGTACATATATTTACTGTTGAATCTTAGTTTTAAACTATATGATGTATATTTAAGCATGGACATCAATCTAAACATGGTGATAATATAATATGAGAGTGATTAATGATCTTAAAAGACCATTGAGGGCATAATTGGAATCTATGTGATGCAGATTATATATAATGATGCAGATTACATATGTATGAACATCAGTCTAAAAATGGTGATAATATGATAAGAAAGTGATTAATGATCTTAAAAGACTATTGAGGGAATAATTGAAATCTAAATGATGTAATAAGAATTAAATTATTAATAATAAGCTTTCTGAACCTTCTACAGTTCTAACCAACCATGGAAACATACTTGATACACAAAGACTCTTGAAACCTAACTTGGACCAGAAACGTTAATTTGACCTCTCAGAGAGGATTATTCAGCAGTCCATGATATATGAGGAATCTTGATTATATTTTTTAGGAAATCAGGATTTTGATCCAGAACCATAGTAGATATTGCTCAAAGACAAGTGGGTCGTGTCAATTTCGATATTTATCTAATAAAAATCAAGCCTAATTGATGATATATTTATGTATGCTTCATCATTCAGATTAATGTATGATATTATGCTTCATGAATCAATCAGAGGTTTAATGATTCGATGAATTCAAGTTTCCTGCTTGATTTTGAAAGTATCCATGTATGATATGTAAGAAAAGATCATTTAGTTTTTAAGAGACACATGTTGTCTTTTGTGGAGTTATAACCCGGGCACCAGATGCAGAACAACTTAATCACTTAAGAGATCCAGGCACTAGAGTGCACGTCTATGAGGAGATCTAGGTACCAGAGTACAGATCTCTAGAAAAATAGATGGACACTTATGTGCAAGAGAATAAGAAAATTAAGAACTCAAGATGATCATGTTTAAAATGTTTGATGATGTGATTTCGTGATGTTTTATGCTCATTTTAAATGTTTTGATAGAAAGTCTACATTTTTTCTTTAATAATGCTCTATGTAGTAACAATGCTCCAAACCACTTACTCTAACGCAACATTTTGTATTTGTGCATGGCTCTGAATAAGATGCTCATAGGTATGGAGCATCAGATTGCTTAGATCAAGACTTCAATCAAGGCTTTAGGGGGACTTTCTCTAGAGGGGTACCCGATACACGAAGATCCTAGCTATCCAGATTTATGTATTCATGTTAGAATTTGTGTTAACCTTATAGTTATTTTAGTTTTACCCAAAGAACAATGCTGAGAACATTTTTCTTTCAATCTGTGTTGGTTTATCAACATTATGATTGTGAATTTGTGATAATTGATGTGTGACATTCCCCCAGTGAGAACTATGAAGCTTCCACTTATGGCTATGTGAAATTGGGGTATTTCAGTATTTCTCGTGGAAAAATCAAAGAAAAAATATGTAGCATATTGGAAAATGGAAGCGGAGAAAAGCGTTGTTGTCAACAAAGATGGCTAAAAAACCAAAATAAAAGAGAGGAGAAGGGAGACAATGACTCAGAGCAAACTGAATATCTATCAAAATTCAGAGTAATATGCTACAGGACAATTAGGTAAAATTTTGCAGTAAGAGTTGGAATTTTAATCAATGATTGTGCTCAACACTACAAATATTTGATTTACAGAATGCTTGTTTTTTATTAACTTAAAGAGAATGAGTAAATAAAATATAAGCCCTGTAAAGAAATCGACCAACTTATATTATGCATGACTTTTGCATGTCATTCAACTGTTTGAAAACCCCACAAAGTTAAATATCACTAATCAACAGGATCGCAGACGACATAAACATTAAGAATTCAAGATCACAAATTAACAACAATGTCAACCAAACCATCCGTTGCAATTTATCACGAAGGTCAACCTTACTCCTACAAAAATGAATACTAAAACAGGCAACTTAACAAAACACCAACCTGAAGTGACCCAATATTCCAACTACTGCCAAAGACATTCCAGCAAAGTAGGTAAATGTATCACCAACGAAAACTGACGAAGGGTACCTACCATACATGCAAAAAGATAACTTGTTTTCAGAAAGAAACAAAAACCTTTGGTCAAGTATCTAACTATTGGATAACCGCACTGTTAAAAGATAAGATGGAAACCAGTTTCAATAGTCCAGCTAAATTTAGAACATCTGGAGGTACACAAGGGGCTAAACAAAATATAGAATTACCAGTTATAAGAAAACAAGGCCAGTGAAGTAGCCAATAGCGGTAGAACAAGATAAATAGAAAAGGCATGTGCTTGGTGATACTCGGTATCAGTAGAGGAACCTATCTGGATAATATTATGTATCAAAACCTGTAACAGAAGCAATCTGAAATTAGCAATATGTATTTCCATAACAGAAGTCCATTGATGATTAAAAGAGACTGTAACAGAAGAAGTATCATATATTACACATAATATGAGGTTGGCCTTACAGCAGCTGAAATAACAACAGTTTGCCCGACTTCAAGGCCATTTATGCCAGCATGAATGTTGATAGAGTTGGTGCAAAATACTGCCAACATTCCCATGTAAAACTTATATATATGACCTGTATGAGAAAGAATATCAGATACATATTAGTTTGCACATAAATTCAAAATACAGATTTTTTGCACCCAACAACAAACAAATTTTGGGAAAGAGATAAATATCAAGCTTCGGTGTTGCTCATACTGCTTATAAAACATATAAAGCATAAATCAAAATCAAGCAAACACTTGACAGCATTGCTTCCTGCATACTACAGTTTTAAAATCAAGCAATGGCTTAAACACTCTAGCCTTCCTTACCAAGTTCTAATATTGGAACCCCAATATATGGAATTAAGGGTTTTGGTATGATAATAGTTGTGTGCCCAGCATAAGCCATCAACAGTGGGAGAGCAGCAAAAGAGGGTAGCAGCAATTTTCTGTACATCACAACAATTTGGTCAATTATTTTCAACCTTAGAATATTGGCCACAATAATGAATGGTTGCTGAAGTTTACAGAACATTTATCGGGACTAGAAATTTCATGATGTGATAAAGGGCATACACTCTCCAGGGAATATCAAGAACATCGTCCATGAATCCGAGAAGAGTCATAAAGCAAACTGATGCTAGCGCTGCATTATACTCGACAAGCCACTGCCAAAGGAAATGTGTAGTAAGATCATATAGGGTCCCCACAGAAAAACATGTGTAAGTAAATAGATAAAAGAAGCTTGCTTCCTGATATTTAATTGAAAAAAATAATAAAATAAATCAGGTGTGAGTATTTGTGGTTATGGATGAACATACAGCTATATAGGTCAGGTACAAATCATGCAGTTAAATAGAGGAATCATACGAATTTGATGACCAGAAGGTCAATGTATAAGAAAAAGATGTTGATATTTTCCCATATGCATAGAAAAGATAAGACAAGTGTTGCAAGTGACAAAAATTAAAATCAACATTTTTATATAGAGGAGGTAGGAGCCGTGCAGCTTTAGGGTTGAGCCATAGGTGAGCTCTATCTCAAAGTTCAGATGTTGGGTTTCCATACTGATGTACACCCATAATTATTATCCCACTTCAAATTCAAGCTTGTGGGGTTTAGTATCCATTGCTGGCTTGTGCAGCCGATGGCGAAACAGCTTGTGTGTTCATACCCTGGAGCATCGAGGACATGGGGTGGGTACGAGTAGGTGGAATTTAGGGGGTTCAGCTGGGGGAAAACTTAAACAACAATAGCTAAAATAAAAGGTTTAGTGGCGCTGTGGTGGATAACCTGTTAATTAGCAATTGTTTATTTTTAACTTACATTGGAGTCTGGGCTGTAGTGGCATTGCTGAAAAACAATGGCAATGACAAGATAGACACACCCAACAACAATTCCAAGAGATTCTGGCCTGCATTAGGCAAATACCAATAAGCATCAAACATTGAGAATTTGAGATAGTATTTGAAACCAAGATAGTGAAAGAAAATATGATACTGTAAGTAAATTTCGATTTTATTGTATGGTAGGAACGCAATTTGACGTCAATGTTAGAGAGTCTATTTACTTAAGTTATTTATATTTTACTTAAATTGTTTAGTCTATTTGTAACCTAGGCTCAAGTGTGTATTGGCCCATCAGGGTTTAGTCTTGTATTTGTATGCTTCTCCCTTATCTTATTTATAGGAAAGGGAGGCTGCCCTTCTATCAATAAGAAAAACCCACCACACATAAGGGAATTTTCCCATCATATCTTCTATTTCGCATGGTATCTAGAACAGGTATTCTGAGCCGCCCCAAACCCTGAGACAGAGAGAGCACAAAGGAGAGTTGTCTCCCCTTGCGGGAGGGTGGTCGGAGAAGCTAGGCACTATTGATGGTTGCCTGCAGGGATCTTCCATCCCTACTTTTTCTTGGATTTATCTCCTTCGAGCCGTCTCCATTTTCAACAAAAATCATACTTTGAAGTTGTTGGTACTAGATCTACAAAGGTCGTCATGCCTCCGTCAATCGTGCTTACTAACGAAGCCATCGCTATCCTATTCGCCGTCATCTACATCACTACATATCTACCCTACATTCCGCCTTCATGTATACCGCCTCCTTCTACACAGCCGCCGATCTAATTTATGCCACCACCATGGAGATTTAGTCCAAAATTTTAGATAAAGATCTCCCTTTTCCGCTTATATTGGGGACACATCATACCTATATTGCTATGGTGGAGATCCTAAAGGACTTCCCTCTCTTTTTCTGTTGTCTCTGGGGTTTTTCTACTGATTTTCGTCGCCAACACTGCATGTCGCTTCTAGACACGGCGTGTAGGCGGTGTTCTCCTTTTTCGCGACTTCATTCGCCGCCCGACGACACGGCGTGTCGCCTTACAAACACAGACATGTCATCTACGTTCTGTCTGACTCTACCCAAGAGATTCTATCAACTGACACGGCGTGTCACTCCAAGATACGGTGTGTCGCCTGCTTCCTGCTGGCGCTCACTTCTGGTGTTGTGGTATTCGACACGGCGTGTCTCTTCAACAACACATGTCAACTGCTACTGCTTTTTATGGTCTCCAATTCTGTCAACTGACACGCCGTGTCACTGTACTACACGGTATGTCGCCTGCTTTTTGACGGCGCTGACTTCTACTGGTGCATGTACCGGTATCATAGTTTTTTAGGCGGCCAGGCGATGGCCCTCTCCAGTTGGACGCCCAGGGCGACTAGGCGTTGTTTTTTTACATACAATATTATACATATATAAATATATACTTATATATATATATATATATATTATTTATATACTATGTTATGTATATAACTATGCATATATGAATGTATTACTTAACCAGCCCTCTCAAATTTATTGAAATGACACCATAGCATTATGTAAATGAGACAAATTCAATATCAAAAGAGACAACAATAAGTATAGTACACTAGAATCAATAAAATGTTGCAAGATATACCTAATTGTTCGTCAACATTTTAAATTAACTATCACTATCATGGCTGAAATACTGAATATTGAATCAGGAAAAAGAACATAACAAACAATACAAATATGATTAAAACTTATAAAAAAAATAATGGAGCCGAACAGTCAATTAAGCACGGGCTTTTGGGTCGCCCAGGCGGACTAGGTGGCCGCCCGCCCAGTCGACCAAGGCAGACGCCCAAAAAGCCTCTGAGGCTAAGCGTGAAGTTGGGCGGACCCCCCTTGGGTGACCGGTCGACTAGGCGACGCCTAGGTGGCCGCCTCAACAACTATGACGGGTATTAGACACAATGTGTCTCTTCAACGACACAGTGTGCCGACTGCTACTGCTACTATTAATTGGCGTGCTTCACGATCTATAATGATTTTGTTACATGGCGGAGGTATCTATACATAACGAGTCTCTTCTTTATCCTTACCAGCAACAGTTATCTTCTTTTTCAACACTTTTATTATCGTCTTTTGTTGTTTCACACCCCTACCCTTCCCCAATATTCATTTTGCCTGCTTCCTTTATACTTGTTCCACCCCCATATACATATTGAAGATAATCAGATCCTACCTTTTTTTACCTTGTCCCAAAAAATTACGAGGGCTCCGCCCCTACACTTTTCGGGTCGTAAAAATATCCATTTATTTTTCAGTCCGGATCTATGTAATCGGGTCATGTTGCACCTCGACTCGAGTTGTCGGTTACCTCCTCCACATATTTGCGTATATAAATGCTACCTCTACCCTTGTTTTTGACTCTCCACCCCCAACCACTCTTTTCGTGGTTGGTGTGAGGGGGAGAATAGAGGATGATAAGAAAAGGGAAGAGATGGATGAAGAAGAGATGAAGAGAACTGAAGAAGACTTTAATTATGTTACTATATGGATTTTCATGCTACTTTTACTACTACTATTGAGTGTTATTTTGTTGCTATATGGATTTGTTTGTTGCTAATACTGCTTATTCATCATCATCTCGACTTTTTCTATGGAGCTATTTGTTGATTGGTTCTATCCGATGACGTCATTCTTACTACTTGTCCTATGACTAGCACATTTTTATTTGTTGCTTTGTGCTTTTGCACTATCTCTTGTTAGTGCTTTGTTTGCATGTGAACCCTTTGTATGTGTCTTGGACATGTCTACTATTTTCTGCAGTTGTGACCCAACACTCTCTGAGGATTGTGACCCAGCATTTTCTAGATTGTGACGTTTGCTACTAGGATGGATATTATATGATGAGATGATGATGATATCGTTGGTGACTTACATGATTATGACGAAGCTTCATGTTTTTCTGCATCTATTGTTCATCTTGGAGTTTCTTTGCTGCTTTCTACTTTAGGCACAATGGTCTTTTATCTGGCTTTATCATCTCATAGTTTTCAAGGTGGCTAGACGGAGGTATGTTTTGGTTGGGCGCCTAGACCGCCTAGGCGTTGCCATATATTTTTATTTTATGTATATTTTATATTTATATAATATAACATATATCACATATATAAGGTATTTGCGTATATTTTATGATCTACACCTCAAATAGTAATGTACGAGTGAGATAGCAGCTAAAAAAGCCTAAAAAGAACTTACATATGTCAAATATATGTTATAATGACATTATCCAAAATAAAAAAATCAGGAAAAAAAAAATTCTACACTCTTCGGGCGCCCTAGGCGGTCGCCCAGGCGGTCCTAGGCAATGCTAGGCGCTCGCCCAGACACCCATTTTCAATTTTAGGTAGGCGAGTGATAACACCCATTTTTGTGATGTTTTTGGCCTTTATTCTGTTATCAAAACTGCCCTTTTCTGCTGTTTTCCTCACTTTTATATGCATTTTTGCAATAATTGGCCAAGCAATGCTCTCAATCCAATACTTCCACCTTTTTGCAGAGTTTCCTCCCTGTTTGGCCCAATTAGTACCAATAAGGCCATTCCGGCCCGCAAATAAGTCCAAGACTGTCTCGGCCCCCTGACGCCCGATACACACGCTGACCGGCAGGGTTGCGCGATGGACGACACGCCTCTTTACCCGACAGGGAGCCAAGCGCACCGCAACTACTCCATGTGTCGCGCGATATCGGTCACCCACCGGGAGGCGCCTCTCGCCACGACGCCCGACAGCCGACCTCATTGTGTCGGGCACCTCATTGTGTCGGGCGATACCGTGCGATACCCGCGTCAACCGACCACCAACTGAACGGCGGAAAGGAGGACACGTGGCGCTTCGAGCACCATATCTTCCCCCGACTAGCTGCCTATAAATAGCAGCTACAGGGAGCCGAAAAGACAGCTTAGACAATTCGGACAAGCTTGGTCACTTCAGGTTTCGGATAGTCGAGTGATCTTCGGAGGAGGCTGCAAGAGCAGGCGTATCGTGCTTCAGTGTTCGTACCGGGCGACACTAGGTGAGCTCTTCCTCATCCCGAGAGGGAGGGGATTGGTTCACCTAGGACTGTACCGGGCGACACTGAGAGCCGATATCGGCCGATGTAGATACGCGACACGAGTGCCCGACACCAGTGCCCGGCAGTAGGATACGCAGCTCCATGCCCGGCACGATACCGAACCCGATACGCTCCACCCGTCAGGCGTGTCGCCCGAGAGGGTGTGCCGCCCGACTTAAGCGTATCGGCCAGGCCCTTGAGCGATGCAGTCGCCTGTCGCGGTGTGCCGCTTGAGAGAGCGTGCCGCCCGACACGGCTGTATCGGGCTAGGCCCCTGTCCGATATCGGGCGGGATGGTTACTGTAGCCTGTCGCCCTTCTATATCAAGAAGGCGACACATATCTTTAATTCTGTTATTTAATTCTTTACTCTTGCATTGTAATTAAGACCTTTAATGCTTATAGAAATAGAAATGCTTACTTACTTGCTGCTCTATGTTTGGTGCAATATGTTGGATGACTGCTATGTTTGGTATCTGAACTCTAGCTTGCATGTTTTGGATCGCGTTTCGCTTAGCTATCGAATCGTGTTTTCCCGTCGCAACAACTTCGAGAGTTGTGTTGTGGCTCTAGTGTTTGGTCCGATTCTGGAGTACGAGAGTGCCCGGAACGGAGTTGCTTTAGTAACCTTTCCACTCTAATTTGAGTCCGGTGACCCCTAGAGTGGAACCGATGCCTTGTTAGAGGTGACCGCTTCGAGAGGAGGGGTACAGGATTGGTCCTACCGCCGCTTGCTTTACCGCAGCTTTATCCTTCGTACCTCGCCTTAGCTCCGAGTGTATCCTTCTGTTTCTGCTGCATGAAAACCCCTAAAAACTGCTAAATGCTTAAAACCTTAAATCTTTCTAGTAACTCCACTTGGAGATAGTTTTCTTGTTTTGTTCGTGACATCTTTATGCTTCCCTCCTGGGGATTTTATCATCTTTTAATACCTGTCGGAGTGTAGTGTGTCGATTCTGGGTTCTCAACACTACCCCCTTGTCCCTGTGTTCGACCCCGTATATCTACTTCGACCCCGTAAGCAAAGTTGCGGGGGCCTAGAAGGATTCGGGTTTATAAATGTAAAAGCTCGACTACCTCAAATCCGCCTCCCTGTTTTAGGACGCGCGATTTAGGCCGGTCAACTTTTTGGCGCCGTTGCCGGGGATAAGGCAAAGACGGTACTGTTGACGAATCTGAATCCACTAACTACATTCTTGTGCCTCAAGCTTAGAAATAAGCTTGACAGCACACTTTTTCTTTTATCATTTCCTTTTTCATTACTATTATTCTTAGCCTAAGCTTAATAATTCAATTTTCTAACTTGATTTTATATGCTCTTACAGGAATCTTGGAAGCTGACCAGCTCCACCGAGTCTTGATACCATGTCTCGTTGTGAGCAAACTCTTCTTGAAGGTGAATGTCAGGGCCGAGGCAAGAGGGTGAGCCAGCCTAGCTTGGTTGGTCAGCTTTCAGCCTACATAAAAAGACAGGACACCATTATCAGCAAACTGGTACAGGGTGCGCTTCCCGGCCCCGGAGTTCAGAATTCCATGCAACACCAGATGGCGAGTCTGCAGATGCGCCAATGGGAAGTCGATCAACGATTGGCCCAAATGGCTGCACTGATGAAGAATCCTGCGGGAAAGACACTCTCCTATCCGGAAACTGCCAGAATGGCGGTACTAAGGTCCGGGAAGACGGTGGAGCGCACTGCTGAAGCCGAACCGAAACCTGAACCGAGGTCTGAGAGCACCATTCCAGCAGAGGGCGAAGGTGGACAAGCAGAAGCTCAAGAGCCAGCACGGAAGCCTTCAGACAAGCTACCTGGTGGGAGGAATTCCTACGCCCCAAGGCTGTCGTTCCTGTATAAGCTGATAAAGGCAAATCTGAAGAAGCGTCATGAGAGGTTCATGGACTCGATCAGGAAACTGCATCTTGAAGTCCCCTTCCTTGATGCATTGGAAGAGATGCCTATGTATGCCAAGTTCCTCAAGGATCTTATCACAAAGAAGAGAAGGGGAGGAAGGACAGAGACAGTGTACCTAGCTTCCGCCTCCTCCACCTTCTTGAAGCCCGACACGCCAAATAAGAGAAGGGATCTCGGAGCCTTCACAATCCCGTTCGCCATCGGAGACAACGTCGAGCGCAAGGGTCTAGCAGACTTGGGGGCTAGCATAAGCCTCATGCCCCTAAGTTTCACACAAAGGGTGGGTTTGACCGACATGGTTCGGACTAACATGCGGATCCAACTGACAGACCACACCTTCAAGAGACCTGTCGGCGTTGTCAAAGATGTACCGATCAGGGTTGGCGACTTCTTCATCCCTTGTGATATAGTCGTCATCGACACAGCTGAAGATCCCTGTTGCCCGATCATCTTTGGGCGCCCCTTCTTGGCGACAGGGAGAGCGCTAATTGATGTTTCCGAGGGGATGATCACTTTAAGGGTCGGAAACGACCATATGGACTTCAAGCTGAAAGAAATAATGAAGGGTCCGTCCCTCTCTAAATCAGCATGTTTTGCAGATAGCTACAATAAATTCTGCGAGGAAGTAGAGGAAGATATCCGGACAGTAGACCCCCTCTTGAGGGCTATAAACTGTCAAGATCCCGACCTCGAAGATCCTGAGGTCGCGAAGCATCTCAACCTTTTCAACCTTTCTGATGAAGATTTGCAAGAAGGGGATACAGAGGTGGAGTCTGTGATGTATGCCTCTCTTGAGGAGGAGCCTCAGGAAAGGGCACCCAGACCAAAGCCAGAGTTGAAAGCGTTGCCCGAAGGCCTGAAGTACAAATTCTTAGATGAAGAGCAGAGAAACCCCGTCATCGTAAACGTCGATCTTTCGAGCAACCAGTTGGACCGACTCCTTGAGGAGTTAAGGCTCCACAGGAAGGCTATAGGATATTCAGTAGATGATATCAAAGGCCTTAGCCCCGCCCTGTGCATGCATCGCATCAACTTGGATGAATCTGCCAAGCCTTTGGTTCAACCCCAAAGGAAACTGAACCAGATGCTCAAGGAGGTCGTCAAGAAAGAGGTAATGAAGCTTAGGGATGCAGGGATCATCTACCCAATCAGCGACAGCAATTGGGTAAGTCCGATCCACGTAGTGCCCAAAAAGGGCGGGATGACGATGGTTAAGGGTGACGAGGTGGCGGTTAGGACCGTCACCGGCTGGCGGATGTGCATAGATTACCGAAAGCTAAATCAGGCTACAAAGAAAGATCATTTTCCGCTATCTTTTATTGACCAAGTCCTCGAAAGGTTAGCGCATCACGATTTCTTTTGTTTTCTTGATGGCTTTTCAGGTTTCTACCAGGTACCCATCTTGCCCGACGATCAAGAGAAAACAACGTTCACCTGCCTTTACGGCACTTATGCCTTCCGAAGGATGCCCTTCGGACTCTGCAACGCCCCCGCCACCGTTCAGCGATGCATGATATCGATGTTCTCGGATTTTCTAGAAGACATCGTAGAAGTTTTCATGGACGATTTTCCGTCTATGGGAAGGACTTCGATAGCTGTCTGAAAAATCTGTCATTGGTTCTTCAAAGGTGCGAGGAGAACAGCCTAGTTCTAAACTGGGAAAAATGCCATTTCATGGTGCGGGAAGGCATCGTCCTCGGGCATAAGATCTCGAAGCGTGGGATCGAAGTGGACGCAAGCAAAGTTGAAGCAATATCCAAGCTTCCTCCACCAAAATCTGTGACGGGGGTGCGAAGCTTCCTCGGGCACGCGGGATATTACCGAAGATTCATCAAGGACTTCTCAAAGATTTCCAAACCGCTGTCCAATCTTCTGGTAAAAGACGCTGAATTTGTTTTCTCTAACGATTGTCTAAGTGCTTTTCAGGCCCTTAAAAACGCTTTAATATCACCACCTATCCTTCAAGCGCCAGAATGGGGTTTACCTTTTGAGCTGATGTGCGACGCAAGCGACTACGCGGTTGGAGCAGTCCTGGGGCAAAAGAAAGACAATAAGCACCATGTGATCTGCTACGCGAGTCGCACGTTGGACGAAGCCCAGGTAAATTACACAACAACTGAAAAGGAGATGCTCGCGATCGTCTTCGTGTTTGATAAGTTCAGGTCGTATCTCATCGGAGCAAGGGTCAAGGTATACACAGATCATGGGGCAAAAAAATACTTAATGCAAAAGAAAGACGCAAAGCCCAGACTGTTGAGGTGGGCCTTACTGCTCCAAGAATTCGACCACGAAATTATCGACAAGAAGGCGCAGAGAATGTGGTCGCAGACCATCTATCAAGGATCGTGACTGAGAAAGAGAGAGGGCCTCCTATCAACGACGACTACGCCGACGAAGCTCTGATGTTGGCCGAAGCCCAAGAAGAAAACCTACCCTGGTTTGCAGACATCTGCAATTATCTCGCTTGCGGAGAACTGCCCCCTGACATAACGTACAATCAGAAGAAGAAGCTTTTCGCGGAAGTTAAAAACTACTACTGGGACGATCCTCTCTTGTTCAGAAGATGCTCCGACAACTTATACAGGAGGTACATACCAGAAGAAGAAACCGCGGACATCCTGAAGCAATGCCACGCCTCCCCCTATGGTGGTCACCTAGGCAGCGAAAGAACAGCTGCAAAGGTGCTACAATCAGGTTTCTACTGGCCCTCCTTATTTAAAGACGTTGCACAGTGTGTGAAGGCTTGCAAAGAGTGTCAGTTTACGGGGAACATAGGGCGGAGGGACGAAATGCCAATGGCAAGCTGGATTGAAGTCGAAATTTTTGACGTATGGGGGGATCGACTACATGGGACCGTTTCCCCCATCTCGGGGGTATCAGTACATTCTCGTGGCTGTGGATTATGTATCGAAGTGGGTGGAAGCGGTAGTCACCCAAACCTGCGACGCCAAGTCGGTTATCAAGCTTTTCGAAAAAACCATCTTCCATCGCTTCGACGTCCCGCGCACAGTTATTAGCGATGGAGGATCGCACTTTGGAGAAAGACAGTTTGAAGCACTCCTGCGCAGGTACGGAGTGAAGCACAAGATCGCTACACCCTACCATCCCCAGACGTCAGGGCAGGTAGAGGTTTCCAACAGACAAATCAAGCAAATTTTACAGAAAACTGTCAACCGAACGAGGAAAGATTGGTCCATGAAGCTTGACGATGCACTTTGGGCCTACCACACCGCTTACAAAACACCCATTGGAACCACCCCTACCGTCTCATCTACGGAAAATCCTGCCACCTACCGTTAGAATTGGAACACAAGGCCCTTTGGGCAATCAAGTTCCTAAATATGGACCTCGACAAAGCCGGAGAAAAGAGATTTTTGCAGCTTCAAGAGCTCGAAGAGCTGAGATTGAACGCCTACGAAAATGCAAAAATCTACAAACAGAGGACAAAGTTGTGGCATGATGCCCACCTCAGGAGAAAAGATATAAGCGAGGGGGATAAGGTCTTGTTATTCAAGTCTTCCATCCGTCTTTTCCCTGGGAAGTTACAAACGAAATGGTTAGGACCGTTTACCGTGTCAAAAATATACCCATCCGGAATGATGGAGATTTACGACAAAGACGATCCGACCAAAGTATTTCAAGTGAATGGGCACAGGGTGAAAAGGTTCTACGAGGATAAGGCCTTTGTCAGGAGAGCAGAGATCGACCTGTAAGATATGGGCACATCAAAGGGTTGAACAAGAAGATCCCACACCGGTCGAGCTGGCGACGCGAACCTCAGCGCTCCTCGGGAGGCAGCCCGAGCTTTTCTTTCTTCCATAGAGTAGGATGCATTTTTCTATTATTTGCATAAACAAACATTATGGCATGTAATAAGGCCCGAGTCAGTGCATGCGCCACATGCGCTGACTCTGTTTTATGGGCCACCGCTGTAATAATTTTCTGAGGTGGAGGACTTAACCCTTGGCCGATGATGTTTTACCCTTTGATCGCTGTTTCCGCTCTTAGGTTTCTCGGCCGCCTGTTTCAACCATGTCGGGCAGCCGCTCAGCCGGCGCGCAGGACCGTCCGTACCGGGCTTTGGTCTTTAGAGCATCACAACGGCCGTGACGTTTGGCGTTCCTGGGCGGCGTGCACCCTATCGTGCATAAGAATAAATGCCCTTAATGAGACTGATGTGACCATCGTCTCGGGAACCGCCTGACCCGTTAGCCGACGCGCGCCCCAGAGATGTCCGTTTCGCCCCCGGCCGAGCTGCCTATAAATAAGAACGGAGATTTCACCGTGTCGGGCAGTCACGCTTTACTCATTTTAGCCACCTGTAACGCATGCAGTAGTCCGCCCTTTTGCTCCCGTGTCGGCCAGTCGCCTTCACCGTGGTATCGGGCGATGGCTCTTATGAGCAAAGGTATCGCCCGACACGCTTATCGCCCGGCACGATTATCGCTCGGCAAGCTATCCCCCGACAGGCTACCGCCCGACACGAGTTTTTCCTATCGCGCGCTTCCTATCGGGATTACGAGCTTTGTCGAATTTTGTATCGCCCGGCGCGGTCATGCACGACATGACGACCGATGGTGTTTGCCCGATTCGCCATATCAGGCGGCACGTTTTTCTTTTGTGACATCCTGTCGGGCAGTTGTTCTTTGGCGACCTTATCGCCCGATATACCCGTATCGGGAGGTATGCTGTGCTGTGCAACCCCTCCTCATATCGCCGAATCTTGTATCGACTTATGCTTTCTTTTAACGGACGATACCCGGATTTTGAAATAAGTCTAGCATTATCGAGCTTCTTTAACTTTTTCTATCTAACGATTTATAATGGTTAATGAACTTGATAATAGGCAGAATGAAGGCTGCAGCTGAAGCAACAACTGTCGGTCAGAAACGTCAGCACCCCGAAGAGGGGCAATTCCTTATCATAGTCTGTCTTCTGTAGTAGCCTGGGGCCAACTACAGAGACAGCACGAGTACAGCCCCGGTGACTGCCGGGACAGCACAAGAGCTCTCTGTCTACCGAGAGCTATTGCGCGTGTTCCGGCTGAGCTGGGAAATAAAATGGAGGCTGAGCTGGGGAAGTGTTTCGCCGGCGACCTTCAGATGGAACCTGGGCATCCCGGTTCCAGCTACTTAATAAAGAGGAAGCAGCCACAAGTGCTCGCACTTGTTGAAGCTGTTTCCAAATGAAAAAGAAGGAGGCGGCAGCAACAGAAGCATATTGCAGCTTCTACAAGGCACAAGCGAACCCGCTAAATAACCTTCACTGGACTAACATGAACTCACCCTCTTCTTCACTACTCTGGGACAGAGTATTGGATAAGTTTGGGGGGGTACCCATGTACCAGTGAAGGAGGTATAAAAAATTCTCTTGTGCCATTTTGTTCTTCTATATCACATATATGTACCCATGCTCGTGTAAAATGCCTTGCTCATATAAAATTTTTGAAAAATCTCTGCCTATTTTGCTCCCATGCATATGTACAAAGTCGCTATATTAGTAAAAACCCTGATGCAACCGCTTGCCAAGTTTATTTTCTTAGTGCTAAAGGCGATGCAAGTTTTGTTATATCTTTTTGATAATGCTGCTCCAAACAAACAGAAGATTACGTTTTTCCCATGTCAAAATTTTCAAAAATATAATAATCTCGCAAACAGCTAAGAGACAAGTATGGAGAAGGAAAAAGCTGCCCAAACAGCAAGAATCTCCTTGTTTCCCTTACCCGACAAAAATCCTAAAAAGAGAGAAACCTTATGAGAGTGAATAAAAGCATGAGAGTTGTGCCCAATAAAAGAAAAAGAAAAAAAATATGCACACACTTGTTTTCCAAAAGTACCCATCTTTAGGCATGGTAGATCTGGGGCAGTGGTACGTAGGATGTGAAATCACTGCTCTAAAGCCAACTGACTTGGACTGCAGGGACCACTTGCCCGTTAACGGACCCTTACCTAGATGGACCGATGGGAAACAAGAAGAAAACCCAAAAAGCCTTAGCCTACCCTATACACAGCTTTCTGCCCCGAGAATAAAGCTGTTTGGTGTGGAAGCTAACTTCGGAATCGTACAACAACGTCTCGCCGAAGCTGTAAAGAATAATCTTACTTAAACAATGAGGCAAGAAAAGCAAAATCTTTTGTTCGTAATGAAGCAGCATTATCCTTAAGGCATTACGATCTTTGTTTCACTTTTTGAACAAGAAGCTTTCCCAAATAAGAAGAGGCATCACAAAATAAAGTTTAAATATTGATTGAGGACAATCAAAACGTTAAGTTTGGGGGAGTTGATAACACCCATTTTTGTGATGTTTTTGGCCTTTATTCTGTTATCAAAACTGCCCTTTTCTGCTGTTTTCCTCACTTTTATATGCATTTTCGCAATAATTGGCCAAGCAATGCTCTCAATCCAATACTTCCACCTTTTTGCAGAGTTTCCTCCCTGTTTGGCCCAATTAGTACCAATAAGGCCGTTCCGGCCCGCAAATAAGTCCAAGACTGTCTCGGCCCCCTGACGCCCGATACACACGCTGATCGGCAGGGTTGCGCGATGGACGACACGCCTCTTTACCCGACAGGGAGCCAAGCGCGCCGCAACTACTCCATGTGTCGCGCGATATCGGTCACCCACCGGGAGGCGCCTCTCGCCACGACGCCCGACAGCCGACCTCATTGTGACGGGCGATACCGCGCGATACCCGCGTCAACCGACCACCAACTGAACGGCGGAAAGGAGGACACGTGGCGCTTCGAGCACCATATCTTCCCCCGACTAGCTGCCTATAAATAGCAGCTACAGGGAGCCGAAAAGACAGCTTAGACAATTCGGACAAGCTTGGTCACTTCAGGTTTCGGATAGTCGAGTGATCTTCGGAGGAGGCTGCGAGAGCAGGCGTATCGTGCTCCAGTGTTCGTACCGGGCGACACTAGGTGAGCTCTTCCTCATCCCGAGAGGGAGGGGATTGGTTCACCTAGGACTGTACCGGGCGACACTGAGAGCCGATATCGGCCGATGTAGATACGCGACACGAGTGCCCGACACCAGTGCCCGGCAGTAGGATACGCAGCTCCATGCCCGGCACGATACCGAACCCGATACGCTCCGCCCGTCAGGCGTGTCGCCCGAGAGGGTGTGCCGCCCGACTTAAGCGTATCGGCCAGGCCCTTGAGCGATGCAGTCGCCTGTCGCGGTGTGCCGCTTGAGAGAGTGTGCCGCCCGACACGGCTGTATCGGGCTAGGCCCCTGTCCGATATCGGGCGGGATGGTTACTTTAGCCTGTCGCCCTTCTATATCAAGAAGACGACACATATCTTTAATTCTGTTATTTAATTCTTTACTCCTGCATTGTAATTAAGACATTTAATGCTTATAGAAATAGAAATGCTTACTTACTTGCTGCTCTATGTTTGGTGCAATATGTTGGATGACTGCTATGTTTGGTATCTGAACTCTAGCTTGCATGTTTTGGATCGCGTTTCGCTTAGCTATCGAATCGCGTTTTCCCGTCGCAACAACTTCGAGAGTTGTGTTGTGGCTCTAGTGTTTGGTCCGATTCTGGAGTACGAGAGTGCCCGGAACGGAGTTGCTTTAGTAACCTTTCCACTCTAATTTGAGTCCGGTGACCCCTAGAGTGGAACCGATGCCTTGTTAGAGGTGACCGCTTCGAGAGGAGGGGTACAGGATTGGTCCTACCGCCGCTTGCTTTACCGCAGCTTTATCCTTCGTACCTCGCCTTAGCTCCGAGTGTATCCTTCTGTTTCTGCTGCATGAAAACCCCTAAAAACTGCTAAATGCTTAAAACCTTAAATCTTTCTAGTAACTCCACTTGGAGATAGTTTTCTTGTTTTGTTCGTGACATCTTTATGCTTCCCTCCTGGGGATTTTATCATCTTTTTATACCTACCGGAGTGTAGCGTGTCGATTCTGGGTTCTCAACACTACCCCCTTGTCCCTGTGTTCGACCCCGTATATCTACTTCGACCCCGTAAGCAAAGTTGCGGGGGCATAGAAGGATTCGGGTTTATAAATGTAAAAGCTCGACTACCTCAAATCCGCCTCCCTGTCTTAGGACGCGCGATTTAGGCCGGTCAGCGAGGGCCTAGGTGGGTGCCTCAACAACTATGTATCATCTATTTTCTGCTACCGTGTTCCAACACTCTCTGGCTTGTTCGTGCCTTGTGCATATCGACTCCTTTCTTGTCGATGTCTTGTATGCACGTTGATCTTTCTACGATTGTGTTTCAGCGCTCTCTGGCTTGTTCGTGCCTTGTGTGCATGTTATCTACTGCTACTTGTGTTCCAACACTCTCTGGTCTACTTGATGATGATAGCGGTTGTGATTAAGACCATGATGCCTACATGTTGATTTATCTATTCCAGATGCTACTTCATATTGATCAAGAAGCTAGTGTTACTTGCTTTTGGATTATCTGCTTGAAGGGGAGTATTTGAGTGCATGAGTGATTTATTGTAACATTGAGGGGGAGAAAGTCTTGTATGGGCTTGGTTATCTTTTATTTTGTTTAGTTTGTGTCTGTCTATTTGCAAGTTGACTTGGGATTCTCCATAGCTCCAACTTGAAAGAGAGTGTTAGAGAGTATATTTACTTAAGTTATTTCTATTTTACTTAAGTTGTTTAGTCTATTTGTTATATGCGCTCAAGTATATCTTGGCACATTAGGGTTTAGTCTTGTGTCTTTATGCTTCCCCCTTATCCTATTTATAGGAAAGGAAGGTTGCCCTTCTATCAATAAGAAAAACCACTACACGTAAGGGGATTTCCCTATCATATCTTCTATTTCACAAATCCACCCTATAAGTCCCACAAACACTGGCCAAAAATATATGTTTAACTTCATTTAATAACCTATAAAGAGAAACCCTGGGACTTCAACATGCCTTACAATTATGAATGAGTATCCCGTTTAATCTGACGGAAATCATGATAATCAGATAGTATGCACCAGATAAAACGAACTTTTCACTTCCATTAAAAAAAAATCAATGTGAATCCACACCATGCATTCCCACAACGATGACCGATGACCGAATGCAAAATTACCAAACTGGCAACTTTAGCATTCAAAGCCATTTTCCTAATCAGTAAAGTATTATGTTGGGGACATCTGGGTCGCCACTCATTTGAAGTTCAGAGTTATGAACACTAAAAGAGAGATGGCGAGGCGAGGGAGAGGGGGACGCGGGCGAGGCGGGGGGAGACGCCCTAGCGGCGGCGGTGAAGCGGGAAGAGAGAGTGTTCCAGAGTCGAATACGACTCCTCTGGCTGGCTCAAGAGAGGTCAACGGAGCGATTTTGCCCTCTTCTCTTCAGAACGCGCGAATCCAAAGGGGAAGTCGCCTGCTATCAATCGCTCCCCGTCCCCTTCTTCCTCGTCTCCTCTGCCAGATCCCGACTGGATCCAAGCCAGCAGGTTGGGGAGAGTGAGTGATGGCGTTCCCATCCTCAAATACGTGGAGTCAACCGTCAAGGAAGGCAAGAAAATATACTCATTCTCGTCCCAGAAGGATCCAGCTCCCAGTTGGAGAGAGTTCATTTCACTCTGATGCACAGGGAGGAAGCCCTTCAAAGGTCAAGTTCAGGGGTGGATAAAGTGGAAATGGAGGTTGAGTGGAGAATTCCAGATCATGGCGGAAGAGCCCGAGGGATTTGTCATCAAACTCCCGACCGAAACAGAAAGGGAGAGAATCTAGAACGAAGCCCCATGGATGCTTGACGGCGCCCTCGTCATTGTGCATCCGTGGGAACCCAGCAAGCCCCTTCAGCCCCTCTCGTTCAAGAAGCTCCCAGTTCGGACCAAGTTTGCCAATCCAAGTGTACCTTGGACGATGGATCGACTGGAAGGTACAACAAGCCTCCTTGGGCGCCCGATTGACTTTGACGAGTCTGCGTTGTCAGCCAACTGCCTCCAAGATGTTGTGGTGTGCGTGGAGTTGGAATTCTGCGCGGGTTTTCCCAGGGAAGTCTCGATTGAGGTCGACGAGGTCCCAAAGAAACTCGGCGTCGAGTTCGTCTCCAAGCCTATTTTATGCTCCAGATGCAAATGCTTTGGGCATAGGTTTTCTTCTTGCCCCCTGGAGCCTAGGCAGAAGGTGCTTGGCAGTGACCTGCAAATCCGCTCAAGGAAACCAGGAGGCACTCAACCTGGTCGACAAAATGTTGGTCATCTTGGCAATTTCGTCGATAAACCAGAGAAGACAAGTAAATGTCAGATGCCGATCGAGGAGCCAGACATGCATTGCGATCCAGTTTCCTCTCCAGTAGCTGGATTAGATTTAGAATGGGATCTTAACCTCTCTAATCTAAACCTAACTCCGCAAAGCAACAGGATCCTTCAAGTTTCGAGAATCTCGCTTGAATACTGCAAGGCTTGTGAGCCAATGTCAGACGTTGAGTCCACAAGCTCATATGAACCAGAGCCGGAGTTTCTTGAGCTCAAGCTCAGTGAGAGCCCGAAGCTAAGAAAGAAAAAGAAGAAATTAAGAAGGGTCAGAAATGATGAGATACCTTGGATTGATGACTCTGCCTAATCCTCCCTGGATTCCTCTTTATTGTTTCTTAGTTAATCTGGTACATTTAGTTGCCTTGATGATGCCCTATGTTTTGGCCTAGAATAACAGGTGCCTTCTACTTCCCTAACGATGATAGTTGTCTCTACTCCTTTTCTGCCACAACTTCAGAGAATGTGGTTAATGCTAGCTGGTTGATCTGGGTGTGACTGGCTGCTAAAGTCCATGGGTGGCAGAGTTCCCCTGTATTCTTGGTCCTGAAATACAGCACAACTTTAAAGGCAAATGTTCTCTTTTCGGCAGCTATCTCTTATGGTTTAAGGTCGTGGAGATGCCTGTTCCCTGTGGTAACGCTAGTTTGAGCAGCGGCTATTGAAGACTGAATGCAGGCCGATCAGTATTGCATGTGGTGTTTTGATGGCGCCTGGATTTCCCCTCAAGGAGGCATTTATCTTTCAGGGATATGGTTTTTATGCTAATGTCTTCTTGTCGGGGTTTAGGTGCTTTGACATATGTCATCTGTACTTCTGCTTGGCTTGTGTTTTGGTCTTCTTGATCCTCATGTTCCCGGATCGAAGTGGAAATGGTGCAACCGTTCATGGCTTGCTTCTATTTTCCATGTGTTTGCTTTGTTTTTTTTTTTTTGTTTAGGGGTTTCGTCCTTCATGTACATGTAACCCAAAGTTTTTGGTTTTTTATATAGTAACAGAAGTTTAGCCGACCAAAAAAAAAAAACACGAGACCTTTTTTGAAAAACAACACTTAAGTCGGGGTATTTGCTGAACCTACTCTATGTAACATATATGTCACCCATTTAACGCCTATAAAAGCAAAATCTGTGTTTTCTATTCAGCTGATACCCGACCCTGATCAGCTGGAAAACATAAAATGGGAGGGTGAAGGTTAATGAAGAGAACGAAAGAGCTGTAGCTTTTACACAGGTAAATCAGCTGTCAAATTAGGAGAGAAACTAGTCCGTTGAAATGCCGCAAACATGGAAAGCTACGATGTTGTGAGCACCACGGAACACAATGTCTAATCACAACCTATTCTATTAGAACTAGAAGTTCTCGAGTAAAATGCTGAAGGTCAAAAGCAGGCATTGGGAGGATAGGTAGCCTATCTGTTTGCACATGAGCGGATCTCAAGAGAACTGTACTTGAGAAAGAAACAAAAAAAGAGTATGTCACTGAATTAATGGTTGTGAGAGAAACTGACACTTTGATTTCTCCAGCAGGCGTCCCTTTCTTGTTGATGTCGTACCCAAACATGCTCCTGCGAAGCAGGTATCGCGCGGCGACTGGGATAACACGGAGCACCACGAGGAAACCGCCCAGGCTCATGGCAGCGCTGATGGCGATGGACCGCCTGAGCTCCGGGTCAACGTCGTAGCGGTAGAGCAGGAGGTAGGAGAGTAGGACGGCGAGCGGGAGAGCGATCGCTAGGACGGGCCGCAAGTTAGGCGGGCGGAGCGCGGGCTCGGAGGTGAGGGGTCCTGACGGAGCTGGTGTGTGGCCATTGCTGCTGGGGCTCTTCCCGTTGGGGGTCTCCGCAGTTGCGGCCGCGTTGAGTCTCTTGCGGACCGCCATTTCCTCCTATCGGACGGCTCGGCGATAGGTTGCTCGCCGGCGTCGCCCTTGCTCCGCGATGATATATGGAGACAGACGTCGACTCGACGCTGGCCCCGTTAGATTGCGGCCGAGTGCCTTCCGGGATACAGTGTGGAACCGGTCGTAAATAGTCTGATCGGTAGAACTGTTGAGCGGATTGAAGCAAGGTGTAAGAAGAAGTAGCCGATCCGGAGCAGAATGGGGTTAATGCGGTAGAGCAGACACGGTGGTCTAGCTCGCGTCGATCCCAGCAACCTAATTGGTCGACGACTCAGGTGCGACGTGGTGGGAGTAACTATTAGACATGGCACAAAGAAGAAAAAAAATTGATAAAGGTCATAGCATATATTAAAAAACAAATCAAGCAAACACATGCTTTGGCGGGTAATACAGGGTGAAAAGCATAAGTAATGTTCTGCTGGGAAAAGAATATGATGTTAAAAGTTCAAGGGGGAGACATCCCTTAACAAGCCTCTTGTAGGAGAAATTGCAACTACGGGAACATAATGAAATCACTGATGTTGTTGCAGCAAACTAATACTTGTTTCATCATCCACCATTGCCTTCAGGTCACAGAGAAAACGGGCTTCAGATTCACCTTCTTTAGAGTCCTCCTTTCCATCTAGAACCTGTTTACCTGCACATGGTGAGCAAATGAAAGTCTGCATCTATTTGTGAGATGATATTTTGCCTCAGTTTTGGAGTGTTGTTGAAGAATCTATTGTTTCTCTCAAGCTAAAGGTTCCAGCTAACGATGATGAAGATATCATTTCCCGTGAAGGAGTTGTAGTATATGTTTGGTGTAATCTGTAGTGGAAAGGTTGTTGATTGGAGATCTAGCAGGTAATTTCGTGTGAAGTGTGAAAAGATGCTTAGTGAGAATTTACACTTAAAGAAAATGTGTTCCACGAGTCTATGTCCAATTTGCATATAGGGTATCTGGATGGGCCAATGAAGCCGCTCTTTGCTAGGTTTTGTTCAGTAAGCAGCTTGTTGTGAAGGAGCAGTCATAGAAAGGTTTTATGTTTTTGTTGACATTTTGTTTCCATATTTTTGTAGTAGGGGGATAGACCTCTGTAAGATAGGCGAGTGTAAGCTTTTTTTAACTGAGTAAGAGTTTCCCCATCTCCATGTGATATTGTTTGAGGAATTATTTTCAAGAGTCTGCTTCATAGCAGAGAGGTCATCTGGTTTGAGATGCATGAGAATGTATCTTTTGAGAGTATTTGTTATGTTGGTGGTTAGGAGGTTAAGGGTCTTGACAATGTTGATCTTGAGGAGGTTGTTTGGAATGGCCCAATTTGTGTGCAGGTTTAGAACAGAATTTTTTTCGTACCAAGGATCGTTCCAGAAGGAAATTTTTAGGTGAGAGTGTGGAGGGGTGTTGATGAGTTGGGTTATTTTTTGGATGTTTTTGTTTATGTATTTCCAAAGGGGTGAGGCTGATTTTTTTGGCACTTTGTGCCAGGGAGGGGATTTTTGATAGTATTTGCAGTTGATGAGGCTCGTCCAAATTTTTGTTTTATTTTTAACCATATTATTGATAATTTTTATTATGAGGCAGAAAGCATGGGTTTCAATGTTTAGTATACCCCAGCCACCTTGGTCTATAGGGGAAGCAATAGTGTCCCAATTTACAAGATGGTAGTGCTTTCCGGATTTTGTGGAGGGATGATAGTTGTTCCAGAGGAATTTCCTTCGCAATTTGTCAATGAGCAATCTTGTTTTGGATGGAAAGGGGGTACAACTAAGGTAGTGAGTGGTAATAGGAGTAATGACACTGTTTAGAAGAGTGAGCCTTCCCGAGAGATTTAGAAAGTTATTTATCCAAGTTGAGAGTTTTTTATTTATTTTGTCTAGGATGGGGGTCCAGGTTGCATTTGTGATGTTGTGGGGGGTAATGGGGAGTCCTAGGTATTGAATGGGGAAGTCGTCAATCTTGCAATCTGAGGAGATCCCTGAATCTTTCTAAAATAGAGCGTTCGAGGTGTACCCCAAAAATGGATGGTTTTTGGAGGTTTATTTTAAGTCCCGAAATGTATGAGAAAATGCCTAAAATTCTGAAGATATTGAGTATAGAGGCGTCCTCTGGGGAGGAGAGGATAATAGTATCATCAACAAATTGTATAATGTTCTCTTTGCATTCCTCTGGTGAGTTAATGAGACCACTAATTTTTCCTAGTTGTATCATGCGGGAGAGGATGGTAGTGATTATAATGAACAGGTAAGGGGAGAGGGGGTCGCCTTGTATAAGGCCATTTGAATTGTGAAACTAACCAAATGGAACCCCATTTATGATTGTTGAAAAATGGTTTTTGGTGATGCAAGCATGGATCTAGCTAACTCATTTGTGTGGAAATCCAAAGCCTATGAGAGTTTTTGTTAAATAGTTCTAGTTTAAAGTCAAAGGCTTTTTCAAAATCCAATTTGATGGCTAGCAAAGGTGTTCTGTTTTTGTGACAGAGATGTATTGTTTCATTTACCATCAGGTAAGCATCTTGGATGCTTCTACCTTTGAGAAAGGCGTTTTGATTGAGGGGAATGATTTTGTTCATGTGTGGTTTTATTCTATTTGCTAGAGTTTTGGCTAAGATTTGGTATGATGTGTTTATTAAGCTGATGGGTCTGTACTGGGAGATATGGTCAGGTTGATTGGTTTTTTTTATTAGAGTGATGAAAGTTTGGTTTAGGTGTTTGATGATGTTGTGGGGGTTTTCACTTTCATAGAATGTCTTGAGCAAAGCCAGGAAGTCAACTTTGTAGTGATTCCAATTTGCAAGATAGAATTCCACATTTAGACCATCAGGTCCAGGTGATTTATTTAATCCTAGAGTTTTTATAGCCGTGTCCAATTCCTCTGGGGAGAAAGGCTTTATAAGGTCTAGAGGATTTTCAATGTTTGTAGGGCAGATCATAGTCCAATTCAAGTCATTTAAGCAGGAGGGATTGTGGTTGTTGTTGAAGATTTTTTTGAAGTGGTTTGTAATGTGGTTTGTGATAGTTGGTTTGTGGGTTGTGATCCTGTCGTTTATTTGAAGGTATGAGATGGAGTTTTTTCGGTAATTTTTGTTACAAATTTTGTGAAAGAACTTTGTATTTTTGTCCCCTTCTTTTGTCCATGTGATTTTTGCTCTTTGTCTCCATCTAGTGTCAATACACTTTTTTGTGAAGTCAAGGTCAGCTTTAATAGAAAGGACAAGAGTTGGGTCAGCTGTAGGGTCCTTGTCCACAAAGAGGAATTGTTCTTCTAGGTCTTTTAGGGTTTCAGAGAGCTTGTTTGGGTTTGTGCGTTTCCAGTTTTTGATGTGTTTTTTGATGTTTTTTGTGTTTTGGAGAATGTGGAGACCAAGGTTTGTGGTCTAGAAGTCTGCCAATTTCCAATTCTCTACACAGTTGTTGGAAAAGTTGTTTATGGAGAGCCAAAAATTGGCAAATTTGAATGGTTGCATACCCCATGATTCAGTTGTGGTATCGAGAATAAGAGGGAAATGATCAGAGATGGCTCTGTGAGAGATGTGAACCGTGGAGAGTGGGTGTTTGTCTTCTCATGAAGTGGAGCAGATGAAATGGTCAAGTCTGGCGAAAGTTTGATTTCTTGACCATGTAAAGGAAGCATTTGATGGTTTTAATTCAATTAATGCATGTTTTGTGAGGAGTTGGCGAAAGAGTTTGTCTATTGCTGTCATGGGTTGTGCAGAATTTGTGGGGTTGGATCTATCGGAGTTTTAGGTCATTAAATTGAAGTCCCCACTAATAATCCAGGGAGTCCTATGGAAGGAAGTCATAAGCGATTCTAGTTCTGATAAGAAGGTTGTTTTATTTTGTCTAGGTTCTCCATAAACCCCGGTGAAGTTCCAACAAAAACCATCATATGTATTTTTAAAAGTGATGGTTATGGAGAAGTATAGTATGGTGGAGTTTATGGCGGAGAAGGTATGATTGTTGTATCCCACTAAGAGACCTCCTTTGAAGCCAGTGGGGAAGATTTGGACCCAGTCAGTGATTCTATTGCCTGCGATGGTTTTGAGAGCAAAGGGGGATAGACTAGATTTTTTTTCATGTATTGTGATCAAGTCTATTTTATTTTTGTAGATGTGGGAATGGATTTCCTTACATCTATTAAGGTTTGCAGCCCCACAGACATTCTAGGAAGAAAATCACATATTTGGTGGTTTTGTTTTATAGAGAGAAGGAAGGTTTGAAAAACAAGCTAGTCAATTGTAAGAAGGTCAAAATTTTCTTTGGTAGTTTCCAAATCTCTTATGTTTGTCCAACCCATAAAGAGTTCAATGTCATCTAAAGCCTTATGTGCCTTGTCTTCATCTTCAAGTTGTATACATATGTTTTTAGCAAATTTTGTGAAGCTATTGATGTTTGACCAAGATGCAAGGTCCTCTATGTTATCTATGTCACAGTTTAATGACTTTGTAAAAAGTGGGGAAGAGGCATTTAGAATAGAAGATTTTGCACAGGATGAACTGGGTGAAGAGTTTGTGGATGTACCTGAATCCAGTCTGTTGACGATGTGTTTCTTGTTTGCCTCTTTAGGGTCATGCATCATAAGCTTTTAGGCTTTGCTGCCTCTTTGCCTTTGCCCTGAGCTCTTCAGCTGAGGACTCTGCGAAGAGCTAACTTCCTTTAGCAAGACATGTATTTGTTTTTTCAAAGTGTTTTTGCTTGAGTTTTGAGCTTGACTACTTTCCTTGGTAGAAGTTGGGGAAGGAAAAATGGTGCCAGAGGGTGGAGAGGTGTTTCCATGTATGGGGGGAGTGGGGGTTCTGGTTCTTTTTTGGCTTGAAAGAAAGTTTGTGTTATCAGAGGAGGTGGTGTTTGAGTTTTTTCTTTCCCAAATGAGGTGTCTATCACCTGAAAGTCGGGTAGGATTTGGTGCCTTTCTATCTTTATTTGGACAGAACCATGATGGTGGATGGTTTGAAAGATCAGAGAAGGCTGTTCTATTTTCAGAAGGATTTTCGGTTGATAGTTTGATGTTATAGATAGATTCTCCAATCCTAATATTGATGGAAGGAGGTAGGGAAATAGCAGCTTTGACTGCAAAAAGGCAAAAGGCTTTTATGTATTAGGTAGGATGTAGGGTTTCAAGGCTGATGTATTGAAGAGTAGCCCCGATGGAGTGGGCTATGCCTCTGAAAATCTCAGCTTCCCAGAGGTGTGGTGGGAGGTTGGAAATATAGCCCATGGATAAGGATAGAAGCAAGCATGAGGTGTAAAAGTAGCTTTCCCATGTTTCTATGGCCTTAAACTATTAAGAATATATAAGCACACACACAAGCAGCTCCCCCACCATCCTTATAGACCTACTAATCTTTCCTTTGTCAAATTTCCCAGCCAATCACATAATTCCTTAGTTGATATCTACTAAAGTTAGCTCATCCGTGAAGGGGTAAACCCTAAAATATCCTTGGAGAAAACACCTTCAAAGCAAGGTTTAAATAGGTGCCCCATGGTTCAACAAGATCAAGAATTATGAGAGGATATCCAAGTAATATAATTCAAGTGATAAATTGCAAAGAAAACCTCTCAATTGGGTAAATTGTAGAAAAGTCCAAAATGTGCATAAAATTGCATAACTTACTCAAACAGTGTCCAAATTGGACCAAATTTGAAGCTTAGGCTTGTCTTATGATTTAAAAGAATATAACAAGGTTAGATGAGGGTTATAATCATTCAATTATGGTAATTAAGCTTATTCAACTCATTAAACAAGTTTAGGGGCCTTACAAGTAGTGTGACATGGCTATCAATATTGGCATATTTAATAAAGTGTACCAGTCGACATAATAAGTAGAGATAACATCATGGCACAACTAAATCCATAAGCATAATTAGTAGTTTAAGCATTTCTAATTACATGGGCATGGATAATAGTATTAGACATTGCTAGAAGCATAATATTAAATATCAGTGTCAATATATTTAACAACATAGACAAGTTTACAACATGAGCGCATCTACAATACAAGCATATCTATCATCTCTCATTGTAATATATATCATCTCTATATAAGAAGATCAAATAAGGGTTATCATCCAATGTGAGGCATTGTGTGAAACCCTAAATAGATATGCTACACGGTTGTACTACATCTTTTATTACATTGTCTTGAGGAATTTGAGGATACCACTCAAAATCCAACTGACCACTGCTAAGTCGAAATAACTGCCATACAAGATCTAGGAAGAGCCAGACTCCTAAGATCTTCTCCATCCCCAATTAGCACGGGTCCGCCACAATGACACATAAGATCAAGCTGCTTATAGCCTAGTCCAACCTTGGTATAGTTCACGACACTAGTAAAAGGAGGTGGGAATAAAAACCCTACCATCCAAGGTACAATCACAGTTGTCCTCAAATCTTTTCATATATACATATCTGAGACATAAGCATAGTCGTTCTCATGTCGAGGTATGGCCACTGTCATCCTCCTAAACATTTGGAGTCAGGATGACAAGAACCCCGCATACTCAACAGTATGTGCTCTGAGTTTCCCTTAGAAATACTCATTTCACCATCTGGCAAGTCCTGACACTCAAATGGATCTATGTCATAAAGCACTATGTGATTAGAATTTCACTTGATTAATTTTTTCCAATTGGATGAATTAACGCTTCATCATGCAAATAGACATACATACCCTAATTCATTTCAATCAAGTGTATAAGCATTGTATCTTTAGAAGATATAAAATGTTTGATGTATATATCTTAATCATATTACCATATTCTATCATCTATTGCATTGTAATGAACCACATTATCATCGTATCATTTCAGGATATCCATATCTTATCACAAGTTCCAGGGTTTCAACCCTTATTGGAACATGAAAAGGACTTCACTTCAATCAGGGCTCAACATGCCCAAAGGTCATTAAGACCATCACATTATTCATAGCAAGGTCATCCTCATCATTCCATGCCTTAAACAAGGCTCAAAATGTCATCAATAATTGTGTGTCCATAGGTATTATTATGGCAAGGCACTATGATATTCAAATGGCACTACATTGTGGTTTAGACACAAGAAGAGTGTAATACATTGTCACATTAATCATGCAAGAGGGGTGATTATAACCGATCACCAACAATTTAATTACATTAAGGTTAGGTATAGCAAACTATAGCACATTGAAGTTACACACCCAATTATTATGGTCATTTATTATATATAAATATAGGACAGAAAAGGTATAACAACAAATTAATGATATTGAACCATTGAATTATCATTACTAGGACCTACATATAATATCATGGGACTCATTCTATCCATTGGATGTTGAAGCATCCAATCTCATTCATTGGATCGGGTTCATTATTCAAATTTATCAATTGAAGTACAGGCCTAACCATTAGATCAATTGAACCAAGGAACCATTGGTTTAAGGTTTAGTCAAATCTATAATTACATCCTTAACTCACCATATGTGGTGATGACCTGATTCACCATTAGTTGTGATCATTAAGTCACCATCAATTGTTAGATCAACACTATATTCGTTTAACACCATGGATATTAAGCTAATATCATCATTGATTGATAACATCATTAGAGAATCAAACCATTGTTCATTGAGATTCCAAGAGATACTAACACTAACCTAAGGTGTGACTATCATTTCACATCATCTTTCATAACCCTTGGTCACCACCTTCGGTTGTCATGAAGACCACACCATCGAGTCATGTATTTGGAAGAGAAAATAACCTAGAAACCCTAATATGGACCATCGATTGATAGATGCTTAGCACCATAGGTGGTGATACCAACCAGAACTAAGTCATATAATTCCTCAGGAAGAATGTATACATGATTAGAGGTTCATATAGAATTGGAAACAAAATAGGAAACACCATAAAAATCGAAATCCCAAACAAGCTTAGCTTCTTAATGCTTAAATCACCATTTTAAAGCAAGAACATGATTTAACAAGCTTATAGTAACCAATATAAGTAAAGAGGGTTATAAAACTCACCTCTAATGAGAAGAGCAGACTTCTAGAAGCAAGAAAATCGAGTCAAGAATGTAGAAAACCCAAGAGGAAGCTCTGAACTCGGCCAAGCAGCCACTCTTCTCCACAAGGAATCAAAACCCTAGAAGAAGAAGCAAGCAAGGTAGGGTCTTGAGCTCTAAAATAACTTTTACCATGCAACAACAAAGTTCTAACTTGGAGGAAGGTCTAAGGAAGAAGAAGAGAAAGAAAAAGGAGAAGGAAGGAAGAAAACAACTTGCCTTGGTCGAAAACCCTAGAAGATGACCTTAGAAACCCTATGTAGGGATGGATGGAGCTCTAGGCGACCTTCTTCTCTAAAAAGAGGTTGTCTTATACCTTAGAACACTTTGTTCTACAACCAAACAGGGCAAGTTCAGTGCTCTAAGATAGAGGAAGGAGGGAGTGAGTAATGATTTCAATTTGGAGATAGGAAGGGGTATATATAGCTTCATGGATAAGGAAGGGGTCAAGCATGAGGTGCCCATGAGTTTCCATGTGTCCATAGCCTAGAGCTTCTATGTCCTTGCAACACCTCCCCCACTTACCACCTACACTTTCTCTCCTTTATCCATACCCTTATCCTTATATTTATCATTATCATTATCTTGACCCTTATCCTTATCTTTACCATTACTCTTATCCTTATCCATAAAGGGGGAACCCCTAAAATGTCCTTGATGAGGAACACCTCCTAACCAAGAACAAATAGGATCCCCATAGCCCAAAAAAGTCGAATGATAAGAAAACCTATAAGGATCATAATTCTTATGAAAATATACAAATAAAACCTCACAATTGGGTAAATTGTAGAAAAGTCTAGAATGTACATAAAACTGCATAACTTGCTCAGACAATGTCCAAATCAGACCAAATTTGAAATTACTGCTTGTCACATGATACCAGAACATATCACAAGATTAGATTAGGGTTTTAAGAATTAAATTATGGTAATTAAGCATGGTCAACCATTTAAGCAAGGTTAGGGGTCTCACAACCATAAACCCCTAATAGGAATTTTGCCCCCAAAATCCAAGATACACATAGATGGACCCTTCTCATGCACAACATCCTCAATCTTACACATGGTTACTTTCATTACCTGGTGATGTCACATCATTATCATAGAAGACATATTCTTATCCCTCAACTCTTGCATGTGTCACCTTGGTTCAACATAAGAACTGTTGTCCCACCTGTACAGGTCTAGTAATACATTTCAACTTGGGACTCTAAATGTCGTCTTGAACTATTCTGTCTATTGTACCACACATCCCTTATAGGTCATATTTGATGGATCTTACCAACATGGAATCATCATGTATCTCTTATCGAGTGTAATTATAAAAGGTTTCATCTCTATGCTCCTTTGATGATTGTCATAATTAGAAACTCAATCAATCAGTTGAGCATCCCCTAATTGTCAAGAACTATAAGGCATATGTTCTTAGAAGATTATTCAATCATCTTCATGATGGACTGACCATTAGTCTAGTTGAAGAATCACACACTTGTCTACAACCGTTAACAAATATAAGTTCTTGGTTGACTTGTTAGAGGTAGGGTAACAACATTGTCTTCATCTTCCCAAGATTCACACAACACACTTAGTATATGTATCATAACATCCAAGATGATACTCTAGTTAACCCCCAACTCACACTTGTTGAACTTGTCACACATGATTATAGTTGCTTCAACATTCTTAAGGTTTAGCAAGATGTTAACCATGTTACTGACCATCTCTGAAATACTTTGATATGTCATCATTCAAAGCTTATCACACCTTATGAGACATAACTTGATTACTTTGTTCCTCCTATTTATGAATGCTATTGATACATTTTTTAGTCTAAATGACATAACCCTAAACTCATCATGGTCATGTAACTTATGTCATCCACCTAACTCTTATCCTGATCCTAGGTTTATTTTAAAGGAACACGGTAACACATGTCTGCTGATCAAAAAACCATCTATCATTGATAGTGGTCTTGCCCAACCATCAGCAGACCATACATAACATTATAGAATCATTATTCTTTTCCCAAACAACACTTGAAAGATCCACATCAACTCTCTCTCTCTATTGGAGAGGAACACTGGACAGCTCATTTAGTAGATATCTTTAACTCATATATAACTGATACACTCTGGATACTAGGATTCATTACCTTGGTATCCACTACATGTGCTACAAAGAACTCATAACCTAGTTTCATCCACTTTCACAACATCATAACCAGCTAAGAATATATAGGAGGAATCCCCCTAACACTTGGAAGGCTCAAGAAGCATGCTCATTACAAAATATAAATTTTTGAAACAATAGTCTAAGGCAATCACACATCATATCAAGATATCCATCCCAAAATTACATCAATTCTACACGTACCAAGTGGCATGAGGTCTACTTGTAAAATATTCCTAAAAAAGAAAGGAACACAAAGGGAAACACACTTCTCACATCAAAGAAGCATTGTCCAGGGGTCACTAGCAAAAGGTAACTAATTCTATTATTTTTTCCCATGAAGGTTACACTTTTTATGTATCATTTTACCTCTTACATCTCGGGTTCCTTTCCATTAGCATATGAATTATTAATATTATCACATCTCATTGCTCTTTTTTCATTAGCTCTTCATCATTAATATGCATGTCCTTTCATGTTATCATGTTTCTCAACCACTTATCAATGAATATATCATCATATTCCACATTTTCTTCATTAGACATGGATCATCTCCCTTAATTTCTTTCATATGTCATGAAGATTGTAAATTAGCACTTCTTACACATATAGGTTGGTCTATGATTAACGCAGGTTCCACTTTATTCATCTGCCATTATTCTCATTCATCTTGTCATATTATGCTTATCACTGGAGTCCTCCCCATCTTATGTGAATTTCATACCTTGAATCACTTTATTAGCACATACGTATCTATCTTTTACTCTATTATCTTCTCGAATTACAACTTTAAGAACTCCTCTTTAGCTTATCTATTTTCAGACTTAGGTTTCATGGTGTTTTATCTTTCTCTTATAGTTACCAAATATTCAAGTTTTGATAGGTTATGATGAAATTTTCATCTTCTTTAGGGTAAGATTGAGATATCTGCACCATGATTTATGATTTGTTATGCTCTTTATATTGTCTCAAAATGACTACTTGATCAAAGTAATCAGAAATATAACAATCTAAGAGTTCCATACTTACCCTTTCTTCAATACCTAAATATCTGGACAGGGCATCCAACTACTGAGATTAGGCAGTATGCACTATGTTTTTATATTATATTCCTAACTTAGACATCATCCTAGTCCTAATTCCTAGTGTCCCTATAGACTCAACGAACCTAAAGCTCTGACACCAACTTGTGAGAACCCGTTATTCTAAACGAGATTACTCAAAATACAAAACATGATTACTCCTTAATGAAACACAAACCCATAACACAGGGTAAATTAAAATTGATTTCAACAATTCCAATTGCTCAGAAACATTTATATAAAAGCCCATAAACTTAGTTTACTTCACATAATGCTCAATATTCTTTACAAATGCCCTACAGCCTCAACTACAATATAAACTTTGCAAAGGTACACTATCCACATATTCAACATATACAAGCATCAATGTGAGAACCCATTACACTAAACGAGATTACTCAAAACATAAAACACAATCAATCACCAATTAACCACATACCCCAAAATATGGGTAAATTAAAACCGATTTCAACATCAACACCCGCTCAGAAACATTTGCATAAGAGCCCAATATCTTTCTTGTATCCATACAAATCTGGTAGTACCTTTCAACTTGGGACTCTAACTATCGTCCTAAACTATTCTAATTGTTGTATCACACATCACTCATATGCCATACTCACTGGCTCTTACCAAACATAGAACATCATGTATATCTTATCATATGTAACTTTACAAGGTGTCATATCTATGCCCCTTTAATGGTTGTTGTAATCAATAACTCCATCAACCAGGTACACATCTCCTAATTTTCAAGAACTATGAAGCATATGTTTTTAGAGGATTATCTAATCATCTCAATGGTGGACTGACCATCTGTTTGGTTGAATAATCATACACTTATATGTAACTGTTAACAAATATAACTTCCTGATTGACCTTGTTAGGGGTGGAGCAATGCCATTGTCTTCATCTTATCAGGATTCACATAACATACTTAACAGAGGTATCATAACTTCAAGAGGATACTCTAGTCAACCCCCAACTCACTCTTGCTAGAATTGTCACACATAAGTACAATTGCTTCATTATTCTTAACGTTTAACAAATATATTGACCATGTTACTGACCATCTCTGGAATACTTTGAGGTGTCCTTATTCAAAGCTTGCTACAACTTGTAAGACATGACCTGAACACTATGTTCTTCCTATTCATAAATTCTATTGGTACATTGGTTAGTCTAAAGGACATAACCCTAAACTCACCATGGTCATGTAACTTATGTCATCCATTCTAACTCTTATGTCTAAATGATATTTTATCTAAAAGGAACACAGTAGCACATGTTTACTGATCAGCAAACCATCTATTTTTGATAGTGGTCTTGCCCAACTATCACTGAACCATACACAACATTATAGAATCACTTTTATTTTTCCTTCCAAACAACATTTATAGGGTCATCATCAACTCTCTCTCACTCTCTCTACGGGAGAGGAACACTTGAAATGTTCATTTAATAAACATCTCCAACCTTCCCATACTTCCCATACTGTTGATATATCTTAGATACTCGGATTCATTATCTTAGTATCCACCTCATGTTCTATAAGGAACTCACATCATTATCTCATTCATTTTTACTAACATAACAAATATCAAGACATATAACATGAGTCTTCCTAATTATTGGAAGGCTCAAAAGCAAATTCATCACAAACTTTATGATCTTGGAACCATAGTCCAAACAACCTTTTGATATAATAAGCTATCCACCCTCATGTTTACAACAAATCCAGACATACAAAGTGGCAATGATACACTTTAAATATGTTCCATGAAAAGGAAAGACACAAAGGGAAACACACTTCCCACATCATAGAAACATTGTTCAAGGGTCACTAGCAAAAAGGTAACCAATTCTATTTTCATTATGCATGTTACAACTTCTTATGTATCATTTTACCTTTTTTTCATTTTGGGTTCCTTGCCATTAGCATAGGAATGATCATGATTAACATATCTCATTACTCCTTCCTTTATGACTATTTATCCCACTAGGGTACATTCTCTTATATTATTATGTTTTTAACCACTTATCAACAGGTAAATCATCATATTCCAAATTTTCTTCATTAAATAAGGATCATCTCCCTTAATTTCTTTCACATGCCATGCTGATTTTACATTAAAAAAATCTTACATACATAGGTTGGTCTGAGATTAACTCAAGTTCCACCTTATTCCTTTGTAATTGTTCCCATTCATCTTCTCATTTTATACTTATCATAGGAATTCTCTCCATCTTATGTGAATTTCATACCTTGAATCACTTTATAAGAACAGACTTATCTGTCTTTTACTTTATTATCTTCTTGAATTTCATCTTCAATAAATCCTCTTTTGCTTATTTGTATTCAGATTTAGATTTCATGGTGTTATCTTTCTCTTATAGTTACCAACAGTTCAAGTTTTGATAGATAATGATGTAATCCTCATCTTCTCTTGAGGTAATATTGAGTTATCTGCACCATGATTTCTACTTTATTATGCTCTTTAGATTATTTCAAAATGACTACTTGACCAGAGTAATAAAAAAGATAACAATCTAAGAGTTCCATACTTACCGTTTCTTCAATAATTGAATACATGGACAGGGCACCCAAGTATTGAGATTAGGCAGTATGCACTATATTTTCAAAAAGATAACAATCTAAGAGTTCCATACTTACCATTTATTCAATAATTGAATACCTGACCAGGGCACCCAAGTATTGAGATTAGGCAGTATGCACTATATTTTCATATCATGTTCCTTACTTAAACATCATCCTAGTCCTAAGTCCTAGTGTCCCTGTAGACTCAGTGAACCTAAAGATATGATACCAACTTGTGAGAGCCCGCTACACTAAACGAGATTACTCAAAACATAAAACACAATCAATCACCAATTAACCACATACCAAAAAATATGGGTAAATTAAAACCGATTTCAACATCAACACCCACTCAGAAACATTTTCATAAGAGCCCAATATCTTTCTTGTATCCATACTATGACAAGAATTTGATACAAATTGTTCTATCACCTTAGACACAACATATATACACAGAATAACAATATTTGTATATGCCACACAAACAAGCATTAACATGCTAACAAAATTCTAATTTGTTTGAAACACCATACACAAACTTTTCCTACCCGGACCTGAGAGTACAGGAACAACTCTAGGACACACTAGACATCTAATCAACTTTCTCAAAGATTCATTACTATAGCTCCTCTTTGCTGCCGCATGTTTATTTTCGTCACTTCTGATTACTTAAAAAAATGTGGTGAACCATAAGGGTGAGACCCATATCCCAACAAGATATATAAACTCCAACAACATTTATTGATTCCAACATTTTTAGGTAATGAGACAGTTTAATCATATATAACAAATAAGCTCAACAACACTGATGATTAATAAAATACATAAAGGAGTGAATAATAACTATCTTCATTAGCCAGACTATTCTCATATCCCTATTAATAGTATTAGGAGTCTAGAAGCATGGGCATCTCTAACATCATGAATAAGTCTAGTATCATATGCATAGCTAACAACATTAACATGTCTAACAGGTTGAACATATCAACATCATAAGAAGAGCTACAACATAAGAACAACTACCTGGATAAGCATGATTAGCAGTATATGCATCTCTAGTTACAAAGACATGGCTGGCATGCTAAACATAACTAACAACATGAGATAGCTAGCATCATAATTATAATCAATAGTAGTAGTATAGCTATCAACATAAGCATAGCTACTGTATGTACACATCTACAATCTTAAGCATATCCACAACCTAAGTATATCTACTATCTCTTAATTGCACTAAGCATCATATTTATGTAAAGATAACAAACAAGGATTATCATTCAATGTGAAACATCGTGTATAACCCTAAAAAAATATGCTACATGGATGTATTACATCTTTTATTATGCCCTGGGGAGTTTGAGTTGTACCACTCAAAGTTCAACTGACCATCGCTTGGTCGCAATCAGTTCCATATAGGATCTAGGAAGAGTTGGACTCTAAGATCTTCTCCATGCTCGGTCAGTATGAGTCTGCACCACAGTGACATATAGTCAAACTACAAAACAGTGACATCTAGTCTTGTAACTAGCCCACCTTAGTATTGGTCATGAAGCTAGCATCTAGGGAATTCAAACCCAACCACTGAGGTACAGCCGTAGTTGTCCTCTAATCACATCATGTTATAATCATTGAGACCTAACCAAAGTTGTTCTAAAAAAGCGGGCTAGGTATTACCGCAGCCATCCTCCCGAAAGACTTGGTCTCAGGATGACAAGCACCCTGCATACTCAATAGTATGCACTCTGAGTTACCCTTAGGAATACTCATTTCACCATCCAGCAAGTTTTGATCCTGAAGATAGTTCTATGGCACAAGGCACTACATGATTAGAGTTTCACTTGATTAGTTATCTCCAATTGGGTGAATTAAGGCAGCATTAAACAAGTAGACATACAAACCCTAATTTACTTCTAGCAAGCATATAAGTATCACAACTTCAAAAGATATAAAATGTGTGAAACATAATTTCTCATCTCATCATCACATGGTACTATTCACTTGCCATTCATGAGACCACACTAGTCATCATACTATCACAAGATATAAATCCTTTTCACAATATCACAGGGTATCAACCCTTATCAACATAAGAGGATTACACCTCATTCAGGTCTCAACCATGCCCAAAGGTCATTAAGACCATCATACTATTCCTTGCAAGATCATAATGATCTTTCCATGACTTATAGCAAGGCACAACAACATTACTTACACATAATACACTGGATCAACACAATATTGCATTATTGAGTCGGGAGATATTCATAAACAATCATATCAGGGTTATATTAACATTAAGAACATTCCTTTATTACCTCAACATGCAAGGAATCTAGATATGATTAACCCTCATCATATTCATAATGCACATGTTTAGCATAAGAAAGTATCAATCATGTGTCTATGATAACCACCAATTAACACATTAAGGTTATGATCAGATAAGGAGATTATTCCACCATCATGCCATCATATAAGAAGGTTAAACTTGAATACTCATATTTATATATTTTCATTAGAGTTAGCTTCAACAAGATAAATTATACTAATATTATTAATCAACACTCATACCCAAACTCTAACTCACATCATCTGCACTGGATCATGGATGCATAAGGTGAAACATCACCATCACATTCCATACTATTCTCAAATATGAACCCACACATAAATCAAGGTGTAACCATCGGATTATAGCATACTAAGGTTTCAACAACAATAAGAGAGTACTCCATGATTGCATTAGTCATTCAAGGACTACTCATACCCAATTACCATCATTTAGTTATATTAAAGCTAGGTATAACAAGATATACCTCATTAGGGTTACATATCAACACAATATGGTTGACATCCCTTCTATTCATATGAGTGAATAGGTAAGACTACCTTATTAAGGGTAACCCTCCATTTGTTCCATCATCTTTCAACCCATATCACCATACCACTATGTCACCCAGAACCATTGGATGTTTAAAAGGTAAGATCATTGGTTGTTCACATAAGAAAACACCTTGGATAAACCACCTATGAAGTCCTTGAGTTGTTCTCTAGAAAGAGTCCCCATTTAACCCTAGACATCCCTTGATTAACAACATTAAAAGTTCTATTGAGAGTAGGGTAAAATCACAAGCGATTGTTTATTTAAAACAAGTTGTCAATAAATGAGCTTCTTAAGTTGATCTCATAAAGGAAAACATCTAAATCACTTTATTAGGACCAACATATTACATTAGGAATCCTTTCAATTTATTGGGTGAAGAATCATTAGATCTTAACCATTAGGTCAAGTTCATATATTGAAACCATCAATTGGAGTGTAGGTCCGACCATTGCATACCCAAGAAACCATTGGTTTAAGGCTTAATTGATGCTACAACTACATGCTTAACTCACCATAGGTTATGGAGACCTGATCCACCATCACTAGTGACCATTAAGTCACCATAGGTTGTTAGATCATCACTATATTTATAAATCACCATCGAATATCAAGCTAATGTCACCATTGATTGATAACATCATTATGCTACTTAGTTGTTGATCATTAAGCTTATAATTAGGCCAAAACATGACCTAAGGGGGTGAACATCAATTGACACCCTTGGTCACCACCATAAGTTGTCATGAAGACAACACCATAGAGTTTTCGTAATTGTACCATCATTGGGTCATGGGTTTATAGAAGAAAACAGCTTAAAACCCTAAAATTGACCATTGGTTGATAGGTACTTAGCACCATAGGTTGTCAAACCAACCTAATTCAAGTCATATTATACCTTAGGAACAATGTACACATGAATACATGTTCATCTAGAACTAAAATCAGAATAGGAAACATTATAAAAATCAAAATCCAAGTCAAGCATAGCTTTTTAGTGCATGGATCATCATTTTTAAGCAAGAACATGAGATAGCAAGCTTATGGTAAGCAATAAACGTGGAACAAGTTATAAAAATTACCTCTAATTAGAAGATAAAATTCCAAATAGAAGAAAACATGAGTAGGTAGGGTAGAAAATCCAAGCTAAGCTGAGAACTCATCCATCTAGCACCTTTCTTCATCAAATGAGCAAACCCTAAGCATAAGGAGCAAGAAAGGTAGGGTTTTAGAGCTTTAGAGAAATTTATACCATTGAACAGCAAGGTTCAGACCTAGAGAAAGGTATAAGGAAGGATAAAAAAGGAATAAATGGATGAAAGAAGGGGCTTCTTACTCTTTTAGGCCAAGATCACTAGAAGGAAGCTTTTTAAACCCTAAAAGAGAGCAAAACAAAACCCTAGGAACTTCTACCAAGAAATTTGCCTTCTTATTTTACCTTGGACAGGTCCTCCATAGATAAATAGATAGGGAATGAGGTTCTTAGCAGGAGAGAAGTGGTGGAAAGAAAAACTTTCATTTGGGATCTCAAAAATAGATATATAAAGCTCTAGGATAAGGGAGAGAAGAAGCATGAGGTGTCTAAAAAGCTCTTCATGCATCCATGGCCTTAAACTATTAAGGATATACAAGAAGACACAAAAGACGAACCCCCACCATCCATATAGACCTGATTATATATCCTTTATTGAATTTACAAGCCAATCAAATAAATCATTGGTTGATAGCTCCTAAAGGTAGCTCATCCATAAAGGGCTAAACCCTAAAATACCCTTGGAGAAAACACCTTCAAACCAAGGTTCAACTAGGAGCCCAATGGATCAACAAGATAAAAAATGATGATAGAACATCCAAAGAACATAGTGCAAGTGAAAAATTGCAAAGAAAACCTCTCAATTGGGTAAATTGCATAAAATTCAAAAATGTGCATAAAATTGCATAACTTGCACAAACATTATTCAAATTGGACCAAACTTGAAACTTAAGCTTGTCTTATTATTCCAAACCATATTATAAGGATAGATTATAGTTATAAAAATTCAACTATGATAATTAAGCTTGTTCAACACTTTAAGAAAGGTTAGGGGTCTCACAATCAACATGTTGTAGAAAGCTCGATTTAATCAAAACATCGTATAGAAACTTTTCATCTGGGCTTGAGAGTATAGGGACAACTCTAGGACACACTAGACAACTAAACAACCATATCTAAGATTTATTACCTTAGATTCTTCTCACTATCATGATACTGTTGTCATTGCTGTCAATCACCTAAAAAATGTGGTGACCCACAAGGTGAGACCCAGTTCCAGCGAGAGATATAAGTCTCTCCAACATATATTGATTACATCATATTAAATAGTAAATAACTGAGCAATTGGAGTATTTAATAGTCAATTGAACAGATAGAATAGTTCAAGCATGCTAAATATATTAAGCAAATAATCTTAGCAATGAGTACGATTATGAATTTATATATAGGTAACAGATAAATCCATTTCTTTTATTAGATATCTACCCAGGATTCATAAGATTGCATCTAATAACAATCATTATCATTGATCTAACTATCATCATATGCCTTACTAACAACACAAGCAATCTAGAAGCATAAGCATCTTTGATATGTCTAGTAGTGTGACATGGCTATCAATATTGGCATATTTAATAAAGTGAACCAATCTACATAATAAGTAGAGATAACATCATAGCACAACTAACTCCATAAGAATAATTAGTAATTTAAGCATTTCTAATTACATAGGCATGGCTAGCAGTATTAGACATTGCTAGAAGCATAATATTAAATATTAGTGTTAATATATTTGACAACATAAATAGGTTTACAACATGAGTGCATCTACAACACAAGCATATCTATCATCTCTCATTGTACTATATATCATATCTATATAAGAAGATCAAAAAAGGGTTATCATCCAATGTGAGGCATTGTGTGTAACCCTAAACAGATATGCTACACGGTTGTATTACATCTTTTATTACATTTCCCTGAGAAATTTGAGGATGGCACTCAAAATCTAACTGACCGTTGCTAAGTCAAAATAAGTGCCATACAAGATCTAGGAAGAGTCAGACTCCTAAGATCTTCTCCACCCCCAGTCAGTACAGGTCCACCACAACGACACATAAGGTCAGGCTACTAACAACCTAGTCCATCCTTAGTACAGGTCACGACACTAGTGAAAGGAGGTGGGAATACAAATCCTACCATCCAAAGTACAACCAGAGTTGTCCTCAAATCTTATCATATATACATATATGAGACACGAGCATCACCATTCTTCTACCGAGGTATGACCACAGTCATCCTCCTAAACATTTGGAATTAGGATGACAAGCACCCTACATACTCAATAGTATGTGCTCTAAGTTTCCCTTAGGAATACTCATTTCACCATCTGGCAAGTCCTGACACTCAGATGGATCTATGACGCATGGCACTACATGATTAGAATTTCACTTGATTAATTATTGCCAATTTGGTGAATTAACTCTTCATCATACAAATAGACATATGAACCCTAATTCATTTCAATCAAGTGTATAAGCATTGCATCTTTAGAAGATATCAAATGTTTGAATTATATATCTTAATGATATTACCATATGCTATCATCCATTTCATTGTAATGAACCACATTATCATTGTATCATTTTAGGATATCCATTTCTTATCATAGGTTCCATGGTTTCAACCCTTATTGGAACATGAAAATGACTTCACCTCAATCAGGGCTCAACATTCCCGAAGGTCATTAAGACCATCACATTATTCATAGCAAGGTCATCCTCATCATTCCATTCCTTAAACAAGGCTCAAAATATCATCAACAATTATGCAACTATAGGTATTATTATGGAAAGGCACTATGATATTCAAATTGGACTACATTGTGGTTTAGACACAAGAAGAGTTTAATACATTGTCACATTAATCATTCAAGAGGGCTGATTATAACCAATCACCATCATTTAATTACATTAAGGTTAGGTGTAGCAAACTATATCACATTGAATCTACACACCCACTTATTATGGTCATTTATTATATATAACTATAGGAGAGAAAAGGTATAACAACAAATTAATGATATTGGACCATTGAATTCTCATCACTAGGACCCACATATAATATCATGGGACTCATTCTAATCCATTGGATGTTGAAGCATCATGTAACATCCCTGACCTGGGTTATGATTTAACCCTAGGTGTTTTGTTCAATAAAAGTGATTATATGCTTGTTATTATCTTTTAAGGAGTAATTAAGGCTCAAGAGTAACTTATATTGCAATTCTAGTCCTTTTTTAATATTGTTGAAATCAATGTTTGCTTGTTTTGGACTAAAGTGCAAATTACCCATGCTGAGGGGTTTATTTGCAAATTGTGCATGATAATATGTTCCTCATGTTTTGAAGCATCACGAGAGTGAAGATGATGCAGAGGTATGGCTTGTGATAGCCTGAATACCAAGAAAGAGCTGATAAAGCTATGTTTGTGCATTAAAACCTAATTTTGGTGTAATGTGCAATTTACCCAAAACCTAGGGTTCAATTTGCAAAATAGCACTTCAATAAGGTCTCTAATGATTCTTGTCATCATGTGGAGTAAAGAAAATGAGAGGGGCGTCTCATTTGTGTCTCTTTGAAGGAGAGAGAATCTTGATATTAAAATAATCAAGATTTAAGCATAATGGAAACATTAGTTCAAATTAATGCAAGAATAAATAAAATAATTGAAGGGCCTTCAACCAAAATTAAAATGGTTGGATTCAGATGTGTGTGGACGTCCTTGAGCTTTTCAAGGGCTACGAAATATCTCAAGGAGGTGAAAAACCCACTCACCTTTTTATAAGAAAAAGAAATATCCACTTGCTTATGGATATTAATATAAAAAGGGTTAAGGTGCTTAATTTCTTTTCCCTTAATTCATGGATAATGGAAGGGAGCTCGGTGGGGATAGAGTTGCCTTTGCATGCAAGAAACCAAGGGGGAAGTGGTGGCAACAATTTTGGAATTAAAAGATTTTATAAAACATTTTCTCTCTCATTGATTTTTTTTTATAAAAGAGCCTTTACCACTCAAACCAAGGACTTTTTCGGATTCCTTTCTTCTCCTTGCTTGCAAAAATGATCAAGGGAGCTAGGAACAGTAGGAAGACGACCCCCAACCTGTTGGTAAGTCCTTGACCTTCGTTCTTCTTGATTTCATGGTGGAAATAATAAAACAATGCATAATTCCTTCATTTCTTCATTCCATCTTCAACCCTAGCCGATCCTTTCACTCCAAAAGCTTGAGAACGGACCTTGGGCAGTTGTTAAAGCTTCATCCACAATTGGAGCCGTGAATCTTGGAGCTTGGGATCATATTTGAAGGAGGGTTATATAACTTGAACCCTTAATCTTTGACATTGAATTCGGTTTCTCAATACAATTGATTTAATTGTTATTCTTGCAATTCCTTTGTTTGATTGATGGAGTTGCAATGGAAATGGTAGTAGTTTCGTGAGTCTAAAGGTTGAATATGATAACCTGATCACAGACACACACCTTAAATAAGAACAAGAGCAAACGGTCTTGGACCTTTGGTCCAAACGATTTCACCAAACCGTTTGAGACCAAACAGTTTGCAAACCGTTTGGTGACTTGGACTCCAAACTGCATGAGAGGGTTGACCGTTTGGTTTAGTTGACCGTTTGAGGTCTGAACCTAAGTTTATGTTGGATGATGATCCAATGGATCCAATTGATTGATTCAATGTGTGTACAATCCTTCAGTTGGAAACCCTAATCAAGTTGATTGAAGAATTCTTGATTGGTCCTAATGATTTCAAGACAAATTGGGTCAAACGGTCTTGAGACCATTTGAGCCCAAACTGTCTTGAAACCGTTTGGGATCAAACGGTTTCAAAACCATTTGGAGGGTTAGTGGTTGATCCTTGACAATTGGATAAAGATCTAATGGTGTTGATTGATGAATCCTTCAAGTGTATAATCAATAGTCAATTCAATGATGTAATTACATTTGATTGGATTGATGAATGTGCCTAAGAGCCCTTGCTGTTTTGGGACTAATTTGGCCCAAACGGCCTTGAGAATGTTTGAGATCAAACGGTCTTGAAACCGTTTGGGGTCAAATGGTTTCAAAACTGTTTGGTGTTAAACGGTTTCAAAACCGTTTGGTGATGAAACCTCAAAACCGAATGAAGGTTGAATGTGGTTCAATCATTTGGAAATTGAAGGTGATGATTATTCCAATGATCCAATGATTGATAGTGATGATAATAAATGAAGGTACAAAGGTTGAAACCCTAAAAGTAATTAAGTGATTAGTGCCATTTGAGGAATGAACCCTAATTGCTTATAAGAATAATAATTTTGTGCACTATGGCAATCATAGTTGTATGTACTTGATTGAAGGGCTAATATAACCCTAACCAAGTTGAGAGAATGATAGAATGGAATTCATACATGAGTATGATTCATGTGGTGATTAAGGGTATGATCCTTAGCAAAGAGATCATGAAACCCTAATCATGAGCATAAACCCTAATTGACAAGGTTATTGAACCCTAACCCTAATTTAGGGCAATTCTGAGTGAAACCCTAATCCAGGTTAAGGGTGTAACCCTAATCCTGGGTGATGATATGTGTAAACCTAATTTAGGGGAATGTGAGGCAAAACCCTAATTGGGATGAACAGTAAACCCTAATTATGGGTAATGGAACATGAAACCCTAATTGGGATGAACAGTAAACCCTAATTATGGGTAATGGAACATGAAACCCTAATTGGGATGAACACTAAACCCTAATTATGGGTAATGGAACATGAAACCCTAATTGGGATGAACAATAAACCCTAATTATGGGTAATGGAACATGAAACCCTAATTGGGATGAATAGTAAACCATAATTGTGGGTTATTGAATGTAAACCCTATTCTGGGGTGAAATTTATGTGAAACCCTAACTAAGGGTGATTTTATGAGAAACCCTAATGTTTGATGTGATGTGGAGCTCAAATCTAGGGTGATACTATGTAATGCTTTATGAAACCCTAATCTTGGGCAATATGGTGATAAACCATAACCTTGATTTGGGTAATGGGATGAATGTTCCCAAATGACATGAAATGGGAAACCCTAACCCTAGTAAGGGAATAGTGGTGTTACCCTTAAATAGTGAATCCATATTTGTTCTGCATGGTACTGATATGTAATTGAAGTTACTATTATCATTTACACTAACCATGCAGGTATTCTGAAATGGTGGTCATGGCCAGGTATGAGCTATGATGTTTAATTCACTATTGTTTATTAGGCCTTGTGTGCCATAATATACCTTGCTGCCTGGTAAGAGGTAACAAGAGAGTTAATGGGCCTCAAGTACCATGAGTGATGCTTGTAATAGCAAGTATCATGTTTACCTTGGTCATATGACCTGAAGGTGATAGTTACCTGGAAAAGTGGCAACAATGCTCAATGATGAGCTAAGGGTTTGAATACCCAAAACCATATGATTGTGGTAATGAGATTGTGTAGGGATGAGAATTCCCAATATTGAAATGAGGGACTGAGTTCCCAATGTCTTTTAAAGACTAATAAGTAATTGATGAAAATAGTACATGTCTCTTTATAGCATTGTCATAATAAGTTATGTTTGAGAACTTGGCTGATGCTAAAAGAATATGAAAATGTACTTAATTAATCAAGTGAAATCTGTTGATGTAGTGTTCTAACCATAGATCCATCATCGTTAGAAGTTGGTGATGGTGAAATAGGTTTTCCTATGGGATTTCTTGGAATTCGCATATTTTGAATATGTGGGGGTAAATTGGAGAAAATATCCTTACATCCTGGTGAAGAGACTGATGGAAGGTAAACATTAAACCTCTCAATCATTCATGTGTCGGGATGGATGTATCACAAATCTCCCGATGGTTGGGATGGATGTATCATTAATCTCCCAATGATATTTAATGTCGGGTCGATGGAGATAAACATTAATTCTCTCGATTGCCGATGAGAGTGCAGTTGACGTTGTAACTCTATAACGAAGTTCCAGTATACCCTAGAAAGCTATTTTGAGCAGTCAACATAATCCTGCTTGTGGTCCCGTACTGACTGGGATGTGGGAGGTCATGGGAATCCGACTCTTCCATTGACCTATTTATGGTACCGATTCGATTTAGCAATAGTCGGTTGGAGTATGAGCGGTATACCTCATCTCCTCAAAGCTTAAATATGTTTGAAAAATGTAATCAGCCGTATAGCGTATTTGCATAAGATTGAAATACAAGAATCACTGGTTGATGTTATTTGAATTAGTATATCCTAAATGGATAAGTGTTATAAATGTTCTTCAATTATTTATTGAATATTAGACATGTTGTTTATCAAGTTAAAACTGATAAGCTTAAGTGAGAATGTTGCTCTAATCTGCTTTAAATAAGTGCATTACCTGTTGTAATTATTATGATTCCACTGCTTAGTTTATTTCTATTAAACTACAATAATAATGTTTTGGCGGAGAGTTATATCTCCCACTGGGGAAATTTTTATAATTGTCTCACCCCCATGGAATCCAACGTTTTTAGGTAGACACAGACCAAGAGGAAGAACCTCTGTTGTAGAGGAAGTGCAACAACAGCAACAATAAGGACAACAGTAATATCTCAGGTGGGGATACTATTTGTCTGGCTTTGTACATAAAGTCCTATGTGTTGTCTCTGTACTCTCAGGTCCTAGGAGTCAGTAGTTTGTAATTTTATAACCGATATAAGGTCTTGGCTTGATGCCTCAAGGTTTTAAGTTGCCTATGTACAAATTTAATAGAGCAGCTGTTGTATGTAATCCTCGAGAAGAGATGGCACATGACATGTACATTATGAACCGTGATGTAATGATTTATTTTGGTTCTGAATGGAAGAGTTTTCATGTGAAGGGATCTCTTGATAAATGGTTTTAATTTTTAGTGATTTTCAGTAATCCGCTGTTAGTAATCGCTTCTGCATTAGTTAATCTTGTTTTGTGAATCGTTCACCACAAATTAGTGGTATCAGAGCTCTAGGTTCACTGAGTCTATAGAGACATAGGATTAAGGTTGTTGAGTCTATTCTAGTGTCTTCCAGTCTGTCTGATAGTGTCTTCTGCGCATATAGGAGGAGAAGAAGAACTAAAGATGTCTGGATCACACGATGAACATGCTGCTGAGAGAAGCGTTGCTGCACCAGGAGGAGGTGTAAGAGATCAAGATAGGGAGGAGCGTATACTTGATCAACCCCAGTTCAACCAAACTGATATGGGGAATCCAACTTTTCAGAATATGTTCGGACAGTTTATAGCAGCCATGACCCATATGACAGATAGGATGCCATTACCTGCACCTAGGGCACTAGCCCATGATGAAAGATATGGAGCCGACAAGACTTTTGAATGACTTAGGAGGGTAGGAGCCTTAGAGTATGCTGGTACAGCCGACCCAACAGATGTTGACCTATGGCTGACTGAACTGGAGAAAGCCTTCAGAATCCTCATGATTCCTGATGATGAGAAGGTGAGGCATGCTATATATCTCCTAAAAGGGAGTGTTGGCCACTGGTGGACCATTGAGGAAGGCAAAAGACCTGGTGTTGTGATCGGATGGGATGAATTTCGGCGTGAATTCGTCGCTAGATACTTTCCCAAGACGTATCTAGATGAGAAGATCTCTCAATTTGAGAGGTTGAGGCAAGGACAGATGAACATTAGTGAATATGAAGCTAGGTTCATGGAACTTTTACAGTTTTGTCTGCATATGGCATCTATAGATGAGGAGAGAATTCGGCGATTCGAGAAGGGGTTGAACGCTGAATTGACCACTCCGGTGTCTGCTCTGGAGAATCGGGAGAGGTTTTCCACTTTCGTGGAGTCTATAAGATGAATAGAAAGGTCTGTGATTAAGAAGTGACAAACCAAGGGTAAGAAAGAGTACCCACAGTTCCAAGGACAAAGTTCTGGAAGTTTTAATAAATCAAGGTATTCTGTGCCTACACCACCACCAAGGTTCAATACCCAGACGCAATGGACTTCAGGTAAGGGTAGAGGCTATAGTTTACCACCGAAGGGATCTCACAACTCACCCTCTATGTCAGTAACAGGACCACCCAGACCACAGAGGGGAAATGTAACATGTTATAGATGTGGGAGAGAAGGCCATGTGGTGAGGGACTGTCCTAAAAAAGTTAGGAATGTGACCCAACAACCGAGGCAGAGTCAGTAAGGCTCTCAGAGATAGCAGTCTGGTAGTGGTGCTAGAGGACGTGGACAAGCGTCCCAAGCTGGATAATCAACATCCAATAATCAAGCACAGGGTCAACAGTAGGCACCGACTAGATTTTATGCAACGAATCATCTCGAAGTAGTTGTCAATCCCAGGGTTGTGACAGGTCAGATGGAATTATTTTATTATGATATGTCTTCATCCCGTCTCGTATCTATGTTAATTGATCTGGGTGCTACACACTCTTTTATCACTCGAGAAGTGATTCATGACTGCAACATGATTGTCAGTCATAGAGCAGACAGTTTGATGCTAGAAACCCCTTTGTTGGGATCTGTAGTATTGCAGGAGGTGTGTTCTCCCTGCACTCTTATCTTTTCTGAACATCACATTCAAGTGGATCTTATACCACTTGAGATGCACGGATTCGATATAATTCTTGGGATGGACACCTTAGAAAAGTATAAAGTTGTCTTGGATTGTGATTCCAAGCAGGCTGTGTTCATAGATAATGGTGACACATGGATCTTTCAGGGAGATAGAAAGATTCTTCTAACATGTCTTGTGTCAGCTATGGTAGCTGAGAAGTTGATGAGACAAGGATGCTTTGCATTCTTAGCCCATGTGGTTGATACCACAATGGAGAGCCCTCATCTTTCTGAAGCTCCAATAGTCAGGGAATTTGAGGATGTATTTCCTGAAGAACTTCCAGGTGTTCCACCACCCGAGAGATTGATTTTGAGATTAATCTAATCCCGGGAACGCAACCAATAGCACAAACGCCGTATAGAATGGCACCTGCTAAAATGGCAGAGCTCAAGCAACAACTGTAAGAGTTACTTGAGAAGGGTTTTATTCGACCAAGTATTCACCATGGGGTGCTCTGGTCTTTTTTGTTAAAAAGAAAGATGGGTCTATGCGATTATGCATTGACTACAAATAGTTAAACAAAGTAACTATAAAGAACAAGTATCCTCTACCAAGGATTGATGACTTGTTTGATCAGTTGCGTGGTGCAAATATCTTTTCTAAGATAGATTTGAGGTCGGGATACCATCAATTACGTATCAAGGAGAGTGACATATCCAAGTCTACTTTTAGGACTAGTATGGTCACTATGAGTTCATAGTTATGTCGTTTGGACTAACTATTGCACCAACTGCATTTATGGAACTCATGAATAGAATCTTTCGACCTTTTCTTAATCAATGTGTAGTCGTCTTTATAGATGACATCCTGATATATAGTAGAGATGCTCAACAACATGAGAAACATCTCCGTCAAGCTTTGATTTTGCTAAGAAAGCATAAGTTGTATGCTAAGTTTAGCAAATGTGAGTTCTGGTTACCAGAAGTTTCTTTTCTTGGACACGTAATATCTGCTTTAGGTATTCGTGTTGATCCTAAGAAGGTAGAATCTGTCCTGCAATGGGAACAACCTAAGACACTGATAGAGATACGCAGTTTCCTAGGACTGACAGGCTATTACAGGAGGTTCATTAAGAACTTCAGTTCAATAGCTTTACCCCTAACCAAGTTGACCAGAAAGGAGATTCTTTTTGTCTGGAATGACAAGTGTCAACAATCTTTCCAGTTGCTAAAGGAAAGGTTAACTAGTGCACCTGTGTTAGTGCTACATGAGTAAGGGAAGGGGTATATAGTCTTTTGTGATGCATCTAAGAATGGCTTAGGATGTGTGTTGATGCAAGATAAATAAGTGATTTCTTTTTCTGCTCAACATCTTAAGAAACACGAGGAGAATTATCCGACACATGATCTAGAGCTAGCTACTATGGTCCATGCCTTGAAGATCTGGAGACATTATCTCTATGGAGAAACATTCCAGATTTTCACAGACCATAAGAACCTTAAGTATATCTTCTCACAGCATGAGCTGAACATGAGGCAACGCCGCTGGATGGAGTTAATCAAGGACTACGATTGTACAATTGATTATCATCCAGGGAAAGCCAATGTGGTTGTTGATGCTCTAAGTAGAAAATCAGCAACACCATCCTTAAACAAAGCACAGTTGAACTCCTTAGTGTGCTCTAAGAGGGATATGTTTATATCCTTGAGGCAAGACAAATGTATAGCTAAAAGTATCATTGTTAGCCGGGTTGTTAGCTGAGATGCACATAAAACCTACTATGGGACATCAAATTAAAGAAGCACAACAAACTGATGATGTAGTTCAACAGATTAAATCAGAGTATGGTAGTGAGAAACGAGATGGTTTCCATGATTTAGATGATCAGGTAGTCTATTACCATGATAGAATGGTAGTACCTGATGTTGATAACTTAAGGAAGTTAGTCCTGGAAGAAGATCATTCTTCAATGTATGCTATGCATCTAGGGAGCACCAAGATGTATCATAACTTAAAAGATATGTATTGGTGGCCCGGATTAAAGAAAGATGTTGCTGAGTTTGTTATGCGGTGTCCGATGTGTCAGCAGGTTAAAGCTGAACATCAGAAGCCCATAGGAACAATGCAACCTCTGCCTATACCACAGTGGAAATGGGATCATGTAATCATGGACTTTGTGGTTGGTTTGCCTAGAACAGCCAAAAGTCATGATTCCATTTGGGTGATAGTCGATAGGTTAACTAAAACAACACATTTTCTTCCTGTCAAATCAACCTACACTGCTGAGAAGCTTGCACAGATATACATAGATGAGATAGTGCGTTTGCACGGGGTTCTGACCACTATTGTATCTGATAGAGGTCCCCAGTTCACAAGTCATTTTTGGGAACGACTACATAAATCTTTGGGTACACAGTTAGGTTTAGTACAACCTTTCATCCTCAGACAGATGGACAATCTGAAAGGACCATACAAACCTTGGAGGACTTACTGAGGACATGTGTCCTTCAATTTGTAGGAAGTTGGGATCTACACCTGAGCTTGATAGAGTTTGCTTATAATAATAGCTATCAACACAATATTGAGATGGCACCATACGAGGCTTTATAGGGTAGACGTTGTAGATCTCCCTTATGTTGGTATGAAACAGGAGAGTACCAACTTTTGGGTCCTGAGCTGGTTCAGCAAACAACTGAGAAGATTAAAGTTATACAACAACATTTGAAAGCTGCCCAGGATAGGAAGAAATCATATGCTGATAAGCGTCGTAGACCCTTAGAATTCCAAGTTGGAGACAGAGTGTATCTCAAGGTCTCACCTTGGAAAGGTATCCTTAGATTTGGAAAGAAGGGAAAGTTAGCTCCAAGATTTATCGGACCTTATCCAATCATTGAGAGGATGGGAAAGGTAGCCTATAAACTGGATTTACCACCTGAGATGCATAGATTGCACCCAGTGTTCCATATTTCCATGTTGAGGAAGTGTCATCCTGACACAGATTTGGTTCTGCAACCTATGGAGGTAGAGCTAAATGATGACATATCTTATGTTGAAGGACCTGTGTTGATTCTTGACAGAAGAATCAAGAAGTTGAAAAAGAAAGACATTAGTCTTGTAAAATTCCTATGGAATCACCGTGGCGTTGAGTAAGCTACATGGGAATTAAAGGAAGAGATGAGGAGGAAATACCCTACTCTTTTCTCTTAATGTTTTGTTGATGATTTCGGGGACGAAATCATTGTAAGGGGTGGATAACTTGTAGCATCCCGGACCTGGGTTATGATTTAACCCTAGGTGTTTTGTTAAAAAAAGTGATTATATGCTTGTTATTATCTTGTAAGGAGTAATTAAGGCTCAAGAGGAACTTATATTGCAATTCTAGTCCTTTTTTAATATTGTTGATATCAATGTTTTGCTTGTTTTGGACTAAAGTGCAAATTACCCAAGCTGAGGGGTTTATTTGCAAATTGTGCATGATAATATGTTCCTCATGTGTTGAAGCATCATGAGAGTGAATATGATGCAGAGGTATGGCTTTTGATAGCTTGAATACCAAGAAAGAGCTGATAAAGCTATGTTTGTGCATTAAAACCTAGTTTTGGTGTAATGTGCAATTTACCCAAAACCTAGGGTTCAATATGCAAAATAGCACTTCAATAAGGTCCCTAATGATTCTTGGAATCATGTGGAGTAAAGAAAATGAGAGGGGAGTATCATTGGTGTCTCTTTCAAGGAGAGAGAATCTTGATATTAAAATAATCAAGATTTAAGCATAATGGAAACATTAGTACAAATTAATGCAAGAATAAATAAAATAATTGAAGGGCCTTCAACCAAAATTAAAATGGTTGGATTCAGATGTGTGTGGACGTCCTTGAGCTTTGCAAGGACTACGAAATATCTCAAGGAGGTGAAAAACCCACTCACCTTTTTATAAGAAAAAGAAATATCCACTTGCTTATGGATATTAATATAAAAAGGGTTAAGGTGCTTAATTTCTTTTCCCTTAATTCATGGATAATGGAAGGGAGCTCGGTGGGGATAGAGTTGCCTTTGCATGCAAGAAACCAAGGGGGAAGTGGTGGCAACAATTTTGGAATTAAAAGATTTTATAAAACATTTTCTCTCTCATTGATTTTTTTTTATATATAAAAGAGCCTTTACCACTCAAACCAAGGACTTTTTCGGATTCCTTTCTTCTCCTTGCTTGCAAAAATGATCAAGGGATCTAGTAACAGTAGGAAGACTACCCCCAACATGTTGGTAAGTCCTTGACCTTCGTTCTTCTTGATTTCATGGTGGAAATAATAAAACAATGCATAATTCCTTCATTTCTTCATTCCATCTTCAACCCTAGCCGATCCTTTCACTCCAAAAGCTTGAGAACGGACCTTGGGCAGTTGTTAAAGCTTCATCCACCATTGGAGCCGTGAATCTTGGAGCTTGGGATCATATTTGAAGGAGGGTTATATAACTTGAACCCTTAATCTTTGACATTGAATTCGATTTCTCAATACAATTGATTTAATTGTTATTCTTGCAATTCCTTTGTTTGATTGATGGAGTTGCCATGGAAATGGTAGTAGTTTCGTGAGTATAAAGGTTGAATATGATAACCTGATCACAAACACACACCTTAAATAAGAACAAGAGCAAACGGTCTTGGACCTTTGGTCCAAACGATTTCACCAAACCGTTTGAGACCAAACAGTTTGCAAACCGTTTGGTGACTTGGACTCCAAACTGCATGAGAGGGTTGACCGTTTGGTTTAGTTGACCGTTTGAGGTCTGAACCTAAGTTTATGTTGGATGATGATCCAATGGATCCAATTGATTGATTCAATGTGTGTACAATTCTTCAGTTGGAAACCCTAATCAAGTTGATTGAAGAATTCTTGATTGGTCCTAATGATTTCAAGACAAATTGGGTCAAACGGTCTTGAGACCATTTGAGCCCAAACTGTCTTGAAACCGTTTGGGACCAAACGGTTTCAAAACCATTTGGAGGGTTAGTGGTTGATCCTTGACAATTGGATAAAGATCTAATGGTGTTGATTGATGAATCCTTCAAGTGTATAATCAATAGTCAATTCAATGATGTAATTACATTTGATTGGATTGATGAATGTGCCTAAGAGCCCTTGCTGTTTTGGGACAAATTTGGCCCAAATGGCCTTGAGAATGTTTGAGATCAAAAGGTCTTGAAACCGTTTGGGGTCAAATGGTTTCAAAACTGTTTGGTGTTAAACGGTTTCAAAACCATTTGGTGATGAAACCTCAAAATCGAATGAAGGTTGAATGTGGTTCAATCATTTGGAAATTGAAGGTGATGATTATTCCAATGATCCAATGATTGATAGTGATGATAATAAATGAAGGTACAAAGGTTAAAACCCTAAAAGTAGTTAAGTGATTAGTGCCATTTGAGGAATGAACCCTAATTGCTTATAAGAACAATAATTTTGTACACTATGGCAATCATAGTTGTATGTACTTGATTGAAGGGCTAATATAACCCTAACCAAGTTGAGAGAATGATAGAATGGAATTCATACATGAGTATGATTCATGTGGTGATTAAGGTTATGATCCTTAGCAAAGGGATCATGAAACCCTAATCATGAGCATAAACCCTAATTGACAAGGTTATTGAACCCTAACCCTAATTCAGGGCAATTCTGAATGAAACCCTAATCCAAGTTAAGGTTGTAACCCTAATCCAAGGTGATGATATGTGTAAACCTAATTTATGGGAATGTGATGCAAAACCCTAATTGGGATGAACAATAAACCCTAATTATGGGTAATGGAACATGAAACCCTAATTGGGATGACAGTAAACCCTAATTATGGGTAATGGAACATGAAACCCTAATTGGGATGAACAATAAACCCTAATTATGGGTAATGGAACATGAAACCCTAATTGGGATGAATAGTAAACCCTAATTATGGGTAATGGAACATGAAACCCTAATTGGGATGAACAGTAAACCCTAATTGTGGGTTATTGAATGTAAACCCTATTATGGGGTGAAATTTATGTGAAACCCTAACTAAGGGTGATTTTTTGAGAAACCCTGATGTTTGATGTGATGTGGAACTCAAATCTAGGGTGATACTATGTAATGCTTTATGAAACCCTAATCTTGGGCAATATGGTGATAAACCATAACCTTGATTTGGGTAATGGGATGAATGTTCCCAAATGACATGAAATGGGAAACCCTAACCCTAGTAAGGGAATAGTGGTGTTACCCTTGAATAGTGAATCCATATTTGTTCTGCATGGTACTGATATGTAATTGAAGTTACTATTATCATTTACACTAACCATGCAGGTATTCTGAAATGGTGGTCATGGCCAGGTATGAGCTATGATGTTTAATTCACTATTGTTTATTGGGCCTTGTGTGCCGTAATATACCTTGTTGCTTGGTAAGAGGTAACAAGAGAGTTAATGGGCCTCAAGTACCATGAGTGATGCTTGTAATAGCAAGTATCATGTTTACCTTGGTCAGATGACTTGAAGGTGATAGTTACCTGGAAAAGTGGTAACAATGCTCAATGATGAGCTAAGGGTTTGAATACCCAAAACCATATGATTGTGGTAATGAGATTGTGTAGGGATGAGAATTCCCAGTATTGAAATGAGGGGCTGAGTTCCCAATGTCTTTTAAAGACTTATAAGTAATTGATGAAAATAGTACATGTCTCTTTATAGCATTGTCATAATAAGTTATGTTTGAGAACTTGGCTGATGCTAAAATAATATGAAAATGTACTTAACTAATCAAGTGAAATCTGTTTATGTAGTGCTTTGACCATAGATCCATCATCGCCAGAAGTTGGTGATGGTGAAACAAGTTTTCCTATGGGATTTCCTGGAATTCGCATATTTTGAATATGTGGGGGTAAATGGGTGAAAATATCCTTACGTCCTGGTGAAGAGATTGATGGAAGGTAAATATTAAACCTCACAATCCTTCATGTGTCAGGATGGATGTATCACAAATCTCTCGATGGTTGGGATGGATGTATCATTAATCTCCCAATGATATTTAATGTCGGGTTGATGGAGATAAACATTAATTCTCTCGATTGCCGATGAGAGTGCAGTTGACGCTGTAACTCTATAGCAAAGTTCCAGTATACCCTGGAAAGATATTTTGAGCAGTCGACATAATCCTGCTTGTGGTCCCGTACTGACCGGGATGTGGGAGGTCATGGGAATCCGACTCTTCCACTGACCTATTTATGGTACCGATTCGATTTAGCAATAGTCGGTTGGAGTATGAGCGGTATACCTCATCTCCTCAGAGCTTAAATATGTTTGAAAAATGTAATCAGCCGTGTAGCGTATTTGCATAAGATTGAAATACGAGAATTACTGGTTGATGTTATTTGACTTAGTATATCCTAAATGGATAAGTGTTATAAATGCTCTTCAATTCTTTATTGAATATTAGACATGTTGTTTATCAAGTTACAACTGATAAGCTTAAGTGAGAATGTTGCTCTAATATGCTTTAAATAAGTGCATTACCTGTTGTGATTATTATGATTCCACTGCTCAGTTTATTTCTATTAAACTGCAATAATAATGTTTTGGCGGAGAGTTATATCTCCCGTTGGGAAAATTTTTATAATTGTCTCACCCCCGTAGAATCCAACGTTTTTAGGTAGACGCAGACCAAGAGGAAGAACCTCTATTGCAGAGGAAGAGCAGCAGCAACAACAACAAGGACAACAGTAATATCCCAGGTGGGGATACTGATTGTCTGGCTTTGTACATAAAGTCCTATGTGTCGTCTCTATACTCTCAGGTCCTAGGAGTCAGTAGTTTGTAATTTTATAATCGATCTGAGGTTTTGGCTTGATGCCTCGAGGTTTTAAGTTGCCTATGTACAAATTTAATAGAGCATATGTTGTATGTAATCCTCGAGAAGAGATGGTACATGACATGTAGATTATGAACCAGGATGTAATGATTTACTTTGGTTCTGAATGGAAGAGTTTTCCTATGAAGGGATCTCTTGATAAATGGTTTTAATTTTTAGTGATTTTCAGTAATCCACTGTTAGTAATCGCTTCCGCATTAGTTAATCTTATTTTGTGAATCATTTGCCACACATCCAATATCATTCATTGGATCGTGTTCATTGTTCAAAGTTATCAATTGAAGTATAGGTCTGACCATTAGATCAATTGAACCAAGGAACCATTGGTTTAAGGTTTAGTCAAATCTATACTTACATCCTTAACTCACCATATGTGGTGATGACCTGACCCACCATTAGTTGTGATCATTAAGTCACCATCAATTGTTAGATCAACACTATATTCATTTAACACCATCGGGTATTAAGCTAATGTCATCATTGGTTGATCACATCATTAGAGAATCAAACCATTACTCATCAAGATTCCAAGAGAGCCTAACACTAACCTAAGGTGTGACTATCAGTTCACATCATCTTTCATAACCCTTGGTCACCACCTTCGGTTGTCATGAAGACCACACCATCAAGTTATGTATTTGGAAGAGAAAATAACCTACAAACCCTAATATGGACCATCAGTTGATAGGTTCTTAGCACCATTTGTGGTGATACCAACCAGAACTAAGTCATATAATTCCTTAGGAAGAACGTGTACATGATTATAGGTTCATCTAGAACTAGAAACAAAATAGGAAACACCATAAGAATTGAAATCCCAAACAAGCTTAACTTCTTAATGCTTAAATCACCATTTTTAAGCAAGAACATGAGCTATCAAGCTTATAGTAACCAATATAAGTAAAAAGGGTTATAAAACTCACCTCTACTGAGAAGAAGACTTCTAGAAGCAAGAAACTCGAGCTAAGAAGGTATAAAACCCAAGAGGAAGCTTTGAACTCGGCCAAGCAACCACTCTTCTTCACAAGGAATCAAAATTGAAGAAGAAGCAAGAAAGGTAGGGTCTTGAGCTCTAAAGCAACTTTTACCATGGAACATTAGAGTTTTTACCTAAATGAAGGTTTAAGGAAGGAAAAGAACAAGAAAATGGAGAAGGAAGGAAGAAAACAACTTGCCTTGATAAAAAACCCTAGAAGATGACCATAGAAACCCTATGTAGGCTAGATGGAGCTCTAGGAGACCTTCTTCTCCAAAAAGAGGTTGTCTTCTACCTTACACCACTTTGTTCTACAGACAAACAAGGCAAGTTTGTTGCTCTAATCTAGAGGAAAGAGGGAGTGAGCAATGATTTTGATTTAGAGATAGGATGGGGTATATATAGCTTCATGGATAAGGAAGGGATCAAGCGTGAAGTGCCCATGAGTTTCCATGTGTCCATATCCTAGAGCTTCTATGTCCATGAAAAACCTCCCCCACTTACCACCTACACTTTCTCTCCTTTATCCATACCCTTATCCTTATCTTTATCCTTATCATTATCTTGACCCTTATCCTTATCCTTATCTTTACCATTACTCTTATCCTTATCCATAAAGGAGGAAACCCCTAAAATGTCCTTGAAGAGGAACACCTCCAAACAAAGAACAACCAGAGCCCCATAGCCCAAAAAAGTAGAGAATGATATGAAAACTTATAAGGATCGTACTTCTTATGTCAATATACAAAGAAAACCTCCCAATAGGGTAAATTGTAGAAAAGTCCAGAATGTACATAAAATTGCATGACTTGCTCAAACAATGTCAAAATTGGACCAAATTTGAAACTTCAGCTTGTCACATGATACCAGAACATATCACAAGGTTAGATTAGGGTTATAATATTTCAATTATGGTATTTAAGCATGTTCAACTATTTAAGCAAGATTAGGGGTCTCACAGATGTGGTGATGGTTAGGTGGAATGACCGCTTAGGGAGGAACAACCATTATTGTGATCTTGATGAAATTTGGATCTTTGGAGAATAGTCATTCCTTGGTAGAAAAACTATTTTAGGGGCTTTTCATAGCACTTCAATTCCTCAAGTGCACCTTCATGAAGTCATTTTCTTCAAAGTAGTTCTTGATCACTTGGGGTAGGTTGGACATGATCTTGGTGGTTGTTTGGTCTCCTTCATGGATGGTGAAGTTCTTGGATCTACCTCCTTATTATCCTTACATCATTTAGTATTCCGGTATCGATGAAAGCATTCAATAGACTCCATATGTGCATTTCAACATAATTTTTTTTATATAGGGAATGCACATGCATTCTAAATATCTTAACATGAATAATGAGTGAAGGGATAAAAGATGGAGACCTACAATAGGTCTAAATCACCACCCGAAGCTTAACATATACTTGTAATCATGTATTATCTAACTAATCTTTTTTATATCTCATTCAATACTGTTGAATTCATCTAGGAAAGATGGTTATTAACTAAGCAAGTTCAATCATGGTTTCATTCATGCTATTCAATGTTCTACTCTCCATTATTGTAGAGCACTATTGCAATCAAAGAACAAAACTAGAAACTTCCCATATAGGGCACAAAACTCATTCAGTAATGAGGCATTTATAATGCGACACATAAAACCATTACGTGCTAGGAATATCTAAAGTAATTTTAATGTTGTTTTGCTTGCAAGAAATTAGCCTTATATGCCGATCCACTCTACTTGGCCCGTTGATCTATATACAACAACATGAGGGTATAGGGTTGATGTTCACTAGTCTAATAAGAATGAAAAGGGAAGAAGGGGGTTGTAGAAGGAAATTGGAGTGCTACTATAGAGGAGCATTATTATTTTCTTGTTCTTTTTCTCTGATTCTATTACATGGGAGCACCTCGATTTTAGTGTATTTTATCTCGAACTATTATACAGGAGAACCTTTATTTTCTTTTTTCTTAGTCCTTTTTGTATGTGGTGTTGTAGTGTGGTAAGAAGAAGCATAAGGGAGGAACTGTTGGCCACACCCAACTTTTAAAGGGTGGACAAGACTTGCTATTTTTGTGATTTGTATATTTGATGTGGAAGAGAGGTAAGAAATGATGGATGGAAGTCGATGATGAGCAGGTTCCAATAGCATGGACGTATGTATAAGGCATCCTATAAGCAAGCTAATCTAAACCATCTTCACCAATTATGACAAAAACCATTGTGAATAAATAATTATGGTAAATTATATTCTTTTTCAATTTTTGAGAAAATCCTAAGCATTTCTAATTTGAAATGATACATTTATTTTATCATATCACTTTCCATAAAGGGATGAGAATGATGTATTAAATCCAAGAAATGACCTTGGGAGGCAATAAACACGTGAATGTGAATGCATTCAAAAGAAGGTCCAAAAATCAATTTTCAAAGTAGAGATCTAATTACAACACCTTTTAGGCAAGTCATTTCAACACTTGGATGATGTTGGGAAAATGTATCGAATTTGTCATTGTTATATCAAGAACTACCTAAAAAACATTAAAGCACAACATGGAAATCTAGATAAGAACATACTACTTTAAGTTTACATGTAATGCAACATGTGGAATGGGATGGAAAGAAAGACAAAAAAATTGGAAAATTGTGCAAAAATGAAAGGAATTGAAACTAAATGTCATACATATGGATGAAATTCAAAACAAAGGTAAAATGGGTAAGTCAAATTATTCACTGGGCACCATTAATAAAAATCAAACAAAGGATAAAGAAACAATGGTGTACCAACCTACCACCCCAAACTTTTGAATCATATTGTCCTAAGCATGACACTAAAATTAGAATGAGAGCAAAATGATCATGGATCCTATGGTTCTTGTAGTGAATTTTTTGTGCTCTAGAGGGGGGGGGGTTCTTATGCAATTTAAAAATACAAGGAAGGTTAAATTACAACTTGCTTAAGAATATATGGCAATACATATATAAATAAATAAATTGGACAATGAAAGTAACCACACATGACACAAGATGTATAGCCATTTTGTCAAACGTCAGTCCACTACATAGTTGTTATCAACTACAATTTCCAACACATATTTTATTCCTTTTCTAAACCTATACAGATTTATAGTTTATCGGTGTCTTTTGTGGCTCAAGACATCCCTCCTTTTCGAGATCATGGAGAACTTACACAATGGAGTAGATCACATTCAGCCTCCTGCCTTGGTCGCAACCTTCTCACAAGAAGTAGCTCCAAGAATCTTCCCCACAACTTTCTCACAAGAAGCAGTTAGAAGCAATAAGAATAAGTTAAGAGAACAAGAGAGAAAGAAGAAATTACAACCCTCACAAGATATATAATTTGTATCTCTCTATGAAAAAGTGGTGATTGACTCTCCAAAAGGAATAGGCAAAGTTATATTTGGTGGATTAGGATAGTACTATTGTGATAACCCTGAAATGTAGGGTCTTAATAATTAATATGATATTAGAGGTCCATGAACAATCCTATTTGGTTATTCCCAAATTGAGGTGACACTTATTCTGGCATAGACTTCATTGATCCACAACTATGACTACAATGCCATTATAGAAACCATAATATGTATCTAGGGCCTTTTATGTACATGGATATGATCAAATACTAATTATGAGTCGACTTTGAGTACATATGAAGGAAAGCATACAAATGACGTATGCATGGATTCAGATTATTACATAATGGACCCTAAGAGCATAATGATAAAACTAGGTGGATGGTACTTGTTTCATCAATATTTGATGATTAATCAGTATGTATTCAAGGTCCTTAGAAATTTATTTTTGAGGTTATTTGAGGAACTAAGTTTTATAGACATATGTTATATTTTGGTATGAAACTCGACTGAATGATATATTACATTATGAGGAACTCATGGCTAAGATTTCATATGATTGGGATCAGCCGTTTGAGATAATTGGATCCTTGAAGTTGCTTGAATGACGAACATTTCAAATGATTTCAGAACTAAACTTGATTATTTTTTCAATTATATCATGCTTCCAGCCCACTCATCGTAGGGGCACAACTCCTTTTAGGCGTGACCCCTATTCTGGTAAGATGCCCCCCTGTATTCGTTAGAGATGAGTCGATGGATCTGACTTCATCTTCAAAGCTCTACCCATTGCAGATGACTGAGCTTGCCTCCCACCTATCACCCCATCCATCACTCTCGGAAAGGCTAGGCACATGATAGCTCGACAATCATTTCTGTAATGCAAGGAGAAGTTGGCTGACCCCCAAAAGAGTTGATCGACTCCTCTTTCTTTGTAGACTTCTCCCTTGCATCTTGTGGCGACCAACCAAAGATTAGAGAAGAACTATGAGTGTCATACTAGAGGATATAGAGAGGGCTAACCACTACACTGATACGAGAAGGTGGGTGGAGCTGCAGAAAACATTCCATCCCCTTCTCATCATCTACAACAACTGGGTTTCCTGTTGCCTAAGGATCTAGACGAGGTCTCTAGTTGCTCCATACGCCCATAGGCACGATCTGCAGTGACACCAGGCATCATCATAGAGTCCGTGAGTGAGAGTCAACTCTGGGCAACCCCACCATGGCTGGACGGCGCTCGCCAGAGGGAAGGCTCATGGTGGTGGTAGCCCGACGCCAAACAAGGACCATTCGTTGGAGCAGAGACTGATGCAGAAATAGCTGCAGAGTTGGTCGTAGAAGTACTAGACTCAACCAGTGTAGAGGGAGGCGGGAAGCTATTGGGAATGAGATCACTCATCTCTCTCTCCCCTAGCTGAGGCACCAGTGGTGTGAAGGAAGCCCTGGACTCGACTCGTTACTTACCAAAAGCAGACCCAATCACGACGACGTCATGGGTCGCGAAGACGATGCACAGACATAGGCGTCTGGCTTTGAGCGGGGAAAGAAAGGAGTTGTGGAGACTGAACCGATTTCAGAACTGCTGAACCGTCCGGACCGCAGTGAGGCAAGGAGCCACAGCCCTAAAGGACACATGTCACTTTCTGAGTTGCCCAAAAAGGTAATTTTCTAAGTAAATGATCATATCTTGCATAATTTGTGGTAATTAGACCCCTTGTCAGAAAAATGCCAAAAAAATATCCATGGACTCAGAAAAATATGTACTTCATTACTAAACCCTTAGATCTGACTCTTTTTTTTCTTCTTTCAGACATTAATGTCTATGTTATTCAACTTAGATGAGAATGCTATATTTAAATGGTATAATTAGAAAATGGAATGAGCATAAGAAAATTATGAAAATTGGGTTAGACCCTTATTATGACCTCCTAATCAATAGAAAAATATCAGGCACAAGTTCTAGGCTGTTTGAACCTAGATTTGTCCAAACCCTAATTTGGACCTAAAATTACCAAGAATATGAGGTAAATATATTAATGATGATTAATTTCTTTAAATCAGGTGCTGACCAAATTATCTAGATGATCATGGATATGTGAGGAATATCTGAACTCAGGTACGTGGTCTTATAAGTATAAGACTAGATTTCTTGGTTGCTTATGATATGTAATATCATGAATGTTATTATTTGGATATTCATTGCTTGGTTGAACTATTATGAGTTATACTTCGCTAAAATCTAATATAACATAAAAGGATATGGATGGGTTGTAGCTACTAGTGCACCTAGCCCGATATGGATGGATGTTGCCTAACATGGATGTATGATGCTTTGGCCCATGTTAGATGTATGATGATATAATTTTTGCCCGTACTAGATGTAAGTCAAGTGCAGATAAGTGTAGTACAACCACATCAAATAAATGTAATAAAAAGGATGTTTACTTGATTTTCACCTTAAGAAATGGTTTTTCTCTCTCTTTCTTCTTTCTTCAAGTATTTGCCTTTATGCAACCTTACTAGTGTTTCTTTTACCATGTACCAACTTTTGTTGATTCGTTTGTTTCACATATGTTTTAGGTTCAGAGATAGCATGGGATAAAAGACATGAAGTGAGCAGTGTTTAGGTTGTACCTATTGTGTAGATCCTGATTAGCATACATGTTCATAGACTTGTCAAATCCTCTTTCAATATGTAATTGTAATTCATGTTGTAATAAGTCTTTTTTTGTAATATTCATGTTAAATGTTGAGATTTTTTATGGTGTATGTTATGGTTGTATGTTCATGTATGTGTATTATGCTTCCGCATCGCTCTCTGATATAATTGCTAACGTTTTCAGATTTTGTCTTTGTCATCTCCATGGGGTTTTGAGAAGGTGAAAATTCGGGGACGTTACAGTTGGTATCAGAGCATGAATAATAGCTACACCTAGGAATTGCTCACCATGAAACATAAAACTAAATTTCACCTCTCACTTTGAATCTTAAAAACTTAGTAAGTTGTTTTATAGGAATATGGATTGACTTAGCCTCTAAGTTAGAACCTAGATGTTCGAGAACTAGGTTTAGACAAGTGTGTGAAACTATATCTATATAGAGCTCATATGTATTAGGTAGCTACACTAGTCTACACCTTGTTCTCACCATTTCACTAGGTGACATTACACTACACTATCTACTGTGTGTGGGACAGTCGATTTTGCTGATTTGGTTTTGTTTTCCAATCGGCTCGAGCCTCAACAGTTTTCTCTGACGTCTTCTTTCTTGAAGGAAAACTATATAATATTTTATTAAATATATGTAAATATAAAATGTGTCCCTCACAGTGGAGAGTAGTTAGTGTTCATGCAATCTAAGTGAAAGGGAGTGACATCAGTCTACAAGAGAAAATATATCTAGATTAGATGTCTAGAGCCTCATAAGGTTATGTGATAGATAGATAGACAAAAGAAAGATGAAGGAAATAAGTATATAGAATATTTCCTAAGTTGATCTATGACGGTATAAGTTTCCTTATTAAGATTTGAGTTATATATGAACCAAATACACTCTTGGAGGATCTATGCTAAGTCGTGATGATGAAAGTACATTCCACTTTCCTACTCAAGATAAGCTTAGTTAAGATAGAGATGTGTGTGCATGAGCCTCAAGCTCTTATACAAGGAGGATGTCTAGTGGTAGGATGAGATATGTGGTGAAATCTAGAGAGAGTAAGACCCACAAGGAGAAGGTCATAGGACCTAGACTCCAATATATGAGATATGTGTTAAAAAAAGTGTCCTACGCTAGATTACTCTTTAGTGTTGAGTTGAGTCCTTATGCATGATTCAAATATATATGTGATAATTGGGTAAAAGAAAAGGATGGGTATACGACCCATATGATAAAGTCAATCCTTTGGATGAGTTAGGTCCTAGATGGAGTGACATATTTTGTGAATCTCATCATTAGTTGCAAGTGAGGTAATATATGAACCCTAGTTATGAGAGTATGATGCTCTGTGCAAAAGATACTCAACATACATATTCTCCCTTCTTCTTCTCCTTCTTAATATATGATGATAGAAACCTGACTTGAGCTACATAGATGATTTATGTATGAAGAGTCACTCGTATAAGTTTGACCAATTCTATATTCCTTTCGTATATCATTCATATCAAATTCAAGTTTGAAATCATGATAAGTTTGACCATATATACTCTCTCTCCCCCTTCACATGAAACATGAAAATATGAGTTTGAAATGATGAACTTTTAATAACGATATCTTTGGATCATGGGTTACATGATCACCACATAGTGTTTTTAACTTCAAATCTTTGGAATCTAAGCTTCTAGGTTAGTAATAATGCCCACATAACGAGGTGTAACACTGATATACAAAGATGAATATCAACTTCCTCTAATAATGAAATCATAGTATGATGTTGATCACGATCCACGTTAAAGATGTTAAGTTTGATAATCGACATGAAACCTTGACATCACTGTATGGTTAGTAGGGTGAAATATGAAACCTTGAGTGGTACATTCTTAACCCTCATACGTATGAATAAAGTCCTTATCCCTAAGGGACTATGAGGATGTAAGTCCTAAAATATGATAATGTCATGTGATGATTAAGACACTACGTGATCCTATAATTCCTTAAATAAAATGATGCTTCCACATATATAAGGTGGGATGGGAACACCCTAGATTCTCTAAATCCTAATATGATAACTTAGGGTATGTTCCAACTTTGATAGCCTCGACATGTACAAGTGGTAGCCTAATGCTAGTAGAAAATTCTTGATTTCACAGTTAGCATGACACAAGTTGAATTTCAAGGACGAAATTCCATATAAGGTGGGGTGAATGTGATAACCCTGAAATGTAGGGTCTTAATACTTAATATGATATTAGAGGTCCATGAACAGTCTTATTTGGTTATTCCCAAACTGAGGTGACACTTATTCTGGCATAGACTTCATTGACCCACAACTATGACTACAATGCCATTAAAGAAACCATAATATGTATCAAGGGCCTTTTGTGTACATGGATATGATCAAATACTAATTATGAGTCGACTTTGAGTACATATGAAGGCAAGCATACAAATGATGTATGCATGGATTCAAATTATTACACAATAGACCCTAAGAGCATAATGATAAAACTAGGTGGATGGTACTTGTTTCATCCATATTTGATGATTAATCAGTATGTATTCAAGGCCCTTACAAACTTATTTTTGAGGTTATTTGAGGAACTAAGTTTTATAGACATATGTTATATTTTGGTATGAAACTTGGCTGAATAATAGATTACATTATGAGGAACTCAGGGCTAAGAATTCATATGATTGGGATCAGCCGTTTGAGATAATTGGATCCTTGAATTTGCTTGAATGACAAACATTTCAAATGATTTCAGAAATAAACCTGATTTTTTTTCAATTATATCATGCTTCCAACCCACTCATCGTAGGGGCATGACTCCTTTTAGGTGTGACCCCTATTCTGGTAAGATGCCCCCTGTATTCGTTAGAGATGAGTCAATGGATCTGACTTCGTCTTCAAAGCTCCGCCCATTGCAGATGATTGAGCTTTCCTCCCACCTGTCACCCCATCCATCACTCTCAGAAAGGTTGGGCACATGATAGCTCGACGATCATCTCCGTAATGCAGGGAGTAGTTGGTCGACCCCCAAAAGAGTTGATCGGCCCCTCTTTCTTTGTAGACTTCTCCCTTGCATCTTGTGGCGACCAACCAAAGATTAGAGAAGAACTATGAGTGTCATAATAGAGGATCTAGAGAGGGATAACCACTACACTAATACGAGAAGGTGGGTGGAGCTACAGAAAACATTCCATCCCCTTCTCATCATCTATAGTGAGTGGGTTTTCTGTTGCCCAAGGATCTAGACGAGGTCGCTAGTTTCTCCATATACCCATAGGCACGATCTGCGGTGACACCAGGCATCATCATAGAGTCTGTGAGTGAGAGTCAACTCTGGGCAACCCCACCATGGCTGGACGACACTCGTCGGAGGGAAGGCTCATGGTGGCGGTATCCCCACACCAAACAAGGACCATTCGTTGGAGCAGAGACTGATGCAGTAGCAGCTGTGGAGTTGGTCGTGGAAGTACTAGACTCAAGCAGTGTAGAGGGAGGTGGGAAGCTATTGGGAATGAGATCACTCATCTCTCTCTCCCCTAGCTGAGGCACCAACAGTGTGAAGGAAGCCCTGAACTCATCTCGTTACTCGCCAAAAGTAGACGTAGTCACGGCGGTGCCATGGGTCGCGAAGACGATGCGCGGACACAGGCTTCTGGCTTCGAGCGGAGAAAGAAAGGATTTGTGGAGATTGAACCGGGTTCAGAACTGTTGAACCGTCTGGACCCCAGTGAGGCAAGGAGCCACAACCCTAAAGGACACATGGCACTTTCTGAGTTGCCCAAAAAGGTAAATTTCTAAGTAAATGATCAGATCTTGCATAATTTGTAGTAATTAGACCCCTTGTTAGAAAAATGCCAAAAAAATATCCACAGACTCAAAAAAATATGTACTTCATTACTAAACCCTTAGAGCTGACTCTTTTTTTGCTAGACATTAATATCTATGTTATTCAACTTAGATGAGAATGCTATATTTAAATGGTATAATTAGAAAATGGAATGAGCATCAGGAAGTTATGAAAATTGGGTTAGACCCTTATTATGACCTCTTGATTAGTAGAAAAATATCAGGCACAAGTTCTAGGCTGTTTGAACATAGATTTGGCCAAACCCTAATTTGGACCTAAAATTACCAAGAATATGAGGTAATTATATTAATGATGATTAATTTCTTTAAATCAGGTGCTGACCAGATTATCTAGATGATCATGGATATGTGAGGAATATTTGAACTCAGGTACGTGGTCTTATAAGTATAAGACTAGATTTCTTGGTTGCTAATGATATGTAATATCATGAATGCTATTATTTGGATATTCATTGCTTGGTTGAACTATTATGAGTTAGACTTCACCAAAATATAATATAACACAAAAGGATATGGATGGGCTGTAGCTACTAGTGCACCTAGCTCGGTATGGATGTATGTTGCCTAACATGGATGTATGATGCTTTGGCCCAAGTTAGATGTATGATGATATAATTTTTGCCCATACTGGATGTAAGTCAAGTGCAGATAAGTGTAGTACAACCACATCAAATAAATGTAATAAAAAGGATGTTTACTTGATTTTCACCTTAAGAAATGGTTTTTCTCTCTCTTTCTTCTTTCTTCAAGTATTTGCCTTTATGCAACCTTACTAGTGTATCTTTTACCACGTGCCAACTTTTGTTGATTCGTTTGTTTCACGTATGTTTTAGGTACAAATATAGCATGGGATAAAAGACATGAAGTGAGCAGTGTTTAGGTTGTACCTATTGTGTAGATCCTGATTAGCATACATGTTCATAGACTTGTCAAATCCTCTTTCAATATGTAATTGTAATTCATGTTGTAATAAGTATTTTTTTTTGTAATATTCATGTTAAATGTTGAGATTGTTTATGGTGTATGTTATGGTTGTATGTTCATGTATGCGTATTATGCTTCCGCATCACTCTCTGATATAATTGCTAACATTTTTCAGATTTTGTCTTCTCATCTCCATGGGGTTTTGAGAAGGTGAATCCGGGGACGTTACAACTATCGAGCTAATGCTTAGACTAGCTTGAGGGTAGTTGAACATAGCAATGTAGAATTATATGCTTGGAGTAGGATAGCATGTTGATGGTTTCTCAAGTGTGTATTGGGTGTCCATAAACCTCTCTTATTTATAGAAACTACTTATAGGAACACTTGTAGGAGTGGTTAGGACAAGATAATTGCTAAACTAGTCGTTAGAATGTCAAAAGTCAGATTTACAACAATTAGTAGATCATTTAAAAATTTATCGGTAGACTATTCTCAGTCAAACTATACTTTAATTGAACTCCATCTTGGTCCAAGTGTAGTTCAACCTAGAAGCATACTTCTTCTAAAGTTTACGATGGCTATATATTTTTGGATAAGTGGTTAAATAGTTAACAAGAGAGTAAAGGATGAGATGAGTCTTGAGGGAAATTAAGATCTTTTCTTTAATATATGCACGATCATTTAGTTATATGCTTGTCATTTATCTTTGATGCTTTATTATTGTGATCTTGATTCTGGGAATATAAAAGGCTTACACCCACATCATGCTCACCTACAAACCCATGCGTCTAGGTAACAAGTGCCAACATTCATGTTGGATCCCAAAATGTGGTGTGAGGGTGTTAGTAAAGGTACCAAATCAATGTTAAGATAAACATCCAAAGGCCTTAGGGACATCCCCCTATCCTAGCACTCACGACTGATTCTGGTCTCTGTAGTCATAAGGTGAACTGGGAGTAGTACCATTATCTAAAGAACTTAGGTTACCCTCACAACGAATGCCATCGCACCATAGAGAAGATAAGGATGAAACCCTTTTATACATGTCCTACTTGAGTGAGGATGTCAACATCCAAAATCATGGGCTAAAAGGGGAAGTTTATGTTCTACATATGCATCTTGTGGTTTCTTGTATTAAAATTTTCAATATTGTTGTATGCTTTTCCTATTGTAGGATTGTTGAAGTATTTATTTTTTAAAAACTTTAATCATCACATACAAATTGTTATCATTTTCTACCATCCTCATGTTTAACATTAATCATATCAAGTCAACAATCTTATCATACCAATGATCTTACATGATCTCCAAGGATTTCAAATGATCTCAATCATCAAAAATCTTTGATATGTAACATTTTCAAACTTGAAACTCCTTGAATGGTCTCCAACAATATCAAATGATCTCCCTCACCAAACAACTTTCATTCTATAATTTTGATTGAACAACCTTTTTTATTTAAAATAAGAACAATCTTTTTAAAAATAAAGATCAATAATATTTAAAAATAATAATAAGAAACTCTTTAGAAAATTATAAAAAGAATAATTTTCAAAACCAATAAAAAAGAATCAACAATCTTTTTCTAAAAATAAGCATCTTTTTAGAAAAAAGAAAGAATAATGTGTCAAAACAACAATATTTTCTATATTAAAGATCAAAAATACTTTCAACAACAAAAAAATCTTTTCAATACAAATCTTTTTTTGAAAAGTAATTGAAAATATTTTAAAACAACAAAAAAGATCACCAATTTTTCTAGAAGAACCATCTTTAAAAGAAATGAAAGAATAATATATTTCAAAAAAAGAACAATCTTTTTAGAAAACAAGTTTTTTTCAACAACAAAAGGATAATCTTTCAATTTTTTTTTGTAAAAAGGATAATCTTTTCAAAAACAATCTTTTAAAAAAGAATACTCTTATAAAAAAGGGAACAATATTTTCAAAATAAAACTCTTCTCCAATAAATGAAGCATTCAAAACTCAACAAAGCTGAGCAATCATTTCAAAATAAAACAAAGTTAAACCATATTTAATGAAGTTGAAAATTGTTATAAAAAATCAACAAAAAATTAGATTTTTCAAAGATCTTCCAACTTGATCTATGGAAAAAGACTGCACGGTTGTGATCTATTCTAATGAGCCACCATTCATACCTGAACCCTTTGGTATCTACCAAATGGATATTAAAATCATTTCAATTCTCTTTTATAATCATCTTTGATCACTCATGATCCAAATTGCATTTTTATTGAGAAACTTTTCTAGAATACTTTTACCTTATGATGACTAGATTTCCAAACCTTTATCCTTACTCCAAAAAACTACCTAATTTTACCTAGAATCATGTATACTCTTATATCAAATCACATCTAGTTATGCACCGGTTGCTATGGCCTTGAGCTATACATGCTCATGTCTACGCAACAACTACCTCCTTGAAGGGTCTCTAACTCAACTATATCCTTCCAAGACAAAGATCAATCATTGTGTTGTAGGCTATTCAATCCACAATCTTAGATATAACTTCCAAATCATGACTAACATATTGACTCATGCCCCTAGCATACAAAATCCCTTTGGTCTAAAGGATTTTCAAGCTTGACTGAGATGTCACTTAGTAGCATGTGTTCAACCCATCTTTGCCTAACCATCTCAAAAATATTGGACCATTAACTAAAATTGGGTCATCAACCCTCTTAAATCCATTTTCATATCTATACGGTCCTAGAACATGACCGAACACAAGACCAAACATAATTTTTACTTGTGGGTATTTTTCTCAAAAAATCTCCCATGATAAGAGAGGAATCTCACACAATCATATCCAACCACAGTATGTGGACCCAAGAGGGTCACCTTGTCTTGGGATAACCTTTTCCTTGTAATCATTTATCTCATTAAATCCCCCTTGAGGAGAGGGGAATTTCACACACCCATATCCTTCTACAATCTCTGGCCTTGAGAGGGTCACCTTGTCCTTAGATATTCTTTTCCTTGTGAGTATTTATCTCATAAAATCTCCCTTGAGGAGAGAGGAAAATCACACAGCCATATCCATCCACAGTCTTTGGCCTCAGGACATTGACCTTGTCCCCAGATATCCTTTTCCCTATGGGTATTTCTCTTATAATATCTCCCCCGAGGAGAGAGGAATCTCAACACTCATATCCAACCACAATAATTGGCACTGAGAGGGTCACATTGTCCTTCAATATCCTTTTCCTTATGAGTGTTCCTCTCATAAAATCTCCCCCTAAGAGAGAGAAATCTCACACACCCATATCCATCCACAACATGTGCCTCCACGAGGGTCACCATGCCCCTATATATCCTTCTCCTTTTGAGTATTCTCTTATAAAATCTCCCCTGAGGAGAGAGGAATCTCATATATTGCTATCCAGTATGGCCTCGAGAGGGTCACCTTGTCCCTAGATATTATTTTCTTTGTGAGTGTTTCTCTCATGAAATCTTCCTTAAGGAGAGAGGAACCTCACACACCCTTATCTAGACACAATATATGGACTCCAGTGGGTCAAATTATCCCCAGATACCATCCTCACTTCCCCTCTACAACCAACAACCACAATCTACACCATATATCATGATTCTACTAGGCATACCTCATGACAAGAATCAAAGACCTTCTATATCACTCAATTTAGAGGAACGCCCCTCTCTTCTTATTATTGAATGAAATAATTTATGATGATACATGAACAATCCCTTTCACACAAAGGGTAGAGTTTCAATTTAGACTTGATCTTTGTCTCCTTCTCCATGCAAGGGTCAGATAAATTTTCCTATCATGCCTTTTGGAATCCTCTTTATACAAGGGGCAGATTTTGTTGAAACATACCATGAATGTTGGGAACACAAAAAAACACAAATTCCATATGTTGACTCCTCTTTCCAAATGCAAGGGGCAGTTTTTTTACAATCATGTTACTTCCCTTTTCAACTCCTTACTACACAAGGTAAGATTACCATTTGGTATATCGGTCCTAACAACCAATCATTATACCTTAAACATATAGGAGGAAATCCCAAAAGTCTTAGGCAACATATATAATGCTCACTAATAGTTTGAAGAAAGCATCTTCAGATGGTGAGAACCAATGAATGATTCAAAATGGATGTGGTGATCAAGACATTAGTTTAAGACTCTCATTATGAACTAAATACACAGGTTGACACATGACTAATCTCTTAGGTACAACATGCTGAAGAACCATATGTCATAGAGGCACTTGAGTTCAATGACCAACATACAGTTAAAGCTTTAATCAAACAACCAAAGCAGATACATCTACTCCCCTTTATAGGTCATGTGCAACTATCATCACCATACAACATGAAGTGTGAATAACTACACCATCTTGGATGACTCATGTCATGGGTATGACAATGCAAGAATTTTACATCTGAGCATCTACAATAGGAGGCATCTATGATGGTAGAAACTCATTCCACAAAACAAACAAGATGGATATCATATAGAATAATCCAATGAATAATCATAATTTATTAATATATTAATCCACACATCCTAAAGCTACAAAAGGTCAAAAGACTACAATTCTAGTGTAGAAGAAGAGGTATTATGCATTAAATTCCATAATGTATTATCCACCGCCACCTTGGAACTATCTTGTAGTTCCATGACCATATGGGTACCCACCTTATCCATGCTTAGTGACAACATTGAAAGCCAAATTTTGCTCAAAAATGCGACACACTATTGATCATGTTGTGAGAGATATCCTAAGAAAATTGAAAGATATTGAGGTAAAGATATGAAAATTGACAATTTTATAGGTCACTATTGGACAAAGATTAATTGAAAAATCATGAACAAAGAAGATATATTTTTAGAAGTGACTGATGTTGCCACTATCATAAAAAGGAGATATCAATGCAGAATCCAAAGAGAAGGGTCACACCCTTAGGGGTCTATCTCCGTAAGGCTCTTCTGTATGCCAAGCACCTTGTGAAATTTCCAGTCAGAATCCTCATAATCCCTTGCTAAAGAGCTACAATCCCAACATTCACTATGATTATCACCACATTCTGGGACACAAAAATAGACTCATGTATGGCCCTCAAGAATAGCATCCAATACCTAAGAAGTCACTCTAGGGCCTATGGTATAATGGCTATCTATAGTTACTAAATTGGTTGAAACTTTGCTTGAGACAGAGCTTAGCATGAGCAAACCAATAGATATATCTATTATAGATCATGATACCGAAGAGCCAAGTGTGGCCACATAATTGATTGAATCCTTGGTCAAGCTAGAGCACAACAGTAACACACCACACAATCACAAAACCAATCAAATCTTCACTTAAGCCAGAGCTTTACAAGAGAGAACTAAAAAACACAATCGTCACAAGCCCCAAAGCATATGGGGTTCATGAAGGGTCTATCTAACAATTTACTTTACAAAAATAAAATTTAAAAAAGAAATGGAATATCAAAATGAAAATGAAAATGAAAATCCGCTTAATGCACTTAATGTTCCACTATGTTTTAAATGAACCCTAAAGTAGTAGAGTACTAAAATTAATGGGTCAATGACAGAAGGATAATGACTATGACCCTGAGGCCCATAAAAGTCACCCAATCAGTAGAATCATCTAAAGCTAAAATTGTAGGATGATATTACATCTTAATACCGATAAATGCCTTCTTGTAGGTATTCTTAAACTAAGCAACTTAAAGGCGAGTTGGAATAGACATAGATAGTTAGGACATCCCTGGTAATAAATGTAGGGGTCACTTCTTACATGAACTTTAATGTTTAAACATGAGAAAACCCCTTCTCAAGGGGCATGATAAATATAGGTGGACTTGAGGATAAGGAGATATGGTCCCTTATGACATTATTCATAACTCGCTATCTTCAATTATTATCTAGCATGGGGACCAAAAATGGGGAACCTTCTTTATGAAAATCACATTAATACACAATTCAAGTTTCCATACAAAGGATTTGAGCACAAATGTACACAACTTCAAAGGATTATATTAATATATATAATAATATTGAATCCTAAAGGGCACCCAAACTTGGGCATGTGCTTGTGGTGAATTGATTCTTCAATAAGAGTCAAGGATATAGCCCATGGAGGTGTCTCTAACACCTAGAGGCTTAACCCAACCGAGTGAGGAGTTTTCATCGGAATAATTATTACATGAAATGATTAAGCTTGAATTAGACTTCATGGATAAAACATGCTCCAGAGTCATCAACAATGTGATTGGTAGAATATCACCTTCTTGATATTTTTCCTAGAATCATAAGTCCTACTCACTGCTAGGTATCCTGAATTAGGACCAATTCTACTAATAAGAAATTCCAACTTTTTTGGGTCCTGGACCATGACCTTAAATTGGACCAATCATCTATTTTATCTTTAAAGCTTCTTGGGTCCTGGACTGCGACCTTACACTAATACAAATTCATTTTCAAAATCCTTTTTGGTCTTGGACTATCACCTTAAACTAGACCATGTCCAATATAAAAAAGAAATTGGATTATGGACAAGACCTTAAATAAACCACATGCCATGCCCTAAACATTCTACTCTCTTCACTTTAGGTCCTAGAACGAGACCTTAAAAATTATCAACCAGCCTTCAATCCCTACACTCAATAGTCCTCTTACATTTTTCAGCCCTACCATGAGTGGGCACCTAACATCTTCAAATATTTATCCTCCACAAAGTCACCTCACCTTTTTCAAAATCCTTACCATGAGTAGGTAGTTTTCTCTTGAAAGCCCTACCTTGATTAAGCACCCTATTTGTATTCTAAAGACCTACCCACAGTAGGTAGTTTCCCTTTCAAATCCCTATCCTGAATAGACACTCAACTTTAAAGCCCCACCTTATTTTGTAAATCCTCTTCAAATCCCTATATAAAATAGGCACCTCTTATTCCAATGCCCTATCCTAAATAGGAATCTTGTATTCTAAAGCCCTATCCTACATAGACATCTGACTTTGATTGACTTTTTACTCTTGAGCCCTATCCTGAGTAGGAAACTTGCATGTCAAATCCTATCATGAATAGCCACTCAAATTTAAAGCCCTATCCTGTGTAGACTATCCTCTTCAAAGACCTACCTAAATAGGCACATTAAACTTTCAAAAGCCCTACCCAGAATGGGCCCTTGCAAATTTGAAGCTATATCTGAAATAAGCATATCTTGTTTTGACCCCCTATCCTGAATAATCACCTTTCCTTCTAAAACAAAATCCTTACATCCAAGTCGGCACCCACTTCTAATCCCTACTATCAATAGGAACCTCACATATCAAAGCCATATCCATAATGGACACTTCATTTCTCAATGACATACACTCATGTAGGCATGTGCACAATATAAGCCCTACACCAAGTAGTCACTTCCAAATTAATCTCTATTGACCATGAGGCCTAACTATCATATAGTTCCTAAATCTAGATTGTGGTCCATGCTTCCAAAATTCAATATCCCATGATTAGATCTAACACTGATTCATCCATGGTAAAGCCTATGACTTATGGAATTAAAATCTCTCCCGTGTGTAGACCCTAATTACTTTGGTGACTAGGGTGAACGACAATGGGTTACCTATTCTCCCATGTGGTTCCTTTCTTCTCCTTTGTAGTTACTCTTTCTTATAGGTCAAGGCTTAATAGTATCTAGTGGATTGGTTGGATAGAGATGGCATACGAGTTAACAAACTAATATGCAAAATTAGGGTTAGAAGATGAGGAGGAGATACTTGTTCTAGCAGAAGAGGATAAGGTTGAGGATAATGCACATGTTTCTCTAGCCTTGGTCACTCGACTGCTGACAGATAGGCCATACAATTTTTGGGCCCTCAAACAAATCTTGACGTTGGCCTGGTCACTAAAGGAGAGTGTCATTTTCAAGCAACTAGACAACAATGTGTTTGTGGTACAATTTATACACTGGAATGACAAGAAGAAGGTCCTCGGTAGAAGCACGTCCACTGAAGAGCGTAGGGGCAACGTCGAGACTAATCACAGATAGGTGACAGGTGACCTACTACCATGAGAGGAGGGGGGGGAATGTGAGTACATAGTTTTTTTGGGGGCCCGACATATTAGGTTGACACTTTGGTGGATGAAGGAACGACGTTAACACTTCAATCCAAAAGAACCAACAAATTGGCAGAGAAAGAGCCAATAGTGAAGCATGTTTTTAATTCTCTATTCAATGACCTTGATGCCCAAGTAGAAAAGGGAACTACTATAGTGAATAAGGATGAAACATTACATGGATGGTGTTCAAAGAAGGCATGTCAGAAGTAAAGCGTCAAACCAGAGGCCAAAGATTGAAGTTAAAGAAAGAAGAACAAGCAAATCATGGTCAGTTAGTTAGTCAGAAGACCAAAAAGAGGGGAGTCAACATCAAACAGTGCCTAATAAATGAAGAATCACCTATAAGTGGGGATGAAAATGAAGTGCAAGGCTAGTGGGAAAAAGAAATTGGGTTGAGGAGGCAGTGATGGAGTTGGATACTGATCTGGAAAGTATCTCTATGAGGAAAAAGCAATTTTTTCAGACTAGCAAAGAGGGGAACCGGGAGTATGGTGCAACATATTTAGTAGAGGGCGTTGGCATGGACCAGCCTCATGAACAACAATGAAAATCCTAATCTAGAACTATCAAGGATTGAGCAAACTTGACAAGTGATGAGTTCTCCGTATGGTGCTGGAGAGAGAGCCCCAATATGGTTTTTGTCTCTAAAACCATGATTGCTGACAACAAATCGGAGGAAGCAAAAAGATTTTGTGGCTTCACTGAGGCTTGTGGTTGTCTAGCATAGGTAGGCCGAGAGGCATGGACTTGTGGTGGAAGAACATCTCTATAGAGGTGATTAGCTTATTAGAACATCACATAGAATGTTGGGTTACTGAAGTAGGAGACTAAGATGGAAAACAATTGTTGTTTATGGATGGGTTGATCAACAATAGAAGTATCAGACATGGGACCTCATGGGGAGCTTGATGATAGACATAGATATGCATGTTCTTTTCTTTGGGGACTTCAATCAGATTTTATCAAATAATGAGAAGTGGGGTGGTCCACCCAGACTAGATAGTTCGATGCATGACTTCTGTGATGCTGTGGATGATTGTGCTTGATTAATCTGGGTTTCTTAGGTAGGCCTTATACGTGGGAAAAAGGTAGGAGCATGCAACTTTAGTTAGGGAGCAACTTGATCGAGGTTTGGCTACATATGGATGGAGGGGCATGTTTTTGTCTTGAAAGGTCAACCACCTCCCAATAGACAAGTCAAATCACTCACCTATCATCATATCTTGTGAAAGAAAAGTGAGAAAAAAGAAAAAAATGCAAGCACTATTTTTAGTTTGAGCCTATGTGGGTGGATGAAGATGGATGTATGGACACCATTCAAGATGTGTGGAGAGTAACTTCAGGGGTGGTCTTGTAGATAAACTAGAAGGATGCGGTGAAAAACTATCTATTTGGGCATCATAGAACTTTGGAAACATTAAAAAGAAGATTAAGGAAGTAGAAAAACTTTTAGCTGAGGAACAAGAAAACCCATTGGACAACCAGGTGTTAAATAATTGTGAACATTTGGCACAAAAACTACAAAGATGGCACATGAAGGATGAATAATACTGGTGGGCGAGGGCTAGAGTGAATGAAGTGAAGTCGGGTGACCGTAATACTACTTATTTCCATCACAAGGCATCACACATAAGGAAGAGGAACCAAATTGATCAGCTGACTGACAAGGATGGTAGGCTCAGGATCGAAGACAAAGAGATAGAGACAATGGTTCTTGAATTCTTTGAAGACCTTTTATCTACTAGTTCACCAGGGAGGATGGAATATGCGACTAGAGGGCTGCAAAAGAAGGTGGATGCTGATATGAATACTATATGGGAAAAGGATAACACTGTGGAGGAGGTGATAAAATATATGCATCCTAATAAGGCATTGGGTCCAGATGGACTCAAACCTCTTTTCTTTTAGAAGTACTGGAAGGTGGTGGGGAAAGATGTTTCAAACTGCATAAAAGGGTGGTGGAAGGGGGAGGAAACCATTGAGAAAAGTGAACTCCACTCTAGTGGCGTTTATTCCTAAATTTGAAAACCCATGAGTCTTGTTGAATTTAGACCGATTAGCCTATGCAACATTGTATATAAAATTGTTTCCAAGATTATGGCTAATAGACTGAAACTGATGATGGATGATCTTACATCAGAAAATTGAAGTGCCTTCATTCTAGGGATGATGATAACTGAGAATGCCTTGGTTGCCTTTGAAGTCTTTCATGAAATGAAAATAAAAGGAGAAAATAAAAATGGTAGTGTAGTATTGAAACCTAACATGTCTAAAGCCTATGACAAAGTGGAATGGAAGTTTCTAGATTTGGTCTAAGAAAAGATGGGCTTTGGTACTCAATGGAGGAAGAAGGTGAAGGAGTGTATCTCATCTATTAATTTATCATTTCCCATCAATGAAAACCGGTCCACGAAGATACTATCATCCCAGGGCTTTATGGTAAGGTGATCCCCTTTCCCCCTATCTTTTTGTTCTTTGTGCAGAAGTCTTTTCTACTTCCATTTCTCTTGCTCTACATGAAATTCATCTGAGATATAAAGGTCAGTAGGAATGGCCCACATATCTCATCTTTTCTTTGCAGACGACAATATTCTCTTTGTAAAGGCAACTCGAAATGAATGCCTAAGATTAGCTATTATCATTAGCCAATATGAACATGCATTGGGAAAAAAAATCAATCTATCTAAAATTGAGAGTGCATTTAGCAAAGGAGTACCTTTCTAGAAAAAGAGTGAGTTACATGATCTTCTACAAGTATGTGAGGTGGACAAACATGCTAAGTGCTTGGGACAACCAACATCCATTGGTAGGTCTAAGAAGCATATGTTCATCTACGTCAAAGACAGAGTGTGGAAAAAGATTTAGGGATGGAAAGAAAGTTTTTATCTAAGCTGAGAAAAGAGGTTCTTATTAAATCTATTTCTCAAGCGATCCCCATGTATGTCATGAATATTTTCCAGCTACCAGCAGATCTGATTGATGAAATATAAAGCTGTTTTGCCAAATTTTGGTGGGGTGCAAAAGATAAGGAAAGAAAGTTGTTGTGGATCAATTTGGATAACTTATGCAAGCCAAGGAGAGCGAGGGGCTGGGATTTTGGGATATGCACTCTTTTAATGAAACAATGCTTGCAAAATAGTTGTGGAGACTACTGATGAAGACAAACTCATTCGCATACGCAAGATATTTTCCACGGTCATTGTTAATGCATCACTTAGCACTTACAATCACTAAGATAATTATCCTAGACTTTAATCCTTTTTCTACTTCCAATTAAGGCTAGTATAGAAAAGGTCGATCCCACAGGACAACTTATTAAGATTGTTATCTCTAATCCCAATTGTTTGAAGAACTTCTTATTTGTTTTTGGTATTCTTTAGATTTAGAACGGAAAGTAAAAGTCGGGTTGGGGGTTTGTGATTAACACTAAGGAAAGAAATGCAAGAATGAAAATATACTTAACAAGAATGTAAACTTGCCCTGTCACAAGGAAAATTAAGATTGTTGTTAGCACAAGAAAAACTATTATGAATGAAACGACTATAGATTACAGAAAGCAAAGGCAAGCAGTCATTAAATCAAGAGATGAGAATCAAGGCTTTAGGGGTTTTCACCACCTTATCCTAGGCAAAAATAAACTAATCCTTAAAAACGACGGATTCGATGAAGGTAAGTGAATTAATAAAAATCCACTAAAGATGGACTCCACGTGAGCCCATTGGTCCTGGTGCTCATGCTTCGTAGTTCATCATCCTAAAAGAAGAAGATCTACAGTTATTTCAAAACTCCTATGCGATTGGGTTTGTTGTTCTAAATCTGAACTTCCACGGTCATATCCATCCAGATTAACTTTTGATCAAATCAATTAATTACTTTGATAGATCAATTAGTTATCAAATCCAAAAGCCATATAGAATTATTTTTAAGGAAAAGTCGATAAAGCTATGGCTGAGGGGTTATTCCCCTTGCCTCTATAGAGAACTACTCACTCATGATTGTGGAGAAAAGGGAGATGGAGGGAAAAAGAGTTCTAGCCATAGTCTAGTCTTACTAAAGGATAGTTCCTTCGGCTAGAGTCAATGAAATAGTCGACGCTTAATCCCTTGCTCCAGTACACAGAAGAATAATAGGAAGAAGAAACTAGATTTAAACGAGCAAAGTAAAATAACAACAATTGAAAGAAATACATCTTGCAAAAACTATTCTTTATTGATGGAAAGAACAATAACATAAGAACACAAGAAGATTGCTCAGAAATCCCATACAAAGATGATACAAAAGATGCTCTTGGGAGGAGGAAGTGCCCCTACTTTTATAGGAGAAGGAGGGGGTAGGATACTCAAAAAAAGAGGGGGAAAAAAGAGAGGGAGAAATCCTTTTGAATTTTTTTAGATCTGTTCAATAAAAATTGATAGTCTTTAATTGTCTTGACTATATAACTCTTTTCAATGCAGATTCCCACAACAGAGATTTCGAACGTATTTCTTTCTCATAAAAAGAATAAAAGCGGTTCAAATAATAGTATATTATTTTAGGAAATAAAATTCCCTTTCCAATGAATACTTGTACACTCAATTTGGACATTGGATGTAGGAGTTATGCCACTTTTGGTGACATGTATACAATAATTACAGGACTACTGTAAATTGTGCAATTATACTCCCAAAATATTTATCTCATTTCTTACAAAAATCCAAGAAAATATAATTAAAATTCTACTTAAAGAAAAAATATAGAATATAATGCAATTAATTATAAAACTAAGAAAATAAACAACAAAATAATCCGAAAAAGATATCTAAAAGATGTAGATAAAAATGATGAAAATACATTTATCAAAATACCCCAGACTTGAATCTTTGCTTGTCCTCAAGCAAATTAGATTACAAATAAATTCTAATTTATACTTCCATAATATCATCCTCACCTTAATAACATCACTATATCCCTCACCTCCAAAATTTGGCCAAGTGACCCAATCTCTTAGAACCACATAGCATAAATTTCTATATTCCCTATCAAAACAATTGTCAAATCTAGCTTCTAAAATAAGAATTTGTAGAAAGATAGGCATCGTCTTACTTTCACTTTGACACTCTCAAAATTTTATTACTTTTTTAGTTATTGCATAAGAATAAGATTAATTTGGGGGTGTGAAAACAAAGAAAGAAGTGTCAAAAATATATTGATCCCTCCTCTATTCGATTCAAGATATGAATTTATGGAGTTGTGGCTACATTAGTCATAATTTTTTTTTCATGTGCGTTTTTGGCATCTTTTGATGGTACACCCCCTTTTGGGGTATGGATTTTTCATTTTGGGAAGCATGCCACCCTGGACTTTATTTTTGTCTGGTGGTGATTCTTTGCTTCTCTTTTTTAGAAGAAAAATAGAGGGAAGGAAGAGATGTTCTTGTGCTTATAACTTTTAATTTTTTTTCATATATATTTTATCAGAGAGTGTCATTGCTCTAGTTAGAGTATTCCTATAAATCACATCATACAAATTTTATAACAAGATAATCCATTGCTTAATATAGAGAAAATTATGCTTGGTTCTGATCGATTTCTTATGACTTACCAACTATTCCGAGGAGTGATGTTAATAGGGGTCCTAGGTGACATGGTGGTTTTAGTCATGGCAATTTGTAATAGATTTTGCAAAAAAATTACTAAATTCAATTTGGGGTACAATGATAAATGTCTACTCAATGGCCAACTTGATAAAGGCCATTTTGCAAAAAAGAAATAAAACATGGCTGACTAGATAAGGGCCAAACTAAAAATCTTGAAAATTTGTGATTTTTTTAAGGAAATTAAAACTAAATTATATAACATAATGAAAATTTTAGAAAAATAAGATAGTGTAGGTGGAAGGAGTACGTACCACCCACCTCCACCCCAGACTTTAAATTTTGCTCGTCCCGAGCAAAACGCAAATCCAGGATGGAGGGAAGAAAATCACTGGGATCATCGGGAGGTCCTGGTAGCTCAAAAAATGTCCAACTGAAGGGGATGTTGATGTTGGTTGTTGCTTTGAACAAAGGAGCTTCATGGTACACCCAATTGATGGGTGATCGTAGAGGCTGAAAGAGATTTCATAATGTCTTTTGCCTCACACTCCTTCCAAAAGGATCCACCATCTTCCTTTAGTAGTAAAGGAAATGTCATAAATGTGAGTGGCTTGAGGGGGATTGGTGGGTGTTCAGTGGGCGGCACATATGGTGCCGACTCTACAACATCAAGTGGGGGATCATGCTTTGGTTTCCCTCTATCATATTGATCTACATATAGTAAAATTGGTGGTAATATGAAAGCGACACACAAATTTAAATCAACATCATACATATTTTGGCTCTTCTCAAAATTCATGCAATCAACCTTGTGATAGATGGATTTCATGGTTGATATTGCAGGTAACTGTAGTTCCTCTATGCAAGGATTTCCCAAGGTTTCTTGAAGGATAAAATGGGGATATATTCCTTGCAGCCAGCAGAAGGGGGTATATGGATTTCTTCTAAGGAGTTCTCCCCTTCTATATCATCCTTATGTAGAATGGGAATTGGTTGTGGCAGAATGGGAGGAATCATTTCATCAATGGAGGTTGGCTGCTCATTATCCAGAATAGATCCTACTAGAGGGGATTGGTCGTCGATAACAATTAGACTTTTGCAAATGATGGGAAAGGTTGTTGGGTCTTTAGGACGACTCTCTGAGATTGACTTTTCATACTCGAGTAATAAAGTCTCCAAGGGAAGGGTAGGAATGCCAACGTCCTCATCGTACAAGAAATATGACCCCATGGTATGTATTATTTCTTTAGAATCTGACGTATATGACATAAAAATTAGATCATCATCATCATCTTTGGGAATAACCATCTTAGGTTTCTCTAAGTCCTCCACAGATTTGTGTGCTTGGGCCTCTAGTAAGGTAGCTAAAAGGGCTTGGTTGGTTTCTAATTTTTTCTGTCCTTCTACTACCATTTTTTCTAAAGCCCCAAGTTTCTCTTTTAGTTGATTTTCATTATTAGATTCATAAAACCCAAAAGATTTACCATCCTCACCATTCCCCCATAAGGATCTTGGTCATGGTACCCAATATGTCGGTTGTGGTGTTGCTCCTCATAATAATCTTCAGAAGATGGTGGATTGTAATTTCCATTGCTCTCATTGTGGTGGGAAGATATAATATTACAAGGTGTCACCGAGTCATGGGGGAACATATTTGGAACATCTGGGTTTTGGGATTGGGCTTTCAGCAAGGTGGCCAATAAGGTTTGACTAGTTATGAGTTTTGCTGCCATCTTCTCTAGGGACTTAAGTTTCTCTTCTTGTTTAGGATTATATTGGGTATCATATATAGGTCCATTTTCCCCAAAGTTTTATTGGTCGTACCCTCTCTCATAATATGGATAGCAAGGTTCCCCATATTGGTTCTCAGAAAAATAAGGATTTACATTGTACCCACCAGGATGAAAGAGCTCATAGAGAGGGGTGATATGGGATAAAGTTGGACAGACAAGAGATGCATGGTGGCAATGACCACAATAATAACATTGTGGGGGATATTGCAATGCCCACTCCATTTGAAAAGGGTTTTTTTTACAAATTAAAAAAGAACTAAAGATTTGTACAAGACTATAAATTAAAAGGAAAATCTAAGGGATTATGACACAAGGTTAAAAATTACAAAACTAACATTTTTTTACAAACTAGCGTATTTGCAGAAAAAATAGACCGCCGGAATGATTATGACACAAGGTTAAAAATTACAAAACTAACATTTTTTTTACAAACTAGTGTATTTGCAGAAAAAATAGACTTTCGGAATGGAAACTTGGCAGAAGGAGGAGTAGCACTTCCGGAATGTTACTCGGAAGGCCTAAAAAAGTTTTTCAAAAGATTTTTTGGGGTTCGAGAAAACAATCCGTTGTCCCTGGCAACAGTGCCAAATTGTTAATGCATCATTTTGCACTCTCAATCACTAAGATAATTATCCTATAGTTTAACCTTTTTTACTCTCCGGTTAAGGGTAGCATAGAAGGGTCAGTCCCAAGGAACAACGTGATTAAGAAAGGTTTCTCTAATCCCAAGCAGTTCATTCTTATTTTTGTTATTTTCATTTTTAATGAACAGAAAGTAAAAAAAAACCAATTGAAGGTTGGGTGTTTATCTAAGGCAAGAACCAAACAACAAGAATTAGAGTTACACTACAACAAGAATTAAATGCAAAAGTAAAGATTGCACATCCTGCTAAAATGAAAAGAAAAAGAAGAATGTTAGCACAATAAAGAAGATGAGTTACTCTTGGTTGTGAAGAAGTTTGAATTCAGACAAATTGATAATGCATCATTTTGCACTCTCAATCACTAAGATAATTATCCTAGAGTTTAACCTTTTTTACTCTCCGGTTAAGGGTAACATAGAAGGATCGGTCCCAAGGAACAACGTGATTAAGAAATATTTCTCTAATCCCAAGCAGTTGATTCTTATTTTTGTTATTTTCATTTTTAATGAACAGAAAGTAAAAAAAACCAGTTGAAGGTTGGGTGTTTATCTAAGGCAAGAACCAAACAACAAGAATTAGAGTTACACTACAAAAAGAATTAAATGCAAAACTAAAGATTGCACATCCTGCTAAAATGAAGAAAAGAAGAAGAATGTTAGCACAATAAAGAAGATGAGTTACTCTTGGTTGTGAAGAAGACTGAATTCAGATTTAAAACATCAAGGCTTTAAGGAGTTTTCACCACCTTAGCCATGGCGAGAAACAAATCAACTTGATCGATAATTTAGATGATGACATGTGGATTATAAATCCACAAAAGATGAATTCCACATGAGCCCATTGGTCCTGGTGCTCATGCTTCCTAGTTCGTCATCCGAAAAGGAAAAAATCCACGGTCGTTTGATTTAATCGTTCTAAATCCGGATTTTCATGGTCATTTCCATCCGGATTAACATATGCATCTAGCGAGCAATCACTTCGCTAGATCATCGATTATCTAAATCAAATGCCATCTAATAAAACCGATCGAGGAAAATTCGAATCAAAACCATGGATAAGGGGCTAGTCCCCTTGCCTCAATAAAAGACTACTCACTCATACTTGAGGAGTAAAAGGAGGCGGAGGACGAAAGCATTTGAGCCATAGTCTAGTCTTAGAAGGGAGTCAGATCCCTATGCTAGAGACAATTAAATGGCTAGCGCTTAGTCCCTTGCTCCGGATCTAAAGAAGTGGTGGTAAAGAAGAAGAACTAGACTATAGAGAGAAAAGGAAGAAGACAGAGAAGGAGGCCGATGAAGAAATCCAACAGTAACTCGAATGATCCAAAGGAAGGAAGAACAACTTAAAGAAACTAAATCTGAAGAACACGAACAATGCTCCAAATCTTACTTTATTAAACTGAACTAGAAGATCCAATATCCAGAATTTCCGTACAAAAATGAGATGCCCAAAGATGGAGACCCCCCCTTTTATAGGAGAAAAATAGGGTATAGTTCCCTCAAAAGAGGGGGGAAAAAGAGGGGGAACCATCAGTTTGAATTTTAGATCTAGTCAACAAACTCTTGATTGTCTTTCTTTAATGCAGATTTTTGTAGCAGCGATTTCGAGCGAATTTCCGCAATCCAGAGAATTTAAAGTGCATCTGAAAATATGATTTTCCTATAGGTCTTTGAATTCCCTTTCCAAGTCATATTTGAACATTAAATTCCACATTGGGATGTGAGAGTTATGCCAATTTTGGTGTAAGGTATGCATTTAAGTCAGCACTGTGGGAAACTGAATTACCTCCTACCTTCATCTCTTCTTATTTTCATTCATTCCTAAAAATTGAGGGAAATATTATAAGAATTAAAAAAAAATATTGAGAGGATCAAAATACAATTTATTTATGATAGAGATAGGTAGAAGTTATTTTATTGCATGTCAGTCGATTAATAAAGAAAATCTATAAAATCAAGAGTGCAACATTATCCAAAATTAATGCCAAAATGACATGTATCAAAATACCGCGGACTTAAGCTTTTGCTTGTCCTCAAGAAAATAAAATCACAAAACATCTTTTTATAAAATAAACATGTTCATCCTTTCCAATTAGTAAAGATTTCTATCATTTTCATGGCCAAGCAACCAAATCTCCTAGAATCACAAAACGCAAGGTTCTATATGTCTTATGATAGCAATTTTCATAACTTTTCTTTTAAGTCCACACTGTAAAATCTATTTTTCATCCTACTTCTGCTTCAACAATAATTTTTTTCTCTTTTTTTCCTCATTTTTTTCTTTTTTTTTTTCTTTTCAATTTTCATTCTCGGCGACGAGAGAAGTGGGGGTGTGGAAGATGGATCCCTCCTCTATTCGACTTGGGATATTATTTATGGATTTGTGATTACATTGACCACAAATTTTTTTTTTTGCTCTCTTTTTTTGGCATTTTTTGGCGGTACGCCCCTATTACATTTACGAGGGGTATGGAAGAGAGAGGGAGAAGGGGCTTGCCACCCCAGACTTAGGGTTTGGCAAGCAGATTTATTTGTCCCCATGTGTGAATTTCAAACTCTTTTTTTTTGAAGCATTGGTAAGACAAAACATGAAGATACATTGCATAAACAAAAAAGATCAGTTAATCAATGCTAAAGATAGGAAAATTTTGCATTTGATTCTGATTGATACTCTAAGGCTTGCCATCTTTTCCAAATCTGTTGCTAATTTAGGTCATAGGGAACATGCAAATTTCAGCTCATAGATGTTTTGGTGACAATTTGTTTTGCAGGAAAGTTGCTTTATAATTCATTTTTGGTAGAAAATACAACCATTGGCCGACTAGATAAGGGCCAAACTAAAATTTTTGAAAATTTGTGTTTTTTAAGGAAATTAAAACTAAATTATACAACATAATGAAATATTTCAAAAAAAAAGATAGTGTAGGTGGAAGGAGTACGTACCACCCACCTCCACCCCGGACTTTAAATTTTGCTCGTCCCGAGCAAAATGCAGATCTAGGATGGAGGGAAGAAAATCACTTAGATCACCGGGAGGTCCTGGTAGCTCAAAAAAGTCCAGCTGAAGGGGATGTTGGTGATGGTTGTAGCTTTGAACAAAGGAGCTTTATGGTACACCCAATTGATGGGTGATCGTAGAGGTTGAAAGAGGATTTCATAATGTCTTTTGCCTCGCACTCCTTCTAAAAGGATCCACACATCTTCCTTTAGTAGTAAAAGAAATGTCATAAATGTGAGTGGCTTGAGGGGGATTGGCGGGTGTTCAGTGGGTGGCACATATGGTGCCGACTCTGGAACATCGGGTGGGGGATCAGGCTTTGGTTTCCCTCTGTCATATTGATCTACATATAGTAAAATTGGTGGTAATATGAAAGGGACACACGAATTTAAATCAGCATCATACATATTTTGGCTCTCCTCAAAATTCATGCGATCAACCTTTGGATAGATGGATTTCATGGTTGATATTGCAGATAACTGTAGTTCCTCTATGCAAGGATTTTCCAAGGGTTCTTGAAGGATAAAAATGGGGATATATTCCTTGTAGTCAGCAGAAGGGGGTATATGGAATTCTTCTAAGGAGTTCTCCCCTTCTATATCATCCTTATGTAGAATGGGAATTGGTTGTGGCAAAATGGGATGAATCATTTCATCAATGGAGGTTGGATGCTCATTATCCAGGATAGATCCTACCAGAGGGGATTGGTCGTCAATAACAATTGGACTTTTGCAAATGACGGGAAAGGTTGTTGGGTCTTTTGGACGACTCTCTGAGATTGACTTTTCATACTCGAGTAATAAAGTCTCCAAGGGAAGGGTAGGAATGCCAATGTCCTCATCGCATAAGAAATACGACCCCATGGTATGTATTGTTTCTTTAGAATTAGATGTATATGACATAAAAATTAGATCATTATCATCATCATCTTCGAGAAGAACCATCTTAGGTTGCTCGAAGTCCTCCATAGATTTTTATGCTTGGGCCTCTAGTAAGGTAGCTAAAAGGGCTTGGCTAGTTTCTAGTTTTTTTTGTACTTCTACTACCATTTTTTCTAAAGCACCAAGTTTCTCTTTTAGTTGATTAGATTCATACAACCCAAAAAAAATTACCATCCTCACCATTACCCCCATAAGGATCTTGGTCATGGTACCCAATATGTTGGTTGTGGTGTTGCTCCTCATAATAATCTTCAAAAGATGGTGGATTGTAATTTCCATTGCTCTCATCATGGTGGGAAGATACAATATTACAAGGTGTCACTGAGTCATCGGGGAACATATTTGGAACATCTGGGTTTTGGGATTGGGATTTTAGTAAGGTGGCCAATAAGGTTTGGCTAGTTATGAGTTTTGCTGCCATCTTTTCTAGGGACTTAAGTTTCTCTTCTTGTTGAGGATTATATTGGTTATCATATATAGGTTCATTTCCCCCAAAGTTTTGTTGGTCGTACCCTCTCTCAGAATATGGATAGCAAGGTTCCTCATATTGGTTCTCAGAAAAATAAGGATTTACATTGTACCCACCAGGATGAAAGGGCTCATAGAGATGGGTGTTATGGGATAAAGCTGGATAGGCAAGAGATGCATGGTGGAAATGACCACAATAATAACATTGTGGGGGATATTGCAATGCCCACTCCATTTGAAAAGGTTTTTTTTACAATTCAAAAAAGAACTAAAGATTTGTACAAGACCATAAATTAAATGGAAAAGCTAAGGGATTATGAAACAAGGTTAAAAATTACAAAACTAACAATGTTTTACAAACTAGCATATTTGCAGAAAAAATAGACTGCTGGAATGGAAACTCGGCAGAAGGAGGAGTAGCACTTCCAGAATATTACTCAAAAGACACAAAAAAATAAAAAAAGTTTTTCATAAGATTTTGGGGGTTCGAGAAAACAATCTGGTGTCCCCGTCAATGGCGCCAAATTAATTAATTGAATTTTCCTGGTGGGTACAATGTAAATCCTTATTTTTCTGATAACTAATATGGGGAACATTGCTATCCATATTCTAATGGGGGATATGATCAACAAAATTTTGTGGGGTGTAACCAACAAAACCTTGGGGGTTATGAGCATGTTTATGAAACCCAATGTAATCTTCAACAAGAAGAGAAACTTAAAAAAAAGGATTTTTTTCACTGCCTTAGGCAGAGCCCACATCCTTTTTCCAGCCATAGCCCAGATAACTGGCGGGTGATAAATCCAGCGCTCTACAGCGTGGTTCGAACCCGACTCTCCCCGGAGGGGGACACCGTGCCTTACCAGCTGCGCTAACGCTGACCGGGTAAGAAGAGAAACTTAAGTCCCTAGAGAAGATGGCAACAAAACTCATAACTAGCCAAACCTTATTGGCCACCTTGCTGAAAGCCCAATCCCAAAACCCAGATGTTCCAAATATGTTCCCCCATGGCTCGGTAACACCTTGTAATATTATATCTTCCCACCATGATGAGAGCAATGGAAATTACAATCCACCATCTTCTGAAGATTATTATGAGGAGAAACACCACAACCAACATATTGGGTACCATGACCAGGATCCTTATGGGGGGGATGGTGAGGATGGTAAATCTTTTGGAGAAGGGGCTTGTCACCCTGGAGTTAGGGTTTGGCAAAAAGATTTATTTGTCCCCATGTGTGAATTTACAAACTTTTTTTTGAAGCATTGGTAAGACAAAACATGAAGATACATTGCATAAACAGAAATGATCAGTTAATCAATGCTAAAGATTAGAAAATTTTGCATTTGATTCTGATTGATACTCTAAGGCTTGCCATCTTTTCCAAATCTATTGCTAATTTAGGTCATAGGGAACATGCAAATTTCAGCTCATAAATGTTTTGGTGACAATTTGTTTTGCAGGAAAGTTTCTTTATAATTCAATTTTGGTAGAAAATACAACCATTGGCCGACTAGATAAGGGCCAAACAAAAAAAATTGAAAATTTGTGGTTTTTTAAGGAAATTAAAACTAAATTATACAACATAATAAAATATTTCGAAAAATAAGATAGTGTAGGTGGAAGGAGTACGTACCACCCTCCTCCACCCTGGACTTTAAATTTTTCTCATCCCGAGAAAAATGCAGATCCAGGATGGAGGGAAGAAAATCACTTAGATCACCGAGAGGTCTTGGTAGCTCAAAAAATGTCCAGCTGAAGGGGATGTTGATGATGATTGTAGCTTTGATCAAAGGAGCTTCATGGTACACCCAATAGATGGGTGATCGTAGAGGCTGAATGAGGATTTCATAATGTCTTCTGCCTCACACTCCTTCTAAAAGGATCCACACATCTTCCTCTAGTAGTAAAGGAAATGTCATAAATGTGAGTGGCTTGAGGGAAATAAACTAATCCTTAAAAATGACAGATTCGATGAAGGCAAGTGAATTAATAAAAATCCACTAAAGATTGACTCCACATGAGCCCATTGGTCATGGTGCTCATGCTTCTTAGTTAATCATCCTAAAAGAAGAAGATCCACGGTCATTTCAAAACTCCTATGCGATTGGGTTTGTTGTTCTAAATCTGAACTTCCACGATCATATCCATCCAGATTAACTTTTGATCAAATCAATTAATTACTTTGATAGATCAATTAGTTATCAAACCCAAAAGCCATCTAGAATCATTTTTAAGGAGAAGTCGATAAAGCCATGGCTAAGGGGTTATTCCCCTTGCCCCGATAGAGAAATACTCACTCATGCTTGTGGAGAAAAGGGAGACAGAGGGAAGAAGAGTTCTAGACATAGTCTAGTCTTACTAAAGGATAGTTCCTTCAGCTAGAGTCAATGAAATGGCCAACGCTTAATCCCTTACTCCAGTCCACATAAGAATAATAGGAAAAAGAAACTAGATCTAAATGAGCAAAGTAAAAGAACAACAATTGAAAGAAACACATCTTGTAAAAACTATTCTTTATTGATGGAAAGAACAATAACATAAGAACACAAGAAGATTGCTCAAAAATCCCGTACAAAGATGATACAAAAGATGCTCTTGGGAGGAGGAAGTTCACCTCCTTTAATAGGAGAAGGAGGGGGTAGGCTACTCAAAAAAAGAGGGGGGAAAAAGAGAGGGAGCAATCCTTTTGAATTTTTTAGATCTGGTCAATAGAAATTTGATAGTCTTTAATTGTCTTGACTTTGTAACTCTCTTCAATGCAAATTCCCTTGGCAGTGATTTCGAACGTATTTTTCTCCCGTAAAAAGAATAAAAGAGGTTCAAATAATAGGATATTCTTTTATAAAATAAAATTCCCTTTCCAATGAATACTTTTACACTCAATTTGGACTTTGTATGTAAGAGTTATGCCACGTTTGGTGACGGGTATACAATAATTACAGGACTGCTGCAAATTGTGCAATTATACTCTAAGAATATTTATCCCATTTTCTACAAAAATCCAAGAAAATATAATTAAAATTCTACTTAAAGAAAAAAAATAATATAATTTAATTAATTATAAAACTAAGAAAATAAACAACAAAACAATCCGAAAAAGATATCTAAAAGATGTAAATAAAAATGATGAAAATACATTTATCTGTCATCCATTCTAGAGGCTTCCCGAGGCTATAATTTGAGCTTCACTTGGTGCAGTAAATGCGGACCTAAAGTTGTTATTATAGAGGGCACCAACTATAGAGTAGGAAATGGAGCAAAGATTCATATTTGGAAGGACAGATGAACTCTAGAACAACAATCCTTCTTGGCAGGTTCCCAACCAGTTCAGCCTCATCATCTACAACATGTGCATGAGCTGATAGACACTAAGATTGGAGGGTGGGATAGGGACCTTCTCTTGAGTTTTTTCTCACCGGAGGTATGTTCTCAGATCTTGAATACACCAATCAATAGTTGGTTACCTGATGACATACCTATTGGGTAGCTTGATGAAAAGGGTGTAATCTCTATAAAGTCAGCCTACTTATTGAGCTTACTGGGAAAGGAAGAATTCATGAGGACCAAGATGATTAGTAGAGAAAAGCTATGGTCTATTGTGTTGAAGTCTAACTTGCCCCCATAACTTTCTCATTTTCTTTGGTGAATGTGTACGGGTGGATTGGCAACAAAGGGCAGACTATGTGACAAACATTGTGCTCCAGATGGCAGATGCCCCATCTATAATGTAGACAAGGAAACCATTCCTCATGCACTCTTTGATTGCACCTCAACATCCACTACTTGGGTGGCGTCACCAGTACAATCCTAGCTATGAATACTTATGGGACTGACACCAGTTGAAGCCTTATTGACCTACACAATGGGTTGGAAGGGGTTGAGTTCAAAACAACCCTTGACAACATGTGGGGGGTTTGGACTCACCACAACAACTGTGTTCAAGAGTTTGACTATTCCTCAGCAAATCATAATTCAAAAATTCCAAGGTTTTATATCAAATTTTAGCGTGCATGTTAAATGAGCTGATAGAATTGGAGACTAGGAACTAAGGACCGATCCTCCACAGTGGTGTATACCTACTTGAGGAGGACGAAAAGTGAATTTTGATGTGGCCATCAGACGATCTGGTTGGATTGGGTGGGTGGGGTGGTACGTGATGATAGAGACAAGCTGGTAGCAGAAAGATCTAGGAATGGTGGCACTGTTCATCTTACGGGGGCACAAGCTATACTCATCTCGCTCCAACAGATACTAGCTTGGGGATGGAAGGCTATCGAGTTGGAATTGGATTCCAAGAAAATAATTGGCATATTGCAAATGTCAAATGAAAGAAGGGATCATCTGGGTTTTCTCATGGGAAATATCCATTTGGTAGCTAATTCTTTTAATTCTTGTTCTTTCTCTTTTGTTAAGTGTTCATGTAACTTAGTTTCTCACAAGGTGGCTTAGAGTGCCCTGTATGGTGCTCTAAACTCCACCAGGGAGCCTAGTTTGTTTCTTGAATATATTGTAGTTGTAGCTCGTTCTGATTTGCAATAAAATAGTAAGGAGGTTGTTATCAAGAAAATCCATGGTAAAGCCCTATCTTAAATAGGAATTTTCTCTTAAAAAATCCCTATCATAAGTAGGAAAAACCTTTTGTTAAATACTTACATTTAGGTAGGCATCACCTCAAACCTTATTATGTATAGGCACTTCCAATAAAGACTTATAACATGATAGGCATCCCTTTCAAATCCCTACATCCAATAGGCACCTTTATGCAAGCCATACCCCAAATAGGCACTTCCTCCAGTCTAAGCCCTATTCTTACATATGCACCTTCGTTGAAAGCCCTATATATTTAGCTGGGCATCTCTTTGAGCCCTATCCCTAATAGGAATTCCCTCTAGTTTAACTCCTACACTCGGGCAGACCCCTTCTTTCAAGCCCTATCCTGAATAAGAATTTCCTCTAATGAAAGCCTATCCCTAATGGGCATTCCCTTAGATTTAAACCCTACACTCAGGTAGGCTCTTACTTTTAAGTCCAAATGAATAGGTATCCCTCCTAATCAAAAGCCATATGTTTAGGCAGGCATTCAAACCAAATCCCAATAAAAGACATCTATTTTGAAGATCTATTTAAATTGCCTTACATTAATTTACTCTAACAATCTAACAAGTCCTAACTCAAATATGCATTCTTCATGAACCAATTCATATTCGAATTGGCATCTTCATTCAAGCCCTATCCTAAATAAGAGTCTCCTTGAATTCAAGCCCTACATTTAGGTAGGCACACTTGACATATTCCTACATTCGAGTGGGCAATCCTTATGAAAGCCCTGTCAAAAGATAGGTACCTCGATCAAATCCCTACATATAGTAGACATCCCGCTCTTATAATGTTGAACAGTCATGTATTCAAGAGATGCTCTAGGGGGCATACAATTGTTAGATATAGTTATTGGACATGAATACCACCTTAGATCTAAAAACTTGTTAGGTGCCCAATGTTATATATCTTGAGTGCTTTTAGAAAACAAGATATGCTCTAGGGAGAAGACAAAGAACCAATACAATCACTAGCCAAGAAGGATGCCTTAAATATGGATATTTAATTTTTGCCCAATCTTATTAATACAAGAGATTTTCTAGGGAGCAAGAAATTATACAATACAGTACATGGTCATGAAGACCACCTTAAATTTGGATATTTGTCTAGTGACCAACCCTAGCTAAACTATGAATGCTCTAAGGAACATATGACTAACTGATGCAACCCTATTTTAGGGCTTCATCTTGTGTCTTTTTTCATCTTAATCACATCTAAACATTATTAGATTACAAATTATTTCCCTAATATGAAATTTCATGTCAAATACACTTATGGATGCTTTTTGTATGCTTTTCAGGACTTTTGCACATGCATTGGATGTAAAGGGGGGAGAAGGAGAAAATCTTTGGATTTCTACACCCTAATATTGGACCCAGATCTTCCCCAAGTGTCCCTTGAGTTGGAAAAAGTTGTCCCAAGACAAAAAGAAACCATTTTAAGAAGTTTGAAGCAAAACTCAAGCAACTGGACACTCACCACAGGACATGGTACTCCACCATGACTTTGTCCAGATGGTCCAATCCCATAGTGAGATCAACTTTCTGAACATCAACTACCATGTTCATGGCCGCCAAAACAATTGTGATACACTGATTCACCCACGGATATGGTGAAATTTGCCATCACCCTCATGGCACAATGCCACGACCGTGATGAAGATGCAAAAACATCCAAACACTTTGCATGAAATACAAAGTATTGACCACGATCATGGCCACCACAACGACTGCGAAGACTGAAGATCACCACGACCGTGGCAACCGCCACGACCATGGCATGCAGAGGACATATCGGGAAGCAATGAAGAACGATCAAGGCACCCCTGTATATCACAGTCATGCTCCACAACATGGTGTAGCACCATCCACCCAACATGACCATGGCACCCACCATGGCCGTGGTCATCCCACTTCCTTAACCTTCACTCCACAACATACATCCACCTCACTCATATCATTCCCCATGACCATGCCAACCCACACTCACCACGACCGTGGCACCCACCACAGTTGTGGTGACCACATAACCATATTCATCTTTCCCATTACATTCCTAATTTTACCCCGACTTAACCTAATGCTTCCCCACCACCTATATATACATAGGTGGCTGTTGGAGCACAAGGTTAGTACCTCTAGCATTTATTTCCCTTCTCCTAGAGCATTCAAGAGCTCCTACCTAACCCCTTCCATATCTACCTCATTTCCACTCAAAAGCCCTAGTTTTCTAGGGTTTTTACCACCAAACCTCACCCATTCATGCCATTTCCTACCTTGGAGGGAGGTGCTTTGTTTTCTACAATAAGGAGGTAAAGAAGGAGGAAACTTCACCATGTTCTATGTATCCCCACTCCTCTATTCCTTCTTCTTTCTTTTCCCTTTCTTGTTTTATAAGTAGCTAAGCCCTTTTGGTGGGCTGTTTGGAGGATTAAATGTCACTTTGATACCATGTTGGGGGAATGTAACTTGTAATGAACATAATTTCGTTATATGATGATTATCTTTCTTATATCTTGTTTCCCATTGTTCTACTTGTGATTTATGCTTCTAAATATGAATTGCTTGTCTTGTGATGCTTGATAACACCTAGATTCTATGGGAAAATGAATTGTATGTGGCAATCTTAGGAATTGCTCCTAGGTCTAACTAGTGGATCCCTAGCTAGCACCCTATCTTCCTACATACAAATCTCCTCTTACAACTAAGTGTAAGATCTAAGTAGCTAGTGTAAGAGTGACTAGTGCAATTTCCTAAAGTTTTCTAAAGGCTAGATGGTGAGTAACATGGAGTGAAACACCCTCATATCTACTCTCCCTTCCTACCCTTGGCTCTCAATTACCCTAGTAACCCTTACCCTAGAAATCTAGATCTTGGTTGAATCCAATAGAAATCCCACCTAGACCTTGGTCCAATTGAGACTCGTAAGGCTAGATAGAGGGTGAAAGGGTGTAATTTCCCTACACTCCATTCTATCCATGGCCAACCAGTAGTATATGGTTATTTCATTACATTCGAGTATATTGTTTGTTTTGGCAATCTAGAATGAAAATATATGATTTGCATGTTATATCAACCCTCAACTTGGATTCTTATGATATCTCCCCAAACGGCCCACTCTCACTATAATTTGTCTTAAAACCCATCTTACTTGCTTAGCTTTCTTATGCTAGTGTAGTTGCTTGCTTTAATTTCTCCTTAGCTAATTACTTAGTTCTTGTTAGTAAATCTTGCTAGGGTAGTTAGTTCATCCTTGTGCTTGCTTAATTTAGATAGTGGTATCTTAAGCCTTTAATTTCTCTAGTGCCCTCTCTCCCCTTACGGATCGGCCCCTCACATGCCATTCACCTATACTACAATACGATCCTGTGTGCTTGCGGGTGATATATTGCAATCTAAGTGATTGATAGGCCCGCTTATAAATTCAAAAGACCAATGTGTGTTTTCTTTGTGTGCATACAATATAAGTTCAATTGATTTGGGTGTTTGTGGAGAAACACACCAAGCTTTCAGGCATAATTTTTGGGGAGTAGAGGCGCTCAGCCTAGCTAGTTAGAGTAGCTTAGTTTTTCCTACTACCCTCAATGTTTCAATTCTTTATTATTGTTTACTTTTGCATACTTGTCTTCTAACTTAGCTCTTATTGCTTGTTTGTGCATTCTGCAAGTGACAACTGTGCATTCTTGGCAGATGTTGAGTTCTACAGCCTTGATTCCCTTCAACCCTGTGATAGGTAGAAGAAGACGTCAACAACACCACAAACAACACCAAGAATTTGACATGGGAAGCCCAAATGCCCAAATCTCTCCTGGTAGTGTTCCAAAAAACCCTCCTGGGGGTGTTCCACCAGCACCAAACCACCCTCTTCATGAATAATTCACCATGGGGAACTACACCTCCCCAATAGCCACCATTTTTTAACCAAATGTCAGGCCAACATTTCTCCATCCCACTAGCCCTACTCAGACTCCTTCCCACTTTCTATGGGTTGGGGAATGAGAACCTATACCACCTCATTGATGCCTTTCTGGTGACCTGATCATCCTTTCGCACGCCTACAATAGTCTTCAATTCCATAAGAAGAACCCTATTCCTTTTCTCCCTCAAAGAAAAAGCCAAAAAGTGGTACATGCCTAAGCCCAAGCTGCTGACCCAGATGGCAGCAAAGAATGATTTCCTAAAGAAGTTCTACCCCATCTCCAAGCTGACTCAGATGCGGAGGTGCATCACCTCCTTCACACAAAAGGAAAATTAGCCCTTTCACAAGACATGAGAGAGATTCCAGAAGCTCCTGCAAGACTGTCCCCACCATGAAGTTCCTATATGACAATCATTCTACACCGCACTTGTTGAACTGATGCATACTGTGGTTGACTCTTCAAGTGGCTGAACATTCATGGATAAACCTCCAGTGGAATCTTGGCCACTCTTTGAGAACCTTTTTGAAAACTCACACCAATGAGCTTCAAGTAAGGGGGATCACTTTGACAGGAACTGGGTTCCTCCTCCTCCAACTCCAGTCAGAGAAGAGGTCAATCCTCAAATGATGAAGATCCTTGTTGATATGATGAACTTGATGAAGAATCAAGCTGGAGGGTCTTCTAGCCACTCCACCAACATCGTGGATGCTATATGTGAAGAAGTGTAAGCCTTGAAATCTATTGGGAATAGGAACAACCAATGCCCCATGTCAAACTCCTATAGTCCAGAATGAACGAATCACCCAAATTTTTCTTGGAGACAATTGGGTGATGAAAGACAAGGGCAAAAAAGGCAGCACCAAGGGTCAAAGTAGAACTCTAAGTCTAAAGAGGAAGTTCTTGGAAGGCTAAGTAGCCTTCATGATGTGAAGAAAGATGTGTCTGCTCAAGGGTAAAAAATTAGCCAATTAGAGCAAAGGATTGATTAAATATCTATTTCACTTTCTCATCTTAAGGAGTAGGCCAGGAAATGGGTCGAGTTTTTTAGAACTGACCCGATTGTCCTAGGGTCTAGACCTGACCCAACCTGAAAAAGTTACAGAAAACGAGACCCGAAATTTACCCGACCCAAAATTTACCCTGCCCGAAAGGTTAGACTCACCCCGTTTTGCCCAAATATTGTTTTTTATTACCATCCAAACCTATTTTTGCCTAACTCATAAAAATAGATCTGGCCCATAATCCATTTTTCCTAAGGCTCCTATTGGTTTGGTGTAAGTCATGATTTCCATGGAACTCATTTTCTGGGAACTCTAGTTCAGTTTCTGGAATTGAAGTTCCATTCAATTCCATGTGATTGGTTTGTTGTAAGTGTAAATATGGAAATCATTAAAAATATTATTAATTTTTATTGTATAATACAAATAAGTGAGGATGGAAAAGTAATGCACATGTTTTGAGTCACTTTTACAAGCATATTTTATATTCATTTTGTGCATTTATTAGTCAATTCGTTGATCATATATGCATAAATAATTATTATTGGCTTGTATATTCTGTTTGCATCAAATTATGCTAATTTATCATATTTACATTATTTTATATATTCCTAGCCTCATACATGTTTTTATTGATTTTTCAGGTACTCAATGTACATGAAGAGTAGGTGCCACCGAGTTAACACCAGTGGCTGGGCAAAAAGAGACCAGAAGAGTCGGTGCCACTGACCACCGAGTCGGTGCCACTGAGATTCATTTAGAGCGGCAGAGCAAGATATGTTCCTCAACTCGGTGCCACCGACCATCAAGAGTCGGTGGTACCGAATTCACCACAGCCAGACCGCACCCGATGCCGTTGGTGCCACCGACTTTGCCATATTTCAGCAATCTAATTTGATCGCCCAGATCTGACGGTCCACATTATGTGGTACTGTAAGTTAACCTAGGACTTAAAAGAGGATGGCCAGACCTAAGGGGATCATCACGTTGCACTGCACAAAGGCCAGAGAGGAGGAAGAGAGAAGCAAGGAGCCAAAGGATGTCAACCGGGAGATCCGAGCACCTCCAACGGACAATTTTACTGCCAGAAGACTATAGAACGTGCATTTCTTGAGGAGGATTATCTGGAACACCTTCTCTCTAGGGGTTACATGAACTTCCTTCATGTTTCTCACAATTTTCTCCTCTCTCTCTATGTATTAGCAATTGAAAACCATACGGGGCTAAACCCCTCCTTTCCTTAGGACCCGAGAGTAGCCTGGGGAATCATTGTATTGACTTTTTACATGATTTAATACAGATTCCTCTTTATTCCTAGATATATAATTGTGGAATTGAACGACTTATCTATGCTTGATCACCATTGGTAGAATTACAGACTGATAATCATTCCGGAAGGAGGATTAAAGGTTAGAAAATCATAACTTATACACTTTCCTACACGTTCCTTGGGAAAGGTAATGAACGGTTAGTGGAAAGAAACCCAGAGTATTCGATAATGCACCTAGACTAAGATATAAATTACTACAGACGTAGAATTAGCTTAGATCTAGGTAGTGAATTACATCATAGAAGCGGTCAATTCTGACTATAGGATTTCTATCCAGGGTAGGAGTAAAATTTATATTAATTCGATAGAAATAAGATATAACGGGACCCCATGGTGAAATATGTAATCCTAAGGAATATATTTCATTCGAATCAGCCACTTTTAATTTCCTTTTATTTTTGTTTAAACTCAAATCAAACTTTTAACCAGCTTAGATGATCATAATGTAGTTAGTAGTAGTCACTGAGACTACGTCTCCCTGAGTTCGACTCAGACATCACATAGGCCTATATTACTCGATGCGTGCACTTGCGTCGATACACACGGTTTTAGCGTGTCATGTTTTGGCACCATTGCTGGAGAGACGGTGAAGTTTCAGCACTACAAGTGCTGCAGGCAGCCACTCTAGGCCACTTTTTATTTTGTGCAACTTATTTTAATCATTGAAAATTTACTGCATATACATAAAACAAATTTTCTCTATTAAGTACTGTGACTAACTAATTTAAAATTTGTAGGTACTAGTGCATGGTGACAACATAGACCATAGACTATGGAGAATCTACACCTGAGGTCCCAGTCTCTGTCAAGGTTCTAGTTCATACAAATGCACCAGAATGCATACCGTTGACACCCAGGCAACAAGTGATGGGGGACGGTAATCCAGGAGCAGAGAGGACAATATGGGAGAGGATAAAGACATCTTCTTCAGCTGCACAAACAAGGCCTATCAAGAAGCAGAATGTGAATGTAGCTCAATACAAGATTGATCCAGGTCTGATTGCACTAGTCAAGTCACAAGATTTTTATGGGAACACTCATGAAGACCAAGTGGCATATATCAACAATTTTTTGGAGATCAGTGATTGGTGAAAGTGGATAGGTTTCCACAGACAACCATTTATCTGAAACTGTTTCCATCATCACTGGAAGATAAGGCAAAAGAATGACTACACAAACTACCAAAGGAGTCGATCGAGACATGGGATCAAATGGTAGAGGCATTCTTTGAAAAATACTTTCCTCCAGAAAAGACAAATGAGCTGGTTAGAAACATTCACAATTTCAAGCAACATGCTGCTGAATCTTATTCCGAAGCTTGGGAGCATTTTTAGAACATGCTTAGGAAGGTCCCTCACCATGGGATAGATCTGGAGAACCAAGTCAAGATGTTCTATTTTGGGCTCCGTAAAAGTGAACAGACCACCTTAGATTGTACAGGCTCGGAGTTCTTTCTCAACAACTCACATTCTACATGTCCGGACATTTTAAAAAATATGGCAAATAATCAGGCATGGGGTAATGAGAGAGACCATCCAGAGCAGATCAAAAGCATAGGGGAGTCTAAAATTATCACCTCTTTAAATGAGAAGCTAGACCTGATAGCAAAGAAGCTTCTAGAGAAGGATAATAATTCATCCGATGACGAAGGACAAGTGAAACACATGCGACAACAAGGATATAGGAACAATGAATACTCATGGAGAAAGGATCTCAAGTTCTCTTGGAAAGATCCAAACAACTTCCTACAGGATCCTGATCAATAGAACCAACATAGGAATAATCAACAATAGCAAACTACAGCAGAGGAAAGCACACATGAAATTCTCAACTGGATAGTGAAGCAGAATGAACAGTTGATAAACAACTTCCAATGTGATCTCTAGAATCAAGGGGCCCAGATGAGGAGTTTTGAGACAACTTTGTCTCAGCTGGCGGCAGATATGGCGGCTTTGAAGAAGCCTACACAACAAGGTTTTCCACGAAACACTGACACTCCAACAGGAGACTAGCAAGTCAAGGCCATATTACTGAGAAGTGGGAAGAAGACGTTGTTTCCAAAGACTATGTAGACTAAGGTGACCAAGCCCACTGACAGTGGTGACTCAGTGGCAGAGTCGGCATAGGTAGAAGTGGAGGCAATAAACATAGGGGAAGAGCAAGATCAAGAAGTGGAGGTAGAGAAGAGAGCTTCATATGTGCCACCGCATCAGAGGACATAAACGGTACCAGTTCCATATCCTAACAGCCTGAAGGAAACAAAGATGGATTAACAATTCAAGAAATTTCTGGATAGCTTTAGAAAGCTTTCCATTAACATACTGTTGATTGAGGCAACTGAGAAAATACTATCATATGGTAAATTTCTGAAGGATATCATTAATAAGAAGAGGAAGATTCTAGATGCGGAGGTAGTTGTACTGTGAGAACAAGTCAATGCCTTCATTTTAGGTACACTGCCACCAAAAAGATAGGACCCTAGTTGTTTCAACATCACATGTTATATTGGGAAGACAAAGTTTGGTGATGCACTCTGTGACTCAGGGGCAAGTATCAACTTGATCCCCTTATCTACTTTCAGGAAACTTGGTCTCAAAATGTCTAAGAAGAGCAGCATGACAATTCAATTGGCAGACAACTCAGTGGTGACACCGTATGGTATTTGCGAGGATGTTTTGGTTAAGGTGGACCAGTTTGTGTTCCCTATAGACTTTGTGGTAATGGAGATGCAAGATGACCATGGCAATGAGCTTTTATTAGGAAGACCTTTCCAAGCAATAGTTGACATGATCTTGGAGATGGGTAGAGGCCGTTTGACTATGGGAATAAAGGATGACTAGTTTCAGATCACTATGCCAGATATTTCCAAGTCACCCAACGCTCAGGAGCAATGCAATATGATGAAGAACATGGATATCAATTTCTCTTTGTTCTTGGGTAAACCATTTTTGGACATGGCACATGTAATGACAAAGGTTGACGAGGGTACACTAGCTGTGGACATCATGGAGAACACTAAGATGGTCTCACTTGCCAAGGCAGTAGGGTATCAGATAATGAACAGGAGGAATTGGGTTTATCCACTGTGGATGAGGATGAAGAAGATTCTCTAGTACAGATACATCCACAGCTTCATCTAGAGGCATGTCTAATGAATCTTTTAGATGATTGTCTGCAGAGCCAGTCACTCGAAGAATGTGTAAGGTTACTAAAGGCTTTGTCATGTTATTACACAAGGCACTTTAAGGACTTGGGACCTCTACCCCCACCACTGGTTTCTTCACTCCTAGACCCACCCGAGTTAGATCTAAAGCTGCTGCCAACCCATCTGAAGTATGTTTTTCTAGCTACAAAGGAGAAGCTGTCAGTTATCTCTGCATCACTGAGTGAATCAGAAGAATAATAATTGATTGTTGTACTAAAGAGCCATCGAGGTGCTTTTGGGTGGACTGTGGCTGACATCAAGGGGACTTCCCCTACATTGTGTCAACACAAGATTCGGCTAGAAGGAGCAAAGCCATTCATTCAACCTCAGCGTCACTTAAATCCAATCATGACAGAGGTAGTCAAGAAGGAGGTACTCAAGCTACTGTCGGCAGCTATAATATATGCTATTTCTGATTCTATGTGGGTTAGTCTGACACAGGTAGTACCAAAGAAGGGAGGAATCATTGTCACTACTAACTCATCTAATGAACAAATAACCACTAGATTAGTGACAGGATGGCGAGTTTGCATTGACTATCATATATTGAACACCGCCTCGCTTAAGGACCATTTTCCATTACCGTTCATTGATCAGGTTTTGGAGCGACTCACCGGTCTCTCCCACTTTTGTTTGGTTGATGGATATTTGAGCTATAATCAGATTTCAATCGAGCCTAAGGACCAAGAGAAGTCTACCTTCACTTGCCCTTATGGCACTTTTGCATACCACCACATGCCGTTCGGGTTGTGCAATGCACCCGCTACTTTTTAGCGGTGTATGTTGGCGATTTTCTCAGATATGGTGGAATGATGTCTCGAGGTTTTCATGGACAATTTTTCAGTTTATGGGACATCTTTTGATGATTGTTTGAAAAATTTGGATAAGGTTTTGCAGAGGTGTGAAGACACACACTTAGTGCTTAATTGGGAAAAATGCCACATGATGGTTAACGAGGGCATAGTGCTTGGCCACAAGGTGTCTAGCAAGGGATTGGAGGTGGATTCGGTTAACATAGAGGTGATTTCAAAACTTCCTCCACCAACGTCGGTGAAGGCAGTTAGGAGTTTTCTAGGCCATGCTGGGTTTTATTGCCGATTTATTAAGGATTTTTCAAAAATCGCTAAGCCATTGTTTGAGCTTTTGGAAAAGGGTGTCGAATTCAATTTTGATGAGATATGTTTAAAATCTTTTGAAATCTTGAAAGAAAAACTCATATCCACACTGGTTGTGCAGGCTCCAGATTGGTGCCAACAGTTTGAGCTGATGTGTGATGCATCAGATTATGCTATGGGGGCAGTGTTGGGGCAACACTTAGACAAGGTTCCTACGGTCAGATATTATGCATCTAAAACACTTAATGACTCACAACTTAATTAAACCACAACTGAAAAAGAGTTATATGCTGTTGTCTTTGCTTTTGAGAAATTTAGACAATATCTTGCGGGAGCTAAGGTGGTGGTGTGGACTGATCACGCGACAATTAAATGCTTGTTGCAAAAGAAGGATGCAAAACCAAGATTGATTAGATGGATCCTTTTATTGCAGGAGTTTGACATTGAGGTCAAAGATAAAACAGGGATAGATAATGTGGCAGCTGACCACCTATCTAGACCAGAGAGGGTAGATGAGAAGGATGTTAATATACCCATTCTAGAGACTTTCCCTAATGAGCAGTTGTTTGCCCTCAAGCAAAGGGACCCTTGGTTTGCTAACATCATGAATTATTTAGCTTGCAAAGAATTACCCGCTGATTGGGGGTACCAAGAAAAGAAGAGGTTTTTTCATTCGTTGTGCTATTATTTTTGGGATGATCATATTTTGTTGAGACAACGCAGGGATGGAATATTGAGGAGGTGCGTACCTGAATGCGAGTATGAGAGTGTGTTGAAACACTTTCACACACTACCTACAGGTGGACACCATGCCAGTTCTAGAACAGCCGCAAAAGTGCTAGAGAGCGGTTTATACTAGCCAACCTTATTCAAAGATGCATATGACTTTGTGCGTAGGCATGACACATGTCAGCGGTCAGGTAACATATCTAAGAGGCAAGAGATGCCATTGAATGTGTTTCAAGAAGTAGAGGTTTTTGATTTATTAGGTATTGATTTCATGAGACCCTTTGTGTCCTCTAATTCTAACCTCTACATCTTACTGGCTGTAGATTATGTGTCAAAATGGGTGGAACTAATTCCAACCTGCACCAATGATGCAAATGTCGTATGCAAGTTTGCTAAGGATCACATTTTCTACAGATTTGGAGTGTCGAGGATGATTATAAGTGATGGCGGAACTCATTTCACCAATCGGAAATTTGTGGCACTCTTGAAAAAATATGGAGTGACGCACCGTGTGTGTACACCCTATCACCCACAAACTCAAGGGCATGTGGAGGTTTCCAATCATGAGATAAAAAAGATTCTTGAGAAGATGACATCATCTAGTAGAAAGAATCGGAGTCAATTGTTGGTTGATGTGCTATGGGCCTATAGGACTGCTTATAAAACACCAATAGGAGCTACACCCTTTAGGTTAGTCCATGCACATGCATGTCATCTTCCTGTGGAGTTAGAACATAAATCTCATTGGGCGTTAGGGAGGCTAAATTTTGACCTTGATGAAGTAGGTAATACAAGGAAGCTAGAGTTGAATGAGCTTGATGAAATTAGGATGAATGCCTATGAGAGTTCACGATTGTACAAGGAGAGGACTAAGAAAATACATGACCGACATATAGTAAGGTGAGTCTTTTACCCAGGAGAGAATTTGTTTCTTTTTAATTCGAGGATGAAATTACATCCTAGAAAATTAAGATCTAGATGGAGTGGACCCTTTATCATAGAGGAAGTGTTTCCACATGGGGCGGTTAGAATCAAAGAGGGAGATAGATCCTTCTTGGCTAATGGTCAAAGACTAAAGCACTACTTCGGAGAAGATTTTGATAGGAAGGAGCATGAGGTGAAAATTATTTCTCCTAATTAATATCAAGAATGGTTTTATCTAGCCTAGGACATTAAACATGGATGCTTGTTGGGAGGCAACCCAAACATTAGGATGTTCATTTCATTCCTTTCCTTTATGTTAGTTTAGTATTACTTCATTTTTCAATTTTTTTTGTAAAAATGATACCCTGACTCGTTTGTTAAGTGTGTAGGTTGTGATCAAGTCGATTCCACCTACTTCCAAGTCAATGACATTGAGATCAGGTCAACGAGAGGGGCGATTTGATCGGCACAAGTCAGTGCCACCAACATGTCTGAAGAAAGTGCAGAAAAAATGGGCGCGGGTAATTGATAAGCCGTTGGTACCACCGACACCCCCGTTGGTGGCACTGACTCGACTAATACCCCTGGCTCGGTGGGTGCGTCAGTGCACCGAAAGAAAAAAAATCGATCGATCAAGTCGGTATTACTAACTCGTCAGTCGGTGCCACCCACATGAGAAAGCACCGATTCGTGGGTGCTGTCATCTATGGCTCAGATGCTTCCAGAATAAACGATTGACAACACCGATCTACCCAAAATTCGATGCCACCGACATAAAGTCGGCGCCACTGACATAAAGTTGGTGCCACCGACTCATCAACAATCTGCCAAGTCAAAGATTTTCCACCGACGACTGTCGATGAACTGAGGGCTCAGATCCGCCTCCAGAGTCAGTGCCACCGACTCCATCACAGAAGGGTGGCACAAGGTCTATAAATAGGAAGTAGTGGATTGTTTTCTTCTCACAACTCCAAGAACCACTACTTCCCAAATACAGGCGACTACTCTGAGCATCCATAAGCTACATCGAGCTCTTCTTTTCTCAACCTCCTTCCCCGATCACTTCAAGGTCATGGCAAGGAGAACAAGAATCCCTGGCAGTCTGACACCACGACCCCAAATTAGCCACCCTTCAATGGAAGTGCGGAAGGTGTATGAGGAGCTCACCAAGAGGCCGTTCGCGCTGACAAGATATGGAGACTGACAACTACTCGAGGACATGGGCTTCAACGATAACATGGTGGCAGATCTTGAGGGGCAAGAGTTTGATGGAGGGTGTGTGAACCCTATCTTCAGCGGATGGGCAACATACAAGGAGATTGTGATCGAGTTCTTAACGTCTCTCAAGATATTTTTCACCCCCGACCTAGCATGCCCAATGCGAGGCAAGTGGAGAGAAGGGAAGGTGGACTTTCACCTTTACAACAACAACTACTCCCTTACCCTTCGCGCCTTCAACAACATCTATGGGTGGCCTCATGTGCCTTGCCACCAGCCTGAAAACATTGACTTTGACGTGATATGGAAGGAACTCGTGACAGTTCCAGAAGGTTATAAGTTGAACTTCCAGCACAGCTCATTAGTGGACCTCGAGCACCCCTTTGTTCGGGTGCTACATTGCATGCTCACCAACACTCTCTTCGCCAAGTCAACTCAAGGTCAAGAGAAGGTCCAGCTGCCAAACTTGTATTTTATCTATCAACTTTTAGAAGGAAGGCCGATCAACTTTGGGGCTTTCTTCCTCACACATGTGATGGCGGTTAAGCGCAACGTCAGGGGGACCACACCTATCCTTTTTGGGGGACTTATCACCCCCATTGCTCTTCACTTAGGTGTGGATCTTTCTACTCTTGAGCCTCTGTGAATAGCATAGACCACCTCCACTTCTAGCAGGATGGTCTTATCTTGGTCCAAAACAACGCCATCTATGCAATTTGTTTGGTGAGTGGCACCTTCTGTGAGCGTTGACTTCCTGATCCTATATTCAATATCAGAAAAATTGAGTACTATAGATGGCCGGACATGGATGACGACAATGCAGAACAAGGAGGAAATGAGGAGGAGGAGGAGTCAAGTGACGATGTGGAGGAGGTTGATCCCACCATTCCTATGACGCATCAAGTTGCTCCGTGGAAGTGTCCACGACATTATGCTACCTCTACATCTTATGCCCCACTACCCTCTCAAGAAGGAGAGGAAGCTTATTCTATGGCGGGGATGTATTCTATGCTGCAGGATATACAGACACATCAACACCAACAAACTCAATCTCTGGGTAGAATTCAAGATGTGCATGGTCGGCTGTACACCAACCAGCAGGCAATCTACAAAAATGAACGTCTTCTCTTGGCCAACCAAGAGAACATGCATCAACGCCTGCAGAGGATGGAGAACTACTAGCAGCCATTCTTTGACCACTACTAGAGCTAGGGGTACTTCGGTGGCTACTCGATGCCACCGAATTTTCCTTCTGCTCTGACCTTCTAGGGGATGTTTCCTCCCCAGGACCCCAACCATCCACCACCACCACTATTTTAGTCGGGTATCTCTGTTCCACCTCTTAAGTTGGAATTTTGAATATGGGCTCATAGTCACATTCAAGCTTGGGGGGTGCTGGAACAATTTCTATCTTAGTTTTTCTTTCGTTTTAGCATTTTATTTTTATTTTGTTAAAATTAGTTCTTGTTAGTTTTTCTGCTATGTAGGATCCACAATCTATCTAGTGTAATTTGTGGAGAAGTAAATGCATGGTTTCATTTGAGTTTATCAATCTCTGGGTTGGGTGCATGAAAAAAAATGAAAAAAAATTATGAGTAAATTTCAAAATTTTTGTGAGCTTATCTTGTGAGTAGTCGAGTTGCATAACTGAGGAAGTGCTTGGGTAAGTCAGCTCAGGACATGAGAACATAAATGACCATCTTAATTGTCTAAGAAAAGTGATTGGCAAGGTTGTTGAGCTCAAATTGATATTGACAAGATTGTTGAGCTCGAATTAACCGAATGCTAACGGGAACTTAATCTAAAATTAAAGAGAGAAATCCCTTGATTACCCTGTACAAAGGTCATTAGAGAGGGACATATGATTTTCTCTAAAGGTTCTATCTCTTAGTCATGTGAACTCACCCACCGCATAATTTTTCTTTACACTCCACCATAAGAAGATTGAGTACATGTCATCATTCTTTCTCTTGATTACATTTGCATTGCATAGTAGATCTTGCATAATAATTTTTGTTTTTGCTTGCATAAAAAAATGAGAAACATGCATGCACAACAAAAAAAATCCAGGTGCATGTCATGTAGTTGCATAACATCTCATTCATGTAGTTTGCATATGCATTACATATCATCTTGCAAATATCATGTCTAGTTTCTTCTCTAATATAAGAAGGTAGTGATTTTTCCCATACCCTCAAAAAGAAAGAAAAAAAGAGAAGCATTGACATAAATCAAATGTGCAGTAGAAGTAGAAGACCAAATCAATTCTATCATGTTGAAAGGGAGTTTAAAAAAAAAGAAAAGAAAAGGGAGTAATCCTACTTAATCATAAAGAAGAATTAGTACATGATGTAGTTTTAGATATTTTGTCTTATGCTGAGATGAAATGATAGTTGCATGCATCATTCCACCTCAATGATTAGGCATTAAGAACATTTTATAAATTCTCATCATCATAGGCTCATCATGATTTTTGATTGCATGAATGATTTTATGTGCTCATGATTCTTCCACAACCACCCATTCCAACTACCCGTTGCTCTTATTGGTAGGCCACTCAGATGATTTTCTCCTCATAAATTATCTATTAGGAGAACTACTTCCATGTAGATGGTAGGTAGAGAAAAGAGCAAGGTAGATAGGAGATCACACGATGCATTAAGTATGAATCGAACGAGTCTATCATATTAATTGCTTTAACGGATAGTGTTTCATTGATTGGGGGACAAATATATTTGATAGAGGTTTCTAGTCGCCTAGATGGTAGTTAGTGTTCAGTGGTCAGTAAGGGCCGGAAGGAGGACTGAAAAGGTGGATACTTTTTAGATGTACCATATGCACTTATGTCCTTCAGCTGACTTATCTCAATCAGATCCAAAGGTGTTGTTGCTCGAGGATGAGTAAGGTTTAAGCTTAGGGGAGTTTGATGCACAAGTTTTGAGTCACTTTTATAGGCCTATTTTATATTTTTTTTGTGCATTTATTAGTCAATTAGTTGATCATATTTTCATGAATCATTATTATTGTCTTGTATATTCTGTTTGCATCAAATTATGCTCATTTTATCATATTTACATTATTTTATACATTCCCAACCTCATACATGTTTTTATTGATTTTTTCAGGTACCCCATGTACATGAAGAGTTGGTGCTACTAACCATGACAGTCGATGCCACTGAGTTAACAGTAGTAGCTGGGAAAAAAGAGACCAGAAGAGTCGGTGCCACTGACCACTGAGTTGGTGCCACCGAGATTCATTCAGAGCGGCAGAGCAAGATATGCATCTCAGCTTGGTGCCACTGACCATCAAGAGTTGGTGGTACCGACTTTGCCACATCCAGACTGCACCCGATGCCGTCGGTGCCACCGACTTTGCCAGATTTCAACAATCTAATTTGATCGTCCACATCTGACGGTCCATGTTATGTTGTACCGTAAGTTAACCTAGGACTTAAAAGAGGATGACCAGACCTAAGGTGATCATGCAAGAAGGCCAGAGAGGAGGGAGAGAGAAGTAGGGAGCTGAAGGACGTCAACTGGGAGATCCGAGCACCTCCAAGAGACGATTTTGCTGCCAGAAGACTATAGAACGTGCGTTTCTCGAGGAGGATCATCCGGAACACCTTCTCTCCAGGAGTTACACGAACTTTCTTCATGTTTTCCATGTTTTTCTTCTCTCTCTATCTATGTATTCACAATTGAAAACCATGCGGGGCTAAACTCCTCCTTTCGTTAGGACCTGGGAGTAGCCTGGGGAATCATTGTATCAATTTTTTGCATGATTTAATATAGATTTCTCTTTATTCCTGGATATATAATTGTGTAATTGAATGACTTATCTATGCTTGATCACCATCGGTAGGATTACAGATTGATAATTACTTTGGAAAGAGGATTAAAGGTTAGAAAACCATAACTTATACACTTTCCTACGCGTTCCTTGGGAAAGGTAAAGTACGGTTAGTGGAAAGAAACCCAAAGTATTTGATAATGCACCTAGACTAACATATAAATTACTACAGACGTGGAATTGACTTTGATCTAGGTAGTGAATTGCACCGTGGAAGTGAGCAATTCTGACTACATGATTTCTATCTAGGGTAGGAGTAAAATTTATATAAAATCAGTAGAAATAAGCTATAACGAGACCCCATAGTGAAATCAGTAATCCCAAGGAATCCATTTCATTCTAATCACCCACTTTTAATTTACTTTTATTTTTGTTTAAACTCAAATCAAACTTTTTAATCAGCTTAGTTGATCACAACATAATTAGTAGTAGTCACTGAGACTATCACCTGCCATGGTTGTGCCACTGTCATTCTGCCTCACCCATGGATCCCACCACAACCATGGTGGAAGACGAACCCACAAAAATTTCTCTTAACTTCACCTATTCCCCAATGACCCCCACTCATCTCTCCACTTCTGCGCTATCTCCACACCCGTGGTGCACCTCTGGCAATCCCACCTTACTCGAGCTTCCTCCTCCAAACATCATCTACCCTCAATCCACCTCCAAAGCACATCCTACACCTCCTCCGCACCTCCCTCTACAGTTTCCACCACAAAATCTTCACCGAGCCACTCCCAATCTCCACCCTCATCTCCATTTACCACCACCACCACCACCACCACCACCAACTTCTCTCCCTAAAACCCTAGAAAAACCCGACCTCCACCTCCATAAACCATCCCTAATCAACCCTTCACCTCCCCTACAACTCCAACAACCAATCTCAACCCATTCCCAACTGAAACCCTCCCTCTACCACAAAAATCCAAAAATCTAGCTCCTTCTCTTCTTTCTCCACCTAGAAATGAGAATTTTGGCAAGACTGTTAAGAAAGAGGAAAAAAATCCTCCAAGAAATCACCAGGGGAAAAGTGCATACCAAGAGAGCATCCACTAACGTCTCCAATCCATCACACACACCATCACCATCACCATCAAACTCCATTTCTAGCTCTCAACCGCACTCGGCTTCCATGAGTGGCTCTGGCCTCCACTCATCAGAGAGCCACTACACCACTGATGCCACATATGAGGAGGAGGAAGAAGAGGCATCAAATACAAACATAGCTGACATGATCAATTCTATGAAGCCAAAGACCACTACTCATCCATGGGGAGCCAAGGCAATAGCTACCACAACCTCCTCACATGCACCACCGTAGCCCACGTCAGCTCATCACTCCACTTCTTCAGTGGTGGAGCAGCCACAAGTAAGGCAAAAATTGATGATTGAGGAAGAACAAGAGGCTTCACGGAAACAACTCGAGTAAAGAGTACAACTAAACTTAGATACAAGCTTGGGGTCACAATCATACAAGGCTGAGGAAGAAGATGAAGACAATGATGAGGAGGGGTTGAGTCCAGAGTCGGTGGACATTGTGGCCTTCCTAGAGATGGACATGTTGAAAGGAATTCATAAGATTCCTGAGGGAGTATCATGTGTGAGAGGTATCAACAGAAAGATCATAGTAACCCCTCTCTACCCTGAGTGCATGACAAGGAGGGTCATTGAAACTAGGTATGCTTGTCAGAATGTGATGGATGACCTTGGAATCAAAGAAGAAATGGAGAATAAACTATTGGACTCCGGGTTGTGGAAGGTGCTATGCACAACACAAGTTACTTATGTGGAGCTGACACAAAAATTCCTTGCTACTTTCAAAAAGATCAAATATAGAGGGGAAGATGCTATTAGATTTGGAATGTTGAATGGAATTCATACACTCACTACTTCTCAATTGAATAACATCTTCACCATGGATGCTAAGGAGGTCAGGAAACTCAATGAAGGTTGCATTGAAAAAGAAACAAACATTGTCTATTCTAGATGGTGGTATAACATGACCGGGCAACCCAACTTCACACCTAGAAAATCAAAGACTAGCATAGCCTACAATCCTTTTATAATGTATGCCTAAAAATTCATACAAAATACCATTATCGGCCAACATGACAATCAAGGGATCTGTTCCCAAAAAGATCTCTTTGTGTTGCATGGGACAATCAAAAACAATTTTCTCAACCTAGGGGCACTTCTACTAGATCATATGAGATCGATTCCTTTCAAAAGCCAAACTCCTTTTGTTATGGAGGAATTCTTACCTCCATCACACTAGCCATAGGGTGTGATCTCTCGAGGCTCACCAAGGTAGAGGGAGCACAATTTGTTGATCTTAAATACCTCATGCTCTTCCATATGATCACCATGGTTAACAAAATAATGTTGTATAATGTTATGCAACCCCACTCCTAGAAGTTTTAGTTCCCACTAGATTGTTGAACTAAATTATGAAAAAGTGGGAGGAAGAGCATCCCTGACAGATCTACAGAGAGAAAGACACTATTTTACTCGAAGAAGTGGGTGAAACAATTGTAGTTGAGTAGCAAAGAGTAGAGGAGAAGTAGAGAAAACCTCACCGCATGAGAAGAAGAGATGAGGTCACATCCTCATTGTAGCAGGATTCAGCTAATGCCTATGACATGTCCACCATACAGGCATACTTGGAAGGAATTAAACAAGCTTAGCAAAGCATGCAAATAATCAACAGTATGTGTGGGAAAATCAATAAAAAATGCATTACCAAATCAACAACTTGTATCACTACCGACATGCATAGGAAAAAAGGAATCCCTAATGGGATGATGACTACTGGGGCTCTATTTCTACATATCCAGAGTCATACCCACCCCTCAGGTCGACTATTGGGGCCATTACTACCAGTTCCCTCAAGTTCATCCAGATCCTCCACCACCTCAATCCAGTTCTCTTCCACAACAAGAAGACCCATCACAATAGGGAGACCCGTGCATGGATCCATCGCAACAACCATGATACATACCCTACCTTCCCTAAGCTTTAGTTTCATGTTGAGGACAACATGATTCAAAAGTTTGAGGTGGTAGGGTGGTATGCACCCTATCTTTTCTCCTCTCATTTTGTTTGACCTGTTTCACCTATCCCACCTGATTGAATGATTTATTGACATCACCTTATCTAGTATAGATTTCTTTTTGCTTGCATTCATGCATGCATTAGTTAATTTCATGCATGTTTGAGTATTTTTTCAAAAAAATTTCTCTTTTGTCATCCCATCTCATGCATTGCATCTTCATGTAGATTTTGGTAATTTTTGGTGTGTTTTAGTTAGGATTCACTTTCTTTATGTTATTTAATTCCATAAAGTAAGTTTAGATGTGCTCAAATGCAGTTTGGCACCATTTTGGCCAATTTTACCCAAAATTTGAAACTTCTTGCCTAAAAGCATATTTTGACTTGATCTCCACCTATTGAACTAAAAGTCTTGATCCATGGAAAATGCATGCTAAATTTCTCTATTTTATTGCTAGGTGGTCTTGATTGTTGACTTCCTACATGTGAATCATCTCTCTTACATTTGTGAATGATTTGGTTGAATTGTGAATTGAGCAAGCTATGAACGCTTAGGGCCTATGGAATCACATGATAAAAGTATGAATTTCATGTTGTTCACTCATGTGGTGTGATATTATTTGATGAAGTGTTGGAATAGTTGCATGAGATTTTATGTGGAGAACCACACTAGTGACCCCTCTTTGACCTGACTCTTCTTTCATCATCTTCTTACCCCTCCGCCTCATGAAAGGATGCCAAATTGCACATATTCAACCTTGGCAACCTCGAACAATTTGGGGTTGCCACATCTATACCTCCCCCTTCAATCTCACCACCATATGCCCTGCCTATGCGAAGGGCAAAAGAAAAGAAAAAAAATAGAAAGAAAATAAAAGATGCTCCTGTATAAGAGCATCTAAATAAAGAAAAGATGAGTGTTACAACATTCCAATCTCTTACTGCAATCCTTTCTTCTATTTTCATACCCATTGAGCTAGGAAACATCAAACCTAGCTCACTTCACCCTTTCCACAACCACATGGGTCACTTTGTGTGGTTTTAAGCATAAGATTGAATGCATTAAAGTGAAACAACACTCCTAGTCATCTTTGATTAATGCCATCATGAAATGGTCTACTTGGAGCTACATGAAAGCCATATAGATTGATTGTGTGTTCTATGACCTATACTTGAAGTTTGTATGCTCAATGCTCTTTTCATGATTAGTTTGTGAAAGTGGAGAGGAGAGAGGTGAAATAGATGTACTTAGTCACTTTTAAGCCCATTTAGTCAATAAACAACTTTTGCAATGCATTGTCATTCCTATTTGTTGAAAGAAACTGAAGAGAGAGACTATATTGGAGCATACTTGAGAACAAGTATGTTTTAAGTTTGGGGGTGGTGATTAGTCCCTATTTTAGGGCTCCATCTTGTGTCTTTTTTCATCTTAATCACATCTAAACATTGTTAGATTGCAAGTTATTTCCCCAATATGAAATTTCACGTAAAATGCACTTATAGCTGCTTTTGTATGTTTTTAGGACTTTTGCACATGCATTGAATGTAAAGGTGAGATAATCCTTGGGTTTATACACCCCAGGATTGGACCCACATCTTCCCCAAGTGTCTCTTGAATGGTAAAAAGTTGGCCAAGGCAAGAAACAACTATTTGAAGGCATTTGAAGCAAAAGTCAAGCAGTTGTGGTACTCCACCATGGCCATTGAGAGATGGTCCTAATCTACACTGAGATCAACTTTTTGAACATCAACTACCACAATCGTGGCTGCCAAAATGAGCGTGGTACACTGAGTCCCCCATGGTCATGGCCGGAATTCTCCATCACCCCCTTGGCACAAAGCCAAGACCGTGGTGAAGACACAAAAACATCCAGACATTTTGCATGAAATGCAAAGGATTGACCATGATCATGGCCACCACAACCACCGTGGTGATTGAAGATCAACACAATCATGGCATTTAGAGGACATAATGATAAATAAGGAATAACGCCCGATGCACCCTCCTCCAACACGGCCGTGCTCCGTTGCACGAGCATGGCGACATCCACCCATCACGTCTGTGGCACCCGCCATGGCCGTGGCCATCCCACTTCCTTAACCTTCACTCCACAATGTACATCCACCTCACTTGTATCATTCCCCATGGCCGTGCCAATGCACACTCACCACAGCTGTAGCACTCACCACGGTCGTGGTCACCACATAACCCTATTCAACTTTTCTACAACATTCCCCACTTTACCCCTACTTAACCTAATGCTTACCCACCACCTACATATACTTAGGTGGTAGTTGGAGCATGAGGTTAGCTACCTCTAGCATTAATATCTATCCTCCTAGAGCATTCAAGAGATCCTACCTACCCCCTTCCATATCCACCTCATTTCCACTCAAAAACCCTATTTTTTAGGGTTTTCACCATCAAACCTCACCCATTTATGCCATTTCCTACCTTGGAAGGAGGCACTTCATCTTGTACAACAAGAAGGTGAACAAGGAGGAGTCTTCACTATGTTCTAAGGATCCCCACTCCTCTATTCCTTCTTATGTCTTTTCCCTTTCTTGTTTTATGAGTAGCTAAGATCTCTTGGTGTGCTTCTTGGGGTATTACATGTCACTTTGATACCATGTTGGGGGGATATATCTTGTAATGAAAATAATTTCATTCAATGATGACTATATCTGTTTTTATCTTATTTCCCATTATTCTACTCATGATTTATGGTTCTAAACATGGATTGCTTGTTTTGTGATGCCTGATAACACCTAGATTCTAGGGGGAAATAAATTGTATGTGGCTATCTTAGGAATTTCTCCTAGGTCCAACTAGTGGATCCCTAGCTAGTACCCTATCTCCCTACATACAAATCTCTTCTCTTACAACTAAGTGTGAGATTTAAGTAGCTAGATTAAGAGTGACTAGTACAATTTCCTAGAGTTTTGTAAAGTCTAGATGGTGAGTAACATGGGGTGAAACACCCTCACCTCTACTCTCCCTTCCTACCCTTGGCTCTCAATTGCCCTAGTAACCCTTACCCTAGAAATATATATTGGTTGAATCTAATAGAAATCCCACCATGACCTTGGTCCAATTGAGCCTCATAAGGCTAGATAGGGGGTGAAAGGGTGTAATTCCCATCCCACACTCTATTCCATCCATGGTCAACCAATAGTCTAGGGTTATTTCATTGCATTTGACCAAATTGTTTGGTTTGTCAATCTAGAATGAAAATATAGGATTTGCATGTTATATCAGCCCCCAACTTGGATTCTTTTGATATTTCTTCAAACAACCCATTCTCACCATAATTTGTATTAAAACCCATCTTACTTTCTTAACTTTCTTATGCTAGTGTAGTTGCTTGCTTTAATTGCTCCTTAGTAATTGCTTAGTTCTTGTTAGTTAATCTTGCTAGGGTAGTTAGTTCATCCTTCTACTTAATTTAGATAGTGGTAGATTAAGCCTTTAATTTCTCTAGTGCCCCCCTCCCTAGAGATTAACCCCTCACTTGCCATTCACTTATACTTCAATATGATCCCATGCACTTATGGGTGATATATTGCAGTCTAAGTAATTGTGTTAGTATAGGACCCCCTTACAAATTCAAAATATCAACTTGTGTTTTCTCTGTGTGCATCCGATCAAAGTTCAATTGATTTGGGTGTGTGTGTGGAGAAACACACCACTGTCCACCTATAGTTATTGGTTGTGAAGGACACCGTAACCCAAGATATTTGTCTGGTGCCCAATTTTATCCTTCTCAAGCATTTTTGAAGAACTTAAGCAGCCTTGATGATACTTTTATAGGTCTTGACAAGTAACTTGGAACTCATCAAATGGCTGGACGATGATCTATTGATCTCTACATCTAGTATGATCTTTTAGAAGACCATATGTGATTTCATCTTCATGTTTTTTTATCCTTTTTTAAGGCTTTAAAAGAGGGACTTATATCTTCATTTCTAATCAAACTCGATGTCACTTCAAGAGAAAACTGTTTATATTGGGGATGTAGTTCAAAAGAAGGCTGATCAAATTAAGTAAGAACTAGAGAGTCGGGGATGATCACCCATAAACATTATAGGAGATAAATGATAAACCAGTGAAGGAACACATTATGGAGGCTACCTTTTCACTGGATGATCACTTGATTTCCTGATCTTTAACTTTTTAGCACTCTTCCCATGAGCTTTCTCCTTTAGAAAATGTGTCAAGGAACAAATGATTATCTGACTACAATCCCTAGACTTGAAGGATACCTTATATTGGGATATTTGTTTGGAGCTCAATCTTATCCATCTTGAGCACTTTTAGAAAAAAAGGAGACCCTTCGTGAAGCATATTAAAAACCAATACAATCGTTGGTCGTGAACACCACCTTAAATGTAGGAATTTGTTTGGTATATGATATACAATCCTAAATCATGGTGCAAAACTAATCCTAAACTATTGTCACATGTACAAATACTTTTAGGATCATTTACTATGACTAGAAATTGGAACAATCATGTGCTATATCATCCAATCTTTTTTGGTCCTAGATTATGACCCTAAACTAATGCAACACCATTTTAAAATTTTGTAATAGTCCTAGACTATGACCTTAAACTAGAAAACCTTTAGTTTCCTTATTATGTTATGGTCTTGGTTCATAACCTAAAATTGAACCAGTCCCATGTTCATGTCCTTGGGTCCTAGATCATGATGTAAAACTGAAGCAATATTTAGCCTCAACTACCATATCTTTTTATGGTTCTAGACTATGACCATAAACTAGGCCAGTCTAAATTTTGAAATTCTTTTTAAGAGTCATGGACTATTACCTTAAACTAGTCCTATGCCAATTTCTAACTCTTTTAGGTCCTGGACCTAGACCATAAACTAGATCACAAGCTGAAACCTCTTGTTTTATGTTACAACCTCTTTTGGATCCAAGATATGATCTAAAATTACATTAGTCATGCCCAAAATAGATTTTCAGTCTCAATGTTTAGCAGGAGCTTTTGACAATCACATGTGCTCAAATAAACAAGAACTAAATGTTGGTATGTATGCCCTGAGAGCCAATCATGGGATGATTGGTGGGATACATTAAGACTGATTTGATAAACATCAACGACAAGATTCCAATTCTTTTTGGTTCAGTCATATGAGATAGTGATAGAAAAGATTGAATGTCTAGAGAATGACAGTACTCAATGACGTATGCTTTCAGGTTAAGGACATGAACGATGAGATCATACGGATGCTAAGAGTTTGTACATTCTTGTTATGTCCCTAGTCGGATGTCATTGTGGAAGGTAGATGGACAACAATGACACACAAGACTAGATTGTGGTGTTGGTTGATGAAAAAATCTCATTAGTCATGATATAGAGATATCAAACCAAACACATAGGTACTTGTTAGAGAACAAGTGTACCGGAAAGACCCACCGTGAGTTTGACACATGGAACCATGACATGGTAGTCACAGTCAGTACTCACAGTGATGGTGGTGAGTGTGATTCTTTGACCTAAAATCACTACACTCAACACATGTCGTTGGGCACACTTTGACATCATCAAACACAGTCCTAAAACATGGGTTGTTATAAAGGTGATGATTGGGTGGCTTTGATACATGAGGCTTTTGAGGGGGGAGTGATAGATATGGGATTTGTCCCTCCTGAGGGAGTTTGATATCCAAGGCCACTTGATGAGTAGGATTGAAATAGGCGTGCACACACATGTGTGAATCAGTATGTGATATTGATGTCATACATATCTCTTCCAATCTACTCCGAGATCAAGAAAGTGAATGAACATTGACAGGATGACTGTTCCATGCCTCGAGTTCATTTGGGATATCAGTGACAAAGGAATTATACATTCACTGTAACACCATTCACAGATTGTAGGATTGAAAGTTGTTCTCCAACTTTTTTTTTCACTTGGGTAGCACTGATGTGTGACTAGGCACCGCTCTTTTCTTGTGAAGTCATAAGTGTTATGGACTTTCACTACCAATGTGAAATGGACCTGCAGGGTCACACACATAGGATTTAACCTGGAAGAGGAGTTTTGTCCACAAAAAAAATTTAGATTGATTACTAAAGGAGTTTAGTAGTTCAATTAAACACTCAAATCAGTTGATAGCTCAATGTCATAATGTTCAAGTTGTTGGACACATTGATTGGAGTATCAGATTGATTGAAATCACAATTGACTGATTTTGCACAATCTGCACTCCGAACCGATCGGCTCATGTGATGAACCGGTCAACTAATCTTGGTGAACCGGTAGGCTCAAGTGTTGAGTCGATCGGCTCATGGTCAGGGTGAAACGATTGCTTCAAGTGTTGAAACGATCGATTCAACTGATGCAACTGAGCAAGTTGGGAAAGTAGGATGGTGAGAATTTTCCTTTCGTTTCACTTGCCCAATTTGATTGGGAAATAGGATTGGTATTCGATACCAATTAGAAATAAAAGAAGGAAAGTCAATTGGGAACTGATCAGGACCACGAACCGACTGGTTCAGAAGTGAACCGACTAGTTGAGGTGTCCCAACCGATCGGTTGAGGTGTCAACCGACCGGTTCAGGTCCCCAACTGACTATTTCAGTTGTGAAACGATCGGTTCAGGTTGCGAGTTGGTTGTTTTGTGAAAAATCTCGAACCCTTCTACTCCTTCTTTTAGTCCCGCATTGCCCAGGATGGGGAACCTTGTCCCATGACCCTTCTATATATATAGGGGTATTGGGGGATTCTCAAAGTACAGCTCAGTGCAACCAGTTGCTCTGTAAAGTTTTTGTTCTCTCTGGTTTTGGTAACCGAGAGAGCCTGAGCAAGTGCTACCTGAAAAGGGAGGAAAAACAAGGGAAAGACAACTGCAGTTGCCACTGGCGGTAGGAGAGTGTGTTGGCGACTAGTACACTGACAGGAGGGTGCGACTCCTTCCAATTCCTTGTGGGACAAGGATATTAGAGTTCCAAGTGGTCCGTGTGGACTACTTCAGAGGCAGGAGATTTTTGCCGCTCAAAGGACAACTGTCAATCCCGACAGTCCCGGTGAGACCAGGAGTCGTCAGTCCCGGTGTGACGAAGAGCTGCACAGACACCATCCAAGACCGGAGGTGAAGACCGTGCAAGGCACGAGGTATTGTCGCCGAGCAAGCCTCGGGATAAGGTATGATTCCACAAACCATCCTTTCCTATTGTATAGACGTTGACGCGTTTCCTTGTTCTGGGTGTGGGGGAGAATTTTTTTTGTTTCCGTTGCCTTCTCTACCTCCCCTAAAACCCAATAGTGGTATCAGAGCCATGTCAACTGCTCTATACTTTAGGGATTATCGATATGATCGATTTTGGTTTGTCGCCTTTATTTCATACGATGCAAATAAAATTGGCTTTATGCATGTCCAATTCTAAATCCACAAATCCCAAATTACATATATGATATGTATTATTAATGCACTCGATACACGTAACCCTTAAACGCGTTTTGTGGTGGATGTATAGCATGGTAATGGCCAATAAACCCTATATGTGAATGGTTGTATGTGGTTGCTTGCATCTCGGTCTGAGCACCGATCTTCCTTCTCCTATTCCTGATGTAACTCAAAAAAATTCAAGATTTCTTTCCTACCTTTGCTCCCCTCGAATGTAACTCGAGGTTTCTCTTTTTACAATGTAAAATAGGATAGAATTTTATTTCCTGTTATGTCAAAGAACGGAGGACATCTAACGTCACTTGAGACGATTAGTTCAAGGCGTGAACCGATCGGTTGACGTTCGAGACGATTGGTTCAAGGAGTGAGCCGATCGGTTGATGACCGGTTCGAGGAGTGAAACGAGCGGGTGGCGGCCATGATGAGATGCACGATGACCAGGTGAACTGATCGGTTGGAGGAGCCAACCGATCGGCTGGTGGCTCCCAGCCGACCAGTCTGATGGCGAGCTGATCATTCATGAGATGAGTCGATCAAACCCAGAAAGACAAAGCACATAGTTCATCTTGTACATGTTGCATGTGATGTAGACCTAAATGACCGTGATTCCTCTTGGCTCGAGGAATCACATTAGGATGGCCATAATCATCGCTTTTATCGTTTTGCATGTTTTCTGTGGGATATAGCATGTATATGATACGTACTATGTATTGTGGTGATTGGATATGCATATGTATATAAAACCAAATCCCTCATTAAATATTAAGTCTTATATGCCTTCCATTAGCGGAACACATGAAAAACTTGATCGAATAAGTGTAGGTTATGCCAAAGCGTGGTGCGCCATCTATCTTGTGGAAGTGTGAAGGGTAGACATGTAGGTTCTGCCAAAGTAGGGTGCATGTTTACCGTGTCGACTTTTGGGTTAGACTTAACTAGTGATTCTTAGAGTGTCTAAGCCCAGAGGAAAGGAATGTTCATGGCAAGGTGTTGCGCATGTTCATTCATCAAGAGTTGCATATGATGCAATTGGCAAGTGTTGCCTACCTGAGAGATCTAAGTTGTGGGTGACATCCCAAGCTGGTCCATGACTTAGAGGATCTCAGGATCTTGCCCACTAGAAGGTTGTACGCTGCAATCTTCCAAATTGATGATGAGAGCTATCAATTTGTAGTAAAATAGTGGGAGCGATAATTAATTAAAGGCCTAATTATATCATCAACTTTTCAAATCAATCAAATAAGTCAAAAATGAGTTTTTGGACTAAAATTGCATATTTTCCTTTACAGTACAAATGGCAACAAACAACAATCACTTTTCTTTGCGATCGGTCCTTGAAAAGGACAAGCTAAATGGGACAAACTTCCATGACTGGTATAGGACATTGAGAATTGTTCTCACTCAAGAGCGAAAGCTCTATGTCCTGGATACTCCAATTCCAGAGGAACCGGCTCCTAATGCACCAAAGACAGAAAGGGATGCTTACAAGAAGCATTCTGATGATGCCATTGATGCAAAGTGCTTGATGTTGTGTTCTATGAACCACGAGTTGCAGAGACAACATGAGAACATGGATGTCATTGTGATGATTCAACATCTTAGGAACATGTATGAAGATCAAGCACGACAAGAGAGATACAATGTCTCAAGGGCACTGTTCAAGTGCGTCATGACAAAAGGAGATCCAGTTGGTCCTCACACACTCAAGATGATTGGGTATGTGGAGAACCTACAAAGACTGGGATTTCCACTGAGCCAAGAGTTGTCTACTGACATGATACTGCAATCGTTGCCAGAATCTTACAGTCAGTTTGTGATGAACTACAACATGAACAACTTTGATAGGCCACTTTTAGAGTTGTTGGGCATGTTGAGGACAACCGAGATACAGATGAAGAAGGACAATCCTAAGTCTGTGATGGTGATCATGAGCAAGAAAGGCAAGTCCAAGAGCAAGGGCAAGGGAAAAGCTAAGAAAGGTTCTGATGCTAGCCAGGAGCCCAAGTCGTCTTCAGCTCTCAAGGCCAAGGGAGGTGTGACCAAGAAAGGAAATTGCCACCATTGTCAAAAGCCAGGACATTGGAAAAGGAATTGCCCTCTCTATCTGGAAGAACAAAAGAAGAAGGAGGCAACAAACGTCTCTACTTAAAGGTGTCATGAAAGTAAACTTGTAACACTTTTTGAGGTATATGATACCAAGATGTAAAGTGTAAAGCACTCATAATTGGGGCAAGTGTTGCCGCCATAGATAGGAGTACTTTAGTTTATTTTCAGCCTATAAGGCATGTAATACAGTTATGAACTGCTATTTCATATTTGCCAATATATAGAAACACTTTATTTTTGCATATTGTATGACAATGATGGCAATCAATAAAGAGATGTTTCAATTTCTAAAGATATGATATTTGTGGAAATGCCTTGTCTATCTTGTGGTATTTGATATGCATAAGATAAAATTATACCTAAAAGTTATAGATAACTCAAACAATCAAATTAGCATCAATCATGAGAAATTCATTTCTAGTTTCCATGTGATGGATAAATCTAGACTCTTTTGGTTAGAGAACCAACAAGAGACATGAATATCTTGGACATGATTAATCAATCTTCACTAAAGGTAGTGGGAGAATGATTATCCTATTAGGTATGATACATGTGATGCATTTACATACCTATTGGAACAAATGCTAATACTTCAAATGGTGTTTAGAGAAATACCAATATGAATATCTTGAAGTGTTACGACCCCATTTGAGCTTAATTGGTAAACTAGGGTTTACCTAGACAATTGCAAAGATTAATTGGAATAATCATTCTTGAAATCTAATTAATGACGATAACACAATTAGGATGTTTTAATTATGATAAGAAGTCTAAATGTTCTTTTGTCTTGTAATTAGGGTTTGAGAAACATAAACCCTAATCGGCCCAATATAGGGTTTTGATGGTACATGAATACAGAATTTGATAAGTAGAATGTCTCACTAAATGATTTTTGGTATTTTATGTGTAACTCTTATTTACTTAAAATTTGGATATGATTTGGATATATAAAATGTGAACAACATTGAAAAATATCAGAATTTGTGAAGAATGCTCTGACCTGTTTATCGGCCGAGTTTCAAACTCGACCGATCACATTTCCAGAATTTTACAGCAGTGTGGTAATTGAATTTTATATTTTTATTGGTATATCCAATTGATCTCAAATTTTAACTGTGCTTGAAAAACACAGTTTTAGACACTCTGTTAAATTGGCATAATTTTTGGATGACTTTTGAATCCCTACAGTAAGGGTGTCGGTCGAGTTTTGTGCAGGACAAACTCGGCCGAATATTCTGCAGACTGCAATATAGCAGTGCACTGTTCTATTTTTAATTATTTATTGGTAACTCAAAATGATCTCAAATTTTAACTGAAACTGTATAGATCAATTATAAACAACGTGATAAATGCCCATAATTTTTGGAGAATGTTTGATCTCTGCAATAAACGAATTACAGTAACTTTTGTATAACTGAATATTCAGCCAATATAATTAAAGTTGAGTGTTGGGTCAATATGCAATTGACCCAAGCAGCTCAATTGACTTATATGAACGACCACACACACAAGTAGCTCTCATTCTTCGTCATTCATTCCAGAGAAACGAGCTCCTAGAGAGAGAGGGAGAATTAGGGCTTGAGTGGAGAAAGTGGGGGAATTGCTGAATTAGGGTTTTGCGATTCCAGAAAGGGTGAAATCAAGTAAGTTTGGATCCTTTGCATAGACTTTTATGGTGGATCTTCTCTCTCATGTCAATATTCCGTCCATTCTCTGATTTGATCCAAGATGATGTCGAAATTCCTTCTTTTCTCACCCTTTCTTCATAATCCCTCATTTCAAGGTTCCCGAGTTGAATGGAAGAAGAATTGGGAGATTTGCTAGGGATTTGATAGGAATTCGAGATTCCATGAGTTGAGCTGCAGTTGTGAGGTGTTTTCACACCTTAGGGTGAGTGGGTTCTTCCTTCAAACATTCTAATGCACAAATATGATTATAACATCCAAATCCCTAAATGCTTAGCATGTGAATTCTAAATCCTGAAATGTCCGTTTGATTTAAGTTATTGTAAATTGATATGATACAGATTCCTTCTCTGTTTGAATGACTTTTTGATGGTAGATTCATATCAGATACGTATACAACACTTCTTAGTGAGAATGCTTTTTCAGATTTATATCAAATGATGTAATTAGGGTTTAACCTAATTGAGACATCACTAGTGTTTCAACCTTATTGAAAAGGACTAGTAATCCTATAAGTGGTTAGGATGTATCTCATGGGTCATCTTAATTGAATTTTATTCTTGATACATGATATCTCAGTAAATGATATGGAAAATCTAAATTTAGTTAAGTTTCCATGATTTCATATCTATATTGATTATATATGATTTGTTGGAAACAGTCTTTATTTAGTGAATGCTTATATCTTATGAGATCATGATGAAAGCCATGTGACAAGTGAATGAGGCAAATGAAACCCTAAGAGTAGGGTGTTGGCATGTGATGAATGAATAAGGCAAATGAAACCCTAAGGATAGGGTGTTCAATGAATCATGTTATGGTGACATGAAAGGTCTCGATATGAGATGTGGTGATACTTAACTGTTGAATTGTATGTTTCTAGTGCATTTAACTTTATATGCTTGTTCTCTCTGAGTTGATATCTACATACTGCAGGGCTTCTTATTTCAATACATATCTCGTAAATTGCAGGTAATGAGATATGACATGCCCTAGAAAGGGATGTTACTGAGACATGGTATATGTTGAATACATGAGCTATGATAGTTATATGTTAACTAATTAATATACTTAGGTGCCCTAACACCGTAGAACCCCTCGTGAGGTCTGCACCTTGGAGTGAAACGACCTACCTAGCGTGTGTCTAGATGGTCGGTGACTCGTGTTCAACAATAATCCGTGCGTGTGTCACGGTGGCACGAGGGCAGAAAGGCAGTGTTCAACAATAATCAGTGCGTGTGTCACTGGAGTATATAGGGGTTATTCAACAATAATCCGTGCGTGTGTCACGGTGGTAACCCAGACTCTCCGCCTGTGTGCTCAGGTTAAAGGAGGAGTCTAGAGTACACTCTTTTGAGAGTGCAGTGAGGCCGTGTGAGCCTGAGAGTCCTGTAGCAGACCAGGACAGCAGTCAGACTTAGCATTTCTCGGGTGTGTCGCTAAGTCTTGTACGGTGGGACCGTAGCATGAACTTGCTACAGATCTTTATATGCAGAGTACACTGCATATATTTAGGGCATAATAATAAAATAAGTATGTAATCATATAGGATCACAGTAAATTAAAGTATTCGAACTTGTGTGCTATTTCTTTATATCTGATTATCTGTTCAAATTATGTGCTATTGCATGGAAATATGATTATATTCTGCAAATCTGTTATGTTATTAGAACTGCCTTGCTTAGTTCTGCATTTATGTTAAATTTTAAATCGTTTACTCAAAATTATATATGTAATCACATTAGTGCATTAGTTTGTTTCCATGAAGTACTCATTCACTGAGCGAGTAGGCTCACCCCTCTACTCAAACATTTTTAGGGTTAACCGCGTGGACTTGCAGATGGTTAGAGCATCAGTGTAGACCTGCCACAGGAGTCAAGTACGAGATTAGTTGAGTCAGTCGGTCCTTGTCACTCTAGGTCCTCAGTAAGAGTTTAGAGAGAGAGTTGTAATTACAATGGGTAATATTGTTCCTCTTTGATATGTATGCTAGTTAACAAGTTTTATGTGCACAAGTTGTGAAAGACAACATGAATGTTTATACATGTATCTTTTCTATTAAAGTCTGATTAGTAGAAGAAATGTTCTGATTCCCTTGTTAAGATGTTTTATGTGGTTCAATGCGAAGAAACAAGAGTTTTTAAGAAAGTAAAACTTAAGGGTGTTCTTTGTGTTGCATACAAATCCCATCTTATGCCCTAATCTCATGATTTGAGGAAATTGTGAGATCGGGGTGTAACATGAAGTGTTCAAGATTATCATAGATGAAGTGTAAATTTGGTAAAGTTTTAATTCTTGATGAGATCAATGAATGAAATACTTGGACCAAATGTTTGAGATCCTTATGAGTGATTATGATAGTGTATCATAGTGAACTCATGATTAAGGCACGGTGATGTCTAAATCAAGAAGGAATCATACTCTAAGGAGTTAGAGAATGATTATCATATAACTGAATTCTTCTTAATAAAAGAATACCCCACACTAATAAAAGAAATTAAGAATCACAAGGGTTGTGAGTTCTTATATCGTTAACAGATACACATCAATTATCTATATGATGAGTTGTTCATGTGATGAGTCAACCATCTAGATAAATATGAGGAACCAGATTTTGAGTTATGGTTTATGACCATTACATCCTAAATGACATCCATGTAAACCATAAGGTATGACCTTGATGGTAGCACCCATTGGATAAAATCCATAAGTGCAAATGAGTCTTAAGTGTTAAGACACATGGATACCATTTTGAGAAGGATGATGCTTGTTGATTGCAACTTAATGACTAAGGCATTTGGCATATGGATACTAAAACTGCATTCCTATGAGGAATAAAACAAGGATGTGTACGTGACACAACCTATAAGGTTTATGAATCCACTAATGAAAATGAAGTCTATAAGTTACAATGGACTAATCAATGTGATTGATTGAGTACAAACAACTCAGAATTGGATCTTTACTTTGATGATATAGTCAAAGGGTTTGACTGATATGTCAAAGATAAAGAAGGGATCTGTGATTTAGTGGGAGTGTGTTCACATTCCACATGTTGATGTGAAATGGAAATGTTCTAGAATGGAAATCCAAAAGTGGAAATTATCTTTAAGGAAGATAGAGATGTTTCCTATGTGATAGGAATAGAGATCTATAGAGATAGTTCTCGAAAACCTCTTGACCTGAAAAGAGAAAGCATACATTGGCAATCTGTACTGAAGGGTTCAGTATGCACAGATTAAGTGGGAGAAAACTTGTCCATGTTACATGGAGTTATTATCCCAAGGCCAAGTGTCCAATTCTTATGAAGAATGGGAACACTAAGAATAGATATGGATCTATCATGTATGTAATCATCCCATTATCTTGCATGTATGGACATGGCAAGAATAAAATGCATTCATCATCTTGTATATAGGACATGACAATATGATGTGCTCATCCTGATAACTCGTATGTGGGACATGATGAGTGGATGTGTGTCTACTTCCAATAAGGGTTACTGGAAACCATAAGAACTTGATAAGTACTTGAGAAGTACTAGTTCTATGGAGATAAGGAAGAGTTCGATGTAAAGAGTTACATTGATGCGAACTTCCGAAAAGGACAGAAAATTAATCGCAAAGTATATATAGGATATATAAAGTGAAAGTTTGTTGATAATTGAAAGTGTTCCAATAAAACCATTTAAAAGGAAATGCCGAGTATCTATGTGTTGGAGAATAGCAGTGGATACTATATGGATCTGGAAGTTCATGAGATGAACTTATAGATATTATGCTCATTGATGACAAGTATGGAATCCTTGATCATGCAATGTGGCTAAAAGTTAGCAAAGGAATACTAGATCGCATATTATGACAAATCCATCTCATACGTGTGACGTACAACGAAGAGATGAGACATGTAATTTATATTGACTTTTGGAAGGTGTTGCCATTACTCACTATGTTGGAACTAGAGCACTGTAACATGTGGGACATGTTTGAAGATCACTATGAATATGATTCAAGGGTGATTGGCTCGCAGTGCAAGTGGGAGTCTGTTGGTATGTATGCCTTGAGAGCCAATCATGGTGTGATTGGTGGGATACATTAAGATTGATTTGATAAACATCAAATGGCAAGCTTCCAATTCTTTCTAGTTTAGTCATATGTAGATTGAATGTATAGAGAATGAAAGTACTCAATGACGTATGCTTTCAGGTTAAGGACCTGGACGATGAGATCATACGGATGCTAAGAGTTTGTACATTCTTGTTATGTCCCTAGTCAGATGTCATTGTGGAAGGTAGATAGACAACAATGACACACAAGACTAGATTGTGGTGTTGGTTGATGACAAAATCTCATTAGTCATGATATAGAGATATCAAACCAAACACATAGGTACTTGTTAGAGAACAAGTGTACCAGACAGACCCACCGTGAGTTTGACACATGGAACCATGACATGGTAGTCACAGTCAGTACTCACAGTGATGGTGGTGAGTGTGATTCTTTGACCTGAAATCACTACACTCAACACATGTCGTTGGGCACACTTTGACATCATCAAATGCAGTCCTGAAACATGGGTTGTTATAAAGGTGATGATTGGGTGGCTTTGACACATGGGGCTTTTGAGGGGCGAGTGATAGATATGGGATTTGTCCCTCCTGAGGGAGTTTGATATCCAAGGCCACTTGATGAGTAGGATTGAAATAGGTGTGCGCACGCATGTGTGAATCAGTATGTGATATTGATGTCATACATATCTCTTCCAATCTACTCTGAGATCAAGAAAGTGAATGAACGTTGACAAGATGACTGTTCCATGCCTCAAGTTCATTTGGGATATCAGTGACAAAGGAATTATACATTCACTGTAACACCATTCACGGATTGTAGGATTGAAAGTTGTTCTCCAACTTTCTTTTTCACTTGGGTAGCACTAATGTGTGACTAGGCACCACTCTTTGTTTGTGAAGTCATAAGTGTTATGGACTTTCACTACCAACGTGAAATGGACCTGCAGGGTCACACACATAGGATTTAACCTGGAAGAGGAGTTTTGTCCACAAACAATGTTTAGATTGATTACTAAAGGAGTTTTGTAGTTCAATTAAACACTCAAATCAATTAATAGCTCAATGTCATAATGTTCAAGGTGTTGGACACATTGATTGGAGTATCGGATTGATTGAAATCACAATTGACTGATTCTGCACAATCTGCACTCCCAAACGATCGGCTCATGTGATGAACCGGTCGGCTGGGCTTGGTGAACCGATCGGCTCAAGTGTTGAGTCGATCGACTCATGGTCAGGGTGAAACGATTGCTTCAAGTTTTGAAACGATCGATTCAACTGATGCAACTGAGCAAGTTGGGAAAGTAGGATGGTGAGAATTTTCCTTTCATTTCACTTGCCCAATTTGATTGGGAAATAGGATTGGTATTCGATACCAATTAGAAACAAAAGAAGGAAAGTCAATCGAGAACAGATCAGGACCATGAACCGACCGGTTGAGGTGTCCCAACCGATCGATTGAGGTGTCAACCGACCGGTTCAGGTCCCCAACGGACCGTTTCAGTTGTGAAACAATCGGTTCAGGTTGCGAGTTGGTTGTTTTGTGGAAAATCTCAAACCCTTCTACTCCTACTTTTAGTCCCGCATTGCCCAAGATGGAGAACCCTGTCCCATGACCCTCCTATATATATAGGGATATTGGGGGCTTCTCAAAGTACAACTCAGTGCAACCAATTGCTCTGTAAAGTTGTCGTTCTCTCTGATTTTGGTAACCGAGAGATCCCGAGCAAGTGCTACCTGAAAAGGGAGGCACAATAAGGGAAAGACAACTGTAGTTGCAACTGGCGGTAGGAGAGTGTATTGGCGACTAGTACGCTGACAGGAGGGTGCGACTCCTTCCAATTCCTTATGGGACAAGGAGATTGGATTTCCAGGTGGTCCGTGTGGACTACTTCAGAGGCGGGAGATTTCTTCAGCTCGGAGGACAACTGTCAATCCCGACAGTCCCGGTGAGACTAGGAGTCGTCAGTCCCGGTGCGACCAGGAGCTGCACAGACACCGTCTAAGACCGGAGGTGAAGACCGCACAATGGGCGAGGTATTGTCGCCAAGCAAGCCTCGGGACAAGTTATGATTCCACAAAACATCCTTTCCTATTGTATAGACGTTGACGCGCTTCCTTGTTCTGGGTGTGGGGGAGAAATTTTTTTATTTCCACTGCCTTCTCTGCCTCCCCTAAAACCCAACATTAAAAGTTCAAGGATAATGAGGGGAAAAATGATGAACTATAAGAGGAACACATCCTACATACCACCTTATCACTAGATGATCACCTAATGCCTAATCTCAACTTGTTTTGACAAGATTATATATGCTCTGGGGAGAAGAAAATTAACTAGCACAATCACTTGCCATGAATTTCACCTTACAATTGAGAACTTATTTGAATCCTCAATCTTCAAGCATAATCAAAGCCCTATCCCAAATAGGCAAACTCGCCACATTTTACCTTTTTAGGGCTGTGTTCCTATATCTAATTTAGTCCACTATACCTGATCACTCAAAGTTCTTTTTTTTTAAAAGGTATTACCTTTATTGAACTAATCATTTAGAGTAGGAAAAAGTACAAAGAAAATAAATAAAGAGGTATATAACTATACCCAGTTACAACATACCTACAAATGTATTTTAAAAAACCCCAATTACATCAACTCTAGAGTACTAAAAAATATAACCCAGATGGGAAGAAACAATCACCATTCCTATGGATTATCTTCTATCATCAGACCAATTGTCTAATGACTCATGTCAACATCCATTATTAGTTGAATAGTGTAGTATAGCTTGGAAACAAATCCATTTTTTCTTTGACCAATATTCCCTAAACTACAATCACAGTTTAGAAAATTTCTATATGCTTCCTAGTTTGGATTTGAGTTTGATAAGTTTGTGACTTCATTCTCATAGTACTACCTCTTATTTCACAACCTACCTAGCCTGAGAAATGTTATGATTGAATACAAGATTCCTCTGGAATGTAGATCACTTCATTTTCCAGAAAAATATTTGAAGTAGCAATTTCTACTAAATGAATGATAATCTCATCAAGACTAGGATTGACTAAAAAATTTTATACTTCAATATTCATTGGAGCCAAAGAAAGAGAATCAATAGAGTTATTATGTAACACCCTAATTTTCATATCACACTAGTGTAAGCATATATAATTTTTTTTTAATCTGGGGTATCACAAACATGACTATCATTGCAATGAAAGTAAAGGAAACACTTTGCAAAACTATAAAACTAATTCGTACATAGCTTTTTGTCAACATAAAACTACATCATGTTTATGCATACCTTCGTAATAAAAAGATGTCATCAATACTCAGGATCGTCTAGGTAGATGGCACCCCACTAGGCAAGCTTGAAAGTCTCTTAGGCCTTTGTTGATCCCTTTATTCCTCAATTACTCCAAAACCTGCGGACATCGCATCCCTAGCCATGCATTGGGAAAAATAGTCTTAGAGTAAGTGGCATGAGTATTCTAAAATATACATTGCTAAAGAACTGAAATATTATAAAATATTCTTGAACATCATAAATATGAAACGAACATTTAACTCTGATTAAATCTAGAAACATATTATCTCTCATTTCTTAAAATCTTATTTTCTACTCTATCTTTTCTGGAGACCTATACTCTGGGTCTCATGGCCTACGCCAAAGTGTCTAGATCATAAATATCTTATCTAAATTCCTCTCATCACACTCGTGGATGAAATTACAGACATGCTCTAATCTTAAGTATCTTTTACTTACAATTTTTATCTATTTGTGGCCACCATTATACAATAAGTCCTCCTCTGTTAAAACCGAAGTGTCCTCTATGGTGCAATGCACCCTCTGTTGACACCGAAGTGTCCTCTATGGTGCAACACACCCTTTGTTGTTACAGCATGCCCTCTGTGACACTCGCAGTGTCTGGCAAAACGCGCCCTCTGAATCATCCCGAGACTCTCTAGTGAGGACTTATTATATAATGTATTATGTGAAGGTTTTGAATTAATTATCTTAAGTGTATCTTTACTAAACTCTGAATCTAAACTTATCAGAAACTGAGTACTAAACATGTACATAATCTTGAATCTGAATCTGAATCTCTGCTCTTAAATTCTGATTGAATCTATTACTGAAATGTGAATATATATCACAAATTATTACGTAATTGAGATTGGGCCTACAAACCTTATCATGTATCTTTATTCAAAATCTGGCTACTCACACAGTGAGTAGTCTAAGTCTGAATCTAAATTTCTTATTCTTAAGTTCTAAACTGAATTCATTGCTTGATTTGAGCATATATCTCATTATCTGGGTAAACTTTATTCTAACACTCTTATTTGGTAAGATTACTTCATTATACCAATTATATCATAAATGAGTCTAATGTCTTATGAGAAAGGGTCTGACAGGAATATAGAAATACTAAGTATACAAAGTATCTTAAGCCAAGCTTATGAAAGTATCATAAGTGCAACATATCTAAAATATCAGTTCTGACAAGATGGTTCAATCCTTCTTATAAAATATGATGTTACCCTGAAACGTTGCATATGAACTTACATATTAAACCTTATATATCAAAATAGAAATCTTATAAAATATTGTATTGCAACCTAATCATAACTTAATGTGTCATTATCTTATAATGCCATCATGAACTCATTTTTACAATACATTGTGGTCCCAAAAGTACCTTTATTTCTAAAAGTAGACCATGTCTTAATATTTTGAAATTTATATTCTTATATTGTAATTAAATTCTAGATATTATTCATTATAAGGAATCTGGTTGTTATATCTATACATATGTATGCAATCTTAATGGCATGTTTCTACTTGAAATCATAATACATAGTTATGCCTATAAGTATGAGAAATCCTGATAACATATGTGTACTTAAATTCTCAATACAAAGCCATCCCAAACCACCAACTAAGTATGTTTACATTACTTGCATATCTTATCTTACAATCTTATTCATTAATTTCAAACATTTCTAAGAAATCTTGTAAGAACATGATTCTTTAACTTCCTCATGGACTTGGTCCATGGGTCACAACTATTTTGAGCAACATGTCTCTATTTGAGGTTTTGGATATCTGAACTTACATAATGATGGAGATATGAGAATATTCTTGTTTGCATTAAAATCTTAGAACATTGAACCATATAAATTATAAAAGTCTTATCAAGATACATGTAAACATACTGAACTTAAAATATGAGTACTCATGGGCATGGACCACTTACCGCTTGTACTGGTGGCATCGATAAGGAAGCCTTGATTCTAAGTTCCATAACTATAATAACCTGGATATCATCATAGTTTTATCAGTCCAAGCCTATATTCCCTCTTTCTATTTCTAAATCTCAAAACCCCATCTTCCTAACTACATATACCAACTTAGGGTTCTTATTTAGACTAAACATAACTTTAATCTAAAATCACCATAAAATCTTGGCGTCAAAATAAAATAAAACTCATACTATATAATCAATATTATCTTTATACTCCAAAAAGACATAAATTTCCTTATGCACTAATATGAACATATACTTCATATAATGAGAACAATTCTCAAACATAGTTACATATTCTAAACTTATTGACTCAATTAGGAAATCAAAGTAGAATACCATCACGTTACTAATATCAGACCTAATTAGACATACATATATCACTTATTGTGTCAGGATAATCATTTATTATTCTTTCATAATGGCTACTCATCTAAAACTAAATACTAATATAATAGCACAAGAAACTTCATCAAATATCTAGAAAAGTATTCATATAATGTAGGAATGATCATGTATTAAAATATCAGGTCATTTAAAAATCATATCATGGGTGAAATACCCAAAATACCCTTATTAGGGTTTATATCAAAAACCTCAATAAAACTTCATATAATAGAGACTAGGCTTTGAAATCATGTTAAGAATATCATAATACACATGTAGTAAAATTTGCATGAATTTCTAAATTCGTTTGCTATTTTAATTGACAAAACATCAAATCATATAGTTTGGCATTCCCAACACATATAAAAATAGTAGACCTCAAAATCATATTCTGGGGATATTTTTAGAATATAGTACATTCAAATATCTTTTTGTGGGTACCTTATTTGATAAAATCGGAGTTCCCAATCTCAAGATATGGATTTTAGAAGCTTACCTAACCTTGGCCAATCTTGGCCGTCAAGATTTGATTTGGCGGCCCCCATCCCAGGAACATCTCAGGCCTTAGGGCTGGCACCTACCTCCCGATCTATATGTTCTTGCATGCGTAAGTAGAAAAATAGAGTACTAATGTACCCAAGACCTCCGGCGAGGTCAAGCTCCCTCTTCTGGCCACGAACTCCTGAGTTAACTGCTTCCCTAACTCCGACGCGATCTATACTCCATGGACGACGTCTTATTTGTGCCCTGGGTGGATGAGATTGCAGATCCCCAAACCAAAACCATGTTGTGGCCGCCGCCCCTCCTGGTCTTCTTCTCCGTCACATAACTTCCTCTCTTCTTCTCATGCTTCATGAAAACCCTAGATCTAGGTGCGTGAGGGCTTATGCGCCGAATCCTTGAAGCTTTTATAGAATCTTGGCTAAAGAATCTTGGGCAGAGCCCCTTCTTCATCAGACTATGTTCAGTCCATAAAACAGAGGGCGCGGCTCTCCAATCCGTGAGGACTGGGGTCTCCCCCCCCTTTTTTATTTTATTTTTCTTTTTGCAAAAAGTCCAATCTATAGAAATAATTCTATAGACCACAACATGATCCTGTTTGAACTCAAATTTTGGGATAACTGATATATTATCATCATCTTATTATGGAAAAGATATCCAGTCCAAATTAATTATAAAGAAACTCCAAAAATATCTTTTAATTAATTGTTGAATAATTACAAATTTAATTAACTAGGCCTCTAAGTAAATCAAAATCATCTAAAATTTCTCCCACAATATTATATTCTAATTAGCCATATACTAAAATTATTATCAACACTTATTATGAGGGATACATACTATATTCCCAATTTTGTACTTCAAGGACCCATTTGTGAACTTAATTACATACCTAGCCATGTTAGGTTCATTAGGTCCCTTGGCATACACTTACTAGAAAACCCTACATTAACGACTTAAATTAGTTATGAATTTGACAATGTTACAATTCTACCCACCTTAAAATAAATTTCATCCTCAAAATTTCTCTAGGCTACTACCCACCTTAGGGTCCTTCTTACCTCTTCATTTATTTCTAATTAACATATTGAGGTACACATGTTCAAAATTTTTCATAAAAAGAGATATGTAATGTATTTTCATAAAATATTTATGTAAGCATTATCTATTACCTTGGTTTATTGCTCAACTCATACTTAGGGTTTATGAAACTAAACTTGGCTCTATACTTAGGACATCTACCTCAACCTTGTCATGACTGTCTAACATTAGGTTTACATGGTTGTCTAATCTTAGGTTCTTTAGGTAACTCCTACATTCCTAGATATGTGGTGATCAAGCACATACCTAAAGATGTGGGATCCTGACATACTACCTCTCACTAACCTACTAATACATGTGTCCCATACCACGTGCACTAGTAAGAAAGGAGATATGCATAGAAGCCTAATGCTTATGGCGTCCCTCTTCCATTCTCAATTGGCTGGCCATAACCATTGAGAATGGAGAGGCTATCTCATTATCTAGGTTTAGGTTGCTACTTTAGATCTAAACTACGTTGACATCTTCCTCTAGGATATCTATCTACTCTGAGGTCAAGACTCCTAATCACTCTAGGTTATGGTATTCCTTTTTGGAGTCTATCCCTAAACCCTAATCTTACCTCTTCACTCTAGGGTGACTATGAGAATCATGTTTTCCTAGTGGCCATTTACCAAATTGCTCTGATACCATATTGTAACACCCCAATTTTCATATCACATGAGTGTAAGCATGTATAATTTTTTTTAATCTAGGGTATCACAAACATGACTATAATTTCAATGAAAGTAAACAAAATACTTTGCAAAACTATAAAACTGATTCGTACATAGCTTTTTGTCAACATAAAACTACATCATGTTTATGCATAAGTTCATAATAAAAAGATGTCAATACTGAGGATCATCTAGGTAGATGGAACCCCACTAGGAAAGCTTGAAAGTCTCTTAGGCCTTTGCTGATCCCTTTATTCCTCAATTGCTCCAAAACCTGCGGACATCGCATCCCCAGCCATGCATTGGGAAAAACAGTCGTTAGAGTAAGTGACATGAGTATTCTAAAATATACATTGCCAAAGAACTGAAATATTATAAAAGATTCTTAAACATCATAAATATGAAACGAACATTTAACTCTGATTAAATATATAAACATATTATCTCTCATTTCTTAAACTCTTATTTTCTACTCTATCTTTTCTGGAGACCTATACTCTGGGTCTCATGGCCTACACTAAAGTGTCTAGATCATAAATATCTTATCTGAATTCCTCTCATCACACTCGTGGATGAGATTACAGACATGCACTAATCTTAAGTATCTTTTACTTACGATTTTTATCTATTTGTGGCCACCATTATACAATAAGTCCTCCTCTGTTGACACCGAAGTGTCCTCTATGGTGCAATGCACCCTCTGTTGGCACAACGTGCCCTCTGTTGACACCTAAGTGTCCTCTATGGTGCAACACACCCTCTGTTGGCATAACATGCCCTATGTGACACTCACAGTGTCTGGCGCAACGTGCCCTCTGAATCGTCCCGGGACTCTCTGGTGAGGAATTATTATATAATGTATTATGTGAAGGTTTTGAATTAATTATCTTAAGTCTATCTTTACCAAACTCTGAATCTGAACTTATCTGAAACTGAGTACTGAACATGTACAAAATCTTGAATCTAAATCTGAGTCTCTGCTCTTAAATTCTAAATTGAATCTATTACTAAAATGTGAATATGTATCACAAATTATTACGTAATTGAGATTGGGCCTACAACCCTTATCATGTATCTTTATTCAAAATCTGGCTACTCACACAGTGAGCAGTCTAAGTCTGAATCTAAATTTCTTATTCTTAAGTTCTAAACTGAATTCATTACTGGATTTGAGCATATATCTCATTATCTGGGTAAACTTTATTCTAACAGTCTTATTTGGTAAGATTACTTCATTATACCAATTATATCATAAATGAGTCTAATGTCTTATGAGAAAGGATCTGACATGAATCTAGAGATACTAAGTATACAAAGTATCTTAAGTCAAGCTTATGAAAGTATCATAAGTGCAACATATCTAAAATATCAATTTTGACAAGATGATTCAATCCTTCTTATAAAATATGATATTACCCTGAAACTTTGCATATGAACTTACATATTAAACCTTAAATATCAAAATAGAAATCTTATAAAATATTGTATTGCAACCTAATCATAACTTAATGTGTCATTATCTTATAATGCCATCATGAACTCATTTTTACAATACATTGTGGTCCCAAAAGTACCTTTATTTCTAAGAGTAGACCATGTCTTAATATTCTGAAATTGATATTCTTATATTGTAATTAAATTCTAGATATTATTCATTATAAGGAATCTAGTTGTTATATCTATACATATGTATGCAATCTTAATGGCATATTTCTACTTGAAATCGTAATACATAGTTATGCCTATAAGTATGAGAAATCCTGATAACATATGTGTACTTAAATTCTCAATACAAATTTATCCCAAACCACCAACTAAGTATGTCTACATTACTTGCATATCTTATCTTACAATCTTATTCATTAATTTCAAACATTTCTAAGAAATCTTGTAAGAACATGATTCTTTAACTTCCTCATGGACTTGGTCCATGGGTCACAACTATTTTGAGCAACATGTCTCTATTTGAGGTTTTGGATATCTGAACTTACATAATGATGGAGATATGAGAATATTCTTGTTTGCATTAAAATCTTAGAACATTGAACCATATAAATTATAAAAGTCTTATCAGGATACATGTAAACAGACTAAACTTAAAATATGAGTACTCATGGGCATGGACCACTTACCTCTTGTACCGGTGGCATTGATAAGGAAGCCTTGATTCTAAGTTCCATAACTTTAATAACCTGGATATCACCATAGTTTTATAAGTCCAAGCCTATATTCCCTCTTTCTATTTCTAAATCTCAAAACCCCATCTTCCTAACTACATATACCAACTTAGGGTTCTTATTTAGACTAAACATAACTTTAATCTAAAATCACATAAAATCTTGGCATAAAAATAAAATAAAACTCATACTATATAATCAATATTATCTTTATACTCAAATAAGACATAAACTGTCTTATGCACTAATATGAACATATACTTCATATAATGAGAACAATTCTGAAACATAGTTACATATTCTAAACTTATTGACTCAATTAGAAAATCAAAGTAGAATACCATCACGTTACTAATATCAGACCTAATTAGACATACATATATCACTTATTGTGTCAGGATAATCATTTATTATTCTTTCATAATGGCTACTCATATAAAACTAAATACTAATATAATAACAGAAAAAAATTCATCAAATCTCCAGAAAAGTATTCATATAATGTAGGAATGATCATGTATTAAAATATCAGGTCATTTAAAAATCATATCATGGGTGAAATACCCAAAATACCCTTATTAGGGTTTATATCAAAAACCTCAATAAAACTTCATATAATAGAGATCATGCTTTGAAATCATGTTAAGAATATCATAATGGACATGTAGTAAAATTTGAATGAATTTCTAAATTCGTTTGCTATTTTTAATTGAAAAAACATCAAAATCATATAGTTTGGCATTCCCAACACATATAAAAATAGCAGACATAAAAATCATATTCTAGGGATATTTTTAGAATATAGTACATTCAAAGAGGTTTTCATGGGTACCTTATTTGATAGAATTAGAGTTCCCAATATCAAGATATGGATTTTAGAAGCTTACCTAACCTTGGCCAATCTTGGCCGTCAAGATTTCATCTGGAGGCCCCCATCCCAGGCTCATCTCAGGCCTTAGGGCCGACGCCTACCTCCCGATCTCTTTGTTCTTATGTGCGTAAGCAGCAAAATAGAGTACTATTGTGCCCAAGACCTCCGGCGAAGTCAAGCTCCCTCTTATGGCCATGAACTCCTGAGTTAACTGCTTCCCTAACTCCGACACGATCTATACTCCATGGACAACGTCTTATTTGTGCCCTGGGTGGACGAGATTGCAGATCCCCAAACCAAAACCATGCTTCTGCCGCCGCCCCTCCTGGTCTTCTTCTCCATCACAAATCTTCCTCTCTTCTTCTCATGCTTCACGAAAACCCTAGATCTAGGTGCGTGAGGGCTTATGCGCCAAATCTGTGAAGCTTTTATAGAATCTTAGTTAAAGAATCTCGGGCAGAGCCCCTTCTTCATCGGACTCTGTTCAGTCTGTAAAATAGAGGGTGCGACTCTCTAGTCCGTGAGGACTGGGGTCGCCCCCCCTTTTTTATTTTATTTTTCTTTTTGCAAAAAGTCCAATCTATAGAAATAATTCTACAGACCACCACATGACCATGTTTGAACTCAAATTTTGGGATAACTGATATATTATCATTATTTTGTTATGGAAAATATATCCAGTCCAAATTAATTATAAAGACACTCCAAAATTATCTTTTAATTAATTGTTGAATAATTACAAATTTAATTACCTAGGCCTCTAAGTAAATCAAAATCATCTAAAATTTCTCCCACAATCTTATATTCTAATTATCCATATACTAAAATTATTATCAACACTTATTATGAGGGCTACATACTATATTCCCAATTTTGTACTTCAAGGACCCATTTGTGAACTTAATTACATACCTAGCCATGTTAGGTTCATTAGGTCCCTTGGCATACACTTACTAGAAAACCCCACATTAATGACTTAAATTAGTTATGAATTTGAGGATGTTACATATTATGGTATGCTGGAATTTCATCATCGTCTTCATCATTCTTATCCTTTTCCATCAAAAAAGATTGGATGTTTATAATTTCAAGAAGAGAAATGATTCCTCTATCACAATCTTGGCGGTAGACATGTTTGATATATGTGGATTAGCTTTTATGGGTCCATTTCCCCCTCTTTTGGATTAATATGCATATTTGTGATGGAAGACTACAAATAAAATTGGGTTGAAGTTGTCTAACCTTTTAAGGTCTAGATCCACACTCCAGAAATTCTTCTCATAATATTCTAATTACTATAAGAGATCTATTTCATTTTCCAGTGTGACACAAAGGGAAACTCATAGTTAATAGGGAACCTAACTAAATGTATCATTATTTCACTTGTTATTAATCCATTTTACCCATCTTAAAGAAAATGCAAATCATCATTTAGCATATGTGTATACTCTCACACAACTAGAGTTACATGAATCAAATTAGGGTTATCAATATAGGCAATGATTAATTCAAGAAGCATGACAATATGTAAATTTTTAATCCATATGATTCTTTCCATTTCCATGTCATATTGTATCTATCATCATCAGTGGTATTTTAGCGATACATAATCTCATTATCCAACATTTACCCTAAACATGGTTTCTCAAAAGTAATCAATGTATGTTTATTCAATCTCAACATATTTCTTATCAGTTCATCCCATATCATAGTTCTCATCAAATAATCACATAGACATTTGAAATAGAAACAACATGAGAGTATGGAGATCACATGTCATTCATCATACTCAAAATATGTTTATAATGAAACATATACTCACTCTGTCCAATTTCTATAGATATGAATAAATCGTAAGCATTAACATGCATAACACACTTAATACTCCTCATTTATTATTTAGATTTTTTTTCTAGTTAGGGTTATGATTCATAACATATGTATCCTCATTTGAAATTCATTAGATTAGACCATCTTCAAAATACAAGTGTTCCAGAGTCTATTACGATCCAAACATGCATTCTTATGAATCAAATTGCATCCTTCAACTCCATCTTATAATCAAATTAGATTGTTCTTATGTATAATCATTAATCCCTTATTCTAATAAATATTCATCATTATGATCACATATCTCATCATATTAGATTTATAGTTAGGCTATTAGATTCATTAAGATAACTACCCAAGTTTCTCCTCGCTCTATGTTTGCTACTTTTAACTTTCTTCAATTTATGTTCATTACATCATTGGAACATTCATTCTTAAGTCACTCAATGTGCAATACTTCTCTCTCATTGTCATTCATCAAACTCCACTTGTGTATTTCTTTCACTTCACATCAACCAAAAAGTAACTAAAATAAATGGATTATAGACTTCATCATAATATATTAAATTCATTCATATATCATAATTCCATATCATTTACTGCATTTAGATGAGTGTACTATGCCATTTGTCTTCCAATTTCATTCTATTCATTAACAAAAATCCTTCATTTCCTTACAGGACTACACACTTTACAAAAAATATAATGGATTAGGGTTACTTCTTATTACCTCTTAATTTCTAGTCATCTTCTCAATTCATAATTATGTGAATTATGTAAAAGACTTGCATTCATGTGATGTTTACTCATTATTCCATAATTATATAAGAACATATGCATTGGGCTTAGCTCATACTAATGATACTTACAACCTTCAATTGAGGAATGACGCTTACAATCAAGCATTTCTTAACATATACACGATTATATTCAAGTTTAGGTATTATCTCTCATACTCATCTTAATACTAAATTTGTAGGGTTTTAAGAAGTCAACTTAATTCAATACATCCCAAGAACCTTACTATTCATTAATGTCACCAACACATGCATGGTTCCATTAAGGCTATTCACACACATGGAAACCCTAGTTTACACTCAACACAATGCATTCATCAATTATAAGTATACATTGGTTCATTAGCTCATTTCAATCAATCCGTCAACGCTAAATCTAGGCATGAAATACATCCATTTGAAAACCTTTATGTTTATACTTATGTTCATGCCATATGTAGCTCTAGGAAATATTTGAAAATATAGTAGAGAACTCATTCTTATTAAGTTCATACATGATTCTATTCTTGTCGACTCATTTCCAAACATAGCAACTATTGGGCCGATTTTAGGCAATATATGTGTAAAAAACATAGTTTTCTATCATAATACTTTTCACATAACTTGAATAAACATATCAGGAACTAGATAAATATAAATTAGTAATAAAGGATCTTGATCAGTAGCATTTAATTCCCCAAAATCTCCCCAATGATTACCCAATTACATACAAATAGTAGTAACGATGTCGATAATTTAGTCAGATATATTACACTTTCAACATGATGACACAGATTATTGGGGAGATAAACAACCACTTCAGGTATCAAACCCCTCAAATACATCCCATATTATCTAAATTTATAGAAATCCAACCAAATTGCATGGATTGAATCAATTTCTTTCTCTTCTCAACCTGAAAACCATAGAAATGGAGAATATGAGAATAATAATGACAAAAGATGTTGATGTGGTATCCTTTTGATCCAAATTAGAGTAGGGACATAATTTAGACATGAAAGAGAATATTCACCAAGACCTAAAGAAGGTAAACTTTCTTTCTTTTATCATTCCTCAAATGATAAACCCTAGATCACCTTCTCCACCTCTTTCTGCTTCCACGCCATAAATGTCCACTTCTTTATAAGATTTTATTTCTTTGGAATGAATCACAAAATATGGGATCTACTAGGGTGCTAGGTTACCCATATAGATCAATTGAGGTGGTTGGGACATTTACAAATAAGCCCAACAATTACTTTTTCTTTTGCTTCAACAAATATTTATGCCATGAAATGTTACGGGAAATGTTATCTGAACCATTTAAATTCCTCTAAAAATTATGAAAATATTATGTTTTTTGAAATGAAGTTTAGAGCTATAATTAAAATTTTAGATCATTCAGAGTTACAGATAAATAACTGCAAATCAAACATTATACTTCTATATGCAGTATGTAGCTTGGTCAGTCAGATTGGAATTCAATTGAGAAATAGATTCAAACAAGATCCAAAATTTATATTAAATTTACAAAACTCGTATATTTGAGTTATCCAAATTATATCAAAATTTTAAATAAATCAAAATTACCTATAAAATACTAGATAAAATACTAGAAATAATTAGTAGACCACTATATTTATCAAATTATGTGTTCATGTACTCTCAAGATCATAATTTTGCTATCGAATAGTATCAGATAATGTCAAAAGGGGGAGAGAAGTTCAAAGTTTTGAAGTTCAACCATATTATCTTTATTGCCTATGTGATCCTTTTCTTGTTCATTATATGCTTTATCATGTGACTTGCTAAAGGACCATATAGTGTATATGTCATGTTGCTTTGGGTAGATAGACTAACTATGTAGGTAAGAGTAAGCTTAGATTGAGGGGGAACAATTCACATTGTTCAAATCATGAACCCCCTTGCAATTCACAAGACAAAGGTACAACTTTACATATCCTTTTCAATATGATTGAGGAATGTTTTGTCATTGTAAAAAGGGGGAGAATGTTGACTTGAGAGTTATACATTGCCCATATTTTGATAATGACTTAACCATTCTGTTCCTATGTATCTAATATGTTTGTTCAAGATTGATTTCAAGATTTAGGTACATGAAAAAGATCAAATTACATAAGCCCTAGCTTGTTCAAGCTCAAGTCAAAAGCCATGCAAATGCACATTTTGGGAAATCACTCCAAATGACCTTAGATGATTTTTGTAATTACTAGTATTGATGATATGATTTGTAACTAAGATGAGAAAAATCAGGAACACTTAATTCCAAAGTTTGATCACTCAAATATCAATTTAGAAAATTTGTCATAGGCTATTTATCGGTCGAGTTTCCAACTCGACCGATCCAATGATGGATTTTTTGGAGAGACCAATCAGTAAAGTTGCATGCTTACAAAACTCGACTGACCGAATCAGTGAAAAAAACTGATTTTAGCTCATTGATTGAGTTTTCCAGAACAAACTTGACCGATAGTTTGAAAATTGGCTTTGTCTCTTAGTGGATTGGTTGAGTTATTTTTATTGAAACTCGACCGAATGTAATGTACAAAAAACATAGAAAAAGTGACTATAACCGTTGGTGAGTTGTTTTGAGCAAGAATAGATCCGTTACACCTTAGACAATGACTATATTTATCCCTTAAGTGATCCCACACTCAAGGGAACACCCCCATATATAAATAGGACCCCTTGGAGTTCATTCCAAGTTTGCTCATTCATGCTATTCTAAGTCCTTACTATAGTGGAGTGTGTTGCAACTCCTTGAGCCCCTTTCTCTCTCTCATTTACATAACGTTTTGTGATTATGAGTGAGTTAGGCCTGTTGTAAGAGAGCTAATTCCTTGTGCTTGTAAAGCTTTCATTCCATTCCATCTTCCCTACCCCTTTCCTCAAAGAAGCAAAGGTGAAGCAAGCTACTTCAAGTGAAGGTGGAGCTGTTGCTATTCTTCTTCAAGGTTGAATAATAGGTGAAGATCTTCTCCAGGTGAAGGAGAAGGCAAACACTTAAGATCCAAGAAGAGTGGGTAATTCCTTGAAGGCTGAAGACTTGTGCAAGAGTAGGTAAGTCCTTAGAAGAAGGCGGAAGACTCTTTACAAAGTGGGTAAGTCCTTGGTAAGGTTGAAGACCCTTTTTAATGGGTAGGTAAATCCTTTTGTGGGTCTTGTATTGTATCTCTTATAAGTGAATATGTAGAGGAAAGCACTTACAAAGTCCTAGAGGTTGACCTCTCTAGTTAGTGGATTGACTCTCTCCTAGTTTGGAGAGTGGAACCATTCTAAATCACCTTCTCCAAGTGCTTGATTCATTTTCTCTCATCCTTGCTATGCTTGTTAGTTAGGACTTAAAATTGCACTTAAGCTATAGGTTTTGATTAATATATAATTTGAAGGTCTGACTCATCTTGTTAGAAATTTTGAAGCTCTATTCACCCCCTCTAGAGCCCTAGATCCAACACAACCAACACAATAAAATAAACATTTCTCACAGTCAAGTCCATGACATAACACTCACACTTAAACTAATACATGGTCTCTTAACGTGAAAGTAAATCTAAACTAATATTCTATTATAGTTGGCACCCCACCATGTTTTTGTGTTCTAGAGTTGTCCTCAAGATGTATGCTTCTTATCCAAAGATCATTAATCCTTCTTTCCTATGGATATTGTGACCCTAGACATGCAAGGCAAAATGGAAAACACGTTAGAGTAAATGACACTGGGTAACAATATAAGAACTGAAAATATACTATTATTTTGAGAAAGTATAAATTCAAACATGATAAACATGGATTGTTGTCATGTAATTTATCTTAATAGTTGTCTTGGGATGAATATGTTGTCCTCCATCCTATCTTGATACATAGAGCTTATGCTCCCAATATCTCATTGCTCACACAGAGCTTATGCACCCAAGTTCTCATTGCTCGCACAAAGCTTATGCTAAAAAACAAATTAATCTTAGAAGGAACAATCATAATTCAGCCATCATATACTTAACATTATTCTTCAACATAGTAGTTTATCAATATATGAGAAAGATACAATGGAAATTATATTTAATTCATAATAATTCCTTGCAAGTATCCATTAGAACATGTACTAGATAACCTTGTAATTGAATTTCATAAATATAAGAAAATATAAAACACTTTACCCATACTTATTACTCAAAGTGCATGAATCTACTTACCGGTTGGATAAGACATCCTTCTAATTTTAGTTAGGCCTTTTAGAACCCCAATTCTCTTAAATTTACAAATTTTCCATCAATCATTATCTTGATATTCATCTAAACCCTAATTTGGAATCTCATTAGAAAACATGGTCTAGTATGATAGATTTAGGGTTTGAAACATTGGAATTATGTTCTACTTGAAAAATCCTTTCCAAGGACTATTTACATGGAATTTGTTGACCTGTGGTTGATTTGTTATGAATTTTTAAAGTGAAAGTGCATCAAAAATCACCCAATATCCAAGTGTATAATACTATACAAAGCTACAACTGCTCTGCTTAGTTGGGCCAACCCTAAGCCACCACATGACCCTTAGGCAAAAACTGTGGCTATAGGTAAGGGCAAGCAAGCAAGGGTGCAAAAAAGATAAATATGCCCATAACGAGCATGATAACACATTCCAATTCCAGGGTTAAACTGGACAAAAGGTTCTAGGACCCTTCTTCAACCTCGAGAGCATTCATCAATTCACTAAAATTGGATTTATATAATAAGAAAATGGTAGTAACATAAGCATGGATCAAAATCAGTAGAAACAACTTCCTTTCATCACATCAAACTCGACGATCCTAATGAACCAATCTTGCCATATCTGGAAAACAATACCCAACTCTCTTGCCATGAGAGCAGGTAAATCAATTTGGGAAACATGGCTCAGATTTATGCCAGAAGAAACCAGACCCAAAGAAGATTTCATGGAACCTCGACAGATATGAATAAAGGCAAAGCTCAAGACAACAATATGTAAAGTGCAAGAATGTAAATTACGATCGAGATGATCGGATACAAAAAATCCAAAAAGGGGAAGACCATATACGCAGTTCAGGGGCAAAATTGAGAGCAGTAGCATCTTAATAGAGACCAAGGAAATGCACAACTATTTTTTTGAGGTTTGGTATGGTCAGAGATGTTTGTTCGACAAACCGATTCTACGAGCAAAGTAATGATCTTATGGGTACAAGAAGGGAGAGACTTTTAGGGGCAAGGTGAGAGTTTGGAAGGTTTTTTGATGCCGCGAGAAAGCTTTTGATGGGGTTACTTATATATGAAAGGTTCTAGGGTGGCCTGGGTCTCATGTGAACGTTAAAACTGTGAAACAACATGGAACTCTATGGTTTCCCAGAGTTTATAGGGCATGAAATCCAATATGGTTTGGGATCATGATGTTCAGAGTAATGTTTCAAAGGTAGTGGGTAAGTCTAGCTGGCGTGGGATACCACTGAGAGGGAGGTAAAGAGTGGGGAAGAAACTGAGGATTGTAGAGTCTATAGGATCACATGACTCGGGTGAAGGGGAAACCTTCCCAGTGTGCAACTGCATCCGAGTCAGAATTTGACCTAGCTTGGAGAGCTGAAGGTGCATGCATGATGATAAATGTGGGACTTTGAAAAAATGCAACCTATTAAATAGGTAATTATCATTTAAGGTCCAAAATTCATGATTTCTTGCCTATTTATATTGAGTGATAAAAAAGGTCCTATTGAGACCAAATTTTGCAGGATGACTAAATAAATAATGAGGATCTCTAATATCATCTTATATTTTAGGTTTGAGAGTCACAAAAATATGTTATTTCCTTTTTAAGTAAGATCTCTATTTAATTCTCTAGGATTATATAAAATAGTTAGGGGCTCATAATTTGGATAAACCCCATATTATCTTAACAAAATCACCTAAAAATTATCAGGCCATATAATGAATATTAATGGGGTTAATTTTACCTCAAAACCTAAATGTTACATAGAAAAAATTAGGGTTTCCATTTTGGGATTTCTTTACAAGAATAAAAATTTGGGATGTTACATAAACCTTGACATGTATGCCTTCATAGATGGAGACTACAACTATGAAAGGGGGGTGGGGCTTAGAACTGGTGAGTGGTCTTGGGTCATATTTATAAGATTTAAAATTTTGGGATGTAACTTATACCTTGATATGTAAGTCTTGATAGATGGAGAATAAAACTATGAGAGGGTGTGGGGCTTGCAACTGGTGAGTGGACTTGGGCCTGCATTGATGGGATGTCCACTAAGGGTGAGCCTCAATGGGAAATCAAAGGTGACAGTCCACATATGCCTAAATCTTGACCAAAATTTGCTTCAAATAATTGAACTCTATTGATAACTGGTCTTGAATCAGCATGACCACCATTCTAAGATGGCGTGTAGAGATTGAGATAATGCTTGCAATGAAAGTCAAGACATTTTATTGAAACCATAATAAAGTAATATAAAACTATAGAAAACTATATGAAACTCTTTCTAAAGAAAAAAAGTGTAATCTAAGTTCGAAACCTGGCTAAAAATGTGAATAAAACTAAGATGAAGATGCATTCATCAAATAACCTGAACTAGAATGTTTTTCTTATTTGAGTAACATATTTTCTAAATCAAACATCAAATGAATACTCTCAACCCATCTGTCCTCACCTTCACATCATGATGGTTCTCTACCATATGATATGGCCAAGATGCCAAACGTCCTAAAATCACATAACACATCTGAGACTGTTTTTGATTCTGATTATGCTTGCAAAATCACCATATCCATTATCAAGAAGGTCTAAGACTTTTGTGAGAGTTCACAAAAACCCACAGAACAATAAGTATACATACAATCTAAAACTAGGGTATCAGGATGTCAAATCAGACACTCATTGTGTGCCTAGGATAAAAATATAGATTAATAATGGGTGTAAGGAAGGTGCAAATATATTATCTTCTAACTTGAATTTGCATTTTTTTCTTTGCCTTAAATGATCTTTGCTTATTGCGCACATTGGCATCTTTTCTATATTTTTAGTGGTACACCTCTATTACATAGAGAGGGGTATGGAAGAATAGGATAAAGTATGAGGGGGGTGTTCCACCTCAAACTTAGGCTTTGGAAAACCTTGTGTTTTTTTTCCTGGTGGACATGAGGTAAGTAGATGGAATAACAAGTGTAAGAGAGGGTTCAGGTCATCATGCGAATGATTTACAATTCAATACACTAAGTTATTCTCCTAGATTGATTATGCTCAAATAGAGACAAGATAAGGGAAGAAGTGATGATTCCTTGAATTAGTTTCATTAGTTTGTAGGAATTAAAAATGTGTTTGATACATCTTAGTCCTTTAAATTCGTACCATCTTTTCTAGGTAAACATGATGTTAGGGTTCCTAGGCCACATACATTGATTTATAGCCTTTGGATTGTTTTTAAAAAAATGGTCTTTGTGAGGTCTTGTTTTGAATAAGGGGAATTAGATGATGAAGACAATATATATGTAAAAAAAAAATAATCTAACCCATCTAGGTAATGGCTTTGTTTACTCTAAAGAGCATAAAATTGAAAAAAATAGCTAACTACAATGTAGACATCCAAAGATAAGGTTATAAGTCAAAAACATATATGAGAGGGTGGAAAGTAAATACATACCACCCATCCTCCACCATGAACTTAGATATTTGCTCGTCTTCTATAAAAAAGTGAGATGGAGGTGAAGAACCCCATTGGTCGGACTACAAGCTATGGTTTTTATCCATTAAGTAAAATGCCATCCTCCTACAATCAAAATTTTTATAACCTATGATATTATCATGAGATGCACTATCTAATTAATGAAAAGATGATTCTAAAGTTTAGAAGTTCAAAGATGATCAAGGAAAATAATGTTGAGATTGCCTTCTGAGAAGTGCCTTTGTTTAACATTGACCACTCGAAATGTGTAGCTAAATTTATAATAGATGGAAGTACAACATGAGTGGATGATCAACTAGCATGCCAGTCATTGTGAAGTATAATTTTAGATACTAGCCATTAACATTGAATTTTCTTATTTTATCACTCCAGGCAATGACAACTCTGTGTGGAAATATGTGCTTAATGATGAAAGGTCTTAACCATCATGTCTTGATATTTTCTGGAAGAGTCAAAGATGATACTTGTGCAATAACAATTGATCTCTAGCTTGCAAATATTTCCTCTTAAGATGGACATCATGCTACATCTTAGTTCTCTCCTTGTAGATGCATGCATTTTCGTACACCATTAGTCTTAGTTATTCTATCTCTTGCATTTGCAACTGACAATTGCCTTTTGCTACTCAAAGATAATAGTTGAGTTGATTGTGCTCAAGTTCCATAGGTAAGAAAAAAGTTGCAGTCATAAGAAGAATCTTGTAAGAAGTTATATAGGCCCATAGTGCATTATTTAGCTTTTAGCACTATCTTTCGTATACTTACCAGATTCTTCTAAAAAGTGGCTTTGAAATGACAATAGGAAAACTCCACTTGACCACTTATATGTGGGTGGTATGGAGTATCCACACAGTGAGAGACATTATACTTGCAAAGGAGCGCTTCAATGATGTGCATGAGGAAGTCAGATCATCCATCATAAATGACAATGCAAGTGACTATATAATGAGGAAAAATAATGTCTTGAAAATGCACAATGATAGGCTTGGATTCACTAGAAACTATGGGAATTTTTTCTACCCACTTGGAGACATAATCGACAACAACTATGATGTAGGAAAATCCATAAGAGGAGGGAAATGGATATAGTCCATGCCACAAACATCAAAGATCTCCACATCTTGCCAAAGATGAAGTGGAATCTCATATATCTTAGAGATGCTTGCTATCCTCTGACAATGATAACATAACTTAATGTAGATGTAGGCATCCTTGAATATAGAGGGCCAAAATAACCCACATCAAAGATCTGTTGTAACATTCTTGTTTAGACTCATGTGACCCCCCTTAGGGCCAGAATGACACAGTTTGAGAATAGTGGATATTCCTCCTTAGGAATACACTTATAGAAAAGGACATATGAACACAACTAGACTAGATAAGGCTCATCCCAATAGTTGTCGAGGACATCAAACATAAACTTATTTTCATTTCAGGTGAAATTTAGATGAATAACTCTTGTAGCTAGGCAATTCACAAAGTTGGCATACCATGAGGTGAACATGGCTTCCTTTAGTAATTAGATGTTAGATAAAGAGTCATTGATTGGGAACAAGTCATTGTCTTGAATTTGCAACCATTTAACATTATCACCAACAATGTTTTATATTCCCTCTTTGTCCTTCATTTCTAGATAAACTCTTGCAATAGTAAGATCCATCAGACATGCTTGTGCTTCATGTTCTTCTATGACATTAAGTACTTAATATAGGTGTGATTAGTGCAAATATCACCACTTTCAAGCCTACTAGAAATGTGATAAATTTTTTGAAGGTGTAGACAATGGCGAGAAGCTCTTTCTCAATGGTTTTATAATCCCTCTACCCACCATTCATCCTCTTTCTAGCATAGTAAATGATATTATTTTTCTTGTCAATGCACTACCCCATAGCTACAAATACGATGTAGTCAATGACATCATAGATAATCTCTAAAGTTAGAGACTCTAAAGCATGTAGGATGGGAGTAGAAATGAGAGCTTATTTCAGGGTGGTGATGGTCTTCATGCATTCAGAATCAAAAATGAAGTTTGCATCCCTCTAGAGAAGATTTCTACGATATCTTTCTAAAGTCATGAATGAACCTCCTATATAAGCCGCAATGTCTTACAAATGCTCAAACTTCCATGACTGTAGTTGTAGGAGCCAATTTGGAGATGACTTCTATCTTTGCCTTGTCAACTTATATGCCTATCCAACTTACCCAATGGCCTAGAACGATACCCTCTTTCACTGTGAAGTAGCATTTTTTCCATCTAAGCAGCAAATGTGCTTCTTGACAATCTTCCAGGACTAGGAAGAGATGATGTCAGAATGCATCAAAAGAATCTCCAAAGATAGAGAAATGATACATGTATATTTCCATTATGGTCTTAGTAAGACCGATGGAGATGGAAGAAAATCATCACTAGATGGTGGTAGGTGTTTTTCATAATTCTAAGGGTAGTTGAAAGAAAGAATATGTGCCAAAAGGCATGGGATGGTAGTCTTATCTTGATTGCAGAGTAAATGTTGATTTGAGAGATGTCAAACTACACAGAAATAATAGAAGAATTCCTAGTGTTCCTTCCTCTTTAGGACTTGATCAAGAAATGTCAGTGGGAAGTGATCCTTCTAAGTAGCATTGTTGAAATTATAATGATCCAGACACATATTCCCTTCTATCATAGTGTGGGTTGGGATAAAATAATTCTTCTTGTTTAAAATAGTTGTAGTGGCTATCTTCTTCATCACCACTTGCACATTAATCACCCATGTGAAGTAGAGAATGGGTAGATGATCCTAATTTGTTTTTTCATTATTACTTCCTTGCATATAAAACCCTTCAGGATTGGATTCAACTTATGTTGAAAATCAATGATGGGATTGTAATATTTAATCATATTAATTCTAGGAATATAGAGGGCTTGGCTAAATCCAATCAGGTCATTCATCTTTTATGATAGAGACTTTTTTTTCTTACTTAGTTCAGTCAACAATCTATACCGTTTCTCAGTAGTGAGATCTGCATTGATGATGACTAGACAAACCTTTTCTCATCTAGGATGACGTACTTGAACCCCTTAAGAAAATGATTCATTCTTTATGCAGTGGGTGCCTTGATTCCTTCAATGATGGATATAGACTTGAGCCATTTGAAATCCACTTTAGGGTCTTCCTATGTGTTATCCAAGTGAAAGATAATTTTCTCCACTTGTTGATCATGTAGATAGTGAGAATTAGTGTTAATGAATGTCGTCTCTAGATGGTATTTTGACGTAGGCATATCCTATTATAGGAGCATCATTTTTTCAATGTACTCTAAGAGGAATACTTGTTTTCAAAAAGAGGGACCCTTGAGACTATCCAATAGTTGAGGTCAAGCATAACTATCCCAAGCCCTAATGTTAAAATCCCATCTTCAAAATTAATGAGAACTATAACTATTGCGGCCAAAGAGAGGGGGAATTAAAGGTCATCCTTGATGTAAATGATGAGAAATTCATATGAAACATAAGATTTAGGCCCCACTTTCACAAACACGTCTTGTACAATTCCCATAGGGCTATAAAAAAGAGTGCACAAACTATGTGACTATTTTAGTGGAGAGGATGTCATTGAAGCTGAGTCTTTTACATAAGCTATATGGCATGATAGAAACACTTTGCCTAGAGTCAGCTATGCCTCGAAATGTAGAGTTTGATAAAGCAAGACATGCTGAAGGACCCCCAAATACTTGATTTTTTGTCCTATCATGTTATGGATAATGTTAGACATTGTCTTGACCAACTTCACATTCTCATACTCCTCTGTTATGTACTTGCGAGTGAGGAGAGCTTTGAAAAATTTGGATTGGGAGGATATTTTTTTAATAGCATCAACAAAGGAAATGTCAATGTGTAACTTCTTCATAGATTCATCTAATTTCATGAATATGTTATCTAGACATGTCTAATATAGTCGACTCTCATAGAGGGCACGCACCTTTTATATAGGAACCACATGTGTCACAAGAAAGGTTGTGGTTGGTGAAGTTGCTTCTAGGGTTTTCTCTAGATTGGTAGTTGATAGATGCATATTCATCATGTTTAGTCATATTTTTAGACTAGAATTCCATACATTCTTACATTAATTGCTTTATTTTGTTTTAGTTAGGATTGATATTCTTAATTTTAGGTTGTTCTAATAAGAAACCCTTATTTATGGTAGGAAATGTGTAAAACCAGTATAAGGACCCCAAATTCAGGCTTCTATGCATGATCAAGATTGTATGGATCAATCTCTACCACATAAGGTATGTGAGGTGATCCACCAAATATGGAAGATTCAAAACACTTACACGAAACCAAATTGGCTTATTAGTTCATCACTCAACTGGTTAGGTCCCTTATCTCAAGCGAGAAGGAGTATCATATTAAATCGATCAACTAGACATACCGGTTGATTAGTTTCCCAGCCATAGGAAAAGATCAGTAACCATGATGTACAACTGACTGAACATCTGGATAGGCTAGTTTCCAGGTTTGGCACTAGGATTTTCCATCAAGCTACATGCCACTCAAACTAGTGTTGCAACTGATATGACCAATCCACATCCCTTTTAGAAAAGATTATTAGTAAACAACCGACCAATTTGTCAACTAGGTCATTTGATTTGCAAAGTCATATGCATCAGAATCCGAACTCCCTCGACTAGTTACTCAACTCATCCATGAGTTGCTCAACTAGCGATATATTATTTACAAACTCTAGCAGCCATTGGACTGACTAGCTGATCAATTGACCAAGTGGTGTCTCTCTAGAACAAACATAAAGAGAACCTCTAGGCAAATTAACTAATGTGGTGGGCCCATAAACTCTAGTATAAATGAAAATTTGACCTAAAGAGAAGGGGTTGGACCCCATTCATATGATCATAATTCTTGGAGGCCTTGTACAGGGAGAATAAGGAAGAACATATATGTAAAAGAGTGAAATCACCCCTTTACTAAAAATTTGAAGAATAAAACATCCATTCCAAACACACTCAGGAGGTATGCTGGAGTAGGTGTAAAATTTTTAAATTTCAAATAATGGCATACAAAAGACCAAAGAGTACAATAGTGGAATAAAAGTAATGACTATAATCAATTTTTTAAAAGTACACCATAATCTCCCACATAGAGTTTACATGGATATTACATCATAATGATCTAGTAGAGGGAATCTAAACCATATCAAGATTGTCTCGAAACTTCAACTATTTAAGCTAAGTCCATGTTAACTTTCATGTTCTCCTTGACCTACATTTGGGGTTGGAAGCATACCCTAGCAAGAGGAGAAAAATAAATAACATCAACAAAGGATGGTATGTGCATACTAAATAGGAAATTGAGCAATATATGAAATACGTGAGATCAAAATAAAAGGCTTCCCATAGAAAAGAAAAGGACTACCCAATCGACATAAAAGAAATGAATTACAATAAAAGAGATAAAGAACAGAAAAGTATAAGAACAAGGCATACATGTGTTTCACCTGTGACAATACTAGACATGTAGGTATGAAATAACACATCTAACTAAAATGTGGAGTGAGCAGGGTCTTGTATACAAATGCTCTAAAATATGGAGTGGCAGGGTTTGTTAACATCTACCAAGGTAGGAAAACACATTTCCCCTAAATATTTTCATGTGAGGAATTTTTATATCTGCATTCATATGTGGGAATTTTCACATCCACATAAAAAGCACATGTACATTATACTAGTAGTCACCACATGATGCATAACAATAGAATAAATAAGAATCAACCAAATAAGAGATATGAGAACATCCAACAAATACATAAAGTGGGATCACATGATCCTAATCAACGTCCACCTTAAAAGTGGGAAAAAGAGAATATATCACCAAAGAATGTTCCACCATGAGTAATGTATAAGGAAAGTCCAAAAGAATGTCCAAATAGGATAATATGATCACATGATTAGTAACATATAATGGGTACTTCACATGAAGCATATTTTCAAAAGAAAAAGATATTGTGTAGGCTATTTTCCACAGGACAGAGAAAGATGAAAATAGACCAATTGCTCAACATGAATAATAGGATATGCAAACATACATTAACAGAGGAATTATAAATTTCTCAATATAGAAATAATTTGGGATGCAATCATACCTCTCTTCAGAGTCTAAATAGTTCAATGTCCAATCTAGGTTCAATCCTAGTTCTCTAAAGAACCAATTAAGCATATATATAGATTTAGAGTCAATTTTACATTGATTATGCAAACCCTAGAAATCACCTTTTTCCTTATATGTGAATTAGGTTATTAAAACCATGACATATTTTATATTATCTTTTTCTAAGTTCTAAACACATTTTATTATATTTTTTGACTTATAAATTATTAGTTATGAATTTCACAAGTTATTATATAATTAAGAAAGTCCATTAAAATCACATATTTTTAAAATCATATTTTGGAAACAAAACAATTACCATTAGTTATGAAATAATTTTCTTAATTCAAAACATATTTTACTTTATTTTTTTGATCTATAATTTAATTACTATGAATTTTCAAAAATCATCCAATCAAATAATTCTACATCATCGAAAACCAATTAAGGGAGGAAGATAGAGAGGGAGAGGGTGCTCGCACTAAGTTGGCCCAATCAGGGGTGGCCAACTCATTCGATCCCACTACCAACTCATCAACCAACCTCAACGTGAAAAAGAAAACCATGAGGTGTGTAAAGACCAAACTACCCCTAGAATGGAAAAACAAAAGTAGGAGAAAAAGGAGGGCAAAGTAGAGAAAACAGAAGTGGGATTCATCCCTTACAAGACCCGCACCATGGTTGTGATACCAAGCAATAAAATCTTTCTAGCTCATCTCCTGCAAGTTGGGAATCACTAGAGAGTCGATCAATCATAAGGTAGAAACCTAAGAGCAGATTTGAGATGTCCTGACGGAGACGAAGAGCCAAACATCAGGGAAAACTATGGTGAAACCTCGCACAAAGATCACATATAATTGGGAAAAGGAAAGGTAGTTTTACCTCTGACCACAACAATCTAGATGATAGAGAGCTCTAGGAGGAGTCCATGAACTCATCCACAAGAACAGAATTGTGTGGGAGGGCCAGTAGCTCCACAGCAAGGAGGCCGTACCAGTCTCCAACACTGATAGTAGGGGAGAAGAGTAGAGAGAAACCCGATGGAAACCAACATGGAAAAATGCTCATGGGGTTACAAGGATGGTGTAGGAGGGTTTAATTGGTTGGAGGTGATAAAAGTCATAAGGTACAAGCTATGATATCCCGTGAGGAAGATGGATTTGATGACACCGATGTGACGTTCTAGGTCAATTGATGAGGCAGGGGGTTTCTAGGAGGACTAGCGATGGTTTTTGAGTGGTGAAATAGGAGTTCAAAGAAACCCAGAGGCTCTTGGGAATTTGGGGGTGGCAAGGTGATAGTTGCTGAATTGGGCATTTCACAGATCTAGAGAGTTGGGGTTATATTTATGGATCTAATGATTCAAGATTTGCTCACGGAGACGACACTTGAAAAATCAAAAGGAACGATGGAACGAGGAGAGAGAATGATTGCCAAGAAAGCTGTGTTTACTATTCACGGGCTGGTCAGACTCCTACCTAAGGTAAAAGATGGCTTTGCAGACGTACGGCGGAGATCTAATGATAGAGAAAGCTAGTCGCATAAAGGAAATCTTGAAATCAAAATATATAGTGTGACAGTGACAAATTTCCAAATCCGATTTTTAATAAAGTGTGTATATATTTTTATTTTTCTCTTTCTTCAATTAATGATTCAAACTTTATCCAAATCAGGTTAAATTTTGCACAGAGGCCAATTAAGGTGTGTAGATTATGATTATACAATTAGATTTTCCTTTTGAAGATTTTTGATGCATTAATTATTCAAATATTAGTTTCTCTTTCCTCATGCATTAATGACATTAGAATTATCCAAATTTGGTGAAACTTCATCCACAAGTTATCTTTAGTGTGTTGAACACAAATTTGCCTTTATTTTCATCTTTTAAAGTTATTTATCATATTCATCACTTATGGGTTTTACACATTTTCTCTCTCCTAAACTTACGCCAATTATTCAAGGTTGTCCAAATTAGATGAAAATTGTAATATAGACTATTTTTATGATGTAGATTACGAATTTGAAGTTTGTTACCACTTTTGTGAATTCTTTTATGAAATATGTCACAATTGATATTTATGACCCTTTATTACATTAATTATACGATTTATCTTTATTAGTACTATTATTTTTCGTTCAATAATGTTCCAATTTTTCTTATTACTATCCTAAGAGTTATGTATGATTATTTTGCACGAATTATTATGAAATCACATTTATCTCATGTGACATATTTTATGTGTCCATTATTGGCCCAAGACTAATGTGAAAACATTATGTTGCATTAGGGTGATTTATTCATGCATTAATTCATTAGGGTTATATTAAACATATTTTAGGTCTACCCTCAACCTTGTTTGGCTAAGTCCAAAAGGTCAAATATCTAGGGTAGGGTCCACGATCTAGTATGTTACAATAGATGACCTTACCATCATTGTTAGAGTGCTATCCATTTTACGAAGACCATGAATATGCTCCTCTCCCTTTAGTGGAATAGTTTCTTCTTATATTATCTACTCTTGCTTCTCAATTCCTACTATGGGTAAATGGTTTCCTTATTGGGGTGTGGGTAATAGTCCCCATAGTTTGTACTATGTAATTTGCATTGTGAATCATTATTTGTATGGACTATTGGTATTGATTATCCATTATCTAATGCTTGCTTTATAACATGATCATCTATCTTGAATGACGGTTACAATTCTAGGAATAGAGACATTAAACCTAGGATTAGAATAGCAATTATCATCATTGAACCCTTAATATGACCTTGGATGGGTATCTATGGGGATACAAATTTATGATTTGTAGGTAATGAGACCTTGAGCCTACATGGAGGTCAATCCTTCTAGAGTTTAATACTTTAGAGGATAGGAAATCCCTTGGGACCAATCTAGTAGCCATATGAATAAATAATGCAATTCATAGAACAACTACATATACATTGGCATCAAAACCTAATCCACCCTGTGATTTTCTTATATAAAGTTACATCAATTTACGTTCCAATTTAATTTTTGTAATTTTCTTAATAAAACAATCAACCATCTTGCTCATCCATGACTGTATCCTCCTACAGAACATACAAGTGTTCCCAACCACCCCATCCTTTGTGAGAGGCCATCTAGGAATAAACAACCAAAGACAAGTAGATTAGTTTTGCACAAAAATTTGAATCAACACAATTAGATGTCAAATGCTCACATAAACACAAAAAAATGACGAATCATAGAATAAAATGTGATTTAGTTCATATTCAACCTCAAGAATGTGAAGAATGATAGGACGATCAAAAGCGGATTTCACCACAAGAGGCCTAAAATAATGAATCTAAGGATTAAGCTAAAAGATATCCCTTCCCAGAGCAGATCAAAGATGAAAAACACCAAAGATGAATGGAAAATTGTAGGATATGTTAAACCCCACCACCATAGATGTTGCTCACTAGACATGTCAGAGCTTTGCCATGCTTCTTGATGGAAAAATGGAAGGCTCTGTAGCTGCTCTTCTCGGTGGGATTGTTGCTGCCACCAATGCCTTCTATAGGACAACCTTGAGTTGTTGCCTCCACAAAAAGAAGTCAAGAAATGAGGGAGATACTCAAAATCCACTCATCTCTCCTCTTAGTTACTTTTTCAAATTATTTGCATATAAGTCCCTATATTTTTATTTAAATTTCCAAAAAAACTTTCTAAAAACCATAAAAATCATAGAATACTAAAAAAATAAAAAATGCTAAAAAATCATAAAATTATAAAGATTCCTAGTTTGTCATTAAAAAACTATTAAAACTCACCATTATAAGGAAGACATCATCTTTAACCACCGTTGGGGATTGATCATCTTTTGGACCTTGAATCCTCGACTGAAGTCCTATTGACTTGTTTCGATTTCAAACTTCTTCCTTAGGGTTTAAGAGCATGATCTTAAACTATACCATAGTGTTCCAGATCGTGACCTTAAACTACACTAAAGGGTCTAGAACTACGACCTTTGATTGTTTGAACTTCAAAAATAGAACCTTTTTTGGGTTCTAGATCAAAACCTTAAACTATAGAACTCAAACTCCTTAGAATACCTATAATAAGGTATGGTCATTCTCTTAAGACCTATCATAAATAGGAATTTCATGTTCCTGAAGACCCATCCTAAACAAGCATCTACACTTCAAAAGCCCTGCCCTATGTAGGTACATCGTCTTATAACACCTTATCCTACTTACATTTAAGTCTTGACATAGCATACACATATTTTTGTTTATAATCTCAAATCCCTACTCTAAGTAGACCACCCATTTATTTTTCCCCAAAAGACCTATCTTGTGAGGACTTGATGTGGATATTATTGCACTAATAAATTCACCTAGGTAAAAGTTTCCAAATTTTCATCTAAACTGACATGCAGTAACAACCACCCATAAAAGGATGGTCTTATAACAATATAGCTTTAGGGTTGACCCCAAGGAAAACATGATTAAGAACAACATGGACTTTTAGACTAATTAATAAAAAATAATTAACAATGATGATTTTTTGAGCGTTTGTTGGTTAACTAAATGAATTAAGTAAGGATTAATTTGTAACACTATGATAAACTTACCAAGATGACAAGTTTCATTGCCATTTCTTATGTATCCATTATCTCATGTTAAATTGCTCATTCATATAGATATTTAGGTTGGGACCAAGTAACTTCACGTCCTTTTAGAGTATGAAATTCACAATGATAGAGTTTCCTATAGGCTTGAGGTCTTGTTACCTATATATCCTTAATCTGTCACCTTAGAGAACTCCCTTCTGTGATCTCATCTGGGATTCAACGATACCAGTCAATATTTGAATCCTATGTTTGGAAGTCTTTACATCTAGGATTCTAATGATAATAAAAGATAGGTAGATAATGTATATTGAATGTAATGAGTCAATTGATAATCCATTAAAAAATCCATATGTATACCAATCTATAACACGAGGGCGCACGATACAGGCAACTGGGCTAATCCTTGCACCCTTGTAAAAGTTCTACTCTCTTATCTTATTCATGGTACAAAGGAGATATGGAGAGGGAATAAGTAGCTCATGGAGAAACTATCCTAATAGAGGAGAATCTCAATGGTGTCATCACATCTCTCAAACAATAGCTACAATCTCTGGTCCAAATCAATGACAACACGTCTTCGCGTCAAATCGATAGCTTTGGTCTCCAGACTTTGTTGGTGACAGATAGGGTTGTGAATGGAAGATAATAAGTTGTGAACCCTCTCCCTAGATGTCACCTAAGTACTTTTATATCAGCCCACTAAATATTAAATCCATCCAAATTAATCCAATGGATGTCAGCCATTTGCTGCAAATTTCTATCACAAGAGTTTTAGGATACTAAAGTGCCCACTGATTGACTAGAAGCAATCAATTTATATATTTTTTCATATATAATTGAATTAAATTTCTAACCTAATTTGACTTATCTAATTCTGACATCAAATGTGGAATCTAAAGTCAAATTACTAACTCGATACGCATTAATGATCTCTCCCTAATTGATGGGGTTAGGGACTGAGGATTTAATGTTTTGACTAATTTAATGAGAATTCATAGGAAATTTATGACTTCTCATTTTATCATCATATCAATGCTTTTGCTCATTGCATCAAAATTCCGTAAGGAGTTTATGACTGTCCTCTTCTCCTTGCATCAACCTACAATTTAGAAAAAAATTTAAGTTAAATACCAAATCAATTTCATGAATAATTGAACAGCTAAAAAAGTGAAATCGCAAGTGAAGTACAATATAACATGCAAAAAAAATGAAACTAAAGTTTCATGAATAGACATTGATCAAACAAACCTGAGCTAAAAGTTGCTTGTCCTTGTGTAACAAAAAATCCAAAACACTCTCAAATGAAATACTTCTACTAATATACATGTCTCATACTAGCACATGCTTAAACCCCTACAAGAAAACATGGCCAAGCAATTGCAATTTCTAAAAATCACATAACATAACCTCCCATTTTTTATAGAAGTTAGGAAACATTCTTATTCATCTTGCCTTCCTCATACAAGCAAATTTAAGGAAAAATTACATTCACTAATAGAAATTTTAGAAATAAATGTGGTAGAACTTATACTGTTACATGCTTCCTATAGAATAACTATACCTATATGTTCATTTGGGGGATCAACATAATTAAAAAAGACAAAGTGGTTTTTAAGATGGAGTTTGGCCAACATATCAGAAGCCTTGTTCTTATTTCTACTAATTAACCCCACTTCCTTATCTCCTCTTATCCTCTCTTTAATATTGGTATACTAATAAGAGAACATAGGGTGGCTCGTATCCTCTTCATTTATGACCTTTAGTGCATTAATGTAATTTGTTTCAATGATCACCTTAGATAACCCCTCACCATCTGCCAACTCAAGTGTGAATGCAATGCTAGCTAGCTTTGCCTTAGTGACATTGGTGGAGTTCAGTTTCCTTCCTCTACCACCCTTCTAGATTCCCTCATCTTCTCTAACTACTAGTACCACTGCACTTGCACTCTTTCCAAGCACAATGTAGGTATTCATCTTTATGAAACCTGTGGGTGATTTCTCCCAAGATGAAATGGGATTTGAAGTAGTAACATATATCTCCTTTATGATAGATTCCTTTTTTAGCCTCACTGTAATGTCCCCTCTTCTCGGAAACCCCCAATTAAGGGAGACCAAGATATCAGAAGCGTTATCCCAAAATTCAGGATCAATGGTTTAACAATGTAATAAAAAATAACTATCAAATTCTACTAATACTAAACTGGAATGCTGGAATAAAATAAAACTTTTGCATACCTTGTCAAAATAGGATCTAAGACTTCTATCTACAATATAAATCTAACTACCTAATCCTCCTTTGAATATTTAGACTTTATCTTCACAAAATTCCATTTTATCATTTGTCCAATTTCTGATGGTACCTAAAACACCGACAAACAAAACGTCGGTCAGTATATTACTATACTAGAATGTGGGGACAACCAAACAATAACAAATAGGCTCTAACAACCTAAATATAGCAAATAGTTGTTTAACAAGACAAATTACGTTTTCAATGTAACTCCTCAACCACTTTTACTCAAACCCTGGGTTACCCTCTCTTAGGGTTTTGTCCTAGAAAGGGACATAAGACCACCTTCTCCATCCTAGGCTTGGTGCCTGGGGTCACCTCTCGGGTGCCCAATGGTCTTCCCTCTGGGGCTTGACCAACTCAGACCTTCTCTCCGGGGCTTGGTCTTACATGATACTTTAGGGATAGTATGTAGGTTCGAGAAGTACACTTATATTTAATTGTTATAAACACAATCACTTTACGAGATTGCAAAATTGAATAATCAAATAGTTTAGGTTTCATAGAAATCGAGAAACTTTGTGAAAATGTTGTGAATCATAAAGCAATTATTCATAATATAACCACATACCTGTTCAATAGATTCAACAAGCTAATAGCGAATCCAAGCAAGCAGTTCAATCACCACAAGCAAGAATCCTGAAAAGTACATGTACTCTATTTACTACCCACTTTATCAGATTCTATCTTATTCAACTTGAACTCAGTTCCTAGGGCTTCCTACTTCTTTTTAGGGTTTCATTAGGGTTCATCTTTATCATTATAACTACAAACCCTAAAACAACAAAACTAGATGCAAACCCTAATTAGCTCATTAAAATCTTCCTAATAGGCTTAGGATCAACTCAACATCCCTTTCTTCTAATGAATTATGAATTAACCACATTAAACACTATTCAACCTTAAATTAGGGTTTCTATTTGCATTTTAACGTATTCATGTGAAAAAACCCTATAGCAAGCATATTATCATCTTAATCAGATTCAATTCTTATTCTTTTTCTCAACATGTTAATATATCTTAAAATAACCTATTTAAGACCTTAAATCTGATTTCCAAATACAATTAGGGTTTTAACATGGTTTAATGCATAAATATGGTTAACTTAAAGTACTTTTGGAATTAGAAATTATTTTAGGCTTTAATGTCATTTTTAACAGGTTCCTCATGATTTTATGAAAAAACTTTCACATATAAAGTATTTCCATCCAACACTCCTATGATTTACTACGATTTTTACAAATAAATACGTTTCCCACCAATCAGGAAACGTCATGTGGATTATCTGACCTAGATAATCCTCGCCAGCTGGTCAGGCTGGAGCCAGTCGGCTCCCGCCACATGGACAACTGGGTCCCGCTCCACAGTGCATGCTCGTAATGAAAAAAGGTGTAAAATGACCAAAAGGTACTTACCTTGACACTGCGAGCTCGAGGCAAAGGTGGAATATCACTGGGAGTCGTCTCCTTCCTCTGGCTCTTCACCGCACGAGTAGGTGGTCAACCCACTAGATCACTCGACGATCCTTGGCCTTTGCGGGCAAATGAAGACCATAGTCGGCTTTGTATTCCTTTCTTGGACTTGCTCGAACCTCCAATTGCTCCTCCTTGTCAGTCCTTCACTGTAAGCTTGTCGAGGATTCTCCGACGGTGTCTACTCCTCGACGAGATGGAAGATCGAGCTATTCCTTTGAAATGGAAGTATCAGGGGGTTTTCCGCTATGCTCCGGTCACGAGAGGGTTGGTTAGGGAATTGCTCGCGCTGCCAAGATCCCTCCCCTATATATAGGGTACCCAACTGGTTCCTGATGATTTGGGGACTTCCCCGATTCACAACAAACACCTCAAACCTCAGGCTAGATATGCTCAGGATGATCTCTAAGAGGTCATGGACTCCACTCCAGCCTCACAGATGGACTCTATCTCGAAAATTCCTTGAACGAATCTAGCGGGAACTGGACTCTAAGTTCTAATATTCCCGTAAGATTGGGATCAAGTCATGACCGTTGGATCACAGATTTGACGGTCCCAAGTGGGCGATTGTTAATTAAATTGGGATTTAAATCCTAAATATATCGTGACTTCACTTTAGGATAACTTAAAAAATCCATATCTCATTACTCGTGTATCCTTTTTCAGCCAAATTTTAGGGAAACCTTTTTCTTGATGTAATCTACTCGTGTAATCAATTTTAGGGCATTATCTTTATGTGCAAGTTATCCTTTAATAAAAGTTATTTAATTGGTATTTTCTCTTTCTTTTCCTATTATCTTTGCAACTTGGACTCCTTGGAACCCAAGAAATCCCAAAGGTATAAAATCCCTCCTTGAAGGATAATTCTTAGACTTCTAGATGCATCTACATCTTTCTTTTCTCATTATCTTAGTTATTCTTTTATTAATTGATTTCTTTTCCTTTTTATTTCCTTTTTCTTGTTATTGGGCCCAATAGCCAACAAGGCCCATGAAATCAAACACACAAGGCTATTTATCAAAGGAATCCACTCAAACACTTAAATCAAACAATTTACATGTTCATATTCTTTAAAAAGAGAAATTACATTTCAATCCAAATTTAGGAAAAATGATGTTATAACATCCTCCCCTCATTATAGGAATTTTCCCCTTGAAATTCAGCAATCAAACAAACAAGTCAGGATATGCTTTTTCCATGTCCGTCTTCAGCTCCCATGTGGCCTCATCCTCTCCATGGTGCTTCCAAAGAACCTTTAACATCTCTATATTCTTACATCTGAGTTCTTTCACCTTGGTATCTAGAATCCACAAAGGTGACTCAGGATATGCCAGCTTCCCTTGAATCTCTATTGGTTCAATGCTCAATACATGGCTCAGATCGTGCACATATCGCTTCAGGTTGGACACATGGAAAACATCATGCATCACACTATTCCGAGGGGGTAACACCCGACGGTATGCAACTTCACTAATTCATTCTACCACCTCAAACAGACCCACATATCAGGGACTCAACTTTCCTCTGTTCTTAGATATAGCTTTGAGCAGTCGAATTTTAAAAAACACATGTTCTCCCACAGTGAACTGCACGTCAGTCTGCTTCACATCTGCATATGACTTCTGTCAATCCTGGGCTCTCTTCATCCTCTGCTTGATCAAAGTGACTTTATCTGCATACACTTGGAGCTCATCTAACCTCAACAAGGTCCTCTCACTGACATCATCCCAGTGAAGCAGTGACCGACATGGTCTCCCATATAAAGCTTCATATGGAGGCATCCTGATACTGGCCTTATAGCTATTGTTGTAGGCAAACTTGGCTAAAGGTAAGTACTTCTCCCATGATCCACCCCAATCGAGCACACAAGCTCTCAATAGATCCTCTAATATCTGCATTGTCCTTTCTGACTGACCATCAGTCTGGGAGTGATAAGTGGTATTGAACTTCAACCTTGTACCAAGTTCTTCTTATACCTGCTTCCAAAATTTGGAAGTGAACTTCAAGTCTTAGTCAGAGATGATCGAACCCTATACACCATGCAACCATACTATCTCTCTGACGTACAACTCAAATAGGTCTGACACCTTGGAAGTGGTCTTTAGGGAAAGTAAGTGTGATGATTTGGTTAGGCGATCTACCACAACCCATATCGCATGATGACCTCTCTTGGACTGGGGTAGACCCACCATGAAATCCATGGTGATCTGCTCCCATTTTCATTCTGGAATCTCTATTGACTGTAAAAGTCTGCCGGGTCATTGGTGTTCAGCCTTCACCATATGGCACGTAAGAGAGCTGGCCACATATGCCACAATGTCTCTCTTCATTCCTGGCCACCAGAAAAACCCTTGCAAATCCTTAAACATCTTTGTAGTACCTGGGTGTACTATATACTTAGAACCATGAGCCTCTTGCAAGGTACGATCCTTCAACAATGAATCTTTAGGAACCCAAATACAACTCTTGTAACTGATTCCACCATTCACCCCTACTAAGAGATGGTTCTGAGATTTCTCTAAAAAACCTTTCATCTTTCCAAGTTTTGAACTGGTCAACTGAGCAACGACTAAATCATTCAACAAATTTGACTTGATTAAGATGTTGGGTAAATGAACTCGGTCCTCTAACAGTTGCAGAGTCCACTCCACAAGACCTTCTAGCTTCCTCTACTGACTAGACAAGATAGCTACACACCTAAGCTATTTTTGACTAAGCGCATCAGCTACGGCATTTTCCATTCTAGAGTGATAGGCAATGATGAAATCATAGTCCTTCATATACTCCATCCATCGTCATTTTCATAGGTTTAGGTCTTTTCGCGTCAAGAGATACTTCAGAATTTTATGGTCGGTGAAGATCTCAAAGGTAGCTCCATATAGGTAATGCCGCCATATCTTCAATGCATGAATGATAGCAGCCAACTCTAAGTCATGTGTCAGGTAATTCACCTCATTGGGCTTGAGTTGTCAGGAAGCATATGCAACCACATGCCGATTCTGTTCCAACACACAAGCAGTCTTTGAGAAATCCTTGATGAAGCACCAATAATATCCTGCCAACCCCAAGAAGCTACAGATCTTAGAGGGGTTCTTTAGTGCAGGCCAGTCTCAAACGACCGACACTTTAGCTGGGTCCACAACGATCATTCCAACATATATGATGTTTCCAAGAAACATGACACAGTCTATCTAAAACTCACATTTTGAGAATTTGACTCTACCCAAATGATCATAGTGTTGCTCTAGGTCATTAGAATACATTAGGATGTCATCTATGAACACTATGACAAAGGAGTCTAGGAAGGGTTGGAACACAATATTCATGAGGTTCACAAAGACACTGGGAGCCTTAGATAACCCAAAAGGAATAACCACAAACTCATAGTGGCCATAACAGGTTCAGAAAGTCATCCTAGGGATGTCATCACTCTTGACTTGTACCTGGTGGTATCCAAACCTCAAATCAATTTTGGAAAAGACTCGAGCTGATTTGAGCTGGTCGAAAAGGTCATCTATCCTGGGTAGAGGGTACTTATTTTTAATGGTCACTTGATTGATCATCCTATAGTCAATACACATCCTGAGCGATCCATCCTTCTTTTTCATGAAAAGGACGGGTACTCCCCATAGTGATGTACTAGGTCTAACGAAACTTTTGTTTAGAAAATCCTACAGTTGTTTCTTCAACTCAAGCAACTCAGTAGGGCCCATCTTGTAAGGTGCCTTAGATATAGGGTTTGTCCCGAGAGCTATCTCTATCAAAAAATCCACCTCTCTCTAAGGGGGAATTCTAGGCAAGTCATCTGGAAAAACATCCACATACTCCCTGACTACCTCTATCTCTTCAAGAGATCACACCTTAGGCTTCGACTCAGTGACTACTTCTAGGAAAGCGTGATAGCCTTTGGATGTCATCTGCTCAACCTTCAGAGCTGACACATATAGGTTGGTAGTAGAGTCTCTCCTTCTCAAATGGTAAAGTGTGGATGATCATGTTTCCTAATAAGGATCTTCTTTTCTCTACATTCAATTTGTTCTCTATAGGTGTAAAGCCAATCCATACCAATGATAACATCAAAATCATTCATATCAAGGAGGATAAAGTCAGTAGAAAGCTCGTGACTCAGGTACTTAACTGGATAGACATGGTTTTATAAAAGAAACATATATATCCGACCACTCGGGGTTGTGACATCCAAAACATAACCTAAATCCTTGATGTCCAAACAAAGCATAATTGCCAGATTTCTTGAAATGAAAGTATTAGTAGAGCCATAATCAAAAAGAGATTTTACATTTTGCCCCATGACTTCAAGCATGCTTACATAGTTTCATAATGTATCATACTACTATTACATGATCAAACTAAACTGAAAGGAAAACTCTATGGGTTATTACGCTCTATCAACCTATTAGCATTTTCCTGAGCTTCTTCATTGTCGATGGTGAACACTCTGGCTTGACTCCTCTCTCCAACATGTGGACCTCCAGATGGTACTCCTCCTCGTACTGGGGGTGCTTCTGCCACTGGACCTCTTGGATCAGGAAGAGGACAACTGGCAATGAAGTGTCCCTCCTGCTGGTAACGAAAGCACACCCTCTTCTCAAAGCAACACTTCCCATGATGTGTCCATCCACAAGTATGCCATTTTTGAAAGCGACTCTCACCACATGGCTTTCCTTTCTTTCCATGCTTGCCCTTGGTGTGGTTACATCCTTGTCCTTTCTTGTGATCATTCTTATGTCCTTGGGTACCTTCAGTGAAACCCAAATATCCTTTGGATGGGTTCTGAGCAGGCATCCCTATCATCTCCATGTCTAGGGCGGTGTTGTAGGCTTCAGTGAAAGTTACTGGTTTACTTGCCATCACATGAGGCTTGATTGCAGAGTGCATACACTCTACAAAATGGTCCACCCACCTTTCCTTGGTCATCATGTGCCTAAAAGGCTCCAAGATGAGAAACTTGCGGCCAAAGTCCGCAACAGATAGGCTACCTTGGATCATGTTGGTGAACTCTCTTTCCTTCTCCTTTTATCTGAGGTGGGAATAAATCTGGCTGTGAAGATTGTCCTGAAGTCGGTCCATGCCATTGGCTCCTCATTCAGATATCGACCCATGATATGGTTCTCCCACCAAATCTTGGCTGCTCCTTCCAAGAGGTGAGTAGCAAAAAGAACCTTCTTGTTCAACTGCACCTCCAGCATGCAGAAACTATTCTCGGCTGCTAGCAGTCAAGCATCTACTTTGTCGACCACCTCGATATTATCCTCTCCCCAGAATATCTCAATATCCAGCTTGATGAAGTCCAGAATGGTGACTGCAAGTCAGATTGAACGGAAAGTGGCTCACCATTTTCATCTCTGGCTATATCCCTGAGGGTCAGGGCACTAATAGCCTCAGTTAGCTTCTTCTGCTATTCCATCCATAGGGCATCAGGGGTGTGAACCACCATTGTAGGTCCTAGACCACCTTTCAGGTTCTCCTCAAACTTGACCTCATCTTCAAACATATGTTCTTCTTCCTGGTCCATCTCTAGGTTGTCAAAGGGAACCGACTTAGGGTCTGAGCCTTCTTCTGATTCCTCAGGTCTCTTTCTCTTCTTTGAGGACTCATCACCAGGGTCCCTCTTCCTCTTCTCAGAAGATCCCTTCCTCTTACAGGGAGGCCAACCCCTAGTAGGGTTCTCGGTGGCCTTGATGGGAGTAGCTACGGTCTTCACATGAGCCATGCTGTTTCATACAAGTTAAAGATCCTTTAAACACAAATTTATAACTTGGAAGATATATAAGCTTAAACTTACCTCCATGTCCTCTTATTTACATGAATTTTATTGTTTGGTGGAGGATTTCTTAATCCTTAACACTTTGAATTTCCAAACACTAGTGGTGGTGGAGAGAGAGAAAATCCTAAGTACTTAATGTTTCTCTAGAAATAAGAGGTAAAGAAGGGATGAAAATAGATGAGAAGACCTAAATGTATCTTATTTTGAGTCAATCCCTCAAATTTCGGCCAAGCAGTCACACATAATCAGGGAGTCCTCATATAGAATCTAACGGGGCAGAGGAAAATATTGCCAACCCCCAGATTGTGATCCTTTTCTAGATACCCTCCATCATCAAGAAATCCTCTAATAACCCCCTTAGGCTCTAAAGTATTTGTAAAATTTAATAATTATTAAGGATTAAATGAGAAACCATTGTCTCTGATACTAAATGTAACATCCCCTCTTCCCGATAACCCCCAATTAAGGGAGACCAAGAGATCAAAAGCATTATCCCAAAAATTCAGGATCAATGGTTTTAATAAGTATCAAATTCTTCTAATACTAAACTGGAAGGCTAGAATAAAATAAAACTTTTGCATACCTTGTCAAAATAGGATCTAAGACTTCTATCCACAGTAGAAATCTAACTACCTAATCCTCCTTTGAATATATAGACTTTATCTTCACAAAATTCTATTTTAACATTTGTCCAATTTCTGATAGTACCTAAAATGCTGAAAAAAATGTCAGTCAGTATATTACTATACTGGTATGTGGGGACAAACACAACATCACAAATAGGCTCTAACAACCTAAATATAGCAAATAGTTGTTTAACAAGCCAAATTACGTTTTCAATGTAACTCCTCAACAACTTTTACTCAAACCCTGGGTTACCCTCTCTTAGGGTTTTGTCCTAGCAAGGGACATAAGGCCACCTTCTCCATCCTGAGCTTGGTGCCTGGGGTCACCTCTCAGGTGCCCAATGGTCTTCCCTGTAAGGACCCTGGCCTTCATTTTGGGTTTACCCTATTTGCTTTGCCTAAACCTTGTGTTTAGATGCTTGCTAATCACTTCAGGTTGTGATTAGGGTTTGATGTGTTTTGTTGAGAGTTGGAGGTGCAACTTGCAAATTATCCAAGTTTTAGGGTTGATGTATAAGTTTGTCACCTTGAGATATGTTTTTTCTCTCCTTGCATCCTCTAGGGCTAAGAGGATGGGTTGGGCTTGTTGCTTGAGTAGAATCTGGCCTTGATGAGCTTTGATGGGCTTTGCTCTACTTTGTTTTGCCTTGTTGAGGCCTTGTGTCATGCATAGGAGAGCACCTTGGTGACCTGGATCTCCCAGATGGGGTGTGTCGCCCAGTGGGCTGTGTCACCCAAGGTGACCACTTTGGCCTTACCTTGTTTTTGTCACCATACCTTAGACAAGTGGTCGATCCTTTGTTAGTTGGTGGCATGACATGTGCATGTGGTTTAGCAAGGTGGCGTGGCTTTGGACAAGTGGTGCCTTGGACATGCACATGTGGAGAAACACTAAGGTGGGCGCCCCATAGACCCTCTTGTATATATACAACCCTCTCTTTAGTTGCTTAGCTCTTTACTTCCTTTTGTTTCTCCTTTCTCATTTGGTGGTCGATACACCTTCCCTTGGTAGAGCAAGCTTGGTGGACGATCTCCTTGGTGGAGTCTTTCTTATTCTTCTTCCTCTAGGTGGTGGCTGAACCCAAGAAGGGTCTTGCTTTCTTAGTAAGAATATCTCTTCCCCCCTCCTCTCTCCTTAGCACCTTCTTCTCCTTCTTTCTTGTTCTTCGACCATGGTGGTAATGAGCTTTGCTTCTCTTCTTATGGTGGCCGAAGGTGGGGTACTTTGGAGCGAAGAGATTAAAGCTTGGTGCTTGGAGCTTTTGAGCTTTTGAGCTTTCTTGAGGCGGGTTACATAACTCCTAACCCTATCTATACTACCTTCTTTTATGTTGCATGTTCATATATGATTTTGATCGGCCTTGCATCTTGTTGGATATGTTTCTTGCTCTAGTTTGTACCCTTAATCTTGTTAGACTTGGTGGTTATGATGTTGATAGTTGTATGACCTTGGACCTTGTTGGCTGAACCTGTGGATTAGGTTTTCCTGGGGGCAATACCTCTTTCTCCCCTTGGTTTTGAGAAGTGAGCTTGAGCTCTAGTGGTGTAGGCAAACCCCTATCTTCCTTAGTCGTCGAGAGGTGAGTCTATATTCTAGTTGCTTGGGCAATACCCTACTCTCACCATGGATTTGAGAGGTGAGCCTTTGGTTGTTGATGACCTAATTGAGGTTGAAGGGTTGACCGATATGGATGACCTACCTTGATGCCTGATATGTGATGGAGGTTGTGCAAAACCCCTCTCTCTTAGTTGTTGAGAGGTGAGCCGACTCTCTTGAACTTTTAGGGTTTGACGATGTTGGTCTTGAGGTTAAAGATGACCAACCGGTGTGTTTCTTGTGCCCTTGAATGATACCCTTTTGGTGCTTTGCACGGTACCTCTAATCTAGGGTTCGTCTTGGATGTTATGCTTAGTTGGGTTGTGTTAACCTTGTTGCCCGACATGGTGCTTGGGTGATGAACCCTAGGCAGATGCCCTAGTTTTGACCAGTATGTTGTGCCTACCTTAGTTGGATGTTAGGCCCCTGAGCACCATGGTAGGTGACCGATAGGTGATGCCCACATGCTGCCCAATATCATCCACCCTAGAGTGTTGGAAGTGCTATAAAGACCAAGTCTCTACTAAAAACCATGGCAAACAAAAACACCAATTGTGTAGCAGCGGAAGATTAAAACTTGACTTTATTCAAAATGTATAAAGAGCACTATATAAAATTTACCCAAATGAGGTACATCTTTATACAAGAACAAGGATCTAGGTAGAGGAAGAATCAAACTAATACAACTTTTCTCCACAAACAACATAACAAAAGTATATGCAACTAGTCCAAGCTAACTAGATGTGCACGATCCCCTTAGCCTTAGACAGGTTCACCAAACTTCCAATGCGCACTCTGATCCTAATCTGGGTGGTTGGGATCACCCAACAAGAGAAAGATAAAAATGTATGTGTCAATAAAGGATAAGGACAATTATAAAGCTAAAGCATTGCATATTATAAAGAATCCACTATACTAAGGGATTTCAAAGTATGAGGCAATTGATCAAATAAGAATTGGAAATCCGCCATAGTTCAACCTCAACAATTATCGCATTGCATGAATATATTATGATACAAACTCATATCAATGTAGGGTGAGGCACCTACCAGACCTCACCATATATAAAATGGCAAGGGGACTAAAACCCCGGTGCCTGGCTGGTGGACTAAAACCTCAGTGCCCTGTATAAAGTGGTAGGGGGACTAAAACCCCTGTGCCTACGATAGGGGGACTAAAACCCCAGTGCCCTATGTGTGGTTTGTACTCATGTACACTACATTGTCATTTGGCCAATAAATACATCATGCATAAATAATTCACTTGGCAGCATTGATAGATATAAACAAAATTGCATCATATAAAATGGGAATAATTTCCAACAAACATTCCAATCAAGCAAGCCAACATTGGCATTTCAAGTAATGTACAAGTATTACCATAAAAGAGCCAACATGGGCATTTGAAGCATCAAATAATGAATAGAGCCAAGAAATGGAATTAGAGGGATTACAAGGCTATAAATTTAGTCACGTGGGGTTGGATAAAATCCCAACTGAGGAATAGATGTATTTGCACATTAATCATTCCACATTCATTCTTCACAATTATAATAGGAATCACATGCATGAATATGGCCAACACACTTAAATAGGAGTCACATACTGAAATAGGGCTCACATACATAAATAGGATTCACATACCTTATTGTAGATTCTTAATCATCATTATCACTAATAAGATTGTATCCAAGATCATTTTCCCTAGTTACAAATATTTCACATGAATTAGTATTTATTAAGCATTGAGTATAAAGGAAAACCCAGTTTAGACCTTATTCAAAAACAAATGATTTAGGACTAAAAACTAGGACCAAAATCTCACTTAGGTTTTACTGATTAAGAAAACATACTTAATTTCCCGATTTGGAGTTAAAATGAATTAATTATACATTTTAAACCATTTAATATAATCAAATAGGTATCCAAAGAAAACTTCAAAAAAGGAATCATGATTGGGACTCAAAAACCATAAAATCAGATTCTACATGAAAAATCCTTTCCAACGACTATTAATTTGCATTTTTTTGACCATGGATCAGTTTACTATGAATTAAGTAAAATCGGCCAATCAGAATGTAAGAAAACCATAGCGTGATAGTAATTTAAATGAAAATGTAAATTGATGTGAATAGTAGGTGAAATGACCAAACTGCCCATGTATTTAAAATGAAATCAATTAAAATATTGAGGGCACTACAGTCATTCGCATGTAACATAACTCGTTGGCGAGGAAAAATAAAACAAGAGGGGAAGGACGGAAATGCCGATGCCAATTTAATAGGTGGTTTGAAGGGGCATGTGTGCCCTTGTCATTTGCTTGTCGGGATTCTACCTGCTCTGGCCATGGCGATGACATTTCGTCAAGAAGGCTATTGGAGCTCGAGCTCCTGGCTCAACTCGCCTCACAGGGCTAAACCTCGCAAAAGGAACAAGGCAAAAAGGACCTCTGAGGTCCGATGAAGACGACGATGCATCAACCTCAAGACGAGGACCGCACAAACTGTGAAACTGACCAACGATGGTCAGGGAAATAGGGGAGAGAATTCTAGCGATAAAACAGATCAAAGCAAGGAGGAAAAACCACGACAAGGATCGGAATACAATTGTGGGTGAAAGGAGAGCTCAACGGACCCCTTGCCAAAGGCGGGGATACACCCAAACCCCAAAACCACACAGTGCCGACGAGATGCTCACCGTAGTCCATAGGACCCGACACAAGGGGGCACCATGAGCAAAAGTAAAGAGGGAGAAGTCAGGAATAGGCATAAGGGATACTCACCCAGGAGGCAATCGAACATAAGTGGTCGGAGGAGGATTCTCCAGGCCGAGGTCACTGAAGAATCACTTTGAGTAGGTCGAGGAGGAAGAGGCTAGCTGGGAACAAATTGAGAGAGGAGGAGAAAAGATTGAGGTCTAATGGTTCTCATGGTGGTCGTATATAGGCGAGTGAGAAGCTAGGACTCACTCTGTAAGTCATGACAGAGAGAGGGAGATGAGCCCAGTTGGGCGTTTATTGCACAGTGAAGGGTAGAAGATGAGTAGCCCCTTGTTGGATGCGTATTGGAGAGACGAATCACATGGAGGAAGAATAGAGTGAAATGGTTAAGCATAGAGGGAGAATGAGACTGGGGCAGGTTCGGGGGTCAGGAGCAGCCCAACGGCCAGAGGTAGAAGACAAAGGACCTACCGTCAAATCCAGATCGATGGTCCAAAGACATTGCTCGAAGCGTGTGATGAAAAAATGAATCGAAACAATAGTGTTACAAAATTAAATGCATGATATTCAAGTAGGAACTTTAGTCACACTTTACTCCAAGTCATAAATTCGATTTGAAAGGTCAAATGAAGTCCAAATGGCACCAAACTTTAACCACATGCACAAATTAATGTCTAGAATCATGCTATGTAATTAGATTCTCATTTCACCCATTATTTGGCCCTTAATTAATATATTTCTCATTAAGGTGTATTTTAATATATTAAAATGAATGAGTTATATGAAAAGACTTCTTTTAATGGATTATATGAGTGAAATTCGAGGTATCCAACCATTATTAACTTTAAGAATAAAATCTCACCATTTTATTCTATTTTGATATATTATTATCATTTTTGAGGAGAGAGAAGGAAATTAGGTTAATTACACCCATAATTAATTCTATTATATATTTTTGCTCATATCTTATCCAAAAAGACATAAGAGCTCCAAATTAACATTATCCACTTATTATCTCTCATAAAACTCCATTTTATATTATTAGTCCTCAATTATTACCTTAAGTGGGTTATTTGTGCAAATATCCCTTTATAATCATAAATGGGGGTAAAAATGGAATTTCACCATCATTAATGCTCAAATTGCATAGAGTCCAAAAATGATTCAAAAGGATGGGAAATTTATGAAAAAGGTCCAAATGGACTAGAAGGCAAAGAAAAGCTCAAAAGTGGGTAAATTGTAGGGGAAGACCCTAGATTTTAGTATGTTACAACACTCCACCCCTTAAAGAGGATTTCATCCCCGAAATTACCACAAGAGGGAAGAGAGGGTGAGTGTGTAATTTCCCAACCTTAACCAACTAGGTGGGTACTAAAAGCTCTACACATAAGCTAGGTGTTACAGAGGTTTCCACCAAACCTATAGCCTTTTTTAAAACACAACATTATTAGCATTTTTGGCTTATTAGCATAATCTCCCTCATGTGAAACATTATCCTTATTATTCCATCACTTAGATTACATTTTATTCATATTATTTTTGAAACAATTACATCGCAATATTATATCATATGTATTTCCCTCATCAATGGTTTTAAGCACAATTAGGGTTTACTAAGCCATTTCAACATTTATAGATGCATTAGATCACAAACATTAATACTATTCTCCTTTAACTTCATCGTGTATGATTATCACATATTATTGTGGTGAGAACCATATAATATTATCCAACAAATTATTAAACCTATAACAATTCCAAGTGTGTCACATTAATGGCTTATATCTAAGTTACATATTGTCACAACATCTTTCATACTAATATCCATGGCATCATTAATCATTTTCTCTTAATACACTAATTAATATGAATTAACATCACATTATGTGAATCAAATTACCCATTTTTATATTACTGATTTGATTCATAAACCAATTTATGATAAGATGATTAGTGATATGTATTTAGTCAACAAAGTGATATGCCTAACATATGTTGGTGACTTGATCACAATTTTGATTAGGTGATTATAATCCATTTACATGTACCAAGGTATATTATGTGATGATGACATGACACCTAATGTCACTAGTGTATCATGAAAACATTATATATTGTTAGGGCTAGATGATTACATCTTATGGTTTAGGTCAACATGACGATTACATATTAAGCCTTCATCTATAATTAGTGTGACTTAATCAGAATTATGTATATTCATAAATATTAATGAATAAGTAATTATTATTTTCATCAAGAATATATTAAGGTTCAAGCATATGAATTATTCCTTATATGACTTATTCATTTGTTCATAAACAAACAAGATGAATTACAATTATATTACGTTTGTTTGACTCTCACTAATCCCATGTCTAAGGAGTGAGGGTTTCTTGATTTCAAGGCATTGAGGAACTCCACCCCCTTAAAGAGGATTTTGTCCTCGAAATCAACAACTCCAAAATCTATCAAGGTACTAACACTACCATACCACTCAAAGGGTTGACTAAGTCAAACTATTTTAAGGGTATAAGATCCAACATTAAAAGTCTTACTAATCACTATCTTCCAAAACTCAAGGTATAGCATAGGGTACACTAACCCTAATCATGGCAATCTAAGACTCATATAAGGTACTTAAGGATTACAAGATGATTTTTGTTTGAGAAAATCAAATCATCATATAAGGGTTTCTAAGGTTATTGAACAATAAGGTAATATGTCTAAGGGTAGAATATTTTGAGCTGTACGTATCAGATCATGCCAGGCCAGTGTCATATGAACTCGGGAGTCCTCGTAAACCAAGCTAGTGGTGTGGAGGAAAATTTTTCAGCCCCCAATTTCTGACCCTTTTTAGACACCATCACTTTCAACTTCTTGCTCTAATAGATACTCAATAGACAATTCACCAAAAAGTTGACAAATTTTATTTCTAATATGAAATTATTATGATCCTAAATTAAACTTTCATCATAGGTCAACTCTAAGGTGAAAAACTTACTAAAGAAACTGTATATGGTAAGGGTTCTATCTAGGAGGCAATTTATATTAGTCAAGAATCTGACTACCTTGATGCTCTGATACCATGCTGTAAAGACCAAGTCTCTACTAAAAACCATGGCAAACAAAAACACCAATTGTGTAGTAGTGGAAGATTAAAACTTGAATTTATTCAAAATGTATAAAGAGTACTATACAAAATTGCCCAAATGAGGTACATATTTATACAAGAACAAGGATCTAGGTAGAGGAAGACTCAAACTAATACAACTTGTCTCCACAAACAACATAACAAAAGTATATGCAACTAGTCCAAGCTAACTAGATGTGCACGATCTCCTTAGCCTTAGGCAGGTTCACCAAGCTTCCCATGCGCACTCTGATCCTAATCTGGGTGGTTGGGATCACCCAGCAAGAGAAAGATAAAAATGTATGTGTTAATAAAGGATAAGGACAATTATAAAGATAAAGCATTGCATATTAAAAAGAATCCACTATACTAAGGGATTTCAAGAGTATGAGGCAATTGATCAAATAAGAATTAGAAATATGCCATAGTTCAACCTCAACAATTATCACATTGCATGAATATATTATGACACAGACTCATCTCAATGTAGGGTGAGCCACCTACCGGACCTCACCATATACAAAATGGTAGGGGGACTAAAACCCCAATGCCTGGAAGGAGGACTAAAACCTCAGTGCCCTGTATAAAGTGGCAGGGTGACTAAAACCCCTATGCCTACGACAGGGGGACTAAAACCCTAGTGCCCAATGGGTGGTTTGTACTCATGTACACTACATTGTCATTTGGCCAATAAATACATCATGCATAAATAAGTCACTTGGCAGTATTGAGAGATATAAATAAAATTGCATCATAGAAAATGGGAATAATTTCCAACAAACATTCCAATCAAGGAAGCCAACATTGGCATTTAAAGTAATGTACAAGTATTTCCATAAAAGAGCCAACATGGGCATTTGAAGCATCAAATAATGAATAGAGCCAAGAAATGGAATTAGAGGGATTATAAGGCTAGAACTTTAGTAATGTGGGTTTGGATAAAATCCCAACTGAGGAATAGGTGTATTTGCACATTAATCATTCCACATTCATTCTTCACAATTATAATAGGAATCACATTCATAAATATGGCAAACACACTTAAATAGGAGTCACATACTGAAATAGGGCTCACATACATAAATAGGATTCACATATCTTATTGTAGATTCTTAATCATCATTATCACTGATAAGATTGTATCCAAGATCATTTTCCCTAGTTACAAATATTTCACATGAATTAGTATTTATTAAGCATAGAGTATAAAGGAAAACCCATTTTAGACCTTATTCAAAAACCACTGATTTAGGACTCAAAATCAGGACCAAAATCTCACTTAGATTTCACTGATTAAGAAAACATACTTAATTTCCCGATTTGGAGTTAAAATGAATTAATTATACATTTTGGACCATTTAATATAATCAAATAGATATCCAAAGAAAACTTCGTAAAAGGAATTATAATTGGGACTCAAGAACCATAAAATCAGATTCTACATGAAAAATCCTTTCCAACGACTATTTATTTGCATTTTTCTGACCATGGATCGATTTACTATGAATTAAGTAAAATTGGCCAATCAGAATGCAAGCAAACCACAGCGTGACAGTAATTTAAATAAAAATGTAAATCGATGTAAATAGTAGGTGAAATGACCAAACTTCCCATGCGTTTAAAATGAAATCAATTAAAATATTAAGGGCACTATAGTCATTTTCATGTAACATAACTCGTTGGCAAGGAAAAATAAAACAAGAGCGAAAGGATGGAAATGCCCATGCCAATTTAATAGGAGGATTAAAGGGGCAGGGGTGCCCTTGTCATTTGCTTGTCGAGATTCTACCTACTCTGGCCATGGCGATGGCATTTCATCAAGCATGCTACTGGATCTTGAGCTCCTGGCTCAACTCGCCTCACAGGGCTAAACCTTACACAAGGAACAAGGCAAAAAGGACCTCTGAGGTTTGGCGAAGACGGTGGTGCATCAACCTCAAGGTGAGGACCGCACATACTGTGAAACTGACTGGTGATGGTCGGCAAAATAGGGGAGAGAATTCCAGCGATAAAACGGATCAAAGAAAGGAGGAAAAACCGTGACAAGGGTCAGAATACAGTTGTGGGTGAAAGGCGAGCTCAACGGACCCCTTGCCAAAGGCGGGGGTACACCCGAACCCCAAAAACACACGACGCCGAAGAGATGCTCACCGTGGTCCATAGGACCCGACACAAGGGGGCACCATAATCAAAAGTACAGAGGGAGAAGTAAAGAATTGGTATCGAGGATACTCACCCAGGAGGCAATCGAACAGAAGTGGCCGAAGGATGATTCTCCAGGCCGAGGTCACCGGAGAAGCACTTTGAGTAGGTCGAGGAGGAAGAGGCCAGCTGGGAACAAATTGAGAGAGGAGGAGAAAAGATTGAGGTCTAAGGGTTCTCACGATGGTCGTATATAGGCAAGTGAGAAGCTAGGTCTCACTCTGTAAGTCATGACAGAGAGGGGAGATGAGCCCAGTTGGGCGTTTATTGTACAGTGAAGGGTATAAGATGAGCAACCCCTTGTTGGATGCGTATTGGAGAGACAAATCATGTGGAGGAAAAATAGAATGAAATGGTTAAGCATAGAGGGAGAACGAGACCGGGGCAGGTCGGGGGTCGGGAGCAGCCTGACGGCCGGAGGTAGAAGAAAAAAGACCTACCGTCAGATCCAGATCGACGGTCCAAAGACGTCGCTCAAAGTGTGTGATGGAAAAATGAATTGAAACCATAGCGTTACAAAATGAAATGCATGATATTCAAGTAGGAACTTTAGTCACCCTTTACTCCAACTCAGAAATTCAATTTGAAAGGTCAAATGAAGTCCAAATGGAACCAAACTTTAACCACATGCACAAATTAATGTCTAGAATCATTCTATGCAATTAGATTCTCGTTTCACCCATTATTTGACCCTTAATTAATATATTTCTCATTAAGGTGTATTTTAATATATTAAAATGAACGAGTTATATGAAAATACTTCTTTTAATGGATTATATGAGTGAAATTCGAGATATCCAACCATTATTAACTTCAAGAGCAAAATCTCACCATTATATTCTATTTTGATATATTATTATCATTTTTGAGGAGAGAGAAGGAAATTAGGTTAATTGCACCCATAATTAATTCTATTACATATTTTTGCTCATATCTTATCCAAAAAGATATAAGAGCTCCAAATTAACATTATCCACTTATTATCTCTCATAAAACTCCGTTTTGCATTATTAGTCCTCAATTATTACCTTAAATGGGTTATTTGTGCAAATACCCCTTTATAATCATAAATGGGGGTAAAAATGGAATTTCACCTTCATTAATGCTCATATTGCATATAGAGTCCAAAAATGATTCAAAAGGATGGGAAATTCATGAAAAAGGTCCAAATGGACTAGAAGGCAAAGAAAAGCTCAAAAGTGGGTAAATTGTAGGGAAGACCCTAGAGTGTTGGAAGTGTGTAGTTGTGCCTAGCTTGGGGTAACACCAGGGTCAAGTGCCTGGCCGATACCCCATATGGAGGTGTGTTTCCCTTTGACCGATCTGCCTTTCCCATCACATGTCTCCTTTTGGCAGATAACTTGGATAGCTCTAGAGTTAAGAGCTAGGCCGATACATGTGTTGAGCATGGATGGTGCTTTGGACGATACACGTTGAAGGGCTGAGTCTTGGCCATTATGTAGACCCAAACCCTAGCTAGATGATAGGGTGTCTTGGGCGACATGGTGGATGGTAGTAGGATCCCTTGGGTATCATGAAGAGATTGTTGGGCATTAGTGATAACACCCATTTTTGTGATGTTTTTGGCCTTTATTCTGTTATCAAAACTGCCCTTTTCTGCTGTTTTCCTCACTTTTATATGCATTTTCGCAATAATTGGCCAAGCAATGCTCTCAATCCAATACTTCCACCTTTTTGCAGAGTTTCCTCCCTGTTTGGCCCAATTAGTACCAATAAGGCCGTTCCGAACCGCAAATAAGTCCAAGACTGTCTCGGCCCCCTGACGCCCGATACACACGCTGACCGGCAGGGTTGCGCGATGGACGACACGCCTCTTTACCCGACAGGGATCCAAGCGCGCCGCAACTACTCCATGTGTCACGGGATATCGGTCACCCACCGGGAGGCGCCTCTCACCACAACGCCCGACAGCCGACCTCATTGTGCCGGGCGATACCGCGCGATACCCGCATCAACTGACCACCAACTGAACGGCGGAAAGGAGGACACGTGGCGCTTCGAGCACCATATCTTCCCCCGACTAGCTGCCAATAAATAGCAGCTATAGGGAGCCGAAAAGACAGCTTAGACAATTCGGACAATCTTGGTCACTTCAGGTTTCGGATAGTCGAGTGATCTTCGGAGGACGCTGCGAGAGCAGGCATATCATGCTCCAGTGTTCATACCGGGAGACACTGGGTGAGCTCTTCCTCATCCCGAGAGGGAGGGGATTGGTTCACCTAGGACTGTACCGGGCGACACTGAGAGCCGATATCGGCCGATGTAGATACGCGACACGAGTGCCCGACACCAGTGCCCGGCAGTAGGATACGCAGCTCCATGCCCGACACGATATCGAACCCGATACGCTCCCTCCGTCAGGCGTGTCACCCGAGAGGGTGTGCCTCCCGACTTGAGCGTATCGGCTAGGCCCTTGAGCGATGAAGTCGCCTGTCGCGGTGTGCCGCTTGAGAGAGCGTGCCACTCGACACGGCTGTATCGGGCTAGGCCCCTGTTCGATATCGGGTGGGATGGTTACTGTAGCCTGTCGCCCTTCTATATCAAGAAGGCGACACATATCTTTAATTCTGTTATTTAATTCTTTACTCCTGCATTGTAATTAAGACCTTTAATGCTTATAGAAATAGAAATGCTTACTTACTTGCTGCTCTATGCTTGGTGCACTATGTTGGATGACTGCTATGTTTGGTATCTGAACTCTAGCTTGCATGTTTTGGATCATGTTTCACTTAGCTATCGAATCGTGTTTTCCCGTGGCAACAACTTCGAGAGTTGTGTTGTGGCTCTAGTGTTTGGTCCGATTCTGGAGTACGAGAGTGCCCAGAACGGAGTTGCTTTAGTAACCTTTCCACTCTAATTTGAGTCTAGTGACACCTAGAGTGGAACCGATGCCTTGTTAGAGGTGCCCGCTTCGAGAGGAGGGGTACATGATTGGTCCTACCACCGCTTGCTTTACCGCAGCTTTATCCTTCGTACCTCGCCTTAGCTCCGAGTGTATCCTTCTGTTTCTACTGCATGAAAACCCCTAAAAACTGCTAAATGCTTAAAACCTTAAATCTTTCTAGTAACTCCACTTGGAGATAGTTTTTTCTTGTTTTGTTCGTGACATCTTTATGCTTCCCTCCTGGGGATTTTATCATATTTTTATACCTGCTGGAGTGTAGCGTGTCGATTCTGGGTTCTCAACACTACCCCCCTTGTCCCTGTGTTCGACCCCGTATATCTACTTCGACCCCGTAAGCAAAGTTGCGGGGGCCTAAAAGGATTCGGGTTTATAAATGTAAAAGCTCGACTACCTCAAATCTGCCTCCCTGTTTAAGGACGCGCGATTTAGGCCGGTCAACTTTTTGGCACCGTTGCCGGGGACAAGGCAAAGACGGTACTGTTGACGAATCCGAATCCACTAACTACATTCTTGTGCCTCAAGCTTAGAAATAAGCTTGACAACACACTTTTTCTTTTATCATTTCCTTTTTCATTACTATTATTCTTAGCCTAAGCTTGATAATTCAATTTTCTAACTTGATTTTATTTGCTCTTACAGGAACCTTGGAAGCTGACCTGCTCCACCGAGTCTTGATACCATGTCTCATTGTGAGCAATCTCTTCTTGAAGATGAATGTCAGGTCCGAGGCGAGAGGGTGAGCCAGCCTAGTTTGGTTGGTCAGCTTTCAGCCTACATAAAAAGACAGGACACCATTATCAGCAAACTGGTACAGGGTGCACTTCCCGACCCCGGAGTTCAGAATTCCATGCAACACCAGATGGCGAGTCTGCAGATGCGCCAATGGGAAGTCGATCAACGATTGGCCCAAATGGCTGCACTGATGAAGAACCCTGCGGGAAAGACACTCTCCTATCCGGAAACTGCCAAAATGGCGGTACTAAGGTCCGGGAAGACGGTGGAGCGTACTACTGAAGCAGAACCGGAACCTGAACTGAGGTCTGGGAGCACCATTCCAGCAGAGGGCGAAGGTGGACAAGCAGAAGCTCAAGAGCCAGCACGAAAGCCTTCAGACGAGCTACCTGGTGGGAGGAATTCCTACGCCCCAAGGCCGTCGTTCCCGTATAAGCTGATAAAGGCAAATCTGAAGAAGCGTAATGAGAGGTTCATGGACTCGATCAAGAAACTGCATCTTGAAGTCCCCTTCCTTGATGCATTGGAAGAGATGCCTATGTATGCCAAGTTCCTCAAGGACCTTATCACAAAGAAGAGAAGGGGAGGAAGGATCGAGACAGTGTACCTAGCTTCCGCCTCCTCCACCTTCTTGAAGCCCGACACACCAAATAAGAGAAGGGATCTCGGAGCCTTCACAATCCCGTTCGCCATCGGAGACAACGTCGAGCGCAAGGGTCTAGCAGACTTGGGGGCTAGCATAAGCCTCATGCCCCTAAGTTTCGCACAAAGGGTGGGTTTGACTGACATGGTTCAGACTAACATGTGGATCCAACTGGAAGACCACACCTTCAAGAGACCTGTCAGCATTGTCGAAGATGTACCGATCAGGGTTGGCGACTTCTTCATCCCTTGCAATATAGTCGTCATCGACACAGCTGAAGATCCCCGTTGCCCGATCATCTTTGGGCGCCCCTTCTTGGTGACATGGAGAGCACTAATTGATGTTTCCGAGGGTATGATCACTTTAAGGGTCGGAAACGACCATATGGACTTCAAGCTGAAAGAAATAATGAAGGGCCCGCCCCTCTCTGAATCAGCATGTTTCGCAGATAGCTACAATAAATTCTGTGAGGAAGTAGAGGAAGATATCCGGACAGTAGACCCCCTCTTGAGGGCTATAAGCTGTCAAGATCCCGACCTCGAAGATCCTGAGGTCACGAAGCATCTCAACCTTTTCACCCTTTCTGATGAAGATTTGCAAGAAGGGGATACAGAGGTGGAGTCTGTGATGTATGCCTCTCTTGAGGAAGAGCCTCAGGAAAGGGCACCCAGACCAAAGCCAGAGTTGAAAGCGTTGCCCGAAGGCCTGAAGTACGAATTCTTAGATGAAGAGCAGAGAAACCCCGTCATCGTAAACGCCGATCTTTCGAGCAACCAGCTGGACCGACTCCTTGAGGAGTTAAGGCTCCATAGGAAGGCTATAGGATATTCAGTAGATGATATCAAAGGCCTTAGCCCCGCCATGTGCATGCATCGCATCAACTTGGATGAATCTGCCAAGCCTCTGGTTCAACCCCAGAGGAAACTGAACCAGATGCTTAAGGAGGTTGTCAAGAAAGAGGTAATGAAGCTTAGGGATGCAGGGATCATTTACCCAATCAGCGACAACAGTTGGGTAAGTCCGATCCACGTAGTGCCCAAAAAGGGCGGGATGACGGTGGTTAAGGGTGAGAAGGGTGACGAGGTGGCGGTTAGGACCGTCACCGGCTGGCGGATGTGCATAGATTACCGAAAGCTAAATCAGGCTACAAAGAAGGATCATTTTCCGCTACCTTTTATTGACCAAGTCCTCGAAAGTTTAGCGCATCACGATTTCTTTTGTTTTCTTGATGGCTTTTCAGGTTTCTACCAGGTACCCATCTTGCCCGACGATCAAGAGAAAACAACGTTCACCTGCCTTTACGACACTTATGCCTTCCGAAGGATGCCCTTCGGACTCTGCAACGCCCCCGCCACCTTTCAGCGATGCATGATATCGATGTTCTCAGATTTTCTAGAAGACATCGTAGAAGTTTTCATTGACGATTTTTCCGTCTATGGGAAGGACTTCGATAGCTGTCTGAAAAATCTGTCATTGGTTCTTCAAAGGTGCGAGGAGAACATCCTAGTTCTAAACTGGGAAAAATGCCATTTCATGGTGTGGGAAAGCATCGTCCTCAGGCATAAGATCTCAAAGCGTGGGATCGAAGTGGACACAAGCAAAGTTGAAGCAATATCCAAGCTTCCTCCAACAAGATCCGTGACGGGGGTGCGAAGCTTCCTCGGGCACGCGGGATATTACCGAAGATTCATCAAGGACTTCTCAAAGATTTCCAAACCGCTATCCAATCTTCTGGTAAAAGACGCTAAATTTGTTTTCTCTAACGATTGTCTAAGTGCTTTTCAGGCCCTTAAAAATGCTTTAATATCACCACCTATCCTTCAAGCGCCAGAATGGGGTTTACTTTTTGAGATGATGTGCGACGCAAGTGACTACGCGGTTGGAGCAGTCCTGGGGCAAAAGAAAGACAATAAGCACCATGTGATCTGCTACGCGAGTCGCACGTTGGACGAAGCCCAGGTAAATTACACAGCAACTGAAAAGGAGATGCTCACGATCGTCTTCGTGTTTGATAAGTTCAGGTCGTATCTCATCGGAGCAAGGGTCAAGGTATACACAGATCATGGGGCAATAAAATACTTAATGCAAAAGAAAGATGCAAAGCCCATACTGTTGAGGTGGGCCTTACTGCTCCAAGAATTCGACCACAAAATTATCGACAAGAAGGCGCAGAGAATGTGGTCGCAGACCATCTATCAAGGATCGTGACTGAGAAAGAGAGAGGGCCTCCTATCAACAATGACTACGCCGACGAAGCTCTGATGTTGGCCGAAGCCCAAGAAGAAAACCTACCCTGGTTTACAGACATCTGCAATTATCTCACTTGCGGAGAACTGCCTCCTGACATAACGTACAATCAGAAGAAGAAGCTTTTCACGGAAGTTAAAAACTACTACTGGGACGATCCTCTCTTGTTCAGAAGATGCTCCGACAACTTATAAAGGAAGTGCATACCAGAAGAAGAAACCGCGGACATCCTAAAGCAATGTCACGATTCCCCCTATGGTGGTCACCTAGGCAGCGAAAGAACAGCTGCAAAGGTGCTACAATTAGGTTTCTACTGGCCCTCCTTATTTAAAGACGCTGCACAATGTGTGAAGGCTTGCAAAGAGTGCCAGTTTACGGGGAACATAGGGCGGAGGGATGAAATGCCAATGGCAAGCTGGATTGAAGTCGAAATTTTTGACGTATGGGGGATCGACTACATGGGACCATTTCCCCCATCTCAGGGGTATCAGTACATACTCGTGGCTGTGGATTATGTATCGAAGTGGGTGGAAGCGGTAGCCACCCAAACCTGCGACGCCAAGTCGGTTATCAAGCTCTTCGAGAAAACCATCTTCCCTCGCTTCGGCGTCCCACGCACAATTATTAGCGATGGAGGATCACACTTTGGAGAAAGACAGTTTGAAGCACTCCTGCGCAGGTACGGAGTGAAGCACAAGATCGCTACACCCTACCATCCCCAGACGTCAGGGCAGGTAGAGGTTTCCAACAGACAAATCAAGTAAATTTTGCAGAAAACTGTCAACCGAACGAGGAAAGATTGGTCCATGAAGCTTGACGATGCACTTTGGGCCTACCGCACCGCTTACAAAACACCCATTGGAACCACCCCCTACCGTCTCATCTACGGAAAATCCTGCCACCTACCGTTAGAATTGGAACACAAGGCCCTTTGGGCAATCAAGTTCCTAAATATGGACCTCGACAAAGCCGGAGAAAAGAGATTTTTGCAGCTTCAAGAGCTCGAAGAGCTGAGATTGAACGCCTATGAAAATGCAAAAATCTACAAACAGAGGACAAAGTTGTGGCATGATGCCCACCTCAGGAGAAAAGATATAAGCGAGGGGGATAAGGTCTTGTTATTCAAGTCTTCCATCCGTCTTTTCCCTCGGAAGTTACAAATGAGATGGTCAGGACCGTTTACCGTGTCAAAAATATACCCATCCGGAATGATGGAGCTTTACGACAAAGACGATCTGACCAAAGTATTTCAAGTGAATGTGCACAGGGTGAAAAGGTTCTACGAGGATAAGGCCTTTGTCTGGAGAGCAGAGATCGACCTGCAAGATATGGGCACAACAAAGGGTTGAATAAGAAGATCCCACACCGGTCGAGCTGGCGACGCGAACCTTAGCGCTCCTCGGGAGGCAGCCCGAGCTTTTCTTTCTTCCATAGAGTAGGATGCATTTTTCTATTATTTGCAAAAACAAACATTATGGCATGTAATAAGGCCCGAGTCAGTACATGCGCCACATGCGCTGACTCTATTTTATGGGCCACTGCTGTAATAATTTTCTAAGGTGGAGGACTTAACCCTTGGCCGATGATGTTTTACCCTTTGATCGATGTTTCCGCTCTTAGGTTTCTTGGCCGCCTGTTTCAACCATGCCAGGCAGCCGCTCAGCCGGTGCGCAGGACCGCTCGTACCGGGCTTTGGTCTTTAGGGCATCGCAACGGCCGTGACGTTTGGCATTCCTGGGCGGCGTGCACCCTATCGTGCATAAGAATAAATGCCCTTAATGAGACTGATGTGACCATCGTCTCGGGAACCGCCTGACCCGTTAGCCGACGAGGGCCCCAGAGATGTCCGTTTCGCCCCCGGCCGAGCTGCCTATAAATAAGAACGGAGATTTCACCATGTCGGGCAGTCACACTTTACTCATTTTAGCCACCTGTAACGCATGCAGTAGTCCGCCCTTTTGCTCCTGTGTCGGCCAGTCGCCTTCACCGTGGTATCGGGCGATGGCTCCTATGAGTAAAGGTATCGCCCGACATGCTTATCACCCGACACGCTTATCGCCCGACACGATTATCGCTCGGAAAGCTATCCCCCGACAGGCTACCGCCCGGCACGAGTTTTTCCTATCGCGCGCTGCCTATCGGGATTACGAGATTTGTCGAATTTTGTATCGCCCGACGCGATCATGCACGACATGATGACTGATGGTGTTTGCCTGATTCGCCATATCGGGCGGCACATTTTTCTTTTGTGACATCCTGTCGGGCAGTTTCTCTTTGGCGACCTTATCGCCCAATATACCCGTATCAGGAGGTATGCTGTGCCGTGCAACCCCTCCTCATATCGCCGAATCTTGTATCGACTTATGCTTTCTTTTAACGGACGATACCCGGATTTTGAAATAAGTCTAGCATTATTGAGCATCTTTAACTTTTTCTATCTAACGATTTATAATGGTTAATGAACTTGATAACAGGTAGAATGAAGGCCGCAGCTGAAGCAACAACTGTTGGTCAGAAACGTCAGCACCCCGAAGAGGGGCAATTCCGTATCATAGTCTGTCTTCTGTAGTAGCCTGGGGCCAACTACAGAGACAGCACGAGTACTACCCCGGTGACTTCCGGGACAACACAAGAGCTCTCTGTCTACCGAGAGCTATTGCGTGTGTTCCGGCTGAGCTGGGAAATAAAATGGAGGCTGAGCTGGGGAAGTGTTTTTCCGGTGACCTTCAAATGGAACCTGGGCATCCCGGTTCCAGCTACTTAATAAAGTGGAAGCAGCCACAAGTGCTCGCACTTGTTGAAGCTGTTTCCAAATGAAAAAGAAGGAGGCGACAGCAACAGAAGCATATTGCAGCTTCTACAAGGCACAAGCGAACCCGCTAAATAACCTTCACTGGACTAACATGAACTCACCCTCTTCTTCACTACTCTGGGACAGAGTGTTGGATAAGTTTGGGGGGGGTACCCATATACCAGTGAAGGAGGTATAAAAAATTCTCTTGTGCCATTTTGTTCTTCTATATCACATATATGTACCCATGCTCATGTAAAATGCCTTGCTCATATAAAATTTTTGAAAAATCTCTGCCTATTTTGCTCATATGCATATGTACAAAGTCGCTATATTAGTAAAAACCCTGATGCAACTGCTTGCCAAGTTTATTTTCTTAGTGCTAAAGGCGATGCAAGTTTTGTTATATCTTTTTGATAATGCTGCTCCAAACAAACAGAAGATTACGTTTTTCCCATGTCAAAATTTTCAAAAATATAATAATCTCGCAAACAGCTAAGAGACAAGTATGGAGAAGGAAAAAGCTACCCAAACAGCAAGAATCTCCTTGTTTCCCTTACCCGACAAAAATCCTAAAAAGAGAGAGAAACCTTATGAGAGTGAATAAAAGCATGAGAGTTGTGCCCAATAAAAGAAAAAGAAAAAAAATATGCACACACTTGTTTTTCAAAAGTACCCATCTTTAGGCATGGTAGATCTGGGGCAGTGGTACGTAGGATATGAAATTACTGCTCTAAAGCCAACTGGCTTGGACTACAGGGACCACTTGCCCGTTAACGGACCCTTACCTGGATGGACCGATGGGAAACAAGAAGAAAACCCAAAAAGCCTTAGCCTACCCTATACACAACTTTCTGTCCCGAAAATAAAGCTGTTTGGTGTGGAAGCTAACTTCGGAATCATACAATAACGTCTCGCCGAAGCTGTAGAGAATAATCTTACTTAAACAATAAGGCAAGAAAAGCAAAATCTTTTGTTCGTAATGAAGCAGCATTATCCTTAAGGCATTACGATCTTTGTTTCACTTTTTGAACAAGAAGCTTTCCCAAATAAGAAGAGGCATCACAAAATAAAGTTTAAATATTGATTGAGGATAATCAAAACGTTAAGTTTGGGGGAGTTGATAACACCCATTTTTGTGATGTTTTTGGCCTTTATTCTGTTATCAAAACTGCCCTTTTCTGCTGTTTTCCTCACTTTTATATACATTTTCGCAATAATTGGCCAAGCAATGCTCTCAATCCAATACTTCCACCTTTTTGTAGAGTTTCCTCCCTGTTTGGCCCAATTAGTACCAATAAGGCCGTTCCGGCCCGCAAATAAGTCCAAGACTGTCTCGGCCCCCTGACGCCCGATACACACGCTGATCGGTAGGGTTGCGCGATGGACGACACACCTCTTTACCCGACAGGGAGCTAAGCGCGCCGCAACTACTCCATGTGTCGCGTGATATCGGTCACCCACCGGGAGGCGCCTCTCGCCACGACGCCCGACAGCCGACCTCATTGTGCCGGGCGATACCCACGTCAACCGACCACCAACTGAACGGCGGAAAGGAGGACACGTGGCGCTTCGAGCACCATATCTTCCCCCGACTAGCTGCCTATAAATAGCAGCTACAGGGAGCCGAAAAGACAGCTTAGACAATTCGGACAATCTTGGTCACTTCAGGTTTCAGATAGTCGAGTGATCTTCGGAGGAGGCTGCGAGAGCAGACATATCGTGCTCCAGTGTTCGTACCGGGCGACACTAGGTGAGCTCTTCCTCATCTCGAGAGGGAGGGGATTGGTTCCCTAGGACTGTACCGGGCGACACTGAGAGCCGATATCGGCCGATGTAGATACACGACACGAGTGCCCAGCAGTAGGATACGCAGTTCCATGCCCGGCACGATACCGAACCCGATACGCTCCGCCCGTCAGGCGTGTCGCCCGAGAGGGTGTGCCGCCCGACTTGAGCATATCGGCCATGCCCTTGAGCGATGCAGTCACCTATCGCGGTGTGCCGCTTGAGAGAGTGTGCCGCCCGACACGGCTGTATCGGGCTAGGCCCCTGTCCGATATCGGGCGGGATGGTTACTGTAGCATGTCGCCCTTCTATATTAAGAAGGTGACACATATCTTTAATTCTGTTATTTAATTCTTTACTCCTGCATTGTAATTAAGGCCTTTAATGCTTATAGAAATAGAAATGCTTACTTACTTGCTGCTCTATGCTTGATGTAATATGTTGGATGACTGCTATGTTTGATATCTGAACTCTAGCTTGCATGTTTTGGATCGCGTTTCGCTTTGCTATCGAATCGTGTTTTCCCGTCGCAACACTTCGAGAGTTGTGTTGTGGCTCTAGTGTTTGGTCCGATTCTGGAGTACGAGAGTGCCCAGAACGGAGTTGCTTTAGTAACCTTTCCACTCTAATTTGAGTCTGGTGACCCCTAGAGTGGAACCGATGCCTTGTTAGAGGTGCCCGCTTCGAGAGGAGGGGTACAAGATTGGTCCTACCGCCGCTTGCTTTACCGCAGCTTTATCCTTCGTACCTCGCCTTAGCTCCGAGTGTATCCTTCTGTTTCTGCTGCATGAAAACCCCTAAAAACTGCTAAATGCTTAAAACCTTAAATCTTTCTAGTAACTCCACTTGGAGATAGTTTTCTTGTTTTGTTCGTGACATCTTTACGTTTACCTCCTGGGGATTTTATCATCTTTTTATACCTACCGGAGTGTAGCGTGTCGATTCTGGGTTCTCAACACTACCCCCCTTGTCCCTGTGTTCGACCCCGTATATCTACTTCAACCCCGTAAGCAAAGTTGCGGGGGCCTAGAAGGATTCAGGTTTATAAATGTAAAAGCTCGACTACCTCAAATCTGCCTCCCTGTTTTAGGATGTGTGATTTAGGCCAGTCAATTAAGTTTTTCTCTAGGCCATTATGGCTTTGGCCGTTATGTCCATAGACGATATGGTGATGAGGATGGCTGATAAGTAAACCTAACCCTAGTGGCTGATAGGGTCATGGATGATAGGTGAGTGTGTCCTTGTACATGATAGACTCCTTGGATCAGGTTGCACGATACTGGTCCTGGTATACTCGTGACCCTTGAACAAGTGTGCACGACATGATGATGTGATGAGGGATGATATGTGTGGCTAAGTGCCCTAGCCGATTGGATTTTAGTGTGGGATGTTACCTTGCTCGATATCCCTTTGGGTGAGGGATGACGCTACCTGCCACACCTATAGTAAGGGTAGATGGTACCTTCGGTGAGGGTTATGCTTAACCCGAAAAACCTAAATTGATGATCTATTATCTTGAAACCGCACCTATGTTGATGATGCAATATGGATGATAGGTTGTGAACCATGCTATGTTTGATACTTAAAGATGATGCTACATAAGACAATAAGACACATGTTTATGTTTATAAGATAAGGGCATAGTGGATGTTCATGGTCTGATAACAATAATGCAATTTGTCTACAGATATAGCTTTGTGCTTCATGTAGCTATGATCATGGATGTTGTTCCAATCATGTGCATCCTCAACCTTAATAGCATGATAATCATAAAGATCTATGTTTGGTGATTCAGTTATCTCTCTTGATATGCTACTAACCATGTAGGTGAATCAAGTGAATTCATAGCCAGGTAAGAGCTATGACACTCAATGATGATAATCCTTGTTGATAAGATAACATGTATCACCAGTACGATGTGAAAGGTTTGTTGACCTGATAAAGGCTGAGTGCCTAGTTGAGGTGTTATCCTATGATGTTGAGATAAGGGATTGCTATCCCATGGTGATGATGTAAGCCTTGAGAGGCATTGACATTCTATGATGAGGAATTGAGATCCCATGGTAATAATGTGACATAATGATGTTATGTTTTATAACTTGGTTGTCTCAACAATCCACTTAAAACATACTAATTAACTACAGTGGAACATTTCATGTAGTTTGCCCTGGCCATAGATCCATCATCCTCAGTAGCAGGTGATGGTGAAATAGGTTTATCTCGTGGGATTACTTGGAGCGCATATTGTTGAATATGTAGGGTTTCTCCTAACCGAAAATAGGAGGATTAGAGTGCAACTGTGGTTGTGAACTCAAGATGTGTATAAGAGCATGGTGATCAGGCCCATGGCTTAGTGTGAAGGAGAATGAATGTGTTCATGGCTCAGGAGCACGATGAATAGGCCCGTGGCTCATGATAAAAAGGGTAGACTACATGAGCTAACCCTGTGGCTAAGGCCACTCAAGCAAGAGAGTGCGGTCATGCTTTGGTTAACATGCATTAACCACAAAGAGGTGAGGTCATGGAATCCGGCTCTCACAATGACCTTGTATGGCACCGATTTTGGGCTTCGCAGCCAAAGGTTGGATTTGAGTGGGACAGCTCACTTCCTCAGGGCATAATAAATCATAATCCAGCCGTATAGAATATGTTTCTTAAGGCTAAACACAGAACATTGATTGAGGCCTTGCTTATATACCTGATCTAGTTATACCTTGCAGTTATTTGTACGATCCTTATACTTTGTGATAAGTTCTTATAAATATTATCTTGTCAATCATGTTTCATAAAGAAATATCTGGATATATGCCTCCTGGATATCTGGTAAGATTGTTAATAAAATAAGTTCTGCTCAGGTTGCTGCTCTTATGATCTGCTGATATCAGTTATCTACTTTACCTTCTTTTCTTGAAGTTTTATAGTTTTAGGGGGGAGTTATGTTTCTCACTGGGACTGTGTGTCTCACCTCTTTGGTTTACAACCTTTTTAGGTGATCGTGCTAGACATGGTGGTGGTCACGAGGTTGCAGTTGAGCAACAAGAAGAGCAGTAGGAGGCAAGAGATGGATATGCTGCTATTTTGGTTGTTTTGTAGTAGAGTCCTAGCATCATCCCTATACTCTCAGGTCCTCGGAGGTGTTTTGACGATGTTTTATGATGTATAGATGATGTAGCTTTGCTTATCCTGCTGCTGGTCTGATGTGGCCCGTTATGTATGTATTAACAGGTGATGAACTCTTATGCTGATAGGACAGTTGGCTCCTGTAAGCCGTGGACATATTTCAAGGCTTGTAAATATTTATATAACATGTTTCCTTGCAGGATGAGGATCTGAATGTAATAGTTTTCTTTTATATTCTTTCCACAATCGGTTTTAATTAACTCGTATTTTCGGTAATATGTGGTTTATGGAAGTTCCACACATTTTCATGTGGCATTTTGTTGTTTGTGTGATAGCGGGATGTCACGATAAGTTTTTGGTATCAAAGCTCTAGGTTCGCTGAGTCTACAGGGATCTAGGACTAGGGTTGTGTCTGTTCTTGTGAGTTTTCTAGATTTTCTTACAATAACCTTCTGCCCTCAGTGGAAGATAAAGCTTAAAGATGTCTGGAAACCATGAAGAACATGCTTCTGAGAGCAGTGATGCTGCATCAGTTGATGGAGTAAGAGTGTAGGCACATGAAGATCGGGTGCCTAAGGTCCCCCCAACTTGACCCAACCATTCTTGAAAACCCTACCTATCAACAGCTTATGGGACAGTTAATGGCTATGATGGATCACATGGTGGATAGATTGTCAGTGCCTCCGCCAAGAGCACAGGCTCCCCATGGTGAATCTTCAGGTATTGGGAAGACCTTTGAGCGGCTTCGTCAAGTTGGAGCTTCGGATTATGCTGGAACGACTGATCTAGAGGATGCGGATATGTGGCTGACCGGTCTTGAGAAGGCCTTCCAGATCCTCGACATCCCCGAAATAGACAAAGTCAAGCACACTATCTACCTTTTGAAGGGTAGTGCTGGCCACTGGTGGGCCATCGAAGAGGAGCAGTGGCCTAGTGAGGTGATCTATTGGGATATTTTCTAGCGGGAGTTTGTGAGTCGATACTTCTCAAAGATGTATCTGGACGAGAAGATCAACCATTTTGAGCATCTGCACTAAGGATCGATGAGCATCACTGAGTATGAAGCCCAGGTTATGGACCTATTGAGGTTTTTTCCTCACATGGTGGCAATAGATGATGAGAGAATCAAGCGGTTTGAGAAAGGTTTGTGTGTCGAGCTGTCGACACGTGCTGCTGCTTTAGATAATCGAGAGCAGTTTTCCACGTTTGTGGAGTTTGTCCGAAGGATCGAACGGTCAGTCTGAGAGAAGAGAGAGACTATGACCAAGAAAATGCCTGCTCAATTTTAGAAATAGAGGTTTGATAGCCACAAGAAGCTGAGGTTTTTTGCGCCTTTTGTGAGGCAAGGTTCTAGTACACCATCACAATGGTCTCCGAGTAAGGGAAGAGGGCATGGATTTTCACCATCTAGAGCTTACAACACAGCTTTAGTAGCAGTGATAGGGCCATCTAGATCACAGTTAGGGGACAAGTCATGCTATCTCTGTGGACAGACTAGGCATTTGAGGTCAAATTGCCCAAGGAAAGATGTCGAAGTGATGTAGCAGCCGAGGTAGAATCAACATGGGTTAGATAGACAACAATCTAGTAGTAACATAGGGCGAGGACATAGTCAAGAATTGCAAGTGGGATCATCTACCCAAGGAAGCAGAGGACGTGGACAGTAAGCAACAACTCGATTCTATGCTGTGAGTCATCCGGAGGCGATAGTCAACCCGCGAGTGGTGGTAGGTCAGATGGAGTTATTTCATTCTGATTTGTCTTCTTCTTACTTTATATCTGTTCTGGTTGACTCGGGTGCTACACACTCTTTTATCGCATGTAGTATGCTTGATAGCTGTCTTTTACCTATTAGTTGTAAGAATGATAGCTTGTTGTTAGAAACCCCTCTTGATGGTTCCTCGATGCTTCGAAAGGTGTGTCCTTCCTGTGTTCTATCTTTTTCGGGACACAATATACAAGTGGATCTTATACCACTTGATATGCATGGATTTGGTGTGATCCTTGGGATGGATACCTTAGAAAAGTATAAGGTTCTGTTGGACTGTGGTTCCAAGCAAGCAATATTCGATGACGATAGGGAGAAGGGGATCTTCTAGGGAGATAGGAAGATTCTTCCGACATGTTTAGTGTCAGCTATGGTGGCAGAGAAGTTGTTGTGGCAAGAATGTAAGGTGTTCTTATCTCACATTGTGGATACCAAGGCAAAAGGTCCTAGCCTTGAGGAGGTTCCTGTTACCTGAGAGTTTGTGAATGTGTTTCCCGATGAGTTCCCCCATGTTCCCCCACCTCGAGAGATTTACTTTGAGATCAATCTGGTGCCAGGAACACAACCAGTTGCTCAGACAACATACATGATGGCTCTAGCTGAGATGGCAGAGCTGAAGAAGCAATTACATGAGTTGCTAGATAAAGGTTTCATCAGACCGAGCACATCGTTGTGGGGTGCTCTAGTCCTATTTGTAAAGAAGAAGGATGGGTCAATGTGTTTGTGCATAGATTACCAGTAGTTGAACAAAGTTACGATCAAGAACAAGTACCCATTACCAAGGATAGATGGTTTGTTTGATCAGTTGCGTGATGCTACACTATTCTCAAAGATCGATCTACGGTCTGGATATCACCAGTTGAGGATTAAGGAAAATGACATACCAAAGTCAACTTTTAGGATGAGGTATGGTCACTTTGAGTTCGTGGTTATGTCATTTGGGCTAACCAATGCACCTGTTGCTTTCATGGATTTAATGAATAGAGTGTTCTGTCCATTTCTAGATCATTTTGTTGTAGTTTTTATAGATGACATCTTGATCTATAGTCAAGGCAGTCAAGAGCATGAACAACATCTTTGAAAAGTGTTGACTCTTCTTCGCCAACACCAGTTGTATGCCAAGTTTAGTATGTGTGAGTTATGGTTGAAAGAAGTGACTTTCTTGGGTCATGTGATATCTGTAGAAGGAGTCAGAGTGGACCCTAAGAAGGTGGAGTCAGTTACAGAATGGGAGCAACCAAAGACACCGACTGAAGTTCATAGTTTTCTTGGTTTAACATGATACTACCAGAGGTTTATAAGGAACTTCAGTGTGATTACATTGCCATTAACAAAGTTGACCAGGAAGGATGTACCTTTTGTTTGGGATGAGCGTTGTCAGCAAGATTTCCAAAGTTTGAAGGAGAAGTTGACTAGTGCTCCAGTGCTGGTGTTGCCAGAGCCTGGGAAAGGCTATGTTGTTTTCTGCGATGCTTCCAATAAAGGCTTAGGTTGTGTGCTGATGTAGGAAGATCATGTGGTTTCTTTTGCTTCACGACAGCTTAAGAAACATGAAGATAATTATCCGACACATGATTTGGAGCTAGAAGCGGTTGTCCATGCATTAAAGATTTGGAGACATTATCGTTATGGGGAAGTGTGTCAGATATTTACAGATCATAAGAACTTGAAGTACATCTTCTCGCAGAGTGAGATGAACATGCGACAACGTCGCTGGATGGAGCTGATCAATGATTATGATTGCACCATTGAGTATCATCCTGGTGAGGAGAACGTGGTAGCTGATGCGCTTAGTAGGAAATCTTCTTCTCTCTCTACGAAGAAGGAACAGTTGAGCTCCTTGGTGTGCCATAGGTAGGATATATTTGTCTCTTTGCGGCAGATGAATGTACAGTTGGAAGTCTCCTTGTTGGCAGGATTGTTGGCAAAGATACAAGTAAATCCTACGTTGAGACAATAGATCAAAGATGCACAGTAGGAAAATGCTTCAGTTCAGTTGATAAGATCAGAGTGGCATAAAAAAGCGTGATGGGTTCCATGAGTCTGAGGATGGACTAGTTTGCTATCATGGTAGGATGGTGGTCCCCGATGTTGATGCTTTAAGGAGGTTAGTGCTTGAGGAAGCACACACATTGATGTACGCCATGCATCCATGTGTCACCAAGATGTATCATAATTTGAAGGACCTATATTGGTGGTCTGGCTTGAAGAGAGATGTAGCTGAGTTCATGGTGAGGTGCGCGATATGCCAATAGGTTAAGGCTGAGCATCATAAGTCGGCATTGCAACCCATGTCGATACTGTAGTGGAAATGTGATCATATAACCATGGATTTCATAGTTGATTTGTTGAGGACAACTAAGAATCATGATTCCATCTGGGTGATAGTGGAAAAATTGACAAAGTTTTCTCATTTCATACCTGTGAAGACAATGTATATAGCAGAGAAGCTTGCTCTGATATATGTGGATGAGATAGTGCGTTTGCACGGTGTGCCCACAACAATAGTCTCTGACAGAGGACCCCAGTTCACGATTCATTTTTGGGATCAGTTGCACAAAAGAGTTGGGAACGTAGTTGAGGTTCAGGTATGCTTTCCACTCACAAACAGATGGGCATTCTGAAAGGACTATTTAGACTTTGGAGGATCTTCTCCGAGTGTGTGTTTTGCAGTTACTAGGTAGTTGGGATGCACATCTCAGTTTGATAGAGTTCTCCTGCAACAATAGTTACCAGCGGAGCATCGACATGGCTCCTTATGAGGCTTTATATGGCAGGAAGTGCATATCTCCTCTATGTTGGTATGAGTCTAGTGAGTATCAACTTTTGGGTGTTGAGTTAGTGCAGCAGACAACAGAGAAGATCAAAGTGATACAAAAATAGTTAAAAGTGGCACAGGACAGACAGAAGTCGTATGTAGATAATCGCTGACGACCTATAGAGTTCTAGGTGGGAGACAAAGTGTATCTCAAGGTCTCACCATGGAAAGGCGTGCTAAGGTTTGGTCGGAAATGCAAGCTGGCACCCAGGTAAATGGGGCCATATCCAGTAATAACATGTGTTGGCAAGGTAGCTTACAAGTTAGAGATGCTGCCAGAATTGCATATGTTACATCCAGTGTTCCATGTCAGTATGTTGAAGAAAAGTCATCCAGATACAGGGACAGTGATACAACCAGTTGAGGTTGAGCTTATTGAAGATGTGACCTACGAGGAAGGTCCAGTGATGATTCTTGACAGAAGAGTGAAGAAGTTGAAGAGGAAGGACCTGGTGCTTGTGAAGGTTCTTTGGCATCATCATGGCATTGAGGAAGCCACATGGGAGCTCAAGGAAGAGATGAGGAGGAAGTATCCCTCACTTTTCTCTTCAGATTTTGGGGGAAAAATACCTTTGTAGAGGTTTATGGCTTGAAAGGATCCTGACCTTCATTTTGGGTTTACCCTGTTTGCTTTGTCTACACCTTATGTTTAGATGCTTACTAATCACCTGAGGTTGTGATTAGGGTTTGATGTGTTTTTTTGAGAGTTGGAGGTGCAACTTGCAAATTATCCAATTTTTAGGGTTGATGTGCAAGTTTGTCACCTTAAGAGATGTTTTCTCTCTCCTTGCATCCTCTAGGGTTAAGAGGATGGGTTGGGCTTGTTGCTTGAGTAGTTTTGGGCCTTGATGAACTTTGCTCTACTTTGTTTTGCCTTGTTGAGGCCTTGCGTTGTGCATAGGAGAGCACCTTGGTGACCTGTGTCGCCCATATGGGGTTTGTCGCCCGGTGGGCTGTGTCGCCCAAGGTGACCACTTTGGCCTTGCCTTGTTTTTGTCACCATACCTTGGAAAAGTGTTCGATCCTTTGTTAGTTGGTGGCATGACATGTGCATGTGGTTTAGCAAGGTGGCATGGCTTTGGACAAGTGGTGCCTTGGACATGCACATGTGGATCAAGACCAAGGTGGGCGCCCCATAGACCCTCTTGTATATATACAACTCTCTCTTTAGTTGCTTAGCTCTTTAGTTCCTTTAGTTGCTCCTTTCTCCTTTGGTGTCCGATACACCTTCCCTTGGTAGAGCAAGCTTGGTGGCTGATCTCCTTGGTGGAGTCTTTCTTCTTCTTCTTCCTCTAGGTGGTGGCCGAACCCTAGAAGAGTCTTGCTTCCTTGGTAAGCATCTCTCTTCCCCCCTCTCTCCTTAGCACCTTCTTCTCCTTCTTGCTTGTTCTTCGGCCATGGTGGTTATGTGCTTTGCTTCTCTTCTTGTGGTGGTCGAAAGTGGGGTGCTTTGAAGCTAAGAGCTTAAAGCTTGGTGCTTGGAACTTTGGAGCTTAAGGAACTTGCTTGAGGCGGGTTACATAAATCCTAACCCTAGCTATACTACCTTCTTTTATGTTGCATGCTCATATATGATCTTGATTGACCTTGCATCTTGTTGGATATGTTTCTTGCTCTAGTTTGTACCCTTAATCTTGTTGGACTTAGTGGTTATGATGTTGATAGTTGTATGACCTTGGACCTTGTTGGCCAAACCTATGGATTAGGTTTTCCTTGGGGCAATACCCCTTTCTCTCCTTGGTTTTGAGAAGTGATCTTGAGCTCTAGTAGTATAGGCAAAACCCCTCTCTTCCTTAGTCGTTGAGAGGTGAGTCTATATTCTAGTTGCTCGGGCAACACCCTACTCTCACCATGGATTTGAGAGGTGAGCCTTTGGTTGTTGACGACCTAGTTGAGGTTGAAGGGTTGACCGATATGGATGACCTACCTTGATGCCTAATATGTGATGGAGGTTGTGCAAAACCCCTCTCTCTTGGTTTTTGAGGAGTGAGCCGACTCTCTTGATCTTTTAGGGTTTGATGATGTTGGTCTTGAGGTTGAAGATGATCAACTGATGTGGTTCTTATGCCCTTGAATGATACCCTTTTGGTGCTTTGCACGTTACCTCTCATCTAGGGTTTGTCTTGGACGTTATGCTTAGTTGGGTTGTGTTAACCTTGTTTCCCGATATGGTGCTTGGGTGATGAACCCTAGGCAGATGCCCTAGTGTTGACTAGTATTTTGTGCCTACCTTAGTTAGATGTTAGGCCCCTGAGCGCCATGGTAGGTGACCGACAGGTGATGCCCACATGTTGCCCGATATCATCCACCCTAGAGTGATGGAAGTGTGTAGGTGTGCCTAGCTTGGGGAAACACCAGGGTCAAGTGCCTGGCCGATACCCCATATGGAGGTGTGTTACCCTTTGACTGATCTGCCTTGCCCATCACATGTCTCCTTTTGATCGATAGCTTGGATAGCTCTAGAGTTAAGAGCTAGGCCGATACATGTGTTGAGCATGGATGGTGCTTTGGACAATAGAAGTTGAAGGGCTGAGTCTTGGCCATTATGTTGACCCAAACCCTATCTGGACGACAGGGTGTCTTGGGCGACATGGTGGATGGAAGTAGGATCCATTGGGCATCATGAAGAGCTTGTTGGGCGTTAGGGTTTGCTCTTGGCCGTTATGGCTTGGGCCTTTATGGCCGTAGACGATATGGTGATGAGGATGGCCGATAAGTAAACCTAACCCTAGTGGCCGATAGGGTCATGGCCGATAGGTGAGTGTGTCCTTGTACACGATACACTCCTTGGATCAGGTTGCACTATACTAGTCGTGGTATACTCGTGACCCTTGAACAAGTGTGTACGACATGATGATGTGATGAGGGATGATATGTGTGGCTAAGTGCCCTAGCTGATCGGCTTTTAGTGTGGGATGTTACCTTGTCTGATATCCCTTTGGGTGAGGGATGGCGCTACCCACCACACCTATAGTAAGGGTAGATGGTACCTTTGGTGAGGGTTATGCTTAACCTGGAAAACCTTAGTTGATGATCTGTTATCTTGAAACCGCACCTATGTTGATGATGCAATATGGATGATAGGTTGTGAACCATGATATGTTTGATACTTAAAGATGATGCTACATAAGACGATAAGACACATGTTTATGTTTATAAGATAAGGGCATAATGGATGTTCATGGTATGATAACAATAATGTAATTTTTCTACAGATATAGCTTTGTGCTTCATGTAGCTATGATCAAAGATGTTGTTCTAATCATGTGCATCCTCAACCTTAATAGCATGATAATCATAAAGATCTATGTTTGGTACTTCGGTTAATTATCGAAAACATGAGTTAATTAAAACTGATTGCGGAAAGCATATAAAAGAAAACTATTACATTCAGATCCTCATCCTGTAAGGAAACATGTTATATAAATATTTACAAGCCTTGATATATGTCCACAACTTATAGGAGCCAACTGTCCTGAAAGGATAAGAGTTCATCACCTGTTGATACATACATAACGGGCCACATCAGGCCATCAACAGGATAAGCAAAGCTACATTAGCTATACATTGTAAAACATCGTCAAAACATCTCTGAGGACCTGAGAGTACAGGGATAACTCTAGGACTCTACTACAAAAAAACCAAAACAATAACATATCCAACTCTTGCCTGCTACTTCTCTTCTTGTTGCTCAGCCACAACCTCGTAACCACCACCACGTCTAGCACGATCACCTAAAAAGGTTGTAAACCAACATGGTGAGACACACAGTCCCAGTGAGAAACATAACTCCCCGCCAAAACTATAAAACTTCAAGAAAAGTAGGTAAAGTAGATAACTGATATCAGTAGATCATAAGAGCAACATCCTGAGCAGAACTTATTTTATTAACAATCTTACCAGATATCCAATAGGCATATATCTAGATATTTCTTTAAGGAACATGATTGATAAGATAAGCTTTATAAGAACTTATCACAAAGTATAAGGATCGTACAAATAACTATAAGGTATAACTATATCATCTATATAAGCAAGGCCTCAATCAATGTTCCGTGTTTTGCCTTAAGCAACATATTCTATACGGCTAGATTACGATTTATTATGCCCTGAGGAAGTGAGTTGTCCCGCTCAAATCCAACCTTTGGCTGCGAAGCCCAAAACCGGTGCCATACAAGGTCATTGGGAGAGCCGGATTCCATGACCTCACCTCTTTGTGGTTAATACACGTTAACCAAAGCATGAACACAATCTCTTGCTTGAGTGGCTTCATCCATAGGGTTAGCTCATACAGTCTACCCTTTTTATCATGAGCCACGGGCCTATTCACCGTGCTCCTGAGCCATGAACACATTCATGCTCCTTCACACTGAGCCATGGGCCTGATCACCATGCTCTTATACACATCTTGAGTTCACAACTACAGTTGCACTCTAATCCTCCTATTTTCAGCTAGGAGAAACCCCAAATATTAAACAATATACACTCCAGGTAACCCCACAAGATAAACCTATTTCACCATCACCTGCTACTAACGATGATGGATCTATGGCCAGGGAAAACTACATGAAATGTTCCATTGTAGTTAATTAGTATGTTTTAAGTGGATTGTTTAGGCAACCAAGTTATAAAACATAACAACGGTATGTCTCATTATTACCATGGGATTTCAATTCCTCATCAAAGAATGCAACTACCTCTCAAGGCTTACATCATCACCATGGAATAGCAATCCCTTATCTCAACATCAGAGGATAACACCTCAACTAGGCACTCAGCCTTTATCAGGTCAACAGACCTTTCACATCATACTGGTGATACATGTTATCTTATCAACAAGGATTATTATCATTGAGTGTTATACAGAACACATACACTTCATAGCTCTTACCTGGCTATGAATTCACTTGATTCACCTGCATGGTTTGTATGCATATCAAGAGATTCCGCACATTTTTGTGTGGCATTTCATTGTCTGTGTGATAGCGGGATGTCACAACATTCCCTCTGGGGCTTCACCAACTCAGACCTTCCCTCCGGAGCTTGGTCTTACATCATACATCAGGGATAGTATGTAGGTTCGAGAAGTACACTTATACTTAATTGTTATACACATAGTCACTTTATGAGATTGCAAAATTGAACAATCAAACAATTTAGGTGTCATAGCAATTGAGAAACTTCATAAAAACACTGTGAAATTTAAAGCGATTATTCATAATTTAACCACACACTTGTTCAGTAGATTCAACAAGCTAATAGCAAATCCAAGCAAGAAATAGTCCAAGCAAGCAGTTCAATCCACACAAGCAAGAATCCTGAAAAGTACGTATACTCTATTTACTACCCACTTTATTAGATTCTATCTTATTCAACTTGAACTCGCTTCCTAGGGTTTCCTACTTTTAAGGGTTGCATTAGGGTTCACCTTTATCATTATAACTACAAACCCTAAAACAAAAAAAACTAGATGCAAACCCTAATTAGCTCATTAAAATATTCCTAACAGGCTTAGGATCAACTCAACATCCCTTTCTTCTAATGAATTTCAAATTAACCACATTAAACACTATTCACCCTTAAATTAGGGTTTCTATGTGCATTATAACATACTCATGTGTAAAAACCCTATAGCAAGCATATTATCATCTTAATCAGATTCAATTCTTATTCTTTTTCTCAACTTGTTACTATATCTTAAAATAACCTATTTAAGACCTTAAATCTGATTTCCAAATACAATTAGGATTTTAACATGGTTTAATGCATAAATATGGTTAACTTAAAGTACTTTTGGGATTAGAAACGATTTCAGGCTTTAATGTTATTTTTAACTGGTTCCTCATGATTTTTTGATGAACTTTCATATATAAAGTATTTCCATCTGACACTCCTATGATTTACTATGATTTTTACAAATAAATACATTTCCCACCAATCACGAAACATCATGTGGATTATCTAACTTGGATAATCCTCGCTGGCGGGTTAGGCTGGAGCCATTCGGCTCCCGCCACATGGACAACTGGGTCCCGCTCCATAGCGTGCACTCATAACAAAAAAGAAGGCGTAAAATGACCAAAAGGTCCTTACCTCGATACTGCAGGCTCGGGGCAAAGGTGTAATCTCACCGGGAGTCATCTCCTTCCTCTGGCTCTATGCTGCACAAGCATGTGGTCAACCCACCAGTTGACTCGACGATCCTTGGCCTCTGTGAGAAAATGAAGACCACAGTTGGCTTCATCTTCCTTTCCTAGACTGACTCGACCCTCCAATTGCTCCTCCTTGTTAGTCCTTCACCGCAAGCTCACTGAGGCTTCTGTGGCAGTGTCTACTCCTCGACGAGATGGAAGATTGTGCTATTCCTTCGAATTGGGATTATCAGGGGGTTCGCCGCTAATGCTCCAGTCATGAGAGGGTTGGTTGGGGAATTGCTTGCACTGCCAAGATCCCTCCCCTATGTATAGGGTACCCAACAGGTTCCCGATGATTTGGGGACTTCCCCGATTCATAACAAACACCTCAAACCTCTGGCTAGATATGCTCGGGACAATCTCCCAGAGGTGATGGACTCCACTCCAGCCTCACAGATGGACTCTATCTCTAGAAATCCTCAAAAAAATATAACGCGAACTAGACTCTGAGTTCTAGTCTCCCCACGATATTGGGATCAAGTTTCGACCATTAGATCACGGATCCAATGGTCCTGAGCGGGCAATTGTTAATTAAATCGGGATTTAAATCCTAAATATATTGTGATTTCACTTTAGGATAACTTGAAAAATCCATATCTCATTACTCGTATATCCTTTTTCAACCAAATTTTAGGGAAACCTTTTTATTGACACAATCTACTTGTGTAATCAATTTGAGTCCCAAATTTCAAAGGAAAATGGCATTATCTTCATGTGTAAGTCATCCTTAAATAAAGCTTATTTAATTGGTATTTTCTCTTTCTTTTCCTATTATCTTTGCAACTTGGATTCCTTGGAACCCAAAAAATCCCAAAGGTACAAAATCCATCCTTGAAGGATAATTGTTAGCCTTCTAGATGCATCTACATCTTTCTTTTCTCATTATCTTAATTATTCTTTTATTAATTGATTTCTTTTCCTTTCTATTTCCCTTTTCTTATTATTGGGCCCAATATCCAACAAGGCCCACGAAATCAAACACACAAGGCTATTTATCAAAGGAATACACTCAAATACTTAAATCAAACAATTTACATGCTCTTATTCTTTAAAAAGAGAAATTACATTTCAATCCAGAAATAGGAAAAATTATGTTATAACACTCACCATGTTGTTAATATGCATAATTTGGTGTGATTTGTTCCTCTTCTGGTTCTAAAAAATGTGTAAGTTCCTTCATCTCCAAAAATATTGACATGTATTAAAAAACATTAGGGTTATGTCCTCTTTGGAATTGAGGAACTGCTTAAACTTCCTAATTCATTGAAACTAAAATGAGTTTGCAATTCTATTGGATTCAGTAAACCCTTCCACACATCTTGTACCAGCTTAAAATCTCAGAGTGCATGAAAGAAAATTTCATCATCCTTACCAAATATGTTACACATGCTGATGTCAGATAGATGTCTAATTCTCCTCCTCTCATTGGCGAGAATAGCACCATGCATGATAAGCCAACCAAATATCTTCTGTTCCATAGCTTGGACCAGTCACCTACCGTTTCTAGATTCTTCCCTTTCCTCAACACTTCATAGGTAGATTTAACTGTAAAATTTCTATCATTTGTGTGTCTCCACGAGTAGAGATTGGGATTATCACACTCCAAGGGGGACCTCCTTCTAAGTAATCAGTGTTACTACATCCTTGATGCACCATACCTTTAGGAACCCAACGTTCCACTGCATGTTAAGATTGATGAGGCTGCATACATGAAGGTCTTCTGGTTCTTATGTGATCTCTTTCATGGTATGATTTCTAATATGTAACCCTGATTTAAGCCAACAATCTCATCAAACATAAGTAGACTTTTGACTAATCAATGTTTTGTTACACTTTTGCATCATCTTTCTTCATTTTTCAACACAACATTCCCAAGTCTGGAGCCATTGACATGACCACTGCTATTATATTACTTGAATTTTCTTTGGATCCCTATGCATCAAAGTGTATTCCTATCATTCAACACCTCCTAGGATTTCCTCATAAGCAAGGCTTCTTTCCACTCCCTCATCGATTTCACAGTAAGGCCACCTTGATCTTTAGGACTAATTATCTTGTTCCACACCACTAAAGACATATAATTGATTTTGTTGATGTCACCCAGGATGAACTGTCTAATGGTACCATCAATCCGATCACATAGTTTGGCCGAAAACTTAACAATTTGCATGATGAAGGTTAGTATAACCGTCAGAGTGCACTTATCTAAGCACACCCTTCCTACTAGAGATAATCTTCTCATTGACCAAGCATTAACCTGATTGGTAATTCTGTTGAGGATACCTGAATAAGTATTCTTCATCACTTTTTTGAGTGAAGAATGGACACCCATATATCTACACAGGTGAGGTGTATCTTGAAAGTTGCTAATGGCTTGTATTTCATTCTTCACAATCTAGTGACACTTCTCACAAGGAATATACATGTTTTAGTTTCTGATATGATTTGTCTAGAATCTCTCCCAAATTTCTTGAAGCATCCCTTGATAGTGAGCATGTTCTCTTTAGTGGATTTTGTAAACATGAGAGATTATTGGCAAAGCATACATGGTCAATCTTCGGTCCTAATGCCGCCACCTTAGCTGGTTTCCACTTTTTCTCTAGGACTTTGATATGAATAAGATGACTCAATCTCTTTAGAAATAAAACAAATAAGTGTGGGGATAGATGACCCCCTATCTTAGGCCTCTCCTTTATCTAAACTTACTAGATAGCTTGTCATTCCATGCCACTGAGATGGAGCCAACAGTGATGGATCCCATAATGTACTTATAGATATTTGCAAGCAAGCCAACTAACAACAAAGTCTGTTCTATGAATTCCTAGGAAATATAGTCAGGTCTACCTTAGTAGCCATGATTTTATCCCCTTTCCCCTCTTCATGTTGTTTACAGTTTCCTACACTAGAATAATATAATTTATTATTTTCCTTTTAGGTAAAAATCTACTTTGGGAAGGATGAATCCAATTAGGTAGAGGGATCTTCAATCTCAACAACAATGTTCGATATAAGATTCAAGAAAATGTTGTGAATAGAAATTGGTCTTAATTGGGCACATTTTTCAGGTTGGTTTACCTTTAAGATGGGTACATTTGTAGATTGGCATAGATCACCAGCATATTGTAGACCTACAATGGCCTGTGTCACCCTACTGCACACAAATTGACCAATGATATCCCATTTTTTTATGAATCACATACCGAAGCCATCAGGACCAAACTATTTACATTGGTTCATCTTGTTTAGAGCATCAATGATTTCTTTCTTATGTGGTATGACTCCTATCCTTCTCATTTGTTTGACAGTCAGTTTTATGAAATTACCTAGGATAGATTGCATATTGTGTTCATCTATATAGAGTGTTTTTTGAAGTAATTTACCACCATTTCTTTGACTTAATCTTCACCTGAGATTCAATTACCGCCATCATCTTTCAATTCTGTGATAGTGTTATTTTTTCTTCTTTTGCTGGTTTACCCAGTTTTGGTAGAATATGGAATTACTATCACCATCTTTTAGTCAATCAATGTGTGCTTTGTGTTTCCAATTCTCTTTCTCTTTATGAAGGATTTGATTCAGATCAACTTGCATATTTGCAAATAGTTAATTGAATATCACATCATAACATTGCATTAAATTGATTTGAATCTGGTTGATATTTTGTATCAATCTATCTTTCTCCTTTCATCTTGTATCTTTTAGATACCTATTCCACTCTAAGATTTGAGTTCTCACATTTAGGAGGGCCTCATGAAAGTTTACTTCATGGCTTCATGACTGCTTCAAAACAGAAATGAAAACTGGTCTCTATTTTCCACAATGCCTAGGTGACAAGATGGGTGCTACTACCATCCATCTTTTTTAAAAATAGGTGTAGTGACCAATGGTCAGATTAAATTCTCAGGCGATGCTCAACAATAGCCTCAAGAAAAATATGAAGGAAGATCATTGGCTAAGGCCCAATCCAACGTTTCTTATAAACAACCATTCTTATATGTGTACGTCATGCTCGAAAAGCTTAGATCATATAGGCCAAACTTCCATAAGAGCACCACTAAACATCCATGCTTCATTATCATTGAAATTGCTACTTCCAAACTTCTCTGTAAAATTAGTAATGGCATTAAAGTCACCCATTATTACCCGGGGTTCAATATAGCTTCATCCCATCTTGATTAAGTGTCTCCAGAGAAGATTCTTGATCTAAAAATGGGGGTTATCATACATAAAGGTTATTAATAATTTGCCATTCACCTTACAAGTGGTAAACTATCTATGAGAGTTGATGATAATAATCTATGTTCTGGCTTTCTATCCCACCCAAATACCTCCTGCAAACCCCTAGGCTTCCACTTCGTGTGAGGTTGCAAAAACAATTCTTGATGGCTGACTCAACTTGATCACCACTTATTCTAGGTTCAAGGTTAGACACTATTTTAGGTCTTTTAGTAGTTATAAATTCCTTTACAAATTCTATGTATATTCATTTCCAATTCCTATTGCATTTTAAAAAATGATGTTTAACATTATAAAACTAAGATAGAAGGGGCGTCTACTAATTAGTAGATAGGTTTCAATTTTCCTTGTCAGCTTCATTGTCATCTTTACTAGTTCCACATAATGCTCAAGATATATTCTCAGGAACACTAGGTCTTTGAAGAATCCTTCATTTATTCTCTAGTGGGATAATTGTGTGGGGCTTCCCTTGTATCTTCATCTTGGTTCCGCTTCCCCTAATATGTCTTCCAACAGCTTGTCTAGGTCGCCCCTCGTTGATGGCTACCATAGTCTGGGATATCAATTTGTCATTCATTTCATTATCTTCTTGTCCCTCTAAAACATTTTGTGCTTCCATCTTCTCATTAACTACATCCACTTCAATAACCTCATCGCCACTAGAGTTGAAAATTGTGTGGTATCCTTTCCCCACTTTCCCTATCATATGCCATGGTCTAGCTTCTTTTTGCATCGTGTTGGTGATGTCACATAGAGTCTCCTTATTCTATTCCTATCCCTTCCTTCTGGAGTTTTCTTTTTCCTCCAAGCCTTCATACTTTCACAAGTATGAATTGCTTCATTGTTTTTAACTCGCCTATTCAGTATTGCCTATCTCTTCTTCTGCACTCTCTACTTCATTCTCATTAAACAAATTAGAAAATCTATTATTGTTAACTATTTTATCTACATGCTTCTCCAATGACCCTTCTTTCCTCCTCCTTATTATGCTTCTTCTTCCCTAAACCTGATAGCTTATCTTATTTCTCTTTCCTTCTCTTGTGTCTCTTACCTCCCTCAATTAGGTGGCTGGGTTCTATCCTACTCCTTTTCCTTGTAGTCCTTAGATATGTGGCCCACCCTTCCGTATAGAGTACAAGCCCAGGAGAAGGCCTCATACATAATGTCATATTCTATATTATTAATAAAAATGGAAGGTACAAAAGGTTTTGAAGCATCCAATTCAAAATCTAACCTTGTAAATCTTCTCAATGTTATACCAACCGTGTGATTATCTACCTTCTTCAAACTTCCCAATGTTAACCCTATATATTCAAACATCATAGGAAAATAAAGGTGCAGGGGTAGATTGATTATCCTTACCTAGGACATAATGAATGGTGGGTATCCTCTGGTGGGGTCAAGGTAGGGTACTATTCCCAAATGACAACACAACAACCAAAGATCTTCCATGGTCCTCCAATTAGGGAAGCGTCAAAATCATGTTGACATGAGAGTTGTACAACTAAATACTGTAGGTTCATTTCAAACATGTTGAAACACCCCTTTATTTCCCAAAGAAGTTTCAGTCTATCACGTAGTGTGAGGTATACAATTTATAATCCTATCAGATGCACTACAACTACATACTTGAAAGGTCTTGCCAAGTCTTACTCTACCTCCAAAATGATTTTAAGAGAGGGTTTATCTTAGTTTCTTCCCACTTGCATCAATAAGTTTTCTTCAAATAGCTTTTCAAGGAAGTATTCTTGATCAATAGCTTGCCCTTGTGATCTATATGTCACCTTGTGGAGTAGGAGTCTTGTAGTTGGCTAGTTATAAATGGCATGCCATATGTTACCCGACTTGTGTTTGTCTTCTCCCCTTGCATATTCTTTTCATGCCTCAGTTTCTCATGTCCTTTGTCAGTTTCTTTCGACGTAACTTGCATCTCGTTCTAATTGTCTTGGATCTTGTATCCTCTCATCCCAGAATATTGGAATGTAAACCCAATCCCAAGGATAGAAAGGGCAATGCCTTGTCCATCTATGTTTTCCTTTGCATGTCCATTATCTTCTTTTCCTCTAGGACCCCAATCTCGATCCCACTCACCCCCAATGCTTTGTCTAGCAGTGTCGCCGCCACTCTGAGATCCCCCTCATCCCCTAGGTTGCCCCATTAATATTAGCGGTGTGTAACTTCCCATGTTCTCTATCCCGGCTTTGGTCTAACACATCTGCTATGTCAAAAATGTATAATATAGACAATATGCAATATTCTTGATTTTTAGATAATCTCACATATTCTTATGAGATTTTTGCACATGAACAATGTTTATCTATGGAAGTGTGTATTTGGGGTATGTTGATTCCCCTGGGTATAGTAGGGGTATGAAAGAAGAATTATGAATCTCTCTACGAATCGATATTGCTTTTCATTATTACAATTATATTGATTGCATTTTTTCATTTTGGTGTACATTGGCATATTTTCTTTGTTGGTGGTATGCCCCTATTATATAAGAGGGGTACAAAGTAAACAATGATAGAGGGAAGGAGTGGTGTGCGAAGCCAATCTTAGGGTTGGAACACTTTTTGGCTTTTTGGTTATTTGGCGAATGGTGGGGTATGATGATGATATAAGAAATATAGAAGAGGATTGAACTTGCACATTTCATATATTAGAATTCAGAATATAGGGACACTTGTACACAGAAATTCAACCACTTCACATCACATGCATGATTAATACATTTTTAAGAAACATTCTATGCTAATAAGTAAAGAGACACATTGCATTTGATTTTGCTCCATAGACATGCTATGGTGATCAATAAACAGACACAGAGAATTTGATTCCGCTCAATCCCATATGACTTGCCATCATTTCTAGGGAACATGATGATTATATTCATCGTCTACATAAGGTGATTTGTATCTAGTGGCATGTTTTTAGAAATATAGTTAATATCAAGGATTTATTTCAAATAAGAAAGGTTATATGACAAATTCTACATGCAATGCAAACATGAATCCAAACTAGGATGACTCGATAATGGTTTCAATTAACATTTGAAGAACTAATTACTGAAATGAGAACTATTCAAGCTACATGTATTGAAAGTAACATAGATGCAATTCTAGTAGACAGAATAAAAAATAAGAACATAAAAATAGATAGGTGCGAGTGTAATGAGATACATACCACACAACCACCACCCCAAGCATAATAATTTTCTCGTCCTCAAGAAAACACTAAACCAAAGATGGAGGTGATGAAATCCTCTATGCTCATCTAAGTGATCTTGGAAACTCAAAGAAGGTCTAGTTGAAAGGAATACAATTAAGGGGTGACACCTTGAATTGTGAGCTCTACGACACCATATATGATCAGGTGGAAGTGTTAACTCAAAGGTTATTCTAGGATGCTTTGATTTGTTTTAGTTTTCACCCCATAATCCATCCAGTAGGATTCACCAATACTCCTCCATAAGTAAAGGTAATATAGTAGAAGGTGTGGATCTTATTTTGCAGCTAAGGTGGCATGTGATGAATCTACCTCCTATGGTGCCACTTGTGCATGATCAGGTGGTAGATCTAGCTCAATATTTTTGTCATATGATGGGTCTGCATGTAGGAGGTCTGGTGCTGGCATGGAAGGAACTATCTCATATGTAAAATCATCCTCAAAAATATTTTTGTATGGCTGTATATCCTCCTAAAAAGTTATCCAATCAACATTGGATCAATGGAGATAATGCAGATCCGTCTCGATCTCCTTATGTGGCTCTAGACCCTCCTATTAGAGTTGCACATCATTAAACACTATGAGTAACCAAGAGAGATCTTGTGTAATATGAGTCATGCACCCAAACATTCACCTTAGTCAGACTTCTTGTTTGGCCATTATCCTTTCATTGTAAACACACATTTTCTCAAAAGCATCCAACTATTCATTTGGATCAAATTGAGTCGCATCGTGAAGCTCTCCAATATAGTACTCTCAAGATAATTCTTCAATGTAGCCCCTCGTAGCTGTTGCTTGGGCTGCCAATTTTTCTTCCTAAACTACTACTCCGGTCTCTCGTTGTAGCCTCTTTTGCTGTGCAATGAGAAAAGTTCACCCTATACTGAATTAAAGCCTTGTCTATTAAAATCAATGCCTTAAAAAGAGAGAAATTCAATACCAGGCTCAAGGGAAAAATGTCCAATGAATACGATACAATTTTTTTTCTTTCTAAAAAGGTAGGTAAATAAGTAATTATCAAAATATGAAAGAGAATAACTACAAAAATAAATTTAAGATAGATAAATTTATATAACTAAATGAGTTACAAAACAAAATATAGAAAAACTAAAAATTACAATGCCAAACCAAAAATTATAAAAACTTATTAGTAGTTACCAAAAATAACTAAGAAATATAGAAAGAAACTAAGAACTAAATTACTAATTATAATTTAATAGAAAAAATCCAAATATCTCATAGTCTCGATAATGTTGCCAAAGTTTGATGTGGATAATATTACACTAACAAATTTACCTAGGTAAAAGTCCCCAAATTTTATCTAAACTGATATGCAATAATCACCACCCCAAGCAGACAAATATTACCATAATATCAATTTAGGATCAAACTCAAATGACAATATTAAGAACAAATTGTATTTTTAGCATAATTAAGGAAAAGTAATTAAGAAGGATGATTGTATGAAGGTTTGTTGGTTAACTAAATTAATTAAGAAAGAATCATTTTTTTAACACTATGATAAAATTACCAGGATGACAAGTTGCACTACCATTACCAACATATCTATTCTCTCATGTTAGATCTCTCATTCATACAATTACATGGGCTAAGGAATTTCATATCCTTTTGGAATATGAAATTTACAAGGACAATTTTCCCGTAGAATTATCGTCTCATTACCTACATATCCTTAATCCTCGCCTTGAGAAACTCCCTCGAGTCCCTTCCTTAATCTCATTTGGGGTTCAACGATACTGATTGTTATTTTGATCCTAGATTTTATGGTCTCCACATCTAGGATTCTAACAACCATAGATGATTTTTAAATAACATATAAAGCATGCAATCAATCAATCAATCAATCAATCCATAATCATTCCAAAATATCATCTAGATAGCAATTTATAACATGAGAGTATAAGATATGGGAAATGGGGCTAATACCCTCATCCCACTAAAAGATCTACTATATAATCTTGTTCATGATACAGAAAAGAGAGATAAAGAGAGAGAGAAGAAATAGTTCATGGGGAAAGTATCTCATAGAGGAGAAGCTCATTAGTCTTGTCATAAATACGATAAAGCGGGTGTTCATGTCAAACTAACAACTTTATTCTCTATCCTTCCTTGGTGATTAGGGTTTTGTATGGGAGAGAAGAGAATAATAAAGTTTGCCCTGAATGTTCCCTAGGTGCTTTTATATTATGTCGCAAAATATTATATCCATACAAGTTAATTCAATGATTGCCAGCCATTTATTATTGATTTCTATCGCATGAGTTTTAAGTGACTAAATGGCCTTCTAGACAATGACAATGGTCAATATAATATATTCTTTGTGAACATAATGGAATTATGCACTTAACCGAACATGAATCATCCAATTTCGGCAGTAGATGTTTAATTTAGAGTCATTTTACTAATTGGGTACACATTAGCGATCCTCTCTCCAATTGACGAAGTTGAAGAGTGAGGATTTAATATTTTGGCTTTTTAGAGAAAACTTCATAGGAAGTTTATGAATTATCCTCTACTCATTGAATCGATGTTTTTACTCATTGCATATAAATTTATAACTTTTTCTCTTCTCCTTGTGTCAACCTACAAATCAAATATGAAAACTAATTAAAAACCAAATAAATTGTATAAACAACTAAAAAGATAAAAAAGTGAAATCTAAAGTGAAGTACAATATAAATGTGTAAAAATAAATATAAAATGCAACTAAAAATATCATGAATATACATTAATTAGGACTTTAAACTGCTTCCCTTCTATAATCAAGTTGTAGTTTAAATAATTATTGAATACAATCATCTAAATAAAGTATGTTGGTTTCTCTTTTTTCTCCTTTGGGACTATAACCCTAGAATTTATAGAGAAATGTTGTGAATAACATTCATTTGTGAATCAAGTGATCTATTAAGTTAAGTTTTGGTCAATAATAATTCTACTAGTTATTGCCTCATAAATTCACATAAGAATGTTGAACACTTTATGATGTCAAATGTGAATTTAAAACTCTTATATGTACTTAATATAAGGGTGACTCGAAGACCAAGGAAAGGATGCTCAACTAACTTGTCTTGTTGTCAACCTTTTACTATAGCAATATATAGGTAGACATAAGCTTATACCAAAATTTCAAGACAACGAGACTTTCCTAAAGCCATATAGAAATTATTGAAGAATTTTAAGTTTATATTAAAGAAGACTATAGTTTGGAAAATAAGCCATGATTGATTGAAATGTCAATGTCATGTGGACTTTGTGGGAAGCAAAACATAACTCCCTTTATGTATCTATGAATCCTTGGATCCAAGATCGATGATAGAGGGGTCATCTTCCAACTCATGCCATCTGGGGATAAGAGTAACAATGACACCGAGGATAGACATAGTCATCATGCCCTCGTAGTTAACACTCTCCCTCTAATTTGTATTGCTTTGACTTATAGAGAAAAATTCCACCCAAAGACCAAGTGATTTTATTGCAAGGAGTGTCTTGGTAGAGAAGTTTCCATCTTTCCCGCTTTGCCCCTCTCAATGTCAAAAACCCATACTATAAAACCCTCAGCCTAGTTACCCTCTTCCTATAAAAACCCCATACTAACTCCATAGTCTCATATGAAACTCCCATGCCCATTCCAAGAGACTTTTCATGCCTTTGTTCCTCCAAACCCACTTAGTGCCAATGAGCCCTTCATAGACTCCACTTTTCTCACTCAAGTAGGAAGGAAAAAGGGGACATGCCCTCAATCCTTGGATATGGTCCAGAATTTGACCAAAGATTGATCCAATGACATAGAATCATGAATCTCTCTCTATATATCTCTTAATTTCTCACTCTTTCTCTATATTCTCTCATAGGAGTTCATGGAGACACTTTCTCCTGCTATCTGATCAGAACTTGGTCCATGATGGATGACCATTGGCCAAGATCTTATGGAACCCTCCATCCCCTTTCCCTCTCACACACAAACATTCTATGTGGAGAAAAGCTATCATAACATGTGATTGTAGACCACAGTGATACCCGATCTAAGGGATCTATATTTCTCAAGAGGAAAAGGTTATTCATCCTCTCACATAAAAATATAAGAAAATAACCTAAATTGCAATAAATCAACTCTATCTCCAAAAAATGCAAACGCATACTTTAAATTGATAGAAAATGAGGAATTAAATTGAAATATTTATAGATGGTTTTTTAATCGTAATTTCTTTACCTACTCTAGTATCCATCTTTTAATGATAAGAGTTTAAATAATGACCTAGTATCGATTATTATGACTCTTTGACTTCAAATCTAATAATATCAAAAACTTTAATGCCTTATATCATCCTTTAAAGTCCTATTCAGATGTGGTTACTATTTCTTGCTATACTTTGAACTATGATGGAACATGTAAATTAGGTTCATTTACCTTATATGAAACCTTATGTGCCAAACCCTTCTCTTGATAACTTCATGAGACTGATATGCCCCTATAGTTTTGATCTAACAATGAAATTGAATATTCTTCCATCTCAAACCAACCATGTGGATAAATAATTATCTCCTTGATGATAATATGTTTTGATAAAATTAGTAAAATAAGGTGCATGAAGAATTTAGGGTTGTATAATTATGACTAGGGTTTTATGAAGGTACACCCTAATGCCAATCCATTCCCTAGATCAAACTGACCCTAAAAATAAGCTACTAGCTTCATCTCAAAACCCTAGCCAATGACTTTTGGGAAGATATTAAGACTATAGTGTTGGATTTTGATTTTCAAACTAAATCTTGTAAGGACATAAGTCTTAAGTTGATTGGACATTATCTTCCCCTGAATAAGGTACGTGGGCTAGTTATGAGTAACCACTCCTAACCATGATTTAGTTTTGAAGATTATGGAGTTTACTCAAAGTTCATTCCATTATTAAAATTTCCTTGGTTGATTCCATTCCTACACTTTATGAAGATATGTGAGAATTACTTATATAGTTTAAGGATATCTAGACCCAAAAATAAATCTAGATGAGGGTAACTTAGGTAGATAATCACTTTTGAAATCTAAGAGATGTTCATCAAGAGAGAGACTACAAACTGATATGAAAATGCAGCAAAAGTCAATTGTTGGAACTTGGAATCCATTTTTGGAACGAACTCCAAAAAGTCTATGGATGTACAAATTATTTTTATGCCCAATGAGATAGATTGATTATGGTTTGAGAATATAACTTGAAAATGAATAGTTCATTACTTGTTAACATTTGAGCTTTTATAGTTATATATGTTGTTAATTTCACATGCATATTTTTTTATTGCACCCACATACACAACATAGTTTTATTTTGACGCATGCTTTATTTTTCAATGTTATATATTCACTGACATATCTAAATTATGAAGAAATAGGATGCAAGAGGAATAATCCATGAAGCATAAAAATGATGATACTTTCAGTTGAAGTTCTTAGCTACTCACAACATCACATGCAATGTTGGGTTACTGAGGAGGCATGTAGAGTAAAGTGGAAGGCAGTGACATTTTATGGGTGGGCATATGAACAATAGAAATTTCATACGTTGGCCCTGATGAGGAGTTTTATGACAAATTCTGATATGCCTGTTATTTTTTTTGGAGATTTTAATCAAATCTTATCTAACAAAGAGAAGGGGGGGGACCGATGAGACATAGAGTTGGATCCACAATTTTCATAATGCCATGGATGATTGCACTTTATTTGATTTGGGCTACTCGAGAAAACCATACACATAGGAGAAAGGTAGAAGTATAGAGACTCTACTCGACAGAGATTGGATAGAGCTCTTGTTACATACACTTGGAGCAGGCTGTTTTCTTCGTGCAAAGTTATTCATTGTCCAATTTATAATTTTGATCATTCACCTATTGTCATGTCTATAGAAAGATGAAAAGTTAAAAACAAGAGGTACAAGCATTACTTTTGGTTTGAACCCATGTGGGTGAAGGAGGAAGGCTGCCTAGACATCATAAAAACTATATGTGAAAGACCAACCAGGAGTGGTATCACTGACAAATTGGTGGGGTGTGGTGAAAAACTATCAATATGGGCGTCTGAGTACTTTGGGAACATCAAAAAGAAGATTAAAGAGATTTAACAGTTATTGTCCGCAGAACAAGATAAACTCCAAAATTATCAAGTGTTAAAAAATTGTGACCAGCTAGCACGAGATCTACAAAGGTGACATAGAAAAGAAAAAAATATTGGTGTGCCAGAGCAAGAGTGAATGAAATGAGAGCTGGGGATAGAAATATTGCTTATTTCATCAGAAGGCATCACAAAAAGGAAGAGGAATCAAATTGATAGCCTGACTGATAAAGATGGGATCCTTAGATCTGACAATGAGGAGCTAGATAGAGTGGTCACTGATTTTTTTGAGGAGCTTTTTTCTACTAGTTTGCCTACACACATGGAAGAGGCGATGAAATGTTTGAAAAGGAAGGTGGATGATGTTATGAACCTTCTATTGGAGAGAGAGATTTCTAAAGAGAAAGTGTATGAAGCGCTCAAGCACATGCATCCTAATAAAGCTCCAGGACCAGATGGCGTTTCAGAGACACTAGAAAGTGTTGGGGAAGGATATCTCAAATTACATCAAGGGATAGTGGAAGGGGGAGGAAAATATAGGAGATGCTTATTCGATGCTTGTAGTGCTGATCCCAAAAGTGGAAAAACCGGTGAGCCTTGCGGACCATAGACCGACCATCTTGTGTAATGTGGTGTACAAAATTGCTTCCAAAGTTATGGCTAACAAACTGAAGCCCTTGGTGGACAGTCTGATTTTGGAGAACCAAAGTGCCTTTATATAGGGGAGGATGATTACAGACAATATCTTAGTTGCTTTTGAGGTCTTCAACAAAATGAAAAATAAAAGAAACAAGAAAACATGCAACATTGCTTTGAAACTGAATATGTCTAAAGCACATGATAGAGTGGAAGAGATATTCCTTGATCTTGTCCGAGAGAAGATGAGATTTGGTGATCTGTGGAGAGAAAAAGTCATGGTGTGCATCTTGTCTTCTAATCTTTCATTTTCCATCAATGGAAACCGGTCCAGGAAGATACTACCATCCCGTGGCTTGCGGCATGGTGACTCCCTTTCTCATTACCTTTTTAGGCTTTGTGCGGAAGATTTTTTTACTTCTATTTTTGTCTCTATGCAAGAAAAGTTTATTAGAGGCATCAAGATGTACACGAATGGGTCATCAATCTCTCATCTTTTCTTTACAAATGATAGTATATTTTTTTACAAAAGTAACACGGACTTATTCTTATCTTTCTTACCCTTATCTTATAAATAATTCATTCAGATTGTGAAACACATAACCCGAACAAAACTTACAACTTTCATCGTACTGTGCTCTCCAAAGAGCAACTCTTCTCAATATAGCAAAAGGAGCCGACAAGGAATTCCATTAATAACTGGCCGTTTTGATTACACGTTCAATCTGAATGCCCAAAATTTGTTAACTTAATTAGCCAATACGAATAGGCATCGGGTCAAAAAATAAATTTATCGAAGACGGAGATTGCTTTTAGTAAAGGGATACCACATCAGAAGAAGGTAGAATTACGTGATTTGTTACAGGTTTAGGAAGTTGACAAACATGCTAAATATTTGGGGCTACGAGCAGCCATTGGTAGGTCAAAAAATATGTGTTCAGTTATGTCAAAGAGAGAGCGTGGAAGAAATTGTAAGAATGAAAAGAAAAATTACTTTTAAAACCAAAGAGGTTCTTGCGTAAGCTATTCCAATGTACGTCATGGATATATTTCAGCTGTCGAATAGTTTGATAGATAAAATACAAAACTACATTGCTAGTTTTTAGTGGGGAGCAAAAAACAAGGAGCGAAAGTTAATGTGGATCAGTTGGGCAAATGTGTAAGCCAAAGAGAGCAGGAGCGCTTGATTTCCAGGACATGCATTCTTTTAACCAAGCTATGTTGACAAAACAACTTTGGCGGCTACCCATAAAGACTAATTTCATGGCGTTCAAAGTTCTCAAAGCACAATATTTTCCCAGGATTTCTTCTGTCCTAGAGGCATCTCAGGACTACAATCAAGTTTTACATGGCTTAGTTTATAGGGTGCAAAAGCTTTATTGATTGAACGAACGAAATGGAGAGTGGACAATGGCGGAGATATTCACATTTGGCAGGATAGGTGAATTATGGAACAACAATCCCCTTTAGCGGATTCATACCAGATTTTGCCTCATCATCTAGTGTATGTCCACAAGTTGATTGATGCTAATACAGGAGACTGGAACAGGGAAATCATACAGACCGTCTTCGCGGCAGAGGTTCGGGGCCGGATCCTTAACACACCTATTTGCAGAAGACTCCCGAATGATATTCCGTACTGGTGGCCAATAGCAAGGGCATCTTCTCTACTAAAATAACCTACTGGTTGTGCTTCTTGGGCAAGGAGGAGTTTGTTCAAACCAGACTACAAAAAAGGGACAAATTGTGGAATTTAATGTGGAAGAATAACCTACCTCCAAAACTATCACGCTTCCTTTGGAGGATGTGCACAGGGGGGTTAGCTGTGAAAGGAAGACTCTTGGACAGAGACTGCAGTCCGGATGGTAAATATCCTATATGTGATACCAGTATGGAAACAATTTCACATACATGCAACTCGATGGCAGTGGCTTGGGCTTCTTCACCAATATTATCTAGTATCCAGGCAATAACGCTGATGAATCCAGGCAAAGCTCTGATGGAGTTACACACTAAGCTAAACGAGGCTGAGTTTCTGAAAGCGGCGGGTATCATGTGGGGAATTTTGTCCCATCAAAACAACTGTGTTTGGAAACAATGAGAAAAATTTGGACGATATAATTCGACAGCTGCATACCTTCATTTCTGATTTCATGCGAAGCAATAATGATAAGATGGGTCATGAGGAACACAAGACGGGGTCTGTTCCTGTTTGCTGGATGAAGCCTTCAGAAGGCGAGACCACCTGGGTCTCATCATTGAAGATATTTTTTTATATAGCTAAATGCTTGAATTCTCCGTTCTTTTGATTTCGCGAAGGTTCTGGTAATCCTGTGTCCCACGAGATTGCGAAGAGCGCCCTGCGTGGTACTCTGAACACTATCGAGGAGCCAACCCTTATACCCCATAGACTTGTTGTGTTAGCTCGTTCCAATCTTCAATGCAATGAGTCAAAAATCCTTAAAAAATAGTTTATTCCTCAAATAATTATTATTTTCCCATTACTGAAAATTATATAACTCCTTTGAGGAGATCTTATCTTCCCTACTCTAACCGACAACTCTTTGTTTGGAACTATAAATGATTATTTATTATAAAAAATATTAGATAATGGACCTTGCCTCTCTGGTTCAACTCTAATGGAGATAACGGGAAGAGGAGGTCGTTGCGAATGATATCAATCCTAGATTTATATAAATGACTTTTATAATCAGTAGTTTCAAAAACTCTATAGAGCCGCAAGGGAATTATTATAAAATCTATGAGAGGTGATGGTTTCTCGACTGAATCACCATTTGAGGTCTGGCGATACTAACCTCCACACCACTATTTGGTTTACGAGGGCTGCCAGATCAAATTGCATACCCTACTTGGACAATGCCTGAGAATTTGTTTGAATAAAATACCTAGAGGTCTTCTTATCTTAGTTTCATTCTCATTTTTAATCTTTTCAATTCCAAGAGTACCTATTTTGAGAGCCTAGAATTTGATTTCTCTTCATCGAAGTTAAAGTTTCAAGGGAAGTTAGGGTGAAGGTATCCTCTGCAAACTAAAAAAGCATACAAAATGCCAAATTGGGAAACATGTTTAATATAATGTATGCTTCTTCGATAAAGAGAAACCCTAGAAACTTCCAGGAATCTTGGATGAGATGAGATAACCTAGATATATAAAGAATACTTGAGGAGGGTAGAAGAGAGATAAAAACTTCATGGGAGATTGGAAAGTGATACATAAGTAAGTGTAAACACTAGATATAAATGAAGACAATGGTAATGCATGTAAGTATACCATCTCAAGTCCTAGGGAGGAACCTAGGGTCCTTGATCTAGACAAACCTTATATTAATACCTCCTAATAATGGACCTTATCCTTAGAAACTTCCTTATATACCTGAGAAAAATAAAGTAAATCATGCCATCTACATGTTGCAAGGAGTAATTGAACTATGGTCAGAAAATGAATAGGTTGACTTTCTTCTCAAACCAACCCCTGGTGAAGTTGAAGACATAAACATACATGCAAATATTTTCCCTACTCACATGAGAAGAAATAAGAGTTAGTATATCAAACATAGTCACAAGATAAGTATATGTTAATACAGGTATATAAGTGGTGACTTTTGGAGCAATTCCTATATCGTAGAAGAAGAAGGTACTTTTGCTAAAACCTCCTCCCTATGACCCTTAATCCCTAGTTCTGACTGCTTTGCCTCACAACTATGCCACAACTAATAACTTGGAAGCACAATGAAACACATACCTTAGGATGTCACATGAAATGTAATTGGGATAATTCAGATTTGTTGATATCTCAAAGATGGATTCCAAGGTGTCCAACTATGCTCATGATCAAACCAAGTTAAGAGACCCCTATTAAGGAAAGTAAGAACTAAAGGGATGATAGATAATACTAGAGTTTTGGAATGATTCCAACTTACTAAAACATAATGTTATAAGACAAGCCAAAATGTTTCAAACTCAAAAGAAGAGTACATCTTGGCAAATGCCCATGAAGGTTTTAAGAAAATTGGAGTGGTGGTAGATATGCTAAAAGAGACACTCACATTTATTCCTTTAACTTGAAAAACTACCTTGTAGGGTGTATATATGGAAGTTGTTGGAACAACCTTGTGATGTTTCATGATTGAGATAGGTTGTTCCTAGGTAGTGGATACATAGACCTTAATGAGGGTCCAGCTAGGAAAGGACATGGAAAAACCAATAGTGAAATCTAAGTATATGACCGACCAATTCCACCCTAGCTAGATGAATCCATGCTAGCATATGATGATGCTCGTGGATAAGTGGATCACATGAAAACCTGAGTATTATGAAAACCCAAATGTGTTATGTAACCTAGATGAGTTCCCAATTTTATATAGTGGTAAATTGTCTTGCATGCAAGTGCATAAGTCATGCAAGTACATAAGGTACAATGTGTGGTCATGCAAGTATGCAAAGAATGCAAGTATGTGAGACACATATAGGTTGTTATGTAAGTATATGAGAAACTAGAGATTAATGGTTATATATATAGATATGTGTGACTTAAACTCTCTATTAAGGAGTGGTGTTTAGACATGTCATGAGTCGTCCCAAGTGGAGGGAAAGACCTTATGGAGGAAGATAGTTCAAAGCTAGTAGGACATGGATATGTGGTCAGATAACCTTATATTCTAATGAAAAATAGAACACCTGAAACTAGACTCCTCCTATAAAGATGAGTTAATCCCCCTTGTCTTTGACTTTTATTGTTGAGATAACTCTGGATGTCCTTGAAGAACCTAAACCTAAAGAATGAGATATCATCTGGTGGTATATGATACAAGGGATGGAAGTTTGTACAACTACGTAATCAAAATATGCATAAAAGATTTTTTTGCAATTGCAAAAAAGTGATTTTAGATGCATATTTGATGGATGAATTCCATAAACAAATTTATCATACAAATGTAATAGATTAAAACAAGTTATGCACAATACATGTGATCTTAAGGACTGCCTTGTTCAGGATGAATCAATAAGACATAGAATCATAACAATGTTGTATATCCTTATTTTGTAATAAATCATGCATGATGATAGATAGAAAATAAATCTTATAACACCTAAGGTAACCCTAGACAGAGTAGACCCCTAAGTCATCCCTAGGGTCAAGTGTGGAAGATATGAAGAACATGAGGCCCGAGCAGTCAGGAGAAAATTTGACTCCATGAATACTCGAGGTCCGAGCGGTCAAAAGAAAATTTAACTCCATTAATAAACAAGGACCGAGGGTTAGGAAAAAATTTCACTCCATAAATTACTTGAAACCTAAGTGGTTAGGATGATATCACTCCATAAGTACCTATACCCCTAGACACCTAAGGGAATGACTAAGACCAATGATGCATTATGACTGCATAAAGAATAGAAATACTTATGTACTATTGAAATGCTAAGGAAGGTTGTGGAAAAAAATCAAGGTCCATGAGAAAAGCATTTTCCCCTTGGGTTAATGACGTTCAATAACTTTTTGGATCTATGAAAAAGTTCATACATGAGGAATTACTTGATTGAATATCACTAATTTTAGAATGATAAGACTATATGTGGATTCACCATATCTACACTTGAGAGAAAGTTATATTTGTATTTGGATTGCAACCAAACATGTATTTCATTTTAATGTAGGTGTAAGAGAGAGTAACCACCTTTAACACATACAAGTTATATAAGTTATGAATATCTTGAGATTGGTTAATGATGTGATCGATAGAGGTATTACTTCACCATTATAGTTGTTGCATTTGAGCAAGATCTAAGTCAAAATGTTATCATCATAAAATAAAATAATGCAAGTGGGACCATACTTAAAATAGTCCTAGTTCCAAGCTCAGTTGTATACACATGATCACTATAATAAAAGGTTGATGATAGTTTAAATGAAACCTTTCCAAAGAAGATTCCTAGTTCTAGTGAAACCCCTTTTAGGTATAGTAACATAAAATAGAGAAGAGATATTAGTGCAGTATTATCTCGAGGAAGTAGCCTTAGTTGTAATTTGGCTTCTCTCTTTCAACATATATATACTAAATATGTATGGATGCATAGGATATAGGATATAAGTGAGATGTTTGATGTGAGGGTCATCCTAGACCTCATACCCCCTTGAAAGAAGGAGAACTAGGTACGGTACAAATATGTATATATATATATATATATATATATCTTCTTAAAACCTAGAGAATGAGGATTTAAAGACTAAGAAGTTGCAACCCTAAAAAATGATTAGAATCTTTTATGAAAAATATCATAAACTAGAGAAAGGAAGTCCTAAAAATAGAGTTCACCTAGAGTTTTTGGAGCCTATGGAGCTCATACCGAATAGATCCTAAGGTAAGTTTAATTGTGAGGAATGTTGAGCTTTGGATTTTTAGAAGCCTAATAAAATGAACTCCCCTCAATATAAGAAAAACATATTTTTAGGTAACTTTAATTGTGAGGAATGGTAATCTTTAGATTTTTAGAAGCCTAATAAAAATGCACTCCCCTCGGTACAAAGAAAGACTTATTTTGAAGGACTCTCTTAATCTATGTTGTTGGATTCATAATATGACACTCAATAGATTTTGCGCAACCTAGTTTTATAGTCATGACATGTTTGGAATCATGTAGGACTTAGTAATTATGATGCTAATATACTTGTGCAATCATTTTAAAAATGCTCTAAATGGATGATCTCTTGAAACAAATAAAAATCCTATGTTGATGTACAACTCATGGACTTACCCTAAATAGGGGGTTACATTCTCTTATGAACCTAACTCATGCTATTTCCATGAATCATGGTAAGATAGTCCCCATGCATGGGGTTCCATTTGATATTTTGGAATGATAGGATAAAACTACCAATCATCTTGCCCATCAACACCACTATACCATAATGCACATGGTGTTCCATGTATGCCACTTGAAGAACCATGTGAAGGAGACTTACCCATGTGTTTATACTAAACCATTAGATGCTCCAAGGGAGCTTGATGTACCTAGAGGGAACCTATGAGGATCTTGGGTTCAAAAGTGAAGGAGCTCTAAAATAAAACATATAGATGGTAATATTCTCTAGAAACACCATGGTGAGGATAAAACCACATGGGATCTACAAGTGGACATATAAAAATCCACTCACACCTTTTGTTAGATGAAATGAAGTTTATGGGAAAAATGTATATAAGGGGGAAGGATGTGAGGACTTGGAATTTTATTCCTTTTATGTACAAGTTGTAGTTGAAAAATATTTTAAATGTAATCTTAAAAATTCATAAATGTTGGTTTCATGTTTGCTTTTTAGTCCTATAGGACTATAATCATAGAGGTTATAGTACAATGGTATAAAAATGATTCATTTGTGAATCAAGTGATCCATTGATTTAAATGTTGTCCAACAACAAATATATTTGTCTAGTTATTGCCTCATAAATCCACACAAAACATATAAACACTTTATGAGGGCATATGTGATTTGTGAGACTCATATTTGAATCAAATTTAAGGGTGGCCTGAATACAAAAGAAAGGAAATTTTACTCACTTTTCTTGTTTCTAAACATTTATTATAGAAATATAAAGGTAAACAAAAGCTTATCCTAGAATTTCAAGACAATTTTACCTTTCTAGATCCCTATAGAAATTAGAGAAGAAATTCAAGTAAATGTTAGATAAGAGCATGGTTTGGAAACTAACTAATGATTGATTAAAATGTTTAATGTCATGCAGACTTTGCAGGAAGCCAAACTCGACCCCCTTGATGTGTCATGCATCCAAGGGACCTTGGATCCCATATTGAAGACACATGGGTCACGTTCCAGCCACACCATTTTAGGTAAGTAGTAATAATGACCCTGATAATCCCAACAATCATTGCACCCTTGTGGCCAACCCTCTCCCTGTAATTTCCAATTCTCTTACTTCCTCTAAAAATGCAACCCAAGGGCCACTAGATTTGACTACAAGGTGTATCTTGGCCACCAAGTTTCCCTCTTGTCAGCTCTTCCCCTCTCAATGCCAAAAATCCAAGCTACGAAACCCTAAATCTAGAAACCCTCATCCTATAAACCCCCATCCTAACTCTCCAAGCCCATCCCAGATTCATGCATCCACTCCCTGAGCCTTTTTCTTCCTTCATCTCTCCAGACCGCCTCATCACTGATGAGCCCTCCACCACAACCTCTCCCTTGACCGCGTAGATAGGAAGGATGAAGGGGTTGAGCTCTCAACCCTTGTATCTTGGGCAGAGTCTAACCAACGACTGATACAACAACCTAGACTCAAAAATCTCTCTCTCATGACTATTAGTGGAGACACTTACCCCCTGCCATTTGATCAAACCACGGTACATGATGGACCCCTAAACACTAGCCTTACTCTCATGAGACCCTCCATCCCCTCTCCCTCACACACACACATGTTCTGGGTTGAGCAAGTTTATCATAGCCACACAATCACGCGTAGACCATAGTGATTCCATATCTCATAGCTCTAGTTTACTTGCAAAAAAGGTAATTCATCCTCTAATAAAAAAATAAAAGAGAATGCTTAGAACTAAAATACATCATAGAAAATCAACCTTAGCTCCAAAAATTGCATACAAGTACTCTAAATTGATCAAAGAAATGGGGAATCCAAAAAATTGTCACCAAAGCTTATTGGAATCCTAGTTCCTAGACCTACTCTAATATCATCTTATTTGATTATAGTTTGATTAATCACTTAATGTTTATAATTATGACTCTATGAAACTAGATCTGATAATATCAATAACTCTATTGCCTTTTATGATGCTTTGAAGTCCTAATTTGAATCTAGTTACTTTCTCTTGTGATACTTGGAAGAATGATGAAACATGTAACTTAAGTTTAGTTACCTAATATGGATCATTATGAGATAAACATTATTCTTGAAAACTTAATGATACTAATAAGCCCATGCACTTTGTACCTAATAATGAAATTGAATATAAGTCCATTTAGGGACAACCATCTGGACAAATACTAGTATCCTGAATGATAATATGTTTTTCTAAAAATAGTGTTAAATGGCGAATGAAGATATTATGGTTCTATTGATGATCAGGGTTCCATGAAGTCAAATCATGATTTTCAATCCAATCCCAGATCAAATCGACCCCAAAAACTAAGATCCATGTTGAACCTCAAATCCCATTAAAACCTTAGTGTTGAATGTTGATTTTCATACTGAATCTTGTTTGGATAAAAGTCTTGGGTTTAGTGGACATAATCTTCCCCTAAGTAAGGTATGTGGGTTAATTACAAGTAACCTCTATTAACTGTGCTTTGTTTTCAATTATTTTTGGGGTTTAATTGAAGTATATTCATTATGAAAATTTCCTTGATTGATTCAATTCATACAATTTATAAATATATGCGGGTATCACTAATATAATTCAAAATATATTTGGACCCAACAATGAATCACATATGGGTAAATATAAGAGATATTAATTACGAGAGTGACAAGAAACTAATATGATAAGGTGATAAGAGTCCATTGTTGGAACCATCACCATGAAATCCATTTCTAGAATGAACATCGTAAAGTCCATGAATGGACAAAATATTGTTACAACCAATCAGATAGAATGATTATGAAATTAGAATATGAAATAAAAATGAAGAGTTCATTACTTTCCAACAATATGGACTTTTAATGTTATGTATCTTCTTAATATTACATGCACACTTTTGATTGCACCCATGTACACAAGTTAGTTTTATTATAAATCGTATTTGTTTGTCCATGTTTTAGGTTGGCTACCTATCTGAAGTATGAAGAAATGGAATGCAAGAGGAATAATCTATGAAACATAAAGATTATGATACTTTGATAAATATAGAGCATATTCCTATATTAATTTGTAGTTACCCATTTATGAAAATTATGTAACTCATTGAAAGGAGATCTCATCTTCCCTACTCTTGTGAACAAATTTTTGTTTGGAATTATTAATGATTCATGATCATTTTTTAAAAATCTAGATCCTAGAAATATTGGATTGCGGTCCTTACCTCTCCAGTATACCTTTAAGGAGATAACAGAAAGAGGGGCTTGGTACATATCCCTAGTAAGCAAACCTCCTTTTGACCTTAAATTTAAGTCGTACTCAATGTAGAAAATTCACTTTGCTTCTAAGTAGCAACCTTATCTTGAGCAAGTACTATGCCTTTCAATCCCTATAATTGGTAGGAACTTCTAGACAAACAAGCTTGCTTTTACAATCATATTTAAGCCTTACATCTTTCTACCTCTTAAGATATAATCAGACTTGAGGCTACTCTCTGAGTGGAAGAGAATGCTGATCAAATTGTGTATTGACTATAGTTATGGAGGAGAATAATTTTGGAGTCCTAACAAAGTTTGGAATTCTTGAAATGACTCATAAAAATTCTAGGGGACATATTATTAACCACTATAGGCACATGATGTGGCAACACTAACCTTGTTGCTGGATAAGTGTCTAGTGTTCAATATTATACTTTTTAGAACTCTGACCAGGAACACACCCCTTGAGAATAACAAATTCTCCAAGGAATAGTCAACAAACAAGTATAGAAACATGCCTTGGCTATAGGTTAACATTATTGTTAGATGATTGTCTAGTACCCAATTTTAACAAGCAATATCACATGCAAATCCTACACCAAATAGGTGTGTTTAGTTGTCCTTGGGCATGACCTTAAACTATACAACATCCAAATCCGTACCTTGGTTTGTAACTCTTAATGTTTTACCTCTTTAAGGTTGTGATTCTAGACCTAAATTTTCCATCCACCATGTCTTAAGCTTAATATAACTCACACAAATGTGTAAACATAGAGAGATACACACGATAATTTTTTGATATATTTTGAATAATCAAGAATTAGACTCTATATTCAACAGAGTACCTTCTAATGGACCTCAGTCTTATCCAACCCACTTTCACGTTCACATTTTCCCATGAGTTCTTGAGAGAAATGGACATGGAGTGAGTAAGAACTAGAGCGGCATAGTAGACAACTTTTGAATTCCTAACTAAACTTGGAGCTCTGTAGACGAACCAACACCCTAGGGGTATAGATGAGTAATCAAGTACATGAACACACCTTAGTTAAAGGCTAACCTTATCACAAGGTGATCACCTATGCCAGATATTAAGGTTTTTGTGAATGGTTATCACATTGATCCATCCCTAAAAATAAAAGAGATTACATACACTTTTATCCCTCATTAGGCTCATTAAAACATCCTTGACGTGTTTAACCATTCTGTCCTTCATGACAAAAATGGGGGCTAGACGTGGATCAAGCATGAGGTTATCACCTAGGTACCTCAAACTTTCTTGAGAGGGGTAAAATACTAACTACTAAATTTTGGTCAATCATTGAATGATCGAGATCATATCTTCTCTTTGGCTAATGATGAAATTCATTCCATTTATTCTATATTTTCCCATACTTTTTCTACCCATTTAATCCACTCATTTTACCCATTTTCAATAGTTTATTTGGGGGAGGGGGTTCATATGAAAGGCTTCTTTCTTTATACTTCAGAATAGTTTACCATTTAATGAGCTTTTTATAAGCATTTCAATAATTTTCTACCATGAATATCATATTCATTTTTCAATTAGTGGGATATTTAGCTACATTATCTTCATTAAAATTCATATTTTTTTGACAAAAAAGAAGACTTGGGCCAAGCTTTATCTCCTATCTTCCTTCCCTTTTCTAATTAAGTTATATTCGTCATAAAACTAAACCCCACAATCCAAAAATTATTTTTATCTGAGATATCTCTGAAAGATTCCCACAAAATTCAGAAACTCAGTTATGATTTTACTTCTTTTGACTGAGAAACACCAAATCTTGCATTCCTCTAGGTGTTGAGTGGAAGATTTCGATGTGGCTGGCCCTATGAATGATAGAAATCCACTAGTCATGTTCAAAAATCTTCTACAAACCCTAATTTTGTGTTGTAGATACCCCCATACCCACTATTCACAATAACTCCTTTTGACTCTCTAGAAGCCAAAGAGCCAACTATCTCCCTATTTAAATCCATCTGCTTGAGTGAGTAAAGGATCCTTTATGTACCAAAACTGCTTTCCAAACATTGACAGACTACTGAAAAGTTAACTGCTTAATTATATTGTTTTGATCTATTAACTACTTATCTTAATTATTTTGATCTAAATTGTTCATTATGATATAATTTCAATTGTTAAATTAGCTGATTAACAAGGATTATTTACTTAATTTGTCATATTATCAATTAAAATTACATGATTTAGATCTGCTCACATTTTCATCTCGAATATCTTACTTGATTTAATCTAAAAGGTTGGATCTTTCTCATATTGACTCTATATCGTTCTCTCTCATTTCCCACCATTCATCCCAATTGCCCTAGTTGAGTCTCTATGTGGGTGATCTTGAGGAAATCAAGACCCATAACCTAAAAATTTGAATATTTAGGGCAATGATAGGAAACCCATGAACATATCCAACCTCAAAGATTTGCAAACTAAAACCACTCTTTTACTTATTTTTCCTCTTTTTTTATTAGTTAAACCATAACCATCATTTTCACCATACTTACAATTATGAAAATACAATACTATTTTCACAGGCAATGTGGGGGCACCCAAAACCTTCCCCACCCGTAATAGGATCATCGAATTCTACCTTTATCCATGCTTCTTTTTGTTATCCATCCTCAGGTACAGTCAAATTTGGTATGCAATTTCATAACAATTTAAATGCTAATACTCATTATTCCTTTTTTTCATATAAACCACGATGACCACTCCGAGCTTTATTTTTTATGAGTTTCTTGATATCAATGGATTATCTTCTTACAAGATTATTTCAACAAGTAAAATAGTTTAAGAGTCGCACTTAGAAACCTAGAATATGGTCGATCTTTATTAGACCCTTCTATCCCCTAGTCAAGTGGGACTCACAAGGTTGGATAGAGTTTTATTTAGGGAACAATTCCCCTAAATACAATATCCACCCTGGCCATCTAGTAGGATGCAATCCCTAATGCACACCACCCTTCATTTAGGGCTCCATCATGTGTCATTTTATCCTTTAATCACATCGAAACATGTTGGAATGCATGCCACTTTGATTAACAAGCATATTCTTGTCAAATGCATTTATAGACATTCTTTGCATATTTTTTAGGTACCTTTACTACACTTTGAATGGTCAGGTGAGAAGGAGGATGATTTAAGGGTTCATCTACCCTTGGTGGATCCTATAGGGAGTCTAAGAGATTCCCCAACCTACCCATAGTGTCTAAGGGTCAAGATAAAGTAAATAACTCCATTAATAGTCAAAGAGAAGATGAAAGTGCACTAGAAGGCCCCCAACATGGCCATGGTGCCATGGAAGACCGTATTATCAATGTTATAGTCACAAGAAAATCATAAAGTTGGAGCAACTCTAAACCAGTTCAGTAGCTTGACCGTGCTAGCACGACCGCGCAAAAAAGACCCTAGCACAGTCGTGCCATTCAAAACGACCATGCTTCCATCTCCTTGAGCAATTTTGCCAAGAGGAATGATCGTGACCCAACCTCTCCCACCACAAACCTGCTACCCAACATGGTCGTGCCACCTCATAGCCAGCACGACCCTACTAAAAATCTTCCAAACCTTAATTTTAACACAACATTTTTCCTTCACTACCCAATTGTTCCTTCCTAGAATGACCATTCTGCCCTTTCACCACCACAACTATTCTGCCTAGAATGGCTATGCTTCCAACTAACCCTAGTACATTTTCTCACTAATTATCCTATGTTGCCTCCACTTAACCCTAGGCTTCCCAAACCACTATATAAACAATAGAGAGTCTGGGAGTTGAAAGGTCACCTTTGCATTTCCTATCACATTGATTGATCCACCTACTCTCTCCCACCTACTCCCATTTCATTTCCATCCATTTCCACCACAAAACCCTAGTTTTCTAGGGTTTTATCTACTTTCACCTACCATCATATGCCATAGCTTCTGTCAAGGTGCAAGAAGGAAAGCTGCTATGGCTAGAGGTGAAGAAGAAGGATCCTTCCTTGAGATAGCATGGATTTTGTTCTCTACTTCTTTTTTTTCTTCCATTTTTTGTTCTATGAGTAGCTAAGCTCCCCTAGGTGGGTTGTTTGGGGTACAATGTGACTTTGATACCATGTTGGGGGGAAGTAATGTGTAAACTCTATAGATTCATTTTCTATTGATTGCTTTTTACTTTTATCTTACTTCCCGTGGATTACATTGTGCTTTATGCTAGAAAATACCTAGGTTCTAGGAGAAAATGGTCTATATGTAGCTATTTTGGGATTTCCTCCTAGGCCTAACTAGGGGATTTCTAGAAAGCACCCCATTTTTACATATATATCCCTTCTCCTATTCCTATGTGTGAGACTGAAGTATCTAGTAGAGAAGCACTTACCACCATTGGCTTGGAGCTATCTAAAGGCTAGATGGTAGGTGATGTGAGGTGCAAACCCTCATTTCCATCCTAAGTTACTACCCTTGGCCCCAATTTTTCACTAAGAGTTTATATCCTAGAAACATATACTTGATTGGATCCTAGTTGAATTCCACCTAAACCCTAAATCAAATGAGCTTCACATGATTAGATAGGGGGTGCTAGGGAGTAGTTCCCCTACACTCACCCTATTCCATTCATGGATAGTTAGTAGTTTTGGACAATTCTCTAGCATCTAACTTGTTTTTTGGTTAGGAAATCTAAACTAATGAGAAGTGATTGCATGTATGACACCCCCAGTCTAGGCTATACTCACCACCATCACACGGCCCACACTTCCCATAATTTCTAAAAATCCTAATTTCCATATTGATAAGTTAGTGGTAGCTTAGTTGTCTTATTTCCTTGCTTAACTAGTCTCTTGCTTGTTCACGATAGCTAGGTCTTGCAAGTGTAGTTAGTGTCACTTTGTGATTTCTTGTTCTTTCCTTAGACAATTAGTTTCCAATCTACTATCTTTGTTACTTTTTGGCTAAATTTCTAGTGTAGTGTCTTTCTTTCCTAGTCTAGTTAGTTGCCATCTCTGGGTTGACAACTAGTATCAATTTTCTACTTTAGTGTTATTGTTAATCTTTCCTTGATTACCTTAGTTTAATTTGCCTCTTTTCTTTCTTAGCCCTCTTTCCTTGCTAATTATAACTATATTATCTAGGGTAAAGTATGTTTTTTTCTTACTCTTTCTTAATTTCTTGTATGGTCCATTAGTTTAATCACAAAACCCAAGTTAAACTCTTGAACCGTAGACTCTATTGTAGGAACCTAGCTTAAACAAACTAAGCTCTACTGCCCCCTCTCTCCCAATGAATTGAACCCTAATTTGCCACCTACTATGTTACCCCGTGTGCGTGCAGGTAATTTGAGTATTTGAGCATGTCCATTAGGGTTATAAATTTGTTAGCCCAAGTGTGCCCCATGCGTGCACCAAATTTCTAAACTAGAGTGGCCAATATCCATTGTTACTTTAGTTGATAATTTATTTCTTTAATAGGTAGTTAGTCCTAATTGATTGTGTTACTTAGTTTCCATCTTGCTTTGACTTGCTTGCATGGCCCCTCTAGTTTAATCTCTGATCGAAAGTTAGACCCTAAAACCCTAACCTCCGCTTGTTGGAACTTAGAGAACCAACCTAGAACTAGCACCTTTACCGCCCATGTGGATTCAACGATGAATCACCAACTTATAAGACATCCCAAGTCTGTGTGTTTGGATATTTGTTATAAAAGAGTGTGCAATTTGGGCTTCTTTATTGGCCTCAGGCATTTTGGCATCTAACTTTCTGGTGTCATTAGCAAGAATGGTGGTTTTAAACCTAGATAGTTTCTCTTCTATAACTCTTTCAAGTTGTCCTCAACATAGCTTATTTTTCTACACATATTGCAAATCCTAACAATGACCATTTATAACAACATGGAAGCATGCACGATTAGAACCAACTTGCAAATTTTCCACAAATAAAACATCACTGGTTGCACTAATATAAAAACCTTACATAGGAATAGTTTATATTGTTTTTCATACCATCCTTAAAAGTAACTTGATACATGATAATGTGGAAATCTAAATTAAAATCCTTAGAATGTATAGGTGGCACCCCACCATTTCTGAAACTTGTACAACCATCAATGTCCTAAGAGTTTCATGTTGTCAACCACCTATCCACACATAGTCGTGCATTTGACAAACCAATGTTAGTGGTTTAGTTTTTATTATTCCATGAACATAACTTAAAATGATGCTTAAACAGAAAAATCACATGCATGATCATTATTGATGGCATCGAGGATGCATTATTAAATTAACTAGCATACATATAAGGGCATCTTTTCTATGAACGTGATCTGATCTTGCTGAATAGACATGAGGTGTGCATGCCAAGGTAGAATAACAAAAAAAAAATCTGATCTCACTGAATACACACAAGGGTGCATCCCAGGGTTAAGTAAGCTAAAAAATATGATCTCACTGAATACATAGGATGTGTGCATGCTAGGACTAAATACCCAAAAATTGAACAAAGGGGACTTATCAGGTACCAACATTCCATAGACGTTCATGAGATAGAGCCTTATTTGTACATCTTCATATTCATATTCGAAACAGATCTTAACATAGATGTACACCCATATTTTTCAAACGATCTTAAAATATTAAGGTAAAGAAGTAAGTTATACGATCTTAAACATTGATACATTTATGTAGTAAATCTTACAAGATATGCATTATAATTCTACCTCTTACATAATTTTTGTGTCACATCATAAATGTACATTTAATACTTTAAACATGAAGTGTGCAAAAGACTCATGACACAATATAATTAAAATCTAAGGCATAGACCACTATGTTGTTTCAGTATGAACATCTCTGATATGATTATCCTGATCTTATCCATAAATCAACCTTTAATGATAAATTCAAAAATCCATACTTAGGATCTTGACCTAAATACACCGTGTCTATACCTTTGTGAAAACCAATCTAAATTGAGTCATGCAGCCTAGCTCATAGCTAGATCTCATAAAACTGATCAAAACCATATATGGCTTGTATTTTTAAGAGCTATAACCCATTTTCTATAATGATGCAACTGCAAGTTAGATAAATTCTGAATTCATTAAGAGACAAAATTGACTTGCATGGAGTTGGGACGACCATTAGATATCAATCTTATGGCTGCTGTATGTCTGTCTCTTATAGTCATATTGGGAGGGGGTCGTTGGTTCCATAGTACTAGGCAGGTTGCCTAGGGGATCCGTGGGTCTAGGGTCCGCTGATCCACTTGCCCCGGCTCATTTTTCCTTGTCCAGTCTGAGAGACTCTATTCTCAATAAAACTGACCATCACCACCCTCACAGCTATGGGGAAAGAGACAGTAAACTATGTATCCACTGCGGCCTCCAGTGTAAATGTAGTAGTTGCAAACATGCCCTCGAAAAGCTTGTGGAAGCCAACAACCAACTCAGCTGGCATAGTCCTTGTTTTAGGAGAACAATCACTACTCGATGACCGTTGAAGTCATAGGTCTTCCTGATTGAAGTCCCCCTCGTGTTTATTTTCTAGGGTCACACATTTTCGTGGTATATATTTCTTTTCTGTCATTGCCATCATTGCAACACCCTTGATGGAAACGAGGTGAGATGACCAAAATTGTAGATGGTATACATTTCTTCTCAGCCATTGGAATCATTGCAACACCCTGATGATGCTTTGACGTCGCACTGTAGTAACATAGGATTATTCTAGTTGGATATGTGCGATCCTGAGGGACAACTATCGTGGTAGTTGAGGGTTGTTGATTCTGATGTATGCTAAATGCTGCCTCGGTGGAAACTCTTAATCCCATATAAAATCACTACACATTCTCAATTGAAAAGAGAGGAGTAAGTGATGTAGTCAAAGTCAAACTGCCTCCTTACACAAGGTTAATTCAGTTACATCTAAACCTTTATACGTTTTTTTTCTTCTATTTAACTGATACTATCTATCTCCATTCTTGTTATAGATCATACTTGAGGCTTTACACTAAAATAATCACCCTTGTCCGAGTTTTCGGGAGGTGAGTAGTCGTATCCCTAGGGCGACCAGATCTGCCGCCGGCGGCGGCCGCCGCTCGCACCCCCTCCGGTTGGGCACCTAGCCCACCAGAGTCCACCCTGATCTTCCTTTCCTAATCCCTTCTGTCCTCACCGGCCTCCCTAGCCCTTTTAGTTGAGCGCTAGATGATGGTTGGTCACCGAAGATGTGGATTAGGGTTTTGATCAACGAGTGACCATCCCACCTCTACATTACCTGACTCCCGATCTTTTGTTCAGAGAGACATCTTACGTCCCGATGTTGCCTTCACCGCTACATCCACACCGCCAGATAGCGTGATCCCGGATATCAGAAACCTTTTGCAATCGCCCACGCCTTTGACGACGATCGAAGTTGTACAACCCATGATCAGCACGCCAACGCCGACTCCAGATATGATGGCGAACCCTCCTCCTCCTCCGCAGGTGAACACAGTTGACACGACGCCAGTGAATCCTACGCCTCAATCGGTGATCGAGCAACCACAAGGCGTGAACACCATGGAGTCGCATCATCAAGGAGATACAACGGCCCCTCTGATGGTCCCTCCGCCCTCTCCTGCAGTGAACGCAATTGATGCCACGCCTCCTGTAGTGAACGTGACCGTAGCGATGACAGTTGAGCAGGCGGAAACCGCGATGACACCCCCCGTTGTCGCGATGGAATCACGGCCCAAACGTGCTCCTCTCTACGGTATCCCCAAAGACACTTGTTTTAAGTGCATGGGGCGTGGGCACTGGCAAGCACAGTGTACCGCGGAGAAGGTTTGTTATATCTATAGACAATCTGAACATCTTGCTGCTAGGTGCATGATGAGAAGGCATTTTCCTCCGCCTCGCATGGCGCCACCGCCACCGAACGTCTTTTCACGGCAAGAGTTTCCACACATGCCCACCGCCATCCCTGCACGTGGCGGACCACAACACATACCTAAGAGGGTTTTCGTCTCCCTTGACACGCGAGACCCTGAGCGTCTCAAGAGGATAGAGTCCCTTTCATATGCCATTGAGATTTCATGGGCTGACGACATGGTGCGGCAACCTCTAGGCGAGTTCCTTAAGAGCCATTGGCCTCAAGCAATAGACATATACAGATATGCTTACAGGAAAGCCGTAGTTTTCTTCGACAACAGACAGGAGGCTAAAGAAGCGAGATGAGACAAACACATCAGGTACCTCCACCACAGACTCACGGTGAGAGCTATGATAGTGGGTGATGACGGAGCCCATAGAGAAAAGTTTTGGTTTTGGCTCACAGATATGCCTATTGTTTTTAGAGATGAACCTACTATTAAACAACTTATTCATCCATTTGGCCAACTTGATTTCATTTCCAATTGGCAGCACCATGATGACGACCTTTCAGGAATCCTAATCCGGGTAGAGGCCTTCAAAGAGGACGTCCCCCAATTCCTTGTGATTACCCATGGTGAAGACAAGGTGAGTATTAAACTGCACCTTATTGCTAGAGCGGGGGTTCGAGACCAAGCTTTCCAGCTTTCTGAAATGGGACGCGAATTCAACATTCCTCCTGCTGTTCTAGAGATTCCAGGAGCGCCGCGGTTTAGATTTTCAGAGGCAGACCTACATGTTTCATTGCGTTTTCAGCGTGATGGACCTCTTATGCTTGATAACGAAGAGGCTAGAGCGTCCTCGTCATCCCAGGAAAACTATGGGGGGTCCCGTGAGAAGACGACATATATCGAATCTGAGGGGAGGGTCGTTCTTGATCATGAAGGCAATAGAGCCACTCTTCATAATAGAAGCCTTGAAGACTTTTTTCCTATCGATGATTACCAACACAGGAGATCTACCAGAAGGGAAAGAACCAGCAATGTCGAGAAAGGGAGGATGGCATCACCTCCACAGACGGAGTACCAATATAGATGAAGATCCCACTGTCATATAGACAGGGAGTTTCGTGCCTCTGATGGAGACGACTATTCAGAGTATGAATTCAAGGAGGATAGGGATGATGCTCAAGATAGGAGAGGTAGTCGTTAAGGCTATGGATGATCATCTTCAATGAGTATTGCGGCCATATATACTTTTATGAATCAGTTAGTCCACATGTTTTGGAACATTCAAAGAGCAACCAACAATGAGACGAGAAGAGTGTTAGGTATTCTCTGTTGCAAGCAGAAGCCCATCATTATTTGTCTTTTTGAACCCTTCATGCACGCCTTCAGAGCTGAGGAACTCCTGGACATCGTCCGTCTTGACTGGTCGGCAGACAATTATGAAGAAAATGGAAAAGTTTGGTTCTATGCGGATTCCTCCTTAAATCCGACCACTATTCTCAAACACAAGCAACACATCTCCATTTGATGTGCCACATCCTTAGTTGATATCTTTTTTCGTCACGGCTATATACGCCAGCTATTCATATACTGAGAGAAGAGATTTATGGGACTCCTTACTTCAGTTAGCTCAGATTGTTGGAGACAAGCCTTGGGAGATCGTTGGAGACTTCAATATTATCCACTACGCCCCGGAAATGAGAGGGACTGCTGATGTTGATTTTCAAGCAGTGCTCGATTTCAATAGCTTCATCACTAACACTGACTTTAGAGATACCCCTTTTGAAGGAAGCCAATACACCTGGGTTGACAAATAGCGGTTTACTCCCACCAAATGGAAATGTTTGGATCGAATGTTGGTGAATGCAGTGTGGAACCAATGGATGCCCAGTGCCAAAGTACTTCATCTCACCTAATCGAGGGCGTCAGATCACTACCCTCTGCTTGGAGTTCATAACGGTCAGTAGAAAGAGTGGACGCGGCTGCCTTTCACTTTTCTCTCTATCTAGTTATCACATCCCGATTGAATTGATGTCATTAGAAGAACATGGAGTGAAGTAGTGATAGGACACCCATCATATATCCTTTTTTGCAAAGCTCAAATTTGTTCAGAAAGCCCTGAGAAATTGGAATAGGGAAGTATTCGGAAATGTCCATCAGAAGAAGGCGGACCTTGAAGACATGATTCACGTACTCCAGATCAAATTCAGTGAACGTCCTAATTCAATCAACGAGTTGAATCTTAAAGCTGCCAAAGAAGAGCTTCAAGACATACTTGTTCAGGAGGAGATGATCTGGAAAGAGAAGTACAGAGTATCTTGGCTCAACGATGGTGAATGCAACACTTTGTTCTATCACGTTGTTGTGTGTGCCAAATGAAGGAGAAGATGCATCTCCATGATTCAACTACTTGACGGCTCAGTCACCGACTGCATGAGGACATCTTGCAAGGCAGTAGCTATACATTATCAGAACCTCTTCTCTGTTGTTTCCCCGCATGACCCTGACTCGATTGAGAACTTCCTTCAGATCCTCACACCTATGATTTTAGCTGATGATAATGTTGAGCTGCTGACGATCCCTTCAGAGGAGGAGTTTCTCACCACCATGAGTAACATGAACACTCATGTTATGCCCGGTCCTGACAGATTCACTCTCTCTTTCTTTACTACGGCATGGGATTGCGTTAGACATGATGTGTTAAGCTATGCTACATCCTTTTTCAGCAACTAGCAATGTCATCGCAGTCTCAAAGCATGCCGCATTGCGCTCATTCCCAAGTGGGACTAGCCGACTGACTTGGTTGCACATTTCCGACCCATTGCCAATGAGAATATTATGCTAGGAATCTTTGACTCCATTCTTAGTAATCGCCTCAGAAATATGATGCACAAGATGATTTCACCGACACAAGGCGCATACGTTCCAGGTCGAGACATTATTAATCACATTAAGCTCACCAAGGAAATCTGCCATGATCTTAGATAGGGCAGTGATGCACCCAATGTCATAGTTAAGTATGACATGAGCAAGGCATACGATCGTATAAATTGGACAGTCCTAAGTAGCATTATGGAGAGATTCAGTTTCTTCAGGAAACCATACAGCTATGTCTCAGCTTCTTTGAGGGATCATGGGCATCCGTCACTTTGGGAGATCATACCGAAAGTTTCTTTCAAATACATAGGGGCCTCAAAAAAGGAAATCCTATGTCACCCTATCTGCTTGTGATCTTCGAAGATTATCTGGCACGAGCCATGGAGGTTGCCATCTCTAGAGAGGAGATTTGTAGGTTCAGGACTTGCGGCACTGCCAGAGCCCCTCCAATCCTGTTATATGCAGATGACATTATCATCTTCACCAAAGCTTATACCACCTCCATCACCTGCATTAATGATATCTTGACCGACTATGAGAATGCTACTGGCCAGTTGATCAATAGAACCAAATCTATCTGCCTTGTTGGAGACGTTGATCGAGCTATTGTGGACCGTGTTGCATAATCCTTTGGGGTTACAATAGCAGATGGACCTCTTAAGTATTTGGGTTCTCTGATACTTTATGGACATGCCAAGCTACATACCTTTCATTTCCTCCTTGATAAGATTGCTAAGAAAACTGCCACATGGAAAGCTCATCTCCTCTCTTTTTTTGGTCGTTGCCTCTTGATAAAACATGTCCTTGCCTCCACGACATTGTATGTAGTTGCTGCCATTGGGATCCCACCCGGCATCTGTGATAGAATCGACAACCTTATGTCTAAGTTCTTATGGGTGTGTAGAGATGGAAAAAAACACAAAGTCTGGGTGGCGTGGAAGAAGACTACCACCCTGATCACGTCTGGAGGTCTAGGTTTGGACTCCATGAGAAGCATCACCCGGGCTTTCACTTACAAAGCCTACTGGGAGATTATGACTGGTTGCTCACCTTGGGCGATATTCTTTAGACACAAATACAAACCTCACATCACGAATAGAACTGGCTTCTATCCAACTTTTATGAAGCTTACCGTGAATTCCTCACCTGCTTGGAAACAAATTTGGCGCACTTTTCCCATGTTCAACTCCTATTGCAGATGGATTACAGGAAAGGGAGACATTTCCCTATGGGATTCCAGATGGAGCGGCATACCTCTCGCTGGTTTCACCATCAATGCTAGTGATCGGAGACTAGATTTCAAGATTAAAGATTTCTGGACCCCAAACGGGTGGGATTGGCATTCGCTCGGACACATTCTTAATGAAGAAGGCATTCATATCTTTAGAAACAATAGAGCATACATTTCAGAAGAAGATGATGACAAGCTCATTTGGACTCTTGAGTCTAATGGTGCATTCACCATCCGTTCAGTCAAAAGTAACATTATTCACACTGATAATACGGGGCACAACCAACACATTCAGGGAATTTGGAAAATTCCATACCCCAAGGCATGTTTGCTTCTTTGGAAGATCACGTACAGGGCCATTCCAACGGATGAAAGTATCTCCAGATGCAGAATCATGATGGCTTCTAAGTGTTCCTACTGCGATGAAGCATCAACAGAATCGACATATCACCTCTTTATTCATAGTCAAATGGCAGCTTTCTTCTGGCAGAAGATGTCACAGGTTACTGGACATCTCCCTCCGACAGACATCAGTGAGATTTTCCACTTGTGTGCGCGGTTTCACTCGAGTTCTTCTACTAAGGCGTGGATTCATGGTATGTTATGCGCCTTGATCGTCTGGAATATATGGTGTTGTAGATGCACGCATAGGTTTGAAGGGAAGGGAGTTATGTTGCAGTACCGATGGCACAACATCATCTACATATTAAATCACTTCCTCAATAACATTGAGTTCATTAATTAAGCTGGAAGATGTGAATTTTTACAATGGTTTGTCCGAGCATGGCATTCACGAGCCAAGAACACGCATTAGATAGATTTCCCTAGTGAGATGGTCCCCACCAGACATTACCAATCTCAAGCTTAATGTCACCATTGGACAAAGTAGAGATCTAGTTGGTCACTATAGAAGATGGGCGGCTGGATTAGTTAGAGATTCAAGATGCCAGATCCGTCTAGCTTTCCGTACCTGGCTTAGAGACGAGGAGTTCACTATCGCATATATTGCAACTTGTGTGGTCACTCTCAAGATCGCTGACAAAAAGAATTTGAATGTATCCATGATTGAGACCGACGACGTGAATACATATAATATGTTATGGAGGAACACACCAGTACCGTGGAAAGATGTCTCAATCAACAGAGACCTATGAAGAGAGCTTGAAGAGCTAGGGATATTGGGGCATCACGTTCCTAAGATAGTCAACTCAGTTGCAAGGGAGCTTGGTACTTGGGGGTCCTCCCAACCTGGGATGTTCATATGCACTGAGCCTACTATTATTCCTCTGAGGGTGAGTGGTTTCGTCAATCTGGAGAAGAGAGGGATTCCTTACATAGACACTTCCTTTCATAGACACACTCATGGAGGATAGTTTCTTCCCTTTATCGGTTCATGGCTGCACAATAGGTGGTTGTGACTATGCCTTTGTCATATGTGTTGTTTGCATACTGTGCTTGTCGGTTTATATGGCTGGACTGAGGCATGTTGGACTGGGTTGATGGCCTTGTGATGTAGCTGGTGTGTGTTTGTTTGTCTTAGAAGATAATACATGTGACATTTATAAGCAGAAGATGTATGTTGCTTTGATTAATTTTGCCCACACGAGGGGGTGGGATGAATATAAGAACCCCCTGGCTTCCAAAAAAAAGATCATACTTGATTTCAAATAGTGACATGTGCGCAAAGGTCCTTTTTAACTCATGGTTATCCACACTTCATAAACTTACTTTATATACCCATGATTATTTCAATCATAACAAACTTTATCGTAGAGACTTACAAGTTTTATTTTATTCAATTAATTTATTTAGGCAATTCATTAAAGTATAAAATTCAAACTGCCCCTTACACCACGGTTAATTCAGTTACATCTATGCCTTTATACCCTTTTTTCTATTTAACTGATACAATTTATCTTCATTCTTGTTATAAATCATACTTGATTTCAAATAGTGACATACACGTAGAGGCCATTTTTTACTCAGGGTTATCCACACTTCATAAGCTTACTTTATTTACTCTTGATTATTTCAACCCTCACAATCTCTAATGTAGAGACCCCAAGTTTTTATTTCATTTGATTAATCTATTTTTTCAATTATATTAAACAATCAAATTCAAACTGCCTTCTTACACCATGGTTAATTCAGTTACATCTAAGCCTTCACACCTTTTTATATTTAACTGATACTGCTTATCTTCTTTCTTGTTATAGATCATACTTGATTTCAAATAGTGACATACACGTAGAGGCATTTTTTTATTTAGGGTTATCCATACTTCAAAAGCTTACTTTATTTATCCATGATTATTTCAATCTTAACAATATCTATCACAAAGACCCGCACATTTTATTTCATTTGATTAATCAATTTCAACATTACCTTAAACTAAAAGTTTTGATAGTTTCATCTCCTAGTTGTGAAAAATACTAACTTTCTGATGAAGTTTCAAAATTGTTATATGCACCTTTCGAATAATATTGAGCTCAAACTGATCTTATTTCTTCACCTAACTAATTACTCATAAATGGACTCATATTTAAAGGGCTAAAGCTTAAATATATATACCAAGAGGTTTCTAGAAATTCTCAAAATGTTACAAAACTATACATATTCTTATTTACCTCAAATATAATTTTGTTGCACGACCTAGTAGAAATGAATTCAACCAATCAGTCTACCAAATATACATGATCATTTGACCACATAATATTAATACACTAGATTTGATAGTCGATCCTATGTTGATGATCATTTACGAAATAAAACGTATACTTATTACATAGTATGAGATCATACTCTCAAGTTTTATGATCCATGGAAAAAATACTACTGTACCACCATCTTGGTGTTTAAGGTGGTTAATTGTAAGGAGTGGGACCCAATAGGGGATTCACTCCCTACTTATTCAAATAAAAGGACACATTCCATATGTCAAACAAATAATCAAATTTTTAAAAAGGAATGATAATCTAATTTATTCAAAAGTATATTTTAAGACCAAAATATAGCAATAGAAGATAAACTGTCTAACTATTATAATGTTTGATTGTATCATAATCATTCACCATGCATGACATGCAAAAAGAAGACTAATCTATATCATATGACTAGTAGAGGGTTAAATAACCACCTCGAATCTATCTCCCAAGAAGGATTAGCTTCACTTGTATAAGTCCAAGTCAACCTTGGCAGTCTCCTACTTGCTCTCCACCTAAGGAGTTGAAAGCATACCCCAACAGAGAAGAGAAAGTATAATTTGCCAGCATAAAAGTGTGTTATGTTCATATTAATAGGGATTTAGCAATGCTACAAAAAAGGAACACAAAAATAACAACACTTTCCATCCAAAAAGAAAAGTACCATGCAAGTGGATATCAAAAGTATATGAATTTCAATATAATGATAATCAACAGTCACACTTGCCATTATAAAAAAGTAAAATGTGCCACAAAAGCACATATAAAGATTTTAGGAAATATAACTTATCAATAATAATACTCAACATGCATGCAAGTGAGATATGCATAGCACTACTAAAACATAAATAAATAATAGCGACTAGGGCACATAACCCATTGCCTAATAGAGAATGAAACATAACCAAACTCCCCAGTATATAAAAGTGGACACAAAACATGGGTATGTGGCACATAACATCCATTCCAAAATAAAAAGGGCACATAATCCCATTAAAATAGAGCACTTATACACCTCTAAGGTTACTGAATTGCAAGCATGCATAAATGTAGAGTCCATTGAAAGTAAATTCACAAAACTACATTAATAAGACCTTTACCAAATAAAATTGGATAATATGAAATATCCACCATAAAAGTGGGGAAAACTAGGTTCCGCCCCACAACAAGAAAAAATTTAATTCAATTCCACAATTAGGATCTCATCATGAAGCAAAGTACAATCTTACCAACATAAAATGTGGACAGTTCAAGAATTTTAGGAACTCAAGTTCATTGTGATTAGACCCAACTATGTCATCAAGTCAAGAAAGAGAATATTCATCACCAATATACCTAAAAGAGGCCCAAGATTGGAAAATAGTATCAGTTGGTAAATATAGGATTCAAGGGATGCAACATACCTCAAGACGTATGTCAACTTGTCAAGGTACAAAACCTAGATCCAAGTTAAAGTTCTTCTTACCTATTATTGCATTCAAATATCAAACTCCTTCATTAACATGTGTATAATTAAAACCGTAGATCATGAACTCATATTATCGATGGATTTTGATTGTGAAGTAGATTTAATTATTTAAATAATCTTTTTCTAATTCCAATGAGTATTTTTGTGTAATTGATTGACCACCAGAGAATTAGTTTTGATTCCAATGAGTATTTTTATGCAACTCATATTTTGATATTGTATCTTTCGAAAGATAATTTGGGCACTAGAGAAATCATTAGAGAATTTAAGGCTGCATAGATGATACAATTTAGGGATGCTAATATCTATCAAGGTAAATATTTTATGCTGCATATTCATCATCATCATCATCATCGTCGTCGTCGTTGTCGTCGTCATCTAAGCCTCAGTCCCAACTATGTTGGGGTCGGCTGCATGGATCCTTTGATTCCATTCAGCTCTATCATTGGCCATATTCTAGTTGAGATGTAGATATTCAAAATTTCTCTTTATAATCTCATCCCATGTTAATTTAGGTCTTCCTTTTCTTCTATTTATTGTGCTTGAATCAATATTATTGCTTCACGTAGGTGCATATTCTATGATGGTGCATATTCTAGAAGAAAAAAAATGAAGGGTGATTGTTTACAACCATCCTCCTAATATTTCATCTTATCATAGAGGCTTGTTATTGGGTGCCTCCCCCTATATTATTCTTGAACTTGGCATGTCTAATATGTTTTATTTGTACCTATAGTAACATTTAAAACACATATGTTTCATATTTAATCTTGTTCCTTCCATGTGTTGGAGTTTTAAAAGAAAGTCTCAACTCGCTTATCACCCGTAAGTGTACGCATTAAAATGTAGTTGAGTGTCAAACACAAGGAGCTAGGTTAGCAGGCGTAAAGTTGTTAGCTTTCATTAATCTAAGTCGAAATATAAAGGTTGAGTTGATTACAGATAGCTAAACGTGGAGTAATAACAAAAGATCTTAAGTTAAAGGTTCAATTCAGAAACTTGGACATTGGATTTCACAACCACACCATCACATCATATGTAACTATGAAATTAAAGCATCCTATCAATTTGCAAAGAGGTTGTCATCGTCATGCACCTCCTGGTGAAATGAGATGGTTCTCAACTTCACATAACACTCTCGTGTCTATGTTTAGTTTTAAACACAACCATAAGCCATCAACATTCTCCAACCACTCCCGTGGTCAAGAGCATATTGCCATAGATCCTACTCCCTACTCCTTTGTATATTCTCCCCAGGCACAAAATTAGTACAAAACATGTATAAAAGGTGGCCAGCCAAGTATACAATCTAATAAACACAGTAGGCATCCAAGGAGAAGCAAGTTAACTAGCATTCAATATAAATTTTGAGTTCACATGAGCAATGGCATGGGAGTTACTCTCCCATGCCCAATAAGAAGGTTCTACTCACTCATAATGGAGAAACACAAGCACATAGTAGAGCTTTTAGAGTTTTGCAGAGCTAAGAGATGAAAAAGCTAAAGGAACCAAAAGTTTAGTCAAGGGGAAGTAGAACTCAAGCTAGAGGACAAGATTCCACCCTTGGAGCTGCTTCAAATCAGACAATCCTCCCTTCCGACAAGCTTGAGTGAGAAGCAAGGCTTTACTGCTTCTTTTAGAGAAGACATGGCGAAGAATGGAAGTAGAATGGAGGTTCTTTCTAATGAAACCTCTTCTTCCACCCCAAAAGCACCTTCCTTTTTCTATGGAACTTCTCTTGGATGAAAAGTGTTTCAATTGATAAGTGATAACCACCCCAAAAGGTTGGACTCATGTTTAAAAATGAGGGATTGTTGCTGCTGATTTTTGTAGATGTTGGTGAAGATGTGACATGTCTTTGAGCAGACACGCCGTGTGTCATTGTGTAACTTGTTGAATAGTTGTTGTTGTGTGAAATGTACATGACATGACCTCATAGAGACACATCATGTAGCTGCTATTGGGGTCGATCTGGGCATAAGGCACACAACATGTTCGATTAGATACACGCCTGTGTGTGTTGGAAGCAAGTTGGAGTCAGCCTTTGGATCGTGAGGATACGTCGTGTCTTAATAAGGACATGTAGTGTCGTCTGCTCTGCAATTCGGGAACTAAGGTCACGGGAAACATACACATCCATGTGTTTAATAGCACACGACATGTTCTTTGTTGTGTGAGCCTTTATGGAATGTTACACGTCGTGTCTTATAAAAAACACATCATGTTTGATGATGTTTTCTTCAAGATAAACTATAAATCACCTACAAATTAAAGGGAGGTCCCACTAAGGTTGGATTTGGATGGGCTATATCCAATTTGGCATTTTCAACATGTGTCTGTGATCAACATCATGTAACAAGTAAAATAACTAAAAGATGGAAAGTTAAGTATGATTAGAGGCTAAATGGAAGGCAAAAATGAATTGAATTTGTGTGCGAATGTGTACAAAAAGTAGATATGAAATGTGCACATCAAATCCCCCTAAGCTTGAACTATTGCTAGTCCTCAGGCAAAAACAACATAGAACACAAATGAAGGAATTGCAAAGATCATGTATAGATAAAATGAAATTAAAGATATAGAAGGGGCCAAACCAACCACAATCATTAGGTTTGTATCCATAGCCCTGATTTCAACTTAGACATCCAAGAAAGAAAATTTAGTTCAACAAGGATGGTGACACATTAAATGAAGTAGTCAACATAGCAGTATTACAAGAAACTTGGATGACTAGGCCAAACAATCAGCGAATATGCAACGAAACTTTAAGCTATAACAGATGCAAATGATGGAATCTTAGTTAATGTTAACAAACTTTACCTATCTCTTCGTGTTTTCCCAAAAGATATGATATTAGATTGGGGATTCCTACACTCGGCTGCTAATGTAGCCTTATGCACACAAGGAGTGCTGGTTGAGGTGTTTTACCCTCTTTTTAGGACATATCACCTAACCGTCGTGGCCATATCATACTTACACTTGGTTAGTATTACATGTGGGTGGTTTCAACCATCTTTTATGGGGTAATTAAGGTGAAGTGAAGCAGAATGTAAGTTAAATTAGTCAAGGGTTTCACTTATTTTTCTCAGAATAGAAGAGAGTTAACCAAATTGTAACATCAATTGGATTCCATTTATTTGTTTTGAAAAATTTTCATTGAAAAGGTCTGGTTGTAAAATCACTAAAAGTTTTGCAAAATCATCCTGTATTCTAAATTGTGTCACAAAGTTGACATATCCATAAAATTTATTACCAATTACATGTATTAAGCAATCTAGGATGACAAAGATGAAAATTCAGGCTACAAACATAAATTTGAAATTAAACACATGTTGGTGACCATAAAGTTTTATTTGATTCATGCATGCTCTTTTATAATTTCTTCAAATGTTAATTCTGTTGAGGGAGGACATGATAGTTCAAAGTCATAAAGAAAGATAGTTCATTACACAAAATGAGCCTCACATCATACTAAACTTGCCAAGAGAAAAACAACAACTAAAAATAGAAACTAAAGACAAGATCTGGAGAACTACAAAATGAAAACAACTAAACAACTACAACTACACTACTGGCCGATTGCACCCCCCTAATCTTGAAATTTGCATTTTCCTCACTACGTCAAACAAAACTAAGGAATAAGCAACCAGTTACCTTCCATGGAAGATATTAGTAAGAAGGGCCATTTCCCCCGTGACCCCGTGACTAGTAGGAAAAAGTTGGTTGACCAAATCATCATCATCATGTATGTCGACCGAAATAGGCTGTGGAGTAGGCTTTGACTGCTGCTGGTGAGGCAGGAAAGGTTGGGGCATTGGATGGTGGTTTTGAGAGATATGCCACATATCCATGTGTTGAACCATGTCATGTATCACTGAGTTCTACTGACCCATAAGATCAAGATGGTTGTCTAATTGGTCAAATTGCTGCTGAACGTAGCTGTAAAGGTGCCTAATATCAGACATGGCCAAGAGTACTCAATCTGAGTGCTTGTGGAAGGTGGAAACATAGTGTGCATCTGAGAAGGAGGTGCATTTGAAGCGACATGGGTCATTAGGGGCATCTGCATCATCATCTTGACCATTAAGATTGACCTACCAATTGTCCTTGTTTGTTAAGGTGATGTTTTCCAAATCATGCATGTTGATGTACTGATCATTGTAAAAATATTGTCTCAACTTGGCATCATCATTGTGGACCCTAGTGATCAAAACTACACAAATAAAATATTAAATATCCACCAAGTTTCTACCTGGTGCAGCCTCCAGACCGGTCAGATGTACCTCAAGCTTTGTGGTAAGGAGAGTGATCAATCCCCCACACATGATGTCCCCAGATTCTCTCTTCTTCATCTTCTTAATGTCCAAGAACCTGGTGAGAATGAAGTAACATACATTGATCTTATAATCATAAACCATGCCCCACAGAAAAAATAGATCCTACTTCCCGCAGACTCCTTGAGTTTCTTTCTTGGCAAAGACCCCTATACTGATAAGGCGGTAGACATATCTAAAAATTAAGTTATGGATGGAAAATGCCCTGGCCTTCTTGGCATCATGTCTCACCTCATTAGTGATCTCATTCCAGAATACATCACTGTAAAAAGCTAGAGGGTTTTTTAGAGCACCCTCATAGTGGCACTCTAAGAGGTGACAAAATTGCTTCAAAGTGATCTTGTAGCTCTGACCCAGAAGACAGTAATGAATAAAAGCATATGGTTTGAGCCAGTGCTTTGGGTCCTCCTCAACCCTAAGTGTAGTAAGAAATTCATTAACAAGACAAGGGTAAGTATTGGTTACCGAGCAACATATATACTAGAGGCCAATTTCCTTCAGATGTGTTATGACCTCCTCCTTGAATCCCAGGGCTCCCATTGTTTGTTCACATGCAAAACGCATAGGGAGGACTGTATGTGAGATGAGAAACTGGTACATGGGGTCTTCCTCTGTGGTGACCCTAAACTGGGTCGTGGAGACGTATGTGGGGGACTGAGGATGAGCTCAGTCCATGCCTGGGGTTTGACGTTGGCTTCATTGGCACGATTGCTGCTTGAGAAATTTCTGAAACTGCCTTAAACATAGTGTGTCTAGTTTTTGTCACGGTGTGTCTTCAGACAGGAAGGTTGGAGAACTGGGCATAGGACACGACATGTCTTTTAAAAGACACAATGTGTACCTGGAGTGTGGAGGTGGCTGGAGGTTGGGGATTGTAAAGAGTGGGACTCGAGAGGGATCCACTTCCTACTGAAAATTTGAAGAATAAAACATCCAGTCCATACAAACCCAAGAGGTATGTTGGAATGGGTGTAAAATTCTCAAATCTCAATAATGGTATTCAAAACAATCAAAGTGTAGCAGCAGGATAAAAATAATGACTATATTCAATTTTACAACAAGAATACAAAAGTACATCATAATATCCCACAAGGGTTTACATAAAAGATACAACCATAACAAGATTACAAAAGTACGTCATAATCTCCCACAAGGGTTTACATAAAAGATACAACATAAAGATCTAAGTAGAGGGAAATTTAAACCATAACAAGATTGTCTCCAAGCTTTATCTCCTTAAGCTAGTCTATGTCTTCATGCCATGTCATCGAAGTCCTTGACCTAGGGTTGGAACTATACCCCAATAAGAGGTGAAAAATGGATAACATCAACAAAGGTTGGTATGTGCATATTAAAATATGGTTGAGAAATTTTATGGATTAAAGAACGTCAAAATAAAAGGCATCCCATAGAAAAGTAAAGGGCTACCCAATTGGGCATACAAGAAATAAGAATTCAATAAAGTGATTAATAAGAGCAAGGCATTCATGTGTTTCACCTGTGATAATACTAGAACAATATAAACATGTAGGTAAAAAATAACACATATACCGAAAATAATGTGGGGGTGAGAAGGGTCTTGTATACATCTGTTCTAAAATAGGGGGTGGTAGCATCTTCAACATCATCCTAGGAACGTATGCCTAAATATTTTCATATGCATGAATTTTCACATTTGCATTCATATTGGGAAATTTCACATCCACATAAAATAGCATGTAGCATTATAATAGCATCCACCACATGATGCATAGCAAAATAATAAGCAAGAATAAAATAGAATAAAAGAGATGAGAGCATCCAACAAAATAAAGTGGGATCAGAGGATCCATGCCATCACATAATGTTCCATATAAAAATCCACTACAAAGGTAGGCAAAGAAGCACGTTCAGAAAAGAATGTTCCACCATGAGAAAAGCATAAGAAAGAGACCAAGATAATGTCCAAATATGATCACAAGATCAGTAATAAAATAAGGTACTTCAAATAAATCATATTTTCTAAAAGAACTATATAATGTCTAGGCTAATGTCCATAGGACCAAGAGAAAGAAGATTTAGGCAAATTGCTCAAAAAGAATAATAGGATATGCAAACATACCTTAAACCTGAGTCCTATATTTACTCTTATCCAATCTAGTTGTTTCCAAGATCAACTTTGCCTAGATACAAAAGTATTCATGTGCATAACAGTTTTAAGATTCATATAAATGTAATGAAACCCTAATTCTAGACTTTTTCAAAAAAATTAGATTTTGGACTTAAAATCTAAACCAATCAATTCATTACTTTCTCCTGATCAAGAAAACATATTTATTTGTTATATTTGGGGTTACAAAGAATTAGTTACCAATTTTAGGGCTTTTTATATTAATTAATTAGATCCTTCCAAAATCCATCATCCAAAATATGAAAATAAGTCTTTGAAACTATTTTATTAGAAAGAACACATTTTTTTATTCTAAACCATATTTATTTGTCAATTTTGGATAAAAAGATTAAAAGATATGAATTTTATAATTTCTACCAATCAAGAAATTCCAAAAAGCTATGTAAGTAGTGAGAAATCGCATGGGAGAGGGAGAGAGAGATGGAGCGGCTCGCTGACCTGGCCCAATCATGGGCTTTCAAATTGGCAGTCAGTGACCACCTTGGCCTCATCCACAATGGTGAGGGAAACAAGAGAAAAACACCATGTTACCCCTAAGCGAACAAAACTGAAAAAAGAAGTGAGAAGGGTTGAGAAGTAAAATCACAGGACACCGTCTTCCTCTTGCCCATGCGTCGCTACTATCCGAAGCAACATGCATCAAGTTTGAGGAAGATTGAGGACTCAACAATTTGAAGCCATAAAAATGAAGCTCTAGATGCCAAGAACTCACCGGTACTATCAATTTGGATGTGGATGTCTCTGAGACCAGGGGAGAAGAGTTGCAAGGTCAGAGTGAAGGTTGACGTGGTAGTGGCACAAAACGGAACAAATGGAGAAATTGATGTCGGTGGAAGATCACATGTGATCAAGAAAAGTTCTAGAATAGGTTATATATCTTGGATTGGGTCCTATGGTGTATGGAGTGTGAGCTCCTAGATAGGCTTGGGAAAAAGAATGGGCGTTTTATGAATACTCGATAAAATATAACATCTTGCACTAGTTAGATGAAGAATTGAATTTGTAATCCAACTTGTTTTGCGTAGTTTCATTGAGAAATGAGTGAGTTATGCCCACGGAACTGAACCCCTATATCCACATTTACTGTTCATGCGTGTGTCTCCTACTCAAGGTAGGAGACAACTCGTTAGCTGTCTAATCTGTGCCAAATGGTCAAAGCGGATCAGTAATGAGTGACATTTAATGCAACCTTCGAACTGTGTTCTTTTGATGCATTTAATGTACAAAAATTTGTATAATTATTTGAGGGTGCAAACGAAGTCCAAATATAAATCAAATTTGGTAGGCTAACTAATTGTAGAGTGAGGAATCTGATTTTGACATTCGTTAATTTTTTTTGAAACTTGTAACATTTTTTTTGAATACATTTAAATCTTATCACTCATTGTATTCTTTTAGTGAATTCTAGGCATCTAAAAACTTTCCAAAAATATGATACTTGGTCTATAAGCAATACTAAATGTGAGGAACATGATTTTGCCATTATTTTTTTAAAATATATTATTAACTATTTTTTTCTTTAAATTATATTCTTTCTCCTAAATTAACTAAAATATTTATGATTATCTAAATTAGATTAAAGTTTACAAGTAGGCTAATTTTGATATGTAGATTTCCAATCTAAATTTATTTCCTATTTTGGAGTCATTTATTATTTTATTTGATATTTTGGGGAAAAACCCATATCTTCTTTTCAAAATTTTAATTAAATTAATTATTATCAAGTAATTAATGTGAGACTTGACTCCCATGGAAATTGGGACCCAAAGAATCTAAATTTCACATTGTATTTCACTTTTGAGATCTCTTTCTATGAATTAACATTTTTGGCTTGACATCATTATATTTATTTCATCATCCTAATTATTTATTTAATTTTGTCTCATTATGTTCACTCTTATTACCAAAAAGGGTTGTATTACATTATTATGCACAAGACTTTATATGTATTTATAATTTATCTCATTACGGTATTGTTCCATATTTATTTGAATATTGTAACATTATTCTTTATTATGGACATTTTAGTTCTAATATGCATATTACTTTAAACATCATACTTTGATCAACATTATCACATGTAACACATTTGATTGGTCTAAAGATTAATTATTAGAGCATTAGATCATTTTTTTATATGTCTACAAGTTAGGGATTCAATTAAGCTACTAATGTATATATCTTTATCCCTGTTTGGCCAAACATAAAGAACCAAGCTGACTATCCCCCAAGATATATGATCAGGGTCAAGAGGCTAGGTTTCAGCTCGTTACAACACTCCACCCCTTAAAAGGCTTTCATCCTTGAATTTATTCATCCATACCTCGTAAACCAACTACTCTCCACCCCTTAAAAGGGTTTTATCTATTTAGCAAGCTAAGAAACACCTAGGTAATATGGTTACTTTTGCATGTTTTTAGTTGTGAATATTTTAAGTTGTTCATGTTACCAACTAAAAATTCATAACCAGCTAGGGTTGAGCTATATGTCCATTGTTTTCTAACCTAACAACCCCTAAGGTTCACATTATCCACCAAAAGTCATAAGGTATAAAGGATATGTCTACTAAACCTCTATATTATTCCACATATCCCTAGTTACTTCTTCATAGAAAAAACTAGGGTTTAGGGTTTCTACGTAAAACTAATTCTAGGGTTTCACTATCCATACTTCACACATCTCCAATTTGTGACTTAGTTCAAGAAAACTTTTGATAAAATCCAGAGAAAATTTCTTTTGTACATATTGTAGTATAATGAACATAATTTTGATGATGAAAAACTTTGTGATGTAAGACAAACATGCTAGAGAAAAAATCAATACGGGAACCAAGTCACAATTTCTCCATAATAAGACCTCCTTATCGAACCAGTACCTCATCCTCATAACATCTAAATATGCATGCCATCATTAACTTATATGGTAGGGTAAGCTCACCTAAAACCTCATCACCTCATGATTATAATGTGAAACTCATTTGATCCTAAATCAACCTTTTATCATCTCATAGGTCAATTCTAGGGTAAATATGTCTCTTAAAGGGAAACTGTGTAAGGCAAGGGTTCTAATCAGGGAGACACATTTGAAATAGTTAGATTCCGACTACCATGGGATCTGAAGCCATGATGTAAAGAGTGGGACCCGAGAGAGGATCCACTCCCTACTAAAAATTTGAAGAATAAAACCTCCAGTCCAAACACACCTAAGAGGTATGTTGGAATAGGTGTTCAATTCTCAAATCTCAATAATGGTATTCAAAACAACCAAAGTGTAGTAGCAGAATAAAAATAATGACTATATTCAATTTTACAACAAGATTACAAAAGTACATCATAAACTCCCACAAGGGTTCACATAGAAGATACAACATAAGGATCTAAGTAGAGGGAAATCTAAACCATAATAAGATTACAATAGTACATCATAATCTCCCACAAGGGTTTACATAAAAGATACAACATAAGGATCTAAGTAGAGGGAAATCTAAACCATAACAAGATTGTCTCCAAGCTTTATCTCGTTAAGCTAGTCCATGTCTTCATGCCATACCATCCAAGTCCTTGACCTAGGGTTGGAAACATACCACAACAAGAGGAGAAAAACATATAAAATCAACAAAGGCTGGTATGTGCATACTAAAATATGGTTGATCAATTTTATGGATTAAAGGACATCAAAATAAAAGAATTTCCATAGAAAAGTAAAGGGATACCCAATTGGGCATGCAAGAAATAAGAATTCAATAAAGTGATTAATAAGAGCAAGGCATTCACGTGTTTCACCTGTGACAATATTAAAACAATATAAACATGTAGGTAGGAAATAAGACATCAACCAAAAATAATATGGGGTGAGCAGGGTCTTGTATACATTTGCTCTAAAATATGGGGTGGCAGGGTCTGTCAACATCTTCCTAGGCACGTCTGCCCTAAATATTTTTATATGCAAGAATTTTCACATCTGCATTCATATGTGGGAATTTTCACATCCACATAAAATAGCATGTGACATTATACTATCAGATACCACATGATGCATAACAAAAGAATAAGAAAGTATAAAAGAGCATAAAAGAGATGAGAACATCCAACAAAGTAAAGTGGGATCAGAGGATCCATGCCATCACATAATGTACCATATAAACATTCACTACAAAGATGGGCAAAGAAGCATGTTCAAAAAAGAATGTCCCACCATGAGAAAAGGATATGAAAGAGACCAAAATAATGTCCAAACATGATGACAAGACCAATAACAATATAAAATTCTTCACATGAAGCATATTTTCCAAAAGAATAAGATAATGTGTAGGCTAATACCGTAGGACCAAGAGAAAGATGATTTAGGTGAATTGCTCAAAATGAATAATAGGAGATGTAAATATACCTTAAACTTGAGTCCTAGAATTACTCTTCACCAATCTTGTTGTTTCCAAGATCAACTTTTCCTAGTTACAAAATTATTCACGTGTATTAGGATTTTGAGATTCATATAAATGTAATGAAACCCTAATTCTAGACCTTTAAAAAAAAATCAAATTTTGGACTTAAAATCTAAACCAATCGATTTATTAGTTTCTCTTGATCAAGAAAACATATTTATATGTTATATTTGGGGTTAAAACATATTAGTTACCAATTTTAGGGATTTTTATATTAATTAGTTAGATCCTCAAAAATCCATCATCAAAAACATTAAAATCAGGCTTTAAAATTATTTTTATTAGAAAGAATTTTTTTAGTTCCAAAACGTATTTATTTGTTGATTTTGAATAAATAGATTAAAGATGTGAATTTTATAATTTCTACCATCATAAAATTCCAAAAATCCATGTAAGTAGTGAGAAATTGTATGAGAGAGGGAGAGAGAGATGGGGCCATCTCACTGACCTGGCCCAATCACGGGCTACCAAATCGGTGGTCAACGACCACCTTGGCCTTGTCCACAATGGCGAGGGAAACAAGGGAGAAAGACCAAGTTTCCCCTAAGTGAACAAAACCGAAAGAAGAAGAAAGAAGGGTCAAGAAGTAAAATCACAAGAGATCATCTTCCCCCTTTCCCATGCGCCACTGCTATCCGGAGCAACATGCATCATGTTTGAGGAAGATTGGGCGAATCTGTAAATCACAAAGACTCGGAAATTTGAAGCCATAGAAATGCAGCTGAAGATGCCACAAAATCACCGATACTATCAATTTGGATGTGGATTTCTTTGAGAGAATGGGAGAAGAGCCGCAAGGTTAGAGTGAAGGTTGGATTGGGGGTGTTACAAAATGGAACGAACAGAGAAATTGAGGCCGGTGGAAGATCGCATGTGATGAGGCGAAGCCCTAGAATAGGTTATATATATAGGATTGGGTCCAATGGTGTATTGAGTCAGAGCTCTGGGATAGGCTTGGGAAAAAGATTAGGTGTTTTGTGAATATTTGAAAAAACATAGATCTTGTACGAGTTAGATGCGGAATTGAATTTGCAACCCAATGCAACTTATTTTGCGAAGGTTCGTTGAGAAACGAGGGAGTTATGCCCAAAACATTGAAACCCTATATCCACGTCAATTGTTCATGCCGGTGTCTCCTACTCAAGGTAGGAAACAACTCACCAGCTTTCTGATCTACATCGGATGGTCGACGCAGATCTATAATGAGTGACATTTAATACAACCTTCCAACTTTGTTCTTTTGATGCATTAAATGTACTAAACTTTCTATAATTATTTGAGGGTGCAAACAAAGTTCAAATAAACTCAAATTTGGTAGGCTTGCTAATTCAAGTGAAGAATCCAATTTTGGCATTAGTTAATTTTTTTTGAATACTTCTAATATTTTATTTAATACATTAAAATACTTTTACTTATTTATCCTTTTAATGAATTCGAGGCATCTAGAAACTTTTTAAAAATATGAAAAGTTGGTCTATAAGCAATACTAAACGTGAGGAACATGATTTTTCCATTACTTTTTTAAATTATTATTACATATTTTTATTCTTTAAATTATATTCTCTCTCCTAAATTAACTAAATATTTAACATTGTCCAAATTAGATGAAAATTCACATGTAGGCTAATTTTGGCATGTAGATTTCGAATCTAAAATTATTTTCCTCTTTTGGAGTCATTTATTATTTTATTTTATATTTTTGGGAAAACTCATATATTCTTTTTAAAATTGAATTTAATTAATTATCAATAAATTAATGTGAGACTAGACTCCCAAGGAAATTGGGGCCGAAGGAATCCAAATTTCACATTAGATTTCACTTTGAGATCTCTTTCTATGAATTAACATTTTTGGCTTGACATCATTACATTGTTTTATCATCCTAATTATTTATTTAATTGTGTCTCATTATCTTCACTCTTATTGCCAAAAAGGGTCATATTACATTATTATGCATGAGACTTTATATGTATTTATCTTTTATCTCATTAGGGTATTATTCCAGATTTATTTGAATATTGTAACATTATTCTTTATTATAGACAATTTAGTTCTAATATGCATATTATTTTTACATCATACTTTGATCAATATTATCACATGTGACACATTTTATTGGTCTAAGGATTAATTATGAGAGCACTAGATCATATTTTTTATATGTCTACATGTTAGGGCTTCAACTAAGCTACTAATGTGTATATCTTTATCCTTGTTTGGCTAAACCCAAAGAACCAAGTTGATTATCCCTCAAGACATATGATCAGGGTCAAGAGGCTAGGTTTCAATCTGTTACAGGGATGATGGCAATCTTCACACGATGTGAATGAGGTGGCTCACGGTGTGCCTTCCCATAGTCAGATAAGGAGTAGATGTCGACAGAGGCGGTGAATGTGTTGCCTTGCTTGTTGGAATGGAGGAGATGCTTGTTGTGGTGGCGGAATCACAGAGGCAGGCTACTAGGATGAAGGTGAGCTTGCTTTGAGGAATGTGGAGCTACTTCAAAGAGCTTCGAAGTAGTAGAGGGTGGAGACGGTGATTTTAGCTCTTGATCAGAGGTGGTGGAGTAGCTTGGTTGTCGATTTGGGGCTGGAGTCGTCGCACATGGTCGGATGAGTCACACACAGTCGGAGGACACAACTAATTTAGGGTGAGGGAGGTTGCTATAGATTAGGGTTTTAAACCCACCTTTCCAATTTTAGACATGACATATCTTTTAAATGACACAACATGTCCTTTTGTACAGAGTGCCTACTAGTTTTTAGCATACTTTGACTGAAGAGTACACGATGTGTCTAAAATAGAACATGTCGTATGCAATTCCAGAAGGCAAGGTTGAAGTCTCCTTATTGATGTTAACATGTCGTGTTTAAATAAAGACATGATATGTATTCTTCCAGGAAAAATATAGCCATTCTAGATCAAGCATCGCACACGGCGTGTTCAAATTAACACACATTGTGTAATGTTCTAGATAAAATTGTGCCCTCTCTACCTAAAAATGACACAACGTGTCAAATAAAGACGCATCGTGTGTTTTCCCAAAAAAACTTAGTGTATTGGAAAGACCTAGAGGATACACCGTGTTTGATTAAAAACACGCCGTGTTTGATTCCAGTGGGTGTCATATGTGATCATGCACGTCATGTATGAGATAGTACACTTTGTGTACTCTTAAGTATTTGCATAGCCGTCCCTTCTGTGAGTAGTAACAAGATGAGTGCCAATAAAGACAGATTGTGTCTTTCTGAATTTTTGTAGAAATTATCTTCTTTGATCAACACCTACAGAGATGATAATATGTATCTATGAGGGTCTATATTATTACTTTAATCCATGACAAGTTTATTTTGGGAATTGAAAAATGTTCTTGATTGAAAATAATTAATAAAATCGATCCTAATGTGGAGCCAACTCCCAAAAGTTCCTCCATTTAGAGTCCAGAGGAAGACTCTTCAACTCTTTGATCATGCATCTTGGAGGGAGCAAGAGGCTCCCTTGTCAATCTCCTCTCCTTCGGTATACAACTTGCATCTTTGTCCATTAACCTTGAATGTTGATTGTTTTCTTTGCAGCTCCACTGTCCTGTATGGATAGACCTTCAAGACTAAGAATGGTCCTGACCACCTAGATCTCAATTTCCCTAGGAAGAACTTGAGTTTGGAATTAAACAATAGAACTTGGTCTCCTTCTTTGAATTATTTAAGTTTGAATCTTTTGTCATGCCTTCTCTTTGTCTTTTCTTTGTAGATCTTTGCGTTTTCAGATGCCCATCTTGAGTTCTTCGAGCTCCTGGAGTTGCAGCAATCTTTTCTCTCCTATTTTCTTTAGATCATAGTTAAGGTATTTGATCACCCATAGTGCCTTATGCTCCAATTCTATGGGTAAGTGACATGATTTTTTGTTGACTAGCTTAAATGAAGTTGTCCCAATTGGAGTTTTAAAAGCCATCATGTACGCCCATAGTGCATTATCTAGCTTTAGTGCCCAATCCTTCCTTGAGCTGGAGATGATCTTTTCTAGAATAGTTTTTAGTTTCCTATTGGACATCTCCACTTGACCTGATGTTTGAGGATGATAAGGTGTGGACACCTTGTGCTTCACTCCATATATGCTAAGTTGGTTGTTAAGGTTCATTTCATTGAAGTGTCTTCCACCATTAGATATTATTGCTTTTGGGACTCCAAACCTGGGAAAAATAATCTTCTGGAACAGTTTTATCACAATTTTGGCATCTGGTGATTGAGTGGGGATTGTCTCCACCCATTTGGATACATAGTTACATGCTACTAGGATGAGCTTGTATATGCATGAGGATGGAAAAGGGCCCATACAGTCTATGTCCTACACATCGGAAACTTGTATCTCCAGGATCGAATTCAATGACATTTCATTTTGTTCATTGAAATCCCTCAAGTTCTTTGACACTTGTCACAATCTTTGACAAATGCATGAACATCATGAAATAGACTTGGCCAATAGAAACCTTCTTGAATAATCTTAGTTGCAATCTTATCCACTCCAAAGTGTCCACCATAGAGGGAGGAATGACAATATGAAATTACACTTGCAATCTCTTAATCAGGAAAGCAGCTCCTAATAAGCCCATCTGCACATTGCTTAAACAATAGGGTGTCATCCCAACAATAGAACTTAACATCATGGAGGAACATTTTCTTCTGTTGGTATGTGAAATTAAGGGGATGGCATTCAGTGGCAAGATAATTCACAAAGTCAACAAACCATGGCATAGCAAGAGAGTTTACCACATAAAGCTTCTCAATAGGAAAATTGTCATCGATTGGAACCTTGTCTTCATCACGAGTAGATAGTCATGAGAGATGGTTAGCTACTTTGTTCTTAGTCCCTTTCTTATCTTTGATTTCTAAGTAAAATTCCTATAATAGGAATATCCAACAGATGAGGCAAGGTATTGCATCTTTCTTACTCATAAGATACCTAATTGCAGCATGATTTGTGTATACAATGACCTTGGAACCCATGAGGTACTGTCTGAACTCGTCAAAGGCATAAACTATGGCAATCATCTCCTTATTAGTAGTGGCAAAGTTGATTTGTGGATCATCTAGGGTCTTACTTGCATAGTGTGTGGAATGGAGTTTTTTTTGTCTTTTCTTTGTCCCAAAACCTCTCCTATAGCGTAGTCGCTTGTATCACACATTATTTCAAAAGGATCACTCCAATTTGGTGCCTGGATGATAGTAGCTGAAACTAAAGCATCTTTTAATCTTCGGAAAGCTATTTGGCAATCATCACCGAATATGAACTCAACATCTTTGGCTAACAAGGAGCATAAAAGCTTTGCAAACTTTGATAAGTCCTTTATGAATCTTCTTTAGAAACCTACATATCCTAAGAAGCTGTGAATTTCTTTCACATTAGTTGGAGTTGACATCTCCTCCAAATTGGCTTTATCCACTTCGATTCCCCTACTTGAAATAACATGGCCTCGTACAACCCATGTCTGCACCATAAATTGGCATGTCTCCCAATTAAGCATGAGGTTGACTTATTGGCATCTTTACAAAACTTTAGTTAGATTCAATAAACAATTATCAAAAGAATTGCCATAAACACTAAAGTCATCCATGAATATTTCCATAACATTTTCAATGTAATCAAACAAAATTACAATCATACACCTTTGAAATGTGGCAGGAGCTTTACAAAGCCCAAAGGGCATCCTCCTATAACCATAAGTTCCATAGGTGCATGTGAAATTGGTATTTTCTTGATTGGGTGGGTAGATGAGAATTTGAAAGATCGCACTATACTCGTCAAGATAGCAAAAATAAGAGTGATGGGCAAGCCTTTCTAACATCAAGTCAATAAAATGTAAAGGGAAATTATCCTTTCTTGTGGCTTTATTTAATTGTCTATAATCAATGCACATTCGCCATCCAGTGACAATTCTTGTTTGTAGTAATTCATCATTTTTCCCTTTTATAACAGTTGTTCCTCCATTCTTTGGCACAACATGTATAGGGCTCGCCCAAGGACTATCACTTATTGGATAAATAATTCTGACACCTTTAAGTTTGGAAATTTCCTTTTTTACAACATCCATCATATTTTGGTTTAGTCTCCTTGGGAGGGGGTCTATGAAAGGTTTGACATTTTCTTCCAAAGCTATTCTATGCATACAGATAGATGGGTTAATTCCTTTGAGATCGTCACTTGAGTACCCTATCACATCTTTATATCTTCTAAGTTCATTTAAGAGTTTTTCTTCTTGGTCATCATTCAATTCAACATTTATAATAACTGGAGAGGTGGAGTTTGGGCCTAAGAAAGCATACCTCAATCCCAGTGGGAGGGCTTTTAATTCTACATGTTTGTTTGGAGATGTGGTGGTGTTACTTTCCTCATTCTTCTTTGATTCTTCCTCGCTTGGCGGAATCTTCAAGGTTTCAGAAATTTCCTCATTAAAAGTGACTTTTGTATCTTCTTCTTCAAGATCATCAAGAATGGTCTCTACAGAATTCTTTTCTGCCTTAAACAATGTACCAATAGTATATATTAGACAAAGGTAGTCCTTGGAGTTGGGTGCCTTCATGGCATCATAAATAGAGAATACAAGTTCTTCATCTACAACTATGATAGTGAATTTTCCTTCTCTAACATCAACTAGACAGCCTGTGGTACGTAGGAAAGGTCTTCCAAAGAGGATTGATTGGTTGGGTCCTCATGTATGTCCACAACCACAAAGTCACAAGTAATGAAATTTTTTTCTATCTATATGGGGATGTCTTCAATCACTCCTCTAGGATGTTTGATCGAGAGATCAACCAACTGAATCATCATTGACTTCAATTTCAAGTCTCCCAAGTCCAACTTTTTCCACAAAGAAATAGGAATCAAACTGATGCTAGCTCTAAGATCAACAAGGCCTTTATCAAAAGTATAGTCTCCAATCTTTCAAGGGAGAGTGAAACCACATTGATCATCCAATTTTGTAGGCACATGGTTCTGGATGATAGAGCTTAACCTTTTAGATAAATAACAATTTTAGCTTGACCAGATCTCCTTTTCTTTGTTAGGATGTCTTTCAAGAACTTAGCATAAGAGGGCATTTCATCTATAATTTCAACTAGAGGTAGATTCACATACAACTTGTTTAAAATGTCTGTGAACTTATTGAACTTAACATCATATTTAGTATTAGCAAACATGTGAGGGAAAGGGGCATTAGGCTTGCTAGAAGAATCACCTTGATGCAGATTTCTAGTAGTTTTTTTTTATATTTTCAACAGTCTCCTCAATGGTGGTGTCAACAACTTCTTCATATTTCCTCTTGGAAGGCATTGTAGACCCTCCTATGACTGCTCCATTCCTCAAAGTTACCATTTTACAAGTCTCCTTGGGATTCATAACCGGTTGACTGGGCAAAGAACCTGAAGGTGCTCCTTGGTTGGCTAAGGCTTTTTGAGCTATCTGGTTCTCCAACATCTTGGTGTGGGTGACAATCCCATCAACTTTAGGAGATAGTTCAGTGATGGCATCATTTAAGAGATTGCCATGTGCCCGGAACTCATCATTGTGCTAAATTTGTGTAGTCACAAAAGTCTCAAGGAGACTTTTCAAGCTGGATTTTTGTGGTGGTTGAGTCACTTGTTGAAATTGATTGAAGTTCTTGTTGTTGTTGTTATTATACCTCGACGACTGTTGAAAGTTGGCATTCATTGGCTGGCGATTGCTCATAGGTTGTTTACTGTGAGCTTGACCTTACTGTTGTTGGTTTTGTGGGTTGTTCATGTAAGAAAAGTTTGGATGGTCTCTCCATCCTGGGTTCTATGACTCAGAGAAAGGATTGTAGGCTTGTCTATTATTGAAATTGCCTACAACATTGACTTGTTTTGGTGTCTTAATGGCATTCAACTATGGTGCAAAACAAGAAGAAGAATTGTGGCCTGATGTTCCACATGCCTCACACACTTGCTCAACTGCTTGAACATAGTGAGTGGTCAACTTTTCATACTTCTGAGTCAAGACATCAAGTTTGGTTACAATCGGATCTACTGCATCTACAGTGTGATTCCCACTAGACTTCTCACTTGATCTTGTAGAAGAGAAAGGCTGAGTGGTAAATTTAGAACTCCACTGGCTATGGTTGAGTGTCATATCTTTAATAATGGCATATGCTTCACTGTAGTACTTGTTCGTTAAGGCTCCATTTGTAGAGGCATCAATGGATATACCGGTGTTGTAGAATAAGCCGTTATAGAAAGTTTGAAGTAGCAACATGTAATGGAATAGATTTTAGATTAATTTTGAGGATGAATTTTTTTAAGGTGTGTAGGATGTGATAAAGTGAGATTTTTCTATTCTTAGTTTTGCACGTTATAGTGAAGTAATAATAGTCCCTAAACATGTGTTCATATCATGTGAAGAAACTCAAATTGGTTTGGCAAGATTTGTAAATCATATGATGTTGATATCATGGTCAAGATCCCTAAGATTATGCCTTTTTGAGGTGATTAATTGACTGGTCATATACTTGAGTTTAGGGACCAAAATGGGATGCAATGTACCCTAAGTTGTGATAAAGCAATGGTTAAAATTTCATGACTAAATGAGGCTCCTAGCAGAAGTTATCTAAGTTTGTAATAGGATGGATGATTAATATTGTAAGGTATTTGGGACTTAAGTTTATAATAAATAGATCTGCTTCAATCCTAAGTTGGCAACTGATTTAATAGCAGCTGAACCCATAAATCTGAGGGACCATGAATCGACCTAGTGATGCTTTAATCTCGGCTCTTGTATACATTAGACGGCTCTGGAGATGGTATTCCTCACAACACTTATAATCTTCTTTAGAATAACAAACTCCCATGCCTGTGAGATGCCTGATCGTGGGGTGAAGGGAGTGGGAGATGAGGCAATTTTCTTCAGCTTGTCAAGGGATGCGATTCAAACCCTCATTTGACGCATAAGAGAACTGGATGACAGAGATCCAGAAATCCCATTTTGTGACTTCTCCATCGTCAGTAGTAGGTGAATATAGATAGCAAAAGTAGATGGAAGGAACAAGGAGTGTAATACTGGAGGAGAAGAAGGAAGGTGAGAAGCTGGAAGAAAGCCTGAATCCATGGAAGTCAAGCACTGGTGCTTCTTGCTTGTCTGTAGTATCTTGGTCGGCTGCCAAACTCAATGTCACTAATCCGTGAGTAGGGTGCGAGGTGAGTGTAGGCCCTAATCCGTGAATGACGTGTGAACTATGTGGAAGTCTTAGATTCCATCCAGAGCGCGACGAAAGGTTTTCCCCCTTTTCCTCGGTGGCAGGGCTACCAATGACAGCAAGGTCACTGAGACCATGAGGAGTCCCAACGACGTGCAAGTGCAGCCCTAGAAATTCATCTGAGGCAACACACCTCCTGGAAACTAGTGCAAGGAAGAGGAGCTTGTATCTAGCCTCACATTCGTCATTGGTCCAAGCCACGACGGCACTTGGAAGAGGCACACAGAAGTACCAGGTAGATCTAGGCGGACGATTCTAGAATCGTTGCAGCGACGGTGCCTGAGAGGAGGAGAAGGGAACCTAGTGATCTTTGGGTATGGCTGTGTGCTAGAGGGAGGAGAGATCTAGGTTTGCTCACTAGAGCAGATGCAACCCTAGGCAGTGGCACTGAGCCCCTGTTTGGAAACGGCCTGGACCGGGATTAGGGCTTGTCGTTTTGCTCCACGGCGGCCCAATCCGGTCCGGCTTGGTCAAGAAACCTGTTTGGCTAGCGTACCAAGTTGAGCCCCGTTTTGGGATAACGGAATCCCAATATCTGGTTTAAGTCAATCCCCATCGAGGCAGGATTGGGATTTCCAATCCGGTTTGGCCCGACAACCCTCCCTGATCCCTCGCAACCCCGCAACCCTCTCGCCAACCTTCTCCCTGATCTCTCGCCCATCTTCTCTCGGCGCATCTTCACTACTGTTTGTCTGTGAGAAGTAAAAGCGAAAGCTGCTCGAGGTCGCAGATGGAGTGCACCGGTTGACCCGTGGAGAAGCGTGGAGCATCAATGCTGCCGCCTGCCAACGCCGGTCTACCTGGGCAGCTAGCTCCCTCGAAAGCAAGGTACCCATGCCCTGCCCTGCTCTTTTGTACTACCTGCTTTGACATTGAATTGTCTTTTCGACGCACAGAAGAAACCCTAGCTCGTACAAGGCAACAAGAAACCCTAGCAATCGTCCGTGTGCCTTCTTATTCCTCTCCTTCTGCTGCAAGGTTGTTCACTTCCACATACGCCTTTTGGAGGAGCTGTTCACAGAAGCTGGTGGTCATCCTTTGTTGCTGAATTGTGCTCCTCAATCGTGCTCCGGCGGCCCTGCCCAGACCTACGCTTCCGCACTCTGTCGTCGTTCTCGCCCCCTTCTGCTCAGGTTGGTCACAAATTAGGGTAGACGGTGCTTTATTTGTGAGGTCGATTAGGGCAGAAGTACAACAATCAGGCATGTGTATCGATTAAGTGGCAAATGAGCCGACAATACCTGTAAACAGTCGTTGTGTATGACACTGATTTATTCTACTTCTTACTACTACTTTTATCTAGAAATGCATCAATTTACCGCTATTATGTGTGTTTGTGTGGTAAGTTATAGTAGTAAAGTAAATAAAAGCCACTACCATGCTCGATTTTCTTGATTTTTCCCGGCAAGGTTATTTTGAGGATATCGATATGTGTTAGTAGACCATAGAGTAGTGTTGTCCTACATTTCGTTTTCTGTCATTTGTTTTTCATCCTGTGGTTTCTGGTTTGTGTGCCTTTGTCTTTGTTTTTCCAACATGATTGGGTAGTAATGGCCGATTCATCCTCTGCTGGTTTTTGGTTTCTGTGACTTTGTAATTGTTTTTCTAACATTATTGGGCGTCGTTAATGTGTTGGACATATCTATTTGCCATATTTATGAATGTTCTGTTATTTTTTTCTGTTTTAATGTTCTGTATTTTGCTTTTATGATTTTTGTGATACTATTATGATATCATAATAGTAGCAGCTATGGATTTCATAAATCTGGAAATTGGATATAGAAATTGGATATAGAAATTGGTATATAAATCCTCCAATATATACCATGGTTGAACCTAATTTTTGCCTACATTAGCTCACCATTAGCAGGTACTATGTTTGATTTGGCATGCGGGAGCAGTCATGGTTAGGTTAATAGGGTTTAAAACAACAGGAGATTTAAAACTTGTTTAACTAAATCAGTGTGAGGTCTAGGTTAGGTGAATCCCTGCATCTACACAGTGATGCCTGGAAAAGTTATTTCACTATACAAATGAATATTTTGTTTATTGTGTGGTATTTTACCATGAGATATGTGGTTAGGTGAAACCCACAACTCATTATGTTTTACTGTCATTTAATTAAACACATTAGTCTATGTTTTACATCTTCTTTGTTAAATTATTTTCGTTCATGTAAACCACCAATTAATCATAAAAAAGATCAATCTTAGCAACATTTGTCTCCTCATGGAGATGACCTCTATTATGCAAGTGGTTTGAGTTATAACATGTATTCAAAATTCATGCAAATATACTAAATAGTTTTAACATGCAGGTGTGACATTATAGTATGTTTTAATTTACAGAACATAATTTCCCTCCAAGATATGAATCTATCATATGGTAGTGGTTAGGTTAATAGGGGAAAAAACAGCAGATTTAAAACTTGTTTAACTAAATCAGTGTGAGGTCTAGGTTAGGTGAATCCCTGCATCTACACAGTGATGCCTGGACATATCTGTTTGCCATATTTATGAATGTTCAGTTATTTGTTCTGTTTTAATGTTCTGTATTTTGATGTTATGTTTTTTGTGATACTATTATGATATCATAATAGTAGCAGCTATGGATTTCATAAATCTGGAAATTGGATATATAAATTGGTATTCTGGGAAAGATCATTCATTGATTTCAGCTATGGATTTCAGCTTTCATTGGTTTTACTTTCCTCTCTATGTTGTATTTAGAGTAACCATTATTAATCCTCCAATATATACCATGGTTGAACCTAATTTTTGCCTACATTAGCTCACCATTAGCAGGTACTATGTTTTATTTGGAATGCGGGAGCAGACATGGTTAGGTTAATATGGTTTAAAACAACAGGAGATTTAAAACTTGTTTAACTAAATCAGTGTGAGGTCTAGGTTAGGTGAATCCCTTCATCTACACAGTGATGCCTGGAAAAGTTATTTCACTATACAAATGAATATTTTGTTTATTGTGTGGTATTTTACCATGAGATATGTGGTTAGGTGAAACCCACAGCTCATTATGTTTTAATGTCATTTAATTAAACACATTAGTCTATGTTTTATATCTTCTTTGTTAAATTATTTTTGTTCATGTAAACCACCAATTAATCATAAAAAAGATAAATCTTAGCAACATTTGACTCCTCATGGAGATGACCTCTATTATGCAAGTGGTTTCAGTTATAACATGTATTCAAAATTTAGGCAAATATACTAAATAGTTTTAACATGCAGGTGTGACATTATAGTATGTTTTAATTTACAGAACATAATTTCCCTCCAAGATATGAATCTATCATATGGTAGTGGTTAGGTTAATAGGGGAAACAACAGCAGATTTAAAACTTGTTTAACTAAATCAGTGTGAGGTCTAGGTTAGGTGAATCCCTGCATCTACACAGTGATGCCTGGACATATCTGTTTGCCATATTTATGAATGTTCTGTTATTTGTTCTGTTTTAATGTTCTGTATTTTGATGTTATGTTTTTTGTGATACTATTATGATATCATAATAGTAGCAGCTATGGATTTCATAAATCTGGAAATTGGATATATAAATTGGTATTCTGGGAAAGATCATTCATTGATTTCAGCTATGGATTTCAGCTTTCATTGGTTTTACTTTCCTCTCTATGTTGTATTTAGAGTAACCATTATTAATCCTCCAATATATACCATGGTTGAACCTAATTTTTTCCTACATTAGCTCACCATTAGCAGGTACTATGTTTTATTTGGAATGCGGGAGAAGTCATGGTTAGGTTAATTGGGTTTAAAACAACAGGAGATTTAAAACTTGTTTAACTAAATCAGTGTGAGGTCTAGGTTAGGTGAATCCCTGCATCTACACAGTGATGCCTGGAAAAGTTATTTCACTATACAAATGAATATTTTGTTTATTGTGTGGTATTTTACCATGAGATATGTGGTTAGGTGAAACCCACAGCTCATTATGTTTTACTGTCATTTAATTAAACACATTAGTCTATGTTTTATATCTTCTTTGTTAAATTATTTTCGTTCATGTAAACCACCAATTAATCATAAAAAAGATCAATCTTAGAAACATTTGACTCCTCATGGAGATGACCTCTATTATGCAAGTGGTTTGAGTTATAACATGTATTCAAAATTCATGCAAATATACTAAATAGTTTTAACATGCAGGTGTGACATTATAGTATGTTTTAATTTACAGAACATAATTTCCCTCCAAGATATGAATCTATCATATGGTAGTGGTTAGGTTAATAGGGGAAACAACAGAAGATTTAAAACTTGTTTAACTAAATCAGTGTGAGGTCTAGGTTAGGTGAATCCCTACATCTACACAGTGATGCCTGGACATATTTGTTTGACATATTTATGAATGTTCTGTTATTTGTTCTGTTTTAATGTTCTGTATTTTGATGTTATGTTTTTTGTGATACTATTATGATATCATAATAGTAGCAGTTATGGATTTCATAAATCTGGAAATTGGATATATAAATTGGTATTCTGGGAAAGATCATTCATTGATTTCAGCTATGGATTTCAGCTTTCATTGGTTTTACTTTCCTCTCTATGTTGTATTTAGAGTAACCATTATTAATCCTCCAATATATACCATGGTTGAACCTAATTTTTGCCTACATTAGCTCACCATTAGCAGGTACTATGTTTTATTTGGAATGCTGGAGCAGTCATGGTTAGGTTAATAGGGTTTAAAACAACAACAGATCTAAAACTTGTTTAACTAAAACTTGGGGCCAATAATAATTTGTAACTTGCCTATATGCTCGTTGGTGTTTCATTATTTGTTTTTCGGTGTTAATCAATGAAGCTTGTGTATATGCTGATTGAATCAGTAATGAAGGAACACACATAAATGGTTTCTGTTGTGACTGAATTGTATTAAACATTTACACTGATTATGTCATCAAATATTGCAGCAACTACACGAGTATGCCTCCCGTCGACCCTAACAACCGTATGGTATGGACAAGAGAGTATGATGTCGCTGTGGTGACAGCATTGTGTAGACAATATGACCTAGTTAGGTGTATTGATGGTAATTTTACTAGGGACTCTTGGAGGGAAATAACTTCTGATGTCAATAATAGGGTTGTCGTCGTGTTTAAGTTAGACCAAATAAGATGTCGCTGGAAGAACCTTAAAAGGGACTACGTCCATTTGAAGGGTTTGACCAACAATAGTGGCGTTGGATGGGATGAAGAAAGGCACAAGCCCATTGTACCGGACACCCCTGAGTGGAAAGAGGCCATTGCGGTACACACACTATACATAACTTTTATCCTAACAAATTGTAACTGTACATGTAAACATGATTATCTTAATACACATTTTTTTAAAGCGTAGGCAGACAGGGACCTGACTAGGTTGCTTAGGCGCCCGTTTCCCCACTACTACGACATAGAGCTAATGGTGGGGAGGAACATTGCTAGAGGACACCATGCAATGTCTTCGGCGGACACTCAGATTCCTGCAGATGTTGCGTCTGAGGATGATGTAAGTGTCGACCTAGGCGCGCCTGATACACCCATGTACACACACTCAGCAACAGACGAGCGTAGCGTACCCGCAACTACCGGGCAAAGTGAGGGTGAAAGCGCGCGGCCTGTGTGAACGGATAACCCGTCAGTTGGGGGCAGGAGTCCTTCTACCCATACGCACAGGAGACGCCAATCAACGCCGCAAGAGTGATGTAGTCTTTCCAATGAAGTTCTGGCTGAGTTCACACAGGTTTACACAAAGGTTCACGAGTTAGGGACATCCATGATGACCAAAGCCTATGAAAAAGAAGAGTTGTCAAACATTTTAGAACATTTTAATGCCAATTTCCCCGATGCCCCCACCGCTATTTTTACTACACTTGTGAACGCCATCAAGGACTCTACCAACCGCAACATCTACCTTAGCCTCAAAAACACCCCTGCGAAGATAACGTTGTGGTTAAACGACCTTTTTGAAAGGTCACAATTCGGTTTTGCCACATCTGTACCTCCCATGCCTTCATATTATTTCCCGTCTCTGCATCCATTCCCTTCACCCAACTTCAACAACACGTCATCTCAACAATCATTTGTGCCACCATTCCCTTCACCCAACTTCAACAGCACGTCGTCTCACCCACCATTTATGTCGTCTTCCTCTTCACCCAACTTCCCAGGCACATCGTCTCAGCCACCATTTATCCCGCCACCCAACTTCCCAGGCGTGCCACCGATGTGGTTTCCTTCATCCAGTGATGCTGGCCCATCGGGAACATAATTGCAGGGGTTATTTCATATGCATTTGATGTTAATTATTTTCCGTCCAAACATTTATATTTCATTGACTGTTGTAATAATTTACTTTCCGCACACACATTACATATCTGTACAATTTCATTTGATTGAGTGTTGTAATAATTTATTTTTCGCACGTTAATTGGATTGTCTTATGTTGTAGCAATTATTATGTAGTTGTTTTCATTGTACATGTAGGCATAATGTCTGGCAATGACCAACCACAAACACAAGACATGCTCAACAACCTTTTATTAGATACCTTGTTGTGGCCAGTGATTCACGTAGGTGATTTAATTGCCGACTCTATTGCATACTCAATCATGGACGCAGTAGACGTTGATGCCTCCACACCACCTCATATCCCTAGGTCAGTTAGCATCAGGAGTGGCCACATAAAGGTCTTAGAAATATTGACCGGTCACGAACAAAGGGATTATGACCTATACCGGATGCGTACACAAACTATAATGACCTTTGTTGACAAGCTTGAGAGTCGTGGCTTATTGCGAGGTACTAGAGGCGTCACCTCAGTTGAGGCCGTATGCTATTTCCTGCAGATGGTTGGCCATGGACACACAAATCGTGCTTTGGCGGAGGACTACATTCACTCCGGTGAGACCATTACTAGAAAGTTCAACGAAGTCTTGGACGCTGTTTGTGTGTTGACCCATGACTACATTGTCATGCAAACCGCAACTACATGCACAACAACACATACTCGCATTTTACATAACGCAAGGTTCTACCCATACTTCAAGGTAATAGTTAACCCCCTAATAAATTTAATTAATTTTCAAACATTCTGTATATCTCACAACATTATTTTGGTTTATAGAATGCCATAGGGGCTATTGACGGAACACACATCCCTGTCTTGGTCAACAGAGACAAACAAAATCGATACCGTGATAGAAAAGGGAATGTCTCTCTCAATGTCATGGCTGTAGTAGACTTCTCCATGGAGTTTACATATGTCCTCACTGGGTGGGAGGGGTCGGCTGCCGACCAAAGGGTCCTGCAATCGGCAAGGACCCATAGCGGGTTTACAGTTCCGCCGGGGAAGTTTTACCTGGTAGATGCAGGGTATGCCAACACTCGTGAATTTGTTGCACCCTATCGCAACACAACATACCATATTGCTGAGTACTGAGGAAACAGACATGCCTACACCAGCAAGAAAGAGATGTTCAACCACAGACATGCTCAACTACGTAATATTGTAGAAAGAGCATTTGGGGTGCTGAAGAGACGGTTTGCATACCTTAAGAAGGGGCCGACATATCCTATTCATTCGCAGTGTCGCATCGTACTTGCTTGTTGTATCCTGTACAATTTCATCCGACGGCAAAATGACGGCGACACCATAATGGATGAACTCCCATATGAGAATTCATCGTCTGCCATTCCCCCAGCCGTCGTTCCCCCGAGTTCAGGTCAAGGTTCAACTCAGGACGATTCAAGGGAGGGCGAAGTGTTACGTGAATCCATTGCTAATCTCATTTGGGAAACTCGTTAGTAGAGTATCTGTAATAGATTGATTCCCGAATTGTTTATTTTGAACCTGATCAGAATCGTCACATTGTGTCAATATAGGTTGTCTTCAAATGGAGAACAGAATGCCTCGTTGTCAATGCGGCCTTCAATCCACTGTACGCGTATATATGGATGCCAAGGATGCACAAAACGGACGTTTTGAAGACAAGAACCCACACATGCCATATTTTACGTGCGGTAGGGTTCAAAATCAAAATAGATGTCATATGAGGTTGCCCGCGCAACAGGTTGTACCCACAATTGCCACACTAACCGCCGTTAGGGCTGCAATGCTTTCACAACTTGCATATGCACGCAGTGAACGTCAACTATGGTCTTCCCAGTGTGCCTTTGTCTATTCCAGTAGAGCAGACACTGATAGGCTACAAGTAGAAATTACAGATCTACGATCGCGGTCCCAATATCTTCGCCAATGTCTTCACATAACTAGCGACGACAACACTTCCAATGAGGACGGTTACAATACATCATAGATGTATAACATCATTGATGTCTGTCCACCATTCATAACATAAGTTTATCTGTAATAGATTTAACAAACAATGGGGTCTGTCTTGTATGTTATTGTTTTGATTTTCAATCTAACTTCATTACCATAAATCGTTTGACTGATTCAAATGCATGGTGTAGATGTCTATTAATACAACTGAAGTTGTGCGGTGTGACTGTGGGTTAGAGGCAGGCTTGCGACTTAACACTGACGATGCAGGGTTGTATGACTTTGGAATTCTCAGTGAAAGACCAGGTGAAATGTATTACATATGTTCTTCTCGCGAGGTGCGCTTGTACACACATATTATGTAACCACTGTGTACGTTACACATTCATTGTCATTTACGTAAACTTCATAATATTTTTTAAGGAAAAGATCGATGCAGATACTTTTGCTGGGCAATCGATCTCAGTCCTACAATTGATTCTCTGAAAGCTGAGATTGCGTTACTCACGCTCGAGTGCAAGTCATTGTGGGGTCAGACAATGAACTTGAAAGATTTTGTTGAAATTCATCACAACCACCATGATGTTTACACCAACAAAAAGTATGAGCATGAGTATCTAGAACGCTACGTAGAAGAACTGGAGGAACAATGTAGGCTTCTGTTGGACACTCCTTCACCCCCGACGACGCCGTAACGTCGAATGGCGGCCATACCTTTCATTTGCGTCATCGGTTTTCCATTTTATTTTTGTTGTTTGGAAGTTCCCGTGTTAAGTGTTGTTGATTGTTTTTTGAAAACGGATATGCCATGCTCTGTTGTTTGGAACTTACATATTAACTAATATGCTTAGTCATTCGACACCTCCTCATTTTGTGTGGTAACATGGGATCTTGTTTATTACATGTTCTTGTTCTTCTTGTTTATTATAGGTAACATGGGATCTCGTTTATTACATGTTCTTGTTCTTCTTGTTTATTACAGGTAACATGGAATCTCATTTCCTTGTAAAGGAGTATGATCTCTCAAACAGGGAGTTTATGAGACGCGTCTCCCTTCCCCTAACCTGGATGTGCGAGCCATTTAAGATAACTCCTGGCTATTCTATGGTGGGGGTAGGCAGAATCATCTTTGATGTACAGATCAGGTGGTCTACACCTGAAGAAAGAATATGGAATAAGAAAGGTAAATATTTAATCATGGATGAAGGTTGGGCTGAAATGTTGGACAGACTAAAAGCCAAACCAGAATGGACCGTAACCCTACAACCAAAACCCAAGGACGACACTCGCCCTACAAGCTTTTATTTGTGGATTCGTGGTGATGGGGACAACTCTGAATTGCTTAGGTATATTTACCTGAGACCAGAGGGTTATATATCATCTACTTCAGACTCGGCTAGTGATGAAAAAACTGATGTTGAATCTGTTGCATCAACAAACAATTATTAGTTTTTTTGTTTTGTGTATTATCTTTGTTTTGTTTATATAGCATTACAGGCTTGTTATGGGTGCCTGCCCACTAAGACAATTTATATTTATCGAATGTAGCTGAATCTGTTTTACTTTAAAAATGATGTTCATGTTTGGCTATTTTTCGAACGTGTTTCTTGGTCTGACGGGGTTACCTCATATCTTGGGGTATTAAACATAGCATGTTAGGCATATTCAACCTCAATGAAACAACCAAAACACCCACATAAACACCCCCACAAAAGGGTAACACGCCTGACTCACATCTCAACAACAAAATGAGAGTTCTTAAACCAAAGTGATATAGATAACAATTAAGTTATTTTTAAGTTACTTTTTTTTAAAACTTCTGTTAAAAACGGCGTCACAAGGCCACATTTGTAACAACAGTTCTGCGAGAATAGGATAGATTCAGCTAATCCTGCCTACAGTTGCCAAACAGAATCATACTAAACCCAGCCTGCACAGCCAAACAGAATCAGCTTGAAACGAGTCTGAAACGAGTCCAGCCCCCCAGAATGAGACTGGTTTGCCAAACAGAATCAGACTGGTTTGCCAAACAGAATCAGACTCCAGCAAGCCTAAACCCATCCAAGCCAGGCAGGCTTGCATAAAGCTAGTCCCGAACCAAACAGGGGTTGAGGGATGGGCTGAGCAGAAGAACTGGCGTCGCACACGATGCTAGAGAGAAAAGAAAGGGAGCGGACTGGGTTGGGTCGCCCAAAACGACCAGTTTAGGCAAAGAAAACAGAGATAGGGATGATTCAGCTAGACCAACCAGTGTCCACAAACTGCCGATGAACCGACCGGCTCGGGCAAGGAGCCATGCCAGCTAAGAGCCACGTGGTGGCACACCATTGGTGGCAAAAGGTAATTTACCTCACAAATGTGCAGATCTTTGCTAATTCATAGAAATTAGCTTGATGATCATAAAAATACTTCAGAAAAATTAGTGGATCAGAATGGAATCCTAATATCAATCTTTTGGTGCTTAAAACATAGTGCAATCATGTAAGATGTTATATACTTGTTTCATGGATAATAAATATCAAACAATGACCTAAAATTATGAGAATGTATCTGTAACTCTTAAATGTGATTTAGAATCCATGTGATGTCATATATGATCATGTTATTACACAAAATCATGTAATTTGTTTAATGTGGCTAATTAGGGCTAATAACCCTAATTAATGTGCAATAATTATAAATATTCTCAAGAAATCCTAGGAATTATATATTAATCTCATATAAGTATATGGAACCTTATATAAAATTCTAAGATCATGATGATACACATAATTCATGATATTATGGTGATGACTCATAATATATGGTTTTAAAACCCTAATTGGAGTAATGCATATAAATTAGGGTTAATATGTGCACATCATTATGTGCAATATAATTATTAGTTAATAAATCCTAATTGTGGAACATAACTATATTATCACATCAGTAATCTAATTCCAAGATAAGAATGCAAGTGATAATGAACATATCCTAATTAGATAAGGTAAACCCTAAAATGGATATAACTAGGGTTAAGATAATGAGAATATAATGATGGCATACATGATCTTGTCTTGATCAGGGTTTGACCAAAATTTATAGTTGAAATGAGGGATATCTTATGATTAGGTTTGTTCTTGATCAAGGTACGCCATTACCTCTTACTTGGCTTATTATACAGTATGCTTGCATTATATGCATAGTAAACACTTGGCATATAATATTGGATGAAATGGTTGCTCTTGTATGATATCTTGCTTGATTTTCCATACATATAGTTATGAACACATGAAACATAATATATATGTTCCATTATATGAAATCACTATATCTCTTTGGTAAGCATAGTGCTAGTGAATGATCAATCTCTTTGGTAAGCAGATCAGAAGGCATCTATGCATCTATCCCATTGGTAGGAAGATGCACAAGCATATAATGGAAATGAGCTTAAAACATGTGTTCTCTTTTGTTACTAAATATATCTTTGTTCAAATATGCTTTTGTTATATATTTTTTTATAGTTGTCGAGTATTAGTTTTATCTTATTTCCAAGCTTAGTAATTACAGGTATGTAAAAGACACGTAGGTGTACTTAGTGCAATATTCTTGAATATTGTGCTGATGTGTACCACATGCTGTCTTTTATTTAGGTTGTGGACATATGATCTTGAAGAACCTGGATAGTTGAGAGTTGTATGACAAGCTGATGTAGATGTAGATCTGTTGTCCTAAGATCCTATAGTTTGGTGGTAGTACATGAATATGTAAAAGTTTTTTATTCAATATGTAATATAAAATGTTGTAACAATTCATATTGTAATTATATGTTGAATGGTGAACATGTGTTGTATGGTTTTATTACTATTCATGTGCATGTTATACTACTGTTTCCTTCTGACTCCCTTGATTTTCTTCTTTTTAGCCTAGTGTGGGGTGTTTAAATTGGGATTATCGCTAAGGTGAGGTTTCAATTTGGACGTCACACATCAGATTAAGTTTTAGAAAATTTGAGGATGTCATAGGTGGTATCAGAGCATAAATAATGGCAAAGCCTGACATTTGCTCACTATGCAACTCAAAACTAAAAAAAAACCTTGAACTTCAAAATCTTTAGGGTTACATTAGTTATCTTTTAGAGACTGGATCTAACCTAGCCTCTAGGTTATCACCTAGATGTTTGAAACTAGGTCTAGACTGGTGCTTGTTGTATAGAAGGTCATTAGATATCGTTCTTTCCTTATAGTGCAGCGGTATGGGACATTGCATTATTTGGAAATTGTGTGCATCAAGGGAATAGAAATCCTAGACATATGGCGCTCATTGTCTAGAGTAGCTACATTAGTCTACAACATCTTCTCACCCTTTTCACTAGTTTTCATGACACTGTACTCTCTACGATGTGTGGGACACTCATTTTGTGGATTTGGTTTTTGATTCCAATCGGATCGAACCTCGATAGTTTTCTCTGATGCATGTTTTATCAGAGAAAAACTATATAATATTTTATTACATATGTAAGTATTACAAAAATGTGTCCCCATACATGTACGAGTAGGAGATGATCACGCAACATACGTGAAAGTGAATGACATCAATCTAGAAGAGAGAGTAGTTCTAAATTAGATGTCTAGAGCCTTGCTGGAATATGTGATAGATGGAACACATGGAATAAGATTAGATGACGATCAAAGTTGTATAGAGATGATATAAGATAGTTTATGATTATATATGTTTGTCTTTGAGGACATAAGTTCAATTTTAAGGTTTTGATATACGTTTCATAATGCAAGTACATAGGTTTTTATGAGATAAGATAAGATAAGTTAAAATAAGATGTGAATCAACATGAGCCTCAAGCTCTTTTACAAAGGAGGACCTCTAGTGTTAGGACCATTTGTAGGGTTAATTCCGGAGAGAGTGAGACCCAGAGGGGGAAGGTCAAAGAACCTAAACTCCAAGATATGAGAATTATGAGAAATGTTTGTTATGATATGTCCTAAACTAGACCACTCCTAAGTTAATGAGTTGATTTGCTTTATGCATGATTCCTATAGTCTTGTTGAACCCTAGATGTCCTTAGGAGGACCAGACCCTAGAACTAGAGAGATGTTATCTACATGTGCATATGTGAACATGAATATGAGAACCTACCATCTGGGTGAGGGAGAGAGAGTTACAAGATCCTGGAGAAGGTAACTGTGTTAGTTTTTGTAAAGCCTCATGCTTGGGTTGGTGGTACCTTATAGGAATCTAGCAGTGTTTATGAAAGATAGTTGTGTTGGTATGTATACCCATAGAGACATTCATATGATGATTGTAATGGCATACTTTGTAAATGATTTGTATATTAATAAAGGCAATTTCCGTCTATATGTTTAATTTGTTTTGAGATAATGATATAACATGTTAGATGTCTAAAGAATCATGTTACTCAATGACGTATGTCTTCATGTTAAGGACCTGAACAATGAGATCATGTAGATGTTAAGAGTATACATTCTTATTATGTCCCTAGTTGGTTGTTATTGTTGATGACAGAGTCTCATTAGTCATGATATGTGATATCAAACCAAGCACACAAATACATGTTATAGATCAGTGTGTCGGACTGACCAACCATAAGAGTGATGCATGGAAACCACACTTGGTTAGTCAGGATCAACTCTTATCGTATTGGTAGTGGTTGTGGTTCTTAGACCTAAAATCACTACACTCATCACATGTGATTGGGTACACTTTGACATCATCAAATGCAGTCCTGAAACATGGGTTTTTATAACGGTGATGATTGGGTGAATTTGACACATGGGGACATGACTGTGAGTGATAGATATGGAATTTGTTCCTCCTAAGGGAGTATGGTATCATGGCCACTTGAGGAGTGAGACAGAGAAATGCATGGCCATGCACATGTGAGTCAATGTATGACATTGAGCTTATCCTTGAATGATGTTTAGATTTATTACTAAAGTGTTTAGGTACTCAATTAAACATTCAATCAATAGACTTGACTCAGAATCATCAAGTTCAAGTGTTGAACCAATTGATTAGAGTGTCAGATTGATTGAGAACTGCATTGACTAAGTTCTGCACAACCTGGGCCACCAACCGACCGGTTCACTGGGTGAACTGATCGGTTCATGGTCTGTTAGACAACCGATTCACTCTAGTGAACCGATCAGTTCACATGGACCAACCGAGCAGGTGTTGGGTTTCTCAGTTTGTGAGAAAAGATTTTCATTTCACTTGTTCAATTTGATTGGGACAAGAATTAATCTTTGTAAAAATTAGAAATGAATAAGGAAATTCAATTGTGGGCAAGTCTGGGAAGTGAAACGACTGGTTCAATTAGTGAACCGACTAGTTCACACTCCCAACTGACCGGTTCAAAAGTGAACCGATCGGCTCACTTGCCCAAATGACCAATTGAGTTGTGAAACGACCGGTTCGTATGTCGCAGTGCAATCAGTTCATGGAAATTATGGACCCTTCTACTCCCACGTAGACTGGGAACCCTGACCCTTCCCTCTACTATAAATAGAGGGGTACATGGGGCTTCTTAGAATACACAAATCAGAACATCAGTTTCTCTGAAAAGTTGTTGTCCTCTTTGGTTGTGGTAACTGAGAGAGCCCAAGTAAGTTCTACCCATCTAGGGAGGAACAATGAGGGAAAGGCAACTGTAGAAAAATGACTGATTGTAGGAGAGTGTGTCAGTGAGTAGTACACTGATAGAGGGGGAATACTCATTCTAGTCTGTCCATCAGGATGACTAGAGTTCCCAGTGGTCTGTTTGGACTATCTATAGAGGCGGGAGATTTCTGCCGCTCAGGAGGATGACCGTCAACCGCAATTAAGGTCTACACCAGGAGCTACACAGACAGTGCAAAGACTAGGTGGTTGAAGACTACACAAGCTGTGAGGTGTCGCTGAGCAAGCCTCAGGACTAGGTATTTCTTGCTAGACCATCTTTCTTATTGCATAGTTGTTGATGTGATCTGCTGGTTATGGGTTTGTGGTAAGATAATTTTTTTGTTTCCAATACCTGTTCCATCCCAAAAAACTCAACAAGTTTTGGGTAAGCATGTCTAATGGGTAGAGAACCTATAAATCAAACGTCAGAGCATGTTTTGGTTTGTGCTTATGTGGCTAGAGATTTTAAGACTATCACAAGTGCGAATTTGGTAATATGAAAACCCTAGACTAAGAGAGGGAAGATAAAGTTTCTGCTTTTGTATGTGATACTCATAGATTTGAGTGAGCTAAGAGAGACAGAGTATGAAACTACCCACATGATATGGGTTGGGAGGATCTCAATTGGACTAGATAAAACTTTGATATATGTTAGATTAGCCACTCACATAAGTTTGTTTAGCACAACCATGATATATTATATGTAAGGATGTGATATAATCTCAGACGTGATATATAGACATGATATGATGGAAACCTAGAGATGGTTTAATAGATATCAATGCATAATTGGTTAATCATATACATGAATAATGATGATAATGTGATATTGTCGGTTAATCTTGTGATGAAATCACTAGTAACTGTGGAAATTTATTACGAGCAATGAAATAAGACCATATGAATGAAACATGTTACATGAGGTGTTAATCATAGTGCTTAATAAAGATGAAAAATATAGTTTGATCAGTTAGCACAACATAACGATTATGACACCTTGATATGATCTGGATGGATAAAGTTGGTTAATTATAATTAACTCCCTCTTAAAAAAGGCATATGTTAATGTTGAACATGTTCTAACAACTAGCTCAATAAAATGTTGATGACACCTTGATATAATGGTCTAACTTTAGTTTAACTCCTTCAAAAATGGTAATATGATGTGGGAACCCTAATGCATGGGTAAAGATAAGGATGCCACCCTAACTTATGAGATATGTCATGACATAACCAGAATTTCTAAGCCATTATATCAATCTTTTATGAAGGGATGATTCCCCTTAGATGTTTTCAAAACCTCCTAATAGTGGTTTTGATATGATTATGGGGCTTTATTTTTGGATATGTTGCACATAGAGTGTTGTCCTACATATGGATGAAGACCTTTAGGTTTTTCCTTGAAGTAAGATGGCCTAATTTTGAGGATGAAATTTCTTTTCAGATGTATATGATGTGATGGATTGGATTTTGGATTAATTTTGAAGACAAAATTTCTTTTAAGGTGTGTAGGATGTGATAAAGTGAGATTTTGATGTTCTTAGTTTTACACATTATAATGAAGTAATAATAGTCCCTAAAGTGTGTTCATATCATGTGAAGAAGCTCAAATTGGTTTGGCGAGATTTGCAAATCATATGATGTTGATATCATGGTTAAGATACCTAATATTATGCCTTTTTGAGGTGATTAATTTGACTGGTCATATAGTTGAGTTTAGGGATCAAAATGGGATGCAATGTACCTTGAGTTGTGATAAAGTAATGGTTAAAATTTCATGACTAAATGAGGCTCCTATAGGAATTTATCTAAATTTTTAATAGGATGGATGATTAATATTGTGAGGTATTTGGGACTTAAGTTTATGATAAATAGATATACTTCAGTCCTAAATTGGTGACCAATTTAGTACCAGTTGAACCCATAAATATGAGGGGCCACGAATTGGCCTAGTGATGCTCCAATCTCAGCTCTTGTATACATCAAACAGATGTAGAGATGGTCTTCCTCACAACAGTTATAATTTGCTTTAGAACAACAAACTCCCATGTCTGTGAGATGCTTGATCATGGGGTGAAGGGAGTAGGAGATGTGACAGTTTTCTTTATCTTGTCAAGGGATGCGATTCAAACCCTCATTTGATGCATAAGAGAACTAGATGAGAGAGATCCAAAAATCCAACTTTGTGACTTCTCCATCGTCAGCAGCAGGTGAATATAGATAGCAAAAGTAGATGGAAGGAACAAGGAGTGTAATACAGGAGAAGAAGAAGGAAGGTGAGAGGTAGGAAGAAAGCCTGAATCCATGGAAGTTAAGCATTGGCGCTTGTTTCTTATCTGTGGTATCTTGGTCGGTCGCCAAACTCAATGTCACTGGAGGAGGAGAAACAACTTGGGAGCAGGGTGCGAGGTGAGTGTAGGCCCTAATCCATGAATGAGGTGTTAACCAAGTGGAAGTCTTAGATTCCATCCAGAGCGTGACAAAGTGTTTTCCCCCTTTTCCTTGGCAGCAGGGCTACCAATGGCAGTGAGGTCACTGAGACCATGAGGAGGACCCCCTACTACATGCAAGTGCAGCCCCAAACATTCTTCTGAGGCGACACACCTCCTGGAAACCAACGCGAGGAAGAGGATCTTGTATCTAGCCTCACATTCGCCATTGGTCCAAGATGCGGTTGCGCCTAGAAGAGGCACACAGAAGCATCGGGCAGATCTGGGCAGACGATTCCAGAACCGTTGCAGTGGCAGTGCTTGAGCCTACGACGAGGATGAAAAGGGAACCTAGTGATCTTTGGGTACTGTTGTGTGCTAGAGGGAGGAGAGATCTGGGTTTTCTCACCAGAGTAGATGCAACCCCAGGCGGTGACACTCACAAATGGACACTGAGAGGAAGAACTAGCGTCGAACGTGATGCCAGAGAGAAAAGAAAGGTAGATGACTGGGTGGGGTCACCCAAAACGACCATTTCAGGCAAAGAAAAGAGAGATAGCGCTGATTCAGCTAGACCAACCAGCGGCTGCAAACCTCTGATGTACCGGCCAGCTCAGGCGAGTAGCCGCGCCAGCTAAGAGCCACGTGGTGGCACACCATTGGTGGCAAAAGGTAATTTATGTAATGTCCTGGGATTCGAGGCCACGGATAACATGATCTTAAAAGGAATGATTGGACTACCCATATCACCAAGGTGCACCTCCTTTTCTGGGATCCCATCACTAAAGAACTCCATAGTTAAGTGTGCTTAGCTTGAAGTAGTACTAGGATGGGTTATCAGTTGGGAAGTTGACCCTGGCTTGCGCATGAGTGAGGACAAAGCATGTAGTTAAGGCTAGTGGTGGTCTGTGGGGCCAGTCGTCATTCTTGAAGCTCTACTAGAGCCTAGGGCAGTGGGCCCAGGCGTTACAAATGGTATCAGAACCAATTCCCCTCCAGTAGGTGGGGTCAACATGCGCATGTGGCATGCCAATCTTGAGTCGTACAGTCCAGGAATGTAAGAAAGGGCTATCCATGGTGACGTAGCCGCCCTTGTACTGGTATTCCGTGATTTGAAGTTGGGTGTCCATGGGTTATTTTGGGTCTGCACTGAAATGAGGAAATATTATGAGGCCATATAGTTGACCCTTGACGAGGACATCAAGAGTCTAAGTGGGGGAGATTATAACATCCTAGGATTTGAGGCCTCAGATAACATGATCTTAAAAGGAATGATTAGACTACCCATATCACCATGGTGCACCTCCTTTTCATCACTAAAGAACTCCATAGTTAAGCGTGCTGAGCTTGGAGTAGTACTAGGATGGATGACCAGTCGGGAAGTTGACCCTAGCTTGTGCAAGCTCGATGATTAGAAAAATAAAAACAAAGTACCAAAATGTTGAGAAAAATAAGTAGATCATAATGGAACCATAATATCATCCTTTTGGTGCTTAAAACACAGTGAAATCATGTAAGATGATATATACTTGTTTCATATATAATAAATATCAAATGATGACCTAAAATTATGAGAATGCATCCATAACTCTTAAATGTGATTTAGAATCCATGTGATATCATATATGATCAAGTTATGACACACAATCATGTAATTTTTTTAATGTTGCTAATTAGGGTTTTGTTACATATGATCTGTGAAACCTTAGAATTTTGTCACAAAAGAGTTTCTTAATAATTACAAATATTATCAAGAAATCTTAGAAATTATAGAGTAAGCTCATATTAGTATGTGAAACCTTATATCAAATTCTGAGGTCATGATGATACACATCGTTCATGATAATATGGTGATGACTCATAATATATGGTTTTGAAACCCTAATTGTAGTAATGCTTATAAATTAGCGTTAATATGTGCACATCATTATGTGAAATATAATTATTAGTTATTGAATCCTTATTCTGGAATATAACTAGATTATCACATCAGTAATCTAATTCCAAGACAAGAATGCAAGTGATAATGAAAATATCCTAATGAGATAAGGTAAACCCTAAAATGGATATAACTAGGGTTAAGATGATGAGAATCTAATGATGGCATGCATGAACTTGTCTTGATCAGGATTTGACCAAGAGTTATAGTTGACATGAGGGATATCTGATGATTAGGTTTGTTCTTGATCAAGGTACAACATTACCTCTTACTTGGCTTATTATACAGTATGCTTGCATTATATGAGTAGTAAACACTTGGCATATGATATTGGATGAAATGATTGCTCTTGTATGATATCTTGCTTGATTTTCCATACATATGGTTATGAACACATGAAACATAATATATATGTTCCATTATATGAAAGCACTATATCTCTTTGGTAAGCATAGTTCTAGTGAATGATCTATCTCTTTGTTAAGCAGATCATAAGACCTGAATGCATCTATCCCATTGGTAGGCAGATGCACGAGCATATAATGGAAAATGAGCTTAAAACATTTGTTCTCTTTTTTAAATAAATATATCTTTGTTCAAGTATAGTTTTGTTATATATTTGTTTATTGCTAATAAGTATCAGTTTTATCTGGTTGCCAATCTTAGTAATGAGAGGTATATTAAAGACATATAGGTGTACTCAGTATAATATTCTTGAATATTGTGATGACGTGTACCACATGTAATCTTTTGTTTAGGTTTTGGACATATGATCTTGAAGCACCTGGATAGTTGAGAGTCATGTGACGAGCTGATGTACATGTGGAAATGTTGTCCTAAGATCCTATAGTTTAGTGGTAGTACATGTATATGTAAAAGTTTATTGTTCAATATGTAATATCAAATGTTGTAACAATTCATGTTGTAATTATACGTTGAATGGTGAACATGTTTTGTATGGTTTTATTATTGTTCATGTGCATGAGCAACTGTTGTTTCCTTCTGACTCCCTTGATTTTCTTCTTCTTAACCTACTGTGGGGTGTTTAAATTGAGATTCTCGTTGAGGTGAGGTTTCAATTTGGACGTCGCACATCAGATTAAGTTATAGAAAATTTGGGGACATCAGACAACCAGTTGGTCAAACCTTGATGAGGACAAAGGCATTGCATATCCTTAAACTCTCCCATGTTTCATCAAGTGTCTCACCTTCTTATTGCTTGAAGTTGGTGATATGCTTCCTCATCTGGGTCGTCTTGCTAGGAGGGAAATACTTAGTAAGAAAAGTATTTAGCAATTCATACCAGCTCTTGATGGAACACTTGGGCAATGAAGAAAGACACGCCTTGGCCCGGTCTCGTAAGGTGAATGGAAATAGGAGTAGGCGTACTCCTTCAGTTGGAATGCCATTGATCTTGAAGGTGTTCATATCATGTAGAAACTATGCTATGTGAAGCTTTGGATCTTCCATAGGAGTTCTTCCAAAGCAATTTTCTTGGATCATCTACATGATTGTAGGGCTGATGAACAAGTTATTGGATTCTATCGAAAGATGATCTATAGCTCCACATATATTGATGGCAGCCGACACAACAAAATCTTTTAATGAACAGTTGTCCTCCATCTCCAATTCTTGAGGAGGATCAGGTGAAGGTGAGCAATGCGTTGACAAAGGTTGTGATCCCTTCAAACTTAAAGAGTTATCACTCCTGCTTGCTCTCATATGGCTACTAAAGGTTCTCTCTATTTCTGGGTCTAGAAAGATTGATGTCTGTAGACCCCTCTTAGGATGATGCATGCAACCTGAAAAGTAAAAATTGTGTGAGATTAACAAAAACAAAGAGGTACTATGATATGGGATATGGAAATGATGACTTAGTCTCAAGTACTTGTTAACTCTTTTACTCTAACTAAAATTACCGTAGCTCACTGACAACGACACCAAAAACTTGTTGGAGTTTTAAAATAAAGTCTAAATTTTCTTATCACATGCAAGTGTACGGGGTCAATTGTAGTCGAGTTTCAAACACAAGGAGTTGAGTTAGCTAGGCGTAAAGTTGTTAACTTTTATTAATCTAAGTCAAATTACCAAGGTTTAGTTGATTATAGATAGCTAAAAGATGAGTAACAACAAAAGAGATTAAGTTAAAGGTTCAGTTTAGAATTTAAGGAACTTGGACATTGGATTTCACAACCACACCATCACATCATATGTAACTACAAAATTAAAACACGTTGTCAATTCATAAGGAGGTTGTCATCGTCATGCACCTCCCGATGATATGAGATGGTTCTCAATTTCACATAACACTCTTGTGTCTATGTTTAGTTATAAACACAACCATAAACCCTCAACATTCTCCAGCCACTCTCGTGGTCAAGATCATATTGCCATGGATTCTACACCCTACTCCTTTATACGTTCTTCTGAGGCACAAAGAAGCATGAAACATGTTTAAAAGATGGCCATCTAAGCATACTAGCTAATAAACAATGTAGGCATCCAAGGAGAAGCAAATTAACTGGAATTCAATATAAATTTTGAGTTCACATGAGAAATGGCATGGGAGTTATAATCTCATGCCCAAGAAGAAGGTTTGACTCTCTCATAATGGAGAAACATAAGGACATAGCAGAAATTTAAGAGTTTTGCATAGCTAAGAGAAGAAAAAGCTAAAGGAACCAAAAGTGTAGCCAAGGGGAAGTAGAACTCCGGCTAGAGGAATAGATTACGCCCTTGGAGCTACTTCATCTCGGACAATCCTCCCTCCCGAGAAGATTGAGTGAGAAGAAAAGCTCGGTTGCACCTTTTGGAGAAAAAATGGTGAAGAATGGAAGTAGAATGGAGATTTCTTTATCAAGAAACCTCTTCTTCCACCCCAAAATAGTCCTCCTTTTACTATGGAACTTCTCTTGGATGAAAAGTGTTTCAAATGGCAAGTGATAACTACCCCAAAAGGTTGGACTCGTATTTTAAAATGAGGGATGGTTGCTGCTGATTTCTGCAGAAACTGGTGAAGACACGACATGTCTTTAAGGAGACACATCATTTGTCATCGTGTAACTTGTTGAATAACTATTGCTGCATGAAAAGTACATGGTGTGTCCTTGAAGAGACATGTCGTGTAGCTGCTATTTGGGTTGATCTAGGCATAAGGCACACGACGTGTTCGATTAAATACATGCCCGTGTAAGTTGGCAGTAAGCTGGAGTCGACCTTTGGATCATGAGGACACGCCATGTCTTAGTAACGACATGTTGTATCATCTACTCTACAAGTCGGGCACTGTGTGTTTAACAACACACGACGTGTTATTTGTTGTGTGAGCCTTTCTTGAAAGTTGCACATCATGTCGTTTATGTCTTATAAAAGACACGTCGTGTCATATAAAAGACACATCGTGTTCAGTGCTATTTTCTTCAAGATGAAATTTTGAATCAGCTACAAATCAAACGGAGGTTCCACTGAGGTTAGATTTTGGTTGGGCTATCTCCAATTTGGCATTTTCAACATTTTCCTGCGATCAACATCATGCAACAAGTAAAATAACTAAAGATGGCAAGTGAAATATGGTTAGAGGCTAAATGAAAGTAAAAAAATAAGCTGAATTTGTGTGCGGATGTGTGCAAAAAGTAGATATGAAATGCACACATCACCATGTTATTTGAACGCATGGATGTGATTTCAGACCTATTTCATATTGATGATAAAACTTCATGAAAATGCTAGATTGAAACCAGAAATAGTGGAACTACAAATCCAATCATGAAATTGGGTCACAGACAACGCTCCCTATTGATTTAAAATTTCTTTGGATTGATTATAGAAAACAAAATGATAAAAAAGTGACAGGGGGTTGTAGATCTTTGGGGTTCGAGACAATTGTAGCTTTCTCATCATTTTCCAAAATATCATAATCTTTTAGGCATGGAGTCCTAATTGCCTCAAGATCTCCCATATTGGAGATCCATCCCTGGTGTTTAGGACCAATTCATAGGAAAAGCGAGAAGAGATCATATTAAAGGAGATTCAATATGAGTAGGATTCAATCTATTTTGAGTAATCAAATCAAGTAGGATTTATATTAGATCCCATAAGAGCAAATCTAAGTTTTTCAATTGACATGCATGAGTAGTTTAATAAACTACTATGAACATATTAGAGCAGAGTAATTATAATCATATATAAATGGATAAGGGCATTTATGGTTATCATTATGCAATGACATTAAAAAATGTTTGTGCTAGAAGAAGGATCATCTAATCACTTAAAAGACTAAAAGTGAAAGTGGAGGTAGTGGCTCTTTGGCTTTAAGAGAGTCAAAAGGGATCCGAAACACAATGGAAATGGGGGTATTTATATAATAGAACTAGAGTTAGGGGTCCTAGCGGGATCTCCAAAATAGGCTAGCAGAATTATAAGATCTGTGGGGCCATCTAGTGGCTTAAAAGAGGATTATTCCACATGGAATACCTTGGCGGATCGTGAGGTTCTGCCATGTGTTCTTAAACATGATAAAGCATGTATTCGTATTTGATATTTCTTGGCTTTTTTTGGAAGCTCCACATAATTTGGATAGAATCTGTTCAGATTGCAAAATTTATTCATATATGGAAATTAACTGTATAAAGGAAATAAATGAATATAAATAGGTAACTTTTGAGGATAATTCTTCATATTGTCTAAAAGATATGGATTTTGTGAAGATAATGACAATTGAATATCCATAATATTTAAAAATGATTGTTTTATCAAGGATAATCCAACATGGCAACTAATGGAAAAAGGCTTATAAAAAGTTCCATTAAAGGGCATATTGCCCTTAACTCATGAGAAAAATATCATTTATATCACAAAACCCAAATTGTGGAAAATATGCAAAATGGATAAATAAATAGATGGAAAATGTGGGAAGAGAGGGAAAATGAGACTAACTCTACCACTAGCCAAAGATGATATAATCCTAATCATTGAATGAGTGATCACAAATGGAGCGTCACTAATTTTCCCCTCTCAAGACAAGGTTTGAGATAAGAGTGAGAAGTGCAGGCTGGAGACAACTCTAACCCTTGTTTTAGGTCATGAAAGCCAAAAAGGTGAGACTCCTCAAGGATGTTATGGTGAAACATGTGGAGTGTGCAAAAAATAGGTAATATCTTTTCCCACTTGGGAATCGTTCATAAAAGGATAAGATTAGGATTCAACTGATCATCCAAGCTTAAGATAACCTAAGATAAGTCCATGGACTATAGTTGAGTGATCATCCTCCTCAAGAGTGAATATGAGTTGTTCCAAGAGTTCTAGGTTTCCTTAGGATCATCTAGGACATTTTGTATGTTACTCTAGTTTACACTCAATCTATGTCTAATTCAAATGGTTGTGTAAGGAGTGGGACTCAAGAGGGGTCCACTCCTTACTTAATTTAAGAAAATAAACATACAATCCCATTCATTAACAACCATGTAATAATAAAAATTAACAAATGGGTCCACTATTTCACCAAACAGAATGGTAAAGAGCATAATATTATAGTTATTACAAAAAGATTTCCATGTTTGACATGGGATACAAAGGCAACTAACAAGATATAAAGTATAATGTAGTAGGATCAATTTGCGGTAAGAAACCTATCCATCTCAGAAATCTTCCTAAACCGAAACTTGAGTGATGCCTCCCACTTTCTGGTCCTCGAGCCATGCAACCCTCTGGTTGGGTTGAAAACAAACCCAGAAGAGGAAGCAAACAAAAGAAAGGACGTCAATACAAAACTGGGTATGTACAGAGTAAAATAATTATGCATTAATCAAGGCAAGGGAATATCAATCAAAGAGATGACAATAAAGGGGTAACAAAAGAGAAAAGTTTTAAAATATTTAACATGTCCAATATAAGAGGCAATTATTATAAGGACATGATTATTAAAATTATTCTTGCCATATACTTCCACATCAACATAATCAAAGAGATAAATAATTTCATGCTGAGAAAATACTACCTAGCATATACTAAAATTATGGTAGGAAACCATATATTCCATACCAAAGGGCATGAGGACTAAGACCTTACTGCTAAACAAATATAGAATTTTATGAGGGAATAAAAACCAGTGCATGGTAGTGGAATAAAACCTAGTACCTAATATCATATGTGGCATTGGAATAAAACGTAGTGTATGGAAAGGGAATAAAACCAAGTACTTATAGACATTATAAGTGACATGGGAATAAACCCAATGCATATATGGTGCCACTACTTCTAGTTATGACTAGCCAATCACACATGCAAATAGGGTAGGCAAGATAAAGGATAATTATTTCCATATAAAGGATGAGAATATCAAGTTGTCATCAAGTGGGGTTCAAGGACCCGTTTATTTGTCAAACTTAGCCCAAAAGATCATTAATATTAAATTATGTATCATTACTATCAAATCTGGAAGATATTCACCAAGAAGAGTACTTTCATAAGATGATAAGAAAATTCATAATTCAATATGGCGCATAAGAAAAAAGGATATCTAGTCATAATATTTCCCAAATGTAAACAGTGTGGATGCACATGCTTGACTTGGATTTTTAGATAGGAATATTGTACTACAATCTCAAGTATAGGACTCCCTCAAACCTACACATAATTATGTTTTCTACATGTCAGGGTTCAAAATGTCTCATAACATGAAACACAAGAGTCCAACCTTGGAATAAACCTAGATTAATTCATGTTATTAGTCTAACAAGAGAGTAACATGCTACATATTCAAGGTCTGATTCATTATTAGATTCTAAATCCATAATTTTTTTCATTATCATTTCATAGAAATGAGAGTGATACAAACCCTAAAAATAACTTCTTTAAATCATTGAAATCAAGAGATAAAAACCTTATAAAAAGATAGAGAAAATTATCTACAATTCCAAGACATATTTTCTGATATTCCTACAATTAGTTATGGAATTAACAAGATTACTGGTATCTTGATTTTTAAATAAAAAAACTTAACTGTCGAATATCCGATATAACCTCACATCAGATTTAGAATCTTAGGGTCTGATAGGAGTAAAAGGTAAATTTAGCGGGCAACAAATTTGTTCTTGGATATAAAAAAGAAGTTTTGAAATGACCAAACTAATCTTATGAGCAAAGTAAAGGAAATGAGGAGGGCATGGACAAAATTTAGATCTCAATGGTGAGTCTCTTTCTCCCTCCTCAAACCATGGTTGTGAGTAGCAATCATGACAACCATGGGTGAAATTCGGGAAAAGAAGGACAATAGTAGAGGAGTCAAGCTAGGTGTCTGAAAACAAAGATGAAGGTATGAAGAAACTCACCCTAGACACTATTTGTCTGTGGTGGCATGATTTGTCACCAATGAGGAGATTAGTAAGGGAAAGTAAAGTGACTTGGTAGAAGCAATAGACAAAGGCTTTAATGAAATTGAAACAATAAGATGATTATACTAGGTATAGTGTAGATCAGGGAATGATAACATATATATAGGTTTAAGGGTTAGGGCTTCCACTAATAGTTGGTTTGAGAAGCTTGGAGGAAGGGTTGGGAGAAACATAAATAAAGGAAACTAGATCTGATCAAGCCATCACTAGATGCTAAATTTGAATAGGAACTTAATGGAGAAAGAATATCATGTCTTCATGGACCAGAGAGGGAGAAATCTCGCACAAAAGTTCACATTATGAACATGTTCAAACACGGAGGAAATAATTAGAGAAGAAGAAGGCCTTGGGGCCTCCAGATCAATGGATCTAGGTTGGGAACTGATCCTGGCCATGGGAGAGTTTACAAAACCAAATCTTTTGGGTAGTCCAATCTAATAGAATAGTGAGGGGGTGTTTGTTGTGAATAAGGTGGGATGATCTGGGCCTGAGAGACCAGAGGAGGAAAGTGAAGAAAAGACCAAAAGTGCATGGATATCCTGAGGTTTCCGAGAGGCACACAAGGGTAAGGTGTGAATGGGTTGGTCCCAAGGCATGGCCCCCCACCAAGGAAAAGAAAAACAAATGCACGTGACAAGTACATCAACAAAATAATATACCCTAATCAGATTTGGAAAATAGTGAAAGTGCATTTATTATCCTTTTCTTTCCTATCAAATAGATTATAAATCAAAGTTTAAATAAGATGAAAATGGGCAAGTAAACCAATTGGGACACAAAGGAAGCAAATTTAAAGTCAATTTTATGTTTAGGCAATTTTAAGATACAAAACTCATTACTTGAGGAAAAGTAACTTTTGATGCATTGATTGATTCCTTCAATATTTAGTGCTCAAATATCATTTATAACTCTTCCTTCTCTATACCTAAACATAGGAGAAATCTAGAAGAATAATTTTAATCATAAATCGACCAATGTGGCATAATTGCATACTTAGTCTTGTATTAGGATATTGTCCCTATTTCTTGTAATAAAGCCTCTAATAATAGTTTTATTAGTTAAAACTCTATAATTAGAGATTCCTCACACCCTAATACAAACTAAGTTAGAAAATATGTTTAAAAATAAAATATCATACAACAAGGGGTGTGTTAAGATTTTTACCCAGGTTTAGGTATGTTATAGTTGGAAAGGCGAGAAATAAAAGTGACTATTGTAAATATTAGGGTAAAAGCATAAATAGTTTCTTTTTCTCCTAAGGATGTATCTCTGGGACAAGTATTCATAAAATGAATAAGGTTGGGACTAAATGATCACCTAAGAATGAGGCTAGAATATATCCAAAGCATGTTACTATATACGACTAATAATTTGTCCCTCTAGAATGTTGATGAGACATTCAATAGTTTACAACTTTAAACATGTATATAATCATTGATCCAATTCTTACTCAATCCATGTTTGATTCTTTGACTAATTCATGTCTTCTTGTGAAAATTTGGATACGAAACATGTTGGATATGATTGATGTTCATTACAAAGTGTATTTAGATCAAGAGTTTGTAATTGTGAAAAATCATAGAAAGTGTTTTTTTAATGATATTGATAAGTTATTTCCTCACTCTCTCTATGATTAGACATTTGAATGAATTGGATCAATCACGAGACGATACAAATGGAGGTTCACAACCATTTATATAGAAAGGTTTGAGGAGTTCTCTATACAAGATATGGCTTCCCTAAATGCAAACTGCCTATTTTAAATATAGGACTCATAAATTTAAGTGCAAGATGCCTACTAGAAGTAGGATTCAAAATGAAGGAACATGAGACAGAATGCCTAAACATGATATGCTTAAAAGAAATAAATTTTCATGATTTGGTACAATTTAAGGTCATGATCTAGGACCCAACTAAAGATATCTATGGGGTGTATGTTTTCTAAAATGTGACTTGCTTACTCAAGATAGATCTCTAAGAGTAGGACATGTGTCTAGTTTAAGGTCGTGATTCAAGAACCTTTGGTAAAGTTTAATGTCATGACTCTAGGACCATTTGATATAGTTTAAGGTCACAAGCTAGGACCTTTTTGTGAAGGAGAGGTGCAAATTTATATATTTATTTATTATTAATTATTAATTTCCATTATGAAATTTTTCTTTATTTTTAGTTCTTATTTTTCTATTCAATATTTTAGTTCCATTATAAAATTATCAAAAATGATAAAATGAATATATATTATAAATATATATGCTAAAGATATTTTACTAATAAGTCTTTGTATGTCAAATGGACCAAAGTCAAATCTATAAAAAGGTTGAAATTGAGAGATGACTTAGATTCAAATCCATAACAAAGTTGAAATCGAGAGAGTGTGGATCTTAGTCGAGGATTCAGAGAAGATCGAGTCTTAGTGGTAAAAAAATCTGATTACTTAAAATAGTTATTTTTCAACTATTTGAGGAAAGCATTGAGATCTTCACATTGTTACAAACATTTTAATATTTCGTTCATATTTTACTTAATTTTCTCTATTTTCATATATTTGAAGAAAATGTAGAAATGCTACTGCAAATCCATGGACCTCCTAGAAATTTTTACAAAAACATATTTTTAGAGGAGGAAATGGGGGGGGGGGTTGAGCACCACTCTCATCTTCCCAACATTGAGCAATGACAATGGTTAGGAGATCGTGCTTGATCTAGGAGCATATGCAATGATGGAGGATAGAGAAAGCAGTTGGTAAAATGACATGTTTTGTGACGGACAGGTGTGGTAGAACACATCAACTTATTACATGATCATTGAGGTCTGTCAAACAACAACTTCAACAGTTATAAAGAGCTAGATTAGCCATTATTTGTAGTGTTTTCTGGTATTTTTAAGTTGCATTATACTTCAAAGATGTATATTCCTCAAGTTCTCAATCTTGGATTTGCCGCTTTTTCATTTTGTAGTGAAATCTGATTTTTAGGTTTCCAACGTCCTTTTCTATGTGGAAGTTGAATACAACCGAGCTCGTATTCTAGCTTGTGATTTGTCTTTTTTTTGTCATTTTCATGTTCTTGTGAGAGTTCAATGCTCTATTGCAATGATATCAACTAATAGAGTGAAGGTAATGTTGTTATGATTTTCAATATGTACTTACAAGATAGAATTTCATGGTTGGATTTGTTGGGAGGATACAAACATCTCTTGGGAAAACCTTGTAATGGAAGAGTAGGATGTAAATGATGATGTTGATGTTGAGGCATATCCTAGGTATCCTACTATTTTGTTTGATGAATTCCTAATTCTATAAGTTTTTGTAATCATGGTTTGCTCTGGGCATTCGTCATAGAGTTACAGACAAGCTTCAGGAAGAGCTTCTCCTTATAGAGGAGTTTGTGACACACCAATCTTGTGGTAAATGAATGTTCTTCATCAAGGACATTGAGTGGGCAATTAGGTATAGCTTGGAACCTTTGTTCCATGTTACTTCTCTTTGATTGCCTAAACATGATCAAGATTTGTTTTTTGTTAGTGGCATCAACTCTTGACTTCATCTTCTACTTCAATTTGGGGATTTGAGGTAGTAGATATTTATTTGAGGGCTCGGTGTAATGAGATAGGGCTTCTTATGACAAGATATTTGATGAGAGTTGGTTTTGTTGGAGAAGACTAGCTTTAGGAGCATTTGTAAGTGTCAAATTGTAGCTAGGAACTATATTATCCCTTGATTGAGAGATTTCACCTTCAAAGTAGAACTTTTTACTTAGCTTTTGGCAAATTGGCCATCACCTCCTAGCAAGTTCATTGGGATTATTGGGTTAGCTTTGCAAGATATCCCTAGTTGTAGCTTGCCAGACATGCATCATTGGGGATGTGTGTGCATGTAACATAATACAAATATTTAACCATACCCTAGCAGTCTGATCCTTTGGACGTAGCCAGACAAGGTTGAGGTTAGACTTAAAAGATGTTTGGTATAACCCTAGTGAGCTAATTCATGTATAAATCACCCTAATGTAACCTAATGTTCTCACGTTAGTCTTAGGCCAATAATGGACATATAAAATACATCACATGAATTATATAATCACATATTATTCTTTTGGTGATAATGTTAACATATATGGACGAGAAATAATGATAATATGATTACCTAAGTATTAATGCGATGTTAATGGCTACATATATTAATTATGACACAACTCATTAAAGGAAACCCCAAAAGTGAAATTTAAGTTAACAATCATGTTCATTGGGTCCCAATTGCCTTGGGAGTCAAGTTTCACATTATTCACCAAATAATAATAATAATAATAATAATTAATTTAGTCTAATTTGGAAAGAGAAGGTCTGAGTTTTCCTAAAATAACAAATAAAATAATAAATGGCTCTAAAAGAGGAAAATAATCTTGGATTCATAATCTACATAACAAATATAGCCTTTGGGCAAATTTTCATCCATTTTAGAAGATGTTTGATTAAAAGATGAAATCAGGAGAGAGAAAGTGTGAGGAACCTTCAAAGTAATAAATAATTGTACAAACAACCCCAACATGTAAAATTGATGGCAAATTTGTATCCAACACATTAAATATGACTTATGGGTGAAGTTTCATAAAATTTGGAGAATCTTAAAGTCATTAATGCATGAGGAAAGAGAAAATAGGATTTGGTTTATTTAATACATTAAAAGTTTTCAAAAGGAAACTCTAATTGCATAATCGAAATCTACATGCCTTAATTAGCCTCTGTGTAAAATTTCACCCAATTTGGGATTCATTTGCACCTTCAAAAGAGGAGAGAGAAAAGTTAAATAAACAAATAACTAACTTTAGTCGAAATTCATTTGATTTGTCACGCGAATGTTTCCTTATTTTGTTTATTTTCCCAACTTCACTCTTTTTCAGGATCCTTGGATTTAGATCTAGTTGTTACTATTTTATCACCTACCTTCCGCCTCCTTCTGGCTTACTAGGCGTGTGAGTTTTCGTTCTCCGAGTTCTCCCTCTCCTGTCCACCTTTTCCTCCATTTTCTTCTCCCCAACCTTCCTTGCTGGCTTCCGAACTCAATGACTCTATAAAGTCATTGTTTCTACAGCTCTATCACCTGGCTGCTTTCTACTGCCCCCTCCTCTGTTCTTCCCTTATTTTTCTTTACACAACTACAACCCTTCAGACCTCCAGGAAAACCTTCCCTCATCTCTGTTGGACGCCCACTCATCATCTCCCATCTTTGGTTCAGCCTCAATGGACTCTACACTTGGCTTCCCTTCTCTGACTGCCTTTTCCTGTGGCTCGCAGCTCTGTGGTGCTATCTCCAGCCATCGCGAGGACCTACATATATTTGGGTTGGTTCCAAGTAACTACTCAAACCTCCAGCCGCGCCCAGTTACCATTTTTCTTGTATTGTCCTGATTTCCCAACCCCAATTTTGGGGACAGTCTCTGAGTTCCCATCACTACTCGCAAGGGTGTCGAGGAGTCGAGGACTCATTTATGTGGTCAGAATGTTTTGTGGGGTTCAACCAAAGGTAATCATGCCCTCAATTTGTTGTTTTAACCATGATTCTAGATTTCCCGAATTTTCCCAGTTGAGCAGCTTCTCACACAGTTGTCATGGCATGCACAGAAGCTTGAGGTTGGGTTTGTGTTTGATTTCTACTGATACCCATGCTCGCCCTTCGTTTTTCGCTTGTGTGCCAAGGGTAAATTGATCTTTTGTAATCTCATATTGTTCTTTGTTTTGCGCCAGTCATGTGATGATTTGGAAATGAGGCCAACTGAGTTGGCTGTATGTGATTGGGCCAACTCAATGCGTCTCTCTCTTTCTCGCAAGCCTTTTCTCTGCTTGCTTGGCTTTTCAAAATTTCCTATTTGGAGAGATTTATAAAAATCATAAATAATTATCTGTTGGGCCAAAAATTACAAATAAAGAGTCGTTGGATTTAGAAAAATAAGATGTATCTTATGGTTTTAGTTTTATTGCCTAATTCCAAACTAATTAACATGTGAATTTTAATGGATTTTTCTAATTGATTATAACTTGTAAAATTCATAACTAAATATATATAAGTCAGAATAATATAATAAAATATGTTTCAGATTCATAAAAAGGTAACCTAAAATATTCCATGATTTTGATAACCAAAATAACATATAAGAGAAAAGGTAACTTTTAGGGTTTTGAATAAATTATGAAAACCTAACCCTAATTCTACATATATGCAATATAGGTGCTTTGGAGGCCTAGGATTGAATCTAGGGCTATATTTGGACTGTTTACATTCTTAAGTAAGGTATGTTTACATATCATATTATTCTTATTGAGAAATAACCTATCTTTATCATTCTCATGGTCGTATGAGCATTAGCCTATACACAATGTCTTTTTCTTTTAAAAATTATTTCATATGAGGTACCTTACTTGTTACTAATCTTGTGATCTTGGATATTCTTTTGGTCTCTTATCTTATGCTCGGTTCATGATGGGACTATATATGATGACATGTGATGTCTTTTTCCTACTTGTGAGGTGGATGTATATGTTGGTCACATTTGTGGTGACTAGTTTGTATAATTTTACTATACTTTCTACTTGCCTCTACATTAAACATGCTATGTGATTCAGTAGCACTAGAGTAGTGTAATTACATTAGTTTTTGGGTAGATGTGTATTTCCTGCTCAGGGCAGTATGCTCCTATTATTTTTGGGAAGGAGATGGCCCCAAATCCGGGTTTCAAATTTGTGAGGTTTGGCCCACTTTTATATATTGGGAGTTTGGCAGTACATCATTCTCTATTAGGTTTCAAGTTTGTGAGACTTGGTTGACTTTGTTGTTATATTGTTCTAGGGCTATGTTTATCTCACATGCATGCAAAATGATGATTATTTATGATGGGTTACGTGCCCCGATTCCTTATATGTGCTTATGTGGCACTTCTTTATATGTTGTTTTAATGGCAAGTATCATTTTATTGTGATTCTTTTCTCTTGATACCCATTTGGAATGTATTATACTTTTCTATGGGAAGGCTTCTATTTTGATGTCCTTATTTCTTTATAAAATTGCTCAATTTCTTTTTTAGTATGCACATACCAGCCTTTGCTGATGTTATCTATTTTTCTCTTCTTGTTGGGGTATGCTTCCAACCCTAGGTGAAGGACATGGAGGATATGGCATAAAGATATGGACCTATCTTAAGGAGTTAAAGCTTGGAGACAAAGTTGTTATGGTTTTGACTTCCCTCTATCTGGATCCTTATGTTGTATCATGTAAACTGTAAGGACCCTGACCTGTGTTTAGGGTTTACCCTGTTTGTTTTGCTTAATCTTGGTGCTTTGGTGCTTGCTAATCACCTTTGGTGGTGATTAGGGTTCTGTTGTGCTTTGTTGAGGGTTGGAGGGGCTACTTGCAAATAACCCAAGTTTAAGGTTTTGTGTGCAAGTATGCCATCTTGTGAGATGGTTTCCTCCCTTTGCTTCCTCTAGGGTTGAGAGGAAGGCTTGGGCTTGTTGTTTGAGTTCTCTGGGCCTGAGTTGAGCTTGTTTGGGCCTAGAGGTGCCTTGTTTGGGCTTGCTTGAGCTTTGTGTCTGCCAAGACTTGTTTGTGTCGACCTAGAGTAGCTTGTGTTGCCCAGCTGAGCTGATGCATGTGTCGCCCATGTTGCTTGGTCTTGGTTGGTGGACACTTGGTGCATACCTTGGACAAGTGTCTCATGGCGTGCTAGAGTGCTGGCTTGAACCCTAGGACAAGTGTCCCTTGGGTGGACGACACTTAGCATGGATCTACCTTGGTTTCTCCTCCCCTTCTTTCTATATAGGTGGCTCTTTCCCTTGCCTTAGTTTCTTTTGCTCTTTTGGTCTCTCCTCCACCTTGAGTGCACGACACTCCTCTCCTTCCTTGCTTGTGTTGGCCGATACACTCTCCTGGAGTAGAAGTGGTGGCCGATACCCTCTTGGAAGAAGCTTGGTGGACGATATCCCCTTGGACCTTGGAGTGCTTCTTCTTCCTTAGAGCTTAGAGCTTAAGGCGGGTTGCATAGTTTCTAACCCTAACTCCTTTACCTCTTGTTATAATCTTGTTCTTATGCTAGTAGCTTAGATTAGTTCCATGCTTGTGTACCTTTCGTGACCGAATCCCCCTTAGGGATTAGGGTTTCCATGTGTACCTTGCTTTCTAGGGTTTGAGTTTCCTTGTGCTGGAGGTTGATGGTGACCCTTGTGTTGGACGATACCCTTCCTTGTTTTGGTGTGTTGGACGACACCCTTGTTCTTGTGATGGACCACATGAAGGGTGTTCTTGGTGTTGGCCGATATAATGACCCCTGTTGGGCGACATCCTCTCTTGTCTTGGTGTTGGGCGATATGAGTGCCTTGTGTTGGATGACATGAAGGGTGTTCTTGGTGTTGGGCGATATCCTTGCCCTTATGTTGGGCGATAGGTTGAGCTAGTGTGAGTTTTGGCCGATATGACCATGTTGGGCGATATGGTCCTTGTGATGAGCAACACCTTTGTTCTTGTGATGGACGATAGACCTGAGTACCATGGTGATCCTTGTGGTAGTCCTTGTGGTGGACGATAGGCCATGCATAGTGTGGTGGCCGATAGCCATGGTGGCCGACAACCCTGAGTTGTGACGGCCGATAGGGTTGAGTTGTGTCGAGCATCGTGCCCTTGGCTTGGTGTGTGTCGGCCAATAGGCCTTGATGGGTTTTAGTGAGGGTTTTGAAGAGTTATAGTGAGGGATAGGTGATCCTACAGTGACGGTTTCGTGTGTTATGGGAGTGAATGCTTATGCTCAAACAATAATGATGCCTTGCAAACAATAGCAATGCTAATGATAGTAACGAGGATGCTAATGATAGTAACGAGGATGCTAATGATAGTAACGAGGATGCTAATGGTAGTAGTAATGATAATGAGGAAGGTAGTGGTAATAACATGCATATAGTAATCCTTATGCTTAATTGTTAATGATAATGAGAATGGTGGTAGTTATACTAGTAGCTTGCATAATGATAATAATGATGACTTCTTACATAAAATGAACACCTTGATTACTTGTAAAATCTTGAGAAAATGATAAGCATGGATATAGTTTGTTAATGATGTGCTTTATACACTTGATCATCAAATCGTGATAAGTATAGTATCTTGAATATCATCTTGTTACAGGAAGTATAGTCCTTATGTTGAAACTATGATTATTGTGTAACGTCACTTTGATAACTATCCTATGAGGTTATATAAATGGTGTTTCTGTCCCATGATGTTGATATGAGCCTTGAAGAGGCAGTGATAGTACATGATGAGGGATTGAGATCCCATGATACGTGATGATCCTTGAGGTGGATCTAGATGGTTGGCAAGAGGCCAAGTAGTAACATATGATGTGGATCCTTGAGATGGATTAGGTTGATGTGTTTCCATAATAATATAATGTTATTTACTTTCTGTTATATCTTGCATGTTATGAAACTTGATTGAATCTTGCAATCCATCTAAAAGATACTAATTAATCACAAGTGAAATATATCATGTAGTTTGCCCTGGCCATAGATCCATCATCGTCAAGATTTGGTGATGGTGAAACGGGTTCTCCTACGGGTTAACCTGGAAGTGCATTTTGTTGAATATGTGTAGGTTGCTCCTAGCCTGAAAATGAGGAGGTAAGAGTGTAACTTCGGTTGCAGACTCAGATACGTATATAGAGCATGGTGAACAGGCCCATGGCTCAGGATATGTGATGTGAGGAGCATGAATGCGTTCATGGCTCAGAGCACGGTGAACATGCCCATGGCTCATTTTTACTAGCGCCGAAACCTGTACCAAGGCGGGCTAGAGTGAGGGTATCCTATGGAGCTGACCCTGTGGCTTAGACCACTTCAGCATGTGACTGTGGTCCTGCTTATGTTGTACTCGTGTACTGACCACGAGGTGGGAGGTCATGGAGTCCGGCTCTTCCATTGACCTTGTATGGCACCGGCTTGGGTTGCGTAACCGAAGGTTGGATTTGAACGGTACGGTTCAAATCCTCAGGGCATAATAATACATAATACATCCATTTAGTATTTACTGCTTAAGATAAACATGAAACATTGGTTGAGGCCTTATTTGTGTAATATCTCTATTATATCTTGCATGTTTTGTGGCAATGTCTTACCTTGATAATCAGGTTATGTGACATTATATCCTGCTCTGCTAATCATGTTACATAGTGATACATCTTATCTTGTTAATCATGTTCCATTGAAAGATAACTGGTTATATGCTTTTGTACAGCTGGTAAGTTTGTCAGTAAGAATATCTTTGCTTTATGTAAGACTGCTCTTGCTATACCTGTTATTAGTTATCTGCTGTTATAGTTTATCTTGCTGAGGTTCTGTAGTTGCGGTGGGGAGTTATGTTTCCCGCTGGGACAATTGTTCAATTGTCTCACCCCGCTGGTTTAACCCCTTTTTAGGTGGTCGAGGTAGGCGTGGTCGTGGTCGTGGTGTTGTGGCCGAGCAGCTTGAGGAGCAGTAGAAGGCAAGCATTGGACATGCTGCTGTTTTGGATGTTTTTTAGTAGAGTCTAGAGTCATCCCTGTACTCTAAGGTCCTTGGCAGTGTTTTGACGATGTTTCACGATGAACGATCGATGATGTTTGTATATCCTGCTGATGGCCGGATGTGGGCCTTTATGTATGTGAATAGGTGGTGAACTCATGTGATGGATGAACAACTGTTTCTGTAAGCTGTAGACACGTATCAGAGCTCGTGTATGTATATATATGACACGTTTCTCTGCAAGATGAGGACTGGAAAGTAATAGTTTCACAGTTTATCAGTTTTCCGCAATCGGTTTTAATTAACCCGTGTTTTCATAATCTGTGGTTATGGTGATTTCCGCATGTTTTCGCGTAACACCTTGTTATCTGTGTGATAATGGGATGTGTTGCCACAAGTTTTGGTATCAGAGCTTTAGGTTCACTGAGTCTACAGGGATTTAGGACTAGGTTGAGTTGTTCTTATGAGTTTTCCAGGTTTTCTTACAATATCTTCTGCCCTCAGCGGAAGAAAAGTCAAGATGTCTGGAAACCATGAAGAACACTCTGCTGAGTATAGTGATGCTGCATCGGTTGATGGAGCAGATGGACAGGCACATGCAGATCGGGTGCCTGAGGGTCCCCAATTTAACCCAGCCATACTTGAACATCCTGCTTACTAACATCTTATTGGGGCAGTTAATGGCTACGATGAATCTCATGGTTGAGTGATTACCAGTTCCTCCTCCGCAAGCACAGGTTCCCCATGGAGAAGCATCGGGTATTGGGAAGACCTTCGAGCGGCTTCACCGAGTCGGAGCTTTGGATTATGCTGGAAAGGCTGATCCAGCGGATGTAGACCTGTGACTGACAAGTCTTGAGAAGGCTTTCCGGATTCTTGACATCCCCGAAGCGGACAAGGTAAATCATGCTATCTACCTTCTAAAAGGTAGTGCTGGTCACTGGTGGACCATCGAGGAAGAGAAGCGGCCTGGAGAGGTGATCTGTTGGGAAGTGTTTCGACACGAGTTCGTCACCAGATACTTTCCGAAGACGTATCTGGATGAGAAGGTGAGTTAGTTTGAGAATCTGAGGCAAGGAACGATGAACATCACCGAGTATGAAGCCAAGTTTATGGATCTGTTGAGGTTCTGTCCCCACATGGCGGCAACAGATGAGGAGCGGATCAGACGCTTCGAGAAGGGTTTGAGTGCTGCGTTGAGAACCCCGATGTCTGCATTGGAGAACCGAGAACGGTTTGCTATGTTCGTGGAATCTGTTCGAAGGATCGAGAGGATAGTAAGGGAGAAAAAAGAGTCTATGTCTCATAAAAGACCTGCTCAGTTTCAAGGACGAAGGTTTGGTGGCTTTAAGAAGCCCAGGTTTTCAGCACCGTCTGCAATGAGAAGTGCTGGTGTACCATCTCAGTGGTCTCCGAGTAAAGGGAAAGGTTATGTTTCTTCACCGTCTAAGGCGCACAGTTCAGCTTCTGTGGAAGTGACATAGCCATCTAGGCCACGGTTTGAGGACAAGGCATGTCATCTTTGTGGACAGGTCTGGCATTGGAAGTTCAATTGCCCGAATAGAGACGTTGAAGTGACGCAGCAGCCGAGACAAAGTTTTTAGAGGTCAGAGAGACCACAGCTCAGTGGTAGCAGAGGACGAGGACACGGGCAAGCGTCTCAAGCTGGATCATCTGCTCAAGGGAGTAGAGGTCGTGGACAGCAAGCAACGACTCAATTCTATGCTATGAGTCAGCCGGAGGCGATAGTCAACCCGCGAGTGGTGACAGGTCAGATTGAGTTATTTCATTCTGATATGTCTTCTTCTTGCTTTATATCTGTTCTGGTTGACCCGGGTGCTACACACTCTTTTATCGCCTATAGTATGCTTGAAAACTGTCGTTTACCTGTTAGTTGTAAGAAGGATAGCTTGTTGTTAGAAACCCCTCTTGATGGTTCCTCTTTGCTTTGAGAAGAGTGTCCATCTTCTGTCTTGTCTTTCTCAGGGCACCACATCCAAGTGGATCTTATACCACTTGATATGCATGGTTTTGATGTTATCCTTGGGATGGATACCTTAGAGAAGTATAAGGTTGTCTTGGACTGTGGTTCCAAGCAGGCAGTGTTTGATGTTGCCGGAGAGAAGTGGATCTTCCAGGGAGATAGGAAGATTCTTCCGACGTGTCTAGTATCAGCTATGGTGGCGGATAAGTTGTTACGACAAGGATGTGAGGCGTTCCTAGCTCACGTGGTGGATACCGTTATGGTTACCAAGGCGAAAGGTCCTAGCCTCGAGGAGGTGTTAGTTGTTCGAGAGTTTGCAGACGTGTTTCCTGAGGAGTTTCCTGGTGTTCCTCCACCCTGAGAGATTGATTTCGAGATCAATATAGTTCCAGGAACATAGCCAGTTGCACAGTAACCGTATAGGATGGCTCCAGCAGAGATGGCAGAGTTGAAGAAGCAGTTGCAAGAGTTGTTGGAGAAAGGTTTTATCCGACCGAGTACGTCACCGTGGGGTGCTCCCGTGTTGTTCGTTAAGAAGAAGGATGGTTCGATGTGGTTGTGTATAGACTACTGACAGTTGAACAAGGTCACGATCAAGAACAAGTACCCATTGCTGAGGATAGATGATCTATTCGATCAGTTGCGTGGTGCTACAGTGTTTTCAAAGATCGATCTACGGTCTGGATATCATCAGTTGAGGATAAAGGCAGATGACATACCAAAGTTAGCTTTCAGGATGAGGTATGGTCATTTCGAGTTTGTGGTTATGCCGTTTGGGTTAACCAATGCACCTACAGCTTTCATGGACCTGATGAACAGAGTGTTCCATCCATTCTTAGATCAGTTTGTTGTAGTCTTTATAGATGACATCTTGATCTATAGTCGGGATAGGCTAGCGCATGAGCAACACCTTCGTTGAGCGTTGACTCTTCTTCGTCAACATCAGTTGTATGCCAAGTTCAGTAAGTGTGAGTTCTGGTTGGGAGAAGTGACTTTCTTAGGACACGTGATATCTGTTGAAGGAGTCAAAGTAGATCCAAAGAAGGTGGAATCTGTTGCGGATTGGGAACAACCAAAGACGCCAATAGAAGTTCGTAGTTTCCTTGGTTTGGCAGGATACTACCGGAGGTTTATCAAAGACTTCAGTGTGATCGCATTGTCGATGACGAAGTTGACCAGGAAGGATGTACCTTTTGTTTGGGATGATCAATGTCAGCAGGCTTTCCAGAGTTTGAAGGAGAAGCTGACCAGTGCTCCAGTGTTGATCTTGCCCGAGCCTGGGAAAGGCTATGTTGTTTTCTGTGATGCTTCCAAGAAAGGTTTAGGTTGTGTGTTGATGCAGGAAGATAATGTAGTTTCTTTTGCCTCGCGACAGCTCAAGAAGCATGAGGAGAACTATCTAACTCATGATTTGGAGTTGGCAGTAGTGGTTCATGCATTAAAGATTTGGAGACACTATCTGTATGGGGAAGTATGTCAGATTTCTACGGATCATAAGAATCTGAAGTATATCTTTACGTAGCAAGAGTTGAACATGCGACAGCGACGATGGATGGAGTTGATCAATGATTATGACTACACTATCGAGTATCATCCTGGTAAGGCGAACGTGGTAGCTGATGCACTTAGCAGAAAAGTCTTCTTCTCTTTCTACAAAGAAGGCACAGTTGAGTTCTTTGGTATGCCATAAGCGGGATATGTTTGTTTCTCTTCGACAGATGAATGTGCATATGGAAGTTTCTTTGTTGTCTGGTCTTTTCGCACAGATGCAAGTTAAGCCTGCGTTGAGACAACAGATCAAGGATGCACAACAGACAGATGATGCGGTATAGTTGATCAGAACAGAGTTCGGTAGCGACAAGCGTGATGGGTTTCATGAGTCCGAGGATGGACTAGTTTGCTATTGTGATAGGATGGTGGTTCCAGATGTTGATGATCTGAGGAAGTTGGTGCTTGAGGAAGCACATACGTCGATGTATGCTATGCATCCAGGTGTCACCAAGATGTATCATAATCTAAAGGACTTGTATTGGTGGCCCGGTTTGAAGAAAGATGTAGTTGAGTTCGTGGCCAGATGTGTGGTGTGCCAGCAAGTGAAGGCTGAACATCAGAAGCTGGCAGGAACGTTGCAACCTTTTCCAACACCGCAATGGAAATGGGATCATATAACCATGGATTTCATAGTTGGTCTACCCCGGACAACTAGGAATCATGATTCCATTTGGGTGATAGTGGATAGATTGACTAAGTCTGCCCATTTTCTACCAGTGAAGACGACGTATACAACTGAGAAACTAGCTCGAGTATATGTGGATGAGATAGTATGTTTGCATGGAGTGCCAGAAATGATAGTTTCTGACAGAGGTCCTCAGTTTATGAGTCACTTTTGGGAACAGTTGCACAGAGTGTTGGGAACACATTTGAGGTTCAGTACAGCTTTTCACCCGCAGACAGATGGACAGTCTGAGAGGACTATTCAGACTTTGGAGGATCTTCTTCGAGCTTGTGTCTTGCAGTTTCTAGGCAACTGGGATGTACATATGAGTTTGATAGAGTTTGCCTACAACAACAGTTATCAACGGAGCATCGACATGGCTCCTTATGAGGCTTTGTATGGAAGGAAGTGCAGATCTCCTTTGTGTTGGTATGAGTCTGGTGAGTATCAACTTTTGGGTCCAGAGTTAGTACAACAGACATCAGATAAGATCAAAGTGATACAGCAACAGTTGAAAGTGGCACAGGACAGGCAGAAGTCTTATGCAGACAATCATCGACGACCTTTGGAGTTCCAGGTAGGAGACAAAGTGTATCTCAAAGTCTCACCGTGGAAAGGTGTGCTAAGGTTTGGACGGAAGGGTAAGTTAGCTCCCAGGTATATGGGGCCTTACTCAGTCAGAGCACATGTTGGCAAGGTAGCTTATGAGTTAGAGTTGCCTCCAGAGTTGCACAGGTTGCATCCAGTGTTTCATATCAGTATGTTGAAGAAAAGTCATCCGGATTCAGGTACAGTGATACAGCCAGTTGAGGTTGAGCTTGATGCAGATGTGACCTATGAGGAGGGTCCTGTGGCGATCCTTGAGAGAAGGATCAAGAAGATGAAGAGGAAGGACCTGGCTCTTGTGAAGGTTCTTTGTCAGCGTCGTGGCGTTGAGGAAGCCACGTGGGAGCGTGAGGAAGAGATGAGGAGGAAGTATCCCTCGCTTTTCTCTTCGGATTTTGGGGATAAAATCCCTTAAAGGGGGTTAGCTTGTAAGGACCCTGACCTGCGTTTAGGGTTTACCCTATTTGTTTTTCTTAATCTTGGTGCTTTGGTGCTTGCTAATCACCTTTGGTGGTGATTAGGGTTCTGTTGTGCTTTGTTGAGGGTTGGAGGGGCTACTTGCAAATAACTCAAGTTTAAGGTTTTGTGTGCAAGTATGCCATCTTGTGAGATGTTTTCCTCCCTTTGCTTCCTCTAGGGTTGAGAGGAAGGCTTGGGCTTGTTGTTTGAGTTCTCTGGGCCTGAGTTGAGCTTGTTTGGGCCTAGAGGTGCCTTGTTTGGGCTTGCTTGAGCTTTGTGTCAGCCAAGACTTGTTTGTGTCAACCTAGAGTAGCTTGTGTCGCCCAACATGGTGGTGTGTCGCCCAGCATAGCTGATGCATGTGTCACCCATGTTGCTTGGTCTTGGTTGGTGGACACTTGGTGCATACCTTAGACAAGTGTCTCATGGCTTGCTAGAGTGTTGGCTTGAACCCTAGGACAAGTGTCCCTTGGGTGGGCGACACTTAGCATGGATCTACCTTGGTTTCTCCTCCCCTTCTTTCTATATAGGTGGCTCTTTCCCTTGCCTTAGTTTCTTTTGCTCTTTTGGTCTCTCCTCCACCTTGAGTGCACGACACCCCTCTCCTTCCTTGCTTGTGTTGGCCGATACACTCTCCTGGAGTAGCAGTGGTGGCCGATACCCTCTTGGAAGAAGCTTGGTGGACGATATCCCCTTGGACCTTGGAGTGCTTCTTCTTCCTTGGAGCTTAGAGCTTAAGGCGGGTTGCATAGTTTCTAACCCTAACTCCTTTACCTCTTGTTATAATCTTGTTCTTATGCTAGTAGCTTAGATTAGTTCCATGCTTTGTACCTTTGGTGACCGAATCCCCCTTAGGGTTTAGGGTTTCCATGTGTACCTTGCTTTCTAGGGTTTGAGTTTCCTTGTGCTGGAGGTTGATGGTGACCCTTGTGTTGGACGATACCCTTCCTTGTTTTGGTGTGTTGGACGACACCCTTGTTCTTGTGATGGATGACATGAAGGGTGTTCTTGGTGTTGGCCGATATAATGACCCCTGTTGGGCGACATCCTCTCTTGTCTTGGTGTTGGGCGACATGAGTGCCTTGTGTTGGATGACATGAAGGGTGTTCTTGGTGTTGGGCGATATCCTTGCCCTTATGTTGGGCGATAGGTTGAGCTAGTGTGAGTTTTGGCCGATATGACCATGTTGGGCGATATGGTCCTTGTGATGAGCAACACCTTTGTTCTTGTGATGGACGATAGACCTGAGTACCATGGTGATCCTTGTGGTGGACGATAGGCCATGCATAGTGTGGTGGCCGATAGTCATGGTGGTCGATAGCCATGGTGGGCGACAGCCCTGAGTTGTGACGGCCGATAGGGTTGAGTTGTGTCAAGCATCGTGCCCTTGGCTTGGTGTGTGTCGGACAATAGGCCTTGATGGGTTTTAGTGAGGGTTGTGAAGAGTTATTGTAAGGGATAGGTGATCCTATAGTGACGGTTTTGTGTGTTATGGGAGTGAATGCTTATGCTCAAACAATAATGATGCCTTGCAAACAATAGCAATGCTAATGATAGTAATGAGGATGCTAATGCTAGTAACGAGGATGCTAATGATAGTAACGAGGATTCTAATGGTAGTAGTAATGATAATGAGGAAGGTAGTGGTAATAACATGCATATAGTAATCCTTATGCTTAATTGTTAATGATAATGAGAATGGTGGTAGTTATACTAGTAGCTTGCATAATGATAATAATGATGACTTCTTACATAAAATGAGCACCTTGATTACTTATAAAATCTTGAGAAAATGATAAGCATGGATATAGTTTGTTAATGATGTGCTTTATACACTTGATCATCAAATAGTGATACGTATAGTATCTTGAATATCATCTTGTTACAGCAAGTATGGTCCTTATGTTGAAACTATGATTATTGTGTATTCTAACCATGCAGGTGATGCTTAGCCATGAAAAGGCTATGAGACATATGTGATGAGTAACATCATTTTGATAACTATCCTATGAGGTTATATAAATGGTGTGTCTGTCCCATGATGTTGATATGAGCCTTGAAGAGGCAGTGATAGTACATGATGAGGGATTGAGATCCCATGATACGTGATGATCCTTGAGGTGGATCTGGATGGTTGGCAAGAGGCCAAGTAGTAACATATGATGTGGATCCTTGAGATGGATCAGGTTGATGTGTTTCCGTAATAATATAATGTTATTTACTTTCTGTTATATCTTGCATGTTATGCAACTTGATTGAATCTTACAATCCATCTAAAAGATACTAATTAATCACAAGTGAAATATATCATGTAGTTTGCCCTGGCCATAGATCCATCATTGTCAGGATTTGGTGATGGTGAAACGGGTTCTCCTACAAGTTAACCTGGAAGCGCATATTGTTGAATATGTGTAGGTTGCTCCTAGCCTGAAAATGAGGAGGTAAGAGTGTAACTTCGGTTGCAGACTCAGATACGTATATAGAGCATGGTGAACATGCCCATGGCTCAGGATATGTGATGTGAGGAGCATGAATGCGTTCATGGCTCAGAGCACGGTGAACAGGCCCGTGGGTCAGTTTTACTAGCGCCGAGACCTGTACTAAGGCAGGCTAGAGTGAGGGTAGCCTATGGAGCTGACCCTGTGGCTTAGACCACTTCAGCATGTGACTGCGGTCCTGCTTATGTTGTACTCGTGTACTGACCACGAGGTGGGAGGTCGTGGAGTCCGGCTCTTCCATTGACCTTGTATGGCACTGGCTTGGGTTTCATAACTGAAGGTTGGATTTGAACGGTATGGTTCAAATCCTCAGGGCATAATAATACATAATACAACCGTTTAGTATTTACTGCTTAAGATAAACACAAAACATTGGTTGAGGCCTTGTTTGTGTAATATCTCTGTTATATCTTGCAGGTTTTGTGGCAATGTCTTACCTTGATAATCAGGTTATGTGACATTATATCCTGCTCTGCTAATCATGTTACATAGTGATACATCTTATCTTTTTAATTATGTTCCATTGAGAGATAACTGGTTATATGCTTTTGTATAGCTGGTAAGCTTGTCAGTAAGAATAACTTTGCTTTATGTAAGATTGCTCTTACTATACCTGTTATTAGTTATCTACTATTATAGTTTATCTTGCTGAGGTTCTGTAGTTGCGGTGGGGAGTTACGTTTCCCACTGGGACAATTGTTCAATTGTCTCACCCCGCTGGTTTAACCCCTTTTTAGGTGGTCGAGGTAGGCGTGGTCGTGGTCGTGGTGTTGCGGCCGAGCAGCTTGAGGAGCAGTAGAAGGCAAGCGTTGGACATGCTGCTGTTTTGGATGTTTTTTAGTAGAGTCTAGAGTCATCCCTATACTCTCAGGTCCTTGGCAGTGTTTTGACGATGTTTCACGATGAACGATCGATGATGTTTGTATATCCTGCTGATGGCCGGATGTGGGCCTTTATGTATGTGAATAGGTGGTGAACTCATGTGATGGATGAACAGTTGTTTCTGTAAGCTGTAGACATGTATCAGAGCTCGTGTATGTATATATATGACACGTTTCTCTACAGGAAGAGGACTGGAAAGTAATAGTTTCACAGTTTATCAGTTTTCCGCAATCGGTTTTAATTAACCTGTGTTTTCATAATCTGTGGTTATGGTGATTTCCGCATGTTTTTGCGTAACACCTTGGTATCTGTGTGATAATGGGATGTGTTGCCACATAAACCCTATGTGGGAGATTAAGATATATCTTTGTAATCTTGTTGAGTTGAATATAGTCATTATTTTCTTCTGCTGCTACACTATGGTTGTTTTGAATACCATTAATAAGATTTGAAAATTTTACACCCACTCCATCATACCTTTTTGGGTGTGTTTGGATTGGAGGTTTTAATGTTCAAATTTTTAGTAGGGAGTGGATTCCCTCTGGGTCCCACTCCTTACAGCATGATATCAGAGCCCATGATAGTCAGAATCTGACTATTTCAATTTTGGCTCCCGTATTATAAACCTTGACTTACATAGTCACCCTTTAGGAGAGATGTTTCCATAGATGTTGTCTAAGTTGTCCATGAGATGATGAAAGGTTGATGTTTAGTGAACCCTAATGTGATGAGGATTAGATGATCATACCCTACCAAAAAGTTTTCGTGACATAAATCTTTATATGCTATGGGGCTTGACTTGAGGATGAAATTAGGTTTTATGGTTGAATAGTAAGTAGGGTGAGGATATCTTATTATGGAAAGTTGTGACTTGGTTCCACAATTGATTTTGGATCCATATTTTATTTCGTCTTGAATAGATTTCATCGCCAAAGATTATTTTCAATTATACCACTATATGTACAATTTGTTTTTTCTAATTTTCTCAATGATTTCTTGAGCTAAGTCACAACAAAGAGGTATGTGAAGTTTTCCTTGAGAAACCTTGGAAATAATTGGAATGGAATTTTAAGCCTAGTATTGAAGTAGTGACTAGTAATATGTGAAATAATATAAAGGTGTAGTGGACCTACCCTTTATACCCTATGACTTTTTGGATCTTAAGTTTGTTAGGTTAGAGACACGAAGACCTAAAACTCAACCCTAGATGGTTTTGACTTGTTAGTTGGATACATGAAAAACTTAAATCTCTAAAAATTTGACAACTAAAAGTTATGTGGGTAACCCTAAAAGTTGTGTAGTTTGACTTGTTAGGTTAATCCTTTTAAGGGGTGGAGAATAGTTAGTTGTTGATGTTTGGATCAATAGATTTCGAGGATGAAATCCTTTTAAGGGGTGGATTGCTATAACATGTCGAATCTTGAACCATACCCTAGAAGTTTGATCCTTTGGACGTAGCCATACAAGGTTGAGGTTAGACTTAAAAGATGTTTGGTATAACCCTAATGAGCTAATGCATGTATAAATCACCCTAATGTAACCTAATGTTCTCACGTTAGTCTTTGGCCAATAATGGATACATAAAATGTAACATCCCTGACTTGGGTTATGTGTTAACCCTAGATGTTTTGTTTAATAAAGTTAATTATATGCTTGTTATTATCTCTTGAAAAGTAATTAAGTCTCAAGATGAACTTATATTTCAATTTTAGTCTGTTTTGAATAATGTTGAAACAATGTTTTGTTAGTTTTGGACTAAAGTGCAAATTACCCAAGTTGAGGGGCTAACTTGCAAATTGTACATGATAAAATGTTACTAAGATGTTGAAGCATCATAGGAATGAGTATGATGCATGGGTATGGCTTCCACAAGCCTGATCACCAAGAAAGAGCTAGTTGAGCAATGTTTGTGCATTAAAACCTAGTTTTGGTGTAATGTGCAATTTACCCAAAACCTAGGGTTCAATATGCAAAATACCACTTCAAGAGGGTCCATCATGATTCTTGGAATCATTTATAGAAAATAATTTGAGAGTGGAGCCTCATTTGAATCATTTTGGAGGAGAGAGAATCTTGATATTAAAATAATCAAGATTTAAGCATAAATGGAACTTTACTTCAAATTAATGCAAAAATAAATATGTTAATTGAAGTGCCTTCAACCAAAATGTAATGGTTGATTTTATAACAAGTATGAACGACCATTATCCTTGAAATGGCACGAAAATATCTCAAAGTGAGTGGAGAGCCCACTCACATTAGTTAACTAAAAAGTAATATCCATTAAATATGGGATATTAGTATTATATGAATTAAGGTGCTTAATTTGTTTTCCTTTAATTCATGGATAATGAAGAGGAATTAAAGGTAAAGAAAGGTGCTTAGTATAAAAGGGAGTGAGGGGAGTATGTGGCACAATTTGGGGAGTTGAAGGATTTCTTTTCAACTTTCTCTCTCCTTGAAATTCCTTTATAAACACTTCAATTCCCACTCAACCAAAGACTCTTTTTCGGATTTTCTTTTTCCTTGATTTGTACGAGCACAAGGGAACTTAGGAGCAGCAGGGGAATGAACTTCAACCTGTAGGTAAGCTCCTTGATCATCTTCAACCTCGAATTTATGGTGGAAATCACAAATCAATGCTTGATTTCTTCTTTTCTCCAATCAATCTTCAATCCTAGCCAATTGTTTTCACTCAAAAGCTTAAGGAACGAACCTTGTGGAGTTGAGAAAGCTTATTCCAGAATTAAAGACGTGGAGTTGGAGCTTTGAAGCATTCTTTGAAGGCAGGTTATATAACTTGAAGCCAATTACATCATTATTCAATTCCAATTTTACAAGTTATGTTGATTTCTCCTTCTTCTTGATTAATTGCTTGTTGTAATGGCTGATTCTATGAAATCAATAGTAATTTGAACCTTTGAAATGAAGGTAGATGATAATGATATCATCTTGGACACTTTTCCCAAAGTTGCAACTCCAATCGGTTTCCAATAAAATTGGTCAATCAGTTTCACCAAACCGTTTGGTGACGAAACGGTTTGCAAACCATTTGAGGAATTGGGTTCAAAAACATTTGGGGCAGTTGACCGTTTGGATTGAGTTGACTGTTTGGATTGAGTTGACCGTTTGGATTTTAGTTCACCATTTGGAAAGAAATGCTTTCTAAACCATTTGATGATTAACAATCTTCAAGATCATTTGGTGTTTAGGGTTTCTAAAATAGATTGAATGGAAACGGTTTTCAAAACCGTTTGAGGTTGAGACCAAGACCGTTTGGAGGTCTAAACGGTCTCAAACCATTTGGACATGTTTGATCAGAACCGTTTGGGCATGATTGTTCAAAATTGTTTGGACATGATTGTTTAAAACCGTTTGAGCATGTTTGATCAAACCGTTTGGTGACCCAAGTGGTTTCTAGGATGATTTGTTCATATGGTTTCTATATAGTTTTGTATAAATGGTTTCAAGGCCTAATTGCCAAACGGTTTCAAACCATTTAAGGTCTAAGTGACCAAGACCGTTTAAGGTCTAAGTGACCAAGACCGTTTAAGGTCTAAGTGACCAAGACCGTTTGAGGTCTAAGTGACCAAGATCGTTTGAGATCTAAGTGACCAAGACCGTTTGGGGTCTAAAGTGACCAAGATCATTTGGGGTTCAACTGGTCAAACCATTTGAACACCTAATGTGATTAAAGGTTAATTAATTACTTGATTATTAATGATGTAAATCAAAGGTGATTACAATGGTTTTACCCTTAAGATACTAGGGTGATTAGTACCCTTAGAAGGGTTAATCTCTGAACCTTAAGAAAGAAATATCTCAGTACACTATGCTAACCCTAATTTGTGAGTACTTAAATGAGGAGTTGACCCTATTAAATTGATTTTGAAGTACCCTACATCCTAGAGAGGATGAGAGAGAAAGGAATGCTTACATGTAATGGTCAGGCCCCAATTCTCTCATTATGAATAAAATATGTAATTAGGGTATGATCCTTGATAAAGAGATCATGAAACCCTAATTGAGGTGATTGATGAACCCAAACCCTAATTTAGGGAAATTTTGAGTGAAACCCTAATTGAGGTGATTGATGAACCCAAACCCTAATTTAGGGAAATTTTGAGTGAAACCCTAATTGGGATGATGTAAACCCTAATTATGGGTAATTGAATGTAAACCCTAATTGAGATGAATAGTAAACCCTAATTATGGGTAATGGAATGTGAAACCCTAATTTCCGTTAAAGATACATAAAACCCTAATTTGGGGAAATGTAGTGAGAAACCCTAATTTAGGGTAATGATATGTAAATCCCTAATGTAGGGTGATGTAATGTGTTTTGAAACCCTAAAATAGGGTAAAGGTACGATAAACCCTAATTTTGGGTTATAGTGTATGAAACCCTAATTTTGGGCAATATGATGATAAACCCTAACTCTAATGTGGGTAATGGGATGAGTATTCATGATTGACATGAAATGGAAACCCTAACCCTAAAAAGGGAATAGTGGTATTACTTTGAGTTGCATGGTGCTGATATGTAAACATTATAACTGTTATCATGAAGTACTAACCATGCAAGTATCATGAGAAGATGAACATAGCCAGGTATGATCTATGATGTTTCTTTTATTAAAGTTGTTAATGAGCCATAATATGCCTTGTTGCCTACTAAGAGGTAACAAGAGGTGAAATGAACTTTGTGACCTGTGTAGAATGCTTGTGTAGCAAGAATCATGATTACCTTGGTCAGATGACCTGAAGGTATTAAGTTACCTGATAAGTGGTAATAAGTATTCTATGATGAACTGAGGGTTTGAATACCCATATTCTATAATCATGATGATGAACTTGTTAAGAAATGGAAATGTACATGATGATATGAGGGATTAAGATCCCAATACTTTATTAAAGAGTTGAACAATACTTGATGAAGTATTACCCATTCTTTGTAGCAATTGTCATAATATTTAATGTTTGGAAACTTGTTTGAAGCTAAAATAATATGGTAATACACTTAATTAATCAAGTGATATCATATAATGTAGTTGTCCTGACCACAGATCCATGAGTGTCATAATTTGTTGAATGGTGAAACGAGTTAAACTCAGAACACATATTTTTGAATATGTGGGGGTAAATGGGAAATTATATCCTTATGCCCCATAGGGATGACTGTGTGTGATCACCTATGTACAGGATATGTTGTGTCTCATAACCCTGAAAAGAGTATGGCTACAGGCCATGACTCCACAAAATAATACCAGACTTTAGCTGTGTGATCTAAGCCTGAAGAGGGTATATGCTGCGGCAATAACTCTATAGCGAAGATGTCAATATACCCTGGCAAGCTAATTGCAGTTTGACACATGATGTCTCTTCCATATAATCTCACACTGACCGAGAAAGATGAGGTCTTGGAGTCTGGCTCTTCCATGGACCTTGTGTGGTACCGATGCTTAACGTAATCGTGGTCAGTTGGAGTATGAACGGTATACTTCATCTCTTCAAGGCATTAATTTAGAATGATTATAAAATGTAATCATCCATGTAGTGTATTTGCTTAAGAATGAAATACGAGAATCATTGGTTAATGTTATCATTGTTGAACATATCTTAGAAGGATAAATGTTATACATGTTCTTCATATTCCTTCATGAATAAATGACATGCTGCTTATAGCTGAAATGCTTTAATTAAGAATAATGCTATAATCTATTTAGAAAATAATTCATCTGCTATTGTATATATATGATTCCTCTACTCAGTTCTATTTTTAATAAACTGCAATAATAATGTTTTTGGTGGAGAGTTATATCTCTCGCTGGGACTGGGTCTCACTTCGTTGGTCTCCAACACTTTTTAGGTAGACGCAGACAAGGAAGCAGAAACCCTAGAGTAGGGGAAGAGCAACAACAACAACAACAGGAACAACAGTGATTTTCTCAGTTGGAGACACTGGCTGTCAAGTCTTGTATATGTGTAAATAGAGTCCTATGTGTCGTCTCTGTACTCTCAGGTCCTTGGAGTCAATCGTTAATATTTTAAAGAATAGATCTGAGATTTTAGCTTAGTGCCTCGATGTTCTTGTTCTGCCTATGTATAGTTTAACAAGGCAGTTGATATTTGTAATTCTAAAAAAGAAATGGTACATGACATGTACTTGTGAACCAATATGTAATTGAATTACTTTGGTTCTTTTTGAAAGAGTTTTCCTTTGTTGGATCTCTTTGTAAAAATGGTTTTAATTTTTAGTGAATTTCAGTAATCTGCTACTAACAAATGCTTCTGTTTAAGTAAATCACATTTTGTTCAGACAGTGTATCACAATTAGTGGTATCAGAGCCCTAGGTTTGCTGAGTCTAGAGAGACATAGGATTAAGGTTGTTGAGTCTGTTCTAGTATCTTCCAGTTATCTGATAGTGACTTCTGCTCATATAGGAGGAGAAGAAGATACTAAAGATGTCTGGATCACACGACGAACATGCTGCGGAGAGCAGCATTACTGCACCAGAAGGAGGTGTAAGGGACCACCCTAGGGAGGAGATGGTACCTGAACACCCTCAATATGACCCTACCATGATAGAGAATCCAGCCTTCCATACCATGTTCAGCCAGTTTATGGCGACCATGACACACATGGTAGACAGAATGCCACCACCTGCACCTAGGGCACTAGACCACCATGATGGAAATGGAGCCGGCAAGACTTTTGAGAGACTTCACCGGGTTGGAGCCATAGATTATGTTGGTACAGCTGATCCAACAGATGCTGATTTGTGGCTGACGGAGCTAGAAAAGGCTTTTAGGATCCTTGATATTCTTGAAGCTGAGAAGGTAAGACATGTTGTATACCTTCTAAAGGGGAGTGTTGGCCATTGGTGGACGATTGAGGAGGGTAAGAGGCCAGGTGTAGAAGTCGGATGGGAAGAATTCTGATGAGAATTCGTCAGTAGATACTTCCCTAAGAAGTATCTAGATGAGAAGATCTCTCAATTTGAGAGGATCAGACAAGGATAGATGAACGTTAGTGAGTATGAAGCTAAGTTCATGGAGCTTTTGTGGTTTTGTCCGCATATGGCAACTACCGATGAGGAAAGAATTCGGCATTTTGAGAAGGGGTTGAACATTGAATTGACCACTTCTGTGTCTGCTTTAGAGAACAGGGACAGGTTTGCCACTTTTGTGGAGTCGGTAAGGAGGATAGAAAGGTCTGTAATCGAGAAATGACTGACCAGTGGGAAGAAGGTTTACACTCAGTTCCAAGGACAGAGGTCTGAGAGTTTTAAGAAGCCGAAGTTTTCTGCACCGGCAGCACCATCAAGATTCAATACCCAGACGCAATGGACGTCAAGTAGGGGTAGGGGTTGTAGTTTTGTTCCAAATAGAGCCCCCAATATAACATCAACATCGGCGACTGGACTTCACAGACCTTCTTCTAAGACTAGGGTATGTTCCCTATGCAGAAAAATGATACATCTAGCAAAGGATTGTCCAGTTGGGAATACAATGGTGACTCAACCCCAGAGGCAAAGTCAGCAAGGCTCACAAAGGAGGCAGTTTTCTAGTAACACTAGAGTATGTGGACAAGCGTCCCAAGCTGGTTCATCAACACCCAACAATCGAGGACAGGGTCAATAATAAGCAACTGCGAGGTTCTATGCGATGAATCCACCTGATGCAATAGTTAACCCTCAGGTTGTGATAGGTCAGATGGAACTGTTTTATTCTGATATGTCTACATCATGCTTCATATCTATTTTAATCGATATGGGTGCTACACATTCCTTCATCACTCGAGAAGTGATTCTTGACTGCTATATAACAGTTGGTCATAGGGCAGAGAGTTTGATGTTACAAACTCCTTTGTTGGGATCTGCAATGTTGTAGGAGGTGTGTTCTCCCTGCATTCTTTCTTTTTCTGAACATCGCATTCATGTGGATCTTATACCACTTGAGATTCATGGTTTCGATATAATTCTTGGGATGGACACCCTAGAAAAGTATAAGGTTGTCTTAGATTGTGAGTCCAAGCAAGTTGTGTTCACAGATGATAGTGACACATGGATCTTTCAGGGAGATAGAAAGATTCTTTCAACCTGTCTTGTGTCAGCTATGGTAGCTGAGAAACTGATGAGGCAAGGATGCTTTGCATTCTTGGCACATGTGGCAGAAACCACAATGGAGAGTTCTAATCTTTCTGAAGTTCTGATAGTTAGGGAGTTTGAAGATGTGTTTCCTAAGGAACTTCCAGGTGTGTACCTCCATCCTGAGAGATTGATTTTGAAATTAATCTAATTCTAGGAATGCAACCAATAGCACAAACATCGTATAGAATGGCACCTGCTGAGATGACAGAGCTTAAGAAACAGTTGCAAGAGTTGCTTGAGAAGGGTTTTATCCGACCGAGTACTTCACCATGGGGTGCTCCAGTCTCTTTGTTAAAAAGAAGGATGGGTCAATGCAGTTATGCATTGACTACAGACAGTTAAATAAAGCAACTATAAAGAAAAAGTATCCTCTTCCAAGGATAGATGACATGTTTGATCAGTTTTGTGGTGCAACTATTTTTTCTAAGATAGATTTGAGATCAGGATACCATCAATTGCGTATCAAGGAGAGCGACATACCTAAGTCTGCCTTTAGGACAAGGTATGGTCACTATGAGTTCATAGTTATGTCGTTTGGACTAACTAATGCACCAGCTGCATTCATGGAACTCATGAATAGAATCTTTCGACCTTTTCTTGATCAGTTCATAGTAGTTTTCATAGATGACATCTTGGTGTACAGTAGAGATGCTGAACAGCATGAGCAGCACCTCCGTCAAGCTTTAACTTTGCTAAGAGAGCATAAGTTGTATGCTAAATTTAGCATATGCGAGTTCTGGTTACCAGAAGTTTCTTTCCTAGGACACATAATATCTACCTCAGGTATCTGTGTTGATCCTAAGAAGGTAGAATCTGTCCTGTAATGGGAACAACCAAAGACACCGATGGAGATACGCAGTTTCCTAGGACTGGTAGGATATTACAGGAGGTTCATTAAGAACTTTAGCTCTATAGCTTTACCCCTAACCAAGTTGACCGGGAAGGAGGTTCCTTTTGTCTGGAATGACAAGTGTCAACGTTCTTTCCACATGTTGAAAGAAAGGTTAATAAGTGCACATGTGCTGGTGTTACCTGAGCAAGGGAAGGGGTACATAGTTTTCTGTGATGCATCTAAGAATGGACTAGGATGTGTGTTGATGTAGGATAATCAAGTGATTTCTTTTGCTTCTCGATAGCTTAAGAAACACGAGGAAAATTATCCAACACATGATCTAGAGCTAGCTACTGTGGTCCATGCTCTGAAGATCTGGAGACATTATATCTATGGAGAAGCATTCCAGATTTTCACAGACCATAAGAATTTAAAATATATCTTCTCTCAACATGAGTTGAATATGAGACAACGTCGCTGGATGGAGTTAATCAAGGACTACGATTGTACAATTGATTATCATCCAGGGAAGGCTAATGTAGTGGTTGATGCACTAAGTAGGAAATCATCATCACCAACCCTAGATAAAGCTCAGTTGAACTCCTTAGTGTGCTCTAAGAGAGACATGCTTATCTCCTTGAGGCAAAACAATATACAACTTAAAGTATCATTGTTAGTCGGGCTGTTAGCTGAGATGCACATAAAACCTACTATGAGACAACAGATTAAAGAAGCACATCAAGTTGATACTGTGATTCAGCAGATCAGGTCAGAGTATGGTAGTGAGAAACATGATGGCTTTCATGAGTCAGAGGATCAAGTAGTCTGTTATCATGGTAGGATGGTAGTACCTGACACCAATGACTTAAGGAAGTTGGTTTTGGAGGAAGCTCATTCTTCGATGTATGCAATGAATCCAGGGAGCACCAAAATGTATCATAAATTGAAAGATATGTATTGGTGACTTGGTTTGAAGAAAGATGTGGCTGAGTTTGTTATGCGGTGTCTGGTATGTCAGCAGATTAAAGCTGAACATCAAAAGCCCACAGGAACAATGCAACCTTTGCCTATACCGCAGTGAAAATGGGATCATGTGACCATGGACTTTGTGGTTGGTTTACCTAGAACAACCAAAGGTCATGATTCCATATGGGTGATAGTTGATAGGTTGACTAAGACAACATATTTTCTTCCTGTCAAAACAACCTACACTACTGAAAAGCTTCCATAGATATATGTAGATGAGATAGTGCGATTGCACGAGGTTCCAAATACTATTATTTCTGATAGGGGACCTCAATTCACGAGTCATTTTTGGGAATGACTACATAAAGCTTTGGGTACGTAGTTAAGGTTTAGTATAGCCTTTCACCCACAGACAGATGGACAATCAGAAAGGACCATACAAACTTTGGAGGATTTTCTTAGGGCATGTGTCCTTCAATTTGTAGGAAGTTGGGATCTACACCTGAGCTTGATAGAATTTGCTTACAATAATAGCTATCAGCACAGTATTGACATGGAACCATATGAAGCTTTATATGGTAGACGTTGTAAGTCTCCTTTATGTTGGTATGAAACTGGAGAATATCAACTTTTGGGTCCCGAGTTAGTGCAGCAGACAACTGAGAAGATTAAAGTAATCCAACAACAGTTAAAGGCTGCATTGGATAGACAGAAGTCATACGCTGACAAACGACGTAGACCCTTAGAATTCCAAGTTGGAGACAGAGTATATCTCAAAGTCTCACCTTGGAAGGGTGTTTTTAGATTTGGAAGGAAGGGGAAGTTAGCTCCTAGATTTATGGGGCCTTATCCAATCATTGAATGGGTTGGAAAGGTAGCCTATAAGCTGGAGTTACCACCTGAACTGCATAAGTTGCACCCAGTGTTCCATATCTCTATGTTGAGAAAGTGTCATCCTGACACAGAGCTAGTTTTGCAATTTGTGGAAGTAGAATTAAATGATGATATATCATATGTTGAAGGACCTGTGATGATCCTTGACAAGAGAATTAAAAAGCTGAAAAAGAAAGACATATGTCTTGTGAAAGCTCTCTGGCATCATCGTGGTGTTGAAGATGCTACGTGGGAACTAGAGGAAGAGATGAGGAGGAAGTACCCTTCTCTTTTCTCTTAATGTTTTCATTGATGATTTCAGGGATGAAATCCCTGTTAGGGGTGGATAATTTGTAACATCCTTGACACGGGTTATGTGTTAACCCTAGATGTTTTGTTTAATAAAGTTAATTATGTGCTTGCTCTTATCTCTTTAAAATTAATTAAGGCTCAATAGGAACTTATATTTCAATTTTAGTCCTTTTTGAATAATGTTGAAACAATGTTTTGTGAGTTTTGGACTAAAGTGCCAATTACCCAAGTTGAGGGGTTAACTTGCAAATTGTGCATGATAAAATGTTCCTCAGATGTTGAAGAATCATATGAATGAGTATGATGCAGTGGTATGGCTTCCACAAGAATGAGCACCAAGAAAGAGCTTGTTGAGCAATGCTTGTGCATTAAAACCTAGTTTTGGTGTAATGTGCAATTTACCCAAAACCTAGGGTTCAATATGCAAAATACCACTTCAAGAGGGTCCCTCATGATTCTTGGAATCATGTAGAGAAAATAATTTGAGATGGGCCCCTCATTTGAATCATTTTGGAAGAGAGAGAATCTTGATATTAAAATAATCAAGATTTAGGCATAAATGGAACTTTACTTCAAATTAATGCAAAATTAAATATGTTAATTGAAGTGCCTTTAACCAAAATGTAATGGTTGATTTTATAACAAGGATGAACGACAATGTGCCTTGCAATGGAACGAAAACATCTCAAAGTGAGTGGAGAGCCCACTCACATTAGTTAACTAAAAAGTAATATCCACTAAATATGGGATATTAGTATTATATGAATTAAGGTGCTTAATTTGTTTTCCTTTAATTCATGTATAATGAAGAGGAATTAAAGGAAAAGAAATGTGCCTTCGTATACAAGGAAGTGAGGGGAGTATGTGGAACAATTTGGGGAGTTGAAGGATTTCTTTTCAACTTTCTCTCTCCTTGAAATTCCTTTATAAACACTTCATTTCCCACTCAAACAAAGACTCTTTTTTGGATTTTCTTTCTTCCTTGCTTTGGACGAGCACAAGGGAACTTAGGATCAGCAGGGGAACGAACTTCAACCTGTAGGTAAGCTCCTTGATCATCTTCAACCTCGAATTTATGGTGGAAATCACAAATCAATGCTTGATTTCTTCTTTTCTCCAATCAATCTTCAATCCTAGCCAACCGTTTTCACTCAAAAGCTTGAGGAACGAACCTTGTGGAGTTGAGAAAGCTTCTTCCACCATTAAAGATGTGGATTTGGAGCTTTGAAGCATTCTTTGAAGGTGGGTTATATAACTTGAACCCAATTACATCATTATTCAATTCCAATTTTACAAGTTATGTTGATTTCTCCTTCTTCTTGATTAATTGCTTGTTGTAATGGATGATTCTATGAAATCAGTAGTAATGTGAACCCTAGAAACAAAGGTAGATGATGATGACATCATCTTGGACACTTTTCCCAAAGTTGCAACTCCAATCGGTTTCCAATAAAATTAGTCAATCAGTTTCACCAAACCGTTTGGTGACCAAACGATTTGCAAACCGTTTGGTGACCAAACGATTTGCAAACCGTTTGAGGAATTGGGTTCAAAACCGTTTGGGACAGTTGACCGTTTAGATTGAGTTGACCATTTGGATTTGAGTTGACCATTTGGAAAGAAATGGTTTCTAAACCGTTTGATGATTAATGATCTTCAAGATCGTTTGGTGTTTAGGGTTTCTAAAACCGATTGAATGAAAACGGTTTTCAAAACCGTTCGAGGTTGAGACCAAGACCGTTTGGAGGAACGGTCTCAAACCGTTTGGACATGTTTGATCAAAACCGTTTGGGAATGATTGTTCAAAACTGTTTGGACATGATTGTTCTAAACCGTTTGGGCATGTTTGATCAAACCGTTTGGAGCCAAGTGGTTTCCAGGATGATTTGTTCATACGATTTCTATATAGTTTTGTTTAAACGGTTTGAAGGGCTAATTGCCAAATGGTTTCAAACCGTTTAAGGTCTAAGTGACCAAGACCATTTAAGGTCTAAGTGACTAAGACCGTTTAAGGTCTAAGTGACTAAGACCGTTTGAGGTCTAAGTGACCAAGACCGTTTGAGATCGAAGTGACCAAGACTGTTTGGGGTCTAAAGTGACCAAGACCATTTGGGGTTCAACTGGTCAAACCATTTGGACACCTAATGTGATTAAAGGGTAATTAATTACTTGATTATTAATGATGTAAATCAAAGGTGATTACAGTGGTTGTACCCTTAAGATACTAGGGTGATTAGTACCCTTAGAAGGGTTAATCTCTGATCCTTAAGAAAGCAATATCTCAGTACACTATGCTAACCCTAATTTGTGAGTACTTAAATGAGGAGTTGACCCTATTAAATCAATTTTGAAGTACCCTGCATCCTAGAGAGGATGAGAGAGAAAGGAATGCTTACATGTAATGGTCAGGCCCCAATTCTCTCATTATGAATAAAACATGAAATTAGGGTATGATCCTTGATAAAGAGATCATGAAACCCTAATTGAGGTGATTGATGAACCCAAACCCTAATTTAGGGAAATTCTGAGTGAAACCCTAATTGGGACGATGTAAACCCTAATTATGGGTAATTGAATGTAAACCCTAATTGATATGAATAGTAAACCCTAATTATGGGTAATGGAATGTGAAACCCTAATTTCGGTTAAAGATACATAAAACCCTAATTTGGGGAAATGTGGTGAGAAACCCTAATTCAGGGTAACGATATGTAAATCCCTAATGTAGTGTGATGTAATGTGTTTTGAAACCCTAAAATAGGGTAAAGGTATGAGAAACCCTAATTTTGGATTATAGTGTATGAAACCCTAATTTTGGGCAATATGATGATAAACCCTAACCCTAATGTGGGTAATGGGATGAGTATTCCTGATTGACATGAAATGGAAACCCTAACCCTAAAAAGAGAAAAGTGGTATTACTTTGTTTTGCATGGTGATGATATGTAAGCATTATAACTGTTATCATGAAGTACTAACCATGCAGGTATCATGAGAAGATGAACATATCCATGTATGAGCTATGATGTTTCTTTTATTAAAGTTGTTAATGAGCCATAATATGCCTTGTTGCCTACTAAGAGGTAACAAAAGGTGAAATGAGCTTTGTGAGCTATGTAGAATGCTTGTGTAGCAAGAATCATGATTACCTTGGTCAGGTGACCTGAAGGTATTAAGTTACCTAATAAGTGGTAACAAGTATTCTATGATGAACTAAGGGTTTGAATACCCATATTCTATAATCATGATGATGAACTTGTTAAGAAATGGAAATTTACCTGATGAGATGAGGGATTAAGATCCCAATACTTTATTAAAGAGTTGAACAATACTTGATGAAAGTATTACCCATTCTTTGTAGCAATTGTCATAATATTTAATGTTTGGAAACTTGTTTGATGCTAAAAAAATATGGTAATACACTTAATTAATCAAGTGATGTCATATAATGTAGTTGCCCTGACCACAGATCCATCAGCGTCAGAATTTATTGAATTGTGAAATGAATTAAACTCAGAACACATATTTTTGAATATGTGGGGGTAAATGGGCAAATATATCCTTATGCCCCGTAGGGATGACTATGTGTTATCACCTATGTACAGGATAGGCTATGTGCCATAACCCTGAAAAGAGTATGGCTACAGGCCATGACTCCACAAAATAATACTAGGCTTTAGCTGTGTGATCTAAGCCTGAAGAGAGTATATGTTGCGGCTATAACTCTATAGCGAAGATGCCAATATACCCTGGCAAGCTAATTGCAATTTGACACATGATGTCTCTACCATATAATCTCGCACTGACCGAGAAAGATGAGGTCTTAGAGTCCATATCTTCCATGGACCTTGTGTGGTACCGATGCTTAACGTAATCATGGTCGGTTGGAGTATGAACGATATAGTTCATCTCTTCAAGGCATTAATTCAGAATGATTGTAAAATGTAATCAGCCGTGTAGCGTATTTTCTTAAAAATGAAATATGAGAATCATTGGCTGATGTTATCATTGTTTAACATATCTTAGAAGGATAAATGTTATACATGTTCTTCATATTCCTTCGTGAATAAATAACATGTTGCTTATAGTTGAAATGCTTTAATTAAGAATAATGCTCTAATATGTTTAGACAATAATTCATATGCTGTTGTATATATATGATTCCTCTGCTCAGTTCTATTTTTAATAAACTACAATAATAATGTTTTTGGCGGAGAGTTATATCTCTCGCTGGGATTGGGTCTCACTCTGTTGGTCTCCAACACTTTTTAGGTAGACGCGGATGAGGAAGCAGAAACCCTAGAGCAGGGGAAGAGCAGCAACAACAACAACAGGAACAACAATGATTTTCTCAAGTGGAGACACTGGCTGTCAAGTCATGTATATGTGTAAATAGAGTCCTATGTGTCGTCTCTGTACTCTCAGGTCCTTGGAGTCAATCATTAATATTTTAAAGAATCGATCTGAGATTTTGGCTTAATGCCCCGATGTTCTTGTGTTGCCTATGTATAGTTTAACAGGGCAGTTGATGTTTGTAATTCTCAAAAAGAAATGATACATGACACGTACTTGCGAACCAATATATAATTGAATTACTTTGGTTCTTTTTGAAAGAGTTTTCTTTTGTTGGATCTCTTTGTAAAAATGGTTTTAATTTTTAGTGAATTTCAGTAATCCGCTGCTAACGAATGTTTCCGCTTAAGTAAATCACATTTTGTTCGGATAGTGTATCACATAAAATATGTCAAATCAATTATATAATTACACATAATTCTTTTGGTGATAATGTTAACATAAATGGATGAGAAATAATGATAACATGATAACCTAAGTAATAATGTGATGTTAATGGCCACAAATATTAATTATGACACAACTCATTAAAGGAAACCCCAATAGTGAAATCTAAGTTAAGAATCGTGTTCCTTGGGTCCCAATTACCTTGGGAGTCAAGTTTCACATTATTCACCTAATAATAATTAATTTAATCTAATTTGGAAAGAGAAGATCTGAGTTTTTCCAAAATAACAAATAAAATAATAAATGGCGGCGAAAGAGGAAAATAATCTTGGACGCATAATCTACATAATAAATATAGCCTTTGGTTGAATTTTCATCCAATTTGGAAGATGTTTGATTAAAAGATGAAACCAGGAGAGAGAAAGTGTGAGGAACCTTCAAAGTATTAAATTATTATACAAACAACTCCAAGATATAAAATTGATGACAAATTCTTATCCAACACATCAAATATGACTTATGGGTGAAGTTTCATAAAAGTTGGAGAATATTAAAGTCACTAATACATGAGGAAAAAGAAAACATGATTTGGTTTATTTAATACATTAAAAGTTCTCAAAAGGTAAATCTAGTAGCACAATCGGAATCTACATGCCTTAATTAGCCTCTGTGCAAAATTTCATCCAATTTTGGATTCGTTTGCCCCTTCAAAAAAGGAGAGAGAAAAGTTAAATAATCTAATAAATAACTTTATCGGAATCCATTTGATTTGTCACGCGTATGTTTCCTTATTTTGCTGATTTTCCTGATTTCACTCTTTTTCGGGACCCTTGGATTTAGATCTAGCGGTTACTATTTTATCACCTACCTTCTGGCTTACCAGGCGCGCGAGTTTCCCTTCTCCATTTTCCTTCTCCGAGTTCTCCCTCTCCTCTCCACCTTTTCCTCCGTTTTCTTCTCCCCCACCTTCCCTGCTGGATCCCGAACTCAATGAATCTATAAAGTCATTGTTTCTGTGGCTCTATCACCTGGCTGCTTTCTGCCGCCCCCTCCTCTGTTCTTCCCTTCTTATTTTTCTTCACACAACCACAACCCTTCGGACCTCCAGGAAAACCTTCCCTCATCTCCGTCGGACGCCCACTCATCATATCTCGTCATTGGTTCAGCCTCAATGGACTCCGGGCTTGGCTTCCCTTCTCCGACTGCCTTCCCCTGCGGCTCGCAGCTCTGCGGTGCTGTCTCCGGCCGTCACGAGGACCTGGACATATTTGGGTCGGTTCCAAGTAACCACTCAAGCCTCCATCCGCGCCCAGTTACCACTTTTCTAGTATTGTCCTGATTTCCCCAACCCCGGTTCCGACGATTTGTTGTTTTGACCATGATTCCAGGCTTCTTTCCCCAATTTGCCCGGTCGAGCAGCTTCTGGCACAGCGGTCATGGCGTGCGCAAAAGCTTGAGGTTGGGTTTGTGTTTGATTTCCATTAATACCCTTGTTCGCCCTTCATTTTCCGTTTTTGTGCCAAGGGTAAATCAGTCTTTTGCATCACATATTGTTCTTTGTTTTGCGCCAGCCATGTGATGATTTGGCGGTGGGGCCGGCTGAGTTGGCCGTATGTGATTGGGCCAACTCAGTGCGTCTCTCTCTTTCTTGCAAGTTTTTACTTTGCTTGCTTGGCTTTTCAGAATTTTCTAATTGGTTTAATTTACAAAAATCATAACTAATTATCTGTTGGGCCAAAAATTACAAATAAATAGTTTTTAGATTTAAAAAAATAATATACATTTTATGGTGTTAGTTTTATTTCCTTATTCCAAATTAATTAACATGTTAATTTTAATGGAATTTTCTAATTGATTATAACTTGTAAAATTCATAACTAAATATATATAAGTCAAAAAAAATAATAAAATATGTGTTGGATTCATAAAAAGGTAACCTAAAATATGGCATGATTTTTATAACCTAAATCACATGTAAGGAAAAAGATAATTTTTAGGGTTTTGAATAAATAATGAAAACCTAACCCTAATTCTACATATATGCAATATAGGTGCTTTGGAGGCCAAGAATTGGATATAGGACTGTATTTGGACTATTTTGGATTCTTAAGTAAGGTAGGTTTGCATCTTCTATTATTCTTATTGATCAATAACCTATCTTTATTATTCTCATGGTCTTATGGACATTAGCATATACACAATGTCTTTTTCTTTTGAAAATTATGCTTCATGTGAGGTACCCTACTTGTTACTGATCTTGTGATCATGGATATTCTTTTGTTCTCTTATCTTATGCTTGGTTCACGATGTAACTATATATGATGACATGTGATGTCTTTTTCCCACTTGTGAGGTGGATGTATATGTTGATCACTTTTGTGGTGATTAGTTTGTATAATTTGACTATGTTTTCTATTTACCTCTACATTAAACATGGTATGTGATTTAGTAGCACTAGAGTAGCGTAATTACATTAGTTTTCGGGTAGATGTGTCTTTCCTACTCGGGGCAGTATGCTCCTGTTATTTTTGGGATGGAGGTGGCCCCACATGCGGGTTTCAAATTTGTGAGGTTTGGCCCACTTTTATATATTGGGAGTTTGGTAGTATGTCATTCTCTATTAGGTTTCAAGTTGTGAGACTTGGCTGACTTTGTTTTTATATTGTTCTAGGGCTATGTTTATCTCACATGCATGCAAGATGATTATTATTGATGATGGGTTATGTACCATGATTCCTTATATGTGTTTATGTGGCACTTCTTTATATGTTGTTTTAATGGAAAGTATCATTTTATTATGATTCTTTTCTCTTGATACCCATTTAGGTTGTCCTATACTTCTCTATGGGAAGCCTTCTATTTTGATGTCCTTATTTCTTTATAAAATTGCTCAATTTCCTTTTTGGTATGCACATACCAGCCTTTGCTGATGTTATCTATTTTCTCTTCTTGTTGGGGTATGCTTCCAACCCTAGGTGAAGGACATGGAGGACATGGCATAAAGATATGGACCTAGCTTAAGGAATTAAATCTTGGAGATAAAGTTGTTATGGTTTAGATTTCCTTCTATCTGGATCCTTATGTTGTATCATGTAAACCCTATGTGGGAGATTGAGATATATCTTTGTAATCTTCTAAAAAAGTTAAATATAGTCATTATTTTCTTCCACTGCTACACTTTGGTTGTTTTGAATACCATTAATAAGTTTTGAAAATTTTACACCCACTCCATCATACCATTTTGGGTGTGTTTGGATTGGAGGTTTTAATGTTCAAATTTTTAGTAGGGAGTGGATTCCCCCTGGGTCCCACTCCTTACAGTGCATGACTAAGTTGTTGGGTGTAGATCGAGTTGATTGACATGGATTCAAAGTATGAAGTGAGGTATAACTAGATACATAAGACTTTCTTTTTGAAGAAGAAGCAGAGGGGTGTGAGTTCTCCTCAGTTTGCCACTTTGTGAGTCGATTATTCTTGTTTGTACTATTCAATGGTTGCCTTTTTGATAACATCATTGGGAATATGAGAGAATTTGGTTGGTTCTTTTGTATGATTGATCTAACAACGCCTTCTTTTAAATGGGTTGGAGGCGTATACGCCTACCTATTGATGTGCCTGAGGAGATGCCCTGTTAGTGATTTCTCCTCAAAGGGAACCTTTAGGGTGACCAAGAGTTGTAGAGGTTTTGTGAGCCTGGTAGAGGTATGGATTTACATCTTTGTTTTTTGCTTAGCTTGAAATGTTATTGTGACTAATTCCATGATGTTTTCTCTACAACTTTGGGGATATGATCATTTATTACGCAATAGATCTGTCACTCTAAGTGGTCCTCTGGGCTATCTACATGCTTCTATGTCATGAAACCGGAATCCCAATCCCATGAACCAAACGTATACCAAAGGCAACATGCGGAAGCGTAAAGCTAAGCACACATGAACAAATAACAAGATTCAAGCACCAACATAATCTCAACAATGAAAAAGATATATTAAGCAACATCATTATATTACATAATTTGAATTACATATTCAAGAGTCACTTTGTACAAGTCTGCTCATGTATACTATATCTGGATATTACATTAAGTACACCTAGCATAGCTCACCGAGCCCATCAACCTTCTAGCCATCTCTAAACCTAAAAACAACATACGAGAAATGGGTCAACACACATGGTGTTGAGTATGGGGCAGAAAGATATGTATATGTATAAGCTTTGCATAATTTTGAAAAGATTTCAAGACCAAACGAACAAGAATAAATATGTTAATTGTTTAACAAATGGGAAACCATATTTTATGTCATTTCACTCCATTATACCAACAATATCAAGCATGTTTAAGGCCTTTGACCATCTTCCCATCGGAAGGGTCCGTAAGGGTGCTCAAGCTTAGCTAACCCTTTTATACGAGAGGGACCTCATGGACGTAACCGAGAGTTAACCCTTTATCAACAATATTATAATAGAGTTCTATATATATGTGTTTAAGTTATAAAACTGACGAGGCAAACATCGAGTAAGACATAGCAATACTACATGGCAATATTTGAGCAAGTAAATGAACAAGCTTACAATATATGTCTTTTCAAGCAAGAAAGCGATAGACATATAACTAGATAAGGCCCATACCTGATTCAGAGATTTCACAACCTAACATATCCTTCATCATCTGGCCACATATCAAACCTGAAGCATTAGATTCTCATCATTAACCCTAATTATCTTCATTTTAAGGGTTTTGGCCAAAAAGGTTACAAGTTTCTTATTGGTTCATTATATGATCTAGTACTGATCTAGAGGTCATCATGAAGGTGTGGTTCAAGTTTCATAGCACTGTGACGTCCCATGCACTTACTATGATCATGTCAAGGTTTAAGGCATTTACATGCATTCTAGGGTCAAAAGACTCACAATAGGTCACCCTAGATCATGATTCATTGAGTCAAGAGGTCTAGATCTAAAAGATGATTTAGATCAGAAACATTAGGCCATAAGAAACATATAAAAAGATTAGGTGGTTGTCTATTAGCAACAAGATTAGCAATTTTAGGGCAAGGTTCATCATTAAAGTCCAAAGTGGGCACATATGTACAAAGGAGTCATGTATGAGCATTAGGGGGAGTATGACCTTCATTTAGTTCAAGGGTGCATAAACGATACTGATTTAAGGATCGGGGTAGATTGAGCATCAAGATCCAATCATTAATTATAATCATGTGTTAAGCATATTCAAAGTAGTCAAAGGTTACATCTTTAGCAATATGAGTAAACTAGAAGAAGATTCAGGGTCTGAAAATAAGCTCAAGTTGTAGATCTTTTCGAGAGGATCAGTTTGATATATAATTTTTTTATATTTGGCCCTAAAATGAGGAAGTTGTGAATTTTTGAAGATCTTGCATTCAAACTATATTAGTATGTGACATGAATACCTTGACATTCAAAGAATCTGGGTGTAGGCCCGCTTGCTACTTGGACGCAGGCCATAGGTATTTCGAGGTCCAATTATGAGGCTGCTAGCCCAGTGGAGTGACAGGGCCTTAATCACGGCCGTCGAGATCAGGGTTTCGCGATCATGTGGCCCTGGTCTTGTGTTGCCTTCGTGTCTCCTGGCTCGAGGAATTGGCAGCCACCCCGCGGATGGGCTCGCCGGAGCGGCATCCATACGCAAAGGAGTCAAAGATCAGTATGGGGAGGTTGTCGTGCGTCCCCACAAGGGCTCGACGGATGCGGATATGGCCTTGTCTGTAGCCTAGGAGTCCCAAACGGCTGGACACACTGAGGTGGTGCTGCGGCGGCACCGCCGGGCTGGAGGTTGAAGAAGGGTAGGATGGCAGCGCAACATGGTACAAAATAGAGGGAACATGGTTGAAAAAATGAGGGGAATAGAAAAATAGAGAGGATCGAAGCATCATTACTGAAATCAGTGAGAGGAGGTGCTTGGTTGGGCGCCGTGAGGGGTTTGGGTACCAGCAGCCCTATCTGCTTCAATGGCGCATAAAGAGATGGGGAGACAAGTCCCCAACCGTTAGATTAACATGGTCTCAGATCCAACGGAAAACATGAGATGTCAGTTAGGGTTTTCCAAATAGGGTGGCGGCTGTTGGGCCCCGCCCCCCTCAAAATCGGCCCATTAAGGCTCAAAACTCAACAAAAACGAAATAAAGCATGCATAAGTTGAGCCAACTTTAAAAGGCACTAACGCGGGCTATAGACGTCAGATTGGGGTGACTCTTGCGTCGTTGGGTTTGAAATTGAGTCCACTACAATGTGGTGCATATTTAAAATACAAAAGATCATGGTGTTGGTGTTCATAATTAGATACAAGAAGGTGACATGATATAGCAAGATGCTTAGTTAAACGTACAAATTAAAGTCACACATTGCAGAATTGACCATGGTAGTCGACAAATTGGAATATCACAACCATCCAATTATGTATTTAATATCAAAAAGAGTAAGAGAGACACTTGAGGAGAGAGGAGGAGTACAATATAGGAGAGAGAAATTGAGGTTGTCACATCCTTCCCTCCTTACAAGGAATTTCGTCCTCGAAATTCATCCTAGATCATAGCTAAGAGTCAAAGTCAAAATTCATCAAGTCTAGGTATCCAACCATGGTTGTAAGGGCATTTTGCATGATGGATGCACACTAGGTTATCCTCATCAAGGGTGTACTCATCTCGACTATATGCATATTACTTATGGTTTCATCATATTGTGACATCGTCATAGCATCAGGGTTTACGCATCCCTTAGTATCTCTGAATTAGTTTTTTTTTTCCTTTGGGTATGAGCTTAGGAATGATACTGCTGATTATTCAAGCTAAGATTTCTAGGCATCCTAGATCAAGTCCATGATTTAAAAGTTACATCTTTTATGTATAGTATGATTTCATGTTAGGTCAAGAGTATGAGCGGGGCTTCTCATGCATATTCAAGTTTGTAAACGTAAGTGAGATATTTTTCATACATCATGCTTTACCTTGAGAAGCAACAATATTATCGAGATTTCATAGTCATATCACTTGTATCTCAAAAGAGATCCATAATCTTAGACCACTCAATCTAAGATATATATATGTGTCCAACAAAACATGTTAACCACAATATTCTACCTGTAGCACAAATTTCTACCCATCTTCTGAGAATTAAGGGTAACCACTAGATTCCTCTATATATAATCACTAACCCAACTATGAGGCTCACCGTGTACATCATATTAGGCTCTTGGGACATCTCCCTCACCTATATATATCAAGCATCAAATTTTCAATTGCCTCTTTCCCTAGGGTTAGATATTTTCATAGGACATCTAGGGTTCACCATTTTCAAGGAAACCACACACTAGGTCACTCAACTCATATACTTATAAGTATTCTAGTTAGGGACTCGTCATCAAGTATTTCATCATTCCTATTTTTCAACATTTTAAATATTTTGGAGTTTAGGTACTCTAACATTCTCCCGAGGTGGGTCGACTCATATCAAAAGGTCACCCTATTCATATGTCCCATGCTAGAGGTCCTCCTATGTAAAGAGATTGAGGCCCATGTTGGTCTCAAACTATATGTCACATATCATATCTCAACAAGCACAAGACTAGGTACAAGAAAACATGCCAACCCACTAGCTATGTTTAGCACATCAACCAAGTCATATGTATCAACAAGGTGCTAGGTCTAGCTAGGGTTGCATGGTCAAATTCATTCCATATCATCAAGCTACTTGGCTCTCTCAAGGACAAACTTGGGTCTTATCAATATCAACATCATCATCTATATCATTATCATCATCTTAGGTTTCTAGGCTACTCACTGACCTAACCTATATCATGGCTCTAGACAACTCTAGAGACTATCACTATCATCTAAACTCTCTTATCTAGACTTGATGTTACATCTCTTTCTCCTAGGTTGCATGGAAACTCACTGCCTTTCTGTGTGTGGTAACATTTTTCATATGCACATATAATAATACTTGAAATATGTTTTCTCAAACGTTTAAACAGGTGATGAAAACCACCATACTCCCTCTGAATAAAACTAAAACCAAAACGAGTTACCACACTCATGAGGCAGTCTAGTATCATGACACCTAGAGAACTAGCAAGAACATGGTGCACACTTGTGTAGACATCCTAAGCACATGTCACGAATCATGACTAGGGAGGTAATTTACACAATTCTACACCTAGTTCTAGAACATCTAGGTTCTAACCTAGAGGCTAAGTCAACCTAATCCACAAGGATATTAAGTTTCTAGGGTTGAGATGTAAGGTGAGTTTAGTTTTGTGTTTCATGTGAGCAATGTTTGGTGTAGTTATTGTTCATGCTATGATACCATATGTCACGGAACTGGAATCCCAATCCCATGAACCAAACATATACCAAAGGCAACATGCAGAAGCATAAAGCTTAGCACACATGAAAAAATAACAAGATTCAAGCACCAACATAATATCAACAATCAACAAGATATATTAAGCAACATCATTATATTACACAATTTGAATTACATATTCAAGAGTCACTTTGTACAAGTCTGCTCATGTATACTATATCTGGATCTTACAATAAGTACACCTAGCATAGCTCACCGAGCCCATCAACCTTCTAGCCATCTCTGAACCTAAAAACAACAAATGAGAAATGGGTCAACACACAGGGTGTTGAGTATGGGGCATAAAGATACATATATGTATAAGCTTTGCATAATTTTGAAAATATTTCAAGACCAAATGAACAAGAATAAATATGTTAATTATTTAACAAATACGAAACCATATTTTATGTCATTTCACTCCATTATACCAACAATATCAAGCATGTTTAAGGTCGTTGACCATCTTCCCGTCGGAAGGGTCCGTAAGGGAGCTCAAGCTTAGCTAACCCTTTTATACAAGAGGGACCTCATGGACGTAACCAAGATTTAACCCTTTATCAACAATATTATAATGGAGTTCTATATATGTGTGTGTTTAAGTTATAAAACTGATGAGGCAAACATCGAGTAAGACATAGCAATACTACATGGCAATATTTGAGCAAGTAAGCAAACAAGCATACAATATATGTCTTTTCAAGCAAGAAAGTGATAGTCATATAATTAGATAAGGCCCATACTTGATTCAGATATTTCACAACCTAACATATCCTTCATCATCTAGCCACATATCAAACCTGATTAACAATAAGATTGTATACATGCATTAGATTCTCATCATTAACCCTAATTATCACCATTTTAAGGGTTTTGGCCAAAAAGGTTACAAGTTTCTTATTGGTTCATTATATGATCTAGTACTGATCTAGAGGTCATCATGAATATGTGGTTCAAGTTTCATATCATTGTGACGTCCCATGCACTTTCTATGATCATATCAATGTTTAAGGCACTTATATGCATTCTAAGGTCAAAAGACTCACAATAGGGCACTCTAGATCATGATTCATTGATTCAAGAGGTCTATATCTAAAAGATGATTTAGATCAGCAACATTAGGACATAAGAAACATATAACAAGATTAGGTGGTTGTCCATTAGAAACAAGATTAGCAATTTTAGGGCAAGGTTCATCATTAAAGTCCAAAGTGGGCACATATGTACAAAAGGAGTCATGTATGAGCATTAGGGGAAGTATGACCTTCATTTAGTTGAAGAGTGCATAAAAGATATTGATTTAAGGATCGACGTAGATTGAGCATCAAGATCCAATCATTAATCATAATCATGTGTTAAGCATATTCAAAGTAGTAAGGTTACATCTTTAGCAATATGAGTAAACTAGAAGACGATTCAGGGTCTGAAAATAAGCTCATGTTGTAGATATTTTCAAGAGGATCAGTTTGATATATAATTTTGCTATATTTGGCCCTAAAATGAGGAAGTTGTGAATTTTTGAAGATCTTGCATTCAAACTATATTAGTATGTGACATGAATACCTTGACATTCAAAGAATCTGGGTGTAGGCCCGCTTGCTACTTGGACGCAGGCCATAGGTTTGTTGGGGTCCAAGTATGAGGCTGCTAGCCCAGTGGATTGTCAGGGTCTTCATCATGGCCGTCGAGATCAGGGTTTCGCGATCTTGTGGCCCTGGTCATGTGGTGCCCTCGTGTCTCCTGGCTCGAGCAACTGGCAGCCACCCCGCGGCTGGGCTCACCGGAGCGGCATCCATACGCAAAGGAGTCAAAGATAAGCATGGGGAGGTTGTCGTGCGTCCCCACAAGGGCCCAACGGAGGCGGATCTAGCCTTGTCTGTAGCCTAGGAGTCCCAAACGTCTGGACACACCGAGGTGGTGCTGTAGCGGCGCCGTCGGGCTAGAGGTTGAAGAAGGGTAGGATGGCGGCACAATAGGGTACAAAAGAGAGGGAACATGGTTGGAAAAATGAGGGGAATAGAAAAACAGAGAGGATTGAAGCATCATATACTAAAATCGGTGAGAGTAGGTGCTTGGTTGGGCACCGTGAGGGGTTTGGGTACCAGTAGCCCTATCTGCATCAATGACGCTTAAAGAGATGGGGAGACAAGTCCCCAATCATTAGATTAACATGGTCTCAGATCCAACGGACAACATGAGAGGTTAGTTAGGGTTTTACAAAGAGGGTGGCAGCTGTTGGGCCACGCACCCCTCAAAATCGGCCCATTAAGGCTCAAAACTCAACAAAAACGAAATAAAACATGCATAAGTTGAGCCAACTTTAAAAGGCACTAACTCGGGCTATAGACATCAGATTGGGGTGATTCTTGCGTCGTTGGGTTTGCAATTGAGTCCACACAATGTGGTGCATATTTAAAATACAAAAGATCATGTGTTGGTGTTCATAATTAGATACAAGAAGGTGACATGATATAGCAAGATGCTTAGTTAAAAGTACAAATTAAAGTCGCACATTGCAGAATTGACCATGGTAGTCGACAAATTGGAATATCACAACCATCCAATTATGTATTTAATATCAAAATGAGTAAGAGAGACACTTGATGAGAGAGGAGGAGTACAATATAAGAGAGAGAAAATCAAGGTTGTCACATTCTATGTGCACATGTCGGCATTTGTCTAGACATAGAACTAGGATGCCTTATAATTAGTGGAGAGGTGAGCTGGAGCAAATAACATCTAAATAGGTATCTGTAGAACCTTTATTTGATATTATCTAGTTTGTATGCATTCCCTTTAGTAGATTCCTTATTTGTCCTACACTTCCCCAATGAGATATAGGATCTTATCTAGGTTCAGCTCCATGAGGCAAGTATACTTTGTTTTTCTTACTTCAACTCCTTGGACTTGGATGCACATAGGATCCAGTTCGAGTCATCAGAAACGTGTGTTATGTATACAAGTGAGTGTGTTGATTGTTAGTGGGTTGGTGACTAGAACAATCCATTTGACCCTCTTCTTGACTTGATTCCCCTGGTATTGAGATCAACCAATATGCACAGTTAGTTGACAGGAGCTAGCTGGATTACATTTTGTATATCATGTTGTATTACCAAGATGATCAACCAATGTTTTTCTCACTGGAAGTGTATGATCATCTGGTGTGTGCTTTAGCGGTAAGAGTTTATCTTCATTTCCTCTTATTTTCTGAGTTACGATAGCTTGTCATATGTTCTCCACAAGTGACTGATTACGACTCCTCTAAAGAAAAAGATAACTCTAGTTATGAATTGTAATGTCCACCTCATTTTGAGGAGAACCTTTGCCCAGAGACTCCTCGTTCTTTGTTTATGGTTACTTAGTGATTTTATGAATTTCCAAGTCTATGACCTCACTGTGACTTGTGTTGGATCTTTGCATCACTTTGTCAACAACTTTTCTTGGACTTTGTTATGAACAAAGCCAACACTTTTTGGGAGCTCGGGGCCTCCATGGTCCTAGTGCAAGTATGAGTGACTTGCCCATGGAGGATCCAATCTTTGTTGTGGACCCATGGGGTCAAGTGGATAATGTGGACCCATATCATGAAATTGATATGGTAGATTCATCTCATCATTGAGATGCTTCTAAAAATGTGGAGGCACAATCCAACAACTCATCTTTTGGTCATCAATGCCCCCTAGATTTATTTGTTATGACTTGATCAGGGAGTGTAGGTCTTCAAGATCTTCTTCTTCTTCTTCTTCTTCTTCTTCTTCTTCTAATCATAGGCATTTGGTGAAAGGATTGATAGGATGGTTGAAGAAGTTGTTTTATATAACATGATATGCTCATGTATCTTTCATTTTTCTATATGATATGTTTTTCTCCTATAAGAAAACTATGTATTGGTATAATTTTTGGCATGCTTTGCCTGTATAAACTTTGATTTAATTTTTTTATTTTTAAAATTTTGAGTTTGAGAGCCAAATCCTTTTATGATATTTTGGAATCTCTACTTGGATCTTGATTGTCTCTTTGGACTTGATCATGGAGTCAGGTCTATAGAAGTCTCAAGCCCAATTTACGAAATCATGTGTTCCAAAAATCTTGGTCAGATTGCGGAATGATGTGTTCTATGAGTTATTGGGATTGGGAATTATGTTTGCCTCAGGAAGCACACATGTCTTGATGGATGCTTAAGAGATCCATAAATACATCCTGGTTGTTGTGTTTATTCATCATCCCTTGGTTCTTGAGATTTGTGTCATGATATAACTGGTGATTAATGAAGTTTTGCTTTTGAGATGATATCTGATGAACCGTTCCTTGGTGCATCATTGGATTACATATATCTATATGATGGAGGATATGAGTTAGCGAGATTTGTCTTTACTCCACCACACACCACCTAATTCTTGTATACTTGTTGTAACATTTGAAACACATGAAATGTGGAGCTTTTTGAAAATAGGAAGACTTATGAACAAGGGCGATCCCCAAACCACATGTTTCATTATACTTCCTGGCCCATTTGGAACACATGGAATGGGGGGTTGAAACTAGAAGGAAGACTTCCGCTCACTAGATTAACCAAATAAAAAAGGATGTAAGCATCTCCTTGGAAGCTTGGAAACCAGAAGAGCAAACCCATACCTTAAGAGAGACACATGTATGGTAGAAACCATGAGATGGTTGCCTGAAGATTAATACTCATGCACCCTTCAAGAGAGATAACGTTGTAGTTTCCATTATGGTCAGGAACTCTACCTGTCACAAAATATGGGGCATATCTAATAGCATCTGGGCTGTTAGTGTAATAGAAGTTGATATCAAGGAAATATACATGGTGTTGGAGATCACGAGAGAGCATATATACACTTTTGTGATAGTGGAAACAAACTCTCTCATGGCAAAAAAAGATCATAGAAGGCAATCTAAAAGATAACCCTAGGTTTGCTAGATGGGTTATGAAGATTTAGAAGAAGATGAAAGAAGGTTGGACTAAGAACTTTGATAATAGAGACTGTAATCACATAGTAGTTAGCTTAGCAAAGTACCACCAAAAAAGCCCTTGGTTTCATTATTATAAAACCCTCACTAGTGAGCTTCTTAGTGACATGGTTTTATTAGAAGAAGATTGTAACCTATCAAATTTTGGTTACTCTGATTCTAGAAAACCCTATTTCAACAATCAGAGATAATATGCTTGGTTTTTTAGATTTGACCAAACAAGGATAACAATATGCCCTGACATGCTTGGCTGTGCCCTAATAAACATATATACAATTAGTAATTTCATTCTTGTACCCAAATGCATAGTTAATGACCAATCCTAATATATATATATATATATGCCTTTGATGGTATTCTTGATACATTAAGTAACCTTATGTTATGTAATCTCATCACATAGAATGATACATTCATATCTACCTAATAATCCAACCATGACCTAAGATGTGAAAGAGTGTATGAAATATATGTCACATTATTCACTAATACACATATATAATAACCCAAATGTGACTAATATGGATGAAATGTGTATAAATGTGCATATAATATGCTCAATGTGTGTAATGGAATAAGAATGAGACTTTTCATGTAAATAGAAATGATTAGGGGCCGTTTGGGAGTAGTATTCTGTGGAGGGATTGTAATTAGATCCAGTATTCTGAATACCAGTCACCATTAATGCATTGTTTGGATAATAATAGGTGTAGTTGGTGATTACTGATATTCCCGGAGCGATACTTTGATGTGGTTAATTGTGGCCTTATAAACCACATCAGAATTGGCATGATTGACAAATTCTACTCAAATAGTTTCAGAGACACGCCCCCACTCCTCCATTCTCTCTCCTCGTGTGAGCATCTTTCCATCTTATTCGCCGTCTCCCCTGATCCCTCATGTTCTTCCGCCCACCTCTGGGGCCTTTATTGCTTTCGCCGCCCACCTCCCCGTCATGTGACGATGTACAACCACATTTTTTTCCACCGTTGTGGCGGCGTGGAGTTTGTCACTGATGTGGGAAAGAACTAGGATATCGGTTGAGATTAGGCAATGGATATTTCACAGAAAACCTCCATCCTCTTCTCCTTCTTCCTCCTGACCCTCTCCTCCTATACCTTCCCAATACTGCCTCATACTCCCCAACTTCGACTGTTGTTGCGGCATGGCAATACAGCTTGATGGGCATTGGGTAAATATGAAACTAACCTCCTCCCCCACGCCTACGGCCTCGCTGTCTTTGGTCGGTGTTGCGACTGGGACTAGTTTGTATGGCATGACCGACACTATTTAGCCTGCCGGTTGCAAAATTGGTTTATCGCTACTGAAATACCAGCCAAAGTATGCAAACAAAACCGTTCTAAACACTTGTATATGAATGTGATGCAGTTAGACTCCTGGAGGTTATAAATGAATATGTATTTGTGAATAATGTATCCAAACGGGACGTTAGTGTGCCGTAATTTGGGTTAATGATGAATGTGATGCAGTTCGACTCCTGGAGGTTATAAATGAATATCTATTTGTGAATAGTGTATCCAAACAGGACCTTCGTATGACATAATTTGGGTTAATGATGAAATTTGGCTTAACGAGATTAAGTAAAATTATATTTTTGTTCAAGATAATCTAATATATAACTCCACATGGTGATAATATGAGGATAATACACTCTAGATCCTAAATATGGAGGATAATGGTAATATAATAACAGGTAATGAGAATGTAGTGTTAAACCCTAATTGTACTAAAACTTACATAAGATAATATCAAAACCTAAATCTAAGCTTAAAATTAGATTCCGTAGGTCATGATTAGCTTAGATGTAAAGTTTCAACTAAAACATATAATGCTTGTTATACCAATTTAGATTGATAATATAATTCTCAAATAATAAACTCTTGATAAGAACTAGACTTTGATCCATAAATGTGATGCATTATATTTTCTATGATTTGTGATTTTCTCCTATTATCCTATGTGTCAGTGAACCATTTTGTTCCCCTACCAGAATCAGAGCCAGATCTGCGATGCTTCTTTCTTCCCCACCCATTCCTACTATCATCGAGACTCTATAGAACCCATCATTATCCTCCTCTCCCAATATCTCTCTCCTCAACCCCTCCTTTTTATTTCTCTTTTCCTCCACATTCCTCATGTGATTCTGAATCTTTTGATCCCAACTTATTTGGGATTCCGTTGCCTCAAGTGCCCAGTCAAAGAGGAACTTCTAGCTTTCCTCTATTTTACCCTCTAGTGGGACTCCTTGACTAGTCATGTCCTCTTTCCTATATATACGGGACCTCTAAATCCTCTGAGTAGCCATCAAGAACTTGTTTGAAGCCTCAGTTTATTATCCATCTCTCCACGACCATCTTCCCCAATTTGGCTTCATCGTCCCTAGGTGATCGAATGTGTTGGCGTGATGGTTGGAGATCATCCAAATATGTAGGTTTTACCATCACGAAGCTCTTCATTTCCTTGGTTTTCTCCGATAACATGTAGATTCATGTTCCCCTATTTTGATGCCTTTTTTGCATGCCATCAAATTGAATTGAAGTTTGGGCATTACTGCCTTTCACCTTGTTTTGTTTTTGTGTTGTTGTCTTCTCATCGAGGTTGCCCAACACTATGGGTTCCTAGTTCTCTCGATATATTCCATTTTATTCATATTTCCACCATGTGACTCCTTACTTGCCATGGTGGAAGCTTCCCAACCAAATTTTGGTCTTCTCACAACTTGTATTGACACGTCTAGACCAGGAAGATGGGATGAAGTAATGGGGAAACAGCCGCAATAGAAAGGTTTTCTCTCATGCAGATCCAATATGTGAGATGAAGCCATGCATGTTGTGTAAAGTTTGTAGGGCTTGTGTCTTGTAGAGTTTTCTTAGGGAACAAGAATACTTCCAGACTAATTATAAGTTTGCCCTAGATCAATTTTGTTTATGTCATGCCTTCCATGGGCCTTATGGTCTTTTGTCTTTGATTTCAATGTTTCATCACATACGATTAAATCACTACCTAAGTACCAAATACACCATGTCACACATCAAAGTATTCATGCGTGATGCATGGGCCTTTTTGTCTTTTCAATTTGATTTTCCCAATTTAAATTGTAGTAAATAGTTTTATATTTGATAATTCATAACTAATGCTCTAGTTATCCAAAAATTATGTAAAAATATGTTCTTGAATTTGAAAAATAAGTCCTATCTGATGGTATATGTTTCATAACCTAAATCCAAGATGGTTAAAAGTAGAAATTCTAGTGTTTGTAATATAATCATTAATTAAATATGTAAACTTAGCATGATATTAAGTGAAGGTGCATAGTCTAAGGGTTTGAACCTGACTTGTTACACACATCTTGAGGTATGTTACATCCCTCTGAGTCTATATTGAGAAATTATTCTACCTTCTCTCTCTTTTGACCTAATTGAAGGATATATGTTAAATCTCTCCTTTGAGATCTAATTAAATTATTTTAAGACTCTGATACTAAAATCAATTATATATTGACACTTCTGTGTTGATATTTCACTTTGGAATCTAAGATTTTCAATCATGTTCATGATATCTCTAGTTAAACCTTAATTTGTGGAATTTCTTTATATCGTGTTAATTATGCACTAAAAATCTATTTTTCTCATGATGAATCTTTTATGGTCTAACGTTCCATTTTCAGCTGGATAATCTTATTTAATCAATACTAAGATTAAACTTTACTTGTGTATACATTGCATCCTTGTTGATTCAATAATGCTATGGTTTTATGATATGCTTTGGTTTTTGGGTTATGTGCCTGTAACGTCCCCAGATTCTACCATCTCGAGACTTAGGAGGCTCGAGAGGACAAATCCAAAAATGTTAGTCAATTGTATCAAAGTACATTGCAGAAGCAATATGCACATACATGGACATTCAATTATAACATACATTATAACATTCTAAACATTCAACATGTGTATATTACAAAATGAAGTAATAAAACATGGATTACAATTACATATTGAAAGGAGATTTTACATACTTCTGAACATGTATGCTAACCATGATCTATACAATAGGTACAACCTATACAACTTGCTCAATTCCTGCTCTTTTATCCCATGCTAGCTTTGAACCTAAAACATACGTGAAACAACAAATCAACATAAAGTTGGTACGTGATTGAAAAGATATAGATACTAGGCTGGCATACTTAAAATAATTTGAGAAAGAAGAAAAGAAAAGGAAAACATTATTGAAGACAGAGCATCAGGTAAACCCAAGTTATTAGTCACATTTCATTGGACATGTATTACTATGGTGGACTTAGCATAATCAACACTTTTATTATTGGGCCCTATCCCCATGTACCTTGTACCATTAGGGATCTCCCCATGTACCTTGTACCATTAGGGAGGTGCTAGTCAACATTAATACTTTCCCTCTCTAATAGGGAGATTAATGAACCATCAGTAACTACATTCCATTCTCTTTCCTTACTTTTCTTAGTGTTCAAGGTAGAAAAATGACAATATGTATAGATATACATCCAACAAGATTATTCAATTACATACAAGAAATTACTCATAATTATATCATCCAACAAAAACTAGTCTTATACTTATATCCACGTACCTGAGTTCAAAGATTCTTTATACATCCATTGTCATATAGATAATCTGGTCATCACCTTTGTGGCCAATCAAGTGCTGCCACATGGCTCCTTGGACCCCCTTGAGCCTACTTTGGATGGCCGATCAGTTCATTGGTCTGAACCCAATTCGGGTGTGATTTGGTTGGTTCAGGGTTCTCGCTCCTCACCCTTTCTCTCTTACGTGATGTAAGTGCCTTCACCGTCAATTCTCTACTCGACGCCGCTGTCTGCGGCTTCTGTCCTCCCGATCCTAGGCATCATCGTTGCTTCCTGGAAGATTTTCGGTCTATATGATAGTTGTGGACCGATCTGGATGACTGATGGGTGAGGTTGTCTCCCCTTCTGCCACTGTCATACATGCAGTGGTGAGATTTGTGCCGACCTCCAGGCTCCCTTTATCTTCTCATCAGCTTCCCCAGCCACGATGTTGTTTTCTTCATATCTGTAACATCTCTGACCTGGGCTATGTCTTAACCCTAGAATTTTATGCTTAAGTAAGTCATTTATATTATTGTGTTTATTTTTTGAAAAGTAATTAAGGCTCAAGAGGAACTTATGTTTCAATTTTGGTCCTATTTGAATAATGTTGAAAACAACATTTTTCCTGTTTTTAACTAAAGTGCAAATTACCCAAGATGAGGGGTTAACTTGCAAAATTTTACATGATAAAATGTTCCTCAAGTGTTGAAGCATCATAATAATGAAAATGATGCAGAGGTATGGCTTCCACAAGCATGAGCACCAAGAAGAGATTATTAAGTAATGTTTGTGCATTAAAACCTAGTTTTGGTGTAATGCACAATTTACCCAAAACCTAGGGTTCAATATGCAAAATACCACTTCTAGAGAGTCCCTAATGTTTCTTGGTATCAATTAGAGACAATAAAATCAGAGTTGCGTCTCATTTGAATCTCTTTGGAGGAGAGATAATCTTGATAATAAAATAATCAAGATTTAAGCATAATTGAAACCCTAATTTAATTTGTAGAAAAATAAATATATTAATTAAAGTGCCCATTAATTAAAAAGGCTGTAGTTTAAATCCTATAATGCAAGGACGTACAAATGCCTTGAGTTGCACCGAAATATCCTAAGTAGGTGAAGAAATCCACTTGCAATTGTTAAGTAAAAAGAATTGTCCACTAAAAATGGATAATAGTATTATAATGATTAAGGTGCTTAAAGTGGTTGCTTTTAATTCAAGGACAAACGAGAGGTTTTTGAAGGAAAGAAAGATGGCTTCGAAGACAAGGAAGTGGATGTGGGCATGTGGCAAGAAAAGGAATGGATTTTCTTCTACTTTCTCTCTCCTAGAAAATCAATCACATATATTCAATTAGCTCCTTATTTGAAAGGCCAATTTGCAAACCACTTTCTTTCTTTTCTTGGGCCAAAGACTAAGGATCTTAGGATCAAGAGGAGAACGTTCCCCAACCTGTAGGTAAGCTCCATAGTCATCTTCGACCTTGAATTCATGGTGGAAATTGAATTTCAACACTCATTCTCTTCTTTTCTCCATTCAATGTTCAACCTTGATCATCCTTTGCATCCAAGGAGTTGAGAACGGACCTTGGATAGTTGAGGAAGCTTCATTCACCATTAAAGACGTGAATCTTGAAGCTTGGATTCAACTTTGAAGGCGGGTTATATAACTTGAACCCTTAAATGTTATTATTGAATTCAACTCTTCCTTTCATGTTGATCATTTCTTTCTTCTTGAAATTCCTTTTGGATAATTGATTAAATAACCATATGTATGGCAGTAGATTTCAAAGGTTTGTAGCTTGAATATGATTATGTCATCTTATCACACACCTCAATAAAAATCAGGAGCAAACGGTCTTCAACCATGATGACCAAATGGTCTGAAGACCGTTTTGTGATCAAACGGTCTCAAGACCGATTGAGACCAAACGGTCCCAAGACCATTTGGGGTCAATTGTTGATGTGATGAATGAAGATCCAATGATTCAAGTTAATCTAATTATAATGGAATCATGATTTAATGATCCATTGGTTACAAACCCTAATCGGATTGATTGGTTGAAACCCTAATTTGATTGAGTTGATTTCTATGTTGAATAGCTCAAACAGTCTCAAGACCGTTTGAGGGCAAATGGTCTCAAGATCGATTGAGGCCAAACAGTCTGAAAGACCGTTTGAGGTCAAGTGGTGTCACCTTTGGATGGAGATCTAATGCTTACAATTAATCTAGTTCCAAAGGTCTCAACATTTGATGGTTCCTTGATTGCAAACCCTAGATCGATTGAGGAACAATACCCTAATTTAGGGTTAAATGGTTTCAAGCTGATTTGACCAAACTGTCTTAGATCATTTGAGGACCATTCAGTTTCAGACCGTTTGAGGGCCATTCGGTCTCAAACCGATTGGGGTTAATTATATTTTAAGATCAAATGGTCTCAAACAGTTTAGAGTTGATCAATATTCAAGAACGTTTAAAGTTTAACGATCTTCAGACCGTTTGATGAGCAAGTGACCAAGATCATTTAAGGTCTAACAGTTTTTAGACTGATTGGAGGATTGGGTTCAAGACCATTTGAGGGTCTAACGGTCTTCAAAACCATTTGGTGAGTAAAAGGGCTCAAGACCGTTTGATGGTCTAACAGTCTCAAACCGTTTTAAGAATTTGGAAAAGACCGTTTAAGGTCTAATGATCTTCAAGACCGTTTATAGGTACAAAAAGTTCAAGACCGTTTGGAGATTCAATTGAACCAAGACCGTTTGAATGTCAGGTAATCTCAAGACCATTTGAGGGTTCAATTAGTCTAAACTATTTGAAGATCCAATTGATTCTAATCATATAAGTACTAATAACCCCATAAGTGGTTAAAGAGTATCTCAAGGATGATTTTAATGGAGGTACTACTAAAGCACCTAGGTGATTAGTATATTTGGAATCATTGTCACTTGGTGCCTATGAAAGTAATAAATTCAATACACTATGATAAGCATAGGTGTATGTACTTAGTGAAAGGTTAAGTCAACAAAATAAGGTATGATACTATTGTGTGTTCCTGGTACATGGAACCATGATAAGTATGATTTAATAATTAAATAATGCTATGTGCTCCAAGATATGTGGAAGTACTGTCTTAGGGTTTGGATTAATGAGACAATCATAAAACCCTAACCAATTGATAAAGATGTGAAACCCTAATACAAGGTGAAGTTATGTGAAACCCTAATACAGGGTGAAGTTATATGAAACCCTAATACAGGGTGAAGTTATGTGAAACCCTAATACATGGTGAAGTTATGTGAAACCCTAATATAGGATGATGTTATGTGAAACCCTAATACGGGGTGATGTTATGTGAAAACCTAAAACAGGGTGATGTTATGTAAAACCCTAATTGATAAAGAGGGGAACCCTATTCTTAACAATGGAATAGTGAATAATATTTTGGTAGGTGAAGCACCCAAAGTGGTTGATAATGGATAACCTTATATCAACAATGCCTCAACCCGAGATGAGACCATATTATTGATAATGGTTGAATAATTCAAATGAGTGATTTATATCCAATATATTACATGATAAATGTGATAAACTGGTGCATAAAGTATTAGGATAAGAAATACCCTAATACAAGATAGTCGATGAACTTAAGTAAGTTACAAGTGATGAAGGAAGTAATACATCAAGACATGATAGATATCACATTCAACACCTCAAGGTTGATACACCATGATGTCCCTTAAATCCAATATACTTGGATGAGTAACACATGAAGTGTGTCATGACAAGTATTACATTGAGATGTAATGCACTTTGATAAGTGTAGGCTAACATAGCTTGAGAAAAGGTTAATCCAAGATAACAAAGTATGATGTAATCAATATCCTAGAGAAGATGAGAGAGAAACTCATACCTTGTGTTGATTATCATTTAATGATAAAAGATGAGAATAGATAAGTATAATTTAATACTTATGATATCAATGTATGCTCCTAGATGTGTGGAGAAATGAATTAGGGTTTGAATTAATAATATGAATTTGAAACCCTATTCGGATATAGAGGGAAACCCTAACCCTAATAGTTGTTTCCTAGTGAAAGGTGATAAGATGTTTAATGGACCTTGTGATCCATGTGAATAGTTGTTTCCTAGTGAAAGGTGACAAGATGTTTAATGACCTTGTGAGCTATGTGAATAATTGTTACCTAGTGAAAGGTGACAAGATGTTTAATGGGCCTTGTGAGCCATGTGAATAGTTTTTTCCGAGTAAGAGGTAATAAGATGTTTATAAAAGTTTCATGTAAGCAATAATAATGTTCAAATAAACTAGGAAATGGAAACTTAGTAACATAGTAATAATAATAATGAAATCTTAATCATGCATGCTTTATGCCTATAGCCAAATAAGGGCTATAGTGTTTTGAATAAGCTTAAAGGAGATAAGAGGAATACTTGAATTACATAAAGAATGTGAATAAGTATGATGGCTTGGCCAAGGTTTAATACCTAGTAAAGGTGATGTGGTATTCAGTGATGATGCACAAGATTGGCATAGTCCAATACCTGGAATAGATGCACATGATTGACATAGTTCAATACTTGGAATAATGTCATAGGATTGGTCATAACCCAATACCTGGAATAATTGCATAGGATTGGTAATAACCCAATACCTAGAATAATGTCACATGATTGGTCATAACCCAATACCTGGAATAATTGCACAAGATTGGTAATAACCCAATACCTAGAATAATGTCACAAGATTGGTCATAACCCAATACCTGGAATAATTGCACATGATTGGTATTAACCCAATGTCTGGAATTGTTGCACATGATTGGTATTAACCCAATGCCTAGAATGGTTGCATAGGATTAGCATACTCCAATGCATGGAATGTATGCATAGAATTGGCATAGTCCAATGCCTGGACAGAATATGATGATGTATACTCACATGACTGGTACAATTCAATATCTGGCTAACAGATAGGCTAAGGTCAACAAATAGAAATGAGAATGATTCATCGATGACATACCATGATAATGAGTATTTTAGGATAAGCTTGAGATGTTGATATAGTAAAATGGACGAATGATGTACATGGTCTTCATATTCCTTATAAAGTGAATAGATGATTTACTGCTCTATCATAGATAGTTGCAATGCTTTAAAAGAAGAGAATGTTCTGAACTGCTTATCCTCTGCTCAGTTTTATAATGTTTATCTGTAATAAGAATGTTTCTAGAGGAGAGTTATATCTCTCAATGGGACAATTTCAATTGTCTCACCCCCGTGGGATCCAACATTTTTTTAGGTGGATGCAGACGAGGAGGTAGAAATCATACAATAGGGAAAGCACAACAACATCAGAGATAGTATTAACATCTGAGGTGGAGATACTGGCTGTCGTGGCTTATAGATATGAGTCCTATGTGTCGTCTCTGTACTCTCAGGTCCTAGGAATCAGTACTTGGTATTTTTATAATCAATCTGAGATTTTGGCTTGAATGCCTCGAGGTTTTATGTGTTGCCCATGTGTAGACTTAACAGAGCAATTGGTGTATATAATCCTCGAGAAGAGATGGTACATGGTATATACTTATGGACCAGATTGTACATGTAATACTTTGGTTCTTGCTGTTAAGAGTTTCCTGGAATTGGATCTCTTTGCAAAAGGTTTTAATTTTTAGTGATTTTTTTAATCCGCTGTTAATGATCGCTTCCGCTTAGTTAATGACATTTGTGTGAATGGTGTATCACAATTAGTGGTATCACAACTTAAGGTTCGTTGAGTCTACAGAGACATAGGACTAAGATGTTGAGTCTGTTCTAGTGTCCTCTAGTATATCTTATAGTGACTTCTGCTTATGCAGAAGAAGGGAGATAGCTTAAAGATGTTTGGAGAACACGAGGATCATGTCGCTGAAAGCAATGTTGCTGCACCAGTAGGAGGTGCAAGGGAACAGGAAAGAGAGGAATCAGTGCCTAAGAATCCCCATTTTGATGAAGCTATGATAGAGAACCCAACTATTCATGCTATATTTAGGGAATTCATGACCACAATCAGGCATATGGCAGACTGAATGCCCGCACCAGCACCTAGGGAACCAACTCCCAATGAGGGACATGGGTCTGGTAAGAGTTTTGAATGACTACATCATGTAGGAGCTATAGAATATGTTAGGACAACTGATCCAACAGATGCTGATCTATGGCTCACTGAGTTAGAAAAGGCTTTTAAGATCCTTAGTATTCCAGATGTTGACAAAGTCAAACATGTTGTATACCTTTTGAAAGGTAGTGCTGGCCATTGGTGGGCCATAGAAGAAGTAAAAAGGAATGATGAAGAGGTTGGTTGGGAGGAATTTTGTCAAGAATTCATCAATAAGTATTTTCCAAGAACATACTTAGACGAAAAGATCTCACAGTTTGAGAAGGTTCGGCAGGGAACCAAGTCAATAAATGAATATGAGGCTAGGTTTATGGAACTTTTACAGTTTTGTCCTCAAATGGATGCTACTGAGCAGGAGAAGATTTGACATTTTGAGAAAGGACTGAATGCTGAGGTGTCTATCTCGGCGGCTGCATTAGAAAGTAGAGAGAAATTTGCCACATTTGTGGAGTCAACTCAGAGAATAGAAAAGTCTCTGACAAAGAAACATGAGGCAAACCTCAAAAGGAGGTCTACACAGTCACAGGAATAGTGGACTGGTGGTACTAAACAGCCAAAGTTTTCAATAACACCGATTCAACCACAATATAGTACACCAGTGCAGTGGTCTTCAAGTGAGGGCTGAACTTGCCATAAATGTGGACAGATAGGACATTTTAGGTAGTAGTGTCCAAGAAGAAATAAAGCGGTGATCCAACAGTCAAGGCATGATCTGCAAAACCCACAAGGACCCCGATTTGGTGAAGCAGAAGGCCGAGGATGAAGACAAGTGCCATAGTTTGGTCCATCTACCTTGGGTAGTAGAGGACAAAGGCAATAGCAAATGACAACTGACTCCATGTAATGAGTCAGATAAGACACTAGATAACTTGTAAGAGGTAACATGTCAAGATAGAACCTTTCATTCTAAATTATCTTTCCTTTTTCTTCTCTTTGCCTACTGATTATAAGAAAGGTAATTATTGTTGAGCTTCCTTTATTTGTACTATGAGGACATAAGGAAGAGATAAAAAGGATGAGAACCTATATTCAGATTAATATTCTCTTATATGTTTTGAGATTTCTATCTTGAGATGTAAAAGAAACACCCAGAGAAAATCTAAGATACTAAATAGTAAATTTAAAGAGATGTTAAAAGTATGAAACGTAATAAAATATAAATGCATACTACCTAATTTCAGTTCTTGAATACCCTGGCTAGGTATTCATCTATTGAAGATAAGGTAAGTATGCCACTCTTAGATTGGTATCTTTTTTATTACTTTTATCAAGTAGTCATTTTGAGACAATCTAAAGAGCATAATGAGGTAGAAGATGTGGCATGGATATCTCTACCACATCCTAATTGATATATGAAGGGATCTGAGTTAATCATGAATCAATTGATAAACAAAAGAAGATGTATAGTATAATGTATACCTTGATCTGAGGACCTAGAGGTGACAGTTGCCTGATGAGAGGTAACAATGTTCAATGATGGATTGAAGGTTTGAATACCCAGATCTAGTAGTCATGGTGATGATGTGATGTGTTTTTAGCACATATAATGGATACCAAGGTAAAGAATCCTAGTATCCAAGAATTTTCAATGATATGAGAAAATGGGAACATGACTCCTGATAAGAAGTAATGTTTGGATACCTAGAAGGGCCAACTCTAAAATTTGTTCAGTTACATATTGTAGCATGGATACCATTTGTTAGGGGTTTATGCCCCACATAAAACATAACATCTATAAGGATGTACTAACTGAAGGAACAATTGTAAAATCGTTGTGGGAAAAGTTTATCAAGATAAAAATAATTCCTTAGAATATCCCTATCTAGATCTGTTAAAGCAATTTATATAAATATATATATATAACATCTAGAGATACTTCTAAGACATGCTCTTAATTGGTAAGTCACTTTCCCTTATGAAAAGAGTATGTACAACTAATAAGATAATTGGTACAAGCAATATGAAAGTCTTGTGTTGTGTCGGTAGATTTGATGGCACAACAGATGTATAATAATACTTGTAGTCCCAAATGGGTGACTGAATATAACTCTGATCTTTCCTTGAAAGTGAAATGAGAAACTGAATCAGTATGGGAGACTCCCTAGAATCAATAATATTGTCAGATAAAGTTGTAAGTTGAGAAAGGTGACAAATCCGAGAGTTTTGACACCCGAGTTAAATAAGGTATGTATAATGCTTCTCCAACTAAGAAAAGTGTTACCTAACATAGAGTTGACTCTACAGTCAATAATGAAAAAGACAGTGGAGTATGTGTCCTGTGTGACAGGTTCTATGATAACCATGTGTGGAAGAATTTTGGGTTGAACGAAGTTCTATGGTATCTCCATGACATTAAGATGTTATGTGGAGACTTGATGACATGATGAATGAATAATATATGTCTTCCTTTACCTGGGATTTCGGGGACGAAATCCTTATTAGGGGTTTATAATTGTAACATCCCTGACCTGGGATATGTCTTAACCCTAGAATTTTTGCTTAAGTAAGTCATTTAGATTCTTGTCTTTATCTTTTGAAAAGTAATTAAGGCTCAAGAGGAACTTATGTTTCAATTTTGGTCCTATTTGAATAATGTTAAAAACAATGTTTTGCCTATTTTGGACTAAAGTGAAAATTACCCAAGATGAGGGGTTAACTTGCAAAATGTTACATGATAAAATGATCCTCTAGTGTTGAAGCATCATAAGAATGAAAATGATTCAAAGGTATGGCTTCCACAAGCCTGAGCACCAAGAAAGAGCTTATTAAGTAATGTTTGTGCATTAAAACCTAGTTTTGGTGTAATACACAATTTACCCAAAACCTAGGGTTCAATATGCAAAATACCACTTCTAGAATGGGCCACTTCTAAGAAACCCCTGGCATGTCAGCCCTGAGTTAAGCACCGCCTCTTGAGTTTGATGCTCATATACGACATTTGCCTTTTGAGGAAATCCCCTAATTGGATTTCCGATTCAAGGGAAAAACAACAACATGGTAACGAGCAAAGTGAGCCCCCGACAAGGGGAAAAAACTAGGGATCTTCTACCCCTAATGTTTCTTGGTATCAATTAGAGACAATAAAATCAGAGGGGCATCTCATTTGAATCTCTTTTGAGGAGAGATAATCTTGATAATAAAATAATCAAGATTTAAACATAATTGAAACCCTAATTTAATTCGTAGGAAAATAAATATATTAATTAAAGTTCCCATTAATTAAAAAGTCTGTAGTTGAAATCCTATAATGTAAGGACGTCCAAATGCCTTGAGTTTCACCGAAATATCCTAAGTAGGTGAAGAAATCCACTTGCAATTGTTAAGTAAAAAGAATTGTCCACTAAAAATGGATAATAGTATTATAATGATTAAGGTGCTTAAAGTGGTTTCTTTTAATTCAAGGATAAATGAGAGGTTTTTGAAGGCAAGGAAGATGGCTTCAAAGACAAGGAAGTGGATGGGGGCATGTGGCAAGAAAATGGATGGATTTTCTTCTACTTTCTCTCTCCTAGAAAATCAATCACATATATTCAATTATCTCCTTATTTGAAAGGCCATTTTGCAAACCACTTTCTTTCTTTGCTTGGGCCGAAGACTAAGGAGCTTAGGAGCAAGAGGAGAACGTGCCCCAACCTGTAGGTAAGATCCATAGTCATCTTCAACCTAGAATTCATGGTGGAAATTGAATTTCAACACTCATTCTCTTCTTTTCTCCATTCAATTTTCAACCTTGATCATCCTTTGCATCCAAGGAGTTGAGAACGGACCTTGGACAGTTGAGGAAGCTTCATTCACCATTAAAGACGTGAATCTTGAAGCTTAGATTCAACTTTGAAGGTGGGTTATATAACTTGAACCCTTAATTGTTATTATTGAATTCAACTCTTCCTTTCATGTTGATCATTTCTTTCTTCTTGAAATTCCTTTTGGATAATTGATGAAATAACCATATGTATGGTAGTAGATTTCAAAGGTTTGTAGCTTGAAGATGATGATGTCATCTTAGCACACACATCAATAAAAATCATGAGCAAATGGTCTTCAACCATGATGACCAAACGGTCTCAAGACCATTTGGGGTCAATTGCTGATGTGATGAATGAAGATCCAATGATTCAAGTTAATCTAATTATAATGGAATCAATATTGAATTATCCATTGGTTACAAACCCTAATCAGATTGATTGGTTCAAACCCTAATTTGATTGAGTTTATTTCTATGTTGAATAGCTCAAACGGTCTCAAGACCGATTGAGACCAAACGGTCTCAAAGACCGTTTGAGGTCAAGTGGTGTCACCTTTGGATGGAGATCTAATGCTTACAATTAATCTAGTTCCAAAGGTCTTATCATTTGATGGTTCCTTGATTGCAAACCTTAGATCGATTGAGGAACAATACCCTAATTTTGGGTTAAATGGTTTCAAGCAGATTTGAACAAACGGTCTTAGACCGTTTGAGGACCATTTGGTTTCAGACCGTTTGAGGGCCATTCGGTCTCAAACCGATTGGGGTTAATTATATTTTAAGATGAAATGGTCTCAAACCGTTTAGAGTTGATCAATATTCAAGAACGTTTAAAGTCTAATGGTCTTCAGACTGTTTGATGAGCAAGTGAGCAAGACCGTTTAAGGTCTAATGGTTTTCAGACCGATTGGAGGATTGGGTTCAAGATTGTTTGAGGGTCTAACGGTCTTCAAAATTGTTTGGTGAGTAAAAGGGCTCAAGACCATTTGATGGTCTAATGATCTCAACGTTTGAAGAATTTGGATAAGACTGTTTAAGGTATAACGGTCTTCAAGACCATTTAGAGGTACAAAAAGTTCAAGACCGTTTGGAGATTCAATTGAACCAAAACCGTTTGAAGGTCAGGTAATCTCAAGACCGTTTGAGGGTTCAATTAGTCTAAACTATTTGAAGGTCCAATTGATTCTAATCATATAAGTACTAATAACCCCATAAGTGGTTAAAGAGTATCTCAAGGATGATTTTAATGGAGGTACTTCTAAAGAACCTAGGTGATTACTATATTTGGAGTGATTATCACTTGGTGCCTATGAAAGTAATAAATTCAATACACTATGATAAGCATAGGTGTATGTACTTAGTGAAAGGTTAAGTCAACAAAATAAGGTATGATAGTGTTGTGTGTTCCTAGTACATGGAACAATGATAACTATGATTTAATAATTAAATAATGCTATGTGCTCTAAGATATGTGGAAGTACTGTCTTAGGGTTTGCATTAATGAGACAATCATAGAACCCTAACTAATTGATAAAGATGTGAAACCCTAATACAAGGTGAAGTTATGTGAAACCCTAATACAGGGTGAAGTTATATGAAACTCTAATACAGGGTGAAGTTATGTGAACCCTAATATAGGGTGAAGTTATGTGAAACCCTAATATAGGATGATGTTATGTGAAACCCTAATATGGGGTGATGTTATGTCAAAACCTAAAATAGGGTGATGTTATGTAAAACCCTAATTGATAAAGAGGGGAACCCTATTCCTAACAATGGAATAGTGAATAATATTTTGGTAGGTGAAACACCCAAAGTGGTTGATAATGGATAACCTTATATCAACAATGCCTCAACGTGAGATGAGACCATATTATTGATAATGGTTGAATAATTCAAATGAGTGACTTATGTCCAATATATTACATGATAAATGTGATAAACTGGTGCATAAAGTATTAGGATAATAAATACCCTAATACAAGATAGTTGATGAACTTAAGTAAGTTACAAGTGATGAGGGAAGTGATACATCAAGACATGATAGATATCACATTCAGCACCTCAAGGTTGATACACCTTGATGTTCCTTAAATACAATATACTTGGATGAGTAACACATGAAGTGTCTCATGACAAATATTACATTGAGATATAATGCACTTTGATAAGTGTAGGCTAACATACCTTGAGAAAAGGTTAACCAAGATAACAAAGTATGATGTAATCAATATCCTAGAGAAGATGAGAGAGAAACTCATACCTTGTGTTGATTATCATTTAATGATAAAAGATGAGAATAAATTAGTATAATTGAATACTTATGATACCAATGTATGATCCTAGATGTGTGGAGCAATGAATTAGGGTTTGAATTAATAATATGAATCTGAAACCCTATTCGGCTATAGAGGGAAACCCTAAACCTAATAGTTGTTGCCTAGTGAAAGGTGATAAGATGTTTAATGGACCATGTGAGCCATGTGAATAGTTGTTTCCTAGTGAAAGGTGACAAGATGTTTAATGACCTTGTGAGCCATGTGAATAATTGTTACCTGGTGAAAGGTGACAAGATGTTTAATGGGCCTTGTGAGCGATGTGAATAGTTGTTGCCTAGTAAGAGGTAACAATATGTTTATAAAAGTTTCATGTAAGCAATAATAATGTTCAAATAAACTAGGAAATGGAAACTTAGTAACATAGTAATAATAATAATGAAATCTTAATCATGCATGCTTTATGCCTATAGACAAATAAGGGCTATAGTGTTTTGAATAAACTTAAAGGAGATAAGAGGAATACTTGAATTACATAAAGGATGTGAATAAGTATGATGGCTTGGACAGGGTTTAATACCAAGTAAAGGTGATGTGGTATTTAGTGATGATGCACATTATTGGCATAGTCCAATGTCTGGAATAGATGCATATGATTGGCATAGTTCAATACCTAGAATAATGTCACATGATTGGTCATAACACAATACTTGGAATAATTGCACAAGATATGTAATAACCCAATACCTGGAATAATGTCACATGATTGGTCATAACCCAATACCTGGAATAATTACACAGGATTGGTAATAACCCAATACCTGGAATAATGTCACAAGATTGGGCATAACCCAATACCTGGAATAATTGCACAGGATTGGTATTAACCCAATGCATGGAATGGTTGCACATGATTGTTATTAACCCAATGGCTGGAATGGTTGCACAAGATTGGCATAGTCCAATGCTTGGAATGTATGCATGAAATTGGCATAGTCCAATGCCTGGAAAGAATATGATGATGTATACTCACATGACTGGTACAATTCAATATCTAGATAACAGATTGGCTAAGGTCAACAAACAGAAATGAGAATGATTCATCGATGAAATACCATGATAATGAGTATCTCAGGATAAGCTTGAGATGTTGATATAGTAAAATGGATGAATGATATACATGTTCTTCATATTCCTTATAAAGTGAATAGATGATTTACTGCTCTATCATAGATAGTTGCAATGCTTTAAAAGAAGAGAATGTTCTGAACTGCTTATCCTCTACTCAATTATATAATGTTTATCTGCAATAATAATGTTTCTGGAGGAGAGTTATATCTCTCGCTGGGACAATTTCAATTGTTTCACCCCCGTGGGATCCAACATTTTTTTAGGTGGACGCAGACGAGGAGGTAGAAATCATACAACAGGGAAAGAACAGCAGCATCAGAGATAGCATTAACATCTGAGGTGGAGATACTGGCTGTCGTGTCTTATAAATATGAGTCCTATGTGTCGTCTCTGTACTCTCAGGTCCTAGGAATCAGTACTTGGTGTTTTTATAATCAATATGAGATTTTGGATTGAATGCCTCGAGGTTTTGTGTGTTTCTCATGTGTAGACTTAACAGAGCAATTGATGTATATAATCCTCGAGAAGAGATGGTACATGGTATGTACTTATGGACCAGATTATACATGTAATAGTTTGGTTCTTATTGTTTAAGAGTTTCCTAGAATTGGATCTCTTTGCAAAAGGTTTTAAGTTTTAATGTTTTTTGTTAATCAACTGTTAATGATCGCTTCCTCTTAGTTAATGATGTTTGTTTGAATGGTGTATCACAATATCCTAGTTGCACCAGGTCACTCACAACAACTCCTAACTCCTCTAGAACTCCACACCGATGCGGTAAGGGGGAAGAGGAGGTTTGTAGTGTGGTTTGAGGTTTTCTACCAGATCTGAGGTATCCACAAGAGTCGTGCCATCGAGCCTCAGTGAATCAGATCCTTTCCGATGTCCCATGTGATGGAAACAGTTGTGGGGCATGGAGGTACTAGTGAATTGAGTTTTTGGGTTTCCCTGGCCATCAGGAGGGGGGTGCTTCACGGACTCAACACAGGCTCAGGATGTTGCAGGGTAATGTTGAGGGTGATCTGCAAGTGTTTCTTCATCCTTTGGTCTCTGGTCATTCTTCTCAATGTAGGATGTGGTGGAAGGAGAGATGAGAGGGAATGAATCAAAGAACTGTCGCATCCCTCTACCCAACCAAAAGAGTTTTGGTTTGTTGCATAGCCCTCACTGATCCACCAATATCTAATTGGTTAAGAGAGCATTGGGTTGTGGAATAAGCTGTTGGTAGCTTTGGGAAAAATGGGGGTGGAAAACCAAGCCTTCACAACTCGATCTAGACCCTAGTACTACCAGTAATCCACCTCAACAAAAGGTCATGCGACAAATTTTGTAAATTGGTCACCCAAGTCATATCATAATTCAAATTACAACTTATACAATCATAGTTGCATAGTTGAATCAAATATCCAAACCTCAACTATAAATTTCACCAAAGTTTGATGAAACAGTTTCAATCTCATGATCTTGATCATCATGTATTCCAGTATTCATAGTTGAACAATATGGATTCCTATATACCCTAATTGATACCCCAAAATCATAACTGCTCCAAAGTGGTGCATATATAAAGATATTGGTATTAGGGTACACATCAATTATCCTCCAAATTATCAAACATAACTCCAACTTGTTTAATTTGAATGTATAACACTTCATGGTCCATCAATATCTTCTTTATTTTAGGTTTCTCTTCAAAAACTATATTGGGTATGAAAATCCAAAAATCTAGGGTTATTACATTCACCCCATCTTAAATAGAATTTCGTCCTCAAAATTCAATGAATGTCATATTCAAGGAGATATCAAAGAGTATATAATAATTCTAGGTCACCACTTGTAGGTGTCCAGTCTTTGTAGTTATGAAAGTACTCTAAGTTGTCCTCTTAGGATATTACAAAACGTAGGGTGTACCCAACCCACCTTATATAGAAGGAAGCATCATTTCATGTCTTAGTCATAACATGAAATTCTATTATGTTAAGATTTACATACCCCATATCCCTAATTAATAGGGTTTCATTGATACATATGAAGTTGGGAAGGTATTATTCAAGGTTGCATCTTTTATCTCACTAAACCATGCAAGATGATACCAATATTTCATGTCATAGCCACTAGAATTATCATATTTAACATCATTAGTATGGTATATGATCAATATCATACTAGTATTTCAGCATTAGAGGGGATTGATCTTCATATTACATATTAAGTTTTTCATTCTATTGTGCAAGAGTTGTCCCCAACTTAGAATCATCGATTTAGAAGGATTGAGGTTAATAACTATATTTTTGATCATATAATTTATGATACAAGGATATATTTATTTCAATACCATGATTTCAAACTTATCTCTTTCATTTATGAACGGAAATAGAATATACTAAATAAATCTTATCATAATTTTAAAATTGAACATTGCACGTATGATATATGAAGGGAATTTAGAATAGGTCAATCTTATATGAGTGACTCCTCATACATAAATTATCCATATAGCTCAAAAAAAGTTTCTAGCATCATCTATCAAGAATGAGATAAGGAAGGAACACCATTTATGAGTAATGCAAAAGGCATTTTACTCTCAGAACCAGAGTTCCATATATCAACTCACTTGCAGATAATAATGAGATTGACAAACATATGTCACTCAAGATAGGATGTAACTCAATCAAAAGGATTGACTTTCTCAATATGAGTCACCTACCCATCATTTTTTTACCCAAATCTCACATATAGGATTGAATCATGCAAATGGACTCAACTAATCTACTCAGTAGTAACCCATCATAGGACACATTTTTCACATATATCTCATATTCTCATATATGGTAGGGTAGGTCCTATGACCCTCTCCCTGTGGGTCTCACTCTCTCTAGATTTCCCCATGTATCTTATCCTAACACTCGAGGTCATCCTTTGTAAAAGAGATTGAGGCTCATGCATATTAAACTTTATCTTAACTTAGTTCATCTTAAGTAAGAAAAGGGAATGTACTTTCATCATCAAGACTTAGCTTAGAATCTTCAAAATTGGATTGCTCTCATATACAACTTAGATCCATATAAATCAACTTATATCATTAGAGGTAGAACTTAGATAAGATCACCGATGCTTATATCAACTATCATTATATCATCTACTCTTTGTATCACATATCTTGATAAGGATCTAGACATCTAATCTAGACTACTCTCTCTTCTAGACTGATGTCACTCCCTTTCACTTAGGTCACATGAACACTAACCGCTCTCCAATGTGAGGGACACATTTTCATATTTTCATATATATAATAAAATATTTTATAATTTTTCTCTAGGAAATCAAGTGTTAGAGAAAACTATCGAGGCTCGAGCCGGCTGGAAAACAAAACCAAATAAGCAAAATGAGTGCCCCACACATAGTAGATAGTCCAGTGTCATGTCACCTAGTGAAATGGTGAGAACAAAGTGTAGACTAGTGTAGTTACATAATACATATGATCTCTATATGGAATGGGTTTCACACACTTGTCTAAACCTAGTTCTCAAACATCTAGATTCTCACTTAGAGGCTAACTCAAACCTTATTCCTATAGAACAACTTATTAAGTTTCTAGGGTTTAGAGTGAGAGGTGAAATTTATTTTTATGTTTCATGGTGAGCATTTGTTAGGTGTAGCTACTGTTCATGCTCTGATACCAACTGTAACGTCCCTAGAATCTGCTGTCATGAGACTTAGGAGGCTCAAGAGGACAAATTCAAAAACATTAGTGTATCAAAGTGCATCACAAAAGCAATATGCACATACATGAACATTCAACTATAACATACATCATAACATTCTCAACATTAAACATGTGCATATTACAAAATGAATTAATAAAGAATGGATTCCAATTACATATTGAAAGGAGATTTTTACATACATTTGAACATGTATGCTAACTAGGATCTATACAATAGGAACAACCTATACAACTTGTTCACATCCTGTTCTTTCATCCCATTCTAGCTCTGAACCCAAAACATACATGAAATAGTGAATCAACATAAAGCTGGTACATGGTTGAAAAGATATAGATACTAGGCTAGCATACTTAAAATAATTTGAGAAAGAAGAAAAAAAAGGGAAACATTATTTAAGGCATAAAATTAGGTAAACCCAAGTTATTAGTCACATTTCAATGGACATGTATTACTATGGTGGGCTTAGCACAATCAACACTTATATTATTGGGTCCTATCCCAACGTACCTTGTACCATTAGGGATCTCCGTACATACCTTGTACCATTAGGGAGGTGATAGTCAACATTAATTCTTTCCCTCTCTAATAGGGAGATTAATGAACCATCAATAACTACATTCCATTCTCTTTCCTTAGTGTTCTTAGTGTTCAAGGTAGAAAAGACAATAAGTATAGATATACATCCAATAAGATTATTTAATTACATGAAAGCAATTACTCATAATCATATCATCCAACAAAAACTTGTCTTATACTTATATCCACGTACCTAAGTTCAAAGATTCTTTATACATCCATTGTCATCTAGATAATTTGTTCATCACCTTTTTGGCCAATCAGGCACTGCCACGTGGCTCCTTGGACCCCCTTAAGCCTGCTTTGGTCAGCCGATCGGTTCACTGGTCTGGACCCAGTTCGGGTGTGATTTGGTTGGTTCAGGGTTCTCTCTCATTGCCCTTTCTCCCTCAAGCAATGTAGGAACCTTCACTGTCAATTCTCCACTCGACGCTGCTGTTTGCGGCTTCTGTCCTCCTGATCTTGGGCACCATCTTGGCTTCCTAGAAGATTTCTGGTCTAGATGGCTGATCTGGACCAATCTGGATGGTTTTTGGGTGAGGTTGTCACTCCTTTTGCTGCCTTCGTACATGCAACGACAAGATTTGTACTGACCTCCAAGCTCGCTTTTATCTTCTCATCAACTTTTCTAGCCATGATGTTGTTTTATTCATATCCTCGTTGCATCAGGTTGCCCACTACAACCCCTAACTCCTCCAGAACTCCACACTGACACCATGAGGGGTAAGAGGAGGTTTGCAACATGGTTTGAGGTTTTCCAATGAATTTGAGGTATCCGCAAGAGTCGCGCCATCAAGCCTTAGCGAATCAAATCCTTTCCGATGTCCCAGTGGTGGAAACGATGGTGGAGCATGGAGGTACTAGTGAACTGAGTTTGTGGGTTTCCTCACCACACTCCTATCTATTCATCCAAGCTCACATTGGCCATCAGGAGGGGGTGCTTCACTGACTCGACGCAGACATCAAGATGTTGTAGAGTCACATTGAGGGTGATTTGCAATTGTGTCTTCATCCTCTAGTCTCTGGTCATTCTTCTCACTACAAGATGTGGTGGAAGGAGAGCTGAGAGAGAATGAATCAAAGAACTATCACATCCCTCTACCCAGCCACAAGAGTTTGGGTTTGTTGCGTAGCCCTCACTGATCTGCCAATATCTAGTTGGTTAAGAGAGCATTGGTTTGTAGAATAAGCTGTTGGTAGCTCTAAGAAAAATAGGGGTGGAAGACCAAGCCTTCACAACTCAAACTAGACCCTAGTACTACCAGGAATTCACCTCAACAAAAGGTCATGAGACAAATTTTATAAATTGGTCACACAAGTCATATCATAATTTAAAACTACAAATTATACAATCATAATTACATAGTTGAATCAAACATCCAAACCTCAACTATAAATCAATTATTCACCAAACTTTGATGAAACAATTCAATATCATGATCTTGATCATCATGCATTCCAGTATTCATAATTGAACAATCTACTTTCCTATACACCCTAATTGATACCCCAAAGTCATAAATGCTCCAAAGTGATACATATATAAAGATATTGGTATTAGGGCACACATCAATTATCCTACAAATTATCAAACATAACTCCAACTTGTTTAATTTGATTGTATAACACTTCATGGTCAATCAATATCTTCTTTATTTTAGGTTTCTCTTCAAGAACTATATTGGGTATGAAAATCCTAAAATTTAGGGTTATTATAGTGCTTTTTATGTTTTGGGATGGAGGTCATGTGCCCCATACCCAAGATTTGTGAGCACTTGTATATATTTGTAGTTTGGTCGTGTGCCATTCTCTATTAGGTTAGGGTTATGTGGTCTAGCTAACATTGTTTTATTATAGTTTAATAATACTATGATTATCTTACCCACGTGTTGATTATTCATTGTTTTTTATGGGTCATGTACCCTAATTGCTATGTGTATGCCTTTGAGGTATGCTTTATTTTAATTTCATGCCAATTGCATTTATTTACTTTCATCTTATCATAATGTTTCCTTTTACTATCCACTTTGATGGTTCCTTTACCTCTTTGTCTAGGAAGCCTTGTTTATATTTGATGTTCTTTTTCCCATATAGTTGTTCAATCACTAACTACATGCACATATTGACATTTAATGTTGACAACATCCACTTTTTTTTCCTCTTGTGGGGTATGCTTCCAACCCCTAGGTAGAGACCTAGGGGGAGTTGACAAAGTTGACTAGTACTATCCAAGAGTTAGCTGATCTTTTTTGGAAGGTAGATTGAAGTAGTTGATTTACCCTATGTGTCTTATGTTCCACTAAATTTCTATTGTGTACACCCTGTGTGGTAAAAAACAACGATAGACCTAAACATTGTAATAATTATATTTTTATCTTCCGCTGCTGCACTTTATGGTCAATGATATATTACATACTTGATTTTTAGTCTTCTATCCTTCACAAAAGATTTTTATCAAATTTGGCAGTGTATGGTTTTCTATTATTTTGCATTGAGTAAGTGAGTGGATCCCCTCTCGAATCCCACTCCTTACAAGTATGGTATCAGAGTCAGTGTAGTCAGTTAATCTAACTATTCTTAAACTATCTCCCTTAGATTGTTCACCATTTCCCATTGGTTGTTTATACCCTATCCCCTTGCCTTGTGAAGGCACACATCAATGGATGGAGACAAGTCATAGGTTGACAACCTAGTTGATTTTGAGACACCCTATAACCCAAAGTACAAGATGATGAGAATGGGTTTCCTTTCATTACTCTAGCATCTCAAGCTTCCCCAACAACTGGTAGTCAACATGTAGTGAACCAACCTACCCCACAATTAGCAATGAATTGCTCGAGTTTGGGCATCTATCATGAGAAAGAGTAATCTTTCTATGATAGTTGCTTTAAAAATCCCTAGTTGGGAAGGTTACCCCAGTTTCCACTCCAGAGAATCCTAGGGAGTACTCTCTTGCAGAGTTCATGAAGAAGCATCCACATATTTCAAAGGTGAGAGCGAGCTCAATATGGTGGACAAGGATAAGGATTGGGTGCTTACCATGGAGCATTATTTTCATGGTTTGGCATGCCCTAAGCACCAAAAGGTTAGGGTTTCCACCTACATACTTGATGGACCTGCTCTCTACTGCTAGAAGAGTGTTGTAAGGACCTGAGACGTCTCCTCTATGTCTTGGATGCAATTCTTGGTGATATTTTATGAGAAGTACATCTTATCTGCAACACTACAAAAGAAGGAAGCATAGTTTTACAGCCCGAAGTAGCACTCCATGTCTGTGTTGGAGTACGTGCAGAAGTTCACCCTGTTAGAAAGGTACACTAAGTGTTTAGCTAAAGAGAGGTGTGCTAACATGTTCCCTTAAGGACTCAACTATGACATCAGTTGAGTCCTAGTGCCTCAACTCCAACTGACAGTTTAGAAAATGGTGGAAAAACCTATGGTAATTGAGGCTTACCCTAGTTATCAACGCCATAATCATAACAATAAGAGGAGGTTCTCATGTGCGAACAAAAGAGAAACAAGTGTGCCAAGTGTCATGGACATCATCCTCCTGGGAAGTGTCCCTCTACAGGAAATTCAACTGCTCCATATTCAAACTTCCATGCCATTTGTCATCATTGTGGAGATCCTAGACATATCAGACCTAGATGCCCTAAGCTTCATGATGGACATGCAACAACTCATAAACAACAACCTCAAGCTCCTCCAAAGCAATGGGCACAACAATAATGGAGGAAAGTCTACTAAGAAGTATTCTGAATGTGTCTTTGCTTTAGATGGACATGAAGTACATGAGAAAGAACATGTTGAAGGTAACCCTTATTCTACTAGTTATCTTGTCGATATAGTTCTTTTTTTACCTTCACATATATCATTTAGTTAGGCTCGTCTTTGTGCCTTGGTCCTGTATGACTTATTAGGTTACATCTTTTAAGGGGTAGAGTGTAGTAGTTTTCTACTCCATGGATATGTTTCTTTCGAGGACAAACTCCTTTTGAGAGGGTCAGTCCTATAACATACCGAGCTCTGGTTACCCTGACTCGAGAAAACCGTAATTACAACAATTAGAGATATATGCCTGGTTCATAATATTTAACCAAAAAAGGATAGAAATATGCCCTGAAATGCTTGGTTGTGCCCTAGTAAACATATAACATACAACTAATGAGTAATTCATTCTTTTACCCTAATGCATAGTTAATGAATAACCCTAATATATATATGTGTATCTTTGATGATATTCATGATACATTAAGTAACATTAGGTTATGTAATCTCATTGCATAGAATGAGACACTCATGTCTACGTCATAACCTAACCATGACCTAAGATGTGGAAGAGTGTATGAAATATATGTCACATTGTTCACCAATACATATATAATAACCTAATGTGACTAATAAGGATTGGAAGTGTATAAACATGCATATATGGTTGGGTTGGTATCTAATATGTTCAATATATGTAATGGGATAAGAATTAGACTTTTCATGTAAATAGAAATGATTGTTATGCGATTATTTGGGTTAATAATGAAATTAATAGGCTAAATGAAAAATCGAGTAAAATACTATTTTTTGTTCAAGATAATCTAATATAACTCCATATGGTGATAATATGTGGATAATGAACTATAAATCCTAAATATAACATATAATAATAGATAATGAGAAAACAATACTAAGCCCCAATTGTACTAAAATTCTCACAAGATCATATACAAAACTAAATGTAAGCTTAAAATCAGATTCCTTAGGTCCTGATTATCCCAAGTGCAAAGTTTCAACTAAAGCAGATAATGCTTGCAAGATTATGAGGATAACTCTTAAGTAATATAATTAAAATAAGAATTGGACTTTGATCCATTTAATTTAAATGTCACACATTGTATTTTCCTTGATTTGCGGTCTTTACCTATGTCATATGTGTCATGCAGACCATTCTCTTTCCCTATCTAGATCGAACCCAGATCCATAGTGCATCTTTATTCCTTGCCCATTCCTTCTGGCATCGGGGCTCTACAGTCCCTGACATTCTTCTCCTCTCCCAATCTCTCTCTAATTGACTCCTCCCTTCTATGTCTCTTTCCCTTGGCATTCCTCATGCGATCCCAAATATTATGATCCCAACTTAGTTGGGATTCCTTCACCTCAAGTTCCCAATCAGAGAGGGACTTCTAGCTTTCCTCTGCTTTCTTCTGCGGTGGGACCGATTTTCTAGTCAGGTCCTCTTTCCTATATATATGGTACCTCTAAATCCTCTGCATAGGCATCATGAACTTGTTTTAATCCTCAACTTATCGTCCATCGCTCTACGACCATCTTCCCCGATCTGACTTTGTTAGTCCTAGGTGATCGAGTGTGTTGACATGCATTAAAGTGGTGTGCGGTCTAGAGATCAACCAAATATGTAGATTTGACCATCATGGAGCTCTTCATTTACTTGGTTTTCTCAAATTCTAGGTAGATTGATGTTCCCCTCTTTTGACGCCTTTTTTGCTTGTGATCAAATTGAATATTCTTTTCAAAGTTTCTGCCTTTCACCTTGTTTGTTTTTGTGTTGTTGTCTTCTTATCAAGGTTGTCCAATGTTGGGGGTTCCTGTTTCTCTCGATACATTCTAGTTTGTTCATATTTTCACCATGTTACTCCTTGCTTGCCATGGTGGAAGCTTCCTGACTGGCTTTTGGTATTCTTGCAACTTGTAGGGACACTTCTAGACCAGGAAGATGGGACAAAGCCAAGGGGAAGTAGCCACGGTAGCAAGGCTTAATCTCATGAGGATTCAGTCATTGAGATAAATCCTTGCATGTTTTGTAAAAATTGTCTGACTTGTGTTCTCGTGGAGTTATTCGTAGGGAAAAGAAGACTTCCAGACTGACTACACGTTTGTCATAGATCTATTTTGTTTTCTATCATGCTTTCCATGGGCCTTATGGTCTCTTGTCTTTGAATTCAATATTTCATCGTGTGAGATTTAATCACTGCCCAACTATCTAATATGATCTGTCACATATCAAAGTATTGATGCATGATGTGTGGGCCTTGTTTTTTTCTTTTTGATTTGATTTTCCTAATTTATTGTAAATAACTTTATCTTAGACAATTCATAACTAATGCTATGTCTATCACAAAATTATGTAAAAATATGTTTTGGAATCAGAAAAGTAAGTCCTATATGAAGGTAAAGGTTTCATTACTTGATCTGATCTAGTTAAAAGTCAAAATTATGGGGTTTGTATTATAATCATTAATTAATGATGCACATTTAACATGATATTAGGTGAAAGTGCATAATCTGGATCTAGGTTTTGACCCTAACTTGTTACACAAGTCATTAAGGTATGTTGCATACCTCTAAGTCTATATTGAATAATTGTTCTACCTTCTCTCTCTGTTGACCTAATTGAAGGATATATGTGAAATCTCTCCTTTGAGATTTAATTAAATTCTTTCCAAACTCTGATATTAAAATCAGTCATATATTGATGCTTCTTTATTGATATTCCACTTTGCAATATAAGATTTTTAATCTTGTTCATGATGTCTCTAGTTGAACCTTAATGTGTGGAATTGCTCTGTGTTGTACTAATTGTGCACTTAAACCCTAATTTTTTCATCATGAATTTTTATTATCTAATATTCCACTTTTAGTTGGATAATATTATTTGATCAATACTATGACTAAACTTTACTTGCATCCACATTTCATGCTTGTTGATTCAATAGTACTATGGTTTTATAATATGATTTGGTTTGTGTTATGTGCCTTTTATGTTTTGGGATGGAGGTCATGTGCCCCATACCCAGGTTTTGTGCCCACTTTTACATATTTGGGAGTTTGGTCATGTGACATGCTATATTAGTTTAGGATTATGCATTCTAGATGCCATTGCTTTATCATAGTTCAATAGTACTATGCCTATTTTACATGCATGCTAATTATTCATTTGTGTTGATGGGCCATGTACCATAATTTCCATGTGAATGCCTTTGAGGTATACTTTATTTTAATTTCATGGAAAGTACATCTATTTATTTCCCGACCAAAAAAAGTACATCTATTTATTTTTATCTTATTGGAATGTTTCCTCTTGATATCCACTTGGATGTTTCCTTTCCCTCTTTGTTTGGGAAGCCTTGATTACATTTAACGTCCTTTATCCCATATAATTGCTCAATCACTAGTTATATGCACATACTGACATTTTATACTGATAACATCCATTCTATCTTCTCTTGTGGGGTATGCTTCCAACCCCTTAGGTAGAGATCAAGAATGAGTTGACCAAAGTTAACTAGGACTATCATAGTGTTATCTAATCATTATTAGGAGGTAGATGAAATGATTTATATACCCTTTACGACTTATGTTCCTCTAGTTTTCTTTTATGTACAAACTTAATGGTAAATAACAATTATAGACCTAAATATTGTAATTTTTTTTATTTTTATCTTCCACTACTACACTTTATGGTGAATGATACATTACATACTTGAATTTTAGTCTTATATCCTTTGTGAAAAATTGTTGTCGATTTTGGCATTGGATGGTTTTCTATTATTTCACATCGAGTAAGTAGGTGGATCCCCTCTCAGGTCCACTCCTCACAAAGATGACTAGTGACATGTTTCCATTTAATAGAGATTGTTCAAAGTAATACTAGGAGTGGCTCACATCGTCCTCCTCTACAGTAGTGACTTGTTACCCCTCAGGAGAACATACATGATCCTATCATCCTTCACTATTTTAGAGTTTTTATCTTTTGTATTCTTTGTTGGCACAGGGTGTCACTTTAGGGTTTTTTCCCAAAGATTTGTAAGGAATTTATTTTGAAAGTAATAAAACATATTTTGAAAGGTTTCTTTTTCTCATTGTGTGTGACATTGTCTTTGGGTACTCCCCCCCCCAAAAAAAAGTTATCATGCATTTGGCCTAGTTCTTGGTTGATTTGAGGTCCTTACCACTATAAGCCTCCTTTGATGAATTAGGTGATTTGGGACAATTTGCATTCCCTAGCATGTATCTTTAGCATATCAAGGATGATTTGTGAGTTTGATTAATTTCAAAATTTGACAGCTATCTAGATCATATCCTTTTTTTCCATTCTATTACTAGAGTTAGAGAATTAACCATAAGACTCTTTATGTTTTTTTTGTACCACACTCTCCTACTTGGAGGTGGTTTCTCTCTTTGAATGTTTGTAGCCTATTTTTCCACAAAAGGATCCTTCATTATAGGGGATAAGATGGAATAGGGATATACTAACCCTAGATGTCACACTATAGTCTAAAGTCATGTCACGTAGCGGGTACACAAGAAACAACTCCCTAACCAATTGGGTTAAGGCACCAAGTGACAGAGACACCCCAGTGGGATTTTATCCCAACATGCTTTAGTGCAACGATCAATCACAATCATATCTCTGGTGGATTTGAGTGCCATTTTTGCAATTTTAATTGTGCCCTTTGAGACTTTCCCATGTCTAGCGAGTCTTTTAATTAAAGTTTTAATGGACATTGTGTAGATTTTTTGTAGGAGGGTGCAGTGGGAATTTTTTTTTCTCTCAATAAAACCCAAGCCGAAACATATATTGTAGACATAAAATGTTGGCATATTGAAGACATAAAAGAGATGCTAAATATACCTTAACACACACTAATTGTCCAACAACTAGACATGTCTTATGTTTATGTAGAACTTGGACACCCGAATCCAAATCCAAAGTGGTTGTTGTTGTCGCCTTGTCGTTCTAGTAACACCTTGTCTTTTTCTTGAAGAAGTTGCTTGTTCTCAAACCTTCACCAAAAATCCTCAACCTTCACGTCGTCTAGACAAATGTAGAAACTCATGGTGAACAACCTTGGTTTCTAATAGGAAGCAACATTTAGAGTTGTCAATGTGCTAGTATAGCTCACTCTCCTTCTCCTCCTCTTATTGGCTGTTGTCCTTGGGGTGAGTTTTTCTTAGACAACTTGTCTTACAATGTTGTGCATCTACCATGTAAGTCCACCCATTTAAATAAAAGAAACATGTGATTGAATTTTCAAAAATATAAAATCTTTCCTAATCGCAACTCAACACAAGATCAAACTCAAAATACAGTCAGAAACCCAAGTCGCCCGAGTGGGCTATCCATTTGATCAAATAGAACTTAATTTGACATCAACTCAATCAAATGGCTTATCCAATCAACCAAATGTCTAGTCCAAGTTCAATTTCAATTGACCAATTTGATTCCAATTCAAACAACCCACATATTCATTTTTTTATTTTAATCCGATCGACCGATTGACATACACTGTCGATCAACTGACAAAATTAGTAAACTAGTGATCAGTTGATTGATTGACAATTAATCAACCAGATGATGAAAACCATCCAGTAGACCGTCGGGCTTTCCTAATCGACCAGTTGGATAGAAAATTGGCATATACATGATTCATAATCATTATAATCACATGCATTATTGTGAACTTCAATTCCCTTATTCACCCTTATCAGTGTGAATCCATAGGCTTCATATTACATTTGTAGTAATGTTCAGAACATCACAACCAAATGTCGGTGTCTAGAAACACATCATTACTATTCAAATAATTGGAGTAAGTTGAGAACAACTTGAACCTATATGACGATTGATGTTACCATGAATGTATAGTCTCTTTATCAAAGATATATAGATGAAATTGAGGCATGAAGTTTTCATCCTCTTAACAATTATCCATATTTCTTGGAGTAGAGTTGCAATATCCTCAATTCGGGTAATAGTGAATTATATAAATATAAGCCAATTCTCCAATGATATTATTGATAGAATAATAATGTTACTTCTAAGATTTTTGCGTTGAAAATACGTCCTTAGAGCACAAGATAAAGAAATAATAGTTTTTTTTCATAAATAATTAATAATGAATTTATGAATTGTTGAATAAAAAGACATGAGATAATATGTAAGTTTTCAAAAGAAAATAAGATGTGTTATGCTTTAGATGATTAAAAGAGTAATTATCTAGCTAGTTTAGCAAAACATGTTTTAAGACATCACTTAGTATAATTTTGATCCAACTTTTGGTATACTTGAATATAATAATAAAGAGAAGAGAATTCAAGAAATTGGGAGGTAAAGGATTCCCCATGAGAGATTGACAGTTGTTTTAATGAAATAGTTAAAAGTGTAAGATTGGTATATGGGAGTTTTTTCAATAAATTGCAAAGACCCAAATATGAATTGGAAAAGATATTATTTTGTTTATTTTTTATATAAAATGTTTCCAAATCCAAGGGTGACGAAAAGATGGGGGTTTCCTTCTCGAAACATTTGTCTTTATAGAAGAAAAACTTAAGAGTTTTTAGGTAAACAAAGGTAATATGAATATAGTTAATTCTTTTCTAGTTTTATGCCTTGCCTCTCTCCATAATTTGGTTGGTGATAAATTGATTTATGAAAAAGGAATATATTTTATTTCATATAGAGAATGGAGTAATGGCGTTCTTAAGGAATATCATAAAGTGGCATGTATGACTTTTGGTGTGTCAAACCAATAATACGAAAATTTGATTTAGGATATGTATTAATGAAAGATAAATAGAGAGAAAGATAGGGAGTTTGTTAGTTGAGACTCATGGGCATCATGGTGTAACCGCCTCCTTGATTAATCTTCAAATTGACCTTACTGATATGGTAAAGGAAAGGAAGAGGGGATCAGTTAGTTCCTATTGTCTAGAAAAGGAAGTAAGTCCCAAAGAAGCAAATACATGTGGAGGATTTTTTTAGGATTAGTATATGAATGTGTGGGTCTCCATACTTCACATAGGATTCCCTCCCCTCCTTCCTCCCTTGTCTCCCTCCTTCAAGCCTCTAGGATTTTTCCTATAGACTGTATAAGGTAATGTAGATCCCTTACTCTCTATAGATGATGAAGTCCCTGGTCTATGCAACCGTATGAAAACCCTAGAGTCATGGTGAGAACCTCCTCTCATCCCGTGTTCTCTATCGATGATACCTATAACAACATCAGGGGATGTTTGCATATTGAACCTTATCCATGCACAAGGGCATGCTCACGAAAACACTTCTTATCCATCTTTCTACACACTGTGCCACTCTAGTGCACTACTCCGATTGACGCTCTTGTGCCTTGGGGAAGAACCCCAATAGACTGCTGCATGTGTGCTAGGCTGCAACACCCTACAATAGAAGCTAATGGAGGCTATTGGGGTAGGGTAGGCTTTGTCAAGAGAGGTGAGGGAGGTAACGTGAGTGGGATTCCTGGAGTTTCACCGGAGACTCTCTGGTTGGGTCTTGGGTAGAAGCACAATGTATGGCAGTCGAGTGACAAGTGCAAACAACATAGCCATGCCACAATGAAGAGGGAGACCTCTCGGGTCTAGTTCAATCAAATAAACCAGTGATGTCTGGTCCAGAGAAGAACCCAATGATTGAACCACACCTCTACTTAACCAACATGACACTGGCACTGACCAATGGGAAAGCGCCACATGGCCCACATCTAAGGTATAAAGGTTATTTTTGGTTAATTCGTAGTAAATTCTAGAATGGCCCAAAAATTGCAAAATTATATACTATTTTGATCTTAAAAATGACAGGAACACAAATAAAATATAATTGCGACTTAATTAAGCTTCCTATTCCAAAAGTGCATCAAATACCTAATTAGTAAGTGATTAGTACATAGAAACCCTAGAATTGGGTATTAAAATATTAGAAACTTTAAAAAGCTATTCTTTGGTGTTATTATCTGATTTTGTGGAACATAATGATGATTTGACTTTTACATGATCATGATGATATAGATTTAGGGTTTCTACTATGAATAATTATGAATATGATGAATCATGGATTAAAGATCATGATTTGCTATGTTGTTAATGCACATAATCTGATAAAAGTGTTCATGATGCTATAACAAGGTATATTTGATAATCATGATTACACCTAGTATGAACTAATTTTCTCAAGTCATTAGATCTCTAAATATGGGAATTGGGGTACTAAAGTATAACCCTAATGATATCTCAATAACAAGGAACCCTAAAACCTAGGATAGGATTGTGTAGATTTTAATATGTTAAATGTGATGGTGACCTTTAGGATTTACGTACATGCAGATTGAAGTTGATTGCTGGATTTGCTTGCTTGATTACATAATGTGCTTAACAACTGTGTAATCTACATGGCTCACCATTGAGGTATGTGGTTACAGTTATGACTACCCGCATTAGTTTACCGGTGTTTTCCAAGTGTTTCTCAAAGATTAAACAACTAAACTATTAGATGTTTATTTACATTCTATTCAATTATAATGCCACTGTGAGTATCACAAAAAGAAAGATTATGTGAAGAGGACGACAATTCTTATTTTCAAGTAATTGATTGTTATATGTTTTATGTACTTGTACACCTTTGCATGTTCCCCATGTACACAATATATTTCAATATGTTTATTTGTTCTTTTTTTCATGACATTTTAGGTACATGCTAGATAATATGATATCAAGATATGATGGACAAATGAAATTACTTGAAGAGATTAAAGTTAACTTGTAAGGAGGATTAGACAGATACCTCTTCTCATATAGTTCTCACATGTACACTTCTGATGATATAAATTTATGTAACTCCTTAGGAGCATCTTGTAAATAATATTTGAACCAATGGAAATTATTTACTATTATTTGTTATTTGGTTAAATCTAGATCCTTGGGAAATTTTAGGTAATGGCTCTCAAATTTAAGGCATTCCTTAATTGGGGAAAAGTGAGGTCGTTACCTTTGGTATCAAAGCCCCAACATTTGAAAAAAAAAATTAATATTTTATAATCTCAACTAATTTTTAGAAATATAAGAGAACTTATTAAGGAATGACTTGATTGAAATGGTGTCTAGAATGGATCATGGTTTTGGGGACTGGCAATATTTTCCTCCACACCATTGAGTTGATATACAAGGACATCCTTAGACAATGTGATACTGGTCTAACCAGAACCTAGGGTTTGCCTGAAGTAAAGTTTCCTCTAACTTTTCTCATCTCTTTCATCCACTTCTCACCCTCTTACTTAACAAACCCTAAAAGGAACTATCCTTCTCATATGAATTTAGGGTTTTTTTAGAAGAAGTAGGATTAGGATATCCTCTTCCAATTAATGTACATGCAATGTGGAAATAATAATGTACATGTAATGTGGAAATAATGATAAATAAATGAAAAATGTTTTATGGGTTTTTCCTTATGAGGGTAACCCTGGATAGAACTAGAGTTAGTTTGGGAAAACCTAGTGGGTCAAGGGACAAAGAAACCCTAAGAGGCAAGGTGTAGTCCCTAATACGTATACTAAACCCTAATCCTAAGAAGTGGAAATAGTGTGAGTGAAATAGAAACCCCTACCCACATCAACCCAATTAGGGTAAGAAGAAAGAGAAAATATAAATGAGTTTGGTAACCACTCTCCCATGCATGAATAATGCATGTGAAAGAATATTAATATACATGAGAAACATAAGTAACCAATGGTTATATATGAAAAATGGAAATCTCAATGTAACATGCTCGAACCCCCATGCAATCTCTGGAAGTTTGAATATGGAAAGAAAGTCATTCATATGAATATGATTAAGACCTTAGAGGGGAAGGTCAAGAACGATCAAGCCCCTAGAGGGGAAGGTCACATAATCTCAAGGCCCCGGAGGGGAAGGCCAACATAGTACCAAGCCCGTGGAGGGAAAGGTCAAGAATGGTTGATGGGAAGGCTGACATGGCATTAAGCCCCAGATAGGGAAGGTGGCATGAGTCCGCACTGTAGACGACCAAGCCCCAGATCAGGAAGGTCACAAAATGTCAAGCTCTGGATTGGAAAGGTCAGCAAGGAACCAAGCTCCTAGAGGGGAAGGTGGGCAAAGTCCACCGTAGGGACAAAACCCCATGAGAGGGTATCCCAAAGATTGAGCAAACAAGGATTGATTTAAGTTATAATAAAAAAGATGAGTATAAAATGAAAATATGAAACCTTTAGGGATGGTGTCCCAACTTGCGGTGGGTCAACCCAAAAGTGGGAAAAAGGACCTAAGGAGGGGGGGGGGTAAACTCTAAGACCTTGGGGTTAGGTTGTAGCTAAGAGAACCTAACCTCCTCTTGTGAGCCAAGAAGGCACCATAGGTTAGGACCTTACATAGAAGGGTGAGATGATAAATCAGTTTAAAGATTAACGTAACCTTAAATGTCATCTGAAGTGTGAACAATTAAGCATACTAATTATGAAAGCACATATATTAAGTATGATTCTTTGAACCCAAGTATACCATCTTTAAGGAACATGTAGAAAAGTCACTATGGAAGTTGCTGACAGTGTTGGACCAGGCCCATAATGGAGGATTTATGTGTGTAAACTACACTTATAAAATGCAAGAGCACATATCACATAATATAGGCCTATGAGGCTCGAGTTTTGAAATTAGAGAAACATTATCCAAGGACTATTACTAACTATGACTTGATAAGCTAAACCTAATGAAGAAGTAATTGATTGATTAATTAACTAATTACAAGAACTAAAACTAAATTAACTTGCTTGTGATCTCGAATGGAATGAATTCCTTAGGAGTACGATTTTACCACAATTCACACTGCAATTAACATCATTTATTAATATGCATTTCTCCTAACCCTGGATCTAGGGACTTGTAGAAAGAATTACACACTCTTGTAGCATAATTCACTACCTAATCTATTATAAACCCCACTCCCATAGCAATTTAACTATTAGCTAGGTGCTTTAATGTATCCTTTGGGCTATTCCCTTCACAATCGTAAGCCCTCTCTCGAAGCACGGTATAAACTGTGTAAAACTATGACTTTTGTAATCGTAAATCACTCTCTTGTAGCAATTAAGGATCTGAGAAGTTAGCTATGTTGATCAAGAATAATCAGTTCATTAAGCAATCATAGTATTATGTCCAAAAATTATATATATATATATCTATATATATATATCAATTCATAATGTCAAATATAATGCATAACTGGTATATATATATATCAATTCATAATGTCAAATATAATGCATAACTGGGCTACTCTTGGGTCCTAAGGAAGAACTGGGGAATTAGCGCCAAATGAATTCTATTGTATTACACATCCACGGAAGAGGAGAAGATGAGGAAAACATTAAAGAATTAATGGAAACTCCTAGAGAGGATGATCCATATGACTCCATCAGAGGAACGTGATGGTTGGTATCCTCAGGCTAAAAATTTGCCCACTGGGAGTGCTCAAATTGTCCAGAACATTCCTTTCTCCTGTCCTCTCTTTTTCCCCAAGTTTTTGGCATCGTGCAATGAACTATAACATGATAATTAGGTCTAGATAAACTCCTCCCTAGTCATAAGAGAGACTTAGAGTGTCACTAAGTCATGGCCGTCAGATTGATTAAGATCCTTAATCTTATTTGATCATGCCAAGTCAGTACCACCAATAGGAAGTCGGTACACCAAGTTCGCTTCTAGATTTAGAACTCTATGTAAGTGTTAGTACTATTGACAAAGGTGTCGGTAGAACCGAGTTTCTTTCTACCTTCACTGACGTTTATTCCATATAAAAATTGGTACCACTAACAAGAGATCCATAGAAGCAAGCATCTTTGATTCGGGTCTATTCTTTTTCTTACAATGCTGGTACCACCAACAAAGCTATCAGTAGCATCAAGATGACTCAAGACTTCTCAAATTACCTAAAATTCAAAATAAAGAATATAAGTCCAATTAAACATGATAAACCAATGTAGAATAGTGAAAACTAATAATGTTTGATGCAAATATGTGTCACATGCTAATGATGACAAACAATGCAAAAGTAGTAGCAAAATGAGCAAATATGCACAAAATACATAATAAAATAGCTTGTGATAAGCTGATATTATTTAGTGCATCAAAATCCCCTAAGCTTAAACGTTGCTCTCCCTCAAGCAATACTACCCTTGGATCTATTTGAGACAAGTCCGAAAAAGGACAAATAGTATGAACTTCAATTCTCAACTACCCGCACCCGACGATCCCAAACCGACCCTTACCAACAACTAAACATGTAACTACTCCCGGGCACCAAAAATTTTCATTAAAGATGTCAACACTTAGATTGGTGAAGCATTATCAATAGAATTGTTAATATCATAGTCAATAGGACATTTGCTTGGTGCACCATGTGATTCTCTATCTAGATTGCTCTTATCTACTATAAAACTAGTGGGAAGTAGTTACCCTTATAAGAGTGAATGAGGAGATCAATCATATACGTGGTCTATTGTAAAGAGAAATTGGTGGAATGAAGTAGGTGGCTTATGAAGAATCAGGAGTAACATCTGAACCGTTTATATAAAAATAAACATGATGAACATATAATATGCAGGAAGTGAAAGATGCATGAATCCTAATGCCTACTATTTTGGGTGGAATGATGCATGCATTGAAAGTCTCATCTGATTGATGAGAATGGAGTAAAAGAATATATCATGTAGTTGTTTTCATCTCTTATTGGAGAAAAATTCAGAATTGAGTTCAAGGTATCCTTTTCTTCCTATTTATTCAACATTTTTTTCTTTTTTGTATGTTTCTTTCCCCCTATTATTCTAGCATGGTTAAAGAGTATGCTTTGGATTCATTACATGACAATTTATTTTTCATTTAGAGGGGTAAGAATGTGTAGCCTTTCACTTTATTTCTGGAGGAATTAAAATACAACATATGTACATCATGAAAGAATGAATGATGCATAGAATATGCAACTTACATGAGTTTTGTTATGTAACTAATTGATATGCAGACATTTTTTTCTTCATTTTATAGTTAATGCAATTAAAGAAAACTAACTATCATGTCACTTATTATGCTATGCAATGCAATCATGAGGAAACAATCCAAGTTACTTGATCATCTTAAGGTGGTGAATGAAATGTACGAAAAATGGGTGGAATCACATGATTAAGAGACAACGCCTTGGGCAACACAAACTTGGTGAAGACTCTTGGTGAAGCCCTTGTCGTTAAGGAAGGTTTAGTCACCATACCTTGTGGGTATGATTTCTCTCTTCATTAAGTTGGAAAACAACTTCCTTTGATCTTTGTTGACATAAGCCATGCGTGTCAGCTTGGGCACCATATGGTTGACTCTTCCCATCGATGATGCTAACCTCCTAGTATCCATTGATCCAAGGAGAGAAAGGAGATTAAAAATAGAGCTCGGCAAAAGCCTGGTTGTCTTGGAGATCTGGTGCCTTTGAATATGGAAAGGTGGTCATGTGGGTGTGTTTGAATAAAACCCCACACCTCCCCTTCTATAGCTTGCGAATTGGCCTGACGTGTCGTGTCGATAATACTGACTGAGGTGTTGGTGGCACTGACTCATCCCCTGATCTATGTGTGTCAGTATCAACCATTGGTACCAATGGCTTGTAGCTGTCGATGTATGGGTGCACGGATAGCTCCGCATTGGTAGCACCGATGCCATGTCGGTGGTATTGACATCTAGTATGACTCGTTGGATTGGTACCATCAATCATTGGATAGAATTGATATGGCTTGTTGATCTTAGTATCCACAAATCTTGTGTTCTCTTGTGTCGGTACCACCGATAGCTGTGTCAGTGGTACCGAGCTATATCTCAGTTGCTATTGTGAAAGGTTTTGGTGCCACTGATTTTTTGGGTCGGTGGTATCGAGTTGTTCAAATTGTTAGTGCTCTTAAGCGACGCCTTGATATCTCAAACCTATAACTTCTTCAGGTGTCGGTGCTACCAACATACTATCAGTAGTACTGAGCATGCACAGTGTGTCCAACTTCTGGCTCTACAAGGAATCAGTGCCACCGACTTGGATGTCAGTGGTACCAAGTGATTGGCTCTCGTCTCTGATATTTTTGGTGCAAACTTGATGCCAATGACTCGGATGTCAGTAGTACTGAAATGTTCATGAATTTTACTATTGAATTGCACATCACCCTCGGCGCCACTGACCAGTGTGTCGGTGCTACTAAATTTTCTACTACATGTACACCAAACAAATACGATAACAATACCTTTTTTTTATATCTAAAGACTTCTACTAAATTGAATGTAAACTTTAAACAATGAAAACTCCTAGAGAGGATGTAAGAGACAAAAACAAAAGCAAGATAAAATAAAGTTGAGTTGCCTCTCAAAAAGAGCCCTTATTTTACATCATAGGCTTAGTGGTCATATCATGTAGAACCTCAATGAAGATTTATAGATTCAACTCCTAATCCTCATGGATTAACTCTCCTCCATATTAATGTTTCAAATGCTACTCATTTACTAGAAATGACTCAACCCCATCACCTATTTCCACTGATCCATGACGGAAAGCTTTAACCACCACATATGGCCACACCATCTAGACCTTAATTTTCCAGGATGCAATTTCATCCTACAATTGAATAAAAGAACCCTTTGTCATGGAGTAAACACTCTATATATGAATTATATGGTGGTCATGTAATTTCTTGGTTCTATCCTTACATATCCTAAAGCTTTCATAGTAATATGACTTAAGCTCACCCAATTCATTTAGTTCCAACATGCACTTCTTCCTCGCACTGTCAAGATTGCCCATTTGGATTTGTATTCCAACTCCACCAGTAAATGACAAGCTCTCCCATAGACCAGCCTAAAAGGGTTTTTTCCTATAGGAGTGTTATAGACTATTCTATATGTCAATATATAATCATTAAACATCATGCTCCAATTGGTCCTGCTTGTGGAGGCCATCTTCTCTATAATCTTCTTGATCTTTCTATTAGACACCTAAACTTGACCTTGGGTCTATGGATGGTATGGGGTTCTTACCATGTGCCTCACTCCACATTTACTCAACAAAGCTCCAAACTTCTTATTTATAAAGTGAGATCCCCCATACATATCATCACTCTCGGAATCCCAAACCTATAGAAAATGTGGTATTTTACAAATTTGCAAACCACATGTACGTCATTGGTGTGGGTTGGAATTGCTTCCACCCACTTAGAGACATAATCCACTGCAAGAAGATTATATAAGTTAGAATTAGAATACCAAAGGGTCCCATAAAATCAATCCCCCATAAGTCAAAAACCTCTATTTCCTAAAATTTTTTCAAGGACATTTCATGTCTCCTAGATACCTTCCTCGCTCACTGACATGCATAACAATTCCGAACATAACCATAAGCATCTTTAAATAGTGTCAACCAATAAAAACCACTTTATAAGACTTTGGCCGTCATCCTTGAGATAGCATGGTGTCCCCTATTAGGTAAGGAGTGGCAATGTGCTAATATGCTCTCAAACTCACATTTCAGCACACACTTCCTTAAGATACCATACCTACATTGCTTGAGTAAAATCATGTCATCCCACATAAAATCTTAAGGAGTGAAAAGAATTCTTCTTATCCTGATACCCCTAATCTTCTTGTAACTCACCACATGCCAAATAGTTCACTATGTTTGCAAACCACATGTCTTTATTTTGCAAATCAAACAATTGTTCATCAGGGAACTCCTCAGCAATGGGTGTTTCTAAATCTATCTCATCCACTCTCTTTGATTTCTATATCAAATTCCTAAAGCAACAAAATCCACCTTATCAATCTAGGTTTGGCATCTTTCTTATACAATAGATATTTTATAGTCGTGTGGTCAGTCCAAACTATCACCTTAGCCCCTATCAAATATTGACAAAATTTTTCAGCAAACACCACAGCCAAAAGCTCTTTTTTTAATTGTAGTGTAATTAAGTTGGGCATCATTAAGGGTTTTTGATGCATAATAAATAACAATATGGGCTTTATCTTTGCATTTTCCTAAAACAACCCCTACCACATAGTTTGATGCGTCACTCATTAGTTCAAATAGTTGGCTCCAATATGGATCCTGTACCATAGGTGCAGAGACCAATTTCTCCTTCAACACCTCAAAAGCCTTTAAACACCGCTCATCGAAATTAAACTCAAAATCTTCCTCTAACAATTTGTAAAGTGGTTTAGAAATTTTCAAAAAATCTTTTATAAAATGTCGATAAAAACTGACGTGTCCTAGAAACTCCTAACCCCTTCACTGATGATGGTAGAGGAAGCTTAAAAATCACTTCAATCTTCACCAGATCGACTTACCATTCCTCTATTGGACACCTTGTGTCCCAAAACTATCCCCTCACTCACCATCATGTGGCATTTTCCCCAATTGAGAACGAAGTGAGTGTCCTCACACCTTTGTAAAACCTTATCTAGACTGGCAAGGCAGACATAAAAAGATTCTCCATATACTAAAAATTGTCCATAAATACCTCGAGGAAACATTGTACCATATCCAAAAAAATAGCGAGCGTACATATCTGAAACGTAGCTGGTACATTACAAAGGCCAAAAGGCATCTGACGGTATGCCAATGTGCCATAGGGGCAACTGAAGGTAGACTTATTTTGGTCCGGTGGTTTAATAGAAATCTGATTATCCTCAGAATTATCCATCTAGAAAACAAAAGTGAGAGTGCTCGACGAGCCTCTCAAAGGATTTGGTCAATAAAAGGAAGAGGAAAATGATCTTTCTATGTGGAAACATTCAATCAGCGATAATCTACACACACACACCAACTTGTCACTAGCCTAGTTGAAATCAACTCACTTGTTAAATTTGTTGTGAGCATTATCCCCCCTTTCTTAGGAACAACTTGGGTTGGGATAACCCAGTTAGAATTAGATATAACATAAATTAAACCTATTGATAGAAGCTTCACTGCCTCTTTCTTTACTACCTCAGTCATGATTAGATTGAGATGTCACTGAGGTTGTACTATCAGTTTGGCTCCTTCTTCAATTCTAATCTTGTGATGGAAAAAGCTAGGAGATATTCCCTTGATGTCTGCAATTAACCATCCAAATGATGCTTGTTCGTTCTTTAGCGCCACAAGAAATTGCTCCTCCTCATGCATGCTCATTGCAGATGAAATGAAGATGGGGAGCTTCCCATTTATTTCCAAGAAAATATACTTCATATGTGGTGGGAGAGGATTCAAGTCAAGCTGGGGGGGTGTTCTACAATAATGAGATCAACATTGGTGGAGGCGGTCCTAGATCTTTGTAGTGCCTGGAGTAAAAACATGGTAATGTCTTCAGAATAAGAGTATACTCCTCAATTGAATGACAATAGGTGTAATCATCCACCAAGTTCACGATACATACATCTAATGGTAGTTGTTTGTACGCTTGTGTGAGAGTGGAGGATATGCAACCTCTTCAATTATCATAGGGTATGCATCTTCTTTTGGATCATCAGAATACTTCACTATATTTATCAAGGAAGCCTGCTTAGTATGATCCATGATGTCCATTGGCAATGTGCCTTTTTGCACCTTGGTCATCATGTGAGACATATTCGGAAATGGCTTCCCTAGAAATAAGGAAACAATATTATTCAATTACTGCAACATGTGGCAATGTTCCTTCTTGCCAACCTTTAATTGAGAGTCCATCATCTTTATTTTAAAGCAGCTGTCCATAATGACTAATGTTTGTCTTCCTCTGCCCATTTCTTGGATCATATTTTCTATATCTTGGAATTCCCCCACCCCTAAGATAAACTCATTGCTATGGTCATCCTGCATTTTCATAACTACAAAATATGTTGAGAAAATGAATTTGACAACATTGACCAACACATCCTCACAAATACCAATTGGTCTCACCACTGAATTTTCATCCAATTGTATGGTCAATTTGCTCTTTCTAGATTCCTTTGGCCCCAATTTCTTGAATTTTGTCAAAGACATGAGATTTAAGCTTTCCCCAGAGTCGCATAGAGCTTCACCAAACTCAACCTTGTAGATATAACATTGTATATTAAAGCAGCCTGAATCTTGCCTCTATTGTGACAGTTTCCTCTGTATATGTGCACTGACTTCCTCCTTCAATACCACTACATATGAATTAGATATCCTCCTTTTCTTGTTGATCATGTCCTTCACAAGTTTTTCATATGATTGGATCTTCTCTATTGCATCCACAAGAGGTATGTTGATATGAAGTTTTCTAAATGTGTCTAGAAACTTCTTGAACTGCTTGTCAACCTTCTTTTCCTTTAAACTATTGGGAAATGGTACCAGAGTCACCATCTTCCTCTGGTGAGGTGGAACATACGACTCCTTCCTCACTTCAGTTGGCTTTTCAGCTTCCTCAACTTGTTCCTGCTCTTGTGGTGTTCAGATAACTCCTTCCATAGAACTGCCGTAATCTCTTTCTCTACGATGAAGTTCATCTTGGCATGTACTCTATGGATTTGACTCTCTGTAATCGGTGATCTTGCTATGAACCAAATAATAAGAAAATATGTGAACAACATACTAGTGATTTAATGGAAATTTGAATTTTCAAATTAATGATGATGAAAAGAAAAATAAAAGTGTGACCTAGAGTGTCTAATCACAACACTCATAATGTTGGATTGTTGTTTCTCTGGAAATGGCACCAAAAACTTGATGCGTGTAAGCTACATGTATAAGTCACAAGTGCACGTATCGCGTAATATATGTTTTTGAAGTCTGAGTTTTGAACCCAGGAAACATTATCTACAGACTATTACTAACTGTGACTTGATCAGCTAGACCTAATGAAAAAGTGATTCATTCATTAATTAACTAATTGCAAGAATTAAAACTTAAATAATTGGCTTGCGATCATAAATGGGATGGTATCCTTCGGAGTACGATTTTACCACCATTAATAGTGCAATTAACATCATTTATTAATATTTATTTCTCCTAACCCTGGACCAAGGGACCTGTAGCAAGAATTACCCACTCTTATAGTGTAATTAACTACTTAATCTAATATAAACCCCACTATTGTAGTGATTTAACTATTATATAGGTACTTTAACAAATCCTCTGGGCTATTCCCTCCACAATCATAAGCCCTCCCTCAAGGAACGGTATAAAGTGTGTAATACTATGACTTTTTTTAATCACATATCCCTCTCTCGAAGAAATTAATGATATGAGAAATTAGCTATGATGATCATGCATAGTCAAATTCATTATGCAATCATAGTATTATGTCCATCAATTAGAAATAAATAAATAAATAAATATATGTATCAATTCATAATGTCAAATACAATGCATAACCAGGCTACTCTCAGGTCCTGAAGAACTAGGGGATTAGCCCCACATGATTTTTGTTGTCATACACATTGATGGAAGAGGAGAAGAAAAGGAAAACATCAAAGAATTACTAGAAACCCCTAGAGAAGTTGATCTAGATGACTCCCTCAGATGAACATGATGATTTTCTGTTCTCATGATACAAATCTATCCACAAGGGTACTTGAATCGTCTGAAATGTGGATTTCTCCTCTCCTCTCTTTTTTGACTTTCTATCATTGTGCAATGAACTAGAACATGATAATTAGGTCTGGCAGCCGAACTCCTCCCTAGTCATAAGAGAGACTCAGGGCATCATTAAGTTGTGGACGTCATGTTAATCAAGATCTTTAATCTTGTTGATTGTACCAAGTTGGTACCATTGACTGGAACTCGGTGGCACAGAGTCCTCTTCTATATTTGTGACTCTATGTAAGTGTCAGTACTACCAACAAAGGCATCAGTAACACCGAGCTGCTTTCTGTATTCACTGACAATTTCTCCATATAAAAGTCAGTACCACCAATAGGAGTTCGGTAGAACCAAGTGTTTTTTTATTCATGTCTATTATTTTTATAATAATTTTGGTACCACTAACAAAGCTTTTGGCAAAACCAAGCTTACTTAGGACTTCTCAAATTACCTTAAAATCAAAATGAAGAACATAAGTCTAATTAAACATGATAAATCAGTATAGATCGATGAAAATAGATCACATTTCATGCAAATATGTGTCACATGTTAATGATGACAAACAATAGATAAGTAGTATCAAAATGAGCAAATATGCATGAATACATAATAAAATAGCATGTGAAAAATAGATAATATTTAGTGCATCAAGGGTCACCATGATCCCAAAGGGGACATAAGGTGAATAATGAGCATCATAAGAGATGGAGGAGATCCAATTCAAAGAATCACATACGAAAATAATGTTCCCTCGATAAACCCTTGGGAAGGATAAAGCCCTAAGTCAATCCTAAGGTAAAATAGGGAGTATTAAATGTACATAGGACCAATGAGATTAGGGCTTGATTGTGCCCTAAATGCATAAGACCATCAGGTTAGGAGGTGACAACTATGTTTTCCTAAGGCCCATGACTTAGGAGATTGGCCATCTTCATGATGTTCATGTGGTCCAAGGGGTGAATGTGAGAGGCAGTCCTTAGATGCATAAGGATGAGATCACTCCAAATGTACTTGTACCCATAAAGACCTTGAGGAAGTGGCTAAGGAGATGCAAGAGGTCATGCAATTATGCAACCTGAACAGGAGTTATGTACAAATTCAAGAGTGAGAAAGACATTTGACTTCATGAAATATAAGAATATTGGGAACTAAAAAGTATGTATGGTTTAGAGTCATGTTAAGAATGATTCAACCTAAAATATGAAATTTTAGGGATAATGTGTATGTACACCATCTCTACTTTTGGAATAGGATGAACTTTGTTTTTGGGCTATAGTCAAACACTTATTTCATCTTATTATGAGGGACAGAGATTGGGTAGACACATGCTATGCTTAAAACTGACATATGAAAATGAATACCTTAAGCTGAACTTAATGACATGATCTAGGGTTGGAGGTGTTACCTCATCCTTATGTGGGAATAAATGGATAATAGGTTGAAAACCTAGGTTAAAGGTAGTCACCAAGTAAAATCAAAATCATAAATGGAATTGTAATCACTAAAAGATGGTATATTGTAAACGCTAAATATGTGAATATACCTAAATTGGATTCAAGTACCAATCATAATCATAATATGAGGAATTTGCACATCAATAGAAGTTGTTCTAAGAAAGGTTGCTAACCCTAAGTGATGAAATTAAGATGAGTTATCATTCACCTAAATCTTACCAGGTTCAAATTTTGGGGACAAAATTCCATTTAAGGAGGGAGGAATGCAATATCCTCAATTTTGATAAAATTGAATTATATAAATATAAGCCAATTCTTCAATGATATTATTGAAAGAATGATAATGTTACTTATAAGATTATTTGCATTAAAAATGTGTCCTTGGAGTATAAGATAAAGAAATAAGAGATTTTGTTCATAAATAAATAATAATGACTTCATGATTTTTTGAATGAATGAAATATGGGATAGTATGCAAGTTTTCAAAAGAAAACAAGACATGTGATGTTTTTGACAATTAAAAGAGTAATTATCTAGCTAGTTTGGCAACACATGTTTTGAGACATCAATTAGTATAATTTTGATCCAACATTTGGTATACTTGTATATAATAATAAAGAGAAGAGAATTCAAGAAATTGGGAGGAAAAGGATACCCAATGAGATATTGGTCATTGTTTTAATGAAGAACTTAAAAGAGTAAGATTGGTATATGAGATTGTTTCCAATAAATTGCAAAGACCCAAATATGAGTTAGAAAAGATATTATTTGGATTCCCTTTTATATCCAATCTTGCCAAATACAAGGGTGATGAAAATATGGGGGTTTCCTTCTCAAAACATTGGGCTTTATAGAATTAAAACGTAAGACTTTTTAGATAAAGGAAGGTAAGAGGAATATAGTTAATTCTTTCCTAGTTTTATGCCTTGCCTCTCCCAATAATTTTGTCAGTGATAAATTTATTTATGAAAAGGAATATCTTTTATTTTATATAGACAAGGGAGTAATGGTTTGCTTAAGGAATATCATAAAGTGCCATGTATGGATTTTGGTGTGTCAACCAAGTAATACAAATATTTGATTTAGGAAATGTATTATTGAAAGATAAAGAGAGGAAAAGATAGGGAGTTTGTTAGTTGAGCCTCGTGGGCATCATGGTGTAACCCCTCCTTAATTATCAAATTAACCTTACTAATATGGTAAAGGAAAGGATGAGGTAATCAATTAGTTCCTATTGTCTAGAAAAGGAATTAAGTCCCGAAGAAGCAAATATGTATGAAGGATTCCATGAGGATTAGTATATATATGTGTTGGTCTCCATCCTTCACGTAGGAATCCCTCCCATACTTTCTCCTTTGTTTCCCTCCATCAAGCCTCTAGGATTTTGTCTAGATCCTATATAAGGGACTGCAAATCTCTCACTCTCTACAGATGATGAAGTCCATGGTCTCTGTAGACCTAAGGAAACCCTGGAGTGGTCATGAGAACCTCCTCTCAGCATGCGTTCTCTCTTTCAATGATACCTACAATAATATCTAAGGATGTTGGAATTTTTAACCTTAGCTAGGAGTGAGGGCATGATCCCTTCTAGTCTCCATGGAAATACTACATTCTTTGTCTCTCTGCACACTACTTGACTCTAGTGCACCCCTCCGATCAACACTCCTGTGCCTTGGGGAAGAACCCCGACAGACTGTCACGTCTGCATCAGGCTGCATCACCCAACAACTGAAGCTAATGGAGGCTATCCGAGTAGGGTAGGATTTGGTAGGAGAGGCGAGCAAGATTCTTAGAGTTCCACTAGTGAATCTCCAATTGGGACTTAGGCAGAAGTGTGATGTCTGGAACCTGAGTGACAAGCGAAGACAACATGGCCTTGTCACAATGAAGAGGGAGACCTATAGAGTCCGGTTCAATCAAATAAACCAGTGACGTTCAATCCATAGGAGAACCCAAGGATTGAACTGTGCCTCCACTTAACCAACATGGTACTGGTGCTGACCAACGGTGAAGCGCCACGTGGCCCAAATCTAAGGTATACATGTTATTTTTGCTTAATTTGTACGAAATTCTAGGACGGTCCAAAAATAGAAAAATTATAAATTATTTTGATAAAAAAAGTGAGAGAAATTCAAATAAGATATAATTGAGACTTAATTATGCTTCCTATTTCAAAAGTGCCTCGAATACATGATTAGTAAGTGATTAGTATCTTAAAAACCTAGAATTGGGTAGTAAAATATTGGAAACTTTGAAAAGCTATTCTTTGGTGTTATTTTCTGATATTGTGGAACATAATGATGATTTGACTTGTTAATGATTATAACGATGTATAATTAAGGTTTCTAATGTGAATAATTATGCATATGAAGATTTAGGCATTAAAGATCATGATTTTTTATGTTTTTAATGCACATAATCTGATAAAAGTGTTCATGATGTTATGATAGAGTATATTTGATAATCATGATTACACCTAATATGAACCAGGGTTCTTGAGTCCTTAGATATCTAAACATGGGAATTCATTTACCAAAGTATAACCCTAATGATAAATCAATAACAAGGAACCCTAAAACCTAGGATAGGATTGTGTAGGGTTTAATCTATCAAATTTAATGGTGACACTTTTAGATTTCCCATGAGTTTCCACAACTGATGGTGACCATCCACCCTAAGATAAACCCAGATCCACTGGGTTGACCATCCATCAATTCCAAAAATTGATGGCGTCCACTAGTACCCAACTATCCAACTATAGGAAGGTGGACAAAACAACCATAGGTTACCAAATCGATGGCCAACCTGAAGACCCCTATGGGTAGACTAGGGAGTCATCAATCGATGGACCGCCTTTGGGTTCCCTGCCTGATGGTTCAACAGATGCCTCTATCAATGGTGCATTTATTGACCTCCCTATTGATGGTTGGAATAGGAGCCTATCAACCTATGGCTAGGAAGAATTAATGGCTAGCCGAGAGACAACTCTATCGACAGCCAACCTGAGTTCTTCCAAGGGAAGGGCTGGGCAACATCAACCGATGGTCGGGTAGAAATGATAGTTCCCCTACATGATATTCCTACCAATGGCAGCAATGCACACATCGGTCATTCAGACTATTGAGCACATGCCCTGAGGCACGTGCTTAGAGGACTTCAGGTGCAAGTAGAGAACCCCAAAGAATGCCTCGAGCACCACACTATGGGACATATATAGGAGAACCCTTGCTACTATGTGGGGGTTGTGATGCAAAAGAGACAACAGAGTATTATTGCCAAGACACCCCACCATCAACCTTTGACTCAAGCCATTGGTCCGCACATCCTAAGGATAAGAGTCCAAGGATCAGAACCTCCATCATCATCGAGCTATTCTAGATTTCTTCTTCGAAAAAAGGAGGAAGATGTCAATCATCTACACCGCCATTACTAGATTCTGAGAGGAGAAATTATCATATAACCTTGACTAGTCCATGGTCACTATTGTTGTATTGATGCAACCCTATTTAGGGCTTCATCTTGTGCCAATTTATTCTTTATTCACACCTAGACGTTAGAATGCACATTACATCCCTCAATGTGCATATTATTATCAAATGTACTTAGAGGCTTTTTGCATGTTATGTAGGTACTTTGACCACTACTTAATGGAATGGAAAGAAGATGGCCTAATCTAGGGTTTCCCTAGGGCATGGAGGAGCCCAAAATGAGGCCAAAACCACTCCCAACATACCCCAAGTGGTTAAAGAATATATTGAATCAATAACCTTTATGGATGGCCATGTTCAAGACCAAAATGCATGGGAAGGACCCTAACATGGCTTCCTACCCAGGAATGACCATTCTGGGACATGCCCCAATCACAGACTCTTCACAGAACTTGTAGAAATTGACTTTTATGGCCAAAATGGTTGTTTTGGGCAGAATGGCCATGCCGGGAGGTGGCCAGGACGGCCGTGCTAACCAGAATGACTATGATACCATTGAGCCCCATCAGTTTTATCACTTGATGTCCCTAGCTTGCCCCCACTTAACCCTAGACCCCCTAGACCTCTATATAAGCCTTGGAGGTGGATGGAGGTTTAAGATTGGCTTCCTTAGCTACCATCACTCCCCCTACCTACTGATAACACCAAATTTTGTGATGTTTTGGCCCTTATTTCATTATCAAATCTGCCCTTTTAAACTATTTTCCTCTCCTTTTTGTCATGTTTTTGCATAAACAGGCCACACTACTCTCTTAACTCAATTTTATCATCTTTTACAGAGTTTTCCTCGTTTTTCGACTCATTTATCAGCAAAAAGGCCCGTCCCGACCCACAGACATGTTCCACATGCATCGGACTTCTTACCAGTCGGCCGACACGATCGCTGCCCAACACAGGGCAGCACGATACACTACCGCGTGACACGAGGGTGCCGCGCAAGAAGGAGCGGACGAGCGATACGCCATTTACCCGACAGGGAGCCAAACTCGCCATGACAACTGAAGCGTGTCGCGCGATACAAGCCACCCACTGGCAGGTGCCACTCGTCATGATGACCGACACGCTCCCAGCCCGACATCCTTGTGCCGGGCGATACGCATATCGGGCATCCCCGAATCCGAGATGATAGAGCTGATGAAGGACACATGGCGTCCGGAGAACCACAATTTCCCCCAACCGCTTCCTATAAATAGCAGCTACAGGACTTCGATGGGACGGGTCAAAATCTCTCGAAAGACAACTTGGGAAAGCATCTGGAGCTAGCGTGTCGTGCCTCAGAGGTGTACCGGGTGATGCTAGGTGAGCACTTCCCCGACCCGAGAGGGAGGGAATGGTTCACTTAGGATCGGCCCCGGGCACTGCAGCAGACCTATATCGGCCAACAAGGATACCTGATATGAGTACCCGATACTCTAAGCCAAACTTTGGCCCGACACGATACCAAGCCCGATACACATCACCAGTCACGGCGTGTCGCCTGAGAGGGTGCCACCCGACACGATCATATCGGGCATGAGCGCCCCGCACGATACGTCCGCTCGTCATGAGTGTGTCGCCCGAGAGGGTGTGCCGCCTGACACGGGCATATCGGGAAAGGCTCCTGCCTGGTATCGGGCTGGAGGGATCTTGGGGATCTGCTACTGCCTTTCGCCCTTCTAAATCAAGAAGGCGACATTTATCTTTACTTACTTCAATCATTTACTTTCTTTACTTATGCAATGTAACCAGACCCTTTTATGCTAATGGAATTAGAAGAGTTTTAATTATCTGCTGCTTTATGTTTGGTCCCTTTTGTTAGATGATTGTTTTGTTTAGCATCCGAACTCTAGCTTGTACGCTTGGATCACGTTTCGACTAGCTACCGAATCGTGTTTTCCCATTGCAGCAGCCTCGAGTGAGGGGTTGTGGCTCTAGTGTTTGGTCCGATACGGGAGTACGCGAGTGCCCAGGATCGGAGTTGCTTTAGTGACCTTTCCACTCTAACTTAGGACCAGCAACCTCGAGAGAGGTGTTGAAGCTTAGTTAGAGGTACCCGCTTTGAGAGAAGGGGTACTGGATGTTTCTGCTGCCGCTTGTTTTACCGAAGCTTTCTCCTTCGTTCCTTTCTAAAGAAATAGTATTATCCTCTCTATTTTTCTTGCGCGAAAACCCTAAAAAAATTGATAAACCTTTAAAAACCTTAATTTTCCTCATAGCACCAGTTCGAGATAGTTTTCTTTTATTTTATCGATCTTAACCAGTTGTTCCCTAGGAGAACTTTATCATCTCCTTACCCATACCGGAGTGTAACATGTCGATTCTGAGTTCCCAACACTACCACCCTTGTCCCTGTGTTCGACCCCGTATATCTACTTCGACCCCATAATAAAGTTGCGGGGGCCTAGAAGGTTTTAGGTTATAAATTTAAAAGTCTGACTACTTCAAATTCGCTCCCTTTTTAGATGCACGATTTAGGCCGGTCACCTACTCTAGAGCATTCATTGCCTCCTTCCTTGCATTCTAGCCATCCACTCACCATTTTCACCTCATTTCCATTATAGAACCCTAGTTTTCTAGATTTTCTACAGTAATCCCCTTCATTTCCATGCCCTTCATCCACCTTGGAGAGGGTGGTCGTTCTACAATAGCTAGGAGGTGAAGTAGGATAATCTACTACTAGCTCCATGGTCTCCTATCTCTTTCTTCTCATTTCTTTTATCTTTTGTTTGAGCATGTCTCGCTAATCCCCTAATGGTGGGGTTTTTGGGGTTAAAATGTGAATTTGATACCATGTTCGGGGGAAATAACTTGTATTGAACATAATTTCATTCTATGATGATTTCCTCTTACTTCTATCTGATTTCCCATTATCTTGCACGTGGTTTATGCTTATAAACATGAATTGCTTGTTTTGTGATGCTTGATGACACTTAGCTTCTAGGGGAAATTTGAATGTATGTGGCAATCTTAGGAATGGCTCATAGGTCCAATTAGTGGATCCCTAGCTCGCCCCCTTTGTTCCTACATACATGTCCCTTCATCTACAAGTAAGTGTGAGATCTAAGTAGCTAGTGTAAGTGTGATTAGTGCAATTGCCTAGAGTTTCCTAAAGACTAGATGGCAAGCAACATGAGGTGAAACACACTCACCTCTACTCCCATTCCTACCCTTGGCTCTCAATTGCCCTAATACCACTTACCTTAGAAAGCTTGACTTGCCAAATCCTAGTAGAATTAGACCCAGCCCTAGTTCTCCAACTAGTAGTATAGGGTATATTCTAATAACACTTGCCTTGTTGTTTGGTTTGGTAATCTAGATTGAAATATGAGATTTGCATGCTATGTTAACATTGCCCAAGTAATATCAAGTTGCATTCCCAAATGACCCACCTATCCATCGTATTGATTAAAATCCACTTTTGCCTTCTTATCTTATTAATGCTAGTGTAGTCAATTACCTTTGTTAATTCTTAGCTAATTGCCTAGTTCTAGATAGTTAGTTCTTGCTCAAGTAGTTAGGGCTCCTTTGATCTTGCTTGTGTTAATTTGGCTAATTAGTGATAACTTAGGTTCTAGCTTGTCTAATTTCTTAGTTTTCACCTTAGTTGATAACTTAGCTTTCTAGTGTAGTATAACTCATTGCTCTAGCGTAATTGCTTTCCTTAACTTGCTTAGAGTAATCTAAGACTTTTGTTAACTTAGTTTCTTTCTTGCTATTTCTTTCTTCCAATTATAGTGTAATCAAACCAAACCCAATTTTAAACCCTCAAACCCTAATCTCTGATTTAGGAATGTAGGTAACACCAACCAAGCTCTAGTGCCCCCTCTCTCCTTGAGGATCAACCCTAATCTCACCACTAGCCTATACTACAACACAACCCCGTGCGCTTGCAGGTATGTATGATTAGTTGAGCCTGTGTGTTGGACTAGGTCCATATACAAATTTTGAGAGATTTCATATGTTTTCCCCTTAGGGTTGCATCTAGACACCTTTAGTTGGTTAGTGTGTGGCCTTGAGAAGAATCACACCCAGCTTTTGATAAGCCTTAAATGTGGGTCCAAAAATGGAGACATGTCTAGGTCATCGGACTTTAGTAATTTATAATACCCGAATGTTTAAGACTCCTACAACTAGAACATGGTCATGAAAAAACACTAGAGGGGGGTGAATAGGGTTTAATAAATATTTTAATAATACTTAAAGTCAAGCAACCACAATTGAGATAATAAGAAGGAGGCAAGGTGTTTAGAGTGGTTCCACCTTTAGCAAAAACTAAAGGAGTCAGTCCACTACCCAATTGTTTCCAATTGGGATTTTTAAAGTATTTAATTTTATTACCTCGCAAGGATGTTACATAAAATTACAACACTTTCACCACCCTTTGGTCAGCCTTCACTTTGAAGAAGTCTCACCAACCTCGAAGCAGCCTTCCTTGAAGTAACTTCAAGCTCCCCCTTGAAGTAGCCTTCCTGTTGAAGTAGCTTCCCGTTGAGACAACCTTCTTGAAGTAGTCCAAAGTCCTCCTTCTCCACCGAGAAGACCCTTCTCCACCTAAGAAGATAAACCCTATCCAATCCACAACCTCCAACCCTAGGAGTAGCAAGGAGAGTACAAGCAATAAGAAGGAACAAGAAAGAAAATGGAAATTACAATTACCGTTGTAGCACAAGGCTTGATTTCCTATATCGAGCGTTTTGATCTCCTAACCAATGTGTATGAAAGTGTAAGATCAGTGGGTAGGAGATGCTATCCTATAGGACATGAAATTGTAGCAATGAGAAGGATTTGCAAATGCTAGAGTTGCTCAATTGCTCACAAGAAATGATTGCCAATTGCAAGTAGTGTGCTCAAGTATTGCACAAGTGTGTTTTGGGTGTCCTAAGGCATGTCCTATTTATAGGAATGGCCTATTAGTGCTTAAGGACGTTCTAGACACTTTCTAGGGGGGTTTTAGTGCTTAACTAGCCGTTAGTTGTCCACTAATTGCTTTAGCAATGACTAGTTATTTTATTCTGAAAAGTGCAGACAGAGCTCTTCCCGGTTGAGGAATTGTCGACCGAGAGTCCTCCCAGTCGAAGTCTTTGTCGACCGAGGGAAAGTCTGGAGAAAGTGTGTATAACGTTCTATTCCAACTCCCAACTAACTTGTCTGGTGTATCTAACGACTACTTGGGTCATTCTCGGTCGAGAAGATTGTCGACCGAGAATGACTCTGTTTCAATGTTTTAAACTATGTACTAAGTGTGTGTATCAGTGTGCAGTTGTGACACTTTTGTAGGGGATGACCTATCTAAGTGTTGTGATTGGCTAGGGAAGATCTAATTGCTTGATTTACATAATATCTAAGTACTTGTACATTATATACTTGTACACATTTTTACATTTGATTACAATCATGGAATTAAGACATTTTGAGCATACAGATCTTCCAAGAGTTTATCATCCACCTAGTTCCTGCAACACTCAAGTAGCACGTTAGATCCACAAGAATGAAATGTTTGTCATTATCTAAGCAAAGGGATTTAAATGATGTCCATTTAGCCAACAATCTCCCCCTTTTTGAAGATGATAAACATTTCTAAAGTATAAAATAAGGAAATATAAATCATATGAATTTCATACCTGAAGTTTACCTTTTGTAGCCATTTTCTTGTGTGCAAGTGTGTGCTGGATGAGATATTATGAAACTTATTTATTATTTCTCCCCCTTTGTCATTTCAAAAAGATAACAAAGATAATCATTAAGTATGACTTTTATTATTCCCTTTTTTTCGCTATACTCCCCCTTAATAAGATATTCAGTTTTAAAAGCAAGGGATTTAATATGAATGCTTGTGTTGTCAAATTTAGCCACAATTTATTTCTTAATCTTTTGCAAGAAAAGGGTGTTAAGTCCTAAAATGATATAAGATTCTTTAAAGCTTATAGTAGAATCAATGAATGTATCTCTAACCAAATGCACGGGATGTTAAGCCCAAATTTGTTTAGAGAATTCCATTATATTCATATTTTAATATTACTTTAAAGATACTAAGGTCATAACTAGCTTCAAATGTTCTTTATGATGTGTACAATGTTTTGTACACTCCTTCTTAATCTTATAGTCAAGATAGTTTTTGTGAGCTCCCCCTTAATCTTATACTCAAGATAATTTAAGGATTCTAAGGTCACAATCAGTATTAGATCATAATAAGTTAACCTTTATGAGAGTTATGTACTAAAATCTTGTTTTCAATATACTAAGATTGAGTGCAAGAAAATGATTTACAAATAAGCATTTTGTCAAGCTTATTTTAGGACCTGGGCGCCCCTTGGTCAAACTTGATTTCAACCAAGAGGCAATTTCTGAAGATTTCCAATTTTAAGCGTTCTCATTGAGTTACACATAAAGTCTTTATGTAATATGATCAAGAGTATATCCATTTGAAGCACTCTGAGTGATACCAATTTTGAAAAAGTTTTATCACTTGAAAACTTAATATAGGCATCACAACAAAGTCTTTGTTCTTGATTTTCTTAGAGGAAGTTAAGCAAATTTTCAGAATGTATGTTCTTCATTTTGATATCCACAAAGATTGTTCTTCAATTGAACTACATCTATAATATGTTCAATCGTAGCAAGAAAGTATCTTTCAATCATTTATTTATAAGCAAAAATATTTGCATCAATAGAAATTTCCATAAGTCATGTTGTCACCATGATGCAAAATTATATCCTAAAAGCAATCATGTGTAGAATTTGAAGTAATATATGGATTTAGTACTTTATTCTTGTTTTGGTTATAATAAATGTAACATTGAAATAGCTCTTTATTCTTAAACAAGTCTCTTATTTTAAACTTATATTTATATTAACTCTTTTAGAATCAGTCATCCTTGAGTATAAATTAAGAACAAATTTTATATCAAGATTTTGCTTTTGATTACTTAGAACAAATGACTAGATAAGACATTAATATTCTTGTTCTAAGTAACAAACTATTTTGCTTATCATAGTGTCATCCAGCAAAAACCATTCATCTATTACATGGGATGATACAAGTTGTGCACATGATAATCATTATCTATCATGTCAAGATGCATCTATGCCATAAAGTTTTACTGTTATGCAAAATGGCATTTTTTAATGATAAAATCATTTTTATGAGCTGAATCACAATGATCATTTTGAAAACAATAACCATTCATGGTTTGTATATATAGATCAAAGATTATTGTAGGCAAACCAAGTAAGATATGGAACACAATGATCATGATGAAATAGTAAAGACATATCCATAACACAATGATCATGATAGAACAATAGAAGCATATCCATAATTTCATGAAATACAATGATTATGATCATTTAAAAGCAAATTTCAAGACACATGGTTTTTATATAGATAGACCAAGGAATACTTAGGACAAACCATGTGGGTTATGATAAAATGATTATTTTCCTTGATTAAACCAACATGGCTCATAATGTACAGTTTTAAGCCAAACCATGTACGAGATTATAGCAATTTTAAAAAAATGAGCTTGCAATTTATGCTATATGTTTAAAGAATTTTCTCCAAGATTCATTCTTTATTTTCATATTAAATCAATCATTAATAGCAAATTGATAGCAAACTAGATCAATTAAAATAGGTTCAACAGAACTTGATTCGGTCAAATTTTCTTCAATCAAATTTATGTTGGTCGAAGATTTTCTCGACCGAGTATTCTGCTATTTGTACATGTTTTATCAGATATTTGCAAGCTTAAAAACAATAACCTGCTCAGTCAACTAATTCTCAACTGATAGTGTTCTCGGTCGAACATTTTCTCGACCGAGAATGTTTCTGTATCATTTTCTGTATCATTTTTCAATAATTATTTGCAAGTAAAACATAGATCACTTCCAATTCAATTATGCAAATTAAAACTTAGTTTAGTTGAGATAAAACATTTAAGTATCAAAGTAACATTTGAGTCAAATCTCAACTAATCATATTCAAATCTCTAGGTTTTAGGAACCTAAACTAAAACAAAGATGTGTCTCTACAGGTTTATATAAAAATATGTGTTTTCAAGTTAGAAATTTTAATTACTTGAATCAATTTGTTATCTCATTATGTTAAGTTGAGATAGACATAAAGATATACAATTTACAGTCTTTGGTCATATCTCAACTTAATTTAATTTATTTAGGTTGGGTATTTTGGAACCCATACCAACTCAACATCCTTTTTCTTGTAAGAACATGAGAATGAATAATGTCCAAGACACAAACAATAATGACAACATATAGAATCATTCTCATTCCTCTTTTTATGAATTTGATCTAGATTGTTCTTGGGTACATATGTATGCTTGCCTTTAGGTACATACATAGATTGAGTCTTTGGCATTTGTGTCCTTCCCCCACTAGGTTTTTGATAGGATTTTCCTTTAGGCTTGTAACCTAGTCCTCTTCTTCCAACTTGACCATGAGAATCATTCAAGATCTTATCAAGAACATAATTATTTCTTAAGCTACAGACTTCTTGTTGTAACTTAGAAATCTCATCCATTCTCTTTTTGATATCTAACTTTGCTTGATCTAGATTAGATAATAAAGAGTTTCTTTCCTTAACAACAATATCATAATCTAGATGATTACATAGAATAGGTTGGGTCTGAAAATTATTTAGTTTTGCAAGCAAATCAACCTTTTCTTGAGAAAGAAGACCATGATTTGTTTCTAAAGTAAGTAACTTCATATTGCAGTCATTTAAAGATGATTTCAAAGTCAAGTTTTCAGAAGCAATATTGTCCTTTTCAAAAGAAAGATTATTCAATCTAGCATATAGATCCTCATTAGTTTTAGTAACCTTATTTAGTTTCTTTTTGCAGTCAACATATTTGTCATGAGTATCTTGTAGACTAACAATTAGATCTTCTTTTGGAAAATCAAGAAGGCTTACCTCTTGAGAATCATCACCATCATCTTCTTTTGCCATGAGACACTCCACATTCTCTTCTCCACTTTCACTATCACTTGACTCATCCCATGCAGCTTTATAAGCTTTTTCTCCCTTCTTTTTGGATGAGCTTTTCTTTCCTTTCTTGGGTGTGCTCACCTAGTTATTGCCTGGAAAGCTCCTTGGGACTCGACACACTAGCTCCTTTTCTCAGGGGGCTAGCTCTAGTAGGGTCCAACCTGTCCTATCGTAGGCTTGTAGCTGCTATTTATAGGTAGCGAGTTGATGGAAGTTATAGCTTTTATTGGCCCACATGTCTTTCATTCATAGATCCATTCTCGAGGCTTCAGGAGGGGCCGATACGGCTATTACCCGTCACACGTGTTGGGCTGCGAGCATATCGTGTACAACTGTGGCGGGTTGGAGCCTTTTCGGGCTACGGCGCCGAGGGGTGGCGATGTCGGGTAACGACCTCGTCGGTTTGTGAACTGTGACGAGTTAGGCACCATATCGGGTAGAGAGCTGCAGCGGGCAGGGACTCCTGCATGACACGCCTGCGTCAGGTTGCCATCGTAGTGGGTGGCGACCGTGATGGGTAAGAGGGTGTATCGGCCTCGCGAGCTACTGGGTTGGAATGTGGACTTTATTACTGATGGGCCTCATGGGCCCATTGGTGCTTCTTTTATTGTGGAAAAATAGGAAAAGCCCTGCAAAAGAAGGGAAATATTGTCAAAGGCGTAGTGGGCATGATTCTTCATAGTAAATAGAATAAATGAATAGGAAGTTAAGTTTGGAAGCTATTTTGACAATAAAATATAGGTTCTAGCAGTCATAAAATGGGTGTTATCAACCCCCCTAGACTTAGCAATTTGATTGTCCTCAATCAATTTGTACTTATTTTAAAACCTTTGTTTGTGGTAATTTTAAAAGCCAGGCATAGTCTTTGGATAAAGGTTAAGTAGATTTTGGAATGTCCTAAGGAAAATTATGTTTGACAACGAACAATGGACTTTTTCCTAGCCTTATTAAACAAAAATTTCTCCCCAACTTTTGTGAGACTTTGGTGTATGATGTTTGAAGTTAGCTTTCACACCAAAATTTTTGAATTTTGGGGATAAAAGGTGGGGTTTTTGGGAAGGCTTAAGGATTTTGGATTTTTCTTGTTTCCCATTGGTCCATCCAGGTATGGGTCCGTTAACGGCCAAGTGGTCCCTGCACTCCAAGCTAGTTAGCTTTAGAGCAGTGATTTCACATCCTACATACCATTGCCTCAGATCTACCATGCCAAAAATGGATACTTTTGGGAAGACAAGTGTTTTTTTTGGGCACAACTCTCATGCTTTTATTCACTGTCATAAGGCTTTCCTCTCTTTTGGGATTTTGGTGGGTGGGGAAAAAGGAGTTTGTTGTTTGGGCAACTTTTTCCTTCTCATTTACATCTCTTAGCTGGAAGGAGATTATTTTTCAAAGTTGGCATAGGAATGTTATAGTCTTTGTAATTTGAGATTACGTTTTCAAGAGAGTATAGCAGAAATGTACATAGCCTTAGGCGCAGAGAGGACAAACTAGAAGTTGTACCAAGTATTTAAGATAGAGTAATTTTTTCAATCTTGAAAAATAGACAGAGTGTATATATTGTGTATGTATTGATTACTATCAAACATTTATATACAGTGTATACATGGAGTATGATGAAGGAAGGAAAGGAAAAGGAAAGGAGGAAATTTTTTAGAATACCTCCCTCACTGATGTTATGAAGCCCCCACCAAACTTATCCCACACTCTGTCCCAAAGTAGTGAGATGAATAGGAAAGGGTAGTCATAGATCAGTGAGGGTTCAGTGGATGCGTGGGCCTTCAACAGACAGGAGCTCCATGACGTATTCTCCTAGTTGGTTGTGGTAGTCGAGGTCATGGAGATTCTCTGGTGCCTTCCTTAGTGCTACTACATAGGATATCCAGTGGATCATGTATACAACACAGTCATTTGATAGGGAAGCTTGTTGTGGACTGCGGTGGCAGAAGTGGAAGTCGTGCCAGGTTGTCGCTGGATCTTCAAGATTTGGTTGTATCATGGCCACCACCTCGGTGTAGTATTTTCTTACTATTCATTCGAGGGGTGTTTCTAGCGCGATAGCATACTCTATCAGCCAATCACTATTTGCGTCTGAGCTGTCGTAGAAGATACTAATTCGAGCATTGGTGTATATCATGATAAGTGTCTAGTGATTGTCATGTAGCATAGGAAGGAACATTATGCGCAACAGATGCTCCTGGATTTTTTGTTGAAACAACTGGCATGCCCCAGACTCATCGGCTAGGCATAGATCATTGAACAACATTGGATGGGCTATGTAGAGCTATCCAATCTTCTCTTATAAGATAGGGATGTAAGATAATGCCACCGTCATAGCTAGACATCTGCCAACCTTTACTAGGTCCCTTAGGCACTACAATATTCTTCTCATAGATAACGTCTGCAATGTTAGAATCAGCAAGATGTAGGAGTATGTGATTGACATCTTCCTGAGATAGCAAGCTACAGGCTGAACGGTCAAAGTTGCTGATGAGAGAGTCTGAGATGGTAGGCGAAGCAGAAGTCCCTTCAGTGGCGATCAGGGCTTGCAATTGCTCTATCTGCTTGCCTGGCCTGTAGACGTCAGAAGATTCCCCAACCTCTTTTCTTAGAGGACTACGGGGTAGAGAGGAGTGAGAATCAGAATCAGTATCCATTAGATTCTCAGGGAGCTCTGGATCTAGAAAGTAGTGCTTATCCTTTTTCAGGATTAGTGCATAAATGCTCCTGTGGTGATAGAAGTCTATGTCCTAGAGCTGCAACATGTATCTGAAGATATTCAGAAGCTCCATGGCGTGTAAAATGATAAAAGCACTATTGCTTCTTCCCAAATCTTGCTGGACTGGGAATTCCTTTATCGCATAGAAGTTCCAAACATCGTTGTGGCGTTGGATGCCTTGTTTAATGACCTAGTGAAGGTAGAGAGGAAGAAGCTTTAGGTCTTTGTCTTCGGGGAGGATGAAGGCCTGGTCTAGGTGGGGGACCTCTGTAACACAACGGTTGAACAATGTGACGTCGTGGGTGCAAAGGTCGGCCACACAGAGAAACCAGTGGTTCCTATGCTTGTGGGGGGGGGCAACACCAGGCCGGGGTTGTGCTCTTCTACATGTTTTAGCATATCAATCACCGATGGTGAGTCATCCGCCCCTGCTAGCAGACATCTGGCCAAGGCAGGAGTGGCATTGTAGATTGGCTTCCGACCTATCCTGAGCATGATATTTTTGATCATTGTGCTTTCCAGGACTCTGAAAAGGATCTTTCCTACAACTACTTCTGAGCAGAATAATCCTTTGAGCACTAGGTATTGTATGGAGAAGTATCTGTTGCTCCAGAGGATGGCTTCTTTGTCTACCTGCGGTCTCAGGACCATGTTTAGAAGTTTTTGGTCACGGACCATCAGATAACTGATGGTGTGTCTATCGAAGTTGGCCATTACGAAGACATGTATTTCAGATGATGCAGAGAATTGGTCATCTGCTGTCGAAGTTGGCCATTTCTATTTAACTTTAAATGTATGCTCACTAACATAGGTCGAGAGGCTTACAAATGATATGCAACCACTACTGAGCTTACCCTAGTAGATGCAAATCCTTACTGTGACCCAATTCCAGGTCATGGAGGTGCTGGTAGGCATGACCAAAGAGTTCATCCTTCTACAACAGGAGTAGGATGACCTACAACTAGAGAACAAATGGATACACACAAGAAATGGAAGTTGGCACTAACAACATCACCTTCCTGTGAAGAAGCATCATCCAAACAACAAAATATTTCTGACAAGGAGGCCTCCTCCCCACCTATAATAGAGATGGACATATAATTGAAGACAGACATGGTGTTTGACAAATTGAACATCAACAAGGCTGCACCACCTCCTGAACAAGAAGTCACAGAAAAATTATCTACTAAGTAGGGAGAGGAAGAGCCCTAAGGAATCTGGGAGCCCCCACTAGGGTAAACAAAGATACAAACTCCACAACCTTGTTAGGGACTTAACCAACATGGAGTAGAAGAGGAACCCATAGAAATACTTGAACAAGCAGCTCCCACTAGAGATGTCAAGATGACTGGAAAAAATGACATCATTTTGAGATCACCGAACCAAAGGAGGAGGTGTTGGAAACAACTGAAGATTTAACGAACATGATGGAATCCCTCTTCAATACACAATCCCACCACCACCCACCTATTACAATGACATATTTAGTGGATTACTATTGAATGAACCCATAGAGGGAGGAATTCCCTTTCCCAATCCTTTTGATGCAGAAATCCAAGAACAACTATCTGAATAGGATGAAGGAAATTTGAACTGGATGTTCAATAAGGATCTAAACAAACCAAAAACATCAGTCTTCCCTGAGCCTCTGCCAACTATCGCAACAAGTCTGACCACACCGCCACTGCTGCCATGTAAAATGAAAGAAATGGACGTGACCTCTGTATTAGGGAAATCCACGTCTCGGTAGATATATTAGAAGATGAAAAGCCATGAGACAACACGATCTACACCAAAAATGGATACTCTATAAAAAGAAATGATTTCATATTAGTTTTTAGACATAAGGATTTGGTCAATAGAGTATTATTCAAAGTTCTATGTAACAATCATCGAAGAGCACAAGTACATAGACAAGGTGGGGCCAGTCTTTAGTGCTACATCTACCCTAGCCACTCAACTATATGTAAAAAACTACAAGGCTGCATTAGTTGAAGAACTACAAAACACATTAGAAGAAACAAAGAAGATAATGTTCATAACACTCCCATTTACAGCCTTCAATCACTGGATGCTAATCATGGTAGATCTTTCCACTAGGTGGGTCGTTAGTTACAATTATAACGTAAGAACATACAATGTGAAAGGATGGTCTTTGAGAAGAAAGAACATAGGACGATACAAGAAATACCCACATGCTTGAAACATCTTATACAAGGGGTAGAAGGCTGGTATTGTCCTAATTGGAGGGAGATATGCATAGATTACAATGTACCCCAGCAAATGCAGAATTTGGGGGGATAGTGCATTCATAGTGCTTAGGATAATTGAAGCCCTAAATAGGAGAATCCCCTTGAGAAGATTGCAAATGAAGACTTCCATGCCCTATAAGGGAATTACATCATGGAGGTCATACATGATAGAAGATTAGTCTATGATGAGCACATGACAGACATCCCAAGAAGAATATACACTGGAATTCTGCTTCCCAAATGAACCCCATGGAGGGTATAGTTGAAAAAATTAGATAAAGAATAAGAAGAATCCTTTTCATGAAAGCAAAACTAATCAGATGGTTCCTCTCTCCCAGTCAAAACTGCCAACACCTCCTCTCCCAAAATCAACCAACCCACCCATAGAAAAATGGAAGCCGAACAACTGACTCCCAAAACAACTAGTGGACTGACCCATGCTCCCCTCTCCAAAGTACCTACATCTATTGATGAAACTACTGAAGGCACTTCCCCATCCCAAAAGGATATAGTCAAACTAGAGGCAGGCAAGGAAATGGGTATAAATGAAACTATTGCTACCCATGATGTGAAGGACACATTCCAGGTTGTAGAGGAAATGGTAGAAGAAGTCAAACATGAGCTGGAACCTACATGTCTAACTAAGCCTACATTTTACAAGTTCAACAAAGATGCCTGCTATGGACCATCCCTCAAAGATCTTAACTTTATCATGGATGAACTGCAACCACATGAGGACGAAATGGTAATTTTTTTAGAAAGAGGAAGTGTCCATGTCCTATGGCTAAACCTCCATGAGATACTCATAGTTGGAGGATACATGACCAGTAAATGTAATGATAGGATGTTAGCTACTTATAGCTGAAAAGCTTGAGGATGTATACATGGCCTTCTACAAAATAGTGGGATATATAATTCTAAAAAAGGAGTGCAAGGAGCTTCAAAAGTTGTAGAATGCCTAAAGTCTAGTGTTCCACATCTTATATTTATACCAATCCTCCATGACATCCACTAGACACTTCTATCAATCGATACAATGTCTAGAATAGAATTTTATGCAATAGCTCAGATGCTATCTTTAACATGAAAAGAACAACTTACCAAAAAATGGATAACATCGTCACTGAATAGAAATCCACACAGGTGGCTACCCATATTATTGAGCTTATCAAGATTTATAGCAGAATCTTCATTGATGCAAAAAAAAGTTTGAAAAGCCACAATTCTACGATAGGAGCCCACAACAAGATCTTAGCTCCAATGACTACAATTTCTGCATCTTACTTTAGATGAAGATGAAAGCAATGATGAATAAGTAGGTGAAATTTTATCAAGAAGTGGGTTATTACCACCACATTTGAGGAACTTACATTGTGGAGCTCCTATCCTCATATTGGGCATTAACCAATTCAAAGCATTAACTTTCCTATTCTTGCTCAACCTCGCTCTTTGACACCTTGAGTACAAGGTGTGTGGTAAGTTTGGGGAGGGATTCTGAATAGGCCAACTAGTGGGCCCAATAATGATGACCATGATTATGAGGAGTAGACATTGTGTGCAAGTGCCTGAGCACCTAAGCTTCCTCACACCCACTTCTTAGGCTCTAGATTGAGAGTGCATGACCCGTGTGTACGATGTTTGCCAATAATGACAACATCTTTACTTGCTCAACATCTCAATTTTTTACATTACTCATTTTACTTATTCCCTACCTCCTTCATGCAATTTTTTACTAAAATTTTGAAAAGTTAGACGACAAATTTTGCCAATGTATATAATAGTCTTTTTTAACCATAGAATGAAACATTTTGACAAGTAGGGAGTTTCAAAGATAAATTTTGAATCCAATTTTCCTCGGCATTGTCACCAATCTTACCTTAGAACTTCTTGAATTCAGGCTACCTCTTACTGTAATCATTCCAAGAGTGATGTTTTGTGCTATAAATTCATCTAATAAAAATCTACTTTACCATGTATTTACACCATTCTTATCTCAATACACTACAAGCATCAAAGGAATGCTGCTATCCCAAGAAAAACTCTATGAAATAAGGAGGACCACATATGGTGCACTCTTGATTGATCTCCTAGATTCCTAACAACTTGAAAAGTGAAAACACAAGCAATATAGGAAACAACTACCCCTCCCAGTGCTAATTCCCTACTATAGAAATAGAAGAGTCTTGGTAACCCACTTTCCCCTAAAATTCCTATCGCCTTAGCCTTGTGAGAAAGAATAAAAGCCAAGCATGAATAAAATCATGAGAGTTGTGCTTGACAAGATGTTGAAAGGCTCCGCCCGACCGGTGTGTAGCTGCACTCAAGAATGTAGATATGTTGTGCCTGGTAGTGGAACCTAGAAGCCAAACAAAACTCACCTATCTTTTGACGTCTATATCATGTAACCACCTAAAGTACATCGGGATTGACAGTTGAGTAACACTATTCTACAACAGTGCTCATGGTTGAGTAGACCCTAAAAAAATAAAAAATACAAACAACCTTATCCTACCCCTACACTACTAGTTAGGACTACTGAAAAATAATAAAAGTTGGGTGTGAAAGATACCTCTAGTGCTATCTTACACAAATATAGCTTGGAAATGAGGTTGAGTACAAACATGAAGGAGACACTCCTCCTGGTAAGAGGATGCACCAAACAAAACAAGTCATGCAACTCTAGATCTAAGAGAATTAAACCTGGGGGTATAGTAAGAAGAGTGATCCATTATGAAGAGGTCTAGACCTAATGATGGTATAAGAACATGGTCAATAGTAAAAAAACTAAAAAAATAAAGAACTTAACATTTACTCGATGCCTTGATTCTATTTATTAGCTTGAGGACAAGCTTGACTCTAAGTTGGGGGGGTTGATAACATCCAATTTTTTGGATATTTTATGCCTAATTCTATCCTAATTTCCTCTCTTTATATAGAGTTGCCTTAACTTTCTCACAATTTTCTTATGTTTACCATTTATGCCTTGACTCAAGGTTAATTACTCATTTCCATGTAGGCAACTCACCAAATGATGGCCTAACCATTCTGCAAATTTCTCATTCGTTTCCACTGTCAATGGTGACCATACACCCTTAAATAAACCTAGATCCACTGGGCTAACCATTCATAGGTTCCCAAAACCAATGGACTCCAATGATACCCAACTTCCCATCCATCGGAAGGTGGACAAAACAACCATTGGTTCCTAAACTGATGGTTAGCTTGAAGACCCCTATGGGTAGACTAGGGAGTCATCAACTAATGGATCACCTATGGATGCCCTGCTTAATGGCTCAACAAATGCCTCTACTGATGGAACATTTTCTATTCTTCCTACTGACGGATGGACTAGGAGCCTATCAATTGATGTCCACATATAATCGATGGCTAGCTGAGAGACGACTCTACCGATGGCCAACCTGAATTCTTTTAAAAGAAGGATTGATGACGTGGGTTTTACTGCACTAACAAACTCACTTAGGGTTGAAATACATAAGTTTTTACCAAAACCTTGTGTAATAATACCATCCACAAGAGGATGGGTCTTATTGCAGTATAGTTAAGGATTGAATCCCAAGGGACAATTTTTTCCACTTGTCTTCCACTTGGGCAAACACTTTGGCGATCTAGGGTACCAATCTCGCGACGCGCCGTCTTGGGGGATGGGGTCTGGGATCCAAAATCTCCATTGTTCTCCCCCCAGGCCACACATCCTTATTCGTCTTCGACCACTAGATCTAGTGGGAGTTGCTCTTCTCCACCTTCCCTACCTTTTCACCTGATGGAAGAGCCTACAGCCTCCAGTGTGCATTTCTTGAAGAAGTCAGACTCTCAGCTCGGTGGTAAAGGTTTGGGTCCTAGTGAGGGGTTGCAGTCTGGCAGCTCTTATGAGGAGTCTGTTGTATGTGTGAGTAGAGTGCCTGGCCTCTGCTTCCGGTGGTGGAGCGGCTGCCTCCGCATGGTCTTCCTATTCTTTTTCAGGTCTTTCTTTTCTTTCCTTTTGTCTGGTCCATGTCAACGATAGTGGGGCGTCAGACCGGTCTTGCCTGAATTTTTGGTCTGTAGGGGTAGGGGAACTCTCGGGGATTCTCGGCTGGGTGAGGGATGCTTCTACCTACCTATCTCACTTGGCCTCTTTACATCTTGAGTTTAGGTTCAAGATGGGAGGAAGTCATGATGGTCTGGAAGTCTTGGTAGGGTTTCTTCGAGCAGTACCCTCCTTGTTATCCTTTCACCAACTTGTTCTTGCCCAAGTAGACCAATGGCGACTGTGCTTTCCTGGCCTCTTTTGCTTATGCCTTTGATGTTGCCTGCTACCTGTTTGTGTTATTTCCGTGGTGGTGTTGTTGTGTCTCTTGTGTTTCTTCTTTTGGTTTGTCTCCTTGCGTCTTGGCTCAGATTGAGGTTTACCCTCACCTAGCTAGTTATGTTTTAGTGTGGTTGGTGATTGATTTCACCATTCTATGCCATATGTGGAAAGAGGAAAATATTTATGATGACTCATGTCTTGGTGATTTTGGCTCTACTGTTTGGGGTTTCAGGTTTGCAAGTGTTTCCCGTGATTGTGGAAAGATTCTAAATGAAAGCTGCTTGGTACCACGTGGGGAGGAATCTATGTAGAAGTATTTTACTCACATCCGATCAAACTTGCATTTCCTATTGTTACCTCTGACTACTATGTTACCAAAGTTGCTTGGATCTCTAGTTTTTGTAGATTCCGTATGGCTTTCTTAATGCAATGGCAGTGTTTACCTTAAAAAAATAATCCCAACTTGCTAGTTGAATCTGGATCAACTATGACTAATATTTAGAACAAAGAGTTGATTTGGGTTTAGTTAAACTAATTGCAAGGAAAGTAAAAGAGCGAGATTAAAAATGAGTTTAGTTTAATGATGAGAATCACTGGGGTGGAATCGAGTTTCACCACCACTACACATGAAAACACATCTAAAACACATCTAGGCAATATACATCTATCCAAATGGAGTAGCAAACCATCCGTTAGGAAATAGAGTTTGCGTAAGCATCTCCATGGGCTTGATGTCTCGTTACCCACGGGTCACTCACTTACTACTCCAGAGATATCCCTTCAGAATTTCTCGTCCGGGCATCAACCATGTTAATTGATATTCAAATCCTAAGTATTGAAGTTCTCATAACAAAGGAATATAATAGATCATGCAAGACAGGTGATCAATCCACAAAGCATGCATTAAACGATTAGCAAGAAAATGGAAAGTTATATACAAGCCATGAAATGTTATAAGATGAACATGTAAGCATGGGCAGTGGGGCTAGTCCCTGCACCCCAGTGAAATGGACTACTCACTCCTCATGATAGAAACAAAAAGTGTGACGTCCCCAAATTTTCTAAAAATTAATCTGATGTGTGACGTCCAAATTGAAACCTCACGTCAGCGAGAATCCCAATTTGAGCCCCACACACTAGGCTAAGAAGAAGAAAATCAAGGGAGTCAGAAGGAAACACAGTAGCACATGTACATGAACAATAATAAAACCATACAACACATGTTCACCATTCAACATATAATTACAACATGAATTGTTACAACATTTGATATTACATATTGAACAACAAACTTATACATATACATGTACTACATCTAAACTACAAGATCTTAAGACAACAGGTCCACCTGTACATCAACTCGCTAAACAACTCTCACTATCCTGGATCTTCAAGAGCATAACGACAACCTAAACAAAAGATTACATGTGGTACACGTCAGCACAATATTCAAGAATATTGCACTGAGTATGCCTACGTGTCTTTTATATACCTCTCATCATATCTTAGCAATAAGATAAAACTAATATACTTTGCAGTAACAGAAGAATATAAGAAAAGTGTATACTTGCACAAAGATGTTCGTTAGAAAAATAGAACACATATTTTAAGCACATTTTCCATTATATATCCATGCATTTGCCACCTGAGGGAATAATGCATCATCTCTGTTACCAAAGAGAATGAGATGTAAGGCCTTATGATCTACTACCAAAGAGTTAGATCATTGTACAATGTGATCTGCTACCAAAGAGAATGATCACTTTCAAGCACTATGCTACCAAAGAGAATGATCACTTTCAAGCACTATGCTACCAAAGAGAATTAGTGCTTTCATATAATGGAACAAATATATTATGTTTGATGTGTTCATAGCAATAAGTATGGAGAATCATGCAACATATCATACAAGAACAATCATTTCATCCAATATCATATGCCAAGTATTTTACTACACATATAACACAAGCATATTGTATAATAAGCCAAGTAAGAGGTAATGGCATACCTTCCAAAGAGACATCCTAATCACATATCCTCATATTCCCGATGTCAACTATATCTTGGTCAAACCCCTAGTTAAGACAAGATCATATACTATCATCAAGTTATCATCATCTTAACCCAAATTATATCCATTTTAGGGTTTACTTATCTTAGTAGGATATTCCCACTTTTATTTCTATTCTTGCCTTAGATTTATCTTTCTGATGTCATATTCTGGATTATGGTTCATTATTTGAATATTAGGTTCCATATTCTTTTTTTGCACATATTAACCCTAGATCACATCATTAACCTAAATTAGGGTTTCATGACATGTATTAAGGATCATCTTCATATAATATGAATTAGGTGCATCATAATGGTCTCATAAATAAAATTGAGGTTCCACATATGGATATGAGCTTACTCTGTGAATTTCATCATTTATTGAATATGTATGTATTTATTGCATACTATTTAGGATTACTAGCCCTAATTAGCCATATTAATCAAATTATAGGCTTTCATGCATCAACATGACCATATATGGCATCAAATGAACTATAAACATGATTATAGACTTACTAACATTTTCCATAATTTTATATCATCATTTGATATTAATTTCGCATGAAACAAGCATAATACATCTTACATGATATCACTATTATTAATGCATCAAAAGCATGATATTATCATTCTACTATGTTCTATTCATTTTTCTGAGAATTTTAGTACCTTATTTGTATTTTTCTGATGAACATGCTATTTTATATGGTTTATTGAAGATCTGGGAAATTGCTAATTATTTACCTTTCTGTGGCCAATCCAATTCCGCCACGTGGCTAGAAAGGTTGTCCTGCATTGTTGGACCGACTGGATCTTTAGATAGATCTATGGATTTCCAGATCCATTAGGCCAGGTCGGGGCTTCCCCCTTTTCACCCGATCTCATGCGAGGACTCTATTTCCTCTGTGAAATAGAGCCCCACCCAATCGGTGCCCCCAGGCGATCTGCCGGATTCTCCAGCACATTGCATATTAGCGATGGCTTCTCCTCACTCACATGTATGCCCGGTGGGTCGACACTTGCGTGCGCTTCTTCCGCCGTCTCCTTTGTTTCCCACCATCCGGTCCGTGAACTGCTGCCACCGCGAGGGACTTGTCTCCGGCATGGGATCTGCTTGGATCCATCGGCGTGAGACTTCGGCGGGACTCAATTCTCTACCCGACTCCCACATTCCTCCATGAACGCTACTGTCGGGTGCTGCTGGGTCAAAACATAGGCTTGGGATTAGCTGCTTGGTGCTCCACCGATGTAGGGCACCGCTCCAGCGAGGTGAGTACCAGAGGTGTCTCTCCTCCCTTGACAGCGTCCGACCCGCCCTGCGTCACTTCACACTTCTTCGTGTCAGTAGGAGCACGTACTCCTTAGGACCTCATGGCTTTGGCAGGGCTCTGGCCACCTCTAGGTTCTGAAAAAGAAGACCCTCGTCTCTCCCTAAAGCCGTCAGCATCAAGTATTATTCTACTATGGCTCCTCCATGCTCGGTGAGGAACTCACCTCCGACTGCTGCTCCTGCAGTCACGGCTGCCATTGCAAAACATGAGAAATGAAAAAGGTCTTCTCCCATATCCCTCCTCCTCTCACCACCTGCTGTGGATGGTGGAGAAGCAGCAATGATGGGGAGGGGGATTTCACTCTTGTCTACTCCAACTGACTCACCAGATGGGTCTTGCAACTCCTCTAAAGGATATGAAGAGAATTGTTGGCACATTATTCACAATCATCCCACGTTCACAGATGTGGTGGTGGTCTTTCATGCTGGCTGAACTGCCACTCCCCCACATTCTAGTTGAGTGTGCCTTCTCATAAGACCTATTCGTGGCTTCACCAGCAAAAAGATACGACCACTAGATTCTAGCCACACGCTCATACAAATACAAAAGGGGTGTGACAAGGTAGATATTAACAACTTATCCTAAGACCTAGATACTTTGGCCCATAGTTATCATTATTCCACATTATTTTATGGTATTCAAACCTAAATATCTCTCCCTAGGAGTACCCAAATGCCACCAAAATTTAACCATAACTTTGTCACTACTCAAGGTACCTTGTACAAGAATTTGGTGTCAAAACTTAACTATTAGACTAATCAATTAAATTCCTCAACTAGGCATAAACGTATGGATATTAATCATTATATAAATCTCAATCAACATTCCTACTTTACTAAAACACTTGGGATCCTCAAAACAACTCAACTTGCATGACTTCACTTATGTCATTGGACATTTTAGGATTCCAAAAGTCCACTTCATCACAAAAAGAACAAGAGAGAGGGAAGACACCGCCATGGTCATGGTGAAGAAGATGGTCGTGGCTCAGAGGAGAAACAATCTTCTACATAATGGTGGGGTAGATTTGGATGAGCAGGGGAAGAACACCAAGACCGATGAGGATGATCTTATCTATCCTTCTTCCTTCTCTTCTTGTACTCTTGCTCACAGGAGATGGAGCAGAGATGGCAGAGTATCAAGGACACCACGGAGGTAGTCTTTGGCGGCAGAGATTGTCTTCCTTGACTGGGCACGGAGCGACAACCTATCAGTGTGGAGGGAGCAGAAGTGATGCCTCAAATGAAGGAGGGGGTCGTCTATCTATAGGTGCATGTATGTGGAGCACTGTCTTAACTACCATGGTCACAACCGTTGGTAACGATCGTAGTACTCCTCGGATCGACTGTGCCAGGTGTGCACCCGACTATTCCCAGGTGGCCACGGTCGAGGTGATTGCCGCAGTCGCACTAGTATTTGTACCATGGTCGAGATGTCTGTGCTGCTTTCGTGGTTGTGTACCACGGTCGCACTGGTATGCTGTGGTTGCGCTGGTATGCCACAGTCATGGTGGGGTCTTCTTGGTTGCAGTCATGGTGGGTTGCCACAGTCACGCTACCTTGGCCTTGGCCCGGCCATGCTGAGCTGGGCTCGATCGTGCCGAGTGTCAGTCGACACAACGTCTTGGCCGCGGTCATGGAATTGCCTTCTTCTCCTCAATCACGGTCGTGGCCCTTTTGTAATAAACCCACCCCCACAGGTGGGGGTATTTCTATGGTTTGATGGGCATGTGTTGATGAATCCTATGATTGATAAGGATGCTTTCTGATGAAGGAACTGACCATCGAAAATAGGGTCCAAATTATTGAAAGTTTCTTGGGCACGCTAGTCGACTAACGGAACCACTGTCTCCTACATTGATGCACGTAGTACAATTCTTAATCCTACAATAGAGATTAATGGACTTGATCAAAATATTAAATAATCATCTAAAATTGTGGAAAATTTTATACAAGCATATTCAGGGGGTATATGTGAGCTTTCAGTGCTAAACATGGCCAAAAATGGCGACTAAAACTAAGATGAATATGCATTCATGAACTGGGCAACATCAACCAATGGCTATGTAGAAATGATGGCTCACTTGCATGACCCACCTATCGATGGTAACATTGCACATATCGTTCATTCAGACTGTTGAGTACGTACATGAGGCACATGCTCATAGGACTTGCAGCACAAGTAAAGCACCCCAACTAACACCTCGAGCACCACACTATGGGCTATAAATAGGAGACCCCATGCTACTGTGTGGGAGTCATGATGCAAGAGAGATAATGGAGTGTTACCTGCAATCCACCCCACCTTTGACCTTTGACACAATCCATAGATCCATGAATCCTGAGGATGAGAGTCTAATGATCAGAATCTCCATCATCACCGAGATGTTCCAGATTTCTTCTTCGATAGAAGGAGGAAGATGAATAGTCATCTACACCACAATTGATGGATTTTGAGAGGAGAAACTCTCCATCGACCTTGACCAGTCTGTGGTCACTGTTGGTGTATCTTTCTCCTTCTTCACCGAATCTGTTCATTCCCTTTCATCTCCATATCATTTCCATCACCATGTCTCACTATACTTGTCATTTCACTGTGCCACTCATCAACATGAGTGACTAGTCATCTAACTTGGGTTGGGAGTAGCCAGTAAGACTGTCCCAACATGTAGATACTTATATCCCTTGAATAAATGATCTGAGCAATGTTTATCCCATACTCTTGTTGTTAATGCTTCACTTGCATCATTATCTACCATCTTGTGTTGTTTGATTGTGAATGCCTCAAGAAAGTAATATTAACCTATATCTAAGAATTATGAAGTTGCATGTTCCTTTGAGTGTGAGAACACTTAGGAATGAGAAATAGCTATACAACTTGCAATGGATCTATTTTTGTTTCTAACAACTCTCCAATGGTTGGAATCACTTTTTATGCATTTTTCATACAATACATTTGGTTGGGTTTCAATAAAGGTAACTCGACCAGTCCACTAACTAACAAAGCCAAATTTCAAAATATCATTCCATTTTGTCCTGGGTAACTCGAACAATCAACTAAAATCAACTTTGGTCAGTAAGTTGGTCGATTGAGTTCTATGAATGTACAATTCCACCGATGCATCCATTTCTAGAAATCCATCACAGATCGGTCAAGATTCAAACTTGACCGATTAAAGTGTTGTGACAAATTTTCCAAAATGATTTTTAAGTGATAAAACTATGGAATTAAGTGTCCCTAATTTTTTCTTATCTTATTTACAAGTCATATCATCAATAGAAATGATTACAAAAAGATTCTAAGGTGGTTTGGAGTGATTTCTCGAATTGCACATTTGCATTGCTTTTGACTTGAACTTGGACAAGCTAGGGCTTATGTAATTTGACCCTTTTCATGTACCTAATACATGAAATCAATCTCAAACAAACATATTAGATACATATGAATGGAATGGTTAAGTCATTATCAATATTTGGACAATGTATAACTCTCAACTCAACAAAGCGAAGATCTTCTATTATGGTCTTCCCAAGGGTGAAAGGACCATGCTTGATAGTGCATGAGCGGGATTTGTCCTCAACAATAAGATAGACCAATGTCATGAAATATTAAAGAACACATCTAAGAACCAGTCATGGGGAAAAGAGAGAGAGAGAGAGAGCACCTAGCAACCCTTAAAAGTGTTGGGGATTCCAAGTTTATCTCGACACTGAATGAGAGGTTAGACTTAAAGCAAAGAAGTTGTGTGATAAGGATGGAAATTCTTCAGGAGGGGAGGATGAGGAGTGCATGTTTGCATGACAACAACAAAAATACAAGAATAACAACCACTCCTGGAGGAAGGATCCTAATTTCTCCTGAAAGGATACTGATAATTTCCAAAAAGACCCATCCCCTGGCACAACAGGAAAAGCCACAACAAGTTGGTGGCCAATAACAATATCAACAGGATAGGGGCCCCATTGAGGAGATGCTCGGAAAGCTAGTAAACCAAATTAAGTCCTTATTTTCCAGAACCAAAGAGAACTATAGAACCAAGGAGCATAGATCCACAACATAGAAATACAAATTTCTTAGATTGCAACAGAAGTGGCTTCCTTGAAGAAGCCAGGACAACATGAGTTTTTGGGAAATACTGATGTACCTTCTGGAAATCAACATGACAAGGCAACATTACTTTTTAGTGGAAAAAATTTCTTAATGACAAACCATCTATCTCAGATGTAGGAGAGGCCACATGTGATAAAGACAAGGCAGTGATTGCACATACAGTTGGACTAGATACGACAATAGAGCAAAAGAAAATTGATGAATAGGTTGATGAGTTAGAGGATACAAGGAAAAAGACATATACTTCACCTTATCAAAGGAAAGTGGTGAAGCCACTGCCCTTTCCAAACAGTTTGAAGGAAACTAAGACAGACCAACAATTTCAGAAAATTTTGGACAACTTTAGAAAATTGCATGTCAATATCCCTTTGATTGATGAAATTGAGCGGATTCCCTTCTACGAAAAATTTCTAAGGGACTTGATCAACAAGAAGAGGAGGATAGATGAGATTGAGGTGGTAATCGTAAAGGAGAAGGTTAGCACTTTTATTTGGGGGACATTTCCACCAAAAAGATAGGATCTAGGTTGTTCAACATCTGCTTTATTGGGAGGATGAGATTTGGAGAGGCCTTATGCAACTCAGGGGCTAGCATAAATCTCATGCCCTTGACCACTTTCAAGAGGCTAGGTCTGAAGGAGTCTAGGTAGGGAAATATGACCATTCATCTAGAAGACAACTTAGTTGTGAGTCCTTACAGTATTTGCGAGGATTTTCTAGTCAAGGTGGACAGGCTTATATTTCCAGCAGACTTTATTGTCATGGGGATGCAAGATGGTCAGGCAATGAGATATTACTCCACAAGCTATTCCAAGAGACATCTGATATGATTTTGGAAATGGGTAGAGGGAAACTGACATTGGGAAACAGAAAAGAGTGATTTGAAATCTTGATGCCCAAGCCTACACAGACTGCCAAAGCCAAAGCATAATGTCACATGTTGTAGTAGGTCCAAGAAAATATGTCATTATTTTTGGGGAATCCGTTTCTTGAGATGGCTCATATGATGACACAAGTCCTCGAAGGCACACTAGTGGTGGATATCTTGGACAACACAAAAGAGATATCTTTAATAGAGGCAGTTCAACATCCAATCGATGAAGAAGAGCACTATTACCTATCAACAATTGAGGAGGTAGCCTCTACTTCTCTTGTTCAAGCATATCTATAGCTGTCTTTGGAGGCATGTCTCATGAATCTAGTAGATGACTATACTGGGTACTGTTCTTTGGAGGAGTGTGTCTTTCTTCTCAAGACCTTACCGTTCTATTACATAAGACATTTTGAGGACTTAGGACCACTTCTACCACCATTGGTCCCTTCTTTACTAAGTCCCCCAGATTTGGAGTTGAATCCATTACCACCCCACTTGAAGTACATTTTCTTGGAAGCAAAGGAGAAGCTTCCAGTCATCATCTCGGCTTCACTAAGCAATCAACGAAGAGGAGGAACTACTTATGGTTGAAGAACCACTATGCAATATTCAGTTGGTTCGTAATAGACATAAAGGGGATTTCCCCTAGTTTCTACCAACACAAGATCAAACTAGAGGAAGGACCCAAATTTATCGTGCAACCTCAGTGGTGACTCAACCCCATCATGACTAAGGTAGTGAAAAAAGAGGTAGTCAAACTTTTATCTACATGTATTATATATGCTATCTCTGATTCAAACTAGGTTAATCCAACCCAAGTGGTTCCTAAAAAGGGGGGGTATAACGGTCACCACTAATTCCAATGACAAGTCGATATCCACTAGACTAGTGATCGGGTGGTGAGTTTGCATAGAATATAGACGTTTGAATGCCGCCACATTAAAAGATCATTTCATACTCCCTTTTATCGACTAGATTTTAGAACCGCTCGTCGGCCTCTCTCATTTTTGTTTTATTGACGGTTATTTGGGATACAATCAAATTTCCATCAAGCCATAGGATCAAGAGAAGTCGACCTTCACATGTCCTTATGGCACATTTGTGTATCTTTGTATGTTGTTTGGTCTTTGCAATGCACCTGCCACTTTCCAACGATGCATGGTTGCCATTTTTTTTTCTGATATGCTAGAGCAATGTCTAGAAGTATTTATAGATGATTTTTCAGTGTATGGGGAGTCCTTTAATGATTTCTTGGCAGTTTAGATAAGATCTTACTAAGATGCTAGGACACTCACCTTGTTTTGAATTAGGAAAAGTACCACATGATGGTGAGTGAAGGAATTGTTTTAGGACACAATGTGTCTAATAAAGGAATGGAGGTAGACCCAGTAAAAATAGAGTTGATATCCAAACTACCTCCACTGTCATCAATGAAGGGTGTTAAAATATTCTTAGGACATGCCGTATTTTACATCCATTTTATCAAAGTTTTTCTGTGATTTCAAAACCGCTCTCTGAGTTATTAGAAAAGGATGTCGACTTTAAGTTTGACCAGCAATGTTTGAAATCTTTTGAGGTGTTGAAGGAGAAGTTGGTCTCCGCACCCATTGTTTAGTCTCTAGATTGGAGTCAACATTTTGAGCTGATGTGTGACACATCAGACTATATAGTAGGGGCTGTTTTAGGCCAACGTTGATATAAAGTCCTCGCTGTCATCTATTATGCATACAAAACTTTAAATGATGCCCAATTAAATTATAAAACAACTAAAAAGGAATTGTTGGCTGTTGTTTTCACTTTTGAGAAATTTTGTCAATATTTTAATAGGGGTTAAGGTTGTAGACTGGATAGATCATGCAACCATCAAATACTTGCTGTAGAAAAAAGATGCCAAAACCAGATTTATTAGGTGGATCTTATTGTTGTAGGAATTTGACATAGAAATTAAAGACAAAGCCAACACTGAGAATGTGGTGGCAGATCACCTTTCTAGTCTTGAATGGATAGATGAAAAGGATATTGATATACCCGTTGTGGAATATTTCCCTGATGAGTAGCTCTTTGCTATGAAAAGCAAGGACCCATGGCTTACAAACATTGTGAACTATTTGGCATGTGGAGAGTTTCCAGGAGGTTGGGGATACCAAGAGAAGAAAAGATTATTCCATTCATTAAAATATTACATTTGGGGTGACCCCATTTTGACCAGGAAATGTAGGGATAGTATTATGAGAAAATGTGTGCCGGATTGTGAATTTTAGAGTATTTTGGCACACTGTCATTATTTACCTACAGGGGGTCACCATGCTAGTTCTAGGACTATGGCTAAAGTCTTTTAATGTGGCATCTATTGGCTGATGATTTTTAGAGACACATACAATCTTGTTCGTCATTGTGATGTTTGTCAACGTGCATGTAATATCTCAAAAAGACATGAAATGCCTCTGAATGTTTTTTAGGAAGTTGAGGTGTTTGCCTTATGGTGCATAGACTTCATGGGACCTTTTGTGTATTAAAATTGTAATCTTTATATATTGCTTGCTGTGGATTATGTATCTAAGTGGGTGAAAGAGATTTCAACCTGTACCAATGACGCCCAAGTGGTATATAGTTTTGTGAAAGAACACATTTTTTGTAGGTTTGGGGTCCCTAGGTTAATGATGAGTGATGGTGGTTCCCATATCACCAATAGAAAATCAGGGGCATTTTTGAGAAGATATGGACTGAAACATAGGGTAGGCACTCCATATCACCCCAAACCCAAGGGTAGGTTGAAGTGTCTAATAGGGAGATCAAGAAAATTTTGGAAAAGACAGTTTCGACCAACAAGACTAACTGGAGCATGTTGCTCAATGATGCTCTTTGGGCATATAGGATCACCTATAAAGCACCTACATGGACCTCTCCTTTTAGGTTGGTTTATGGGATGGCTTGTCACCTACCTGTCGAGCTAGAGTATAAGGCTAAGTGGGCCCTAAGGAAGTTAAACTACAATTTGGACAATGTAGGGAAAATAGATTCTTAGAGTTGAATGAGTTAGATGAGGTTAAGTTTGATGCCTATGAGAGCTCAAGGATCTATAAGGAGAGGACAAAGAAAATTCATGATCGCCACATTTTGCATAGGGTTTTCACTCCAGGGAAGAAGGTCCTTCTTTTTAATTATAGGTTGATACTACATCCTGGGAAGTTGAGGTCTAGATGGAGCGGACCTTTTGAGGTAATTAAAGAATTCCCTTATGGAGCTATGGAGATTAGCAATGGGGTTGAGTCATTCCTTGTCAATGGCCAACAATTTAAGCACTACTTTGTGGGAGATGTGATTAGAAAGGAGGAAGAGTTAAAGCTCATTGAGCTTCACTGATCTCATCAGCATAGGATCATCGAGCCTATGGCGTAAAACAATGGCACTTGTTGGGAGGCAACCCAATCATCATTCTTTACTCTTTACATTTCAATTTGTAATTTCATAGTTTCAATTTTCATTTTATTTAGTTTTGATACAAAAAGGTACCTTGCTCCATTTTTGTGTGCTGTGCAGGATGAGAACATGTCAATACTACCAACACAGAGTTAGTACTACCGACAAGGTTACATGGTAAATTATCGAGTCGAATGCAAAGCTCAGTACAATCGACAACAGTCTCGGTAGTACTAAAGAAATCATAGGAAGATGATTATTTTTTTCATACTAACTCAAAACTACCGAACCCTAAGTTGGTAGCACCGAATTTCTATAGAGAAACATGCCTACTAAACGATAAGGACTCAGTACTACCGACATTCTATTTGTAGTACTAAAAAAGGGTGTGCTCCATGTTCGAAACACCGAGTTCCCGATCAGAAGCACCAACCAAATTTGAACAAGTCACTACTACAAAAAAAAATCGGTACTATCGAATCATGACATCACCAATCTGGGGGAGTACCATCAAGTGATAGAGATCATCCACATTGAATGATCAGTACTACTAATAAGTGGGCAAGTTGGTACTACCGACGAGATGTCGGTACTACTGAAATCATGCAATCTGCTCCAACAAAATCAGAAAACTGGGACTGTCAGTAGCACCAAGAACACGACTTCGAGATGAAAAGTCAGTACTACCAACATTATCTCTCAGTAGTACTGACACATCGTCAGGTTAGTGGACGAGTTCTATGTAAGGAATACTGTGATTGCATTTCTCTTCACACCTCTTCACTACTCCTCCAAGCAAGTGTGTGCAAGAATCTCTGGGCATTCATAATCTACATCGAGCTCTCTTTTCTCAACCTCTTTCTTGTTCTAGAGATGACACCTTCACGAGAGGCTTCTTCATCGGTGAGGGTTTCAAACTTGGTTCCCAAACTAGGCCGGATAGCCCATCCCAACGTCGATATCAAGAATATCTATGACAATATGCAAAAGAGGGAGATCTATGCAACACAGTTGGTGACCATGAGTTCATTGCATCTATTGGTTTCTACGAAAGAATGCACAACGTCTTCGAGTGTCAAGGGATGGTAGGTGACCACCCTTCTTTAGCAACTGTATTACATACTTAGATCTTGTCTTTGAGTTCCTAGAGTCACTAAAGGTCTACATCATCCCCGAGAATGGGAATGAATGAAGGATTGGCCGCATCACTTTCTACCTCTACAATACCAGCTACACTTTAACACTGCAACAATTCAACACCATATATGGATGGCCAACTGAAGGAAACTGCTACTATCCCGATAGTTTCATCTTCAAGGTAGCATGGGAGTTATAGTCAGAGCTTACAGAGGTCCAACATATCAATTGGCATACCAACTCCATCAACGACATCGAGCACCCCTTTGCTCGCATACTCCATCGCCTCATCACTATCACTCTTCTTGCCAAGTCCAGTTAAGGGAAAGGGAAAACCTAGTAGGTTGACCTTTACTTTCTGTCCAAGATTCTGGAGCTAGGAAATAGGAGTTTGAACTTCGACATATTCTTCCTTCAACACATTATAGGAGTCAAGCGCCAGGTTCAGAGAAAACCTCCAATTCATTTTAGTGGTTTGGTCATGCCGATGGCTCTTCATCTCAACCTCAACCTCTCCATTGTCAAACCATAGAAGGTCTCTTCAAATATTGATCTCAAGCATTTCAAGAATGCCGAACTTGTCAACACATGCCTAAATACTGTATACGCATGTGGTATAGTAGGCACACAATACATGGAAATGTCACTGCCAACTGCAATATTCGATCTATAGGGGATCCACCTCATGCGGTGGCATGTTGATATCTCATCAGTCGAGGAAAAATAAGAAGATGCCACAACAGAGGGACAACAACATGAGAAGTAAGAAGAAGAAGATGAGGAGGAGGAACCAACCATCCTAGTCACGTGGAGGCCGGTTCCTTGTAAGCTTCCACGCACTATACAACCTCTACTTCTTATGCTCCCCCGCCATCACAAGAAGATGAACCATATTCCATGGCGGGAATGTATGGCATGCTGCAGGAGATCCAACTGGGACAACAACAACAGTCGGCTACGCTGGTAGGCATCCACGACGTGAAAGGATAGTTGTATCACAATCAACATGTGATTTTCGAGAATGAGAAACTTCTCTTAGACAACCAAGCGAAGATGCATATGTGCTTGTAGAGGATGGAAGGATATCGACAACCATTCTTTGACCACTATTGGAGACATGGGTACTTTAGTGGCTATCCACAACCTCCACCACCACCTTAACAGTCACCAAGTTTTTAGGGGACATTCTACCCCTTAGATACCACCATGCCACATCCTCCACCACCACCCATGTGATCCAGACACATTGTTCCACCTCTTAAGTTAGAATATTGACTATGTAGACAGAGTCAAGTTCAAGCTTAGGGGGTAACAATCTCTATCCTTAGTTTATTTTCTTTAATTTTTAGTCTTTATTTGATTTTTAATTTTTATTTTAAAGTTGTAGGATCCACATCTATCTAATGTAAAAGTGGAGCTAATTCATGGTTCAAGTCAATGTCAATTGCTCTCATTGTGTGTAATGGGAAAAAATAGTTAAAAATTTGTGGCCATGTTGCAAATTTCTTGAGTTGCACCACTTAGAGGATGTGTATGGGCTAGTCATCTTAAGGACATTTAATATTAATGGACATCTTAATTATTCATGAAATGTAGATGACGATGGGGTTTGATCCTAAATTGATCAAATAGTTAACATGACCTTAAATTGAAGTTTAAGAAAGAAATCCTAAGGTTACCCAATACACATGTCATTGGAGAGGGACATATCATAATTATGAAAGGCTTTGTCCCTTAATTATGTGATTCCACCCATTTTCTACTCATTATCGACTCACCATCTTAAGATGATCAAGTACTCCAAATTATTTCCTCTTGTTGCATTGCATGGCATGATAAGTTACATAATAATAGTTTTCTTTTATTGCATTCATGCAAAAATGAAAAAAATATGTGCATTAATAATTTTTGTGCATATCAGTTTAGTTGCATAAACAATTACATATGATAACATGCATGCATTTCTTATCATTCATTTCATATCATGTGAGTATCATTTTACATGAAATAAGAGTGCAAGGATATATGCCCATACCCTCAGAACAAGAAAAAGAATGAATGAATAAAGTATGTAGTGAAGCCCAAACATAATTTTCCATCATGCTAAAATGTTGGGCCAATGAAAAAAGAGAAAAAAATATAAATATTTTGAAGTAAAGAGGGAAAAAGGATGTTCAAAACTCTTCTTAAAAAGATGGAACCATCAACAATATGCATTCTCTTCTTCAATTTCATGTTCGTCAAAATGATGAAATCTTTTGATTCATGCATCATTCAACCCATAATTTGTAGGCATTAGGATTCATGCATTTTTAATTCTTTTCACCATATAGGTTCATCATGTGTTATATTTACATAAATAATTTGGAATATATTTGTATTTCTTAATTTGCCACCCATTTCTGACCATCCATTGCTTTTATTGGTAGGCCACTTACATGATTTTCTCCTCATTCATTCTTATAAGGAGAACTACTTCCAGGTAGTTGGTAGTTAGGAAATAGCAATGTTGAATGGGGAATCCCATAATGAACCAAGTAAAGTTCTAATTGATTATGATGTTAACTGATATCTTGATAGTGTTCATTGATCTAAGGGTGGATGTCTTTTATGAATATTTTTGGTCACTTAAGAGCAGTTAATTTTTTAGTGATTAAAGAAGGTCAGTTCAGGACCGCCAGGTGGGGATGATTGAAAAATGAAATTCATAGTTTATGTCCTTTTGCTGACTTGTCTCAAATAGATCTGAGAGTGTGTTGCTCGAGGATGAGAAACATTCAAGCTTAGGGGAGTTTGATGCATTTCTTATTTTTCATTTTCTCATGTCATTTTATATAGATTTTTGTGCCCTTTTTGGTTAAATATCATATTAATTGTGCATGATTTACTATTATTATCTTGTGAGATCTATTTGCATCAAATAAGTACAATTTCAATGTTTCCAAATGATTTAGTATATTTCTAGATCTTATGTTTGGATTTTATGTGAATGTACAATAATCTACACAACTCAGTACTACTGACTTTTGAGTTGGTGGTACTGACACATGCTTATGTTCGATCAGAAAGAAATTGTACCAACTAGCAAGTTGATACCATCGACAATCCTATAGGGCATTTTACTCAAGAATTATCAAAGAAACTCCGTACTATTGACAACGTAGTCGGTAGTACCAACAACTTGATAGGTGGTTGCACAATTAGAGGAGTCATTAGTACTGGCACCCTATCGGTGGTACTGACATGTAGGGATCAGGTAGATCTAATAACTCGCCCAAAAGTCACTTCTATGACTTAGGGGAAGGGCGGCCAGACCTAGCTATATCATCTTTTCCATCATATGATGGTTGGGAGGGAGAGAGAGGATAAGGCAGAGAAGAAGACCACATTCTAGATGATCCAGACACTTCCAGTGGACGGATTTATAGTGGAAAGGTAGCAAATCGACACGTGCATAAGAAGGGATCGTTTGAACCATCCACTTCAAGGGTTCTTCATGTTCTCCTTGTTTTTTCTTTCTCCTTTGATGTTTTTGACTATGGAAACCATGTGGGGATAATTCCCACGCTCCTTAGGACCCTGGAGTACCCAGTTATGCATTGTAATTGACTATTATGCATTAATTAATCAGCTTCTCTTAATATCTGGATCTATTTCTATAAGAATCAATGGACTATCCATGCCTGATCACCATAGGCAGTAATTGGACCTTTAATTACTTTGAAAAAGGAAAGTTCATGATCAAAACTTCATAAAAATACATGTTTTATGAAGCCCTTTGAGAAAGGTGGTTTACAAATGTGAGGAGATACCCAGAGCAATCGATAAAGCACCTATATGATAACAAAATCCATACGAGAGTGGGATTGGTATTGGATTAGTTAGTGAATTATGCCATGAGAACTGGTAATTCTCACTACATGCTCTTAATCCAGGGTTAGGAGAGATTTTTATTAATGTATTGGTATTAAATTGCAATGTTAGCCATGGTGAAACCACTATCCTAAGGAATTCACTAATACTGAGAACAACACCCAATAAGTTAGATTTATTTTCTACTTTAGTTAATTGAACTATTCAATCAAGGTTTTTGGGCCTAATCTGATCGTATTATAGTTAGTAATAGTCTCTAAAGTTGTGTTTCCCCATGATCGACATTCGGGCCTGAATGGCTTATACTACTCTGGTAGCCTACACTTGAGTTTGAAGCGTATATAAAATTCCTATCATGACTTCATGACGATGAACATTAAAGAAGATCATTGTTGCCCCCTCATCTTCAACTGTCCTTTTCTAGCTACAACCCACACCTTGATTGATATAGAAGTAGTCACCATTCTTCTATGGGTAGGAAGGAAAACTATGAAGTAACCTCAAGCAACCTTGGAGCAACATTCACCACCTTGAAGTAGCTCCACCACCTTGAGATAGCCTTCACCTAGAAGTAGCTCCAACCTCCTTTGAAGCAGCCTTCTTTAAGTAAACTCAAGCACACCTTAGAGCAACCTATTTTTTTGTTGAAGTAGCAACAAGCAACCTCCTTTAAACAGCCTCCAACCTGAGGAGTAGTCAAGGAGAAAAAAGTACAATATGAAAGAAATAGATTGGAAGAAAAAAATACTTAACCAATGAAGTACATCACTTTGATCCTATATCAATTGTATACATACCCTATACACTTAGGATGGACATGGCTATATGTGGTGGATAGGATATTGTAGCTATTGGACACAACTTTAGAGCACAAGGAAGAAGTGGCAAGTGAATCTTAGCTTTGTTGCTCTCTAGAATGGATGCTCAAGTGTAGCTTATATCCATTAGGTGTCTTAAGTCCTCTCCTATTTATAGGAATGGTTTGCAAGTGTCTAGGGATGTTTTAGGGAGTCTCTAGAGTGTTCTTAGTGCTTAAATATCAGTTAGGTACAAGGTAGTTGGCTAGAAATGCCTAATTTGTTTGATCTTGAAAGAACAATCGAGAACCCTACCCAGTCGAGAAGTTTGTCGACCGAACCATGTCTCAGTTGAACTTTTCTTTAACTGAGCCTAGGTTTAATGCAAATGTTTGCTAACATATATTTCCAACTCCGAACTTCCAGCCACATGGTCTAATGGTCATATGCTTAGGACTGAGGTTGGGTCGTTCGACAATATTTTTGACTGAAACACATTTTAGAGCACAATTATGTAAGTTTTCTTCAATGCTCAATATGTTTGACCAAAGTATCTCTTGGTCGACAAAAAATTTGATCGTTGGTGTCTCGATCGACTAGTTTCTTGACTGAGGGTGTTCCTATTTTAGGTTTTTTAAATCACCGATTAAGTGTATGTTCTAATGATAATGACTCTAAATCTCTTGGAGGGTCCTAACTACGAGTTGTGAGTGGATAGAGAAGATCTAACGATTTATTTACATGATATCTAAGTACTTGTACATTATATATTTGTACAAGTATTTGCATTGAGTTCAATCATGAAAATATAAACATTTAAGAGCATTGATCTTCAATTTGTATTGATCTTCAATTATCCACTTAGTATGATCTCCTTATTTTCTTAAACCTTGAAATACTCAAGTAGCATGTTAGATCCACAATAATGAAATGTTTGTCACCATCAAAACAAAGGGTATGTTAATGTACAATTTAGCCAACAATCTCCCCCTTTTTGAAGATGAAAAACATTTCTAAAATATAACCAAAATAATTGAAATGAGATGAGTTTCTTACCTGTGATATACATAAGATGAATAGATTCTCTTGTTCGCATAAAATGTGTTCTAAGATACCTAATGAGATATGGAACATGATATGCACCTCTTAAGATAATGTAGCCCCAATTAAGCCAAGAGATCATGAAACTAATGTTCATGCTAAATGTTTTTACTTTGTCTTATTTATCCCCCTTTGTCATTTTGAAAAGATAATCGTATGTGTAAATCAACAAGACTCCCCCTTAATTGTTTACTTCAAAAATGTCAAATTTAGCCATAATTTAAAAACCATTATAATTTTCTCAATCATTTACAAAGGATGTTAAGCCCTTATATGATATGAGATTTGTTTAGGCTCATAGTGGGATCAACAAATGTATCTCTACCCAAATATAAGGGATGTTAAGACCATATTTATGTAGATAATACAATTAAGAGAAAGATTAAAAAGATATGCATATTATATCCAAGAATTTTTTGAGCTCTCCCTTAATCTCAGTGATCTCGAAAATGTTTAAAATCATAACTAGCTTTAAAATCAATTGTTCAAGTAAGACTATGAGTCAATTTTTATGATCTTTAAGCAATCTTGTTTCTTGCACTATTTTGATTTAGAGATTTCTCTCATTGGAAGTATTTAAGATGATGAAAAAATTACAGATTATTATACCAATGTTGGGTGCAATTAAATTATTTAATTTACAAATAAGAATTTTTTTCAGGCTTATTTTCATTTGACCATGACTTCGACCGGGGCACCCCTTGGTCGAACTGTTTGTCGACCAAGAGGTGGTTTTGCAGATTTCTAATTAATGCAGTTTATCTAGTATGATAATGATATAACATTTTTCTCTATATTAGCATAAGTGACCAATAAGCTTTATGCATATTTAATTTAGCATAAGGCCAAACATTAATGTTTTTTCCTGGAATGTAAGAGGGTTGAATCTTAAAGCCTCTTCAGTCCAGAATAAAATTAATGAGTTTAGGCCCCATATTATTCTGTTGAATGAAACAAAAGTGAGAGAAAGGAAGATGTCCAAGCTAGTTAGTAAGTTTTTTCCCAAATACAACTGGGTTTCTAATCATGGTTCCCATGCCCTGGGGAAAGTTGTTATTTTATGGAAGGAGTTGGATTGTAATGTTAGGAAGCTGAGGGAAAGTGATCAGTCTGTTCATATTGAGGTGTTTCGTGCTAATTTTTCTTTTTGTCTTAATGTTGTGCATGGCTATAATCCAGATGTTGATAGAGTCTGTTTATGGGAAGAAATTGATTTCATTAGCTCCAATATGGATTTTCCCTGGACCATACTTGGAGATTTTAATATTGTAAGGAAAGAAGATGAGAAACTGGGGAGAGATCCACCTACTAGAAAATTGATGGAGGACTTCAACAATTGTATGCTTAATTGCAGCCTATTTGAGCTTAAGTTGGAAGGCCCTCTTTTCTTTTGGGACAATCATCAATCTGGGGACAAATTTGTCACCTCCTACATTGATAGAGTTCTGCACAATGAGAAATTTTTGATTGATTTTTCAGATTGTAAGGGAATCCTTCATTCCAATATAGTGAGTGACCATAAAATTCTTACTCTGACATAGGTGAAAGAGGCAAAGTCAATTTACCCTTTAGATTTATCAATGCTTGGACAGAGAAAAGTGATTTTATTGATACTGTGAAGTGAATCTAGTCTTCTGAAGCTGAGGGTTTCCCTATCTTTAAAGTATACTCCATGTTTAGGAAGTTGAGATATGACCTTTCGATCTAGAATGTCTTTTGTTGGAAACTTCTCTGATGTAGCTAGAAGAAAATAATTTATAGTTGTTGAAGCTCAATCTAAACTGGATTCAGATCCTCTTAACTTTACTCTTTAGTTTGAAGCTGTTGAGAAGAGGAAAGAGTTGCCCAAGTTCGTTTGCATGAAGAGTCCCTTTATAGGTAGAAATTGAGAGTTACTTGGCTTAGCGATGGTGATTCCAATTCCAAATTTTTCTATGCCTCGATTAAATTCAGGAGGAACCTTAACCATATTAAAGCTCTCTCTATCAACGGTTCTATTATCTCTAATTCTGTTGCTATTAGGGATCACATTGTGGAATACTATTGTAAGGTTTTCAATGCTACTCATGTAGCTAATCTAGGCATTCTTGATGATCTTGATTTCCCTAAGCTCAACGATGTTGATTGAATGGCTTTGGATAGAGTATTTTCTATCAAAAACATTGTTGATATTATCAATAGTTTGAATCCAGACAAATGTCCAGGGCCTGATGGGCTGAATGGTAATTTTTTTAAAGGACGTTGGAGTGTTATCTATTCTAATATCATTCAAGACATCTTTAGTTTTTTCAATTCGGGGAGACTTCTCAGAGAAGCTAATCACACTTTATCATGCTCATACCTAAAAGTAAAGAGTCCAAGGAGCTAAAGAATCTTTGTCCCAATGCTCTTTGCAATATCATCTACAAAATTATCTCTAAACTTTTGACTAACATGCTTCAAGATGTTTTGCCTTTCCTTATCAGCTGCAACCAGTGCTTGCTTGTGAAGGTCAGAGGTATTGAAGATGTTGTGCTTTTTTCAAATGAGTTAATCCATGATTTTAACAAAAAGCATGGGAAACCAAAGATGTTCCTTAAAATTGACATTTCAAAGGCATATGATTCTATTTCTTGGGAGGATTTATTCCATATCCTATGTCTCATGAAGTTTCCTTATTGCTGGATTATTTGGCTCAAGGAGATCTTTAACACTATGTCCTATGAGTTGTTGATCAATGGCGAACCTGCTAAAGCATTCAAGCCTAGTAATGGAGTTCGTCAGGGTGATCCATTGGCTCCCTATCTTTTCATTTTAGTGATGTAGGTGGTCATTCTTTTATTTGATTAAGAAGTGAATGATGGATTCCTTACTCCATTAAGGGCTTCGTCCAATTTTGCTGTTTCCCATTTAATTTTTGCTGATGATCTCTTGGTTTTCTCAGAAGCTAATGATCACAGTGTTTTGGCTATCAGAAGAGTTCTTGATAAGTTGTTTGCTTCTACTAGTCTTAGAATCAATCTCGAGAAGAGTTTTGTTCTTTACAGTCATGGGGATAATAAAAGTAGAATTGGCAGTATCCTTGGTATTGAAGAGGCTCTCTCCCTCAAAGATATCTTGGTGTTCCCCTGGTTATTGGCAAGCTCTCTAAGGCATATTGCATCCCCCTGGTGGATAATATAAAATTAAGATTAGAGAGATGGAAGATTAATCATCTTTCCATGGTAGGTCGGGTTGAGCTGGTTCATTATACACTTTCAACCATGTATCTATATTGGGCTTCCATTTTTCCTATTCCCTATTTAGTTTGTGATGATATTGAGAAACTCTATCAAGATTTGATCTGGGGGAAAGGGGACGACAAAAATGTGGTTCATCTTATTAGTTGGCAAGCGGTGGTGAAGCCAAAAGACGAAGGCGGTTTGGGAATCAGGAGTATTAGGGATGTCATCAAGGCCTCAGTCATTTTGAATGGATGGAACATTGCTAAGAAAAAAAATAGTATTTGGATCAAATGGATCCATGAGAAGTATCTGTCCAAGCAATCTTTTTGGTCATTGCCATTGAATGATTCTTTTTCTTTGCTTCGTAGAAGAATTCTTTTTGAAAGGGATTGTATGAGGAAGTTCATCTCTTTTGTTGTTGGCGATGGATCTAATATTTTTGTTTGGCAGGATCCTTGGCTTCCTAAATCTAGGTTTCTCGTTGAGGTACTTGGAAGGTAGTGCATTATTCAATTAGGAATTGGATACATGATGAAAGTAAGTTCCCTAATTAAATATGGAGATTGGCATCTTGATTGCTCTAGGATTCACAGTAAGCTTACTGATGTTCTGAGGAGTTTACCAAAACCCAAAGGGTCTGATATGATTTTGTTTGATAGGAATTCAGATGTTAATTTCAAAGCAGTGTGGAATTATTTGAGAATGAAGAATGGTGCTTCCATTTCTAAGCCATTTTTTCAGTGGCTGTGGAACTTTAAATGTCCCAGTAGGTACCATATCCTAAGTTGGAAAATTGGTTTCCACAGACTTCTTACCTCTATGCATGTTAAATGGATGGGTATCAGTCTAGCCTCTAGGTGCTTCTTCTACAAATCTGAAGAAGAAGAGGTTGATCATGTTTTGTTTAGTTGCCCTTATGTGGTTGATCTATGGAGACTCGCCAGTTCTCAATTTGACTTTCAAGTTCCACAGGAGCTAGATGATCTCTACATTCTTTGAGGTAGGAAACTTCTTCTGGTTTGCTTGTCCATCTTCCATTGGATGTGGAGAGAAAGAAATGATTGAGTTCATAGAAATGCTGAAAGAGAAGTTAGTCAATTATGGCATATCATTTCTAGTGATATCATATTATTGACTGACTCCTCCTTTTGATTCTCTTCTGATCTTTTTTATTTCTCTCTCTTTTGAGTTTTTCTCTTGTATAGTGACCTTATTCGGTCAGGACAGTTCCTTTGTGGAGATTGTTCCCTAACGAATATAGATACTTGTACATTTCAAAAACACAAAAAAAGAAATAGAAGAGCTTGGTTCCCCAAAAAAATGCTTTAAAGCATGGGTTTAAGCAACATAGATGCATTCTCTTATGATTCTATTTTGGAAACAATTGTTACATTCATTTGAAGAGTATGATGTCTTTATGAGTGGATAGAGTTAAATGACCTCAGGTCTTAGCCACTAATGCATAAGTAATATCAAATTATATTTCTTCTCATTATATCCTAACTTTATTTCATTATGCCCATACAGTTCCAATGAATGTTTTGCCTTTAGGTCTAGGAACTAAATTTTATTCATTGCTCTTGGTAAGATCATATAGTAATTGTTCAGTAATAAACTCTTTTAGGATATGACTAAGTCTAGTTGAGTATAATCATCATTTATGTAGATTTATAAATCCTAGAAGCTTTTCTAAATGTTGAATATTCCAGGATAAAGTCTTTTTGTGACTTAAGATCAAATTTGTCTTTACCATCTTTTGTTAAAGATAGAATTCACATAGAACCAAATAAATTTTTGTGAATGAGTTCTAGTGAGCAAAGTTTTAGTTTTGAAAATAATTCTTACTTTTTCTTGCTTAGAATACACAAATTTCAGATTTATCATAGAAATTTATGTAATGATTATATTCTAAGAAAGTTTCTTGTATGAACAATCTTTTTATGCCATAAACAATTCATTGGTTTTAAATAATGTCCATAGAGTTAAGAGGTTTATAATCATTTTTCCTTTTGATATTTTCCTATGAATCATAACCATTGTCATAGTATTTATGATGCGGTTCTTTTACAAATAGCACATTTAAAAATTTGTACCAATCTCATCTATGACAATAGTTTTTCCCGAGTTCCTTCTTAAAAATAGCGGAAAATGAGTTCTGGGACAACTAACAACATTTTTATACAATTATATTCTTCATTCATTATAAGTGATACATGTAAAAATATTTATGACTAGAAATATTAATGGTGAGGATATAGTTCGTTGCTAAAATCACAACATAATATGACAAATATTATACATTGTAATCGTACTATGTAAAATATTTAACACTATAACCAACATTATCAGTACAATCTACAAAATAAAAAATACAAACATCATAAAAAAATAAACACCGCACCATATAGAAACAATGTGAACATTTACGTAATATATTTTTATTCTTCATGTTTAAAAAATATGATGCAAAAATGATAATTAACTGTAACCATACATGAATAATATAGAAAAATTCCCTACAGAAATAATGTAATAGTTAATATTCTACATTGTGTTAAACATTGATGAACCAAAATTTATATTTACAAGCACATGAAATGCTAATATTATTCAAATACTTTATATAAATAAAGTGAAATAAAAATATTGCAATGTGATTTTAATCATAATATTTTATTAATATTATAATTGTATTATAATAAAATACTGCACCATAACTACTTGTTGTGGTGATTTAAGAATATTATGATTTTTTACGGATATGATTCCTTTTTTTATGTTTTTGCCATCCTCCCTTATTTGTATTATACAATAAAATTAACAAAAAATGTAATGATTTTCATATTTACACTTACAACAAACTAATCACATGGAAGTGAATGGAACTTAAATTCCAAAAACTGAACTAGAGTTCCTAGAAAATGAGTTCCATGAAACTCATGACTTACACCAAACCAATAGGAGCCTATAGGAGGTTGATTAAGATGAGGAGTGGAAGGGATGATGGCAAGGATGGTGATGATACATTTCTCTAAGTTGAAATTCAAGTTCACCTCCTTCACCTACCTTCCCCTCACACAAATCTCACTACAAGAGTGGTTGTCAATTTTGACCCAGAAGAAAATCAAACATTAATGATATTGTAGTTCTTTCCTTGCATATACAAGGATATCCTATTTATGTGATAAGATATGTCCCATTTAGTGAAAAATCTTTTTGTTACATGTAATTTATGGCACTATCACATTTTTACGGGACATAAAAAGTTAGCATAAAAGTAAGTTTAAATGTCATAAATTCACCTAATCACATTATTTTAATATAAAACCTAATTTGTAAAATATATAATAATATATGTTGAGCTTCTTCTTTCAGTGAACAAGTCATGGGATTTAGTTACAATTTAATACTGATGTTTCCAACCAGAGATAAGGATATTGTTTAGCGAAAGAATCAATTGCATTCTCTTAAGAGCCCATATAGTCAAAATCCAAAACTCCATGAAACACATATTCCATTTATTAGTTCAATCATATTAAGATGTATCTCACTTGTTTCTAATTATATTTTGCAATTCATTAATTTGAGAGTTAGAGTCATCCTAATATTTTGAAATGAGATCACTACAAGTTGTCTTTATACCATTGGGAAAGTATCTTACCCTTTTGGCTTTTGCCACTTATTCATGTACAACACATAACTCACTCTTAATGGTGGACCTCAATAAGATATTTTGTTTTATGAACTTGCATGTGACTGTATAAACACCAAAAGGCAAAGAACATTGACATATCTCATTATTCTTAAAGTTCTTAGCTATCAATCATGAATCACAATGTAATTCAAAAACGAAACAAAAATTTGGAACAATTTGGTTTGGTGGTTTAAGTTTCTTGTACATATATAAGTACTCTATCTATAGATTCACAATAGATTTTATGTAGAAAACTTGTGTATCTAACTATCTTACATGTCTTAAACACAAATAGTAGTTACATATAGTTAATAAGATACTTCAAACTTTGAAAAATATTGACAAAATTTAATTAAGAGTCACTTCTTTCATGATTCCATGGAAGGATCATACATTTTTTTACATGTCAACATGATATATAATAAAATGTCTCATGGATTGTCTTGTTACTGTAAATGTCATACAATTATTTTTACTAGACGGGCACCAAAAGTGTACATACCTATTGATATTTCTTGTTCTTCGGGTCTAAATTGTCCATCACACTTGTTGGGAGGCTTGTGTGAGGAAGGGAATGGAGGAGGAGAGGAATTTGACTTTCAAACATCAAAATGTACCCCGCCATCCGGAACCTCATCCCTTCCACTTTGCATTGTCATCAACCTAGTCCTATCCTATAATATACAAAAAAAAACACATAAAATATTTCCTATGTGAACAACACATATTGTTCAATGAGTTGGACATTTTTATACATAAATTCTTATATGTGTGTTGTTATAAATATGAGCAGCATGAGACATTAGAGGAGGTTGATTAAGATGAGGAGTGGAAGGGATGAGGGAAGGGACGGTGGGGATATGTTTCTCTTATTTGAAATTCAAGTTAACCTCCTCCACCTTCCTTCTCCTCACAGAGATCTCATTACAAGGGTGGTTGTCAATTTTGACCTAGATCAACAACAAAAATTAACAACTACGCAATTCTTTCCTTGCAATTATATGACAAACCCCCTCTGGGTTGATGGGTTTTTTTAATAATGTAAAGAAAAATAATAAGTAATTTCATACACCATATCTTGTATTGAATAGGATGTTTCAAACTATCACATAATGTTATTCGAAATGTTTGGGCACAATGCAATGCTCCTGGAGTTACTGAACTGGGAGGATCTAATCACCTAGTAGCATGATAGAAGTGAATAGGAGGAGTAGACATCATTGGTGGAAGTGGGAAAAGAGGTGGGGTATGTATTGTTGGTAGGGTCCTAAGTAAGGTTGGGGGAAGAAGAATGACACAGATTAGAGAAGGCAACAAAGTGGATAGGTGGTGCAAGGGCTTATTCTTCGTGGATGTGACATAGAAGTTTGCCATGCTGACATTGTCTTGAATTTCACCATAGGGAGAAAGTTGGAAGGAGATGGTAGTTGTTGTAGAGAAGGTATAGTGTCAAATTATAGAAGAAAAAAATATTAGATTCCATCCTAACCAAACCAATAGCCACATATTCATACCATCCTAACCAAACCAACAACGATCCAAAAACTTGGGTACCACCATTCACAATCCGACATAACACCATTTCCATCTTATGGGTTATTTTGTAGGAATAATTTTTAGTTGACAACTAGAATATGAAGATATTTGATTTATTTTTTAGATATTTTATGTATTTGTCCTAAAATTCATACACAAGCTAGTGTCTTTTAACTACATGAGCATACATTTGCATATTGTCTATACTATACTTTATTATAGAGTGTTCTATCACCTTAACATGTGTATTTTCCACTAGTCATTTCAAACATGTTTATCTTACTAGAGGGAAAATTACTATTGTTTTCCCTTTTCCTCTCTTTAACTAGTTCATACGTAATTTACTGAATCAGTTATGATTTCAAACAGTGTGGTATCCAAATTGTCATTTTAGGTTTTTGTGTTATTTGTTTAAGCAATACATTTTAAAATTTAGAAGCACATGAGGATCATTTTTCGTATAGTTCCATCGTTCATGTTTTGGTGGTTAGGGAGATAGAAACCATCTTACTTCAAATATGGATTAGCATATGATTTATAGTTACATTATTTATCATTAGGTAGTGTGTATTGACACAAAATGTTGGATGTTGTAGTGGTTGTAGGTACATTCCAAATACTTTTCCTTCTACTTAAATAGGCATGTGTCCTTTTTTATAGTTGATGATATGTCTCTTTATCTCATGTTTTCCTAACTCCTCTTTCTGGAGCAACCAAGGTCTTGCTTTAATTATCAATAGTTTAAGAAATAATAGTCATACTCATAGTAAAATAATTTGATTCTTTGAATTTAATAAGTCATGTTTGAAAGGTTGGAGTCAATTGAACAATTATTTTTTTGAATAGTACTACTTCTAGAAATGCATCCTCCTCAAATTTAGACTTGCATGTATCCCCATCTCTCTTTGGTTGTTATTGTGTGGATGTTGGTCTTACAAGACATCTTATATTGGTATTTGCATCCAATTGATGGTGTGATTAGGTACGCATATCAAACATAGATGACACATCCGACCTATAATCCAACCCGTATAAAATGATGGCAGTCAGGTTTGTGTAATTCATATGGGCGAGTTAAGATGAAAATTTGACCTAGATTTTTTGTAAAATTGGATTTTGGGTGAATGTACATTCGAACCCAAAAATATAGAAACCCAAATATATTATTTACATGTATATTCAAAAACATGTATACTTCAAGTTTTGTTATAATTACCAACAAATAAGGCTAAGAATTGGGAAGTAATTAAATGAGAAGTTTGCCTAGTGCAAAACACTAATTGACTTCTATACTTTTAAGTATTAATATTACCATATAATAAACATCTTCTCAATCAAACAAATAGGGACTGAAACATTCTCTCATCTTGCTATTAGTTTATCACATATTTATTCAATTGAATCATGCTACATTAAGAATGCACAAACATAACTTACTTTTACATAAACAATGATACTACTCATTGAACTAATACCTAGATGTTATTGTTCGATTATGCATTCTCCATTACATAATAACACATCAATTACTAGATATCTAGCCAACAAATTCTAGAATGGATTATGGATCAAATGTTTTTATAATTAGAAAAGAAATGGGAAACTTAACAACCACTAATGAAATACAAATGATCTCCCTTACATTATAAATCTAACAATTTGGTAAAATAAAGTGTGGCTAAAAAGGGTTCACTAGTTGTAGTTCCAAGTCACATAATACAATCTGAAGAGTTGAAAAAACCTGGATAAATGAAAAGGACCTTTATAAGTGTACATATACTAGGAAACTAGAAGAACCATGAGCACTAAAGGACTTACCATCTAAAAGTATTATATTTAGTATGAAATACAAAAGAATATGGTCTGTAATAAATATGAATGGAAATGAAATTTTCACACTATCTTCCCCAACATGGTTCAGATGAGGCTCATGTGATGATAATGAATATGCCCATGAAAATGATGTGAATGATATGAAACAATATTGAATATTTTCAAAGTAACATTGGCACATTGGATTCTTTGATTTAAAATATGTATCAAGTAACAATTATATTCAATGAAAAAACTCACATCACCTTGAAATTTAGGAAGTGGCAATAAGATTCAAGATTATATTTTTTGTTACATTTTATTTTGTCCCCTTCTTATGTAAGTTTCTCCTAATGACATGTATAATTCATCCATTACAATATAAAAATTACTTCATCTTTTAGATAAGTCATTAAAAAGAAACTAAATCTATATTTGACCATTTTGTAATATGTAGCATTAAAAGTATTTATTTAATATAATTTCTACTTAAAATTTTAACCATTCTCGATCTTTGGGATTTCAAAAAGAAATATTTGATCATAACTAACATGCACATCTTATATAGGAAATTTTTTCTTCTGTTCATTTTAATCTCTCTCATAGAAACACATAAAAAAAGAACACACACACATATACACACAAACACAAAATACAACATACACACATTACACACATAAAGACACACAAGCACACAAATATGTATATATATTATATATATAATGTATGTATGTATAGATATACATACATATATATATATATATAAATTTATGTATCAACATCTAGTAGACATAATTTTAAACCCCTTGGAAGTGGGTTAAGCTACATGTAGTCAACACTACTATTCTACAACTCAACTAAGGAAAATTACTATAGAATAGCATATATTTAACATATTTATATATTTTTCTCACAACCCCAAAAATATCATAGCATGTGTCTTCAAGCTTTCAAATTTTCCTTTCCTTCCATGAATAAAAACACTTATGTCCAAATCCAACTTATAATTTACAAGTCCCACTGACGTCTAAGTGAAAGACCTATCTGATGATGCATTCTCTTAGTTACTACACATATTTGGCCATGTACTCAATTATGTATTGGATATATATGTCCATATTACATAAGTTTTTTATTACATTGATATCACACTTATATGATCAAATAGAAGTCATATTATGTCAGATACAAATCGTTCATTAACAAAACTTATAGTTAGAGAACAAACATTTTCATGTTTTTGTAGTGAAAAATATAATACAAGATATTGAGTGTTGATTCCCAAGATGGCATGGATGCACATGTCCATATGTATCTATTAGATATACCATCTTCTGGTCCTATAGGTCATAAGATCACTTGATTTACCAATAAGGGTTGACACCACACAAACAACACTACCACTTCTTATGATTGCTCACATTTCTCTTAATTCATTTCTTTATAAAATCTCAAATTAAACTTTCTTACCAAAAATCCATATATTATGCTTATCAACAACACAGATTTCCAACTTGTACCACTACTCTACTTATATAGTAGTAGCATTCTAGGAACTGTGAACACTTAAACATTGACCTTGGTTGTAAATGTGTCTATTTCCAGCACCATTATAAAGGATCAGTTAACAATTACTAGGGTTCATGAGATAGTAGAACTATTTATATTTATCATGTATTAAAATTTATTTTAGGAAATAATATAATTCTCTTATTGTGTCCATATAATATCAATCACTTATATGGGAATATACAAGGATACCCTATTCATGACATGTCATAAGACATGATCCCTTATTAACATTTCTATTTCTTACTTGTAAGCCATGACAATGTCACATTATTAGGGGATAAAAAATGTGCATAAAAATAAGGTTACATGTCAAAAATTCTCCCAGAAGTTTATTTTAACATGTTCAAATTAATTTGTAGAATATCTAATGTATAGGTTGATCTAGTTACATATATGAACAAGTCATGGGTTTTTGGTCAAATTTAAATAATGAAGTTTTCAACTAGGGATAATGATACTTGTTTAGTGAAAGGATAAGTTGTAGTCTCTAATGAAACCATATAATCAACATCCATAGCTCCACGAGACACATTTTCCATTAACACTTCAATCATACTTAGATGCATCTCATTTGTTTCTAATTTTATTTCACAATTTGTTAATTTTGTAGTTATAGTCTTCCCAAGATATTGAAATGAAATATTTAGAAGTTGTTTCTCTACCATTGGAGAAGTATCTTACCCATTTGTCTTCCATCATTGATTCATATACAACACATAACTTGCTCTGAATGGTAGACTTAGAAAAGATATTTTGTTTTATAAACTTATAGGTAACTAAAGTACTACCCAAACTTGTTATCTATCAATCATGAATCACGTTTTCCTATAAAACCTAAATGAAAATTTTCTATTATTTGGGCCAACATTGGAAGTTATCTATACATATGTAAGTAGTCTATCTACAAGTTCACAAAAAATATATCTAAACAACTTTTTCATCTAATTCCCTTACACATTGTAAGCACAATAATAGTTATATATAGTTAATAAGATACTTCAAAGTTCCAAAAGTATTCACATAACTTAATAAAGACACACAAATACCATTATTATTTGATGATGACATGGAAGGATCTTATGATTTTTGACATGTCAACATGACATACAATCAAATATCTCAAGGATTTTCTCACTACTGTAAGCTTCATAGAGTGATTTGTCATCTATAAATTCAGACCCATATCCTCCACCTCAAAATAAATATTCATCTTTAGTAGAGTGGCACCAAAAAATATATATCTATTGATATTTGTTGTTCTTCCTTGTCAATATTGATCACCACCCTTGGTGGGAGGTTTGTGTAGGGGAGGGAAGAAGAAGGAAGCGAACTTGACTTCCAAACAATAAAATGTACCCCCTCCACCTTGAGATGTCGTCATCAACCTCCTCCTCTTCCTTCTCCTACTACCTATATACTAATATACATAGCAATACACACAAAGCATTTCCTAGGTAAAGAATACATTCTCAATTGCTAGAACATGTTTAAAGAGAATTGATACATCTATGCTATTATGTATATGAGAAGCATGAGAAGTAAGACGAGGTTAATAAAGATGAGGAGTGGAAGGAACATGGGGAATGGTGGTTGGGGTATGCTTCTCTCATTTAAAATTCAAGTTTGCCTCCTCTTCCTTCCTTCCCCTCACATAGATCTCACTATAAGGGTGGTGGCCAATTTTAGATAGAAGAACAACAAACATTAATAAATTTTTTGATCTTTCCATGCAATTATACTACAAATATCCCTCTGGTTTGGTGGTTTTTGGAAAATTTAACAAAAAACAATAAGTGATTTCATATTCCACAAAGTTTATTGAATATGGTATTTAGAACTATCACATAAATTTATTGAACATGTTTGGGCACAATTTCATGATCCCATAGCTATTGAATCAGGAGAAGCCAGTCCCCTACTAGTATGGTAGCAACGAATAGGTGGAGTATGTTTTTTTTGGTCAGCCAAAAATCTGTTGGTTTTTTTCATTTTTTGTTTTTGGAAAGTACAAAACTTGTTGGTACTCAAACGAGAACCAATTGTAAATGAAAGAAACTATCTTTACATCAAGAATCTATTTGTAAGAAAAGAAAAGGGTATAAAAGAATACGACCCTCAAACAAAAGCAACATCAGGAAAATATCTTCAGGCTAAGGCTAGCAAAAAAGTATTCATGCTAAACATGACAAGCATCCACAGATATCCACCAACAACTCGACCATCACTCCTCGAGTGAGAGGGGAGCATCATGCAGGCTAAGCCAATCACCAGCAGATAAGAAGCATATAACTATGAGTCCGGTCACATAACTCCAGAAAGAACCAACCATCACAGGAAAAAATTCAACCATCACTCAAAGAGTGAGAGGGGAGTAAAGGCACCAAGGCCAAACAAGGATAAGAGATCCATCTCAGGATCAAGTAGCCAACTTAGGAAAAAGAACCAAAAGAACAAACACAGGGCATGATAAGAAAAACCAGTCTCAGAACTCCAGAACGACAACAACCAGCACAAAAAACTCGACCATCACTCAAAGAGTGAGAGGGGAGCAAGGGCAAGCAGACACATATATCCACCAACATCTCGACCATCACTCCTTCAGTGAGAGGGGAGAATCATGCAATCTAAGCCAAACACCAGTAAACAAGTAGCATATAACCATGAGTCCAGTCCATAACTCTAGAAAGAACCAACCATCATAGGAAAAAAAACCCAACCATCACTCAAAGAGTGAGAGGGGAGAAAAGGCACCAAGCCCTAACAAGGATAAGAGAGCCATCTCAGGGTCAAGCAGCCAACTCAGGAAAAAAGAACCAAAAGAACATACACAGGGAGAGAAGGGATCATCAGAAAAGCTATGCTAAAAATAGCAGAAGAAGATCATGAACAATAAACAAACCTTAGAACTCTAGAAGGACAACAACTAGCACATAAAACTCGACCATCACTCAACAAGTGAAAGGGGAGCAAGGGCAACAAGGCCAACCATAATCATGAAAAGATAGCCAAAGAAGATTGACCATCAAATAAGCAACCAGGTCAGGAATCCCACAAGGTAAAAAACAAATCTCCACCACAAAAAAAACTCGACCATCACTGCAAAAGCAGAGAGACGGGAGAAAACCAGGGGGAAACCTGCCAAGAGGGGTAAAAGAGACTCAACCATCACTCTTACAAGTGAGAGGGGAGCAGCAGCTGAAGATAGAAGAGCTTCAAGCCAGCAGAAAACACCAAAAAAAAACAACAGAGATCTTCAACAACCAATAGGTGGAGTATGTTGACCTAAGGGTTATACATTGCCCATATGTTGATAATGACTCAACCATTCCATTCCTATGTATCTAATATGTTTGTTCATGATTGATTTCAGGCTTTATGTACATGAAAAGGATCAAATTACACAAGCCCTAGCTTTTTCCAAGTTTAAGTCAAATGCAATGCAAGTGTACTAATAAGGAAATCACTTCAAACAACCTTAGAAGATTTTTGTAATCACTTGTATTGATGATATGACTTGTAACTAAGATGAAAAAAATATGTGGGACACTTTATACCAAGGTTTACTAACCCAAAAGTCAATTTAGAAAAGTGATCACATGTTGTTCATTGGTGGAGTTACAATTTTGACCGATACTGTGATGGATTTTCTATAAATAACCCATTGGTCGAGTTGTGCATTCACAAAACTCGACCGAATGACTCACTAAGCAAACTCAATTTTAGCTCATCAGTCGAGTTCCCCACAACAAACTCGATCAATAGTTTGAAATTTGGCTTTGTCTTTTAGTTGATCGATCGAGTTACCTTTATTGAAACTCGACCAAATGCATTGTATGAAAAATGTAGAAAAAGTGATTATAACTGTTGGTAACTTGTTTTGGGTGAAAATAGATATGTTGCCTTGAGGAAAATGGCTATATTTCGTCCCTAAGTGTTCCCCAACTCAAAGGAGCACCCCAACCATAAATAAGACCCCTCGGAGTTCATTCCATGTTTTCTCATTAAAGATATTCAAGGTCCTTACTATAGTTGAGTGTGCTACTACTCCTTGAGTCCCTTTATCTCTCTAGTTTACACTTCATTTTGTTATTTGTGAGTGAGTTTGGCATATTGTAAGAGAGCTCCACCCTTGTTCATGTAAAGCTCTCATCTTCTCCTACTTACCTATCCCCTTCCTACATGAAGAAAAGGTGAAGCAAGCTCCATCGAGTGAAGAAGGGGCTATAGCTGGTCCTATTCAAGGTTGATGAAGAGGTGGTGATCTTCTCTAGGTGAAGGAGAAGGAAAAGGCTAAAGATCCAAGAGGAGACGAAAAGTCCTTCAAGGCAGAAGACTTGACCTTGATTGGGTAAGACCTTGGTGAAGGATGAAGACTCAATCTAAGTGGGTAAGCCCTTTGGTAAGGTGGATATCTCCTTGTGGTTGGATGGGTAAGTCCTTTGGTGGTCTTGTGTTGTAACTCTTATTGGTGATAATATAGAGAAAAGCACTTGCAAAGTCCTAGAGGTTGACCTCTCTAGGTAGTGGACCGACTCACTTCTAGTTTGAAGTGTGGAACCTTCTAGTTTGAAGTGTGGAACCACTCTACATCCCTTTGTCAAGTTCTTTCTATCAATCTCTCTCATCCTTTCTATTCTTGTTAGATAGGACTTCAAAGCTATTGCATTAAACTTGATATAATTTGAAGGTCTAATCTATTTTGTTAGAAATTATGTAGATCTATTCATCCCCCTCTAGATCCCTTAGATCCTATAGAGTAGACATCGTTGGTGGTGGTGGGAAAAGAGGTGGGGGTGGGTTTTTGGCAGGACCCTAAGAAAGGTTGTGGGAGGAAGAATGACATGGATCATAGAAGGAAACAATATGGACATGTAGTGCAGGGGCTTATTCTCAAAAGATGTGAAAGAGAAGGCTGTAATGCTGGAAGTTCCTTGCAAATCACTTTACACAAATGTCTGGAAGAAGGTGGTTGTTGTAGAGAAGGTATAGTGTCATATTATAGATGGAAAAATCATCTGATGCCATCCTAACCAAACCAATAGCCACACATTTGTCCCATCCTAAAACCATAACCATGTTTACCATTGATCAACAAATCAAGTATCCAATTTGTTTGAATGTTATTTGTAGATGATGGCATATAATCAAGTTCCTCTAGGTACACATTTGTAATCATCACTTTCTTTGTTTTGTCTTTTTCCTTACACATTGGATAACAAATACATAAATACAAGCTGGTCAGGGAAAGTTCAGGATTCAAGATACTAGATAACACTAGATTTGTATCATCCATACACCACATTGTGAGAACTGGTACAACTTAAATGTGTATACTAAATGCAAGTGTATGGGTTAGAGTAGATAAGGGACTCCAACTTGCTGAATGTTGAACTCAGGGAATTGACATTTCTTGAGACTGCTACTAAATGAAACAAATGAGCTTGGTCTAAGAGAAGTGTTAATTGTGTGATTAAACTAAGAATAAGAAATAAAATTGCAACGAAGTAATAGGGAATGAAGATAAGATTAATGGATTCTTCAAGATACCAATTTCACCATAGTGTGACCTATGCATGAGTTCTATTCAATTAATACATAATATTCTTGATTCTTTGGATTAAGTGTTTGTATTGTGTACCACCCTCTTTCATAGTGTAACACATTATTTAGTCTAATTACGAACCCTCTTTCATAGTGTTACTATAGAAAGATAAATGAAAACAATCCTTTTTTGACAAAATACTTCATAGTGTAGCTTGCTTTCATAGCACATGATAACATATTATCTAAATTTAATCCCAAACTCACAACCATTAACAATCTATCTCATATTCATGGTGATCTAGAATAAATAAGGCAATAAAGCATTCCATTATCAAAATTAGAATGAAAGATGATTTTATATGAAATCAAACATAAACATGCATAGAGTCAAAATAGGACTACTCCGAGGTCCTTAAGAATGGGGATTTATTTTCTCACACACAATATGGGTCATACGAAGGTAGGAAAGAAGAGAAATACATGAACTCATGTAACATGATGCAAGGTTGATCCCCTCCGATGAACTCTATAGCTTAACAGTGTTGTGGCTATCGAAAAACTCCTTAAGACACACCTTGCTCCATGTATATTTATATTGTTCTCCTTGGACTCTAGTCCCTTGTGGAATAACTAGTTGGGATGCCTATGAATGAGTTGAAATTTCCTTTTGTGGGTTCCCCCTTGGTCTTATAAAGGAAGAGATAAGATATCACTTATCCGATAGACCATTGGAGTGCCTTGTTAATGCACATCCCTTAAGAAAATGTCAGTGCCAAGGAGTTACCTATTTAAGAAATTAGGGTTTATGATCTTAGTGCCACGGAATTGAGTCAGTGGAATCAAGAATTTTCCATCTATTCTCCTCCTTGTGTAGTCGGTTCTTCTTCTGTTGAATTTTCTTCTTCTTCTCTGTGTTGGTGCCACCACGTTGAGTCGGTGGTATTGATTTCTGTCAATTTATGCATGTTCTAATCTACAATAAAGCACACAAAGAATAAGGAAATAATAAAATGCAATACTTTTGAGACAAATACATGAAATAATAATTAACTATGATGTATATTAGTTATTATAGGTAGTTTTAAAAAAATGTACATAAAACACATTCATATGAAAGAAATCTTCATGAAAACATGCCTAAACTAACCCCAAATTTGGTAGAGAAATCAAGTACATCAAAATCCCCCAAGCTTGAATGTCGTTCATCCTTGAGTAACAATACTTTAGATCTGATTGAAATAGTCAAAAGAGAGACATATATGAACTACATCATTGTAATGTTCCTTGACTCAACAAACTCAAAACGGTCCTCTCCAACCTTATATCACTCATATACTATCCAAGTGATCGATTACAAAAGTGAAAACATTGATATAGGTCACTTAACACATTGACACAAAGTGATATCATGGAAAGAATGAACCATGCTAAGTGTATCACAAGATCTCCCTATCTACACTGCTCTTTTAAAAAGATCATTTGTCTAAATGGATGTAGTTCCCTAAATATTCATGTAAGAAGGGAATGAAACGTTCTGGGGTAGCCTTAAATGTAGAGTAGTGGGGGTAGAAATAAATAGTAATCCACATAATCTAATTCATTTACACAAGAAACAAAATGCTATACCTAATTAATGGATGTAAATGAAATTCAATGTGTCCAAATACTTACCATTCTGTTGGAATGATGGATGTTGTGAATACACCAACCTAATTATGACTGAAGGTGGAAACTGATTCAAATATAATTCCAAAATCGTATTCCGAATATAAGAGTGAGATGATTCATTTTCTTCCTCCTTTTCCTCCATTTTCCCTTTTTTTTCTCTTTTGCATATCTCTTGTTTTTATTTTCTCCCTTTATTAGTGATACCAAATTGATATGTAGGCTTGAGATTTTTAAAATCATAAAATGAGTAAAGATGTATAGAACTTTTTTTATCTTTGTATTTAGAAAAGATTTGAAGAAAAAAATTACACCTTAGGAATCAAGCAATGCAAAATGCAATTGTATGGAATTTTTGATGCAAGCTAACCTATATGAATGAGCTATATATGCAACTATATTTTCATTTCTTAAGAACATTTAAATGACGTTCTTCCGATCATGATGATATTCAATCAAAGAAGAAAATTACTTGAACTGTGTATGAAGTGAATGGTGGTGATATAATGAAATGAAAAGTGTATGAGATAAAGTAACTAAGAAATATTGTCTTCCTAACCATGATATGTCTCTCTTCTATTAACTCAAGTTTTAGGGTGTCCCAAAATCTATTCTTTAATTTACATAAAACATCACACTAATGCTGGGTTAGATCTGAGTCAATCATCATTTACTATCCGAATTCAATGGTATAATGAGGTGTTAGTTTTCCACATATGTCTCTAAACTAACTAAAACAAACAATTCCTCATGTAGTGTAACCTTAAACAAGAAAAACCAAAAGGATAAGGGTATACAGAGACCATTAATTCAATTGATACACATGAACATATCAAATCTAAATCCACTTTTACACTATATACATGTGGATATATGAAATAAAATGAAAATTGAAATAAAAGCAAATATGAATTGACAAAGACACACCAAAGCAAAATAGAAAAGTAAGATAGATAAATGTTGGATAAGATGAATGCAAGATAAATCCTCTTATATACCCTACAATATTGAATTATAAAATGTCATCATTGTTGAAAAAAACTTAGAGATGGAGTGGGTGTACTGAGTGATCAGGCTCTAGAGGGGTAGAATGGTCCCGATGACATGTTTAAATAAGGGGAATATAACTTGCTAGTGAACTGGGGAGGGTCTGGTGACATGGGTGGTGGCGGTGGGTCATTAGGGAAAATGCTATAGATATCATAATAGTCATAGAGAGAATGTTGTGTATACTCCAAATGTTGGAGGTACTGGTGGAATTTCACTTGATTACTCAAGAGAAGGTGGTCATTAGCAAACATCACCTTTTGATATGTGAGGATATGCTCCAAGTTGTGAAATCTCCTCTCTTAATGGGAAGTGATTTAAGTCATCATCTCCTACTACTAATAGTGACCCATTTGAATGGTTTGAGCATGTTATACATGCCCTAAGAATAATATAGGTTCACCTGATGATGGAGTCAAGTTAGAAAAAGAGGCACAATAAGCATGCAATGTATGGTGTGGCTTCCTACAAGTCCTCACCAGTGGAGCTACTATCTCCGTGACCTCGTTGTCGTCATCCACACTAGATTCCTCATTGGTGTACTCCTTTTGTGTCTCTCACTTCATCTCTTTATAAATGTAGGTGATCAAGATCCGTTATGTTGAAGGTGAAATGCAGAAGTTCTATCTGACGCATTTTAGAGATGGCATGAATTCTACCTCTAAACATATCAAAGAGCACGCCATTGCAGAAAAGACTAAAATCTGAATCCCCCTTTGACTCCATTGGATGAATATAGGAGATATTTAGGTTGAAGTGAATGGTGAGTATCGTGTCCACCTCTCTCTTTTGTCCATCAAGTGTGCTTGTCCAAGGTATAGTGCGCCCAGGTTGACCTTATCACATCCTAGTGAGAGGAATGCTCATATCACAAGCATGTACATCACCTCGACCTTCCCTTGCTCTTGAGTGGACATGGATAATAAGGTTCTTGTCTAAATTTGATGAATAAGAAGTGCAAAGGCATGCTGAGTGTTGCTAATGCTGCAATGATTCCAACTATAATTTACATGGGTCAACTATCCAAGTAAGCTTTTTCCATGCCACAGAGTGATAGAAATCTTGAGGAAGCACCCCACTCCATATTTCTCCCACCCAAAAATGGCATTAAACACCTTTATAGTAAGAGAGTGGGTGACATTATAGAGCCAAAAATTCACCCAACCGGTATCCCACTCATCGCCCTAAGTGTGTTATTCTAAGAATCCCACCTATAGATATTCCATAAATTCTGATGTAATCTCCTTATATGTTCGCCATCCCCCCTAGGAAGGGGTTTGTGGAAACCAATCCCTGACCTATGCACACCTTGCATAAGTTAAAACTGAAACCAAGTTGCTTGATGAAGGTTGCATCACCATATATAGCGGGTGGCCTCATAGTCATGCTTTTCAAGCCCAACATGTCTTTTCTTCTTCTCATCATTTTACAATACCAAACAAGGCTCACATATGAGTTGCAAGGAAGCAAATACATATGAAGATCCTTCAAGTCAAGGTCACTTTCTCATCAAAGTGAGAGAAAAGAAAGATGTCAGGTCAATGTAATGGGTGTTCAATGAAGAAGTGCTCATGGAAGCTTGTAGAGGAGTTCTTGAGAGAGGAATGCTTAAGTTTTGAGAAAACCTAACGAATTATCCTCCTTATATAGGAGGTAAAACTCTTGTCAATAAAAATTTGGACCAAAATGCACCCTTTGGTGTGCTCTCATTATCAGCTATTGATATCAACAACTTTGATGTTTGAGGTATCGATTCATGGATCCACAATGTTGATGGTATTGACTCATGTGAAATTGAGGATCCATTATTTTGTCACTATTGGATTTATGTACTTGTGGCCATAAGATTGGATTCCAAACATCTTGCTTCTCCATTATCTTGATGGTAACAACTAGGGTCAGTGAGACTGACTTTCCTATACCCTTAACAATGAATTTTTACGCACCACTATGTCTCCAATCATGCCACCGAGTTGTGGTCAGTAGTACCACCATTTTTTACTATCAAATATGGGTAATTAATCAATGGTGTATTGGTGATATCCAAATTCTAACATTCCTATACACTCAATAAACTCATTATGGCATCATCCAGCTGGATCGAAACTACATATCAACTAATATGAAAAAAATGCAAAACTAAATGCTAAAAATAAGAAAAACATGTGGGTTGCCTCCCACCAAGCACCCTTATTTTATTTCATAGTCTTGACAAGATACTTCCCTCTTTCCTAGGTTGTCATGAATGGGTGGTGAGGAATTATTTGGCAATCAAAATTCTACCTTTTCATTATCAATATTGAGTGTTAGATACCCACAACCTGTAGCAATGATCAGATCCTCTGTGTCTTGAAATTGTCACCCTAAAAGCATTTATGATCCATTATTTTCCTGAATGCCCATCATGACAAAATTGACATGGTATAAAAAATTATCTACTTTGATCAACACATCTTTACATATCCCAAAATGTCTAATAATAGAATCACCTACAAATATGACATCATGCTGGTCTTGGTAGGATTCTTTTATCCAAGTCTTTTGGAGATAGAAAGAGGAATTAAGTTGATGCTTCCCTAAGAATCACATAGTGCCTCTCCAAACTTCTTGCTTCTAATAGAGAAAGGGATGTTAAAACATCATGGTTCCTTTTTTGTTGTGGGTATTCATGTTTGAATCAATGCACTGACAAACTCATCAATAATGATATGATGTGAATGTGAATTTTTAATGTGGCACTTATTATCGATGATTTGTTACATAAATTTTGTATATACTAGAATTTTCTGAATAACCTCCACCAAAGGGAGATTGATGTGGAGTTTTCAAAAAGTGTGCATACTTTTTTTTGAATTGCTCATACTTGTGACTGTCTGTAGATTAAACATGAATTCCAATGTGTACATTGTGATTTGAGTAAGGATACCAGTCACCTTTCTTGGGGAATGTATGTTTGCTTAGGGATTTCCTCCCCTAAGATTGAAATAATATTACCCTCCACTGTAATGGAACTTGGATCAACATGAATTGTACTTCCCTTCTCAAACATGTATGCCTCCTTATTGATTGTGACCGTTCTACTACAAAGTAGAACATTAACCTTCTTTGATTTGAGCAAATCATTTTTTGAACCAAGTGAGCATAATGGTAGTGGTGAATTCTTTAGGTGAACTTGTGTATAAACTTGATATGATCATCATTTATTTGTTTCTATTCATGGTTTCTTCAATGAGTGGAATGCTTACTTGTGCACGAGTCACCTCTTCACCTATGTTTTTTTTGTATTTCATCCATCCAAGTATCAAAATTCAAGCACAATTTCTCAAATGTCTGCATGCGTAGCAAGAAATTTGGATAAGGAGTGTACTTTTTAGAACCAACTTTCTTAACATCAAAGGCACACTCCTTATCATAGACAACGATGCTCTTGGCATGCCGGTATTGGTGTGACATTTTGGTATTTCATAAAAAACCTTGCTAAGAAGGTTTATTATTGTATGATATATATGATGCCACCTATGACAACTGAGTCTTCAAACTATTGATTTGAGCTTCCATATTTTACTTTTCCATGTCTTATTTCTCAAAATATGCACACATTTTGTTAAAAAATTTCTCAAGTATTTCTTTCAACTCATCCTCTTGTATTGGGCCTTTCTCATGCTGAAATTACAAAGGGCCCTATTGCTAGTGCTCTTGATATTGTTGCACCTAAGATGGGCCATGCTGAAAATTATAGGGATCCTTCCTAGAAAATTTTAGATTTCTCCTCCATGAGTGCTCATTCCTTCTATTAGGATGATGTGAGTACATGTAGTCTTCTTCCTCTCTAGATGAGAGGGTATTCTTCTTTTCCAATTTTTTAGACAACTGACCACCTATGTCTTGAGTTCCATAACCTCATGTGATTCCCTTGGGCTTTTATCTGAGAAAGAATACTCATGTTGCTCATCACAAGATGGGTTTTTGGCCATATTCCTCAAGATTTCATGACAATTTGATACCTTATTATTTTGAGAGAAAAATTTCACACAACACTAACAAGTGTAGTCGTCTTTCCTATGTGCAAGCCATTGTAGAAATCCTAGGATTAATCATAATACCATGGAATAATACCTCCCACAACATGTTCTACTATCTCTCCCAAGACTCTGAATCTGAATCATCTGCATGTTTCTTGAACCCATATATGTTTCCCATGAAAACATTGGTTCCATTTTGGAAAATACCTAAAAAACAAAGCATCAATAATTTCTTCACGTGAACCTATATATCTAGGAGGTAGAGTAAGAAATCATGGCTTGGCACTATTTGAAAAAATTATAAGGGAATAGATTCAAATAGATCATTATTAAAAGATTCAATCTATCTTTAACATGTTACAATTTTGAGAAAAAAACCATATGTATGATGCATTGATTCTTCATTGTTGTGCTTGTGAGACACTTGTGACATGATAAGAGATTCAAGTCATGGATCAATATTATAGATTCCCATGTTAACTTCCTTTCTCCTTATAGGACTCGAGTATGCCATAATAGATGACAACCCAATATTTATCCCATGTGGTATGTTCATTATCTGAAACAGCCAAGTCCACTTTGTATTCCCTGTGGTTGAACATATCTTCAACTTCTACCAAAAGTTGTTCTGGAATAATCACCTACTCTTCTTTAACCTTTAGATTTTCATGAGGTTTTGTTGGTAGTTTAGACTTGACATAGTCATAAATTTATGTATCAACAATAAATAAATAATTGAAAATTGAATTGAATATGAGAGTCTCAAAAAAACTGGCCCAAAAGTAAAAAAAAATCTAATGGATTTTACTAAAAAGAATAATGAACTGAAAAATGAAAGTACGCTATCGTGGCTAGTTTTTCACTCTTAGTTCTTTCATTGTCAATTTCCTAGAAACTATGCAAAAAACTTGACACAACTTATGTGTGTGTGCTAAACACATGTGTACATGTCAAAGTATTAAAGGACTCAATGTGGCCTGAATTTTGAAACCACGGAATGAGGATTGCTAGAAACTACTACTAACTAAAAAATAGCTAGACCTAACAAAAGTGATGGTTGAGTGATTAAATTAAGAACAAGAACTAAAATTATAAAGAAGTAAAGTGAAAGGAAGATCATATTAATGGGTTCTTTAGGATACCAGTGTCACAACATTCTGACCTATGGATGCCTTCTATACAAATAATACAAATTATCTTTCTTCTTTATATTAATCATTTATATCTTATACCACCCTCTTTTGCATCATAGTGTATTGTTTATACAAATTACTAACTCACTTTTGCAGTGTTAATATAGAAAGCTAAATGATAAAACTCTCTTTGGACAAAATACTTCACAATATTTAGACTGCTTTCACCGCACATTGTTGACTATGATGATAATTATTCTTATAAACATTGATCTCTCTTTTGCAACAATTATCAATCTATCAAAATTTTTGACGGTCAATCATAAATATGAAACTAATGCATTTCCATTATCAAAATACAAACCAAAGAAAATCTATATCAAATCAAATATAAATATGCATTGAGTCAACACCAAGATACTGTCGGGTCTCAAAGAATAGGGTTTTAGTCCCTCATGCTCAACTTGGAATTAGAGGAAGGGAATAAAAAAGATAAATCCATGGAAAACTCTTGTAACATGGTGCAAGGTTGATCTCCTCTGAATAATCTTGTATATTGACAATGGCTTTCAAACTACTCCTCAGGATAAACCCTGATCCAAGACTCTTTGCCTCCATCACTTTGGACTCGGGTCCCTAATGGAACTCCTGATCAGACAATGTTTGGTTCACGTCCTTGGTAACATCAAAGTTCTTGGATTTTCTCATGGTTGAGGGTCGACATATCCCAATATCTACACCATTGATAAGTGCAGGTCTGGCCACTGTAGAAGAACTTACTATAATATTCAAATATATGGTTCCTAATATTTGATCTATTACTTGTTCTTCTTCAATATCAAGACACCGGATTTGGTTCCTATGTCTTATAATATTTAGGACATTCTTTAAGGAGTTATAGAAGAACTTTGTGTTGTGCTCACCTAGTTTCCTATGCTTGAGATTTATATCTAAAAATGGACTCTTCATCCTTCATGGCATTAAATACTTCCTTCCTCTTAGAGTTAGTTACTTCTCTCAATGGAAGATCTGATGGGTCCAGATCCACTATTGAAGAGTGAGCTTTTGCTTATTCTTGGGACTAGCAATGAGATCTCCCATGTTCCCTGTTCCACTTAATAAGACTTTGCAAGTTTGAATTAATGTTATGATCTTGTACATGGACTTTGACTTCTGCATTCCATGCTTGTTTCATGACCTCCTAAAATCCTTCTTTTCCATTCCATGCATTGATAAACTGAAAGGTTAGCTCTTCTAAACTTCTCGGTGGAGTCTGTGCTCCAACAAAATCAAGGACTAAAATAGTGCTTCTATCAAAGAGGCCCACACTTCTTGTCTTGAGGTAAGTACATCGGTGAAGTATGATGAGATAAATGGTCTTTTTTTTCATAAGCCGGAGAATCAAGTGAGACACAAACCCCATGAGAGAAATTGAAAAATACAATCAAATAAATAGAGTAAGGTCAGATCGATCTTCTTGTAGTAGTTGTTAGCCTCTTCATTGTCATTGGGGATGGCATATCAGTAACCTTAGCTATTGAATCAAATCTAGTTGCTTGACAATGATTCTTTTCCTGTTTGAAAGAGGAAAATTTCTCTATTCACTTCATTTATCCTTTCCCGTACTTTATTTCTATTAGTAATCAACCTACCACTCTATAGTTATTCAAAACTTGTTCATATAGGGAGGAGTCTCTTTTTATCTGGAGTATTGGATGAATCAATAGTTCCTCAAGTGGATAAATTCACTTATTTCACACAATTCTTATGGTCATGCTTGGTAATCTTTACTTATTATATTCCTATATGCAATGATACAGATGGAGTACTTGGGATCGGAAGAATTCTTACATAACAAGCTGTTTTCACAGTGGGGGAACAAGATTTGGAGCAATGACCTTCCAAGAAAAGAGAAATTGGAGGAGTTATCGATCAAAATTTTTAGCATTGGTGTCTCCTATATGTCGTCAACTTTACTCAAATTATCCCGATGGTGTAAGGACGCCGAATTATTGGAAAAAAGGAGGAAAATCACTTTGATCTCTTCATTCGAAGAAATCAGTGGCTCACAAGGAATGGAAAGAAACATTCTCTATTTTATCTTGAAGTCCTTAGAGGGACTTTCATCCAGTCTTTTCACCTATAGGAATGACAAAATGCTCACACAAGTTCCACACAGACAAGGAAGCATCACTTTTTCAATCTCATTTGTCTTCTAAATGGATTCTCAAACCCAAGAGCCTAATTTAAAAAATCATCATACCCCTAAGAACTAGGGTTTTTAGAGATCATCTACAAATCATCCACCTTCTTCTTTGAATTCCTCAAGAGGGTACATTCTCATGGTATCTGTGTGGGAAACATTATGATTACTGAAAGTGACAAAACTGACATCTTTGGGATGCTACAATCAACAATGCCCATTTCCATATAAAATAATTTGGAAATATGCAACACTTCCAAAGAATAGTTGTCATTCACTCCTATGCATGGATCATCTTGTCCTAAATATGTTATGTGTTGTAATTACTTCAAGAAACTATGATGACAAATGCTAAACCCATATGTACTCCATTAGATTATCACACAAAGGCTCCACTTGAGGGGTAGCTATTCCTAGACCCAAAAAAGTATCGTCGAATAGTTAGAAAATTATTTATTTGACAATAACTCGACTTGACATCACCTATGATGTAAGGGTAGTCAATAAGAATCAAGATATTTGGTGAAACATATTATGCATCCTACACCATCTCAAGAGTTCTCAAGGAAGAAAACTATTTAAAAAAAACCTAAAGAAAAGGCCATTACTATTTCAGGATATGTAGATGAAAATTGGGTAGGAGATTCTGAAGATCACCTATCGACCTCTTGTTTCTGATTTTTTTTAAGCAACAATCCAGAGGCCTTGAGTAGTAAAACACTTCTTTTATGGCTCATTGCAGCATCAAAGTCAAATATCAACCTATGTCACATGCATAATATGACCTACAATGGGTATCATCCATTTTGACTCAGTTTTGAATTCCTATTCAAACTCTAGCTCATCTATATTGTGACAACCAAGGTTTTGCTCAAATAGCAAAAAATATAGTGTTTCATGAGCATACAAAACACATTGAGTTGGATTGACATTTTGTACAGGACATAGTCAAAGCTAAAATGAGTGTGACTCCATATATCAAAATGGTGATCAAGTTGCTAATATCTTGTCTAAACCACTTCTTCTAATGCTTTTTTGGTAGGGTGTCAACCTGGGACTATAGAACATCTACTCTTCACCTTGAGGGGGAGTGTTAGTATATGTGGTTTTATGGTTAATTGTGCTTAGGCCATTGTATATGTAGTTTCTATTATGATATAAGTAAACTTAAGTGAGGATGCATGTACCCACTTAATTGTACCTATGTATCCATGAACTCCTATATAAAGGAGACCCATCACCTCATTATAAACTACTGTGACTATTTCTCTTATTTCTATCATTATACTTCACTCAATTTTGCTGAACATGAATATATAACCTTTTGTGAAATACCGCCATTTAGGAATTTCGACCAAAAGAGAGTGTGGGTATGCATATCAGATCTATATCTTATAGGTATTATTGTAGTTTCTTCTTAAACACATTTTTACGTATTTTTACATTTTTAATCCTTCTTCCTTACTCTTTACTAAGTTCATTTAGCAGTATCTAGTAAAAATTTAAGTGAATGTTATTATCTTCTAGTATCTCTAGTTTTTGCATCATTCAATTCCCAAATGACAATGAAAATATAATCTAGTTTTTAGACTTTCTGACAACTGATTTACTAGGTTGTTTAGCATGCAAAGAAGCAATGGTATTGTTTTCTCTAATGAATAAAGTATTATGAACAACACTAATGTAGGTTTTACATTAAACCATAATTATACAATCCAACCTTTCTTGGAAAAGACTCAATTATTTAATATTCAAACCAACATATGTTTCATGATTATCATTGATGAAAGGTAAACCAAACCAACATGAATCTATAACATATCATATACATCAAACTAAATCCATTTTATAGTGATAGACAATCACAAACACCTATCACCATGACACTGCTACATTAAAACCTCTTAAAACCATTATTAATTAAAATTATGTCAAAAGAGATATTGAACTTTATGTGAGGATTTACATGAAACAATTAAATGTTAGAATATTTATCAAATGAAATTTCAATTCCATATGAACTTCTTCTTTTAATGGAGTGATCATTCATAGATAATGACCTTTGGGAGACATATTGTATTGCAGAAACAAACAATAGAAAAGTATGTGTGGTATCCCAAGTATCTACTATCTAGTAGAGTGGTTCATATAAATTAATAATTTTAGATTTTGTATAAACATATTCAATATTTTTGGTGGAATTGTTTGTCACATTGTTTTCAACAACAATATCAAATAATGTATGTTTCACTATTTTCTTAGAGGTATACCCCTTAGAACAATGACCTATATAATGAAAAATAATACATAACTGTATCTACTAATTCATAGATATTGATTTTTAGTTTACTTAATAGTTTCCATGAAATATATTGTCACCTAATGGAATATAAACATCAAGATCATACTCTTGATGAACTATTACATTTGAATTCTATATCCTTCCTCTTTTTCAATCATTACCATAAAATCATGTAATTTTAGGTATCTTTATATATTTATTGGATTCTAGAAGGATATCCTACGATGATTTACAAAACATTTGAATGATAAATGTGACAAATATTTTTTCAAGGATTACATTAACTGTATCTAAACCATGACACTAGGAAAACCTCATGCACTTGTTTTGTGATTATATTCCCTTTAAAACATATAAAACCTCATAAATTTGGTAATATAGTACCTTTAAAGGCCAAGATCCTATGTATTATACTTACAATTCTATCAATACATAGAGTTACTTAGGCATGGACTAGAAATTTTTTTATACACATTAAACAATATATTTGATATCATGGATAATAAATTAACAATCACATGACCCTAGTTTTATATTCAGCTGACTAACTGTCCTAAACATTCTAGGTATAAATATTATGCTTTAGGATAGTCTGATTTCATAGAGTGAATTAATCATACAATGGTAATCACATCTTCATATATTTTTCTCAACATATGATTGCAAAAGGAAAAATATCAAGAATATCAATCATGTCAAATTTAGGGTAGACTAAAAAGCCAAATAAATTAAATGAAGATATATGTATTTAGTAATATTGATAGAACTGGTGATCAAATAAAATGTATTACTAGTAAATATTAAATGAAAGTAGTGAAAACGTCTCTATATCTAGGGTGCATATCAAGTAGAAAATGTATAAAAAAATAGTCGTAGGATAGATAAAAAATAATGGACCAGAAACATATAAGAGGCATCCATCCTCAGTACATGGATTAGAGAAAATAAGGCACTCAATAGGTCCAACCAACTTGCATATGCCTTACCCCCCTGGGATATGATATTGATGTGATACACATGTACTTGGATCAGATAAAATTGTACCACCCCTCATTTTCTTAGAGAATTTCATAGATCTAGATTGGAAGAAACTATATTCTAAGAACGGTTTAGTGAGGGTGAATGCTTGGACCAAGTAGAATCCTCCACCATGATATGAAACAGGATAGTAAAATAAATTGGCCAATAACCATGGATATATTTTATGCACCATGATATGAAAAAGGATGTAAAATAAATTGACAAATAAAGTGACAATGAATTAATATACACAACTAATAAATCCACTCAGATTGATAGAGATCATAGTGGACCATATACCTTTAATCAGTTTACATATCCTACCTATACCTAATTGGATATTATTAGTCCTATGTACAACAACAAGGTATTATTTACCTAGATTGTACTAAAATATCATTTGTCTAACTATCATCAACTAAATACTAGGCATATGTGACATATGTATTCCAATAGATCAATATAACATCTAGTCAATAACATAATAGACATATCTAATCGTAAACAATGACACTTGGTTTATAGCATTACAAATTATATGGAAATGTTGTGAAAATAAAATATATAAACACAACAAAGAATTATGAAACCTATGATCACGGTCCAGAGCCTTCCCCAATCTAGTGTAGCATGCCTGTCTCCACCACTCCCATATATTTTACACATAACTCCACTAAGACTTATGATATTAATGGGACATGCCAATTTGGAGGTGGATATTGTGTTACAAAGAACATCCATTTGCCATACTACAATAAAGCACTACATTTATTATATTGTATGTACTATTACACAACTAAAGTATGTCCTTAAAAATGTCACATATTCATATGAAAATGAATTGGATAAGGGATACAACATGAAGAAGTGATCACTGGCAAAACTTTAGGACTAGTAATAGAAAGCAAAGGGTGAGAGCAGTAAGGTCATTAAATTTGAGTGTGAATAGGTCTCAGACAAGTTGAAATTGATAGATTCTCATTATGATCATTATATGTGATGGAGTTCTTTCTTTCCATGGAAATACCAAATAAGAAAAATAATGATATTTTCCCCCATCCTTTGACTACCCTATTTTTGTCAAAAGTAATAACATATACGTAAATTTCTTGGATACATAACTCCAAAAAGATTGATTGAGTGGTGATAGGGAGGAGGATGACATGGTGGGAAGTGGTGGATATTGGATCTAATATCAAAATGAAATCTATATAATTGAACAGATATTAAAAATTTCAACTAACTATAGGTATTCCATCTTCACTAATCATGATTAAGCCCAATCAATCTTAATGAAACAATATCTTTGAGTTGATAAAACATCTTTTAAAAAGTATATTAATTCAACCATTCCAAATTTTTACTAATATAAATCTATTACAAGTATATCACTTTTAGTCTCTCCCTCTTTCTATCTCGCCCTAACAACTACTACTACTATCTTACATTACGTAAACCTACCCTAGATTTAGGAATCAACATTAGATTATAAGTATATTGTCAATTAATCTCTCTTATCATGACACACCAACTTGCTACAACTATGTCCAACTCTTTTTTCACAACATGAACTATTGTTGAAAAACAGAAGTAATAAATAACATTAACAAGTCAACCCTTTTTCATCCCTAAAATTGTAACACATGATTTTGTTTATGTAACATTCTCATATTTTAAAATATATGGAGTTATGATATATACTATTATATACCCCATGTGGAGCATTACTGGTGAAGTTGGTAATTTATGGGCTCATGATGAGCCCAATTAGAGTGTATCATATACAAGAAAGGTTAAAATGGAAATTTACTTTTAAACAAAAATATATTAAATCATAACTTTTATAGTAATATAATATCATTAGGAAAGGGTCCTTCTATAAATTGGAAACAAAAGTCATAAAAAAACAAAGGAATCGAATATTGGCCATTTACAAAATTCACCTTTTTAATTATATTAATGTTGTATAATACAATGTATAACTGGAAACCATAGTTTCAAGAAATTGAAGGTTGTAATGATGATTTCCTATTCATTATTTTCTAGTTCAATTTTGGATTTAGTTTTGTATATTTGGTTTGCATTCTACTCAATATTTCACTTGACATAAGTGTATAATTATGTCCATACTATTGTATATTAGGATTTGTTCCACATTGCATAAATGGGAAATGGCAACCACCCAGAGTCATATACAAAGTCTATCTCTCTTGTCCATAAAACACACAAGAAATTGTCCACCTTCCATATGATAGCATGGTATTAGAGCACCACAATCTTTTCTTTGAAAGAAGTATCCAAATTCTCTAGACGGTGATGTTATCTTCTCTGTCATTCTCATCAGACACTTCTACTTCATGGTGGAAGTCAAGTTTCCACAAAAGTCATGTTCATGGGAACATACCTATGGTGGACATCATATCCACCCAGATCTTATCTTCTCCAACCAATATTCCATAGAAGTCACCTCCATGTTAACATATCTTCAATGGAAATAATCTCCACCCTGATCTACATCATCTTCGACCACTTTTCCACTTAAATCATCTCCATGAAAACATATCTATGATGGAAATCATCTTTATGAGATCCATCTTTGTGGAAATCAATGTCCTCTCTAATTTCTTCATCCTTGTGCACTATCTGTGCACGAATAGACTATGCAATCTTCATATCTAGATTCATATCAACCTGCTGAAGAAACACGATGTGTTGTGTCAAAATAAAAAAATAGAGTGTTGCCAATAGGTCTTTCCATCTGTCCCCAGCTTACACGTTGTGTCAAGATTCGATATGCCATGTGACCGCTATGTTTTATTTATGTAGTCGACTTTCTACTGGTTGACATGCCATGCTAGTCCAACAACACACCATGTTGCAGCCTACCTACACTACATAAAGAGAAGGCAAAGCACCCAGAGCCTACGTCCACATCTCTTCTTCTCCAAAACTTTATCATCACTTTATGCAAACTGAATTGACAAAAGTTTCATCAGTGGAGTCATAACATCACTATCCGGTTCAAAGTCTAGGAGAAAGGAAAGAATCTGAGGGAATGACCTCCCATTGATGATTCTCTTCCATAGTGGGAAAAACATGATACCAACATCCTCTCTACTCTATGAAACTCAATGGAGCCTCATATCACTGATATCTCAAACCACCTAACTGATTGGGAGTTAGTTTGGGATCATCTACAACTGATGTACTCCAAAATTTCCTGAATGTATGACATGACAATTGAGATGTACAAAATTAATTAGGAGGAGAATAGTCTACAATAATATTTGGTTACTCTCATCACAAATATCAAAACAATCTCCTTCCTACTCCACCAATCTTGTCAAACTCCAAAAACAACATGATCAGATGGTTATCGTCAAGTTCCTTTCCATTCTTTGAAGGCAATATGATGGATTTAATAGCTACATTTTTTTAGGGATAGAGAATCCCTCCTTGGCAAAAGCATATAACTGTCTTTCTAGAGTCTTCCTCAAGAAAAACATATTCAACCAATCTTAGAAAATATCTGAATACATTCCTCTCTCCTAATATCACCAATCTATCTGCCAGAGTATATGGTCATGGTGGGAGATGGGGAGGAAACTCTGGAGTAGAGGATGAACTGCGTGTACTCACTCTGCAAAAAATGGTCATTGGAAGGAGACATTATACTCCATTCATGCTTTTTCATACTGAAATCCTACTCCTATTGTCAATATGACCATTATTGAATAATATATTGAGAAAAATCCTCATCAAATCAAGAGGAGTGATGAAGAATATAATCAACTCTTTCATATCCAGGCATACCAACAAGCATCATGTTTTATTGATTCTTATGTTCAGAATCTAGGCATGTCCTCTTCTACAACCTTCATAGCTTAATATCCAAACACACATTCATCATCATGGATACTCGATTCTAGTACAACATTTCATATTACATGTAAATCTAGTCTTATTTCCTATGTTTCCACCACAAGAGGTAGTGCCTCTAAAATCACTATTATCAATGGATCCTTTGTTACCGTTAAGGGAATGGGGACCATATCTCCCCTTCCTAATATCTCCTTATGATCCTCCCTTTTATTCCTTCCTTACCATTTAATTTATCATCCATTATTAAATTAGCATGTAATATTTGTGTTTCCATCACTTTTGATCCCAGTTAATGTTTTATGTAGGACCTTTGGATGAAGGCAGTGATTGGTGGTGGGTACGAGGAAGATGATCTCTAGTATCTGGAAAGGACTTTGAAGACTTGCATAGTTGCATATTCTCTACACATCCACAATCACCTGGTCACTTATATCTCAAGAACTTTCACATTTTACATCCTCAAATTTTCCCTTTAGACAAACTTGATTGTGAAGCTTGTCAACATAGAAAGCACCATAGATATAGTTTTTCTTATGAAATGTTATGCATGTAGTCTCTATCTTTGATACTATTCACTCAGATGTTTGGGGACCAAATTAGGTCTCCTTCAAACTTGTGTTTTGATATTTAGTTACTTTTGTCATGAATTCTCTAGAACTACATGGTTATATCTCATAAAGATTACTATGAGGTTTTCTCTATTGTGCAGTTTTTTTGTCTTAAAATAAAAAACAATTCTCTTGAAGTATTCATATTTTTTGGACTAACAATGCAAAAGAGAATTTCAGTCTTGCACTTACCTCATTTCATTCCAACAAAATAATTATCCATCAGGCTTTGTTTCTTCATTCTCCTCAACAAAACATGACAGAAGAATGAAAATTAGGAATGTTATTCGAATATCAAGAATTCTTCTTCACCATATGAATGTTCCCTAACACTTTTGGGAAGACACTATCCTCACAAATACCTAATTCATAATTTGTATGACTTCATCCATTTCGAGTAATCGTTTTGTTTTCGATCTTTGTAAATCCATTTATGGGATAAAGTAGTCACCATGAACGTAGTTCTAAAAGCTTAGACAGTCTATTAAAACCTTTGGATTCAACAGTCTAATCTTAAGCACTCTTTCTTCTATCGACATGGATCCTCTGGTTATATCCTTATAGTATTTTAACTTGATTATATTTCTATTACAGGTGACAGTCACCAATAATTACACATTTTATATAATTTCTTTAGGGCATGTTTCAGACCAAAGACCTTGATTCTCGCATATACTTCCTTATCATTGAGGTGGCAAGGTCATAAGCAAAAATTATCATCTTTGGCGCAAGTATGTGCTAGATCTACTTGAAGAAACAGGTGTATTGGGATGAATTCATGTATAATCACTTATGGATCCTAAAATTAAATTATATAAGATCAGGAGGAGCCTCCTATCGATACTAGACAATATAGATAAGTGGTTGCGAACTGAATTTTCTCGTAGTTACTTGGCCACACATCTCATTTGATATAAGTATGTTTATTCGATTCAGGGAAAACCCACATACTAGTCACTAGGATAACATTCATTGCTATCTCAAATGATACTTTTGGAAAGGTATCATGTGCACTAGTCACATGAACCTAAAGGTGTAAGGTTTTATAATGTTAATTGTGTAGGCTCTATCATTGATTGATGATATGTGATTGGATATTATGTCTTTGTAGGAGGTAAATTGCTCTCCTAGAAGATCAAGAAGAAAAATTTTGTTTCTCAAGTGTCGAATCTAAATACAAAGCTATGGCTCATGTCTCCAATGAACTTCTTTGGGTCAGGAACCTCAAGGAAGAACTTGGATTTCCACAATCAGAAGCCATGGAAGTGCAATGAGATAATCAAGCTAAAAATCACATAGCTTCCACTCCCATCTCTTACAAATCACATTGAAGTTTACAATCACTTCATCAAAGAGAAGGTTCAAGAAAATTTGATCAAACTTATACCAATACACACAGATGATCAACTTGCATATGTATTTACTAAATCCTTAAATGGATGCCTAGTTAAAATCTTATCTAACAAGTTGGGTGCCTATAATATCTGTGCACCAGTTTTAGGGGAAGTGTTAAGTGTATACATATGTCCAAACTCATCTATATTCAGATTAGTTCCACATTGTGAAAATGGGCATTGATAGCCTCAAACAGTCCTATATACATGATAACCCTCTTGTCTATAATACACACCACATATTTACAAACTTCTATCTAGCAACAATTTGATTTATGTTTTGAGTAGTTTATGCAACTTCATTGGCATTTAACATGTTTTTGGTGTTTTATTTGCAAGTTGAAACAATAAGAAGAGAGAAGTAAATATCCCTCCATGAAAAAATAATAAAATGATCAAAAATTGTGTATCTTCACTCCCAACTCCTACAATTGGAGTGGGGATCATTGAAGTATAGATGGTCACTCAAGTGGATATGTTTTTGACATATGAACCCTAAATTGTATTGTTAAACTCATTAGATGAAGAATTCAATTACCTTCAAAACATGTATTAATGTCATAAATTATAGTTTTCTGACCCACCCTTGATTGGCTTTGAGGTCAAGTAATCAGGGTGTAGGGAAAAGAATCGACAAAAGTGGATTGGCCAACAGATCAAAATTCATATTGATTGGTCAATAACCACTAAGAATTTTTATATAATATCGACTGACTGATCATTTTATGGGTCATTTCTTAATGCATATTCATCCCTTTTTATCACATCTATTAGTACAAATAATTAGCATATTATATTCTTTTTACTCTTTTTAGGAACTAATTGCAATTTCCTTGCTTTTTCTTTTTTAATTATATTTCTTATAGTTTTTGTTCTTGATTTATTGGTTTTATGAACTTTTGCACTCCTTCAACCAAAATACAAGAATGTGCATCATTACATAAAGAATCAGAGGTTGTTTCATCATCTTGGGTGTCCAGTCAGTCGACTCACTCCTTTCGATCGACTGAATCATCAGTGGAAATTAAAGGAGTCACAAACGTCAATTGGTCTACTGGTCATCCAATCGATCGATCCAAACCCATCTAGGAAGGAATGTTTTCATTATCGAAATGGTTGATTCACTTTTGGACCAATTGACTAATCTTCCTTAAAGATGAAGTATGAATGTAGCTAGTCAAACCTCCCCAGCTTAGAGTCATGTAATTGATCGACTGGCCAGCCAATCGATTGACTGGCATGCTGATCTCAAAGAATTCCAACCACCGCCAACCCCCCTTTTAGGGTTTCTAGGGTGCTTCTTATACTATAAAAGGAGGGAGGAATGAAAACCAAAGACATCTTATTTACTAGCTATCCCCCATCTCAAAACCCGTCTGAGATAACAAACAAGGGAAGGAGAGATCAATTCTATAATGCTTTTATTAACATGATTTCTCTTCTTCCTATCCTTTTTCTTGCTTCAATGAGTGATATGGAGTAGATCTCTCATTGTTGTGACATGGGGAGTGGCATGAGCCCATAACTTGTATAAGAAAACTTTGTTTCCATTAAATAAATAAAGTATGTGTCCTCATTTGTTTAAAAATGTGAATTATGAATTGATCACTTGTTCTTCATGACTTTTATGATCCATGATGATGAGATCCCAGACTTACAAACATAAACATCAAATGAGGCTCACAAGTTTCTTCATGGAGCTCCAAATAGAAATTTTTTGGATGATAGAACCATGACCTGTAGAATGCAGAGACCCCAGGTCTGTAGATAGCTTGATCCTTGGGAACTATCTCCAAAAGGAACATATCTACATGATCCTAATCTAAAATTTATTTATGAAGAAATTAAAATGGCTAAGATAAAGAGGAAGGCTCACGGTGGTGTTCCTAGACTTCCAAAAATCCCCTTCAACTGAAACTAACCATAGATTAAGTGTTCTCTTTGGATTGCTTCTTCTTTAGTTTTTGATAACTTGGTTTCTAGTTTTGCAAGTTTACTTTCTTATTTTGCTTTTCTCTTTATAATTTAGTTTACTTAAGAAAATGTAGTTTCTTGTTTTAGTTTAAGCACTCTCCAAAACTAAAATTTAAATAATGTTCACTAAATTGGTTTGAATTAACTCTTAAAAACACCATTCTTGGGGATCAATCCATTTGATTAGAAGTGAATTGATAGTTGTTAAAAGGTTAAAATCTATGGATAATTTCCCTATTGAATTTTTTGTTCACGTGATAACACATAAAATTTTGGTGTCGTTTGTAGGGACGATCGAGTTAATTTTAATCCAATTTCTTTGAATAATTAGGAGTTTATCTTAATTTTTAGTATTCACTATTATCTTCTTGAAACTATTCTTCCATTGCCTAACCATTTTTTAATGCCATTGGTATATGGAGATCCAAAAGCGTTGATAATAAATCGTTCATTTTTTTCCTAGATATTGATAGGACTTTCCATCATATAAACCAAAATTATCAAATATATATATATATATATATATATAAATATATATATATAAATATATATATATATATAAATATATATATATATATATATATTCTATAGTTCCCCCTATTATCATTGCTACTCAATATGAGACCCACATGTAATGGATCACCATCCTTTAAGGAAATCCTTATGTTGGGAGGATGGGAGAAAAATTTCAAGACCACCTCCAGCTCTTCGTCGATCTATGTGAGTTGTACAAAATGCTAGGTGTCTCAGATGACACTCAAACTTCAACTATTCAAATATTCATTGATTGATTTATCTAGTAGTTGGTAAAATACTATGGAAGGAGGTCACATCACTACTTGGAAATCTATCCAAGAAAATCTCCTTGAAAAGTACTACCCTACCCCTCACGTACTAAACTCGGGGGCAGATCACCCAATTCGGCATGGTACCATGAGCGACATTGATCGAATTTTTGAAGAAATTTAAATAACTCCTTTGCCATTATCCACATCAAAAAATCTCGGAAGTTTATTTAATTGAAACATACTATAAAGATTTCGAAAAAGATGCCAAGACCTTCCTTGATACCTCATATGGAGGTAACTTCATGTTTCAAAATTTTGGCTACTGCTGTAAAGTTATAAAAAGAAGCATCAAAACCATAGATCATTCTAGTTGAGGGAAAATGGGAGTTCTTAAAGTATCGTACAAGTATGTTTCCAAAAGCCTCAAGATGCTCACTTTGAAGAAAAAGTGGCTAGAGTCCTCTTTTAGTGCTTATGAAAGAAGAGGACAATCACAAAAACCTCTATATCTACATCAACAAGTAAAATATGTAAAAAATCTTTGTGGAATTTTCCAAGGTTATGATCACTCCACACAATAGTGCCAACTTATATACAACACTCCCATGCAATCGTAAGATGGACAATAGATGGAGGATCTCAACTTCATCCATATAATTCTCAGAAATTTTGATTACAATCTGAATCAAACTAGTAATCATCCTTGTTTCCAATATGGAAACCTCTCCAATGTAGAAAACACATAACAAGAACGTCATCCTCAAATGAATGACCAAGGTTTTCCATCTCCATGTTTCCAATATAACAAGGGAACTATTAGGGTAATTTCCAAAACCGAGGTCAACAATTCCAAGACCTCAATCTAGCACTCCATACACAACAACCCAATTCCCTCCCTCCACTGAAGAACAACTAGCTGAGATAAAACAATTGATCCTATCCAAGGTTCATTAGAAAGTGACCAACTCCAAGTGGTCCAACTTGTGGTTAACCAATGCCCCCCTACAAGAACTGTTGTTGTATAACTCAAAAATAATTCCAAACATTCCAATGAAGTGAAGGTTGTTTCCATACATTCAGGGAACATATATTCTTCTACTCCTCTCCTCCCCTTCTAGAGAAGCCTTCGGTCATTCCCCTTTACTTTGATGATGATAAAACTATGTTTGATTGAGAAAGAACCAATACCCGAGTCATTTGCAAATCCTAGTACAGAAAGGTATCTTATTGTTGAAGTTTCACCAGTCGAAGCCATTGAACCTGATGTTCCAATCTACAAGATGTGCCATCCCTACCAAGGACGTCTCAATCAAACAATCTAGATACCAGATTGATGAGATTCAAATAATCAATGAAGAAACTTCATGTAGACATCCCTTATCTAGATGTCCTTCATGAGATGCCTTCCCAGTCAAAATATATGAAGTCTTTATTAACTAATAAATACACCTCAGACAAATATAAAATAGTGTCGCTCGCATGGACTACTTTTGATATTATTTTGAATGACATGCCCAGGAAATAGAAGGACCCATGATCCTTTGGAATCTATTTTTATGTGGGCGATAATACTTGTAGAAAGGGACTTGCAAACTTAGATGCCAATATCTCCATTATGCCTTATAGTCAATATTAAAGATTGGATTTTTTAGATATGCTACCGACTACAATTACTATTCAACTTGTAGATTCCTCTATGAAAAAACCCATGGGCATCATTGGGCATGTACCAATAAGAGTTTTCAAGGAATCTTGTGTTCCTTGTGACTTTGGTGATCATGGGCAATTAAGAAGATCATTGTTACCCCCTCATCTTGAGTTGTCCTTGTCTAGCTACATCATGTGCCTTGATAGATGTAGAAGTAGGAACCATTCTTCTACAGTTAGGAAGGAAAACTATGTAGTTTCTTGTCTTTGAAAACATGAGAGGCCCAAACTTCCAGTAAGAAGTTGATCTACTCTATTGCATGGACTTACTCTCCCAACTCAAACAAGAATGGAACCTTTCTGAAGATCCTCTATAGATAATCTTATAGAACCGATCCAGTCTAACTTTGGTGATGAGAAGATTCACCAGTGTCGAGCCCATATTTACACCTTTAAAGAAGACACTGAAACTGAATTTGAAGACCTAAAAATGGTCTCTATTGTAGAAGTTAAGGTCAAGTCACCAAAGGGTCCTGAACTGAAGACCATTCTAGAAGGACTTAAGTATGTTTTCCCTGATGACAAAAAGAGTTTCCTTATGATAATAAATTCTAGCCTTACATTTCAACAGGAAGATAGGCTCATAGCCAAACTAAGGAGTGGAAGGCTGCCTTGGGATATAAGATGTCTTACTTAACAGGGGTTAGTCAAAAAGTATGTATGCACAAAATCCCAAATGTGGAAGAATACAAGTCCTCAAGAGATCCTCAACGCAAGTTGAATCCCAACATGAAGGAAGTTGTTGATCTTCAAGATTCTTAGAACAAGGATTATATATCTAAATTCATACTTCCCATGGGTGTGTCCCATCCAAGATGTTCTCAAGAAAGGAAAAACCACGACAATAAAGAAAGATAAAAATGAACTCAAATCCCTCCCACATTATGATTGGTTGGAGGATTTGCATGACTTACACAAGTTAAACAAGGCCATCAGGAATGACTACTCCCTCTCTCCTTCCTAGATTCTATGTTGGAGCACCTTACTCACCATGAATATTTTTTCTACTTGGACAACTACTCAGGATTCTATCAAATCCCCAACCATCCCAATGACCAAGAAACAATCACCTTCATCTTCCCTTTCGGCATGTATGCTTTTAGAAGGATGTCATTTGGCCTTTGCAACGCACCTGCCACTTTCTAGTGGTGCATGGCTATGATTGTATTTGTCTTGAAAAAAACCATTATGAAGATCTTTATGGATGGTTTCTCTATCTATGGAGATTGCTTCAATTCATGTATATTACATCTATCTCTAGTACTAGAAAAGTACAAAGAGTGATGAATTGGCATAAATGACACTTTAAGGTAAAGTAAGGCATCATCCTTGGCTATAGAGTAAGTAGTAGGGGAATTATAGGTTGATCGTGCAAAAAAATCATCTCTAAGATTCCTTCATGCTTTTATTGGGCACGTTGGATTCTATTGAATATTTATTTGTGATTTCTCCAAGATTTCCAATCCCCTCACCAACCTCCTACTAAAATATGCCACCTTCAATTTTGATTAGGCCTACTTATCTAGATTCAAATTTCTAAAAATGACTCTAATCACCAATCTGACCATCCACACACCTGATTGGTTGCTTCCCTTAGAGATTATGAGTGATTCCAGTGACTATTCCATCACACCTATTCTTGGGCAAAGGATCAATAAGAAACATCATGTTATCCACTATGCCTAAAAGACCCTTAACAATGCACAACAAAACTACACCATTGGTGCCTCTCCCGCTAGAGGCTTGCAACAAGTGCAATCCACGAGGTCGGGAGGCACAGGATGAGATGGGATCTTTACTTTCGATATTTGTATGGTCCCACACTAACTACCTACGTCTACTAAGACACTACACCCACAAGCGCACGGGGTCGTATCGTAGTATAGGTGAGGCGGCAAGTATGGGGTCGATCCGTGAGGATAAAGGGGGCGCTAGAGTTAGACGGCATGAGCTACGTTCCTAGTGCGGAGAGTAGGGTTTTTAGGGTTTTAAGGTTGAATGGTTGATTACACTAATGAGAAAGTTAGAGATGTGAAAAGGGAACTAAATTATGGAAGAGCAAGCAAATTAGTAAACTAAGTTATCAAACTAACTAAGCAGGAAAAAGAAGGGCTACACTACTCTAGCAAGAGCAAGAGCCTAAGTTAACACTGAAGAGTAAAACTAAGCAATTGAGTAAGTTAGACTAAAGCAATTGAACTAAGCTAGCATTAACAAGCAGACTAAGCGATTAGGGTTTTAAGCAAGGTGATTAAGGTGGGTGGGCCGTTTGGGGAATGTCACTTTGATTTTAGTTGGGGGAGTTCATTAAACATGCATGGTGCTCGATTCATATCTAGATTACCAAACCAAACAACAAGGGCAATGTCATTAGAACATACCCTATACTACTAGTAGAAGACTAGGGTTAGGTGTAGTTCTAGTGAGATTGGCCAAATCTAGGTTTCTAGGGTAAGTGATAGTGGACAATTGAGGGTTGAGGGTAGAGATGGGAGTGGAGATGAAGGGGTTTAACCTCATGCCACTAGCCACTCTAGCCTTTAGAAGGCCCTAGGAAATTGCATCACTCTCACTTACACTAGCCACTTAAATCTCACACTCATTTGTAAGAGGAGGGGTGTGTATGTAGGAACAAAGGGGGCTAGCTAGGGATCCACTAATTGGACCTAGGAGCCATTCCTAAGATTGCTACATACACCCCAATTCCTCCTAGAAATGAAGTGTCATCAAAAACCTCAAAACAAGAAATTCATACAAGAAGCACAAACCACATGCAATAAGATAGGAAAAGAGATGGAAGCAAGAAGTAATCATCATATATATGAATTGAGTTCATTACAAAAATTTATCCCCCAACATGGCATCAAAGTAACATTTTAATCCCAAACAGCCCACCATAAAGGGGCTTAGCTATACATGATCATGAAAACCGGAAAAGAAAGGGGTAGAAGAGGAAGAAACTCCATGAAGCTTGATGAAGTGGCCTTCTTCTTCACCTCCAAGCAGCTGCAGACGTCCTCCCTCCTCCAATGGTGCAGGGGTGCATGAAAATGGTGGAATGGATGGATAGAAACCTAGAGAAACTAGGTTTCTATGGTGGAAATGAGTGGAAAATGGATGGAAATGGGGTTGAATGCAAGGAAATGGGTGGATGGGAGCAATGGATGCAAGAGAGTAGCTGGGTGACGGCTAGGGAGTGCTCCCCCCCGAGCCCTAGAAGCAACTAGTGCTTATATAGGAGCTAGGGCTAAGTGGGGGCAAAATAGGAAAAACAGTGGAAAGTTATATAGGGTAGGTGAGCACCATAGTCGTGGTGGGTGTACCACAGCCGTGGTGATGGTAGTGGGGGACGACCGTGGGGTGGTGAACACGGTCGTGGGGTGAAGGAAGTGGTGAGATGGTAGTGGCCACGACCGTGGCGGAGTGCCACGGTCGTGGTGGGTAGCATGCACCATGGCTGTGTTGGGTAACACGACCGTTTGGGAGGAGTTGGAGCTGACCGTGGGGAGGGGCCACAGGCGTCTTGATCAGCATCGGCCACGGTCGTGGTGACTTGGTCACGGTCGTGATCAGTGAGGCCAAATCCCTATTACAACCTGACTTTTTGCAAATTAATTCCCACGACCGTGGAAGGGTGCCACGGTCGTGTTGTCTTCAGTGGCCACGGTCGTGGCCGGGAGGCCACGGTCGTGGGCGATCTATGGATTTCCCTGTTGCAACCTATTGGTTTGGCACAAAAAAGCCATGACCGTGGCATTGTGGCCACGGCCGTGGTGAGGTTCGACTTCTTGATTTCTCGTCTAACTTTGTCATTTTCGGATGTCTTTGCTCGAGGATGATTCTTGGCCACTGGAGGTAGGTTGAGGGAGACTTTGGGGCCTTCTCTGGGTCCCTCCTTCTCTCTCTTCCATCTAAGCATGGTCCAAGTACCTGAAAAACAGTGCAAAGAACATCCATAAGCGTATTTGCAATGATAATCATATTGGGGAGAATAACATGTAATTCTAATGCATTTGAATGTGATAAAAGTACAAAATGACACAAGATACAGCCCTAGAATAGGGTTGGATCACCACCCCAAACTTGAAACATACTTGTCCTCAAGTATGCTCCAACTCAATCTCTTTTCCATTTTCCACAATCAAAAGATATGACAAATACAATATGATGGGAGACAAATGCTAAATGGGATCAAAGGTGTCTAGGTACATGCAAATCACCTTCCTCCTCTTCTGCTTTCACAAACCAACCATGAAGAGAGCACAGAGCACATGAACTTCGCATATAATGCATGGATTGCACAAGTCGTCAATATCTCATTCATAAGGTTTCAGGTAGACCGTTTCATGATGATGTTAATCGCTGATGACTAGGAGTGTTGTTTTCACTTTCATGCGTTCAACCTTATGCTTCAAGCTATGGAAAATGACCCACATGGCTGCAAAAAAGGGATAAAGTGAGCTAGGTTTGAAGTTTCCTAGCTCAATGGGTATAAAAGTGGAAGAAAGGGATGCGGTAAGATTTTTGGAGTGTTTTTACACACTCATCTTTTCTTTATTTGAATGCTCTTAAACAGGAGCATCCTTTTATTTTGTTTTGTTTTTCTTTTTCTTTTCTTTTCTTTTTTTCTTGCCCCTGGTGTAGATAGGGCATATGGTGGATAGAGTGAAGCGGAGAGGTAAAGATGTGGCCACCCCAAACTTTTGGAGGTGGCCATGGCTAATATGTGCGCTTTGGCATCTTTTTATGAGGTGGAGAGGTATGAAGATGATGAGAGAGTGGTCAGGTCAAAGAGGGGTCACTTGGAATACTCTTCCACATAAGGTCTCCTGCATGAAAACTAGTCCAACACTTCACCATAGATATCACATCACATGAATGAACCAAATGAAATCCATATATCAAACCAGTAACTCCACAAACATTAAATGTTCTATGCTTTCTCGGATCATAATTCAATCAAACCAACACATTCCCAAGGGAGGTGATGAGCATGTAAGAAGTTACTCGTTGATACCACATAGCACTTCATCACAGCATATCATCTTGTATTTGTCAAAGATAAGCAATTTCATTCAATATGGTAAAGATTGAGTCAAAACACGCTTTTTGGACAAGAAACATCAAATCTGGGCAAAATTGGTCAAAAAGGTGCCACATTGCACTAAATCACATTCAATCACAACTTTAGGTAAAAAGCAAGTAAATCCTAGCTAAAACATGCAGAAATTAGCAAAAACTACATGATATGCAATGCATGGCTGAAAAAGCAAAAATTTTGAAAAATTACTCAAAAATGCAGAAATCAACTACATGTTATGCAAAGATGCAATGAAAAGAACAAAAATAGTAAAACTAAACTAGATGGCAGGGTGATATCAAAATGACCAAAACTAGAGAGAAAGGATGATGCGTACCGCCCTACCCACCCCAAACTTTAGAATCATGTTGTCTTCAGCATGAAACTATAGCTTAGGGGAGATAGGGGAAGTGTCATGGCTGTGGTGGCTGGTCTGGCATGCTCGGAGGATATGGAGGAGGAGCTGAGTCTGGAGCTGAGCCTGCCGGAGGATGTTGGTAATAGTGACCCCAGTAGTCATCCTGGGGTGGAGGATACGCCTGTGGATGTCCAGCTATACCACCCCAAAAGACTGCACCCCATTCGGGGTTTCGTGCTGCCTGGGCATGTTGGTATTGGTACAAGTGGTTGATCTGGTAGTGCATCTACTGTTGATCTTGCCACATGTACTGTTGGACAAGCTGCATGTCGCTTTGAGTCTTCTGAATACTCTCAAGGTGCGCCTGGATGGTATCCATGTCATAGGGGTTCCCTGAGGGCGGCTGCAGTTGGGATGTCCCCTCATCCCTCCTTCTAATTCTTCGGGGCTGTCGTTCTTCTTCTAATTCATGCTCCTGCCCTTGTACATTAGATTCTGCGATTTCTTCATGTACAGCAGTGGCTTCCCGTGCATACGTCTCTCGTGGGTGTTCTTGCTGCCATTTGAAAAGTTTTTCTTTCAGATTGAAATTAATTCCCAACGCGGAAAGAAGAGGTACCGCGTGGTATGGCAGCTCAAGCTCGAAGTCCGGCACACTAGTAGTAAGATAGATCATCTTCTTTTCCTTTATCTTTATAGTGTTCGAGCGCACCAAGTAGTTGAGGTCCACAAACTCTGCCTCAGTCGAAGTCACAAACCCACCCATGACAAAAGGTTTTGTGCTCTTGTAGGGTATGGAATTCATATGATCAATCAATAGAACACCAAGGTCGAGGTGCTTCTTGAGGTACATTGATATCACGACAAACATATCTTTTTGTGAGATGGAGCCTTGATTATCATACCTCCCTACAATTGTGTTTGCCACGACCTTTTACACATAGCGCATCATTGGATTGCTTATGGCGGTTGTCTTTCATCTTCCTGCATCGTACACGCCGCTTCCTGTGATTTGCTCCCAGAAATAGGCATAATCCAATTTTTTCACCTTCTCTAGCAAGCCGTTATCCATCTTGACGACCTCTTCAGGACTAGCAGCAAAAATCCCATTCAGCTCAGTGGAAGTGAGAGTGTGCACATTGCCCATTATGGCAAATTTGATTGCGTCACAGCCCCTCACTTTAGTCCTTTCGAGAGTAGAGAAGAACTCTTGGGTCAAGGCGACATAGGTTGGCTGCGGTGTGAAAAGGACATCCCACAACCCTATTCTCTTTAAGTTCCTTTCCACTGCCTCCTTGATCCCTAGATCCTCGATCACTTTCTGAGACCCATACTTGGTGGCGACTACTCGCCTCGTCATGCACTCGGGGTAGATACGATCAACCTTCTTTTTCATGTGCCCTATACCATAGGACACCCCCGCTGGTGCTTTACCTAGGGTCTTCTCTCTGTCTGCCTCTAAAAATGTCATGACATCTTCTCCTTCCGGCTCCAGTTCCACCTCATCCTCCTCGCTATCTTGTTCTTCCTCCATTGCATAAGATTGTGACCCCGAGATGGTATTGAAATTGTACGAGTGGGCCGACTGCTCCTCGTCATGCTGCAATTTCCGCGAGGGTTGCGGCTGCACCTCACGTCTCGCCGCCGCGCTGGATGTCGAGTGGCGGGGTGGTGCGGGCTTTGGAGGCAGCCTGGATGAGGACAGCGCCGCTTTGGATCGCTGGTTTCTTTTTGCGGTCGCCGGCTCAATCTCATCAATGAGGTTTTCCATGTCGACCCCCATGGACTCCTCCTCTTCCTCGTCTTCTCCCTCGTAGGTAGCGTCCGTGATGTGGTGGCTATCGGATGAGCGGGAGTGTGATCCGCTCACCGATTGTGACCGGCGGAGAGAATGGTGGGCGGAAGCGGTGAGTGATGGGGTGTGAGATGGAATGGACACATCGGAGGAGGCATTTTTAGAACGTCGTTTCCCTCCGGTGAGGATGTTCGTCCCCTTTGTGATAGCCTTCCCAATCTTATTCATTGCAGAAATGGAGGTGAAAGTGGTGAAGGAGGGAGATTTTCGGATTTGGTGGAGAAGGTGGTGTGGGTGTGGTTTTATGGGTGGAATGGAAGGATAGTGATGTACGGATGGTGGTTATATGATTAGTGGTGGATTTGGGCGAGAATGGAGGGGTTTCTGTGGAGGTTTTGTATAGGGGAGTTGTTGGGCGGAATGGAGATGGAGATGCAATTGGGAGAGATTGGACGGTGGGAATGGGAGAGGGAAGGTTGGGGATCGATTTGGGATGGATTGGGGATCAAAAGGGGGTGGATTGTGGTGGATTTGGTGGTGAATGGGGGAGCATGGGAATGTCTTTCACCGCCACGGTCATTTTCTGGAGGTGGAAGATGAAGGAATGAGGGGGAGGGTTGTTTTTGGACACTTAAAAGTATATATTTTTTTTCTGAACCGGGTTCGGCCACGGTCGTGGCAGCGGGCCACGGTCGTGGCCAGGGTTGGGTATAACGGCCGTGGCGGGTGCCACGATCGTGTTGTCGATGAAGAGAACCCTGGTCTGACCTCGCCACGGTCGTGGCATCCAGCCACAGTCGTGGCCTTGTCCTCATGCCACGGTCGTGGTCGACTCTCCATGGTCGTGGCCGATCTTCAAAACAACTTGTAACTTTGGCCAATTTGAAGCAATAATTCCCACGGCCGTGGCGAAGGGCCACGGCCGTGTTTGGCCAAGAGCACCACGGTCGTGGTCGATGCGCCACGGTCGTGGCCGATCTTCATAACAACATGTAACTTTGGCCAATTTGTAGCAATAATTCCCCCGGCCGTGGTGGAGGGCCACGGTCGTGTTTGGCCAAAAACACCACAGTCGTGGTCTGTCTCCACGGCCGTGTTGGGGTTGTTTCTTCAGTTTTCAAACTTTAAAACTTGAGCTTTGGATTTTATTTGTTCTTTTTGCCACAACCATGACTGAATGACCACGATTAACTTCTAGATCCTCTCTCTCTAATGTCTATCACTTGCCATCATCAAAAATCAAACAAAAACTGTAAAGCACAAGTGTGTGTGTGTGTGTGTATTTGTGTAAAACAAAATCAAAGTATCAAAGGAAGGGTTCGAGAATCTCAAACCACGTGGGTTGCCTCCCACTAGCGCTAAATTTAACGCCTTCAGCCATGCTTATTGATTGTTGGACTTTTTTCACTTTTTGGGAATCTTCAAAAGATCCTTGTAGTAAATCCCTTTCTCATCCTCGTCCAAGCATTCTTCTTCCTCAGATTCTTCTTCTATAAGCATGACAATATTGAAATCTTGGTTGGCCTTGTCCGGGCTGACCTCAACAACAGATTTTAGCCTTTGCCCATTAACACCGAATTCCTTAGCTCCTTATTTTACACAAATGATCACTGCCCCGGATGGGTACACCTTCTTGACAAGGTAAGGACCTTCCCATCTAGAACGAAGCTTTCCGGGGAAGAACTTCATCCTTGAATTGTACAGCCATACCCATTTGCCGGGCTCAAACTCTTTCTTCTTTATGATCTTGTCATGTAGAAACTTGGTTCTTTCCTTGTAGTTCTTTGACATTTTGTATCCCACAATGCCTTGTGCTGCATCTCAACCGGCAAATGGCAACTCTTACCATAGACAAGTTTGAACGTTGTAGTGCTAATCGGGGCTTTACATGCAGTCCTATATGCCCATAAAGCTTCATTGAGTCGAAGTGACCAATCATTTCGGTCCGGTCGCACCGTCTTCTCCAAAATGAGCTTTATCTCCCGATTTGCCAACTCAACTTGACCACTCGTTTGAGGGTGGTAAGGAGTAGCTACACGATGGTTAACTCCATGTCTCTTTAGCAGCCCTTCGAAGGTGCGGTGGATGAAATGACTCCCGCCATCGCTAATCATAGCCCTTCGAACACCAAAACAGCTAAAGATGTTGGATTTCACGAAATCACACACCACCTTATGATCATTTGTCCTTGTTGCGACAGCCTCAATCCATTTTGATACATAGTCTACGGCGACCAAGATGTAGACATACCCGAAAGAAGGAGGGAAAGGACCCATAAAGTCAATCCCCCAAACATCAAACACTTCTACCACAAGAATAGGTGATAGAGGCATCATGTCTCTCTTTGAGATGGTGCCCACTTTTTGGCACTTAAAGCAACCTTTACAAAAGTCATGCACATCTTTGAACAATGTCGGCCAGTAGAATCCACATTGAAGAACTTTGGCGGCTGTGCGTTTCCCTCCAAAATGGCCTCCGCACACTCCAGAATGGCACATAGATAAGACTTCTTGCTGCTCCATCTCCGGAATGCACCTTCTAATGAGTTGGTCCGGGCAGTACTTAAAGAGGTGTGGGTCATCCCAAATGTAGTTCTTTACCATAGCAAACAATCTCTTACTTTTCTCTCTTGTCCACATGCTCAGTATCCTCCCACTGGCTAGGAAATTCTCTATGTGCTTGTACCATGGCTTTTGGACAGATGAGACTAAGAGGAGTTGTTCATGTGGCATTGTCTCTTTGATTGGACTTGTCACATCAAAAGGTCCCTCAAGACGGGAGAGATGATCTGCAGCACCATTTTCTATTCCTTTCTTATCCACAATTTCTATGTCAAATTCTTGGAGCAACAAAACCCATCAGATCAACCTTGGCTTTGAGTCTTTCTTGGACATGAGATACTTCAACGCAGCATGGTCCGTGTAGATTGTCACTTTGTTTTGCAAGAGATACGACTGGAACTTGTCAAGAGTGAAGATCACCGCAAGCAACTCCTTCTCGGTAGTCGTATAGTTTCTTTGAGCATCGTCTAATGTTTTGCTTTCATAATAGATAGCATGAGGGATTCGACCAATGTGTTGACCCAGCACAGCCCCCACCGCCATATTGGATGCATCCGTCATGATCTCAAATGACAAAGAGAAATCTGGGGGCTGCCTGATAGGAGCAGAAATAAGCCTCTCTTTTAGATGATTGAAGGCTTCAATACATTTGTCATCAAACTGAAATTCAACATCTTTCTCAAGTAATCGACACAGTGGTCTTGAGATTTTGCTAAAGTCCTTGATAAAACGCCGGTAGAAGCCTGCATGTCCCAAGAAAGATTGAACATGTCTTATGGTCGAAGGAAATTCAAGTGTAGAAATAAGGCCCACCTTGGCCTTATCAATTTCAATCCCATCTTTCGAAACTCGGTGTCCCAGAACTATACCCTCAGGTACCATGAAATGACTTTTTTCCCAAGATAGAACTAAGCGAACTTTCACACATCTTTCCAGAACCGCAACTAGATGTAGAAAGCACTCAGCAAAGGTTTTCCCGAAAACTAAAAAATCATCCATGAAAACCTCAAGTGACGAATCAAGCATGTCAGAAAAGATCGAGGTTACACATCTCTGGAAAGTGGAAGGGGCATTGCACAATCCAAATGGCATTCTCCGGTAGGCAAATGTACCACTTGGACAAGTGAATGTCGTCTTTTCCTGGTCCGCCGGATGCACAACAATCTGAAAATATCCCGAGTACCCATCAAGAAAATAGTAGAAGCTCTGCCCAGCCAATCTCTCTAGAATCTGATCAAGAAACGGAAGTGGGTAGTGATCCTTCTTTGTCTTTTCGTTGAGCTTCTAGTAATCCACGCACATTCTCCACTAGGATTGCTCTCTCACCGGCATAAGCTCACCATCGGCATTTTCTGCAACCGTAATCCCGCCCTTCTTGGGCACAACTTGGATGGGACTCACCCACGTACTGTCAAAAATGGGGTAGATGATCCCTGCATCAAGCAACTTAACAACCTCTTGAGTTACAATGTCCTTCAATTTTGGATTTAGCCTCCTCTGCATTTGACGGGTCGGCCTCGCATCTTCTTCCAAGTATATTCGATGCACACAGATAGGGGGTCAATCCCTCTCAAGTCAGCAATAGACCATCCAATGGCTTGGATGTTCTTCCTCAAGACTTCCATCAAGGCATCTTCTTGCTCAGGAGAGAGAATAGAGGAAATGATCACCGGGAGGGTGTCATTTGAGCCAAGGAAAGCATACTTCAACCCTTCAGGAAGTTTCTTCAACTCAAGAACAGGGGGTGCTTCAAGGGAGTTCTTCAAAGGTGCAGAAATAGAAGGGAGGTCCTAACTTGCAGCCACTAAGGCTAGCTCACACTCTTCCTCATCTTCATCATCATCATCAGGGAACTCAACAATTGGTTCACGACCTCTACCTTGGGTGGCAGTCTCAATCCATGCAGGTAGGAACTCTTCAACAATCTCATCTAGGCATTCCACCAAATAACAATCTTCCTCGGTGGCTCCTATCACTTCAGCTGTAGTAGAAGACTTGAAGATGTTCAACCTGATCTTCATGTGCATGAATGTAACATACATGGTCCCAGTTCTCACATGGATCATGGCATCATCTGTGGCTAAGAAAGGTCTCCCCAAGATGATTGGCACCTTTCTAGCTTCCTTTTCCATATCAAGAATGATAAAATCGGCTGGGAAGAAGGCAGAAGTATCCTCATCAAGACGGACCAACACATCATCCACACGCCCTCTAGGCGTCTTCACAGATCGGTCGACCAACTGTAGAGTGCAGTGGGCTGGCCTCAGCTCCCCCATTTGGAGCTCAGCAAATAGATCATACGGCATCAAGTTTATGCTAGACCCCAAGTCAAGAAGAGCCTGGTCTATGTGATGTGCCCCGATGTAGCATGAGATGATGGGAGCATCGGGGTCTTTTCTTTTCTGGGGGATGGTGTGTTGGAGAATGGAGCTCACTTGCTCAGTGAGATTGATCTTCTTAGGCATCCTCCCTGTTGTTTTTCTTTTGAAGGTGTACAATTCTTTAAGGAACTTTGCATAGGACGGAATTTGCTTGACTGCATCTATAAGAGGTACATTGATTTTCACTTGCTTGAAGATCTCTAAAATATCTTCCACATGCTTCTTCTTTTTCTTTGCAGCAGAAGGCTCCTCGAGTGCATCAGGATATGGAGGGAGTTGGGAACCCAATCGGTCCAAATCAACAGTATCATCCACTGGTATCACTGGAATCATGGTATCACAGCTTGGTATCACAGTATCATTGCTCAGCGTCACGGTATCAACACTGCCTCTTATCACAGTATCATCAATCTGCATCTCAGTATCAACCTGCTCTGCCTCATTGTCATCTCTACCAACAATTGTACCATGGGGCCTCTCCAAGGTCCTGCCACTCCTCAACGTAGTCACAGCCTTCACATGCTCATGGGTGGTAGAAGAGGGAGCTTGTGGAGGTGGTTGTGGCTGTTGGGGTGGTGGAGGCCTTAGGTGAGGGGAGTTGGGATTTTGAAGGATGAATTTGGGTTGCAGTTGTTGTTGTGGTGGGGGGTGATATTGTGGCGGTGGTTGTTGGTAAGTGTGAGGTGGAGGTGGAGGTGGAGCATATTGATAATTGAGCGGCGCTTGAGGAGGTGGAGGAGCATAGGGGTTTGGTGGGGCTTGGTAAGATGGTGGAACATAAGCACTCGAAGTGTTCCCTAGAAAAACCCCATCATTGTTTGGATTTGGCAGTGGTTGAGACGGAAGTCTACCTTCTTCCCTTCTAGCCAAAGAGAGAGAAATTTGGTCCAACCTCTGCTCAAGACGGTTTATAGACTGCCCATGTGCATTGACATCCTTTTTTACTTCATCTAGGTTCCTTAGCCTTCCTAGAATCTCGTCCTCAAACTTGGAGCTGTAGCGTGGCTTCTGCTGCCCCTGTCCTTGCCCATCCTCATTCTGTTGTTTCCAAGAGAAATTTGGGTGGTTCCTCCACTCAGGGGTGTAGGATTGGGACATTGGGCCCTGGTTGTTGCGGCCACCAAAGGAGTGTAAAGCGTTAACTTCCTCGTCTACAGTGTCCACATCCATCGCGGGCTGGCTAGAATAGCCACCCACTTGATTCTTCATCATCTGCATCATATCTGCCATCATTTTCATCATGTTGGGGTCGACAACATTGCATGCAGGAGCCACGGAAGAAGGGGGAGGGTGTAGTTCTGGCCGCAATGTCCCCCTTTAGTGGAAGCTCAGTGGTGTGAATTCTCGGTGAGATGCTCAAATAGCGGCCATGATTCCTCGGGCGGCTTTGCCATGAACGTGCCCCCGCAAGAGGAATCTACATTGTTTTGGCTCTGCTCCTCAAGCCCGGTGTAGAAGGCCTGAACTAACTGCCAAAGCAGAACCTCATGGTGAGGGAAGTCACGAAGCAACTTCTAGAACCTCTCCCACGCCTCATGGAAGGGTTCGTTCTCTTTTTTGGGCGAAGGATGTGATGCACCTTCTCATGTAGGATAACTTGGCTATCGGAAAGAACTTTTCAGAAACTCATTCTTTACTTCATTCCATGTGATGAGCTCTGGCCTCGAGATGTACCACTCCTTGGCTTTCTCCTTGAGGGAGAAAGGAAAGAGCGTTCTGCGGATCAATTCGTCCGTGGCAGCAGGCGTGCGGAAGGTCGAACACGTTTCTAAGAACGCGTCTATATGGTGGTAGGGATTTTCATTCTCCATTCCGTAGTATGTGGGAAGAAGTCCCAAGAGTGCCAGCGGGATGGAGAACTGCTGACCGGGCATTTGGTCCACTAGTGTGGCTATGGGGGAGTTGTAGTTCCCCGGCGTGAAATACTCATGAAGCGGGCGATGTGGTGGTGGAACCTCCAGTGGCGGGTCATTCTGTGCCATCTCGGCCTCTCGGTGTAGGTTGCGGTGAGCTTGACGCCTTCTTCTCCCAATCTCAGGGTCGTAAACCACCAAGTCAGTGCAAGTTGAACGCGTACTACACATGCACAACTGTCACCTGCGCAAGTCACAAACAAACAACAAGGAGCCAAGTTAGCGAACCAATATGCAAGAGTAACACAAAGAATAAATAATAGCAATGGTGAGGGCAAAAGTAAAGGCTAAGATACACTATCTAACTAGGCCGAGCACCTCTATCCCCGGCAACGGCGCCAGAAAGCTTGGTACCTCTCCTACTAGAGGCTTGCAACAAGTGCAATCTACGAGGTCGGGAGGCACGGGATGAGATGGGATCTTTGCTTTCGATATTTGTATGGTCCCACACTAACTACCTACGTCTACTAAGACACTACACCCGCAAGCGCACGAGGTCGTGTCGTAGTATAGGTGAGGCGGCAAGTACGGGGTCGATCCGTGAGGATAAAGGGGGCGCTAGAGTTAGACGGTGTGAGCTACGTTCCTAGTGCGGAGAGTAGGGTTTTTAGGCTTTTAAGGTTGAATGGTTGATTACACTAATGAGCAAGTTAGAGATGTGAAAAGGGAACTAAATTATGGAAGAGCAAGCAAATTAGTAAACTAAGTTATCAAACTAACTAAGCAGGAACAAGAAGGGCTACACTACTCTAGCAAGAGCAAGAGCCTAAGTTAACACTGAAGAGTAAAACTAAGCAATTGAGTAAGTTAGACTAAAGCAATTGAACTAAGCTAGCATTAACAAGCAGACTAAGCGATTAGGGTTTTAAGCAAGGTGATTAAGGTGGGTGGGCCGTTTGGGGAATGTCACTTTGATTTTAGTTGGGGGAGTTCATTAAACATGCATGGTGCTCGATTCATATCTAGATTACCAAACCAAACAACAAGGGAAATGTCATTAGAACATACCCTATACTACTAGTAGAAGACTAGGGTTAGGTGTAGTTCTAGTGAGATTGGCCAAATCTAGGTTTCTAGGGTAAGTGATAGTGGACAATTGAGGGTTGAGGGTAGAGATGGGAGTGGAGATGAAGGGGTTTAACCTCATGCCACTAGCCACTCTAGCCTTTAGAAGGCCCTAGGAAATTGCATCACTCTCACTTACACTAGCCACTTAAATCTTGCACTCATTTGTAAGAGGAGGGGTGTGTATGTAGGAACAAAGGGGGCTAGCTAGGGATCCACTAATTGGACCTAGGAGCCATTCCTAAGATTGCTACATACACCCCAATTCCTCCTAGAAATGAAGTGTCATCAAAAACCTCAAAACAAGCAATTCATACAAGAAGCACAAAACACATGCAATAAGATAGGAAAAGAGATGGAAGTAAGAAGTAATCATCATAAATATGAATTGAGTTCATTACAAAAATTTATCCCCCAACATGGTATCAAAGTAACATTTTAATCCCAAACAGCCCACCACAAGGGGGCTTAGCTATACATGATCATGAAAACCAAAAAAGAAAGGGGTAGAAGAGGAAGAAACTACATGAAACTTGATGAAGTGGACATCTTCTTCACCTCCAAGCAGCTGCAGATGTCCTCCCTCCTCCAATGGTGCAGGGGTGCATGAAAATGGTGGAATGGATGGATAGAAACCTAGAGAAACTAGGTTTCTATGGTGGAAATGAGTGGAAAATGGATGGAAATGGGGTTGAATGCAAGGAAATGGGTGGATGGGAGCAATGGATGCAAGAGAGCAGCTGGGTGACGGCTAGGGAGTGCTCCCCCTGAGCCCTAGAAGCAACTAGTGCTTATATAGGAGCTAGGGCTAAGTTGGGGCAAAATAGGAAAAATAGTGGAAAGTTGTATAGGGTAGGTGAGCACCACGGTCGTGGTGGGTGTACCACGGCCGTGGTGATGGTAGTGGGGGACGACCGTGGGGTGGTGAACACGGTCGTGGGGTGAAGGAAGTGGTGAGATGGTAGTGGCCACGGCCGTGGCGGAGTGCCACAGTCGTGGTGGGTAGCATGCACCACGGCCGTGTTGGGTAACACGGCCATTTTGGAGGAGTTGGAGCTGACCGTGGGGAGGGGCCACGGGCGTCTTGATCAGCATCGGCCACGGTCGTGGCGACTTGGCCACGGTCGTGGTCAGTGAGGCCAAATCCCTGTTGCAACCTGACTTTTTGCAAATTAATTCCCACGACCGTGGCAGGGTGCCACGACCGTGTTGTCTTCAGTGGCCACAGTCATGGCTGGGAGGCCACGGTCGTGGGCGATCTATGGATTTCCCTGTTGCAACCTGTTGGTTTGGCACAAAAAAGCCACGACCATGGCATTGTGGCCACGGCCGTGGTGAGGTTCGACTTCTTGATTTCTCGTCTAACTTTGTCATTTTCGGATGTCTTTGCTCGAGGATGATTCTTGGCCACTGGAGGTAGGTTGAGGGAGACTTTGGGGCCTTCTCTGGGTCCCTCCTTCTCTCTCTTCCATCTAAGCATGGTCCAAGTACTTGAAAAATAGTGCAAAGAACATCCATAAGCGTATTTGCAATGACAATCATATTGGGGAGAATAACATGTAATTCTAATGCATTTGAATGTGATAAAAGTACAAAATGACACATGATACAACCCTAGAATAGGGTTGGATCAACCATCACTGAGAAGGAGATTTTGGCAATAGTTTATGCCGTTGACAAGTTCATTTTATACTTTGTCAGCTCTAAGGTGATTGTTTTCATAGATCATGCTACAATATGACACCTAATGACTAAGAAGGATGCAAAGCCCAAACTTATTTGATGCATACTACTATTCGAAGAATTTGACTCAGAGATCTGCGACAAAAAGGGCTCAAAATTGTTGTTGCCAAACATCTCAATCGCCTTAGTCTCCAAGATGATAATAGGATACCCATTGATGATTTGTTGCCCAATGACTAGCTGCTCAAATCCAAAGCTCTTTTCTTATGGTTCACTAAATACATGAATTACTTAGTGACTGGTGTCCTACATCTTGAATATAAAGGGCACTCAAAGCCAAAAATTTTGCATGATATCAAAAGCATTTATTGGGATGACCCCCACTATGTTCAAGATATGTGTTGAATTTACTACAGATGCCTCACCAGCAAAGAAGATTAGGACATCTGGAACAATTCCATTCATGCCCAACTAGTGGCCATATGAGTACTCAGAAGACGGTCTGGAAAGCACTTCAATGTGAATTCTATAAGACCACCTTGTTCAAAGATGTCCATAACTTCATTATTTTTAGCAATCAATTTCGGAGGTTCGATAACATCTCCAAGAGGGATCAGATGCATATGACTTCATGGCAAGAGTTAGACATTTTTTTGTTTGGGGAGTTGACTACATGGGACCCCTCCCCTCTTCTTGTAGATTTGAATATATTGTTTTATATGTGGACTATGTCTCCAAATGGGTGGAGTCTGTTCCCACCAAAATTTGTGACTTCACATCAGTGATGAAACTCTTTAAAGATACAATCTTCTCTAGGTTTGGGGTCCCCCATACTATTATCATGGATGGAGGAATGCATTTCCTAGAGAAACCATTTGAGGCATTACTAAGAATATATGGTGTTCTCCATGAAATTGTCTATCTCTACCTTACTTAGACCAGTGTACATGTAGAAACCTCCAACTAACAACTTTAACTAATCTTGAAGAAGATCATGAATCACACAAGGAAGGATTGGGTCTTGAATCTCAATGATGCTTTGTGGGCATATTACACTACTGTAAGACCCCTAACCTGGGTTTTGGGTTAACCCTATTTTTTGGCTTTATTAAGGGCTTAGAACCTTAATATAATCATTTGAGATTCTTTTAGAGCTTGTGGAGAGCTTAAGTCCCCAACTTGATCTTGTTTGGATGATGTTTGTGCTTTATGTGCTTGTTTTGGGTCAAATTGTAGTTTACCTGATTAAGAGGGATATCTTGCAATTTTCCAAACCTAGAGTGTACCATACCTTCCCTAGCCTCATGAGAGAGAATATGGTGCTTGGGCCCGCCTTGGTTGAGCATTGGATGAGTGATGACATCACTAGAGTTGATTAGGGTTTCTAAGGTTTGCTTAGTGTCGACCCTATGGGCTTAGTTGAAGTGTAGCGACCCTTGTCTCGACCTTGTGGGTATTTTGGATGTGTCTCGATCCATACAACTACCTTTCCTTGGTTTTGGTCTCAACCATGAAAGTATTGGTGGAGTTGGGTCGAGACAGTGGTCTTCGTAAAGTGTGTCTCGACCTCGATGTATTTGTGACCCTTTGTCTCGACCTAGACACTACGTTGGTGTTGTTTCGACCCCTTTGGAGTGTCTTGATTGAAACTAATGGGTTGGGGGTCCTAAGTGGCCAAGACCCAACATTTTTTGTATCACCATGAAGTACACGACATGTCCTTTGAGGTGACACGTCATGTGATAATCTTCTAGAGTTGATTTATACAAAAGGCACACAGCGTGTTTGATTAAACACATGTCGTGTGCGTTGGCAACAAGTTGTAATTGACCTTCAGGTCCCAAGGACACACCATGTCCTAGTGAGGACACATCATGTCGTGTTCTCTGTGTTTTGAACCTGATGTTGCTGGAGACACACACAACATGTATTTAATATCACATGACGTGTTCTTCATTCTGTGAAGGTTTTTGTGAATGAACACGTCGTGTCTCAAATAAGACACGTCGTGTGCAATGCTGTTTCTTCAAGAATAAACTATGGATCAGTTGCAAGTCACAGAGAAGTCCCACTGGGGTAGGATTTGAGTTGGGTTATCTCCAATTTGGCACTTTGGATGCGTGTTTATAATCAACATCATGCGGCAAGTGAAATAACTAAAATGTGGCAAGATAAATATGAATAGAGGCTATATGGAAGGCAAAATGAATTGAACTTGTGTGTGAGATTATACAAAAATTAGATATAAAATGCACACATCAGGTTGCTTATTTTTTGTGATTAGTAAAATAAAAGTGTATTTTCATAATGGTATTTATTGTGCCCACCTAGAAAAATCTTCCAAAGAAGCTTTCTTAAATTCACATAAAATACAATAAAATGATAAAACAATAAATCTCGGACTCACCATTGGGATTTATTCATAAAAAAGGAAACATGGATTCGTCATCATCATCATAATCTAAGCCTCACCCAACTATATTGAGGTCTACTACACAGTCCTCCATTTCCATTCAGCTCTATCATGGGTCATATTTTGGTTGAGATGTAGATATTCAAAATATCTCTTTATAAGATCTTTCCATGTTAATTTAGGCCCTCCTCTTCTTCTATTAATTTTGCTTAACTCAATAGCATTGCTTCGTATAGGCGCATTAATTGGTCTGCATTGCACATGTCCATATCATCTGAGTCGACCTTCGCGCAACTTGTCCTCAATGCTCGCCACCCCCACTTTATTCATGATAATGTTGTTTCTCAAGAAATCTTTTCTTATCTTCCCATACATCCATCTCAGCATACACATTTAAGCTATGTTTATCTTGTTGAGACCTTGTTTATTCACCGTCCAACATTCACTCCCATAGAGCATGGTTGGTTGTTCAGTTGTTATATAAAAATTACTTTTAATCTGAAAGGGATCTTCCGATCACATAATATTCCAATTACACTCCATTTCAACCATACTGTAGTGATCCTGTGACAACTGTCATTTTATACATCCCCAACTATTTGTATAATAGAACTCAAATAACAAAATTTATACATTTTGGTTTATCTACTCCGTCCAACTTGGATCCACCATTCACACTATAAGATTGGCTGAAATTGCAATGCATATACTCAGTTTTGCTCCTACTAATCATCAGTCCATTTGATTCTAATACCTTTCTCCATAGTTCAACTTTATCATTCAATCAATATTTAGTTTTGTTAATCAACACAATGTCATCATCAAATAACATAAACTAAGGAATATCACACTAAACATTCTTTGTCAACTCATCCATAACAAGAACAAACAAATATGGGTTGAGTGTGGATCCTTGGTGTACCCCCATCATGATAAGAAATGTTGGAGTCTCTCCTTCAAGAATCTTCACTCTTGCAATGAAGTTATCATACATGTCTTTAATCAAGTCAATGTATTGGATTGGCACACCCTTTCTCTTCAAAACCATCCACAACACTTCCCTGGGTACTCGATCACAAGCCTTTTATAGATCAATGAAAACCACATGAAGATCTCTTTTGCTTCTCCATAAGCCTCATTATCACAATAATGTGTTTAAATCAATTGGATACCACAATAAAACTTGAATTTGACACCACCCAAAGACAGATAATAAAAATTAAAAAGTGTGACCAAAGACTGAATTCGACGATCTTGTTAATCACCATCACCTAGTTCTTTGTATTGACTCCTCTTTGAAAAAATGTTTGTCTAACCACTATAATTCGATCTACTCTATATCAAACAATAAAAAGGGACTACATTACAAAGATCAATAAGCTAATCTAATAAAAAAGAAAACGAATTAAAATGAACAAAAATAAGAGAACACCAATTGAAATATAATCTAGCTAGAATTTTATCATAATGATTCAAAATCTTATAACATGACTACCAAATAAGTTATACAATCAAACAAATCACATTCATATTTGAAGAAATTGCATGCACAATCCTTTCTCAAGGCGACAGGAAATTCACTTGCGTAGTTAGTTTGAATGACTCTCGCGACGAATAATATATCTCTACTCTCTAGCCAAGAATAATATATCTCTAGCTTGAGGTGGATAGACATCGCAAACCCGTCCCTTCTTACTCACGTGGAACGAACACTCGCTTAGTTTATATCTCATTAAATCCCCTCATTCAAGTTGTCTAACGTGCAAGAAGTTGGAAAAGAAATTGATAAATGAGAACAAAGTACAAGAACAATAAGATATAACAAGCAATATTTAAACATTAACAAATATGGTAATGATTACTATGAAGGCCCATTTGGTTACTCGTCTAAAGCTGCATGATATTGGTGCCTACACCAGAAAAGTATTAAAGCATGAAGTACATAGAAATAGGAAAAAAGGAAGTAGGTTATCCCGGTTTGAGTATGAAACTATTTTATCCCGGTTTGAGTATTTTCATACATACATCTCATACTAGTTTAACAATAATACTTTAGACAACCCAGGTTGAAAATTTGGTGTTTCAATCAGCATGTGTCATTATCTTTAAGTGCTTCAACGGTTCTTTACTATTTTGTAATGTTTGGTATGTGTTTATTTTGGAACATGATAAAGGTAATACTTGATGCTCAAGTGACACCCACATACGAACTAGAATGTTTAATTCCCACGAAACCCCATCCTGATTCGATATAGGAAAACCTAAATTTTGAGTTTTGATTTCAAATTTTTTAATTTATATGATAGTTGAAAATGAATGTTTAAAAATATATACAAATCAGAACCAACCCAAAATAAGTTTCTAATGACTCACCCAGTTGACCTTTCGGAATTTGATCATGTTTGGGTTGTTAAACTGTGAGTTCGAAAATTGATATAAAATTGGAACCATCCGTTCTTTCTTGGGTAAAATACAAGTCGGATATAATCATATATAAAATATTTATCTGTTCAAATTTTTTGAACATGTTAAACTTACAGTACCATCAACCTAACGGTAAAAGCGACAGTTGAAATTACAGTCTTCAATTTAGACATCGTCAAGCACAAACTATTGACAGGGACGATATATACAAACAAGTCCATGTAGGAATCAATTTACAAACAATTTAGTTGACATTTTTAATAAAGATGCATCGCGTTGACAGCGACCAAACTAAAACATTATGCAGCAGCTAACTAGTTCTGTGGCACTCAATCTGATTGGTGGGGCGAAGCAGGTCAATCCTACCACCTCCCCCACCCATCGCGGTCTTCACTTCTCTCTCTTTGCCTGTAGGTTCTGCGAGCATCTCGCCATGGGTTCTGATCAGCCGAGGCACTCCAGCTTGTTATCCTGCCTTTGTCGTAGTCTTTATTGTCTCGCTTGCGCTTCCCAGATTCAGAGTATCGAACGTCTTGGACGACGTGTGCAGATGATCGACGTGCTCCACAATAGCGTTCTTGGTTACAGTCATGCCTGCTTGATCTCGAACAGCTGTGATCATAGTAACGATCTCGGCTTTGATGGTGCTCGCTCTGTGGCAAATCGATGACTGCGGTTCTAGGGTGGTTGCCAACGTGTACGTATTTTTGACGTGAAACAGGCGCAATGTTGGAACCTGCTGCAGGGATGCAGGGCTTTTTCCGAATCCGCTCGTCTACTGGAGAGGGCATACCACGACGATCAGGGCTGCGACTGCGACGGCGGCTTCGGTGAAGATACTTGTGGTCAACCATTCCCTCTTGACGACGGATGACACGATTTTCATTCTTCTCTTTCTCGGGTCGTGGACGATGCATGCGGCCCTGATCGTCGTCATTTCGACATGCCACTTTGGAAGCAGCAACAACCCTAGCAGTTGTCCGCTCTTCAGTTCTTCGCTTTTCTGCGGGAGGCTCCAGGGACGAGTGCCGGCGATCCGATCTTCTCGAGTAATTTCGGCAAAGTGTCTGCTTCCTACGCGAAAGATCTCCATTATCGCCTCCTGGGAGTCGATGACCAAGGTAGCTGGCGCCATCACTGTCTGGAGATGGGTTCGCCGTTGGTGCGACCCCTGAAGTTTTCTGATCTTCCGGTTTCTGCTTCTCTGCAGGAGGTGGAGGCGGAGTGGGTTGCCGGAACCAAGCTTTTCGCTTCGCTGGATCAATCTTTGGTGCAACAACTTCAGGCATCTTTTCAAAGAAAGAAGAGAAGTCTCTCATTTCACTCAGTGCATGTGCTCTGGCGACGAATGCCGCTCTCTTTTCCTGAATCACCTTCGTTGTATTCTTTGGATGGATGTCGAACGAACGGGATCTGCTGCTGGGAGTCGTGGGGACGCCGATTATCTTCACGCCTGGAATGACTACTTGCGAACACCGTGGGCGTGTGCGGCGCAGCGAGCGGTGCTTCTTGATTTTCCATATCAGCCCAAGACAAAACTCCTCATCCATGGCGGAAACCCCGTTCAATCAGCGCGCTGAACTTCTGGAGGAGGCCTAAACCTGGACAGGGAACTAAGTAGAATCACAGAGTTGACGAAGAGATGGCGGCGGCAGGTGGTATATATAGCACTCTACTTGCATTGCAAGATATTGTTATTCAAGTCCAAATACGAGTCGTTTGCGACACGGATGTCAAAACATACTCCTGGCGGTAGTCGAATTCGATTCTCTCGCGAGCGACCATGGTACTGCGAACCCCACCCACAAGATCTTGTTGAGGATAGTACGCAAATTATAAGTCGATTAAGAAATCTAAAAATATTGATTAAAAAATTAACAATAAAGATTAAGGATCCATGAATGATAAAGAAATATGAAAATCTTCTCAATTTATAAGAATTTATGTATTTTGAAATTATCATGAACTGAGATACTATAAGGAAACTTATGAGATATGTGAGATATACGGTGGAATTTCACATTTAAAATGTCAATGATATGTATTGTAAGTTGTTTATGTTTTTAACGAATATATTCGTGAATGGCAGGCTTGAATATGAGTTTTGATCGAATGCTTTTTTTAATATATTTTGAATGTTTTACATGACATATGTGGCAAGACGGGCATGGTGGAACTGAATATTTTACACTAGTGATATAAACTTGTTGAACGTGAGATATCAATTGTTTCTAGTTTTTTTTTCTACTTATAAATTACAAACTAAGTCAACTTAAATTTATTAATTTAGAAATATAGTGTTGACTCTAGGTCAATGTTGACTCAAGGTCTAAATTGACTAAACCGTTATTTTGGTGATGACTAATCATTCCATTCAATTGTGTCTAATGCTTCTACTTAAGTGATTTCGGATTAGATATAGACACACTCTAAATGCCCTAACTTGTGCATCCTAACTTGGAGAAAAAATAAGTCAAAGTCAATACAAGTGCATGTTTTTGGATTATGATGTAAATCCTTTAGAATCATGTTGTAAATCAATTGTAATGATTGTATGACATGTAATTAATCTTAGAAAAAATAAGGAGCACTTAAATTGAATATTTAAGCACTTTAATGACATTTTTACAAATTCATTAGCGGCACTTTATCAGTCGAGTTACAATCTCGACCGATCCTTGATGGATTTTGAGAATGTTGTTAATTGATCGAGTTTCCTATACTCAGAACTTGACCGACCACTACACTGTAACAAAAATGATTTAATCTATCATTGAGTTCCTACCAAGACAAACTATACCGATTGGTCAAATTAGCTTTATTGCATAGCGCATTCGGTCGAATTACCTTTATAGAAGCTCAACCGATAGCAGTGTACGGAAAAGTGTAGAAAAATATTTCTAGTGATTGTGGAGTTACAACAATAAAAAATATATCTATTGCATGCCACAAAATGACTAATTTTTATTCTTAAGTGTTCCCAAAGGCTAAGACGCATCTCTAACTATGAATAGGACCCTTTGGACTTCATTTCAATGTAGGGCATTCAATGCAAAACTCTATATGAGGTTTCTAGTCTATAATTGAGTGCATCCTACAACCTCCTCTCTCTCTAAGCATAATCACTTGCTACATCCATTAGAGTGAGTAGGAGATTTGTAAGAGAGCTAGTCCTACATGTATATCTTGTAAGACTCTCACTTCCACCACCTCCCTATCTGTCATTTCAACCATGAAGATGAAGGTTCTCTCTCTTGGCAAAGAGAGGTGAAGAAGAATAAGGGAACGAGTCCCACTAGTACATAAATGGGTTATAGCGTCCCTACGTGTAGGGTCGGTTTTTCCAAATAACCGACCTTATATGTCTAAAAAAATACGGGCACCACTTAAGACTTCTTGGGTCAGTTTTCTTAAAAAACCGACCTTGTAGTGTAACTCTATAGGGTCGATTTTCCAAATAACCGACATTATATGTTTATAAAAAACGCGGGCACCACTTAATACCTCTTGGGTCGCTTTTTCTTAACATAACCGACCTTGTAGTGTATCTCTATAGGGTTGGTTTTCTAAATAACCGACCTTATATGTCTATAAAAAATGTGGGCACCACTTAAGACCTCTTGGGTCGCTTTTCTTAAAATAACCGACCTTGTAATTCATCTCTATAGGGTCGATTTTTATAAAATAAGCGACCTTACAGACAATTGGTTTAGAAACTCAATTACAAGTTTCCCGCGGCAAAAATTTGCTTGATTTTGGCTTCGCGCCTCGATCTATAGGGTCGGTTTTTCCTTATAACTGACCCTAAAGGGCTCCTCAGTCGACAAATTCGTCGACCGAATAAGAGCTAGATTTCACGTATACGAGCACCTTTAGGGTCGGTTTTTTCCTTATAACCGACCCTAAAGTCCTTTTCGGTTCAGCACCTCTAAGGCCGGTTTTTCCTTTAAAACCAACCCTAAAGGCTCCTCGGTCGACAAATTCGTCGACCGATATCAATTCTAGATCCAGTTTAGTTCACGCATTTATAAGCACCTTTAGCGTCGGATTTGTACTTATAACCGACCTTAGAGCTTTCCTCGGTCGACGAATACTTCGACCGATATTCTCGGTCGACAAATTCGACGACCGATAAGGAGTCAGATTTCAAGTGTATAAGCAACTTTTAGGGCCGGTTTTTTGCTTATAACCGACCTTAGAAGTATATTCGGTCGACAATATTGTCGACCGAGATGAATTTTGGTTCCAATTTAATTCACGCTTGTGAAAAACTAAACTGGATCCTAAGTTTATCTCGGTCGACAATATTGTCGACCGAATTGGACTTTAGGGTCGGTTATAAGTAAAAAACCGACCCTAAAGGTACTTATACGAAGGAAATCTGGCTGTTTCTCGGTCGATGAATTTGTCGACCGAGATAGAGCCAGATTCATTCGTGTAGCGTCAGTTTTTCTTTATAACCGACCCTAGAGGGATTTTCGGTTGACATTATTGTCGACTGAGATAAACTTAGGATCCAATTTAGTATTTCACACATGAATAAGTACCTATAGGGTCGGTTTTAAAGAAAAACCTGACCCTGGAGGTACTTATACGAAGGAAATCTGGCTCTTTTTCGGTCGACGAATTGTTCGACCGAGACAACATCGGTCGACGAATTGTTCGACCGAGGCCAACCCTGTGAACCTCCATTTTCTAGAATTAAAAAGGCAATATTCTGATTAAAATATAAATTAAAAAAAATCGTAACGACTAGAAAATCGACCGTCGTAACGGCTAGAAAATCGACCGTCGTAACGGCTAGTTTGATCGACCATTGGCCGACCGGGAGACGACCATTGCGGGCGTCGGTCGACAAATTGTCGATCGAAATGGGCTCTATTTTGCTATAAATAGCACCCAAAACGATCCATTTTTTCACACCTTCACATTCTCACTTCTCTATCTCCTCTCTAGTGTATTCTTGTGAAAATCTTTAGCTTCTCTACATCCAAGTCTTGCTTGCTACTTCTCCACTTCAAAGCAACGAAATGGCTTCATCATCTACGCGTGGAAAGAAGCAAGTTGCAGGTAGGAAAGGAAGGACGATCTCTCCAACGCTGCCGTTCATCAACGACGCAACTGCAGGCGACCGCTACCTCAGGCTCTCCTCAAGAACTCCTCTTCCACGACGTCCAGTCGACGTTCCACAACATTGTCGATTTGGAGGAACTCTTTGAGGTGCAACATTTGACTGATTTTCTAAATCCCTCCTTCCATTCCTACTCCTCCAAAGTAGTTAATGAATTCTATGCCAATTTAACCCCACATCCTGACCATGATACCTTCTCCTCTATGGTTGGTGGGTATGGATTCCATTTTACTAAGGAGGGTATTCTTGATATGCTTGACATAGACATAGAAGAATATAAAGATTTTCTTGATCTCACCACAGGAAATCCCCTCACCAAACTCTCCCAAGATGACACTACAACTAGCCTTAGTGATGTCAAAAGAGCCATCTTTCAATCAAATATGACTTGTCATGAAGATAGGGGTACCTATTATGCCATAAATTTAAAACCTGAAGCTAGGATCATAAATCTCATTGTTGCCACCAATATCCATCCTAGAGCAAACAAATCTGAAGTACCCACCTTTCGTATGTACCTTATCTATTTCATTCTCAAAGGTATTCCCATAAACTTTATTCGTATCATCCTTAAGAATATGCTTGAGTTTTCTGGCAATCCACCTTATGCTGACTTTGTATGCCAAATCACTCAACATTTTCTTAAGAAGAATATTGAGGACGACTTAGGTTACACATGGGATAGAAAACCCCAAAAGATAAGTAAAAATACGGTGGAAAAGATGGGAATCGACTTTGGCCACAAAAGTCTAGGACTGAAGGGGAGACATCCACCCAAGACATACCTCCACCACCTCCTCCTACCAACCTACCCCATGATCCTAATACAAACACCTTGACATACATTGCTGGATCCCAATATCACCTAAGTAGGCAATTGGATTATAATCACCATGCCATGACTTATTTAAACCAAAGGATGCAAACTCTCTCTCCTAACCAACCTGATGAATATCCCTATTCCCTTAATCCTGGCATGATAAATCCATACAATCCTTCCTACAACTACTATCAAATTCCACCTCCACCATCTCCTGATCTCACACATACTCAGTTTTCCCCAATTCAACTTCAAGACATTGCTGCCCACTTTCACTTTGATCGTGTTCCCACCTTCTTGGAGGCTTATGCCTTAACCAAGACAGGTGCCTTGGAGTGGCAGACACTGGTCAATTATTATGGAGCTGAGCCCTTTCTTGGAAAAGACCCAGACATTGATGTAATCCTTTGGTCTTTTTAGTGAGATTATGAGATATCTTTGTAATGATTGTAATGGATATCTTTTTATAAACCATGTCATGCTTCATCTTATAAAGTGTATGGGCATTAAATTGTTATTAATAAAAGTGTTTTCCATGGCTTCATTTGGACATATACATGTTATATAAGAATATTGTTATTTCAAATGATTGAAAAATAAATTATGGCTAAATTTGACAAAGCATCACTTGGTTTTAAAATTAAATATCTCTTTAAGCATAGCATAAATTTAAGGGGGAGAACTAAAGAGTCATACAAAATGATTATATTGGATATCATGTAAAATCTTGTACAAGTACTTAGATATCATGTAAATCAAGTGTTAGATCTTACCTAGCCATTTACAACACTTAGATAGGTCATCCCCTACAATAGTGTCACAACCGCACACTCATAAACACACTTGGTACTTAATTTAAAACATTGAAACAGGATTAATCTCGGTCGAAAATATTGTCGACCAAGACATTCTCGGTCGACAATATTGTCGACCGAGGAGGACTTAGGATCACCTCTAGGGTCGGTTATAAGCACCCCTAAGGGACCTCGGTCGACAAATTGGTCGACCGAATAAGAGCCAAATTTAACGACCTCTAGGGTTAGTTTTTTGCTTATAACCGACCCTTAAGGGCTCCTCGGTCGACAAATTCATCGACCGAATAAGAGCCAGATTTCACATAACATCATTATTAGGGTTGTGTAAGCACCTTAGAGCTCATTCGGTCGACGAATTTTTCGACCGAAAAGACCTCTAGGGTCGGTTATAAGGAAAAACCGACGCTACAAGTGCTTATACGAAGGAAATCTAGCCCTGTTCGGTCGATGAATTTGTCGACCGAAAAGACCTCTAGGGTCGGTTATAAGGAAAAACCGACACTACAAGTGCTTCTAAGAAGGAAATCTGGCTCCTTTCGATCGACGAATTTGTCGACCGATAGATATCGGTTGATAAATTCGTCGACCGAAAGGAGCCAGATTTCCTTCTTAGAAGCACCTCTAGGGTCGGTTTTTTCTTTATAACCGACCCTAAAGTCCTCTTCGGTCGACAATATTGTCGACCGAGATAAACTTAGGGTCAGTTATAAGGAAAAAACTGACCTTAGAGGTGCTTATACAAAGGAAATCTTGCTCCTTCTCAGTCGACGAATTTGTCGACCAAAAGGGGCCAGATTTCCTTCGTATAAGCACTTGTAGCGTCGGTTTTTTCCTTACAACTGACCCTAGAGGTCTTTTCGGTCGACAAATTTGTCGACCGAAAATGAGTGTGAGTGTTTTAAAATAACCCAACACGGGAACTGCTTATTTGTAGCGTCGGTTTTTTGGTTTAACTGACACTACATGTCTTTCTCTAAGTGAAAAAGTCGAAACCTAGTCTTTCTTCCTCCCACAAAAACCTTTCTGTTCTATTTTTCTCTCCCGCGGCATTGCGAAACCCTTTCTTTCTTATGTCATTCCCACCGCGAAGCCCTTGTCTCCTGTCCGTGAAGCCGTGCCACCTCTCTGCGCCGCCAAGAGGATCATGGTATCCGGGCCGTTTCCACCTCTCCGCGCCACAAAATAGAGCTCGTCGTCACCGCAAAATAGAGCTCGTCATCACTGCCAAATAGAGCTCGTCGTCGTCGCCTCTCCACTCTTCCACGAAGGTCACCGCCTCTCTATGAAGGTCGTCTCATCCTCCACGAAGGTCGCCACCATTTCCAAGTAAGTTCTCCGCTTTCGTTCCTTCGTTCCCGCTTCCTTCATTCCCGCCCGCTGCCATGGTTGCGTCCAGGTCCACTCTCGGTCGATAATTAGTCGACCGAGTGCCCACCTGCGCGCAGCGTTCAGGTCCACTCTCGGTCGACTAATTCATCGACCGAGAGTGGACCTGGACGCTACGCACAGGTGGGCACTCAGTCGACTAATTGTCGACCGAGAGTGGACCTGCTCCTTATTTATGTGTGAGCTATAAATGTTTTAATCATATTTGTTGTAATGTTCACAAATAGTTCTGAATATTATAATGATTTCAATCTTTGGACTGTTGGAAACGGCCTTACTTTGCTAATTTGTACAAGTATTTTTCATTTTATATGATTTTATAACCCAATAATAAAAACATGTCTTTTTTCATATGTAATCATTATATAAATTCTAGAAATTAATACGAGATTAGACATGTGTACTCTTAGATTGACACTTTAGGGTTGATGCATTCATATATTAACTTAGAAACCCGTTCAAAATTTACTCATTAGGAGTAAACTTTGGATAGTCCCCGGTTTGGGACTGTTTTTGGATATTTTAATCTCACTTAGGATGTACATGTATAATGTATGTTTAGTTTTGTAGATTATTTCAGTAGGATTTCTTCATTTGTTCTCTGGGTACATATGTGAGTGGTTATTTGCCATTTACATTGGTGTACTTGGAGAACTTAGGGGAAATGCTGCTGAATTTTTTTTTCAAAACTAAACATACATTATACAGTTACTAGTGAGATTAAATATTCAAAAATGGGATAGGTGGTACACTTTAGTATATAAGTAATTAACTTCCTATCAATAAAAACTTACATATTATTATAGTATCAATATTAAACTGTTAGTTTTATAATTAATTTTAATGTGATATAGAAAATGGATCAAAGTTGGATGTCTATCAAGAACTGTTGCAGTCCAGAGTTTGCCAAAGGTCTTGATGAATTTATCAGATTTGCTGAGGAACATAGGAAACTACCTACAGATAGACTATATTGTCCATGTAGAAATTGTTGTAACAATTTGAAAGTTGATACTGGTGAGGAAATTAAGAATCATGTAATATGCAATGGGATCATACAAGGTTATAATGAATGGTATTGGCATGGAGAGAAATTGAATTATGGATCAGAAAATGTCGATACTAATAGTTGTGGCATAGAAGATATAGATAATGATGATAATGTTAATGATGAACCGATTCAAGATGACCAGATTCAGGATGATATGGTTGATGAGATGCTGCGTAGTTGTCGGGACAATGTCATTGATCCACCTTCTTTATTTGCAAACATTGTCCATGATGCTGAAAAACCATTATATAAGGGTTGTACTAAGTTCACGAGGTTGAGTGTTGTGATGCGATTATATACTCTTAAAGCTCAAAACCGGTGGAGCGATAAGAGTTTCACTTCACTGTTGTCTTTGTTAAAGGAAATTCTTCCTGAAGGCAACGAGCTTCCAATTTCAACATATCAAGCAAAGAAAATAATGTGCCCAATGGGAATGGAGGCTAAGAAGATTCATGCATGTCCAAATGATTGTGTGTTATTTCAGAAGGACTATAGTAATTTGATAAATTGTCCAAAATGTGGTGCGTCAAGGTATAAGACTACAAATTCAGCTAAGGCTAAAAATGGCTCTCCTGCCAAGGTGATGTGGTATCTACCAATAATACCACGATTTCAACGCTTATTTGCTAATACAGAAGATGCACAAAATTTGTCTTGGCATGGGGAGTTAAAGGTCAATGATGATGGCATCCTACGACATGCATCTGATTCACCACAATGGAAGAAAATTGATTTATTATACCCTCAATTTGGTAAAGAAGCAAGAAACCTAAGACTTGGACTCTGTACAGATGGAATGAATCCCTATGATACATTAAGCATCCAACATAGCACGTGGCCTGTTATGATTGTTATATACAATCTTCCTCCTTGGTTGTGTATGAAAAATAAGTATGTGATGTTGTCAATATTGATATCAGGGCCCAAGCAACCTGGAAATGATATTGATGTTTACCTTCAACCTCTAATTGATGACCTAATAAAACTATGGGAAGAAGGTATTATGACATATGATGCTTCACGTAAAGAGATCTTCAGTTTGCGTGCTATGTTATTTTGCACGATTAATGACTTTCCATCTTATGGAAATTTGTCTGGATATAGCATAAAAGGATACAAAGCATGTCCTGTTTGTGAGGAAAATATTGATTCAATCAGACTAAAACATGGTGGTAAAATCGTATATCTTGGTCATCGGAGATTTCTCCCACCAGTGCATCCTTATCGAAGGCAACGCAAAACCTTTAATGGGTCAACTGAGGAACGAAGTGCTCCTAAACCTATACCAGGAAATGTTGTATATGATAGGGTGAAACATATTGTTAATGAATTTGGAAAGAGTTCAACTAGTCATACACTCGCATGTGACAAATCTCTATACAAGAAGAGGTCAATATTCTGGGATCTTCCTTATTGGAGATCTTTGGAAATTAGACACTGCATTGACGTCATGCATGTTGAAAAAAATATTTGTGATAGCATCATCGATATGCTATTGAACATACTAGGAAAGACTAAAGATGGCATCAAATCTAGAAAAGATTTAGAATTAATGGGTATTAGAAAAGAATTATCAGTGGAGATCAGGGGTCTCCGCACATATTTGCCACCGGCTTGTTACACTTTGTCAAAGAAAGAGAAAAATACTTTCTGTGAGTGCTTGTATAATATTAAGGTTCCACAAGGATACTCTTCTAATATTCGTAGATTGGTATCAATGAAGGATCTGAAACTGATAGGTCTCATATCTCACGATTGTCACACCATAATGCAACAAATTTTACCTGTGGCTATTCGATCTATATTGCCGAAGCGTGTAAGGTTTGCAATCACAAGACTTTGTTTCTTCTTCAAAGAAATATGCAACAAAGTGATACATCCTGATACTCTTGATAAATTACAGAAAGATGTAATTGTTACCATGTGTCAGCTTGAAATGTACTTTCCTCCTTCATTTTTTGATATCATGGTTCATCTTGTAGTACATATTACAAGGGAGGTGAAGATGTTGGGTCCAATTTTCTTACACTGGATGTATCCATTTGAACGCTACATGAGTGTTTTTAAAAGTGATGTTCGGAAGGGAGTATTGTTGAGGGTTACGTGGCTAGGGAGGTGATGGACTTTTGTGATGATTTTTTGAATTGCAATGAAACTTGTAGCGATCAAAAAAATTCCCATCACACTGGATCTTATTGTGGCAAAGGAACTCTGGGAGGACGAGTGAAAGGAATCAGTCGTGAGTTGTGGGAACAAGTGCATTTGTATATTTTACACAACATCGATGAAGTTAGTAGCTACATCACAGAACACAATGATCTTATCAAAAGAAATCATCCGCGATCCAGTTCAATGTGGCTCGTAAGAGAGCATAATCGAACATTTATTAGGTGGTTTGAAGAGAAAGTATTTAATCAACTATCTGAATCACCAAATAATGTTGCTAAGAACATAAAATGGCTTGCCTTTAAGCCAAAAATGGATGTCATGTCATATGAAGGTTATGACATTAATGGATTTTCATACTACACAAAGCGTCAAGATGAAAGTAGTGTAGTTCAAAATAGTGGGGTCACTGTTAAAGCTTGTTCATTGTATTTTGCTAGTGCCAAAGATAAAAGACCACGCGAAGCTGAGATGTCATATTACGGCATCATTGAGGACATATGGGAAATGGACTATACAAATTTTGAGTTCCTATATTTAGGTGTAATTGGGTTGACAACAACAAAGGAGATTTAGTGGATGAGTTGGGTTTCAAATTGGTGAATTTTGAAAATATTGGTTTCAAAGATGAGCCATTCATCATGGCAGACTAAGCAAAACAAGTATTCTATATTGATGACCCGGCAAATAAAAATTGGTCTGTCGTTCTTAATGGAAAAAGATAGTTTACTGTAGATCCTATAAATGAAGAAGAATACTATGAAAAGTATGATGATTCCAGTCCATTATCAGTTGGTTTGCAAAGTGTAAATATTGAAGATAACACCGATGAATATTATAAACATCAAGACCATGCTGAAGGAATTTTCCTTGACTAACAACTCAACCAATACTAAAGGCATGTATTCTTTGAATTATTTATTTTATTATCATGTATACCTTATCACTTGTGCTTTTATTATCACTTATTTTTTTATCATTTATACTTGCAGGTTCTAAAATGGCAAGTGAAGATGAACATTCTGAGCATGAGCACCATGAGGATGGTAGTGGTGATGCTAAGAAACTTAGAGGTCCTACATTGATGCGTAGGCTGCAGGAGCTCAGGGCTAAAGGGGATAAATTGCCAGTCCAGTTTGATATGACAGGAGCACCTGTTGGGGAACATGCTAGTGCTTTCAAGCATTACGTAGGGGCGACCGCGTGCAGTAAGGTGCTAATAGATATAGAAAATTGGCATGATGTTCCTAATGCCAAAAAAGACCTCATATGGAAAGATATATCTGTGAGTGGAAGTGATATTATTTTAATATGTTTTTTATCTATTGATTTTAATTTAGTTTGCTTGGAATTAATTCCTTTTCAAAACAACATTATTAATTGCTTCTTTTGTATGTATAGGGTGTTTTTCATCTAAATGAAAAAGATCACAAGAAAAGAGTGCTACAACGTTGTGGTGTACGATGGAGGGGTTTTAAGACATATCTTGTAAGGGAATTTATAAATAATCCTAAACAAAATAAGAAAGCTACAGATGTATATATTTTTATAGATCCTGAGGTGTGGGAAAGATTTGTTGCAGCTAGGAGATCGGAAGAGTTTGAGGTAATAAAGATTGTGATGTATTGTATGAATATTAAATTTTATACAATTAAGGAGGTGAATCTTTTATACATCTTTGCCAAGTCTAAATTGCAATACCTCGTTTTAAATGATCAGGCTATTCACCATGCTCAAAAGGAAAGACGGGCTAAAAATGTGCATGACCATCGCTTGGGGCCCGGTGGTTATGCCTTCCGCCACCAACTACAAGAGAAGAAATCATCTTCTGGAGAAGAATCTAGTACAACTCAAGTTGAGCGACCACCCCGACACTTGACATGGATTGATGCTAGAAAGAATTAAGCCGGTGAAATTGTCAACCCTGCAACTAAGGAGGTGGCACAAAAGATGGTAGGTTTATCCCAACTAAGTAAAGAGTAACTCCCCCAAACTTAGATTTATTTATATCTAATTAATATTTTGATTTAATATTTTTATTAACTATGAATAGATTGATCTCCACGAGCAAAGGAAGGAAGGAAAGTTCATCCCAACTGGCTACATGGATGAACTAGCAGTTACTCTTGGTACGAAGGAGCATCATGGCCGTGTTAGGGGATTAGGAGCTGGCATAGGATTCAAGTCTTATTTTGGCCCTTCACAATCTAAAAGAGGTCGTGCAGGAGGTCTTACACAAGAGGATGTTGAAGCATTAGTAGCGCAGAAAGTAAAAGAAATAATGTCTTCATTTCAGCCTACTCAACCTTCTCAACCAACTCATACAACGTGTCTCTCAAGTGATGAGGTACAAGTCCATTATCCAGTTGTAGAAGGTCATGGGAGCACTCCCGATGACCCACCACAACCATCTGCAGTAACTTTTTGTTCTATATGTTGTGTTATTAGTATGATAAATATATGATAATATATATAGTTGTAACATGTATCTGTTCTACTATTTCTTATATAATTTATATTATTTCAATCTAGGTTGGTATGAACTGTAAACTTGCAGTGGAGGTTCGAGAATATAATGTTGTGGCAGTGGGCAAGGTGTACAACCTTGGTGGTACATTGCATTGCCAACAAATTACTGATGACATTTGTCATGTGTCCATCCATCTTGTGTATGACGGAATGGGGGACAAACCACTACCCATACCTAATCCTGAATATAGTACAGTTGAAGAAGTTGAGGGTGCTATGGTGGGTTGGTCTAGACAATTGGTTATCAATGACAAGGTATACCTTATTTCTACCATATTTTTCATATTTGACTGCATATATGAACTCATGTAATATAAGTATGTAATTTAATTAACAGGTTTGTAAACCAAAAAGTAAAACTTCTACTAGTCATCCTCCTATGCCCAAGCCATATTTCATTCCCAAAACTACATTCGACGAATTCGGAAGCAAATCTAAATGTTTGTGTCGATACTTAGCCAACCAAAGATCGGGATCACATATGTTGGTCAATTTAACACAAGATGCAGTTGGGAGGGACTTTCAGAATTTTATTTTTCTTGATGATATTATAGAGTTGTTCCGGTATGATTGGCTGAACACTTCGATAATAGAAGTATGGATAAGGTAAGGATCTATCAATATATATAGAAAATTCCAATACACATTTTTAGCTTATTTCTACATATGAAAATAATTACAAATGTTTAACAGCCATTTATATACCGAGGCCACAGACTTTGATATAAAGAATGTTGGATTCTTAGTTCCTTCGGTCAGTAGTCAGGTGGAGACACATATTGAGGATGTGAATGAGTACTTCTCTGATGCATTCAAATATTTTGCTAGTGAAGGGAAGGAAATTATCCTAATTCCTTTTAACGTCCAGTAAGTATTATTATTCAATATAATTTTAATAATGAATAAAATTATTTATTTAAATGTTTGTTTTATTCTTACTCAGAGCTAGACATTGGGAATTAGTGGTGATTGCCCCAAAATTGATGACTCTTTATTATCTTGACCCAATGGGTAAAACAACAAGGAGTCACAAACTAAAATTTCCAGCTATGGAGTAAGCATAAATTTAATTAATGCTTCAACATGATATTTCTATTTAAAATTTATATTTTACCAACTATCGTTTAATTTGATAGGGGTATAAAGGCTTTTCGCGAAGCTGGAGGACAAATACCCACAAAATTAAAGACATTGACTTTGAAAAATGTCAAGGTAGCTACTTTGACAACTGCTTACTCTTATATGTATTAATTTTCAACTATAATATGTCAACTCTTATACTCTTATCTCAATTGATGTTTATAGTAGTTTACTAACATTAAGTATAATTTGTTATTTGTAGTGTCCTATGCAAAATAATGACTGGGCTTGTGGCTACTATGTAATGAAATATATGCAAGCTATTGTCAAACAAGCATCACATGACATTCAGACTATAAGTCAGGTAATAAAGAATAATATCATAAATTTACAAGTGATTGTAGTCATTTTATAAAATATTTGCATGTGCATTTTTTGTTACAGATCTTTACAACCCAACCTTAGACACATGTGGACTTGGATGAATTCCTAGAAGAGTGGTTAGAGTCTTTTATAAATGAAGTCGATATAGCATTGGATTAAATATGTCGGCTCCATTTATGTATGTTGTTTGAGTACTCTTTCATATTTACTTTTGTATTTGTCATCTCAGACTTGCACTCTATCATTTTGTAAATTATGATGTGATTATGAATCATTTTTGTTATGAATGTGTGGTTTTGAATGGTGACGGTTGAGCATCAATGCTCCCCTCTCCCAGAATATATGAATCTTCTTGTTCTTCTGTTCTATTTCAATTTCTGTAGAATTTTTTTAAAAAAAATAATAACTTCTAGCGTCAGTTTTTTAAATAACCAACCCTAAAGATTGAATACAGTGTACCCTCTTCGGTTGAACAAATTTTCGACCAAAATATAACTTCTAGCGTCGGTTTTTGAACAAAACCGACTCTAAATGTCATCTATAAGTTCGGTTATTTACAAAAACCAACCTTAAAGATTGAATAAACATTTTCAGTGTACCACTCGGTCGACAAGTTTGTCGATTGAAATATGTTCGGTCGACAAACTTCTCGACCGAAAGGTACACTAAAATGTTTATTCAATATTTAGCGTCGGTTTTTGTACAAAACCGACTCGAAATGTCCTCTATAAGGTCGGTTATTTACAAAAAACCGACCTTAAAAATTGAATAAACATTTTCAATGTACCTTTCGGTCGAGAAGTTTGTCGACCGAATTAGTTTCGGTCGACAATTTTCTCGACTGAGTGTTACACTGAAATGTTTATTCAATCTTTAGGGTCGATTATTTTGAAAAAATCGACCCTGTAAACTCTCTCGGTCGAGAAAATTGTCGACCAAAAAACTTTCTGTCGACAATTTTCTCGACCGAGAACGTTTACAGGGTCGGTTTTTTTTCAAATAACCGACCTTACAGGCTCCTTTTTTCTTACCTAGGTCAGAATTTTTACAACCTGTTGCGTCGGTGTTTACTATGTAAGGTCGGTTTTATTTGGTTAAATAAACCGACGCTATAGAGCAAATTCTATAGTGACGGCCACTTAGGCGTCGGTTAAAAAGTGACGTTGTAGGCTTAAAAAAACCGACGCTACAGACCATTCCTGTACTAGTGTCCCTTGGTGAAGATTAAGGTCGAAGACTTGGATCAAGAGTGGGTAAGCCCTTGGTGAAGGCAGAAGACTCTTTTCCAAGTGGGTAAGTCCTTGGTGAAATCTTCTCCGAGTGAAGGTGAAGTCAAAGGCTGAAGATCTAAGAAAAGTGGGTAATTCCTAAAAGGATGAAGACTTGTGTAAGAATGGATAAGTCCTTTGAGAAGGCTAAAGACTCATTGCAGAATGGGTAAGTCCTTGTTAAGCTTGAAGACACTTTATATTGGATAGGTAAGTCATTTAGTGGGTCATGTGTTGTAACTCTTATAAGTGAATATATAGAAGAAGACACACTTAGAAATTCTAGAGGTTGATCTCTCTAGGTAGTGGACTGACATACTCCTAGTTTTGAGTATGGAACCACTCTACATAGCTTGTCACTTTGTGCTTGTTCAATCTCTATTTTCCTTGCTGTGTATGTTTTAGTTGCACTCAAATATCCTATTTAAAAACCTTATCTTGGGATATAATTTGAAGGCCTAATGAATTTTGTTTAAGTACATTCAATTCTATTCATCCCCCTCTAGAGCATCCAATCACGCATCCTAGGATCCAAAAATTAGTATCAGAGTGGATCTTATCCAAGCATACTGCCACAAGTAGGAGAAGATGGGTCATTATCAAGATGGGAGATACTTCGTCAACCTTCCAATATTTGATGGAAGTAACTTTCTCTATTGGAAGAGAAGGATTCAATTCCACATCCAAGGAAAAAGTATTGAGCTATGGCCAATGGTGGACCATCCATATGAGATACCACAGAAAATGATGGAAGAATGGGATGAAGCTACCATGGAGAAAGTCACCTTGAATACAAGAGCAATCAACATCCTCTATGCCACCATGACCCCCACTGAGTTCAGCCATATTTCTTCTTTTGAGACGGCCTATGAGGTATGGAGAAATCTATGTGTCACTTATGAGAGGACAATTCAAGTGAAGGAAAACAAAGTCGACATGCTCAAAGGGTTGCTTGAGAACTTCAAGATGGGAAAGTAGGAGAAGATACCCAACATGTACTCAAGGCTCAACACCATTGTGAATGATCTTGATGTTGTAGGTCATCCTATGAGTAGAGGAGAGATCAACTCAAAGATCCTTAGAACTCTTCCCAACGGATGTGAATCCAAGGTGACTTTCATTCAAGAAGAACGGTCTCTTGGTGATATTCACATTGAATAACGCATAGGAAATCTTCAAGCCCATGAAGTCACACTTGACAAGAGAGAAGAAGTTGAAAGACAAGAGGAGAAAGAGCTAAAAAGAATGAAGAGGGATGAAATCAAGGCTCAAATTGAAGCTATTGTGGGTCAAGCCTCTACATCCTTTCATGTTGAAGAAGATGTCAGGTACTCCAAGGGTAGACTTTACAAAGGAAACCCTTCTTCCGGTGCCTTTAGTGTGTAAAGAAAGGTCACTTCAAGATAGATTATCTATAATCCAAAAAGACCCATCTTCACAAGAGAAGAGAAGATAAGTACAAGAAGAAGGATAAATGATACTCAAGCTCAAGTTACTCCTCCAACTCAAGTTCAAGTGACTCCAACTCAAGCTCAAGTGAAGAATTAAGTGGAGGATCTAGCTCAAGCTCTAGTGATGAAGTACAATGCCATTTTTCTCTTATGTCTTCAACAAGTGAAGACCCAAATGAGGTAAATCTGAACACTTAGATAAATAACGTTTAATTGTTATCATTAATGCTACTCATATGTCTATTAAGTCTTCCAAAAAGAAAAGGAAAAAGCTTGCTAGAATTCTTGATAATTTGTATATAGAATTAAATGATCTTTAACATGCTAATACTTGTTTACTTTATGATAAAAATGCTTGTATTAGCCAATTAGATGCTCTTAAATTTGAAAATGTTAGCTTACTTGAAAAGATTATATTTCTAGAAGCTCAACCTCTCATGCATAGTACTAATATAGAGCATAATAAAATTCTGTATTCTCTCATGCTTGATATTAATGCTCTTAAATATGAAAACAAGAACAAAGTTTTGGCTTAACAAGGTTTAGAATATGAAAATAGTATCCATAGTTCTAAGATTGCTATGTTTGAAAATGAAAATGCTTCCTTGCTTGCCAAAATCAATGTGTTTTAATCTTGTTCTAGTTCTACTAGTAGAGAGAGTAGTGTTTCTACTCTTCACATTGATAGCGATTCTTATATGACTAAAGTTTTTTTCTTAGAAAATGATCTTTTGAATACTAGCGATAATATCAATATTTTGTATTCTACTATTACTTCTCTTATGCATGATAATCGTAGTTTGAGATCTTCTTTACAAAGATTCTTAGTTTGTAAAAAAAGATTCTTATTGACATCCTACACCATACTACTAAAAAAATTAGTAGACATGGTTTAGGCTATGATTGTAGCCAACGGAACAACAAAAGTAAAGGACCTCCAATCTTCCATGGAGAATCCTCTAGTTCCAAGGCTATGAGCACATGAAACTATTGCAATAATTTTGGTCATTATTCTAATTGTTGTCCTTTTAGGAAAGCACCCAAGAGAAATAGGATTTAGTTTGCGAAGCTAACCTCTTCCAACCCAAAAATATGATTGGGATTCATTTCATCTTTCTTCTTGCAAGTCACTTGTTAATGGATTCACATGAGCTATTTGAATTGAATTGACTTATCAATCCACATGAAAGAAGAAAGGTGAGATGTGTATGGGGTGGAAACAAGTGGAGAAGGAATGGGAAGAACAAAGGTACATGTTTTATTTATTATAACCAATCCGAACTTATTTGTGTCAAGTTAGTGTGCACTATGCATATGGTTTTTGAGTCAAACATGGTATTTTGTGATTTTCTTCACACTCTTGCTAAAAAATTGTTTCTAAAATTTTCATAGTGCATTACTAACTTGCATACACATGTTTGGATATGGTATATATTTTTGTCTTGACTCTAGATATGTTTTTCATATATGCATGAGTTTTTTGACATCAGCTTGATCGGTCGAGTTTGTCGTGATAGAAACTCAACCAGCCAGCACCAATGGGTGTTGCCAACAACTGTCAGTGGTTAAATTATAATGGCATATCTTGTAAATAATTTGATTAATAATAAAGGCAATCTTCCAATTTATTTTGTTTTATTCAATTATGAGATAATGATGTAACATAATAAATTTCTAAAGAATGATATTCCTCAATGACGCATGTCTTCGGGTTGAGGACCTAAATGATGAGATCATATAGATATCAAGAGTATATTTGTTTTTGTTAGGTCCCTAGTCAGATGTTATTGTAGAAGCCTAATAGACATAAATAACATATAAGACTAGAGTGTGTGTCAGTTAATGACATAATTTGATTAGTCATGATATGCGATATCAAACCAAGAACATAGATACTTGTTAGAGTATAATGTATCAGATAGACCCACCTTCAGAGTGACACATGGAAACCATGATTGGTAGTCATAGTCATCTCTCATAGTGATGGTGGTTATTGTGGTTCTTAGACCTGAAACTACTACACTCATCACATGTCATTCAATGTACTTTGACATTATCCACTGTGATCCTGAATGTGGACTGCCATAAAAGTGGTTCTTTGGGTGCACTATGACACATGGGGATGAGTATGAGTGAAGCAGTGAGATTTGTCCCTTCTATAGGAGTTTGATATCCTGATAACTTGATAAGTGAGCTGAGAAATGCACATCCATGATGGTGTGAGTCAATATGTGATATTGAGCTTACACATATCTCAAACAGTTTGCTCTAGTTCATGGAACATGGATTGAACATTGAAGAGGATGATGATTCCATGCCTCGAATTCAATCTCGATATCAGAGATAAAGGAACTATACAATCACTGTAAAAAGAATCATAGATTATAGGTTAAGTTATTCTCCAACTTCTTCAATTACTTTGGTAGAATTGAAGTCTTTCTAGATACCAATAATTGTTTGTGAAATCATAATATGATTATGAATATCACTTCCAACATAATTTAGAGCCTACCAGGCTAGACACATAGGATGTATTGAAAAAGGAGTATAATAGTGGACGTGATTAGAAATGTTCCGAATCAAATTTATTACTAAAACTTGTGGGTAATCTACTATAATAATAATAGAATATAATATGAGTTAGTTAGTTAAAATGTTTAAGGCAATTAATTAGATTCAAAATTTTAAGTTAGCTGGCTAATCCCAAGCTATTGACTAGATTCGGATGAGAAGAATTAGTTAATCAATTAATATGACTAATTGGTTAATTAATTGACTCTAGAATATTATTTTAATAGTCTATGAGTGGCTTATTTTAAATGAAACCAAAACCTTTTATTTTCTAGGGAATTTGGGAAATCATGCTTCCTTTTCTCTGCTATTTATAGGGGCATGGAGGCCAAATTTTGATACACTCTTATATGTGAACCCTAACATTCATTGTCCCCAAGATAAAGAATTAGAGTAATTGTGATGCTAGCACGTTGTCAAGAAGAAGGAAGCATGATGTGGAGTTCTAGTCCATTTGTATGGATAAAATAGAAATGCAGACGTAGAGCACCTACATTTGGAGGACGGATGAGGACCATCTATGCATGCGAGGAGTGACACATCACCGTGCGAAGAGACGTCTCTAGACTTGATCCACAATGAGGTAAATTATGGGAACCCTCTTTCCAAAAATGTTATTTTCGACAAGATATACTTATTGGGTATGTGGAGAAATTTTTGTTGTTTCCGTTGCAATTGTTGCCTCTACAAAATCTAACAGTTATAAGATTCATATAATGGGTAATGCATAAATATATTAAAATTTCACCCTAGTTAATATATCTAATTACACTAATGGGTTTAATAATGCTTAAAATAAGGTGGAATGTGTCCATATTAGTAAAGATGATTGTAAACAAATTAATAGTTAGAAAAGGAATAATGCATATTAGTGGGGTGTAAGTTTGATCTGAACTAAGTTAAATAACATAAAGTGGCTATATAAGAAGACTTGAGTAAATTATAGGTATTAGTTGGTGATTGGTACTAAGGAAAGTGTTTCATGGTAATACAAGCCTAAACGAACCAATTCCCAAATTATTAAATAAATTCATTCATTAGGATAATATATATGGAGTTGACAATTTTACACCCTAAAGTACTAAACAACATAATGAATGGCCTCAATAGTAGAAACTGATGTCAAATCCTAAAAAATTAGTTAGCATGTCAGGTTTTACCTTGATTCCACTTTGTTTGCTAACTCAAGTAAAAAAGGAAATAAACAATGATTTTAATACATAAATATAATATTTATTCTATCAAAACACTTTGTTTTCCTAAAGTTTTTATCATTCAACTAGTATTAAATTATTGTTTAAATTTCTCGAGTTTGCATTTTTTATCGAATGACTAGGACCTACCCTCCCCTTTTATCACTAAGCGTTCCTTTATCTGACACCCCTAACTTTCTCTCTCTCACCTCACTAATTCTCCTTTTCCACATATTGTTTCTTTTCTTAGATTCATCTCCCCTCTCTCCTCTTTCTTACCCAATGATGCTCTTTTCCTCACATTTCTAATGGGAAGTATATGACAAAGATTCCATGCTCCTATACTTTGGTGCCCTCTACTTCCCTATTGACTATAGTGTACCTTTTTGTCTCTATTTCCCTTTTCACCTATGGGTCCATCTTCCTTATTTCTTCAAACCTACATAATTCTCTTCCCTAGTTTTCACATTGTGAATCGAAATACTTGTTTCTTCCTAAAAAAATTACCTACTCTCCCCAACTCCATCTACCTCGTGGTACCTCCATGGGTGTGTTCTTAAGGGTTTAACCATAGTGCGACCTGGTGTTTTACCAACATCGTCACTGAACAATGCACAAATATTTTTAGGATAATATCATCTCGTGAGATCAATATTTTCTCTCTCTTTTTTCATTTCTTCCAATAAATTATGTGATTCAAGGTGGTCTTGTGGAGTCTAATCCCCATTGGTTTTGTTTTACATGCCAATGTGTTTATTTGTAGCTCGTAATAAGGATTGAAACTCTACTTTCCTATCTTGCATTCTCTTAGTTGATTCCATGCTTCTCATGTACCTATTTCCATGGTACATGGCATGTGTTGGTTTGGTTCTTTGATAGTTTGCAAGGTCTGGTTTTTGGATCATTGTGTTCGTCTAAGCTCGAAGAGGTGTATGGAGTCCTCTACAATCTTTGATCTTCACTTAAACCTAGTGTTCGATTCTTTTTTTGGTTCTTTTAGTTTATCTTTCTTTGTGTCCGTCAGAAAGGAAGAAAAGTTGGTTCAATGGTCCTTATGCTCTTCTTTTTATTTGAGCATGTTACACCTCCTGTAGGAAGTTTTCTCTTTTTGTAAGTTTTAGTTATAGCAACCACCGAAGGTTTTGGGTTATTACTTGATAATTGTTCTTGTGTCACTGATATAATCAATTATGTAAATGAAGGGTTAGGTTGGTCATTTAACACAAATCTTGTATGGATGTTTAGTAAATTCAATTAACTAGCAAAATTTATATATAATACAGATAGGTAATAAAATTACAAAAAGATATATTTTGTAATCAAGGGTATTTTCTCTACATACATATAATCTATCAGTAATAATGAAAAAGTACTTTTAAGTTTATCACTTTATTGAGATATGGACCCTAACCCTATCTAAAATCTTAAAAAATCATGTTATGGAACTTGAGTTTGGCATGAATGCTTTTAGCATGGCGTATCAGGTATGCGTCATCTATTTTTTTATCTATGTTGATCAATCGCCCTAATATCTTTATTGACCTAATTTGTCCATATTGTTGAAATTTGTCAAGTTTATTGAACTATTTTACATGTTAATCTTGGAACTCGTCACATATATTCATCTCTATTTTGTGATTTAAATTTCATATCTACATGTTTCATCATGATCACATAGTCCCATGTTATACCATATTTTATAAAATCAAAACTATATTATGTTCCATATTTGGAATGGAAACCATAACCTTAATTTGATAGGATTTGTCTATCTCAAGTGCATATTGATTCTAAGTGTTATATGTTGTTCATTCTTCTAGGGTAACCTTAGAATGCATTGATTTGTGATAAATCTAACCAAACCCTAATCTTGTGTCCCTATTGTATACATGCATTTATGATGACTAATGCAATTTTAATCAACTCTAAAACTATAGGTGGTGATGTCTATGGTGTTTATGATGGATTAGGTGGTGATGCCAAATCTTGACTAACTATATGGTGATTATGATGATGCCTTTTACTCCTTGTTGGGTGGTGATTCTCATTATATATACATGATTCTTCATGGAATTAGGTAGTGATGCCTATTATGGGAAATTAGGTGGTGATTCTTATTCTCAAGTATGCATAAGGGTGGTTTTTATTACTCACAAAGTTGTTGTGGTATTTGGTGTCGATTCCTTTTCCCTCATAATTGTGTGGTGATTCTTGTTACTTCTTTACTTGTTAGTTGATTTGGTGACACCTCTTCTCCTTTCAATGGTGATTCCATTTCTTTGAGGTGTTGATGCCTTTCTTATTTTATATTGGATAGTGATGCCCATTAGTTCATCGTGGTGATTCCATGAACATGTTCTATTCTATTTTATTCTAGTATGATACTATTTGTGGTTGTGAACTATATTTTAAGGAAATATTTGACTTTATTCCTTGATACTTGAATATCATCTAGTGAATAATTTTCATTACATGCACTTGGATGATTTTCTTCTCTATCTATTTTAGGGAGCTTTTTACCATATACTTGTCTCATTTCCTTGATATTTCCTAATTTTCAATTATATGCACATACTAGCATTTTCTAATCAATTTATATGTGTCTTCTGTTGTGGGCTTTCCTTCCTTTAGGTGAAGAGGGTTTGCTTCCAACCCTTTAGGTGAAGGACAAGGAATAGTTGACCATGTTGACTAGGACCTATGTAGTTTATGTGATTCTATGTAGATAGAATTGAAGTGTTTTCATTACCTTATGCATCCAAGAATAGTGGTACATCTATTGTCTCAACTATTCACCCATGTGGGTGTCAACCATGATATCTTGTAAAATTGTAATAATTACATGATTTCTTCTTCTGCTTAACTATTGCTATTTTGAACATATTTATTGAATATGTCAGACATATTACACTTTGAAAATATTTATTATGGTGTTTTACATTGGGTATATTTCCTTTTATTCAATTGAATAATCAATTGTGTCCCTATTGTGTCACACTCTTTATAAGTATGGTATTACAACTAAGTCAATCAGTTGTTGGACTATTACAATTTATTTCTCTTAAGTTCTTTATCACCATAGATCCATTGCCTTATCGTGGAATCTTTGAAAACACACCTAAACTTGAATGAACCTACATCTTACATGTTAGGATAAAGAAAGGACATATAAATCTACTGAAGTGTCAATGAGGATATGTAAGAAAGACATTATGATGTCGTGAGATCTGACCTTAGGGTGTATAAAAGTAATGAGGATAGTAAAGTTTTATGGTATAGATATTTGAATATTAAATACTTTGTGACTTGCAACTGACATTGATTTGTATCCATATCTTATTTTAAATGTATATTCTCATTACTAATTATTACATTACACTATTCTACTATATGTAAAAAAACATATTTCTGGATTTTATTGGTGGCTTCTTGAGCGGTCACAATCAAGGAATGCATGGATTATTGAGAGTGAAACCCTTGATTTAGTTAGGTCATGACTCTAAAACCCTAGATTTGAGCATGGTGGTATGGTTATGACAAAGTGGTAGATATACAATCCTTACACTTTTGAAGTCATTTAGTTTGACTTATTAGGTTAACTCTTTTAAGAGGTTGAGAATAGTTAGTTGGTAGTGTATAGATGGTTAGCTTTTGAGGACAAAATAATCTCTAAGGGGTGGAACGTACGTACCAAAACTTGAGTTCTTAATCCTTGAGAGCATAATATAGGTACCAATGGGGCTAATTCTTAAGATAATCCCAAAATTGGGTTTATGATATACCCTATCATGGACATATCATGTGTTTTATATGACTTTCAATATTACACGTGAATCAGTAAAAAACATTACGAACCATATAATGTGATTCATAGGTTATTTTCACTCCTGAATTCAATAGAATATAAATAACATATAGGTTTGGTAGTATTGAAATAGATATTACTAATGGATAAAAAATAATGGGACTTTGGTATAAAAAAAATATGAAATTGTATTTTATAAACAACTTATATACTTAACTTTACAAATGAAAAAATAAAGAGTAATGTAATTCTCATATATATTTAAAATATGGCATGTAAAGAGGTTCAAGTTTCATATAATGGGAAATGCATAGATACATTTTATTGTTTCTCTCATTAATATATTTAATTGGATGCATTTAATAATACTTAAATTTAGGTGAAACATTTCCATATCATTGAAAATTGTTGTCGATACAGTAATAGTCATGAAAAAGAGTAGTATGTATTGATGAAGTGTAAGTTTGATCTTAATGATTCAAGCTACAATTCATTGTCTTTAGAAAGAAACTTGAGTAAATTATTGATGATAATTGGTGATGAGTATTAAGAAAAGTCTTTCATGGAAAGGTAAACACACTAGTATAGAAATGCCCAATCTCATCAGTTATTTTTTTGCATATCTTGTTGGTTATAAACCGAAGACCAAGTGGGAAACATTATAATGCAATATGTACGTTTTCGATTATTTTGGCAAAAAGAAACTGACGATATAAATATATCATCGGTTCCATGTTACAGCCAAATTGAAGAGATAATACATAGAGTGCGACAAAAATATGGTTTTCATTGGTAGTACCTCGTTGGTTATTCTAAGGATAACTAACAAGGTAATGCTTAATTATGTAGTCAGTTTCTTATGAAACAACCGACAAGGTTTTAGTGAATAAATAGTGAAAGTAAGGGATTTGTCGTCAGTTTATTTCACACAATAGAAAAAGTAGGTATATGTAAGCAGTTTCTTATGAAATAACCAATGACGCATGCATGCTTTTTTTATTTAGTAGGTCTGCAAACCTACTATTCGACTGGTAGCCTTTCTAGAGCCTACATTTCATTAGAACTCTAGAAGTATATATACAAGAAACATTCTATCCATTTCACTTCAATGCATACACATATGCATGAACTAACAGATTAATTAATTCAGTTTTTGTCTACACATTCGATTTCATGCATATGCACAAATACACATTAAAAGTGGACTTAATAACATCCAATACTCCTCATGAACTTTACATTCAATTCACACACACATATGCATGAACACATATACACATCAAATACCACAAGGTCTAATTCCACATGTATAACATAAAAAACAAAATAATGGAATCAAAATTTCAATACAATATCAATCAACCATCCCAATTAACTGACAATTCGACATACTTAATGAAGCAATTTGCCCACTCTTTGCATAGGTTGTTTAGCTGCTCTAATGTATAGGTTTGAGTAGTGTCAAATATCTACAAAGAGAATGAGACATAATTCAAAGTATATTTGATGGTTTGTATTATCAAATGAGACTACTTCATTAATTATGATCCAAGACTAATAACACTCCCCATTAATTATGATCCAAGACTAACAACGCTACCTTCACTATTCATTTGATTTCTAGGAACGTCTGCCTGAAAATGTTGTTCATGTACTACATCATGCAATATTCCACATGCCCAATCATTGTCTTGTATAGGGCACTATAGATTTTTAATCACATTAATAAATGTAGTTAGGTAGAGTTGGTAATATATATGCACTAGAGTGAGAAGACTATATACATTATCACTCATCCAAGCTACTGATTTCTTTTTTGTATCTACTTTCTCTCCTCTGCTATGGAATGTTTTCATAACCTATAAGTTAAATTAATAAATATATTGCATTATTAAATTGGCATATGATGCAAATATTAACAAATATGTTGATCATGAAAAAAAATCTATGTGTGAATTGGAAACTCCAATGGGTGCCCATCATTTGGTGTTAGTTTTATACCCAAAGGATCAAGGAAATACACACTATAGATATGAGGAACAATCGCAAACCACTGCAATGACTTATATGAGTGAATAGAAGGAAAATAAAATAAAAAAGTAAATACAACAATTTCACATTCATAAGATTGAAATATAAACAACAAGCCCAAAACATACACAATGTTGAAGGGAGCTATGATTATGTTCTTAGAAGCAACACCAAAAACCTTCATCGTAGTAGTCATGTAGTCAGGATTCCACTCAGCTATATAGTTGTTGTAAAATTATTGATGACATTAGAAATTCCACATTTGATAATCCATACTCAGCAGCCATGTAACACAAATGACTGAACATATCTATGCAATAATCTATGTATATAGAAAACAATAAAAACCATGTATTTTTAACATATATCAAGGTATTCAGATGACGTGATATTTTGAATGCACTAACAAATTCACTTGGGGTTGAAATCCCCGAGCTTTTACCAAAACTGAAGTACAATAATATCACCCGCAAGCGGATCAGTCTTATCGCAGTATAGTTAAGGATCGAACCCAAAGGACAACATTTTAAGAATCTTTGTCAGTCGAATCTAGCTCGGGTAAGACTAATACTTAGAATGATTGTATGGTTTGAGATTAACTAAACCACTTGCAAGAAAGTAAAAGTTGAATAAAAGTTGGATTTAGATCAGTGATATGGAATCGCTGGGATGGTATCGGGTTTTACCACCTCTACTCATGCAAACACATTCAATCACAAACAATCCAGGCAAGATAAAATGATCCAAATAGAGCTGCTGTAGAACCTCCCATACGGGTGTTAGGTTCACGTAAGCATCATCTTAGGCATCAGATGTCTCGTCACCAACCAGATCACTTACTTACAACTCTGAAGATACAAAAATTCAACAAAGGTTGTGGGCCCCCTATACAGGTGTTAGGCACACAGAAGCATCACCAAAAGCTAGGTGGCTCGTCCCCTCGCGGATCATACACTTATGACCTCGAAGAAATCCCATTCTATTTCTAGTTTGGGATTTAACCGCATTAATTAATAAGCAAGCAGGTGATAGATCTACAAACTAACATCGACGATAAATAAGACAATACAAAATCCAACTAAGGTTGTGGTCCTCCCTGAGGGATGTTTAGACCACAAAAGTGTCACCGTAGGCTAGATGTCTCGTCCCCTCACAGATCATACACTTACGACCTCAAGGAATCCTTTCAGAAGTTCTCATCAAGGAGTCGAACTTGTAATCTGCCATTCCATCCCATACATAGAAGATTTCACAATATAGGAAAGAATAAGATGAAAGCTAGGAGATAATCAACTACGAACATACCAATTAACAACGAAATGGAAAGTTACATACACTGCCATGGAGAGTTTAATAAATGAACATGATTTGCATGGGTAGCGGGGCTAGTTCCCGCACCCCAGTGAAAAGGTACTACTTGCTCATGATGTGAGAAACAAGAAGAATGAGAAAGAGAGAAATCTGCCATTAACTTGGTGCAGAAGGTAGTCGCAGCTCGGTGAAGAAGATACGACCTTCTACGTCGTGTCGGAGTAGATCTAGACGTGAACAGGAGATGCCAAGACAGACCAGATAGTCCCCCTCGCTCTGTCTTCCTTCTCTCCTCAGCCTCCTTGGTTGCAACACGGGAAATAGGTGGAATGAAACTGGCACATATGTCACTGGATTCGGAATGGACTTGTGTACAGGAAGCCTGTCGGCGTCTCGAAACTGATGGCCAAGTGAGGACCCTTGGGGTTATTTATAGGCACTAAACTGTCCTCAAACGGTCTTGGATTAAAAGACACCAAACAATCTGGAGATATTTTTTCCCAAACGGTTTCACTTTATTCATCCCAAATGGTCTGTAGCAAACGGTCTTGAGCAAATATGGCCAAACAGTCTTGAGTAGCAAACGGTTTGGAAACCGTTTAATATCAAATGGTCTTCAACATTCAGTCTTAGAGTCAAAGGCATCAAACAATCTTCGTATTATGCTGCTCATTCGGTTTGGAAACTGAATGGGACCAAACGGTTTCACAGACCATTTGCTTACCAAATAGTTTTGAGTAAGGTTGGGAAAACTATCTGGAATCTCAGCAGATGCCCAAACGGTCTTCGAATCTATCCATACGGTCTTCAATTTCTCAAATGGTCTTGACGTTCCTACAAACGGTCATCACAGTAGGTTCATTCGGTCTTCACGCGGCTAGTAAGAGACCAAACGGTATTCACGTTGACCGATCCAACTGATTTACTGATGGGATCTTAAATGGTCTTGTCCAGGGATCGAATTGTTGTTTCTCCACCGGTGGACAGGCTTCAGGGATAAGACGGAAGGTGAGGGCAGTGTGGCTAAAGGTAGCAGGTGTGGGGCGAGGTGGAGGTCACAATAGTAGGGTTGCGGGAGGTAGAAGACAATGTACCACAGCTATGGCAAGGCACCACGGTCGTGGTGATGCTGCTGCTCAATGGTCGTGCCTCCTTACACGGTTGTGGTGATGACAGTGGACCATGGTCATTTTGAACCACCACGGCCGTTGTCTAGGCTCTGCTTCGAGATCTTAAGTTCATGCACTACTCGATCCCTTGCGGTTGAGTTGTGCCTCCAATCGGTCTCTATTTGTCTATCAGTCTTGAGACCGAATGGGCTCAAACGGTCTTGAGACCGGATGGGCTCAAATGGTCTTGAAACTGAATGGGCTAAACGGTCTTGAGACCGAATGGACTCAAACCGAATGGATGGATTTGCTTGGTTAGATCGATTGGACAGAACCAAGGATGAGTGAGGATGGGCCCCAGTTGATTGTTCTACTTTATCAAGACCTGCATTAAGTCAACATAAATTCGGTTAAGATCTTGATAATCGAATCAATTAAGTAGTTTTTCACATTATGATTCATATAGATATTTAATGAGTGAAATAGTATATATAGAGTTGAATTTATCCCAAGGTGATAGTTGAATTCCATGATGAATATGCATTTATCAAAATACCCCGAACTTAAACGTTGCTCATCCTCGAGTAACACAAAATCTGAAATAGTTGCCAAATGAATGCTTTCAATACATGTGATTACTTCATCTTCACATCACAAATATTTTCTTTCTGCTCAAAATGACTCAGTATCTCAACCTCCTGGGACCACTAAACACATCTTACCATATCTTCATTCCTGAGTTCATTTTCCAAAATCACTTCCTCTTCACTTTTTTCCAACCACAAGCATGCCAAAGGGTTTTGTAGGAGTCTAGAGATGCCCGTGAACAAAAAGTGTGTATTTGATCTGACACTGGTATTTTTTAGGATAAGGTAGGCAATCATTGTTCCATTAGGTAGAAAAGGGAGTTAATGATGGTATGGAAAGAAGAAATAAATCTCTCCTCTATTCGACTCGATATTTTTATTTTATGATTTGCAATTTCATTTATTGCATTTTTTTTGCGAGTCTCTCCTCTATTCGACTCGAGATTGCATTTCTTTTTGTGCACTTTGACATCTTTTTGTTTGCAAATCTCTCCTCTATTCGACTCGAGATTGCATTTTTGGTGGTACTCCCCTGTTTATTTGTTAGGGGTATGGAAGAAGAGGATGGAGAGGGGAGTGGTGTGTCACCCCAAACTTAGGGTTTGGCACTATTTTGCCTATTTTGTTTCTTTTTTATGGATGGAGGGGTACAAATATGATAGAAGAAGTGTAGAAGAGAGTTCAGATCAGAATGCAACTTGATTTACAATTCAATACACCAGGTTGGTCTCTTTATCATACACTGCTCAAATAATAACTTGATGAGGATCCAGTGGAGATTCCATGTTATTGTTCCACTAGTCAGTTAGGAAGCACGACGCATTTGGTCCCTATCAGTTTGACAGACACTTATCATTATTGCAAAAGTATCATGACGTTAGGAATCATAAGCTTCACAAGATGATTTCAATCAAGAGGCTTTGTTTCGAAAAGTGGTCCTTTTGAGGATTCACTTCGAATAAGGAGGATATAATGATTTTAAATGCATAGCAGGTTAGAGAGTGGATTTTAATGAAAAAGGAAGTGTAAAAAATTCATCAAGTATTTGTTCAATTTCTTTGAGAAACATTAAAGAATTTTGGAAATTTTGAATTTTTTTTCAAGAATGTGGTAGTGAAAACTTAAGTATGAAAAGGATGGGTGTAGGAGGAAAGTGAGGTACGTACCACCCACCCGCCACCCCGAACTTAGAGATTTTCTCATCCCGAGCAAACCCTAAATCCAAGATGGTGGGGAAAAATTATGCTAGAATGACCACAAGATGTGGTTGCGTTCCAATCAGTGTGCATCCTTTTATCTGAAAATATCAAAGGTAAAGAGCAATTAGATCTTAAAATAGCATCTTGTGATGCTAATTTTATTTAATGAAAAATTTACTAGAAAGTAAAAATAAAATTGAAGAAACATTCTAATTTGAAACGGAAAGTAAAACAAATTTATTGATCGGGTTGCCTCCCGCAAGCGCCTTTGTTTTATGTCGATGGCTCGACTGGGTCCTTCAGGTTTACGGTGGATCCTTTGGGTTGATGAGTTCCAGCATTGCTTCAGTTCCTATGTCAGTAGAGGTGAAATATCTCTTTAAAGGTGACCATTTGCCATAAATTCGCCTGCCTTTTTACTCCATAAAGAGAAGGCACCATGTGGGGATATGCTCTTGATGATGTATGGTCCAGACCAGCGTGAGCGGAGTTTTCCTGGGAATAACTTCATCCTTGAGTTGAATAGCAGAACTTGGTCTTCCAATTGTATGTCTTTTCTTTTTAGATGTCCATCATGCCAAAGTTTTGTGCATTCCTTGTAGATTCGTGCATTTTCATAAGCTGTCGTCCTGAGTTCATTCAGCTCTTGGAGTTGTAGAATCCTGGCTTGGCCTACTTCTTTCATATCAAAGTTCATTTGTTTAATTTCCCACCATGCCTTGTGTTCCAGTTCGACTGGTAGGTGGCAAGCCTTTCCATATATTAATCGAAAAGGTGTAGTCCAAATGGGAGTTTTATAAGTAGTTCGATAGGCCCATAAGGTGTCATAGATTTTTGTTGACCAATCCTTTCGATTGCGTCCTATAGTTTTTTCCAGAATAGCCTTTAGTTGATGGTTAGATACTTCTACCTGTCCACTTGTTTGTGGATGGTAAGGTGAGGATACCTTATGTGTTACACCATATTTTCTCAGTAAAGCTTCAAAGCTTCTTTCAAGGAAGTGGGACCCCCCGTCAGATATCACGATTCGTGGCACTCCAAAATGGGGAAAAATAATATCTTTGAATAATTTGATGGTGGGTTTGGAATCACTAGTGACAGTTGGTATGGCTTCAACCCATTTTGAGACATATTCCACCGCCACTAAGATGTATGAAAATCCATGAGAAGATGGGAATGGACCCATGTAGTCCACCCCCAAACATCGAATATCTCTACTTCTTGCCATAGATTCAGTGGCATCTCATCTCTCTTTGTTATATTACATGTTCTTTAACATTTGTCACATGATAGGACAAAGTCATAGGAATCCTTGGATATGGTTGGCCAGAAGAATCCACATTGCAAAACCTTCAAAGCAGTCTTTTTAGAGCTCATATGTCCTCCCACTGGTCTCGAATGACATTGTTCCAAAATAAGTCGAGCTTCTTCTTCGGCAATACATCATTTATACAAACCATCGGCACATAGTTTTAAGAGATATGGATCATCCCAGTGATATTGCTTTACATCATGCATGAACTTCTTCAGTGCATTCCCAGTACATTGAGGATGGATAACCCCTGCAACAAGGTAGTTTACAAAATCTGAGTACCATGGTACAACTTCTGAGACCTTCATTAGTTGATCATCTGGAAGGGAATCATTAATCAGAATTTTCTCAGAATCCAGAATGTGGATGCGACTGAGGTGGCCTGGTACAACATTCTTTGTACTCTTTTTATCTCTTATCTCTAAATCAAATTTTTGTAATAGGAGGATCCATCTAATCAACCTGGGTTTTGTATCTTTCTTTTCCAGAAGGTAACGAATGGCAGCGTGGTCTGTGTAGACAATGACCTTCGAACCAATTAGGTAGGATTTCAACTTGTTAAAGGCATACACGACTTCTATAAGTTCTTTCTTTGTAGTTGCATAATTCCTCTGAGCTTCATCGAGAGTTTTAGATGCATAATAGATCACATAGTGTTTCTTCTCTATATATTGCCCTAAAACAACACCCACAACATAGTCACTGGTGCCACACATAATTTCGAAAGGGTGGTCCCAGTCGGGAGCTCTAATGATGGGGGTGGTCGTAAGGGCCTACTTCAGTGTGTTGAAGCTTTTGACACATTCTTCGTTGAAATTGAATTCAACATCCTTTAGTAACAAATTTGTTATTGGCTTGGTTATCTTTGAGAAGTCCTTTATGAATCTTCTGTAAAATCCTGCATGGCCTAGGAAAGCATGGACTTCTTTTACATTTGTTGGAATAGCCAGTTTAGCAATTACTTCTATCTTAGCTTTATTTACTTCAATTCCTCTATTGTTGACCCTATGGCCAAGGAAAATGTCTTCTTTAACCATAAAATGGCACTTTTCCCAATTCAACACAAGATGTGCTTCTTCACAATGTTTGAGGACCAGGGAGAGGTTCTTTAGACATGAATCGAATGAGTTTCCATATACAAAAAAATCATCCATGAAAACCTCCATAATTGTTTCAGTAAGACCAGCGAATATGGCAGCCATGCAACGTTGAAAAGTTGCAGGTGCATTACAGAGACCAAATGGCATTCCTTTAAATGTGTATGTCACGAATGGGCAGGTAAAGGTTATTTTCTCTTGGTCATCTATATGTATGGGTATTTGATAGAATCCAGAGTAACCGTCAAGATAACAGAAATATTCTTGGTGAGCCAACCTTTGTAGGACTTGATCAAGGAAATGTATTGGAAAATGATCTTTTCGAGTTGCCTTATTTAATTTTCTATAGTCTATGCACATACTCCACCCTGTTACTGTTCGAGTGGGGATGAGTTCATTGTTTTCATTCCGTATAACAGTTATTCCACCTTTCTTCGAGACTACATGCACTGGAATCACCCATGGCGAATCTGAGATCAGATAAATTACTCCAGCTGTGAGCAGTTTAATGACCTCGTGACGGACTACTTCCTTCATATTTGGATTCAATTTCTATTGATGCTCAATAGTAGGCTTGTGATCCTCTATCATAGGGATCTTATGCATGCACAACGCTTGACTGACCTCAGTGAGGTCACTCATTTTATAACTGATGGCTTTCTTTCTTTCCCTTATTTCCTTCAGGAGTTTATCTTCTTGTTCAGCTGTTAGGTCGGAATTTATAATAACGGGGCAAACTTTGAGATCGTCTAAAAACACATACTTCAGTCCCTCAGGCAGAGGTTTCATTTCGGGAGCCTCTAGGTTTTTGCATGTTTCTTCTGTAGTTTCCATAGCTTTGAGTTCTTCACTAGTGGCTTCAACATCTTCTTTAGCGGAGTCGAGGGATTCGACGCAATCTTTTATTTGTTCATCAATTTGTTCATCAATTGGTTCATCAACTGATGGATTCATTAGAGCAACTTCTAAAGGATCGTCTGATTCATGATGCTCTTGAGTCAGAAGTGACATTTGCTCAATGCATTTAATCAGATATACTTCTTCTTGCATACTTGGTCTTCTCATACTTTCAAAAACTTTAAATTCGAGAGTTTCTTTGCCTAATCTGAGCAGTAAGGTACCAACTTCAACATCAATAAGGGCTCTTATAGTGGTGAGGAATGGACGACCAAAGATGAGAGGATATTTGGCGTTCTTTTATGTCCATAATGACAAAGTCACATGGAACATATGTGTCCCTACCTACCTTGAAGTATATAAATGAAGTTTCATGGACAAAGTACTTAAAATCACTGTCTCATCTCGGCCAGGGATATCAAGTTCTGGAGTCTCAGTTTCTTCGTCTTCTTGAGAAAACTTCTCAAAGTTTCCTTTTTATGACTTATCATCTTTTGATTGAGTCTCTTGTGTTGTTGAGTCTTGGGCAATCATAGGTTCATCCTCATATGTAATAACCATAGGTGTCTTTTCAGGGGGATCTGAATAGTCTTTCCGTAACTTAGTGGTGACTGCCTTCAACTATTCAGGATGCTTAGGATTGTTCTCGGGTTGGCCAATAAAGACTCCAACAGGTGGTTTTATGCTAGCTGTGAGTTGACCTAGTTGAGATTCAATAGCCTTCTGGTGAGCTTGTTGGTTATCTATCATGGTTTGCTGAGTGTGCAACATCTTTTCAATGGTTGATAGCTTGTCATCAGGAGAAACTAGACCTGCTTTCTATCCTTGCTGATGATTAAGATTCTGGTTCTGAGAGTTATTTTGGTAATTATTGTAGTTCCTATTATGAAAGTTCCCCTTGAAATTTTCTTAATTTCTAAAATTCTATTGTTGATTATACAGGAATCCTGGTGGGCCTCTTGGTTGATTGTTTGAACCAAATTGATGCAAGTTTACTGCTCCAGAGGGGTTTCCATATTGAAAATTGGGGTAATTCCTATTCTGATTCTGATTGTAATAACTTTGACCAGGAATGGTGTTGATAACATTAAGATTTTCCATATGACCATTATCTCCTTGGCCACATACATTGCTCAGAACAACATCATAGAGAACATTGCATGATAAAGTGGAATGATCGGTGATCTTACATGCTTCACAGAACAAGGAAGAAAACTTGACCTGTTCTGGTTGTCGAGTGGGTGAACATCCTCTTCCAATAGAAGCAAGAGATGATTCAATATGGTCTTGCTTGGCAAATAAAAGCTTCAAGGTTTCAGTGATAGACTTGTACTCAGGAGTAGCTTCAGCCATAGCTACTTTCAAAACTCCTTTACCTACAGATCTACCCCAATTTGCTTGATTTTCTACTCCCAGGGTGACGACTCCCCATGCACTGTCATAACTTTGACGCATGAAGTTTCCTCCAGACGAGGAATCGAGGAATCTCTTAATATCATCATCCACGCCCCTATAAAAAATCTCAATGAGTTGGTTCTTGGGAATTATGTGGTGTGGACACTTGCATAGAAGCTCTTTGTATCTATCCCAAGCTTCAGCCGGGGTTTCTCCAGGAACTTGAATGAAGTTTGTTATCCGCCCTCAAATTTCATAGGTAAGAGATGGAGGGTAGAACTTTTCTAGAAACACATTTTGGAGTTGTTCCCTAGTGGTAATGGGTGTTTCACTTTGCAGCGAATTATACCAACTTATGGCCCTATTAGAAAGGGAGTACTTGAAGAGACAGAGTCAAATGGCATCATCTGTGACTCCATTTTGTTTCGTCATGGCACATAGATCAATAAATCTCAGAAGATGTTCTTGGCTATCTTCTACCTGTTTGCCATAGAAAGGGTTATTCTGAAGTCGGGTGATCCAATGCGCTCTTATCCTGAAATTAGGAGCGTTGATGGGGGGAGGTTGTACTGGATGATGAACATTCATAGCTTTCGGGATTGAGAATTCTCTAAGATCCTTTTGTAGTTCAGATGCTTGCGCTGCTGCTTGTGCCGCTAAGATTTCTTGTTGAACCGCAACCCTGGCTTCTTGCATGAGCCTCTCTCTGTGTGCATTAATGGCTTGAGCCACCCTTCAGGCTACTTCTTCTTCTTGAGCCATCCTTTCTTGATTTTCTCAGATCTATCGGTGAAAAGTTATGTCTATCTCAGGATCAAAGCTTGCTCTGAGTCCGGGGCTGTCTGAACGGTGCATGCACTACGCCTTGGATTGTACCTGAAAATAGAAATATTTTGAAAGTGGGAACCATAGAGTAGAGTTAGATTTCAAGTAGATGATCGATTGTGTTAAAAGAAAAAGCAAAATCCTAAATTAGTCTTAAAATAACTAGATTCGACTAACTGATTCTGTTTTCCCCGGCAATGGTGCCAGAATTTGACGTGATATTTTGAATGCACTAACAAATTCACTCGGGGTTGAAATCCCCGAGCTTTTACCAAAACTGAAGTGCAATAATATCACCCGGAAGCGGAAGAGTCTTATCACAGTATAGTTAAGGATTGAACCCAAAGGACAACGTTTTTAAGAATCTTTGTCAGTCGAATCTAGCTCGAGTAAGACTAATATTTAGAATGATTGGTTGGTTTGAGGTTAACTAAAAAAATTGCAAGAAAGTAAAAGCTGAATAAAAGTTGGATTTAGATCAATGATATGGAATCGTTGGGATGGTATTGGGTTTCACCACCGCTACTTATGCAAACAAATTCAATCACAAACAATCCAGGCAAGATAAAACGATCCAAATAGAGCTACTGCAGAACCCCCCATACGAGCATTAGGTTCACGTAAGCATCACCTTAGGCATCAGATGTCTCGTCACCAACCGGATCACTTACTTATGTCTATGAAGATACAAAAATTCAATGAAGGTTGTGGGCCCCCTATACAGGTGTTAGGCACACAGAAGCATCACCGAAGGCTAGATGGAAGTCCCCTCACGGATCATACACTTACGACCTTGAAGAAATCCCATTCTATTTCTAGTTTGGGAGTCAACCACATTAATTAATAAGCAAGCAGGTGATAGATCTACAAACTAACATTGACGATAAACGAGACGATACAAAATCCAACTAAGGTTGTGGTCCTCCCTGAGGGATGTTTAGACAACAGAAGCATCTTCGTAGGCTAGATGTCTTGTCCCCTCACGGATCATACACTTACGACCTCAAGGAATCCTTTCAGAAGTTCTTGTCAAGGAGTCGAACTTGTAAACCACCATTCCATCCCATACATAGAAGATTTCGCAATATAGGAAAGAACAAGATGAAAGCTGGGAGACAATCAACTACGAAAATACTAATTAACAACGAAATGGAAAGTTACATACACTTCCATGGAGAGTTTAACAAATGAACATGATTTTCATGGGCAACAGGGCTAGTCCCCGCACCCCAGCGAAAATGTACTCTCGCTCATGATGCGAGAAATAAGAAGAATGAGAAAGAGAGAGAAATCTGCAATGAACTCGATACAGAAGGTAGTCACATCTCGGCGAAGAAGATATGGCCTTCTACGTCGTGTCATAGCAAATCTAGACACAAATGGGAGATGCCAAGACAGACCGGACAGTCCCCCTCACTCTGTCTTCCTTCTCTCCTCAGCCTCCTTGGTTGCAATACGGGCAGTAGGTGGAATCAAACTGGCGTAGATGGCACTAGATTCGGATCAGACCTATGTACAGGTAGCCTATCGGAATCCCAGAACCAATGGCCAAGTGAGGACCCTTGGGGTCCTATTTATAGGCACTGAACTGTCCCCAAATGGTCTTGGATTAAAAGAAACCTAATGATCTGGAGATATTTTTGCCCAAACGGTTTCACTTTATTCAGCTCAAACGGTCTCTATACCGTTTGCTATCAAATGGTCTTGAGAAAATTTGACCAAACCATCTTGAGCAGCAAACAGTTTGGAAATCATTTAATATCAAACGATCTTCAGCATTCGGTCTTGGGGTCAAATGCTTCAAACGCTCTTCGTATTATGCTGCTCATTCGGTTTGGAAATCGAATGGGACCAAACGGTTTCACAGACCATTTGCTTACCAAACAATTTTGAGCAAGGTTGGGCAAATGGTCTGGAATCTCAGTAGATGCCGAAATGGTCTTCGAATCCGTCCATATGGTCTTCAGTTTCTCAAACGGTTTTGACATTCCTGCAAACGTTCATCGCAGCAGGTTCATTCAGTCTTCACACGGCCAGTAAGAGACCAACGGTATTCACGTTGACCGATCCAACTGATTTGCTATTGGGATCTTAACGTTCTTGTCCAGGGATCGAATAGCTACTACTCCACTAGCGGACAAGCTTGAGGGATAAGACGGAAGGTGAGGGCAGAGTGGTTGATGGTAGCAGGTGCGGGGCGGGGTGGAGCTCACAGCAGTAGGGTTGCAGGAGGTAGAAGGCGATGCACCACGACTGTGGTAAGGCACCACGGTCGTGGTGATGCTGCTGCTCCATGGTCGTGCCACCTTAAATGGTCGTGGTGATGACAGTGGACCACGATCGTTTTGAACCACTGTGGCCGTGGTCTAGGCTCTGCTTCGAGATCTTGAGTTCATGCACTGCTCGATCCCTTGCGGTTGAGTTGTGCCTCCAATCAGTCTCTACTGGTCTATCAGTCTTGAGACCGAATGGACTCAAACGGTCTTGAGACCGGATGGTCTCAAACGGTCTTGAAATCGAATGGGCTCAAACGGTCTTGAGACCGAATGGGCTCAAACGGTCTTGAGATTGAATGGGCTTAAACCGAATAGATGGATTTGCTTGGTTAGATCGATTGGACAGAACCAAGGATGAATGAGTATGGGCCCCAGTTGATTGTTCTGCTTTATCAAGACATGCATTAAGTCGACATAAATTCCGTTAAGATCTTAATAATCGAATCAATTAAGTAGTTTTGCACATTATGATTCATATAGATATTTAATGAGTGAAATAGTATATATAGAGTTGAATTTATCCCAAGGTGATAGTTGAATTCTATGATGAATATGCATTCATCATCAGACTCTAAATCCAAAGTCCTAACATTGATGTGTTCATCCATTGATAAAAAAATATCTCAAAACATTTATCAACACTATAATAGTATATGTACCTGCAACCTCCACCTAAAGTTCGATTACCATGGTATCTGATGGATTTGTCTCATCTAACCATAGTGTCAACACATTGTAGTTAGGGCCTAAGGAGCTAAGCATCGCATGTAGAATAAAATGTGGGGGTGAAGGCTTTGGAACCATAGGGGGCTTATTAACTGTTATGGCCTACATGCATGTATTCTCATATTAGCTTCCGATTATATATAAATTCAATATACAATTGTCATACCTCGAGAAAAACAAGGAGCCTTTTAGGCCACCCATTATTGTCTCCTTCTACCTCTCCAACTATGGTAGAATCAAGGTGCTCGTATGGGAGTGGTGTTTTGTTCCATGTCAGAATGACACCTATGATAAACACAAAAACATGATCAGAGGGAAGGGGAACACCATGAATCATATTATAGTGTGGAAAAACCACACCATATTCCATAGTGTTGTACGATGGAACATCTGCAGCTAGAAAACATTTTCTGACCACCTACAATTTTATCAAACACAACATTTCACTTGAAACACATATATATGCATTTGAGGGATTACTTCACTACAATGAATAAACACAACATACAAATTGAATATTTCCCCGGTCGTGCCACAGGGTCACAAAAAGTACTTCCAATACCATCCTCGAACATGTGATGTTCTATAGGATCCATGACTTATGGAGGAGCTCATGTCTACTCAGAAGCCTTAAACTGCTCCAAAGTTGCAACTATCAATATATACACATCCTCCTAGTCCATTCCCCCTTTCTTGGAAAATTTATACTTTTGTTGGGATGAGCCAAAAAAAGATTTTAGCCCAAACCCAGCTCTAGCGGCCCTAGCACGTCCTAGATGCTCTTATGTCCTTAAAGCAACCATCAATTCATTGTGATTTTCATAAGGGGTGAACTTGCCCTCCTTTCTTTTCTCGCCCACCTCCAACTATTCATCATCAAAACTGACTAATCAGTAAAACTTAACAATCCAGGGAAAAAAGAGCATGGACATGCATTATGAAACCAAAAAATTTACCATTTTTCCATCCACATCCTGGGTTTGTTGGATGGGGATTTCTCCATATTTTTTTTTCCTCACATCTATCCACTCCAAATAGTGATGCAACTATCCAAGAACACTAGAAGACTCAGCAGTAGAAATCCATTTATCTTCCTCTCTCAATCTGCAACAGTTAGCATAACCACATGAACTTGACCGATGGTTGTGCACATTCTTGAACGCCTTTTTTAACATCCTAAATGGCCTAATTAATTCAATAATAATATTATTAACTAATAATAAGAAGTCATAAGAATATAATTAATTCAATACCATAAACTCATCTATTTGTCTCTACTTAAGAAACTATTGTTTTTCTTTTTTGTCAAGAGAGGGCCATTGTTGAGTGAGGTGCTTGTCCTTCTTGGATCCAAAGATGTATTCTCTTATGAGGATTGTTTGCTAATCTCTATGCCTTCTCCTAAAGAACTGTGTAACTTTATTTGGATGTGAGTTTTCATCAAGTTCATACATTCCCTGAAAAGGTTCAACATTCACTACTTTTAGAAATGTAAAAAGAAAGAATAGGAAAATACTATATAAATGTACATGCACATATAGCACCTCTAACTCCCTCTAAATGAGGCCTTTAGTGTCCTTATCCACATATCTCCAATCCTCAATATTGAGAGGCACTTTTCTCTGACTAAGGACCCCACTAAAGCTGATGAACTCTTTAGTAATCAGTGTGCCTACTTCATTAAACATAATGGTGCCCTTCTTCCCTTTTTCCCTAGTTGAGGCTTTATTTATCAAAGTTATCCCTCTCACATGTGTAGATTTAGCAGCACCATGATCATCCTAGTTAGGAGGCCCAGCAGGATCCTCACGCTCAGGATCCTGATGCTCAAGATCATTGTGCTCCCGATCAAATGCCATTTATAAAGTCAAAAGTAAACATGTGAAAAAGTCATATCACATATGAAAAATTAAACATGTTATATAATGAAAATGTAACATATGAAGCAAAGAATAGAGTAGATTCATTACATTTAATGTGTATGTATTATATCTTAAACTAGTTTCCCTTCTATGTGATCTTCACATGCGCAGTCATCAGTGTTAGATATTACATTTACACTTGGTAAGCTAACCAAAAATAGATTAGAGTCATCATACTAGTCATAGTACTCTTCTTCATTAATATGATATGAAATGGAATGTCTTTTCCCATGAAGAAAACATACCACTTTTATTTTATAAGATCGTCGATATAGAATACCTATTTTTCCTGTGATGCCATGATGAATGGTTGATCCATCTCTCCCATCCACTCAAAATTCACTATTGTGAAATCGATTTCATCAACTACAACTCCTTTTTTAATCAACCAATTTACACCTAAATACTAGAACTCTCAATGTAACACCTGGACCACTACTCAAGGCTCTAGTAGAGTTTCAGGAATGACGATTGGCCCCACAAACCACCACTAGCCTTAATTGCATGCTTTTCCTCACTCACGCACAAGCTAGGATAAAATTCCTAACTAATCACCCATCCTAGTACTACTCTAGGATGAGCACACTTACCCTCAGAGTTTTTTTGTGATGGGATCCCTAAAATGGAGGTGCACCTTGGCAATATGGGTAGTCCAATCATTCCTTTTAAGATCATTTTATCTGAGGCCTAAAATCCTGGGACGTTGCAATCTCCCCTACTTAGACTAGGCTCAATTATATGACCTCATAATATTTTCCCAATTTTAGTGTAGACCCAGAATGGCCCATGGATACCCAGCTCCTGATCACAGAATACCATTGCAAGGGTGGCTACATCACCATAGACAATCCTTTCAACTTGCCTAGACCCCATGGCTCAAGATTGGCATGCCACATGCCCATGTGGGCCCCACCTACTAGAGATGGTATGGCTCTAATACCATTTGTACCACATGAGCCCACTACCCAAGGCTCTAGTAGAGTTTCAAGAATGATGACTGGACCCACAGACCACCACTACCTTAACTGCATGCTTTGTCCTCACTCACGCACAAGCCATGATAAACTTCCCAGCTGGTCACCCATCATAGTACTAATCTGGGTTGAACATGCTTAATCATAGAGTTATTTAGTGATGGGATCCCTGAAATGGAGGTTCACATTGGTGATATGGGTAGTTCAATAATTCCTTTTAAGATCATTTTATCTGGGGCCTCAAATCTTGGGACGTTACACTAAACATTAGGTAGTCAATTTTCCATATGTCTTCAATGACACTATAATAGACATCTTTTCTTCATGTGAACTCTTATCATTGTTAGTAGAAAAATACAATGAACACGCCTGAAGGGTGACCCCACTATTTTGCACGACACTCTTATCATCTTGACATTTTGTGTAGTATGAAAATATATTTATGTCAAAACCTTTGTAAGATGAAATGTGCATCATTGTCTTATAGCCATTTTATAGTTTCAATGACATTATTTGGTATTTGATATAGTTTATTGAATACTTTCTCTTCAGACCACCTAATAAATATCTAATTGTGCTCTTTAGAAAGCTACATTGAATTAGCTCAATGATATTTTTTCTTAAGGTCATTGGGGTGATTGGTGATATAAATACCCACATCGTCAATGTTGTTTAAAACACACAAGTGTTCTTGTTCCCACTGCTCCCAACTGATATCTACCTGTCATTCTCCCAATGTACATTTGCCAGAATAAATGTCAGGATTCACAAAAGTAGCATGAGTTTTTTTGAAATTCAAAAAGTCATTATAAAAGTCCATAACATCCCTAGCAAAATAGCCCTCAATAATACACCCTTAGGGCTGATAACTATTCCGAACATCACCTTTAATATCACTCATGTACCGCTCAAAAGGATACATCCAATCCAAGAAAACTGGGCCCACCATTTTTACTTCCTTATTCAAATGGACAACCAGATGTACAATGATATCAAAGAATGAAGGGGGGAAATACTTCTCAAGTTTTCACAGGGTAACAACCACTTCTCTTTGCAACTTATCTAGATTCTTAGGATCGATGACTTTGCTTCATAAAGTGTAGAAGAAGAAGGAAAGGATAGTGATTGCAAAATTTACATACTTACGAATGGGAAGTCGTATAGCTACATGTAATATATGTTGCTTTAGAGTGTGACAATCATAATATTTAAGACATATCAACTTTAGATCCTTCATTGACACCAATCAATGGATATTGGATGAGTATCCATGTGGTACCTTAAAATTAAGAAAGCACTCGCAAAAAGTTCTCTTCTCATGTCCAGACAATATGTAATAAGAAGGAGGTAAATATGTATAGTGACCCTTGCTAACTTCTATTGTTAATTTGTTCATTATACCCATTTCAGCAAGGCCCATTATGGATTTGATGCCATCTTTAGTGTTTCTTGCTATATTCAACAAAGTACCAATGATACTGTCACCAACAATTTCCTCAATATGCATGACATCATTACAATGTCAATCTGTCAAAGAATTCCAATAAGTAACATCCCAAAATATCAACCTCTTTATAAAGAATTTTCACCTGTAGGAGTAGTACATGGTCTCTTACCAAAATGATTTACAATGTTATTACTCTTGCATAAACATCCTCCCCTGACATAGGTTTAGGGGCATTTTGTTCCTTAGTTGATCCATGTAATGCTTTGCATAACTTTTGTTAAGGATGCACCTTTGGTAGAAACCTTCGATGATCAATATATAAAATCTACCACCATGTTTTAGTCAGATTGAATCAATATTTTCCTCACATGCAGGACATGCCTTAGATTCTTTTGTGTAATATTAAGACAAGTTCACATAAGTTGAAAAGTAATTAATAGTGCAAAACAATATAGTACTTAAATGAAATATCTCTTTAAGCAAAGTATCATAATACATCACACCTTCTCCCTAGAGTTGCTTTAGGTCATCAATCAGAGGTTCAAAGTAAACACCAATTTCATTTCCAGGTTGTTTGGCGCCCGACATCAACAAGTAGATATTGATGTATTTATTCTTCATACACAACCACATTATATAACAATCATGACATGTAAAGTTCTATGCTAGTTGCTTAATGTTCCATATGGGTTCATCTTGTCGGTACAAAGAACAAGTCTTCAATTCATTCCTGAAATGGAGGTGCACATTGGCAGTATGGATAGTCCAATCAATCTTCTTTTGTTGCAAGGAATCAAACACATGTCATAGCATACCATCGTTGTTTTTCTTTATCTTTGGATTCTAAGATAAATTGTGTGCATATGTAGTTTAACAAACAAGCATGGAGACTGTGGTATTATAGGTAGATACCACATCTCCTTGGTAGGAGACTCGATTTTAGTTTGACCCAATGTCATCCATTTGTACCTAGCCCCACATTTTGAACATTATTTCAAATCAATATAGTCCTTTTAGAAGAGCACACAATCATTTGGGCATGTATGTATCTTCTTAGCCTCCATTGTCATTTAGCATGACATCTTTTTCATTTCATATGTTGATATTGGAAGCTCGTTGCCTTCATGGAGAATTTCTTTCAACAAAGATAACAGAGATGTGAAACTTTTGTCACTCCATCTATTGTTATCCATCAGAGTATACAATCTCAACACAATGATCAACTTTGTAAACTTAGTACAACCTAAGTATAATGGTTTCTCAACATCATGTGCAATGTTTCTAAATAAGGAAGGTGGCTCTATATCCAGCATCCATCAACCATATCTTTTAGAAATGGTTCATTCACATCAACATCAACATCCATATCTTCTTTGATATAACTACATCTACTGACATCTGCTAATTTCATAATATGAATCTCTCCATTCCAGTACCATTCTGTATAGCCCTATACAATCCCAATTCACATGATGTTTTTTTTGTCATGTCAATAGTGTCAACTTTCACGTTGTTACTACAATTCCTACAGGGGAAATAAAACTTATCTCTTATTTGATTGCTACATTCCTCTGCAAATCATACAAATTGATCAAGACCATTAATAAACTCCAGTGTTAGGGTTGTCAATGGGTGGTATTACCCATTTATCCTTTATCCATACGGGTAGGTTAAGGGTTACGGTAAAACTTTTTGTTACCCATTGCTCGTTTATCCTTTCCCCATTTCCCTGCCACATTAAAAGAATAGAGTAATGTATGGACATTATTCATACCATTTTACCCTTTTATCTGCATTTATTTAACAAAAATGCATAGCTATATAGAATCTTCTAGTGAAATTCCCACCCTATTTTTTCCAACAGGAAACCTTGTGCGTTGAAGCTTGCCTCCCACCCCACTCACACTGACTGCTTGTAACATATTATTATTAAATGTGGAGCTAGTTGAAAGGGTTACAAAATAATGGGAAAAGGATGACTGCACGATCCTTTAGAATCTACTTGCTTAATCATGTGGCTTCTTTCTTTCTTATCTATGTTTTTAAATTGCCTAGGGGTCCCTTTTGTGGTCGCATTCCTCATATTTTTTCTATAAGAAGTGAGTGGTTACTATTTTGGAGACCAGTAGTGATAAGACACTTCCCTATTAAAGCAAACTTGACATAATAGTTGAACCCCTTTCACATATTTTTTTCCACTTGACCCTCATTAGAGGATGAAATCAGTAAGAGAGCTTTCTCGGTCTTCTAAAATATGACCAGATTGACTTCACTAGAAAAAGATGCTTCTTTTTATTCTTAGACTAGTGTTTGAACATAAGCAAGTATAGCATTGACCTTCTTATTTCACATTTGCAAAAATGCAACTCAGGAAAGATGTGACTTAATCTTTATCACCCTAAGAACCACATCTAAAATAGTTAGCCTTCTTATTCAATTATTTTCATTTCAAATTATCCATTTACCCTTTACCCTCCCAGTTTACCCTATGGGAAAGAGGGTAAGGGTAAGGGTAAGGGGATGGTAAGGGGATTACTAAGAAGGGTAATTACCCATATCCTTACCCACTACCCTTTGGAGGGTAAGGGTAAGGGTATATCCTTACCCGCCCTATACCCTCCTTATTGATATCCCTATATGGAGTGAAACGATTTGAATTAGATATCTATGATCAATCCATCCTATGATCTTATGGGAGATGAGTAGCTTGTTAGGTCTTGGATAATAAGTTAATTTTAGGATAAAATATGTTTGAATTGATCCCTAATCATCCATTATCATTCACATTGATAAATTTCTACCACCTATCCCTTGCTTGAGCACTTCATCTTACTAGTAAGTGTACATGCATGTTCAATTTTAATAAATTTCAACAACATTTCCCAACACTTTCCAAAGTATACCGATGTAGATGGGAAAATACCCACCTGCATATGTACCCATAGAACAAAAGGGGAAATGTTGTCAAAATTTATTGAAACCAAACATGCATTACACACTTACATCCTAAGTGAGATGAATTTCTCAAGATTAGTTCATATGGGGGACAATCCAAGGTTTACTCCTAATGAAAAAATATTGGACAGGTTTCTAGGACAACAAACTATAAGTGTTACACTTTACGGTTAGTTAGGTAAATGTATATTTATTCCAATGTAAATCAAGTGAATTTAGAGCAATGAATATCATATTCAGTGTATTAATTCCTAGATGTGATTACTTATCTACACTAACATTCGAATTGTTAACAATAAACAATGCACTTAGCATAGATATACATGAAACTAGTATACATGAAAGCATAGAAAGAACATTCATCACACTTTACAAACAATTCATCACAATTTCCATACTTTTTTATCACAATTTACATGCAATTCATCACAATTTGTACACAATTCAGATGATATCTTTGCAATTTCATCACAATTTCATCGCAAGTAATCACAATTGAAGTCATTTAAAGCATTTCCCTTCTCCCTCTCCTCCTTCCCATTCTCGATTTCTTCTCAATAAAGAGAATAAATTGAGTAGGAAGGAGGAGAAGAGGGAAAAGGGAGATCATACAAAATACAAGAAGTGGGAAGTACCTTTGGCAGTCGACGACTATGGTTGTGGTTGCGGCGGCCAGCGGAGGAGAAGGGCAGCGGATTGGTAGTGGTAGTGGTGACCGTTGGTTGGGAGTGTAGCTATGGTGGTTGGTGGAGGAGAAGGGGAGTGGATTAGCAATAATAGTGGTGGCCAATAGAGGAGGAGTGCTAGTGAAGTACTGCCATCAATGGTGGATAGCAACTACGATGACAATGATGGGGCCAGACCAAGAGAAGGAGCACCACAGGATGAGGCAAAGCAACCATGGGAGAAGTAGAGGTCACACATAGAGATCCAGAGGGAGAGATATTCTCGCGGGTAACTAAAAGAGGGGAAAGGGGGTTTTGTGGGGGTTTATTAGTAAAACCTAGCTTGTCAATTATTTCATAAAACCAACAAAGTATCATATTTCATCAGTTCCAAAAATACCAAACTAGAATGAACCTTGAGCCCATGTGAACTTGCCTCATCGGTCCACCATTGAAAAATGACTATACACTATGTGTCTATGTGACAGTTATGTCATTGATTTCGTGCAAAATAACCAATAGTACGATCCAATTTGGGAGGGTAAAGTTTCGCGAGACGTTTGGCGAGTAACCTTTCCCATCGATTAGTTCCTGAGAAATAGATGATGTAGATTCTAAGGGTTATGCTTCTATGTCATCAATTAGCATACTATAAACATACGAGATACAACTATTTGGAGGGAATTGAAATATCCTTCAAAATTTTGTGTGAGATTGTATTTTCATGGGCACTCTATGTCGTCAGCTTCTTTATGAACCAACCAATGAGATAAATAAAGTGCAACCCATATTTTCTCGGTTGGCCAAGTTGGGCAGTCTCCTTTTAAAAATCGATAATATATATTACACCATCAGTTTCCCTTGAAAAAGATCAACGAGATAAGTCATATTTGCAATAGTGACATATAAAAAACCATTTCCCAAGTTATGAAAGAAATGCATTAACTAGGATAATATATGTGTCAATAATATGTTTACACCCTAAAATACTAAACAACATAATGGATGATCACAAAAGTAGATTGAAATTTTAGATTTGGATATGTGTAGTTAAACTAGTTCGCATGTCAAGCTTCAACATAATTGGGCTCTGTTTACTAAGTTGACTAAAAATGGTAGAAATTATGATATAGATACATAAATATACTATTTATATAATTAATTCACATTATTTTCTTAAATCTCTTCTCATTTAACTAGTCATACACACTTGTTAAAGTTATTTCAAGTTGGCCTTTTTTTATTATTACTGAGCCCATATATATCAACCTTGATTTTCTCTCTCTTACTTGACTAACTCTCATTTTCTATAAACTATTTTCTTTCTAATATATGATTTGCATCTTGCTATCTCCTCTGTCTTATCCAGTGATGATAATTCCTTCACACTTTTGGTTCTAAGACAATGATAGTGATCCCAAGTTTCTTATATCGGTACCCTCTACTTCCCTCTTGACTCCAATGTGCCTTCTCTGCTTCTTTTCCCTTTTCACTGATGAATCTAGTCTCCATGTCCCTTAAAGCCTACATAAGTCTTTTCTCTAAACTCAATATTATGTCTAGAAATGATTTTCCTGTTTGTTTTCCCTCATTTTTTACCTACTCTCCCAAACTCCATGAACCTGGTGCTACCTCCATGAGTTCGTCATTTAGTTTTTAATCACGATGATCCCTGGTGTTTTCCTAGAATCTCTTCTTGACATTGTGTGAAGGTTTTCTGGATAGTAATGATCCCTTGAGATTGAATCGTTCATTTATCTCTTTTTTCCTTTGTTCATGTGGTTTTTGCAATTCAACGTGGATTTGTTGGGTCTTAACCCCATTGGTTTTGTTCTATCTGCCAATGTATGCAGTTATAGCTTGTGATTAGGATTGAAACTCTACTTTCCTATCTTAATTTATATTAGTTGGCTACATGCATATTTGTTTCCATGGAGGAGGATATGAGTTTGTGATTTGGTGGTTTCTATGATCTAGTTTTGGATCAATGTGTTTGCATGATCACGATAAAGTCCTTTTTAAGAATCTAACTAAACTCAAATATGTCTTCCTTATTTGTATGCATGAATGTATAATGACCAATGTAATCTTAATCAAATAGGGAAATTTAGGTGGTGATGTTGCTTGTGAGGTTTGTTTGTGAATAATTAGGTAATAATTCATATTCTTTGGTAGTTGGGTGATGAAGCCCTTTATTGCTTGATGGGTGGTTATGCCTCTTCTCCTTTGGGTATTGATGGTCATTTATTTGTGAGGGTGATGCCTCTATTCTTTTGTATTGGGTGGTGATTCTCATTAGTGTTTGATGTCATGAATTGTTGCTTATTTTGTTCTAAAATTTTCATTATAAGTTGCATGCCAATTATATTTTTTAATCATATCAAATGGATAAGGTTGATTTTTTACATTTATATTCGAATACATCTTGTGAATCATTCCCATGACACCATTTGGATAATTTTCTTTACTCTAGTTCATGGAGGAAATTTCACCTTATTTTTTCATGTTTCCTATATATTTCCCAATTCCTAATTATTTGCACATACTAACTTTTGTTTATATGTTTCGACAATTGTTCCTTTATGGGATCTACTTCCAACCCCTTAGGTGAACGACACGGAAGAGATAACATGTTGACCAGGACTTGTAGATTGTAGTTGATCATCGGGATGTAAAATTTGAACTTATTGAATTACCCTCTATATCAGGAAGAATGTTATGAATTTTTCCTCATGTATCCATCCATGTGGATTTCAACCATGTTATCTTATACAGATTCAATATTCAGTATGATTCTTGTGCTACAAAGATTTTGGTAAATTGTACATATTGGTTGAATGTATTGGACTATACTCTTTGCAAAAAATTAAGTTTGTATTTGGAATTGAGTGTATTTTCTTTTGTTCAATAAAGTAAGGAGTGGTGCCCCTATCTGGTTGTAATACTTACAAATAATCATAACATTTTATACTGAGAAATCTAACTAATGAGAGACTTCTACATGGATGCACAATCTAAGTGTTAAGAAATATGTGTGAAGAAAATACTGTGATGTTTGATTATAAAATGGTGTTTATCTAAGATATCAAAAACATTGTTCATCTCCCTACTTAGGAGCTTCACCTCTCTATCCTCATTGAGTAAATTTCTAATTCTTGTCATTCTATAAGTAAATTTAGGGAATGTCATCATATTCTCTTGTATAGCCTTGACAATAGAGCTACAATCAGATTCAATAATGACTTTTGGATAACTAAGCATATTCTCACAAGTTCCATGTGAGAAACATTGGTGGAATGGACTTTCTTTCACCAAAAACGTCTCTATCTACCATGTTCATAGAAGATAACAATAGTAGTAGATGTCAGATTCTTCCCAGTAGATGTGTCTTAGTTTATCTTAAAGTAAGGATCTAGGGGGGCATCCACAACTTGTGTTTTCAAGGCTCAGAGACACAATCATGTGACCTCAAAAAATTATTCATCAGCAACATCAATTCCTACATATAGGCAATTTGGTGAGAAGTATTACTGACACGATTCTCAAAGATGTGGGAATTTCTACAACCCTAAATATTGTTTTAAGCCAACAATAAAATAATAGAAAGATATTCTAGAAGCTTTAAGGAAATGATTGATCCAAGAACAAGGATCATAATTATTGAAATATGCATTTAAGACCATTAAGGATGCAATAATCCCACCCAGACATCCTTGGCAAAGCTTGAATCGCATAGGGCATGAAGTGTAGTTTCATCTTCTCTACCACACCTACCACAATTATTGTTATTTGTTAAATGCCTAGTTTTCCATCTATCATTTGTGATTAACATACCATGACAAAGAAGCCATGAAAATAATTTCAACTTATTGGGTAATTTAAGACTGTACATTTTATTTCCACTCCCCAATGCATTCTACATTCTTTGAACTTCTAAGGAACAAATAGGATGACTTTGTAGGGCAAGAAACATCCTTAGTTTGAATCAAGGAGATGATATAGTTAACATCACACACCAAGGGGATGTCACATTTTAGAATGGATTAAACAACCTCTTCAAATACCACTCACAAACAAACTTAGTGTCCCACTCATGACTAAGATTTATGTGACTATTGACATGTAGGTCCTTCAAATATTCATGAACATCTTTAACAATGTGATTATAAATATTCATGTTTGGCTCGATCCAGTAGTCAGTCCACACATTGGTTTACTTATAACCAATAATAATGTTCAACAGATCATCCCTTATGAATTGTTTTCTCTAGAGTATAACTCTTCCCAACCCTGATACAACCCCTAATTTTGGTTGTCTAGTGTTGTGGATGTATTTTTGAAATTTTTCACACCACAAAGAATCTATTTCACTCATAATATCCCACAAATGTTTTTGTAATAGTCCTTCATTCCAGTCTCTCATGCATTTTATGGCTAAGCCACCTTGCTCTTTAGTATTGGTGACTTTGCTCCAGGCCACCAACGACATAGTATTATCTTTGTTTCTCCCACTCTAGATGAAATTCTGATAGCACTATCAATACGATCGCATAACTTAACCAATAGTTTAGCCATTTGCATCACATAGGTGGGTATGGCTATTAGAGTGATATTCACAAGGCAAACATGGACAACAAGAGACATGCATTTAGAGGACCAAGCATTGATCCTTATGATAACTTTAATCAAGATATATATAGTTTTCCTTATTCATCCTATGTGGATGGTCAAAACTCATAATAGTGTCCCAGGTTTTGAGTTATTTTCAATCCACTAACTGCCTCAATTCTATTAATAATTTGACGGGGAAACTTTTTAGTAATAAAAGTTCTTATTTTAGGCATTGAAATGACTTGTCTTGATGCCTTATCAAAAAGCTTGAAGTGTTCCTTAATGACAAGGATCTTATCTCTACTGACTTGAGTGAATAGAATCAGATCAACAGCAAAACACACATGGGAAATCACCATACTAGTTACTCAAATTTTAACAGACTTCTACCATTTAGAAACCACTCTTTGGTGTATCAAATAGCTAAGTCTTTCTAAGCACACCATAGATGAATAAGGTAACAATGGATCCCCCTACCAGTTCCCTCATCCATCCTTAAATCTATTCAAGATCTTACCACTTCATGCCATCATAGTCAAGCTGCCCATAATAGATGCATTATATATTATCAGATGTTCATAGGGAACTCAACTTTGATAGTTTCACTTCAGAAAAGGCCCATGACATCTTATCATATGCTTTGGTTAGATCCACCTTAACATTCATGTCTTGACCCCCACTATTGTCTTCATGTTGTGCACCATCTCCTGCATGAGGATGATGTTGTCTATGATTTTCCTGCCAGGTAGGTAGGGTCAATCCAATTAGGTAGATGAACTTTTAATCTTTCAATAACAATCTTGAACGTTAGCTTAAGAATGATGTTATTCAGAGAGATGGGTATGAGGTGCTCACACTTCTTTGGCCTACTCATCTTTGGAATCACTAGAATCATGTCTTGGCAGAATTCCTCATCTATATGATACCCTTGCAGTGCCTTTCTAACAGTCAAGCACATAGATTTGACCACAATGTCGTAGTTCTTCTATAAGAAGAGGGCACTTATTCCATTAGTCACAACAACATTGTAAGGGTTCATCTCTTCAACACTCGAGAATCTAATCCTTAGAGGGAATAGCAACAAGATGTCTACAATTGTCTGAATCAAGGACGGTGAAGTTAGTAGGGACATGAAGGAAGTCTTGATTGCGATGTCCCCGATATTGGATAATATTTTCTCAAAGTAGTTGATGACTAGGTTCCTCAATGATTCTTACTTATAATTTCATTCACCCTCTAAATTCAATACATATGTAATTATGATGCTTCTCTTTGTTTGGATAATCCAGACATGAAAGAACTTAGAGTTGTTATCTCTTTTCTTCAACCAATTTATGTGGGCCTTTTTTCACCAATCTTTCTCCTTTTTTAGCAGTAGTTCAAGTGTTTCCTAAGTGTCAATGCATAAATTATTTGAAATTACATCATAGCACTTGACCATATTGGTTTCAGCTGATTAATATTTCTAATAAGTTTGTCCTTCTCTAATGTCCTTCTACTGCACAAGTTCCTATCCCAACTCGTGATCTAAGGTTTAGCACTTTTAACAACATCATAGAAATAAGAATTTTGGGACCATGCTCCTTCCAATGTTGTTTTGAAGTGAACTTCTTTGTACGATGAATCTATGGTAATAAAAATGTGGACAAAAGTTGTTCCCCTAGATGATATGATAAAAATGGGGCAATTATCAGATTGGATTCTAGGGAGATGTCCAACAATAGCATCAAGGAATTGGTGAATGAACAAATTGTTTGTGACCACCCTATCATGCCTATCCTGGAGGATACCATTTTTATAGGCGAAGCCCATCCCAAAGAAGCCAAGGTCATTTAAACGAGCCTCCATCAGAATACTGTTGAATAGTTGAGCTTCATTAGAATTGAAGATTTGACTATCATATTGATGTTTGGTTATAACATAAGAATAATAACAACAAGATTATTGAATAAAAATGATATGAAGAATATTGATATCAAATAGTAAAGTTAGTCAAATAAGAAGATTTTTTAACACACTCGTCAGAAAATATTGAAATCTGAACAAGGGTGGATCTTATGTGTTTATTTAAACTCATTTTTTTAAACTATATCCTACACTTGTTTATTTAATTTTTACAACTTATTTATTTAATCATTAGTGTTTTATTCATTTCCCATTGGTTCTCTTATCTTATCTTACAAGTTAATTTTGTGAATAAACATGTTTTGATTCTACATACTCAGAGAATCTAAATAAATACCTTTCCAGAAGAATGAGCTACAATTAGGCCACCAGTCCTTTTTGGATGGACAACCCCAAAGATCAAAAGAAAAATCTAAAGATGTTGATGATGACATCATAACATTTCTATTTATTATATTTTGGATGTGTCACAAGAGAGAAATTTAATCATTAACCAGCACCCCAAAGATATCAAATGCAAACTATAGAAAATGGTAGTTGTTTGCTTCACATGCATCCCCTTGCTTAGGAAATTTTTCTATACTTGTATCAGAAGATGCTAGTCCTTCCTTGAAGTTATTGGGAATATTTCCAGTCAATGGAGCAATGCCAGTAAGCTAAACATAAGTATGCTTTCCATTAGTCCAATAATATAGCAAGATGTTAATAGGTCTCTAAGCATGGAAACCATAATGTTGTGACCCAAGAAATGCAATGGGAGCTTATTTACAAGCTTTAATCCCAACATAAGAAAGAATGTCAAAAAGGGTGTCTCAGACAACATCATGGAGGAACTTGAACCCAAGATGAATACAACAATTTACATCACAGTCACCAAAGGAATCAAGATCTACAGAATTACAAAGTGGATAATGCTCATTTCTAGGATATAGTGGGATTAAAATATGATAATGTATAACACATGAATACTCAACCGGTGTCTTGGACAATCCAAGACTATAAATAGGAACAGTGCGAAAAAAACCTTGTGCATGGTTAGCCTGTATGGAAGCAAGAACAACACATTGTCGTGGAGTTAGCTTCCTTGAAGTGTTGGAAGACCATGTTGTAGTAGGCATCTACCCATAACAACAGTGTCTTTGGGGTGGAAAAAGGTGAACAAGACATCTTGGGCCAGCAAAAAGATGGCAAGACATTGCAGATCGACTCATAAGCAGTTTCAAATGTGCTACCAATAGGAATAGGACCAACCTCACGATGAATATGGTCCTTCTCTATGGTGTAAATTCAAGAAGCAACATAGGCATACTAACCAACATCCTATGAAGTCATATTACCCAACCCTCCAAGATTCATGGGTAGGGTGGAAAGATGCCATTGTATATCACCAAAACCTTGGCCTTCACCAACAAAAATGCAAGACAAGCAACAAAGAAGCCCACGATAAAAATCTTCTAGGGTAGATTCAATAGAGTCAGGTGGTATTATTTGAAGAGAGAACAATATTTTGTGCATGATAATACATGACTTGAGAAGAAGTTCACTTTTTGAATCATTGATTAAGATTAGGAGATACATCATATCTAAGGATTTGAACGCACACTTCCTCAACAAATCCAATGCAAAGAACTAGTCAATGGAAATCAGACCACCAAGAAGATTCATACCCCGCATAGGTTGGGATATGTCAGAAGGGAAAAACCCACAACTCGGGGATCTTATAGGGACATCATAAGGGCAAAATATTTATGTCTTGGTAATGTTGAGGTGAAGGCCAAATTCTTGGCCCAAAGATTGAAAAAATATTGGAAATTCTTTCATCATGTTGCCATGGGGTTTTGAACTTGTGACCTCTAGGTCATACAACATCAACTTTACCATTTAGGTGACACTATATTGACTAATACAGACATACTAAAATAGAGACACAATTCTAATAGAGACATAATTTCTTTGAGAGTAAAGATATTCACATACTGAAATAGTAGCTCACTCTTGTGTTGGAAATCCATATATATGAGTTGCTTATTATGGAGAATAATGAACCTTAAGAAGATTCATATCATATAGTTTGTTAAAGTAGTGTTTTTACTCGGTTAGTAGTCCACATCTACTTTATATCATGGAGTTTTTCATAATAATTGCATATAGTTTGTGTATATGATTTGTTTCATGCTTCTTTTTTTAAAAGTACATAAGGTTATACTATTTACTTTGTATCCATATATGTTTTGATAATCTTGATTCATGTGTTTGTTTGTATCCATACACATCATCTCAAGATGATAATATGATATATTAATTGGGAGCATGTTCAAATTATTGTTTCATTGGACGTATTGATTGGGAGCCTATTCAAATTATTATTTCATGGGACTCTAGAAAGGATTTCTACAAATATGCTAAGAAAATAAGTTATGATCTAACGAACATCTTGAAGCTAATTTGACTCTTTATGGAATATAGAATAAATTAGGAGGGAATAAAATTAGACCTCTGAATTTGTTCAAAGACCATGTCAAGTCCCTTATTTTCTTAGTGTCTCAATCCTTCCTAGCGTCTAGTTGTAACTTTTTATCACAATGTTCTCAACTTCCTAAAAAAATAGTGGGACAACCTCCTATAAAAGTAGGAATATCCCGAGACACTTTTATTTTAATGGAATCCAACCTATTATCATTCAAGTTACAAAATATGACCTTTCTTATTTTCATCTTATCGTCATCAGGTGGAATATTATCACAAAGTGGATCTAAATATTGACAATAGGTTTAAGTTGGGGACTTTTTTAGGCCAGAACCCTCAGTAGCTCATTCACTTTTCTACTCAAGAGGGTAGCTTCTTTGTTACTATTCACATGTCTTCACACGACAATAATAGAGAGCTTCACTTATTTACTATTTATGAGGCTCCTGTGAATAAAAATATTATATCAGCTTGAAGTTCTACTCCTTTGTTGGACTATTCAACAATCATCCTTGGAATATAAGGGGTGATCTCAACCTTACTAAATTTCAATCACTCCACTATAAGCACTCACTCTCACAACAACATGATTTTGGACAATTTTATCAGCTCCAACCTCCTTGAGGATCTGGACTTTAATATCACAAATTTTCAGTTGAAAATGAGGGAAATATTGGTCTAAATCAGAAAAATCCATGGTGTCACAAGCACATGATACTCTTTATCTCCTCTGTCATATTAAGGGTTATGTTTGTATTATTTTAGAGCATTTCTTCATCATTCTTAATTTGTCTTTGAACAATGGACCTAAAATTTTAGGTTCCAAAGAGTCTGGGCTTCCCATCACTCCTTCCTTAATCTAATGGAAGGTTGATGGGTTGTAAAAATGATTGAGTTTGAATACAAATTCTCACTTTAAAAGAACATCAAATCTCTTCAAGCCTCACTCACGTCTAGGAATTCTACTATCTTTGGTAATGTTCAAGATAAACTAAGTTTGATTAAAAAGGATCTCCTATCCTTCAACTCCAACTTAAACTATGGCCCGGTGTTTGCGATCTCTAAGAGAGAGGAACTCAAGGATCTCTTCTTTTTCATCAAGAAATCCTTTGGAAACAAAGATATAAATCTCAATGGATTAATCATAGTGTAGGAACAAGTTTTTTTCATAAATTTGTAACATTAATAAAACATCTCTTTCATTCACACTTGCATGTGGATAAAATGACGACCTCAAACAAACACCTTATCATATTTAACTTTACAACATATTAAGCAATATCTATAACCACAAAAAAGTATTCTCACATATTTTCATTTAAAATGGATATTTTTATCCCTTGAAAGTCACAAATCCTTCATCCCTATTTTTCTCTTCATATCTGAGATATTCAATTCCATATCTTAAATGGTTCCTATAAATTTCTTGATTCTGATGGCATGAGTATATTTTTTTACATACATGTTTGGAGAAAATTAGACTTAGCTTCCTTAATGTCTTTGCTTCATTGAGCATAATGACGACATTAGTTCTCATATTGAGATTTTTAACAATATTGACATTATTCTCATCAAAAAAGTATACAATACATTGACCATTAAGTAGTTTAGACTCATTAGCTTTATAATTTTCTAACAAGATTATTTCATATTCTCTCAACAATAGGCTCAGACCTCACCTTGAGACGTTATTTGGTCTGAAACAACCCACTTTTATAAATGGAAGACATATCCAAAATGCTTAAATCCTAGAAAATGAATTTATTCATACTTTCCATATGATGGTATCCCTTTTTTAATATCTTTACCACCAAACTCAACTTTGAAAAAGCATTCCCTAACATTAACTACAATTTTATTATTCATACTATGGCGGGTCTTGGATTTTGCAAAGATGGATCGACCTAATTCATATTTGTATTAAATCCTACCACTTTCTATTCTCATCAATGGCTCCCCTTTTAGAAAATTGGGTAGCTCCAAGAGCCTATGACAAGGTGACACACTATCCCCCTTATTCTTCATCATCTCCATCTCAGTTTTGGCCTGCACGATCAAATTTATTCTTGTGGTGGGTATAGGGAATAAAGTCTACAATCAAATTCTCTAAAGAAAACATCACTCAATTTTGTGAGTATACTATTGTTAAGCTAGATGATGAGAATATTATCAACATGGTCTACGTCTTAGGCTTTTTTCACATTTTAGGACTCAAAATCAATTGCCATAAATATTCTATGATAGGAAGGTTCTACTATATTTTGCCATCTTAGGAAGAGCACTAACCGATCAAATATCTTAGCCTTCCTATGTCACAATATAAGTTGTGGTTAGGGGTCTGGGATCCTAGTGTATCTAAAATGGAGACCAAAACTCCGTAGTAGAATAAGTAGGATGGTGCTCCTAAATGTTTCTTTGACTCCCTTAACTTCTTACTGAATGAGTTGTATCCCTCTTCCTCCTTTATTACTTAAAATAGTTGACTCCTTGAGGAGAAGTTTCCTTTAGGGAGACACTGAAGTTGTTAGACATTCCCACCTAGTGAACTGGGGAACCCTTTGCAAACCTTGTAATATGGGTGGTTGGGGCATTATGGATCTCTACATCCATTCACACAATCTCTTTAATCAGATTTTGGGTACTCTATTTCATAAGAGGTTACTATTTTGGTTAGAATATGTCTTAAAAAAATATTACTCAAAGTAGAAACCATGGAAATATCTGACCTCAAACTCCCTTTCATTTTTTGGGAATATATACAAAAAATTGTTATAATGTCCAAACTCCATTATCAACCCTCAAATCTTATACAAATATTCACTTTTGATCAGACCCTTGGCACAAATGTGGTCTCATCCATGAGTGTTCCATCATCTTGTGATCTCCTCATCTTTAAAATTCATTGCCATTTATGGATGCCTAAAACTCATCACCTTTCCTATATTCATTAAATTGAAATGCATTTTTTACGGGTTTGGACTCCGCGATTATGATTTGAGATAATTCTATGATTACATTCATGAATTTTATTTTTCCCAACATATTATAAAAATGTGGATCCTCATTAATCCTAGTTTTAATGACACCTTATGGTGTAATTTTTGGAAGTCCAAATGCCCTATCAGAGTTATTATTCACATATGGTATACGACCCACAACAAATTATTATTTCATGAATACTAGAATTTGAGAGTGGTTTTGAGTCCTTCTATTTTCTATATGTGTCTTTGTAAATCTAAGGATACTCTTCACGTCTTATAGATTTTCTTGGTCACAAAAGGCATTTGAATCACTTCTTTGGTCCTTTTTCTTTGATGGATTGTTTTAATTCTATAGACTTCTTGTTAGCAACATTCTTCGGAACTCATTTGAAAAACATTAATTGTAGATTTCATGGTTCTATCTTGGCTACTTCCATTATTCATCAAAATGGTGTGAACCGTAACAATCGCTTTTATGATAATTTGTCCAGTAATACTACACAAAGTTTTGAGTGTGGTATCTCTATGTTCTCCCTCAGTTCTTCTATTTTCAAGCAATGATGCTTTAGATCTAAAGGACAAAACCAAAGGTTTGAGATCTTTTCACTACAAGGATGAAGGGGGTTCTTTCTGCAAAAAGAGTTGGCTTATTTAAATCTCTGTTGGAGTGATTGGATGCGAAGTAGGAACGGGCAGGCTTCCAGCCATCAGGAGGATTGTTCTCTGGTGGTGCAATGAATCAGTTGTTGCTACCATTTATCTATTAACAAGTCATTTTATTTTGTATTGTTTTATTAGGTTGTTTTAAGGATAACTCACCTCGGGTCAGTACTATGTGGTCCTTTCTTTCAACCTCTCTTTTATATATGTGCTCTTTGTTGGGAAAAAGAAAAGGATTTCGGCCCACGTCCTAGTTTGATTTGGACTTGAGTAGGAGTTGGCTTGTGCTACCAATCATAATAGGAGTCAAATCTAAAAGGGGAAATAAGACAGTTTCCTATGTGAAACATGGAGTCAGACTCAGAGTTGTACAAGGATTCCTAGTTTCTACCAAATTCTATGGAGGCCTATATATAGAGGCCAAGGGAAGGTCATTGAGACATTCCATTGATTGAGGTGTGATCCCTTCAGTTGTTTGTTGGTGTCTTCTATGGTAGAAGAGTTAGAAAACAAGAGAATCCAGAGGAGCTCTCTTGGAAGATAAGAGAGGATCAATGACTTTGCCTTGAACTAAAGTAGTGGTTGACAGTCTATGGCACATTGTATGCACTAAAAGAGTAGCTCTCTTGGTTGATAAGAGAAAGCTAGCAAATTTACCTTGAAGCAAAGTAGCGGCTGACAATATGTGGCACATTGTATGCACTAACAGAGCAACTCTCGTGGTTGATAAGAGAGGGTCAACGACTTTGCCTTGAAGAAAAATAGTGGTTGGAGGTTACAAACATAGTGTTGTCATAGTAGTAATGGTTAGACCTCATTAGCGGTAACAGTGGCATCAAGCCATCTCCAACAATGACATCGGTGTCGTGAGGAGATCAAGCAAAGTGGAAGGTTTTATACACATTGGGTGTGATTATATTCTTCCTCGTCTTTGTTCTCGTACGGGGATGGCTACCCAGATTTAAGGGTAATTGAATTCGTGAAGTTTGAGTTGTAATCTAGATTACATAGTGCTTGTTGGTTGTTATTACCCCATAGTAATTCTCTCTTAGTCTTGACGAGAATTTTCCACATTAAGTATGGTGTTTCTTCTTTGGATTTACATGCTTGTTGGTAATGCTTTTGCAACACATTTTCATCACATATGAGACCGTATCAGTACAACATCCTCAACAAGTGGTATCAGATACCCGGCTATAAATATTGGTCTAGATGGGGAAGGATGAAGATGCAATGATGATAAAATTGACAAGCACAAACTAGCAGATTTGGAAACCCAAGATGGAGGATATTCTTCAATACAAAGATCTATACAATCTGATAGAGGGACAAAATCTAGAGAGTCAGATAGTGATAGAGCCTGAGAATGATCATGTAGAGGCTACAAGGTTAGGTGACAATTCTTCTGATGATGAGTCTTTGGATTCTTCAACTTCTTCACAAGTGCAGTCTTCATATGATGATGAAGAGCATCATGATCAACCTGAGTAGCAGAGTCATAGCACATATAGTGTTTTGGTTCCAGATGCATAGATGAGGGATTCAGACTCACAGTCAGAGATATCTAATAGGGGGAGCAAGATCATCACCAGGCAGATTCCTCAAAGGAGTAGTTGAGGAGGTCTGACAGAGTTTGTCATCCTACATCTAGATATCCAACATCTCAGTATATTTTCCTTATTGGTCAGGGGGAGACATAGACTTATCATGAGGCACAAACTCATAGAGACATAGCACAGTGGCATCAAGAGAAGCAGGAGAAGATGTCTTCTTTACAGAAGAATGATACCTATGAGCATGTGAATCTTATCAAGGGTTGGAGACTACTAAAGTCCAAGTGCGACTACAAGGTGAAGAAAGATGACATCAGTAAGGATATCAGATACAAAACTATACTAGTTGTCAAGGGCTTTGATTAAGAACCAGGGGGCATCATCATAGGGTTTCTGATCCATGGTACAGAAGGTTAGAAACATGATTTCCATCCAGGATGGCTCAACTTACCGGTTAGGGGGATCCGACAAAGTTCTAAGTGTGGGCATGGAGAGAGAAGTGGTATTTCTAGGATACTTATCTCAGTTGCTTGGGAACAATGTGAAGTTAGGATGAGACTTGAAGAAGATGGATGTAAATGACAGGATGATGGCATGTTTGAGGATAATAGATTCATCACACGTTGTGATGGGGTCCAGAGGCTACTCCAGATGATCGTTGAACACAACATCTTTCTAATGGGCCAGAGGGGGAGATTGTTGGGAAAAAGAAAAGGATTCTGACCCATTTCCTAGATTAATTTGGACTTGAGTAGGAGTTGGCTTGTGCTACTAATCCCAATAGGCGTCAAATATAAAAAGGGAAAGAAGATGGATTCTATGTGCAACATGGAGTTGAACTCAGAGTTGGACAAGGATTCCTAGTTTACCACATGCTACGGAGGCCTATTAATAGAGGCATGGGAAGGCCATTGAGACATACCACAATTTAAGGTGTGACCCCTCCATTTGCTTTTTGGTGCCTGATGTAGAAGAGCCAGAAAATAAGAACATCTGGAGAAACTCTTTTGGTTGATAAGAGAGGGTCGATGATTTTGCCTTGAAGTAAATTAGCGGCTGATAGTTTGTGGCACAATGTGTGCATTGATAGAGCAGCTCACTTCGTCGATAAGAGAGGGCCAATGACTTTACCTTGAAGAAAAATAGCAGTCGACAGTTACAGACACAGTTTTGTCATAAAGGCAACGATCTGACCCAACTCTCTTGGTCGATAAGAGAGGGTCAACAACTTTATATTGAAGTGAAGTAGTGACTGACAGTCTATGGCACAATGTGTGTACTGACAGAGAAGCTCTCTTGGTTGATAAGAGAGTGGCAGTTACATACATAGAATTGTCATAGGGGCAACGGTATGACCAAGTTAGCAATCACAATAGCTTTAAGCGGTCTTCAGTAATGTCATTGACGTTGTAATGAGATCAAGCAAAGAGGGACGTTTCTTACACATTAGGTGTGGTTCTCTTCTTCCTCATCTTTATTCCCCTACGGGGAGGGGTATCTAAATTTAGGAGTAATTGAATCCAGACCGTGCGAGTTGTAATCTTAGTTACATAGTTCTTGTTGGTCGTTATTGCCCCATGGTTTTTCTTTCCAAATCTTAAGGAGAGATTTTCACATTAAGTCAGATGTTTCTTCTTTGGGTTTCACATTTTTCAGTAATGCTTCCACAATAAGTTTTTGTCACATCCCAGATCATACTGGTACAACATCCCCAACACTCTTAATACTTGGTCTTGTTTTCCCATACTCTTTTAGATCATCATGTTTATAATTATTCTGATTTTTATTATATATGCTGAATGGTTATGAAGAAAAAAAATCTTGAATAAAGCATGTTGAAACTATAATATTTTGAGAAATGATTTTCATGACATAATCAAATGACTATTTTGATTATAAATATTTACACTGGTTAGACTAGCTAGATTTCAACATAACATTTTATCTCATGAACTAAAATGGAGCATGAGGTTGGGATGTTACAACAGCTCCAAGCCTGCATGTTCTGTCATGGCAAGGCCACTCTGAAGCTACATGGAGTCTGTGTCTTCACTCCCGGTTACTTTTGTCTGGTTGTCTTGGGGCATTGAAAGCCTTAAGCAAAGAAAGCCCTCAACGCCCAACCCAAGGAGAAAGGGAGAGCAATGAAAGGAGTTGGATGAGGAGGTGGTGGAGGAAAGAAGGTACATCAATGTCGTATGGCCATAGTAGAGTTTTGGAAGAAGAAATGGACTAAAGGAAGAAGCATGATCCACCGTCGAGCAACACAGTCAAAGAATAGAGAGAAGAATGTTGGCCAGACATGATCGCCAAGCTCGCACAACTGTGTCCATCGCAATCGTTTACATTACATCACGAAAAGGACCAAAGAAAACCAGGATATGTTAGAGAATAATTGAATGTTGTAACAACTTGATAAAGCATGTCAAGACATATGATATGACCAATGCAGTCACATGGTCACTCTAATGTTTTCAATCCAATCATAACACATGCACGAGGGACATCAGGTGCCATCTAGATTGTCACATGTGCATTCCATCGTGGCAATTACCATGTAAAGAAAATTCTGTTGAATTTGTTGCGGGAGCCATGTCACACATCCATCAAGCAATTCATTTCATTACATAGTGCACATCATGGATGAATATAGAAACACATACAGGTTGATGTGTTAAGTGCGATTATGTGTGTTAATTAGGCCACCTACAAGAAACATTATACATATAGAGTGAATAAGAGATTGAAAAAGGTTAGGTTAAATTAATACTTGGAATAAAAAATGTATCTAAAGAATCCATTTTCACATACACAATGCAAGATGTATGATTTGAACATGCACACATAAAAGAAGACAAAACAAGTAATTTGGACTAAAATCACACATCCAAAAATTGGGATGTTAATGCCAACCCTTAATCATCCCTTTGTAGTCAAGATTTTGTCACAAGGTCTAATAGCATGACATACATCCACATGACTCAGCCTTCTTTAGTTTGAGCCATACATGAATAATCTGATGGTTGAATCTTCTTAATTTTCCCATGAGCCCACCCTTATTCCAAACTTTTCCAAATGTTTTCAAAGTTTCCTCTCATCCATCTTTGTCTCCATAAAGTTATCAAATACAAGATCTTTTCAAATAAATAAAAATACCTAGCTAGTAGTTGTAGTTTTACATGGTTAATATAAGTTCAATTTAACATTTTGTTTTCAGTAGCACAACTTCAAGCCACCAAATTAACAAATGATTTTCTTTCTCTTTCTTGTACTAGTAATGACACTTTAGAGACAAACACAACTTAATATTTCATATAGAAATATTCAAATGCGAGTTCTTCCAAACAGAGTCAAATACATCAATCTCTTCACTCGCTACCCACATTGCTTTCATCATTTGCGCAGATTTCATTGAGGTTTCTCTCAACCTAATGTGTTCATATTCCAAAATCCTTTTAATGTACACATGGTTATATTGTATATTCTTCAATCATTAATGTAAATACCCTAAGTTTTATCAACCCTGGTCACCTTCATCCCTAAAAGAACCCACTTGAACTAAAATTATAAATGTGCATTGCTTAAGTACATAACTTGGAATTTATACTTAACCCACTATCCTAATACATTTATTCACATCCTTAAGCACTTCCTTCACATTTTTTATTCAGATATATATATCTATTTGATTACTACTATGCAAGGTGTTTTTTTGGAATTACCACTATTATGGAACATTAGTGTGACCTAATACTACTAACTATACCTAAACTAGCATACTCCCATGTCATTTTATTTGTTGATGTGACATACTCATGGGTGGGTGTACAGTTGTCTCAAATCCTCTCAATGTGAAACAACAGATGTCAAAAGATCTCTTCCAGAGAAATTTTTTGTGTTGAAGACTTTATTATAGCTCAAGACACACTACTTAATCTTGATTGACATCTAGACTAAAATTGAACTCGAGTGATGCTCTGGAATTCATTCCTGAGGTGGTTATTTCATTATTATATATATTTGACATCAATGATTATATGATTAACGATCTAGCTCAAGGGCCTTGGTATGTCAGAAGAAAACTATTGGTATGCATGAAATGGAAATTAGGCAAAGACTTAAATGAGGGAGACAATCGAATATTTTAATTTGGGTTAAACTCAACAAACTAATACTTGAATTCTAGTATGAAGAAATGTTAGTATGATTTATAGCTACCTTCAGAAGCCTACCACTTTGGTAGTCTTATTAGACACTTAACTAGGTTAGAATATACTAGAATTTAAGCTTTAGTACATGATTCCTTTTCCTGCCCAAATGAAATTAGTCTCAAGATTGATGAAGGGTACATAGATAAAATTCAATTGAGTATGAATGTATCTTTAATATTTGATGGAGCTTCCACTTGCGTGGAATTGTGTGCACCACTAAAAATCCTAAAAATAGTAAGCCTTTAGGTTTGGCCTTGTTTATACTAGACCAAAAACTCCACCCACGTATGTTGGGACACGTGGATGTCTTATTGTAGTATAGTTAAAGGTCAAATCCACAGGATAACGGTCTTTTCAAGATCAACAAGACAGAAAACGTTAGAATTTCATTTAACTCCTTAACAGTTGGTATTTAGATCAAAGAGTTGGTTTGTTTGTTTAAGCTAAGTGCATGTAAAGTAAAAGTAGGAAAATAAGCAGGAAGGTAAATTTAAGGTCGTAAACAATGTTATGAAACCACTAGGATGTGATCGGCTTTCACCACCACTAGTCATGGATCAAACATGCATCACAATAAATTGTCTTGTAAAGAAAAGAGTCTAAACAGTTAATATCTTCATAGGCTTAGCTTCCTTTCAGATGACCAACTATGAGAAATGTGGAAGTATTGCAATTCCAACCATCCTCAGATGAATGGTCACTTACTTTGCATCACTCCTCTCGCAAAGTGTGTTCCTCGACCTGTCAAGGTTGCACTTTCATACGTCAATTGATTCCATTTCATAGTCGGAAAGTCCAACGATGGAGGTGAGTTTACTCCACTTCTTGAGAAATGCTCCTAGATACCGAACCAAATGTATGGTGACTACATACAATCTAGAACCAATAAAAAGTCAATATTCGAATCTAGAAGTACAGACATAGACAATCTGCAGTGAAAGATAATAGATAACACAAGTTGGTGATCAAGCAACTAGCATTCATTAAACAATTGATGTTGAATTGGAAAGATAGTGTTTTTCTATTGCAAACTCAAGAATTACAATGCATGAAATGAAGACATGGGTAATGGGGCTACTCCCTGCACCCTAGTGTATGAGACTACTCGCTCATAGCAAGAACAAGGAAGGGGGCAAGAAGAGAGAGAGAGAGCATCATCTCCATGAAGGAGGGAGGAAGGTCGACCCCTTGGAGAGAGGGAGAGCAACGATCTTCACACTTCATAGCTTGCTTGGTGATGAATCCTCCTCTTCCCACATTCTTTGTCGATGAGAGAGAAAGTATCTTGGAGATGGAGTATGGATCTCAAACTAGCAACCTCGGGGCAGTGGATGAAGGATGGAATGGCTCTGGAATAATAGAGGAATCCTTTGGACGCCTGAAACTTCCTTCTTTGTGAGGATCCTTTGGGTCTTATTTATAGGCTTTGAGTGAGGCTCAAACGGTTTGGGTGGTTTGGGCCCAAACGGTCATGAAGACCATTTGGACTCTCTCTCGGTTTGAAGACCGTTTGGACTCTCTCAGTTTGGAGATAGTTTGTACTCTCTCGGTTTGGAAACCGTTTGAGTCCTAATGGTTTGGAAACCATTTGCCTTTATTCGGTCTTGGGACCGTGTAGCTTCATACGGTCTCAGGACCGTTTGACTTTATACAGTCTTGGGACCATTTGGCTTCATTCGGTCTTGGAACCGTTTGGTGTCCATTCGGTCTTGGGACCGTTTGGTGTCCATTCGGTCTTGGGACCGTTTGGTGTCCATTCGGTCTTGGGACCGTGTAGCTTCATATGGTCTCAGGACCGTTTGGCTTCATTCGGTCTCAGGACCATTTGTCTTCATTCGGTCTTGGGACTGTTTGATGTCCATTCGGTCTTGGGACCGTTTGGTGTCCATTTGGTCTTTGGACCGTTTGGTTCTTTTGTAATTTTTTGTATGCTTTTCTGTAAGAAATAAAAGGGGAAAAGTTAGTCTAATGATATATTTATAATAAAGTGGAAAATTAAAGATTGTGTCTAATTTATTTAAGAAAGAGTTTGGAAAACTGAGGAAAACTAGTAAGATAACATCGCAAAATGGGAGGTTATCAATATTCCATCTTATTTTAAGTACCCACTCATGAATATAAGCTCTACGAATTTGTTCCCTAAAAACATAAAGCATCTTGAATCCCAAAAGCCCTAAATCATAAGAAATGAACATTATCCTATCTTGTGTTTCACTTGGGATACAAAATTTACCCCATTCCTATTACCTTCACCCCTAAATTTATGCATAATAGAAAATAGTTGATGTTCATCATCTAGAGGAAAACACCTTTTATATTTCATAAGATTGTGAATCACCTATTGATGAATATCAGAATTTTAATATCCTATGTGATCCTATTCATCCTAGGATGAAGGATTTAGAAATTTTAAATATAATCTTAAGTCTACTACTGAATCGAAACCAAGGGACAAATTCTTCCATGGTTTTTAGTTCTATGTCAATTATGATCTCTTCCATATCCATTAAAAAGTCCAAGCAATTCGCAACTCTAGAAAATGAAGAGTTCACTTAGACTTAAAGGATTCCATTCACCAACTTCTTTAATGATTAACCGTTTCTTTTCTTATTTAGGAATCTTACAGGTCAAAATTAGCTTGGTAATCAAATTGAGGCCCATGAGTACATATGAAAATACTGCATTTTTATTCTTTCTAAATATAAAATTAGACAAAATAATATGTTTAGATGTATGAATATATTGTGTCCCAAAAATCACACAATTCATAATCACAACAATCATCTATTGTGTAAGATCATCATCCTATGGGATTGCAATCTGGTATACATCTAGAAAATTGTTGAAGGAGAACTATGTATATATTTTAATATATGATTCAAAGGAGTTTGATATACCTCTACTATATATATTGAGAGAATGATGAAAACAAAAAGGGGGCTATCTAGAATTGATTATATTCTCTTAACTGAATAGTCGATGTCCCTTGGTGTGTTACAAGTGATTGTATCTCTACTAGATTCTTATAGGGAGGGATACATCATGGGTACCAATCACTTCAATATATAAATCAATTCAACAAAAATTTCATGTGTATAAACTTATTTATCTTGGCATTGAAGGTCCAATATATAATTGATAATTCTTCATTTCTAGGAAAGAAAGATTCTTTCTCTTTTCATGACTTTCTTAGCACTTCAAAAGATATTTGTGAAAGGTCATCAACAGAATTCAAATTGATCATATATAGTTACTAGTTCAACTTGACACTTCCTATAGAGAAAGCATGATTTTTTAAATTTTGTTAGTATTTGGTGTATTGCATAAAATTTCATAAATATCATTAAAAAGAATGGTTGGTTTCTAGGGACAGATCTTTCACATTTGATGTATACCAAACCAAAGAATGTGATGGAAAAACTAAGTTGAATAATAATGGAATTAGGCTGACAATACTAAAATTAAAAAGCAAGAATATTGAAGCCAAAAACCAATTTGTCATTTTATTTAATGTATTAGCATAGCCAAAAAATTGTTAGAAACTTTGAAGGCCTATTAGGCTGAACAATCCTTTTTGAAGGAGACATAGAGAATCAATTGACTTAGTTTACAAGATAGAAATTCTTTATTTTTATATGCATCCATCAAATCCAGATCTATTAGGAATTAATTCATATGCAGTGACACCAATATGTTGAGCCTTGACATAAACCATGTCTAATATATGAACATAACCATTTTTTATTCTTAAATATTCAACCAATTCACAATCTCAAGAGCTTTTCAATTTTTCATAAAACTTTGTTCTTTTAAAACTTACAAGAAATCATATTAGACCACTTTGTAACTTGGTTTCTAGAAATAAATATGTTAGAGTCATGAAATAAGTCAATGTCAATAAAGCTCATGGATGTAGTAGTTAACTTGGTTATTTTCTTAAACTATTCATTGATATGAGGTTGCTTAATTATTTCAAATCCTTTTCTCAAGGTTAACATTTTGAAAGAGACAAATAATAATTCATTACATTCATTCCTACAACAAAATATTCCATGAATAAAAAAAATATGTAATTGATATCTCTCTACAACATTCTACATAAATTAATTCCAAGGTCATAAGAAACATGCAATAAAGTATTCTATTTTAAGAGATTACTCCAAATCAATATTCCTTTCTTTAAGGAATAGATATCTTGTATTCCTTGCATCTAGGAAATGAATTGATTACTGACTAAAAAGGGGGAAAAATACATCCAAATTATTACTTATAAACTATCATATAAAATCTGATGACTCTATCAAGTGGCATTTCCTCCTCCTAGTTATAGTGAATATGGTTTTTCCTAATTGATGGATACAAAAATATAAACTATCTTACCTTATGTTTATTGTCATGTTCTCATCAATGGATCTCCTCAAGCTATGTTCATTTCCTCTAATGGGATTAGTTAGCGAGATCCATTTTATCCCTATCCTTTCTTCATTGCCATGAAAGGGTTATACTTAATGATGAATGATGATGGCCTAGATAATCGAATTACCCCTTTTACAACTTCTCCTCCATCACATTTTATGTTCATATTTTCATGTTATTCTATTTTTTCAAGAAAATGTGAAACTTTATTATTAACTAATTATAGGTAATAGTATGTTGTTCTCCCATCCTCTAAAATTCCTAGGATCCCATCACAACAAACACCATGTTCCCCACATACATCAAAACACCATGTTCCTCATGGGGAACACAAATATACCAAAAAACCTATTTTATACAACAAACATCATGTTCCCCGCATACATCAAAACACCATGTTCCTCATGGGGAACACAAATAGACCAAAAAACCTATTTTATACAAATAAAAGAACTATCAATGAAAAAAAGCCAAAGGTGCATAGGCCACAAACAACACAAAAGAACCCAGAATAGAACCAAACCAAAGATATTATCCCTAATATAGTAAAACATGAACTAAAACTGCCACATGACCTTGGAGTAACCAGCTTACTCTCCATTCAGTAACATAGCACTCTACCACTGAATAACCAGACTATACCAACGTTCCTCGTAGAGAAAAATAGACCACTAGTCTTGGCACAAACCAATGCAACAACTACAAAAGAAAGCAAGGCATACAAATCACACAAGAACAAACTCCATAAGAGCTAGGATCCTTAGTAGAAGAGAAATTAACAATAAACAACCAAAACCTTAACCTACAAAATTCATGTCTCTTCTTCTTGTTAATATTTGAATTCCCTCCTCAATCTTCATAAAGTTCCCAAGGCTGTAAATTGGGTTCACTCTTCACAGCAGAGCCTATGTCATCTCCAAATCACTTAACCTATCATCAAAAGTATTACTAGAAGAGATGATTCATTTCCATTGTTTTCCCTCCATTCCGATCACTATTACCATTCCCCTATAATACAAGTGGCATCACAGTTCCATCAACCAATCAAGATTCTTCACGATAGGCGATTAACCTACTGCAAGGATTTCTTACACCCCTTTCTCTAGGATCAATCCCAAAGTGTTGAAAGAAGATTGTACCTTCTTTACTTCCTTGGGCTATCTCCTTACTCCTCCTTTTAACCATTGTCTAGCACTTCAGTGTTCCCAATACCAATTGAGTTCATCCCAGGAATCGTACAAACATCCTTTGTAGTAGGTGAAAACCATACAAATGAGATTGACCCTGAATGAGTTTCTTAGTGCCCATGTATTCATTTTACTCAAAAGTACTCTACGGTATAGAGGGATCAGCTTCAGTACATGGACCATCTTTAGAAACATAGCTCACTCCAACATTCCTTCAAACATCTACCCTTTATTTCAGAAAAAAAAAGTCAAGGTTTCAATGATCTTTGAAATCCCTGCTCCTTTAAGAATAGGACATTATTCTATGACCAAAATACTTATAGCCATCGTAGATTTTAGGCTTAGGTACTATCTCGAGCTTTAATATGGAAGGGGTACCATCAATCATTATTGTTGCTACTTTTAGGAGAGTCATAGAAGCTTGAACCTCGATACATGCCTTAGCATAACCAAGACATCCTATAGAAAAATATGAATCCCCAAAGTCAAGGGGACAACCTACACTACTCATATCCCTATCATTGTTATCAATCATCCTTCTTAATCCTAAACCATATGGGAAGAGTAGGAACAACAGGATGAGAGGAAAGAACCAGACCATCATTTGTGGATATTGACCAATAAACCATCCATCATTCAAGGAGCAGTGTCTAAGATTCTCTATCTTTCCTTCATTCTCAGTATCTTGATGATTAAACCCTCCATTTCTTTAGCTACTATCTTGAATTTCCTACTTGGAAATCATTGCTTATGGATCCAACTCTCTAGTAGATGCTTTAGGGATTTCCTTCCAAAATTTCAGATCAACATGTATTCATCCCATGACGACTATTCTGTCTTAGACCTGGAAAGCTCAGGAAATTTGACTCCATTATGCACCATCCAATCCACATAAGGAATTGTAGCGATTTTGATCTCAGTCTTTCCAGGGAGTGAATCTCTAATCCAATTACCTTGGATTAAAACTGACTCTGCATGGATAGAGGAATCAGAAGTTTTATCTTGGAGTTCTAATGAGGAACTCAATGTAGGGTTAAAAGCAAATTGGGATTCCTACCCAAAATTTGGTGCTCCCACTTTCTATTGTTGAATCTACAATCAAATCTCGACAGTGGCATCAAAGATAAGAATCATAACCTTCTTACTCCCCCAACTACCATAGGACTAGTTGAAATAGCTGATGTCGGCTCATATAGGACCTCATGTTGGTATATATGCCCAGAGAGCCAATCATATGATGATTGTAATGGCATATCTCGTAAATTGTTTGATTAATAATAAAGGAAATATTCTATTTATTGTGTTTCATTCAGTTATGAGCTAATGATCTTACATAATAAATATCTAAAGAATTATGTTACTGGATGACGTATGTCTTGAGGTTGAGGACCTGAACAATGAGATCATACATATGTTAAGAGTATATACATTCTTGTTATGTCCCAAGTCAAATGTTATTGTGGAAGTTGATAGATATCAATAACACTTAAGACTAGTGTGTTGATTGATGACATAATCTCATGAAGTCATGATATGTGATATCAGACCAAACACATAGATACTTGTTAGAGTACAATGTATTAGAGTGGCTCACCTTGAGAGTGGTGCATGGAAACCATGGATTGGTAGTTAGAATCATCTCCCACATTGATGATGTGTATTGTGGTTCTTAGACCTAAAGTCACTACACTCATCATATGTAGTTTGATGTACTTTGACATCCATCGTGATCTTGAATAATGGTTGCCATAAAGGTGGTGCTTGGGTGCATTGTGGCACAAGGGGATGGTTGTGAGTGATGTAGATGGGATATGCCCCTCCTACAGGATTTTTATATCCTAGCCACTTGATAATCAAGACTAAGAAATGCATGGCAATGCTTGTGTGAGTCAATATCTCAGATATCCAGGTCACATATATCTCATACAATCTGCTCTAGTTTAAGGAACATGGATTGAATGTTGAAGAGGATGTGATTCCATGTCTCAAGTTCAATCTGGATATCAGTGACAAAGGAACTATACAATCACTGCAACACCAATCACAAATTGTATGTTGAAGTTGTTTTCCAACTTTTCAATTACTTGGGTGGTAATGACATCTTGCTAGATATCACACATTGCTTGTCATGTCATAAATTTGTTATGGAGATTCACTATCAACGTAACTTGGAACCTATAGGGTCACACACATAGGATACACCTAGAATACAAGTTTACTCATGAATGAATTTTAAACATGATTACTAAAGTGTTAGGCATTCGATTTAAAAATTATTGGCAATCAACACTCTGAAACGACTGATTCAGCAAGTGAATCGATCGACTCAGATGTGTGAATCGAGTAGTTCAGGTTGAGAATCGATTATTTGGTTGATCAATGAGATTGGATAAAGGATTGATGTTGACATCATGTTGTACGTTTATCAAATGTTAAAATCCAATACACTTGTGAATGGGAAACATAGTGAACAGATCAATTCAAGGGTTAAACTGATCGACTCACATGTGAACCAACCAGTTCAGTAGTGAACAAATTGTTTCATTGTTTGTAGGTTCCAAAAAATTTATGAGATTTTGTCTCTTCGATGCCCAATCTATCTGGAAATCCTAACCTTGACCCTCCTATAATTAGAGAAGTAGTCGATGCTTACTAGAGACACCACAATAAGCTCTAACAATTATTGTCTCCTCATAGTTGTAGCAACGTGAAAACCCAAGCAAGTCCTACCAATCAAAGGCAGGGACAACAAGGGAGAGACAACGAGGAAGAGAAAGTCGATGCTAGGATGTTGATTGGAAGGGAGAACTCCTTCTTGTCTGTAAATCTAGAATGACGGGAGTTTACAGTAGTCTACAAGCACTACTACAGAGGTGATGAGGCCTTTGACACCTTCTAAGAGGATGTAGTCAACCGCTCTGTGTGCTGATCAACCAAGAGGTTGTTGCTGATAGTCGTTAAGGTGCAACTTGAAGAAAGAAGCATATTGCAGCAAGATATAGTCATTGAACTTGCTCTAGGACTAGGTATATACCTTCCAACCCTTATTCCCATTTCATATTTGTTAATGTGTTCTACTGCCTAAGGGGAATATTGATAACCTCCCATTTTTATGATGTTATCTTACTAGTTTTTCTTAATTTACCATACTCTTTCTTAGATTAATTAGATACAGTCCTTAACTTTTTGTGTTATTATGAATTCATCATTAAACTAACATTTATCTCCTTTTTCTTATAGAAAAAACCCAAAAAAAATTGCAAAAGGGGAAAGTGGTCTGGAGACCGAATGAAGTCCAAACGGTCCCAAGACCGAATGAACTCAAATGGTCCCAAGACCGAATGAAGTGCACACGGTCCCAATACCGAATGAACTCAAATGGTCCCAAGACCGAATGAAGTCCACACGATCCCAAGACCGAATGAACTCAAATGGTCACAAGATCGAATGAACTCAAACGGTCCCAAGACTGAATGAAGTCCACATGGTCCCAAGACCGAATGAAGTCCAAACGGTCCCGAGACCGAATAAAGCAAACAGTCTGGAGACCGAATGAAGTCCAAACAGTCCCAAGACCGAACAAACTCAAACGGTCCCAAGAATGAATGAACTCAAACGGTCCCAAGACTGAATGAACTCAAACGGTCCCAAGACCTAATGAAGTCCACACGATCCCAAGACCGAATGAACCCAAACGGTCCCAAGACCGAATGGATCCAAACGGTCCCAAGACCGAAAGAACTCAAACGGTCCCGAGTCTGAATAAAGGCAAATGGTCTCCAAACCGTTATAGACCCAAAATGATCCCAAGATCGTTTGGGGTTTCCTTAAAAGCCTATAAATAGGACCTAAGGGGTCCTCATTTGGCATCAACTTCTTGGATGTCCAGAGGCTGCCCCAATCACTCCAGAGTTGTTCCACCTTCATCCTTCGCCCAAAGGCTGCCAGTTCAAGATCCATACTCTGTCTCCAAGCTACTTCCTCTCTCATCAACATAAGAAGGTGGGAAGTGGAGGCTTCTTCATCAAGACAACCACACGACATGAATATAGTTGCTCTCTTCTCCAAGGGGTCGACCTTCCTCCCTCCTACGTGGAGATGATGTTTTCCCTCTCTCTTCTCGCCTCCTTCTTTGTTCTTGCCATGAGTGAGTAGTCTCATACACTAGGGTGTGGGGATTAGCCCCTCTACCCATGTTTTCATTTCATACATTGTAATTCTTGAGTTTGCAATAGAAAAACACTATCTTTCCAGTTCAACATCAATCGTTTAATGAATGCTAGTTTCTTGATCACCAACTTGTGTTATATATTATTTGTTAGTGCAAATTGTCTATGTTTGTACTTCTAGATTTGAATATTGACTGTTTGTTGGTTCCAGATTGTGTGTAGTCGCCATACATTTAGTTTGGTATCTAGGAGAATTTCTCAAGGAGTGGAATAAACTCACCTCCTTTGTTGTACTTTCATACTATGAAATGGAATCAGTTCACATGTGAAAGTACAACCTTGACAGGTCAAGGAACACACTTTCCGAGGGGAGTGATGCAAAGTAAGTGACCATTCATCTGGGGATGGTTTGCATTGCAACACATCCATGTTTCCCATAGTTAGTTATCTGAAGGGAAGCTAAGTCTATAAAGATACTAACTGTTTACACTCTTTTCTTTGCAAGCCAAGTTATCGTAATGTATGTTTTGATCCATGCGTAGTGATGGTGAAACCCGATCACATCCTAGTGGTTTCCAAATATTGTTTACAACTTTAAGTTTACTTTATTGTTATTTTCTTTCTCCGCACATTACTTTAACCATCAAATCAACTCTTTGATCTAAATATCAACTTTTAAGTGGATAAGTAGGATTATTATGTTTTCCATCTTGTTAAAACTATTAACAAGATTGTTGTCTTGTGGATTCGACCCTTAACTATACTACGATAAGACTTCCACATATCTTAGCATACGTGGGTGGAGATCTTATTATAGCATATGCAAGGATAAACTTAGAGATTAACTATCTCTAAGATTTTTAGTGGTGCACGCAACTCCACGTAAGTGGAAGCTCCATCAAAAATTGGCATCATTGCCGGGGAAAACGAAACATTTTAATTTTACTTATTACCTTCTAGTTGATTAGGATTTTACACTTTTCTTTAATCATAATTCTTATCATCTTGATTTCATCATTTCTCCGCATTACCTAAAGTGTGTTTCTTCTTCTAATCATGTAGAAAATGTGTATGCAACCTTTGCATAATATCGGATTCTCCCTTGAACCAGAGTACGACTCTAAGGTAGAATGAAGCTTCCACTGATGCATCCACCTCAACTGCCAACGAGCCAGATAAATGGTCGATGAACAGTGCCAAGCCGCTTTGGTTATGGAAAGAGTCAATGCGGCCTTAGCAGCTCAAAGAGCACAACTTATTGCTGACACATGTGCTCAGATTCAAGTTGAGGTCTGAGTTGAAGAATAGGCCCGCATTCAAGATGAGAATGAAGTAGCCACAGTCGTCGCTCAGATGGTGTTGTGAAACAAGAAACTTCGGGATTATGTCGTTCCTAAGAACTTTGAAGATAATCATCCAGTTAGACCCCCTCTCATCAATGTTCCTAACTTTGAGATCCGCACGCAGTGGATCTAGATTATGCAAGGTATTTTGTTTTCTGGAGGTGCTGGGGATGACTGCATGGACCACCTAAAGTGATTCAAGTCTCTTTGTCAGCTAGTACCACATGCCGAAGTTCCTTTCGATGCAATCATGCTACACATATTTCACTTCACTTTGTCCGGAAGGGCATTGAGCTGGTACAATGCATTAGATGGGGAGCCAATCACCACGTGGGCTCCTTTGGAAGAAAAGCTTCTAGAAAATTTCTTTCTACCTTCCTTGACTTATGAGATTAGGGGACAAATTAATCACTTCTCTCAACTTCCTGGGGAATCACTGGAAGAATCCTGGGAGAGATTTAAGGAACTTTTGAGGAAATGTATGCACCATAGAATCTCTTAAAACTAGCTGATACAGACATTCTATAGAGGAGTAAGTGATGATATTAAGAAATTTTTGGATTCCTCATCTGGGGGGAATTTCATGTGAAAGAATTACGAAGATTCCTGGAGGATTGTTACGCTTGGGGCTGAGAACCAATCTAATTGGGGAAGGTCATCCACCGGAGGAATTCTAAAAGTTTGTATGGCTGAAGAATCAATGGAAATGAAAGCCATCGCTGAAGCCCTAAAAAATATTGCTCACAAGCAACAAGTTCTTGAAACGAAACTTGGAGAAAAGAAGAGCCCCCAATAGGTCAAGGCCTCTACCGTGACTTGCGAAGCATGTCATGCATCCGATCATCCCACATTATCTTGTGGTCTCCTATATAATGTGATGATGGACATGCAAACGCCGCAACCACAGTATGAACCTATCATCAAACAGCCTGAGGATCTGTCACCGGAACAAGTGAATTCCATCCACACTATACTAGGACAAGCTTATTACAACCCAAATCAACCAAGAAACCATCCTGGATTTCAATATGGGAATCCTACGGGGACTGCCAACCCACAACACCAGACCCAAGGAGGAAGTTTTAATAGATCACCACCAGGGTTCCAGAACAATTATAATCGAAACCAGGGAACTTTAGAGGAGGATTGCAAGGATTCACACAACCAAGAAATCCTTCTGCATATTATCAATATACTCATCCACCGTTGTACCTGCAATTGTAGAAACCTCAACTGCAACAACCACAAGTTCAACAACCCCAACTATCCATCGTGCCTCAGCAGTAGCAACCACAACAGTATCAACAAAACCCACAAAAAATTAATCCACCTCCACCGACAAATGAATTGTCATTAATAAGACATATGCTTCAATCGCAACAAACCATGCTTGCCAACCAGCAAGCCCAACAAAAAGATGTTGAAACTCACCTAGCACAAATCGCAACTCAACTAAAACATCTGGTAGGTACTTTTACCGGTCAACCAGAGATAAACCCAAGACATGATTAATCCAGACAAGAGCAATTGAAAGCCATCACCACAAGGTCGGGTCATGTCCTTACTGAAGCCACAAAAATCATTCAAGAGGATGAAGATACAACTGAGGTAAACCCAATTGCTAGCACAAACCAATCTGTAGAGGCTGGGGAGGAAAAGGAAATAGAGCAAGCTCCCAAGGAACCATAATTTCCACCATATAATCCTAGGATACCCTACCCAGGTAGATTGAGGGAAACTAAACTGGACACTAGATTCCAAAAATTCAAGGAAGCTATGAAGAAGCTATATGTCAATATTCCGTTCCTCGATGCTCTTTCTAAAATCCCAGTTTGGTCAAAATACTTGAAGACCTTACTATCAAATAAATATATGACTGGAGAACAAGAGACTATTAAACTGGCTCAGACAACCTTTGATATTATTCTCAACAAAATGCCAAGGAAACAAAAAGATCCTGGATCCTTTAGTATCCAATATTCCATCAGGAACGCCTCTAGCAAAAAAGGATTAGTTGATCTAGGAGCTAGTATATCTATTATGCCCTTCTCAGTGTGCAAAAGGTTGGGTTTTACCGAGTTATTACCAACATCAATGACAATTCAGCTGGCCATTCTACCATCATTGCACCATTAGAGATCATTGAAGACATCCCACTTAGGATAGGGAAAGACTCCTATGTCCCTTTTGACTTTGTGATTATGGATATAAACGAAGATCTAAGATATCCAATAATATTCAGTAGGACTTTCCTTGCTACCGCAAGATCACTTATCGATGTTGCAGCAGGAACAATTATCTTAAGACTAGGAAAAGAAGCCATCCAATTCACAGTCCTTAATAGCCTAAAAGGTCCCAGTATCCAGGAAGAAGTCTTCCTTCTTGAGGCAATAGAAAAAATGTCTCAATTACAGCCAGAAATGGCTAAACCATCTGATGGTTTGGAGAAAGTCTTGACAAACCTAGAAGTTGAAGTTTCAGCTAGTGAACTAGTACAACAATGTCTGTGATACTTAGACCAAGCCAAAGAAGCTCTGGCAGCCATCTTCGAGGAATTGAAATATGTCACCACTTTGGAAACTACGAAACTACTCAAGGCCCCAGAAATGAAAGCCTTACCAATAGGGCTCAAACATGTCTTCCTAGATGAAGAAAAACTATGCCCAGTCATAATCAACTCTACTTTAATAGATGATCAAGAAGAAAGACTCCTCCCTGAGCTAAGGAAACACAAGAAAGCCATCGAATACAAAATGACTGACCTAACAGGAATAAATCCTACCTTGTGCATGCACAGACTACCTATGGTAGAGGAGTTCAAACCATCAAGGGAACACCAGAGGAAACTTAACCCAAATCTCAAAGAGGTGGTTCACCTTGAAGTTCTTAAACTCCTAAATGCTAGCATCATTTAACTGATTTCCGATTCTCAGTGGGTTAGTCTGGTCCAAGTGGTTCCCAAAAAGGGGGGACCACTGTCGTTCTGAATGATACAAATGAGCTATTACCCACTAGGACTGTCACAGGATGGAGGATGTGTATCGATTATAGAAAACCAAACAAAACAATGAGGAAAGACCACTTCCCTCTACCTTTCCTTGCTGAAGTCCTTGAACGCTTGGCCCACCAAAACTTTTTCTTCTACCTCGATGGTTATTTTGGGTTCTATCAAATTCCAATACACCCAGAAGACCAAGAAAAAACAACCTTTACTTGCCCCTTTGGAACCTATGCTTTCATAACGAAGCCTTTTGGGCTGTGTAATGCACCCACAACTTTCTAAAGGTGTATGTGAGCAATTTTAACGGGATTAACCGAGTCCATAATGGAAGTATTTATGGATGACTTTTCAGTTTATGGAGATTCTTTTGACAATTATCTACTCAACCTCAAAAACGTTTTACAAAGATGCGAGGAAAAAAACCTTATCCTGAATTGGGAAAAATGCCACTTCATGGTAACCGAAGGTGTTGTCCTCGGACATTGAGTAAGTGAAAGAGGAATTGAAGTAGACAAAGAGAAGATTGATGTCATCTCAAAGTTGTCACCTACAAAGGATGCAAGGGGAGTCTGAGCATTTTTGGGTCATGCTGGATTCTATCGAAGATTTATCAAAGACTTCTCGAAAATAGCAAAACCCATGACCTACTTACTAACCAAGGATGTTGATTTCAATTTTGACCATGAATGCCTACATAGCTTCACAACCTTAAAGAACGCTCTAATCTCTACACCTATTCTGAGGGAACCTGAATGGTCACTACCTTTCGAAATAATGTGTGACGCTAGCGACTATGCTATAGGAGCGGTGCTAGGGAAAAGAATAGACAAAAAGCCCCATGTGATATACTATGCATAAAAAATGCTAGATGAGGCGCAAAAGAATTATACTACTACTAAAAAGGAATTCTTGGCCATCATCTACGCCTTTGAGAAATTTTGTTCCTATCTTATCGGATTGAACGTCATAGTATACACGGACCACTCATCCATAAAATACCTAATTCAGAAACAAGAAGCAAAACACAGACTCATCCGTTGGGTATTGATGCTTCAAGAATTTGACTTAGAAATAAAGGACAACAGTGGGGTGGAAAATGTCGTTGCTGATCATCTAAGTCGCATTGAGTCTCAGGAGGATGACAATATACCTATTTGAGACTCCCTGTTCGACGACTAGATTATGAAAGTTACCACCGAATTTCCTTGGTATGCCGATGTAGTGAACTATATGGCTATAGGAATTATCCATCCTTCCACCTCTCACCACGATAAAAGGAAATTCCTTCATGATGTTAAGCAATATTTCTGGGACAAACCATATCTTTTCCATCTATGTGCGGACGGACTTTTCCGTCATTTCCTACCAGAAGAAGAAATTATCCCTGTCTTAGAACATTGCCATTCTGGCCTTACTGGGGGGTATATGATTTCAAAGAAAACCACCCTCAAAGTTCTCCAATCTGGTTTCTTTTGGCTGATGATAGCAAAGGATGCCCATAACTTCGTCCGATCCTACAATAAATGTCAACTTTCTGGTAGTATATCAAAAAGAAATGAAATGCCTCTTACCCTGTGGCAAGAAATTGAGCTTTTTGATGTATGGGGAATAGACTACATGGGCCCTTTCCCCTCATCTGACGGATTCTCATATATATTGTTTGTTGTGGATTATGTTTCAAAATGGGTGGAAGCTATACCCACCGTTTCTTACGATTCCAAACCAGTTGTCAAAATGTTCAAGGATATCATTTTCCCAAGATTTGGAATCCCTCAAACAATCATATCTGACGGAGGATCTCATTTCTTAGAGAGAAGTTTTGAAGCCCTCTTAAGAAAATATGGAGTTAAACACAAGGTCACCACACCTTACCACCCACAAACAAGTGGCCAGGTCGAAGTTTCAAATAGACAACTAAAGGGCATTCTAGAAAAAATTGTCAACAGACATCGCACAGATTGGTCCACTAAGCTCCTTGATGCCCTTTGGGCATACTGCACTGCTTATAAAACACCAATAGGAATGACCCCGTTTCGTTTGGTATATGGGAAGTCATGTCATCTTCCAGTTGAACTGGAACACAAAGCTTGGTGGGCCATCAAACAATTGAATTTCAATTTTAAATGCATTGGCGAGTATAGACAACTGCAATTACAAGAACTTGAAGAACTACAAATGATCGCCTACCAAAGTGCTAGGATCTACAAAGAACAAACCAATATGTGGTATGATGGACATCTAAAAAGGAAAGACATCATTGTTGGAGATAAAGTCCTTCTTTTCAATTCTAGACTTAAGATGTTCCCCAAAAAACTTCGCATGAAGTGGTGTGGTCCATTCACCATCAAGCACATCTTCCTGACTGGAGAAATCATCATTATTGATGATAATGGAGGGGAGAGAACTGTTAATGGCCACAGATTAAAGAAATATTATTCCCCAGCTGACAGAATTCCAAGACAAACCATTGAGATTCATGATATCGCCACATCAATCTAAACAAGTCAGAACTTCATCGAGCCAGCGACGTAAAACACAGGTGCTACTTGGGAGGCAACCCAAAAACTGAGTATCACCTTTATTTTTAGTTTTGACAATTTTCTTTTTTCTTCTTAGGCCCTTCACCTTTATCCAGAAAATATAAAAATTTACTTAACATCCAAAACTAACACAAAAATATAAAAACCAAAAACCTTTTATACCCTAATGGTTTTAAAACCATTCAGATCCTTACGGTCTTGGAACTGTTTGGATCCTAACGGTCTCAAAATCGATTGGACTCCTTACGGTCTCGAAACTGTTTGTATCCAGACGGTCTCAAAACCGTTTGGATCCATACGGTCTCAAAACCGTTTGGATCCATACGGTCTCAAAACCATTTGGATCCATACGGTCTCAAAACCATTTGGACTCCATACGATGTCGAAACTATTTGCCTTTGAGAATTTGTAATGTCACTCCTCCTTTTTCTATAAATATCACTCGACCCCCTCCCTTTTTGCTTTCCTTCTCTTCCTGAGATCTTGCTCACGTGCGAAACCCTGTTCTATTCGCTTCGACTCCCTGCTCTCGCAAACGTCGTCCTCTCCCTCTTCTCTCCAGTTATTTTCAACTTGCTCCATCTGTTCCCCCGCCAATACCACCACCGCGACGCACCCTTCATCTCCGTCATCATCATCTAAGTGGCAAGGTAGAACGCTGCTACCGCAACTGCAATTCCCACTGATGTCGGTGTCATTTCCACCATTTCTACCATGAACGAACTTCCCATTTTCTGCCACCGCTACCACTGCCATTAAAGCCTTCATCGACGTCGTCATTTTCACCTTTTTCGTCGCCGCTAGTAGTCCCTGTCATTTCATTTTCTTTGCGGTTTTGATATGGAGCCATACGGTCTTGAAACCGTATGGAGCTATACGGTCTTGAAACCGTTTGGAGCCATATGGTCTTGAAACCGTATGGAGCTATACAGTCTTGAAACCATTTGGAACCATACGGTCTTCAAACCGTATGGAGCCATACGGTCTTGAACCCGTATGCAGCAATATGGTCTTGACACCGTTTGGAGCCATACGGTCTTGAAACCGTTTGGATCCATACATTCTTCAAACCGTATGGAGCCATACAGTCTTGACACCATTTGGAGCCATATGGTCTTGAAACCATTTAGAGCCATACGGTCTTCAAACCGTATGGAGCCATACGGTCTTGAAACCGCTTGGAGCCATACGGTCTTGAAACCGCTTGGAGTCATGCGGTCTTGAAACCGCTTGGAGACAAAACAGTTTTGGAAACCATGTTTTTCACCCTTAAAACGATTTTTAAAATATTGCAATTCTTTCAACATTTTTCTTTTATTAACATATATAATTTTTTTATTACAGAATGGTCTCACCTGCAAAACAAGCCACAGGAACCGCTGACGCTCCCTTCTCGTTAAGGGAGCAACTACTGGAGGATCGTGCAAAGCTCCAGCACATCATGGACACTTATGAAAAGACCGGAAAGGTCCCACCAAAAGTTGACCTGATTAAAGTCAAGAATGAAATTTACCAAATCAACATGTTAACCGAAGAACCTGTTGAAGAAGTGGAGGGGTTTTCCTCTAATGATGAAGGTTCGGAGTATGCACCAAACTCCAAGGATGAATCCCCAGTCCTTAAGTCCAAAGGCAAAAGACATACTGAAGCATCCGCCAAGGGACAACCATTAAAGAAAAGGGCAAGGAAGCAAGTTCAGCCCTCTACCAAATGAGAACAGATCTTAGCAGGACATGATACCCCTACTATCACCTTTCCCGCTACTACCATCACAGAACCTGCACCAACTGACCTATACGTCCAAAACCTCTGAACTTGTGATAAGGTGTTGTGCCCAACAAAGTATGTCTGCTCAAACATACTGAAGAAAATGGGGATCTATGACAGAGTTCTCGCCTTGCTAGACAACATGAATCTTTCAAAACTCTATTTTGTGACAGAAGCCTCTTATATTGAACCCATGGTAGAGTTCTTCACATATCTAAAAAAAGAAACATGTGGACGTAAAGGATCACTGGAAAGACGGAGGTGACCGTAGGTTGGTCACCTCACTTTTTGGAAGCAAAGTGGTCTTAACTAAAAACATGTTGAATGAGATCTTCATCGACAACCGGGATCAGCTGAAGAAGGCTAAAGTTGTAGGCCTAGACAACTCCCAGTTCAACAGGCACAACTTATGGAAATCCTTAACAGGGATTCCAACTTATGAGGAAAAAACTCGCAAGGCCTCTAACATTCACTCTGTCTTGGTGCGCACATTGCACAAAATCATCACTGGCACCCTTTTCCCCAGAACAGAAAGTGGGAGCGGTATTATCTCAGATCTCTTTATCCTATGGTCCATTCTCAAAGGACATCCAGTCAACATAGGCTGGCAACTGATTCACAACCATGCAACCTATGCCCTCGGGAAATAAATTTTCATGGGTAGTCATATAACATCAATCTTGAAATTTCTCAACATGGACAGACCGCTACCCAGGTGCACAGTGATAAAGGGTGAAATCCTTACAAATGAACAGAGTCTAAAAACTCTTACATCATAAAGGAAAAGGATGCTAAACTCCACTACATTTTCTTCCCTACCTTCAAAGAATCCAAAACTCTGTTACCTCTTCTAGAACTGGAAGAATATGACAAAGATAAGATGCTCTTCATTGAAGAAGATCTTGCCAACCTCATAGCCTCGGTTAAAGCAAAAGAGAAGTAGGCATAAAAAGGGCAAACTGAACATAGTATCACTGCCCCCACAGCAAGGCCGAAGAAAATTGCGGTAATATGACCTTCAAAGCTACGTATACAAAAACAACAGCAATCAGAAACGCCCACATCAAAGATAAACCCAGAGATAGAGCCACCACACAACACCGAAACACCAAAAACCTTCATCTTCGATCTAGATGTTGGGCTCACCTCTACAACCACCACTACCACCTTCCACCACTCCGCCACCACACCACCACCCTCCACCATTCCACCATCCATCACTCTTCCCCCATTCTCCACAACAATGCCCACCATAATTACTTCATCCACATCCACAACTTCACCCGCATACTCCTCCCCACTCTTTTCCTCTTCGGGTACTCCATTCTCCACCTCAACACCCGATCTCACCTTCACTTCAATTTCTTTCCCCTCGTCACTTCCATTTCTCTCCTTCTCACCCGGGATGTCACCACCATTTCCATCCACCACCCCACATAGCACCACCACCCTGATATCGCTAGTGACTCCATCAACAGTCACCACGCAATTCACGGGTCCATCAATAGTGTCTCTTTCACAAGGCACTACAACCCCTCCACCCCGACCCCAGCCACCTCACCCTTCCATCTCTAGGGTCCCCTTTTCTAACGTCGGTGAGGAATACAGACAACAATTCGACACCATTCGAAACCTCCTCACCAATCCTTCTAACATATTATCATCTATTTTTTCTTGTGTGTAGGAAATCTCTTCACAGGTCTCCAAGTTAGACGAGCGAAACAACGCCTTACCAGGCATCATCACAAGCATCCAACAATAGCAGGAAGCAGTGGCTCAACAAGTCAACCGCATCGAGAGTCGCTTACAAACCCTACCAGAATTGGTGCTCGAGATGAAAGGCCAGCAAGAAGTGTTAGCCCAGCAAGTCAATGGGGTCTCTACGCAAATTCAAACTTTTCATGAGATCCTCCGTGAGCTTCAGCAGCTGCAAAATGCTCAAATCACGCACTTGGATGACATCAACAACAACCATCTACAACTCATCTGCCGCCAGGAGGAGAATTCCAACAAAGAACTTAATGACCTTCGCACACAAACAATCGATATTTCTGCACGACTCCACTCTGCCGAAGCACAATATGCGGATCTTAAAGACAGCCATGACACACTGCTCGAAACCCACGAGCATGTGCAAGTGGCACTTGAAGAGCTGCAAGCAATCCATCGGTAGTGCAAGAAGAAGTTGATCACAAAGACAAAGGAAAAGGTGGTGGATGATGACGATGACGCTAGTAAAGACGATGATGAGGACTCTGACTCCTCGGCTGACTCCAACAATGACAGCTCCTCCTCAGATGATCAACCTGATGACCCAGGCAATGCTGGGGAGGGCACAAGCCGAGGGGCAGACCCCGCAAAAATAGGACAGGATAGCGGCCACCAAGAAGAAGGAACCAAAGATCCCAAGTCCCCCAATAACAATGACAACATCACAATGTCATATGGGGACTAGTTCTTTAATTTCTCAGTTGTGGGGTCACTAGGGGAAGCTGCTAAAGAAGCCGCTTTTGCTGAATTTCAACAATGTATCATGGAAACCAGCATAAGCCCAACTACAACAAAAACTCAACAATCTACATACCTCCCCCTAGAACAGGAAGAACCAAATAGAGTGAGTCTAGACACAGATGATAGACTCGACTCCAGTTATGACTCAAACAAAGACGAAGCTTTACCTCCGTTCCTAGAAGACAGTGCGTAGACTCCACTCCCTCCACATGACCTGCCCCCATCGCCACCTCTACCTCATCTGATGAAAGATCTAGACATGGTGGCCATCTCTACACTAGACCTTCAGGACATCTTTATCCTTACCAGTATTTTAGATGATTCCAAGAATGGGGGGACATAATATATAGCAATACAAAGACAAAGCGCAAGTTAACCCGCGAAGATTTCCATATTCTCCTCCAACCACAATCAGCGGTAACGATGGCTCTCTTCTATGTCCTACTTGCCAATGATATAGAAGAATTTTGAAGCTCCAAGAAAGTGCAGCCTATTTTCAATTCTTCACCCACCATGTCCCTATCTCTGCTACACAAGGACTTACAAGCAAAGTTTGTAGAGAAACTGCAGTCTGGTCTAGCAAGGAGGGCACGCTACATCACCGTGCCCTTTAAAGTTTCTGGACACTAGCTTCTCATAATTGTCGACATCGAGGCACGCGACGCCAAGGTGTACAACTTCTGTGTCAGTGAGCTACAAGCCAGACAGATCAACTTTGCAGGGTCAGCAGGAGGGGAAGCAAGATGCATTCCTTTCCGGCTTCTCAAAATAATATGGGCCGCCTGCCCATCACTTAAACATGGTTGGAATCAACCCTGGTTCCGAATCATCAACCCACATATCCAAACAATTGAGGGTTCTGGGGATTGTGCTTTCTATACAATAAGACACACAGATGCACTAAATCGACAACTCCCATTTACCGAGTCAGCAGTAGAGGATATGCACTCTTTATGGGGACGTTATGCCATGGAACTCATCTGCAACAAACGATTCTTTAAGGATCCAACAATGGCACAAGACGACGTACCTCGATATCTCTTCTTTGCTATCCAACATCTGTAAAAGCGTCCATACAGGACAATTCTAAAAGATTTGGAGAAAAAACAACATCAAACCGCCAAGGTCCCAAAACAACACCAGTGGGACCCTTATACTTTCGACTTGGCGGCGGATAAGGGGGACATCGACATGATAATAGGGATCACCATCAACAGAGCTTTACAACCAATGGTGCCCCTATCTGACATACAACCAATGTTTCCAAATTTTGACCTAAACGCATGCAAGAGCCTCTCCGATAACGAACTCCAGCTCATCATGTCTCGGCTACACGCAGAGAACGATGAGCTGGTTTTCCTGCATGGAGACATTTTATTAATGGCAGATTCTCTTTGTGAAACCATACAAGTTAAAGGTTCTTTATCGGTGAGCGTAATGACCACGTACTAGTCCCTTCTAGCACGGAACCACCCTACGGTTTATATGGTGTCTGCATACATGAAGGATGATCTTTTAGGGTTAAATAACTTCGGAACCACAGAGGCATTAATTTCATATCTTCAACATACAACTCCGAAATTCATTATGCTTCCCTTTCTTCACTCTGACCATTGGATGCTACTGGCAATAAACTTACATGAAGGAACAACAATCATCTACAATAGTTCTGATAGCCATTTTAATCCAAACCAAAAAAAGTACGTTGTTACCGCAAAAACGCCCACGGAGGAAGTGGTGAAGGACTATGTTGAATGATTATATGATCTCCTGGGAAAACACATAAAGGCGTACGAAAAAGAACATTTTCACCGCCCAACCTTCATCCACAGATGTCCCCAGTAGATCATAGAATCTAACGACTGTGGTTTCCACGTCATTTATTGGATGTACACCCTTATTGTCCTCGATAAGCATGTGGAAGACATGAAGGATGTGGATTATCACGCTTTAAGGGGAAAGTTTGCAGCTACCCTCCTACGATCGTATGGAGAAAACAAGGGTCTAACAGAACGATGATACCCTTACCCATGTACTTCTCAACCTATCACCTTGACACTCTGAGGACAGAGTGGATGATAAGTTAGGGGGTACATTGGGCAAGGGCGAGATATCATATTCAAACCCCTTTCCTCTTTATTCCTTCTTTCACCCCTGTTCTTCCGTACATATTTTTCCTTCCACACTTAGTTTTTTCAGTAATTTCTTTGATAGAATAACTCTTGCATATAAAACAACTCTCTTTTTGGAAAAGGAACACCCCTATCTAAGTTAGAGACAAAGTAATCCTCACTTACACATGAAGCATTTAGGCATGTAATGGAGAATTAATAAATCACCTCCATACCCAATTCCTATGCTTTTGCTTCAATTCTGCATCAGACTCTCCACAGGTTAACATCCTGACCGACACAAGCTAAACACTCTCAAGAACAGGAGGGAACCAGGTGAAATCCAAATCAAGGAACCTTGCAAGCGGACCACCAAGTACGAAACCATAATAAGTACATGTCAAGAAGCCCTAAGAAACAATTTTCATCTTTTCAAAAAGAGGCTTGGTAGCCCAAATAAAATCCTAAATATCCAAATCCTAAGTCGGTGAGCATATGAATAAAAGCATGAGTGTTGAATAAAAACATGAGAGTTGTGCCATGCATAAGGACTTATACGAAGAACCAATAAAGATCTCGCCCGGCCGGTACATTCATATGCCCTCACAAAGGTAGATGTGTCGCGCCTGATAGTGAGATCCTAAGGTATCCAAGTATATGAAAAGGTTGATAAAGGACTCGCCCAACCGGTACATTTAGCTTCCCTCACAAAGGCAGATGTGTCGCGCCTGGTAGTGAGATCCTAAAAGTTTAGATAAACCCTCCCCCACCAAAAGGGGGAGTTATACAGCAACCTGTAGCCAACCCTCATACCTATCTTAGCTTTCGGTAGGATTTTCAAAGAAGTATAAAACTTCTTAGAGACGAAAACATGCACAGAATGCGATGAAGGAAAAGGTGGTCCAAATGCGAGTTACGTGATATGGAAGAAACCTGAGATCCATGCAACTCTCACCCGAAAGAGTTAATGCAAGAGGAAGTCCCGATAAAACTCTAGGAGATCTCTGGTTCAGAATTAAAGCAAGAGTATGGAAATCTTCACTAAATAAAATCACCTCGCCACTACATGCCTTATCTCTATCCAGCTTGAGGACAAGCTAGATTCTAAGTTAGGGGGGGTGATAACCACCCGATTTTGTGATGTTATCTTACTAGTTTTTCTTAATTTTCCATACTCTTTCTTAGATAAATTAGATATAATCCTTAACTTTCTACGTTATTATGAATTTATCATTAAACTAACATTTATCTCCTTTTTTTATAGAAAAAAAACCCAAAAAAAATTGCAAAAGGGGCAAGCAGTCTAGAGACCGAATGAAGTCCAAATGGTCCCAAGACCGAATGAAGTCCACACGGTCCCAAGACTGAATGAACTCAAATGGTCCCAAGACTGAATGAACTCAAATGGTCCCAAGACCAAATGAAGTCCACATGGTCCCAAGACCGAATGAACTCAAACGGTCCCAAGATCGAATGAAGTACACACGGTCCCAAGACCGAATGAAGTCCAAACGGTTCTGAGACCGAATAAAGGCAAACGGTCTGGAGACCTAATGAAGTCCAAATGGTCCCAAGACCAAAGAACTCAAACTGTCCCAAGACCGAATGAACTCAAACGGTCCCAAGACTGAATGAACTCAAATGGTCCCAAGACCGAATGAAGTCCACACGGTCCCAAGACCGAATGAACCCAAACGGTCCCAAGACCGAATGGATCCAAACGGTCCCAAGACTGAATGAACTCAAACGGTCCCAAGACCGAATAAAGGAAAATGGTCTCTAAACCGTTAAAGACCCAAAATGATCCCAAGACCGTTTGGGGATTCCTTGAATGCCTATAAATAGGACCTAAGGGGTCCTCATTTGGCATCAACTTCTTGGACGTCCAGAGGCTGCCCCAATCACTTTATAGCTATTCCACCTTCATCCTTCGCCCAAAGGTTGTCAGTTCAAGATCCATACTCCATCTCCAAGCTACTTCCTCTCTCATCAACATAAGAAGGTGGGAAGTGGAGGCTTCTTCATCAAGACAACCACATGGCATGAAGATAGTTGCTCTCTCCTCTAAGGGGTCGACCTTCCTCCCTCCTACGTGGAGATGTTGCTTTCCCTCTCTCTTCCCACCTCCTTCTTTGTTCTTTCCATGAGCGAGTAGTCTCATACACTAGGGTGTGGGGAGTAGCCCCGCTACCCATGTTTTTATTTCATACATTATAATTCTTGAGTTTGCAATAGAAAAACACTATATTTCCAGTTCAATATCAATCGTTTAATGAATGCTAGTTGCTTGATCACCAACTTGTGTTATCTATTATTTGTTAGTGCAAATTGTCTATGTTTGTACTTCTAGATTCGAATATCGATTGTCTGTTGGTTCTAGATTGTATGTAGTCACCATATGTCTGGTTCGGTATCTAGGAGCATTTCTCAAGGAGTGGAGTAAACTCACCTCCTTTTTTGTACTTTCATACTATGAAATGGAATCAATTGACGTGTGAAAGTACAACCTTGACAGGTCGAGGAACACACTTTGTGATGGGAGTGATGGAAAGTAAGTGACCATTCATCTGGAGATGGCTGGCATTGCAACACATCCGCGTTTCCCGTAGTTAGTTATCCAAAGGGAAGCTAAGTCTACAAAGATACTAACTATTTAGACTCTTTTCTTTGCAAGCCAAGTTATCGTAATGTATGTTTTGATCCATGCATAGTGATGGTGAAACCCGATCACATCCTAATGGTTTACAAATATGTTTTACAACTTTAAGTTTACTTTCTTGTTATTTTCTTTCTCCGCACATTAGCTTAACCATCAAATCAACTCTTTGATCTAAATATCAACTTTTAAGTGGATAAGTAGGATTATTACGTTTTCATCTTGTTAAAACTCTTAACAAGACCGTTGTCTCATGGATTCAACCCTTAACAATACTACGATAAGACTTCCACATATCTTAGCATACGTGGGTGAAGATCTTATTATAGCATATGCAAGGCTAAACTTAGAGATTAACTATCTCTAAGATTTTTAGTGGTGCACGCAACTCTATGTAAGTGGAAGCTCCATCAAATATGGTAGTCAAATTTTTGTTTCTACTTTCATATCTGATGCCATATGTCCCTACAGTGGCATCATAACACATCAATTTACTATGTTTTGGGATTTAATCAATATGATCGGATTTTGATTTTTTTATATATTTATTACATTCAATGCAGATATTTAAATGATTAATGTTCATATCTGATTAAATACCAAATGTGTTCCTTGTATATGATATAATATATATGCAATTTATACGCGGCACCCTAATATTCATTTTGATGGTGTATGTTAGTATGGTTATGGTTAATAACCCTAGATCTTTGTACTTGGTTGGATGGTCTTTCCTATTTTATATCTCAATTTGTATACCAAACCTCTCTTACTTTTTTCATATGCAAAAGTATTAATTCTCTTCTTGCTATGCTCTCCTCAAATGTAACTTGAGGTTTCCTTATTACAATTTAATATGTTAAATAGGATTAGGGTAGTTTTAATCCATGTTATGGAAAAGAAGATGTTATACACCAAACGAACTGCCTGAATCAGAATTAAAACCAATTGACTAGAAGTCAGAGGAGGCCAAATGAAATGAGAAGTTGACTAATCATTTGGTGGCCTAATTGATTGGCTGGAGGAGTCTAGACATTGCTTGGATAGGAGGCCAGTCGACCAATCCAAGAGACCAACCGACCGACCAGGAGTCCAACCGATCAGTTTAAGAGTTGAATCGATCAACTCAGATTAGTTCCAGCATAACTCTTCATCAAAAACAGATTGCTACATACAATATGGAGCTTAGGTGGTAGTAATTCATGGTGGCTCCAAGGATTAATTGGTATGGACATAACCATCACTCATGTTTTATATTTTGCATGTTTCATTTGTAGAATAGTATGTATATGATACATATTAGTATGTGGTGATTGGATATGTATATTTATTTATATAAAATAAAATCCCTCAATCAAATATTAAGTTTTATATGTTTTCCATATGAAACACATGAAAAGCTTGATCGAGTAAGCATGGGCACGCCAAACATGGTGTATTGTCCATCTTGTGGAAGTATGATGGTAGTTATGTGGGCCTGCCAAGCAGGGTGTAATACTATCGTGTTGGCTTTTGGGTCAGACTTAACTAGGTGATCTTAATGAGATTAAGATTTGTGCATATCGTCTATCCAATAATTACATAAGATGCAATTGACAAAAGTTGCCTACCTTAATAATTGGTTATGGATGTTGGCATGTCTTAGTGATAACTCAATTATTTTGTGTCTTGGCTCACTCGAAGGTTGTATGCTACAATTTTCTGAATTGATATGGGATATCAACTTGAACAAAATAGTTGGAGCGATAATTAATTAAAGGCATAATTAAACATCGTCAAATTTCATTTTAATAAAATGAAATCAAAAGTCTTTTAACAAATTGTAGTATAAGCATGAAGTCATGTTAGATCACTTATGATTAAGTTCATGGGTCATTGGATATAAGTGCAAGTGTGAGTCTATTGGCATATATTCCCAGAGAGACAATCATATGATGATTGTAATGGAAATCTTGTAAATGAATTTATTAATAATAAAGGAAATATTGCATTTATTCTATTTTATTCAGTCATGAGATAATGATCTTACATAATAATTTCTAAAGAATGATGTTATTCAATGACGTATGTCTTCAGGTTGAGGACCTGAGCAATGAAATCATACAGATGTTAAGAGTATATACATTCTTGTTATATCTATAGTCAGATGTTATTGTGGAAGATGATAGACAATAATAACACATAAGACTGGAGTGTGTTTCAGTTGATGAAGGAATCTCATTAGGTCATGATATGTGATATCAAACCAAACACATAGATACTTGTTAGAGAATAGTATATCAGACACTCCCTTGTCATTTTATATCAACAAGGGAAAACTCCTTCTTATCCATTCATATAAAATGATAGGATTTCCCGATTTTCTACGTGGACTATTACAGAGGCGAGGAGGCCTTTGACACCCGCTAGGAGGACGTAGTCAACTGCCATCTGTGGTGATCACTAGGAGGCTACTGTCGATAGCTATCTAGGTGCAACTTGAAGAAAGAAGCACGTTGTAGTATGGGATCATGCTGGAGTTGCTCTAGGACCATGTATATACCTTGCAACTATCATTCCTAGAACATAGTTGTTGATGCGATCTACTATCCAAGGAAAATGTGATAGTAAATTTTTTATTTCACTATCATAATTGATGTCATATTTCCCTACCCTCACCATTCCAATAGCCTCTTCCTCCTCCAGGGATTCTCCCTTTCCCCTGACCTTGCCCTTGGACCCTACCTTTCACACCCATCCTGTGAAGGGAGAAGAAAACCTAGAGAGAAGGGAGATCTTTCTCTCTATAAATCCCACCTATATTTCTTTCTCTAATCCTTGACTATATTTGGTTATTGTTTTATAAAGACACTAAAATGTAATTCTACCAACTTTTACAAGTTTTTGAAAAATTGGAAATTTCAATGGGCTTGTAACCAATCATACCACGAGTAACTTCTTTTGTCATAAAATGGATGATGGGGAGAGTCTTTATAGTTCTCTTAGCAACCTCTTAGTATTCTTCATATGGTTTATCACATATAATCTCTACGATTAGGGAAATAAAACCTCTTTGCATGTCTCGTATTAACAAATTTAAACAAAAACTTGAGGTCGGAACAAAGATTACATCTTGAAGGTATATCCGGGAGATAATGCTTATATACTCTTTCCTTTTCTATTTTCTAGTGTTCTAGATTCCCTTTACAAGCTTTTATGATGGAAGGAATTTTTATTATTTGTAAAATATTTTTTGTTAGGGGTGCCAAACTTCATAGAAAGACATGTTATCAAAATTTTGATAAAAAGAGACATGATTAAAATTTATTTACAAAATAATGAAAGAATAATTACTTCTATAAAGATTCATTATAGGTGAAATAGATCAGTTAGAAAATATAAAAGAAGAACCCTTTTGTATGGTACATTTCTAAAAAATGCCTCACTGATGTCAAATCAAGTGTTTGCTTGTAGACCTTCTATCATCTTTTTAATAGATTAAATATTTCCAATGAGAACACATGAACATGGAGATACCCTTTGGTCCAAGATCACAAATTCCTCAAAGAATAAATCAATGATAGAAATATAATTATTATTAAATTTGGAAAATTCGAAAATATAAGTGAACTCTTTCATGGTTATGATTGGTATATACAATACTATATGAATCTTAACTCTTTCATGCTTTCTCAATAGTCTGTAAAGGTGGTAGTCATGGGATTTCTATAGTGCTAGAAAATAGTTCTCCCTTTACCAATTCTTGGTTACTAAATTGGACTTTTTATAAGTTGTTCTCCATATTTTTCTTGATATTCTTTATCAAAAAACATGTCTATATATGATATGCTTATTTTGTTAGCCTCCGTGCTATTTATATAGTTTTTTATTATCCCAATGGAGAATAAAAGCCATGTATTATTTATAAGATCATTTTCTATTGCCATATATTCTAAAACTTGATTCATGATTATGTAGTCTATGTATCCCAAAATATGGAGTTTTTTTCTCATTTGATAATTAGAAACAACATCTTGCTAATATCACACCAATTTGTAATTTTTGGACTATAGCATATTAAAAAAATTATTAAGGAAATTTCTTACATTTATAATGTTTTGCTAATAACTATGTTTATATACATAATTGGCATCCCATATTTAGCATTTCTTTTATTTTTGTGTACATATCATTTAGATCTTGTACATTTGAATTTTTTAAAAGTAATAGAAAAGTGTAGATGTTTTCAAAGAAGAAAAGGTTGCTCCAAACATGATGAGAAAACTATAACAATCAACTAAATAAGTTCCTCCTCCTCCAAGGTGATGTAATTCCATTATTTGGATAGTATAAAACTATGACTTCACACGATTCATTTCATTGGAGGGACTTTGGTAATTGATTAATAATGTGAGTGGAGGATAGAGGTATTATGACTTGATCTAGTTTTCTCAGTTGACCATTATCTATCTATGCGGCATGTCATGAATCATTTTATGAAGTCATTCTCATATCTTATTTTGTTCAAAATTATATCCTTATATATAAATAAAAAAACTTATTTTGAGGTTAATTTGGAACAAGTTTCATCACTTCTATCTACAAATAATGTGATGATCTCTGAGTGAAAATATCCATGATAAGGAGATGCATGTTAGAAAACATCAAAGTTACTATTTAGTTGGGATTGTTTGTAAAGCATACAATATAAGTGAAATAAACTGGGAGCTAAAGGGTTGATTATTCAAACCTCTCCTTAGTTTTTGGTTTTTTGGATTACTAATGTGAACCAAATGAAGGATATCCATTACAATATCCTAAAATTGTATCTAACCCATCATGAGATTCATATTCTAAGCTACTTCAAGAGAAGTATGCACCCGAGTATGTTCATTCCATCAAGTGAAGATTATAGGGGATATTCTATAGTGTTATCCCCCTTCCTAAACAACTTGACCATACTTAGTTGCAGTGTATTTAGGAATAAGTATATCGATCACATATTCCATCATTATGAATTCAATATGGGGTGAATGAGCCCCCCAAGGCTTGGATAAAGCCTCCAAAAGAATCATTTAGAGAAATATATAAATGTATATGTATCAATATTATTTTTTTCACTGCCAAAAAGTATATTCCTATGTACCAGCCCAATATCTCATAAAAGCTTCACGCCCTAGAAAAAACTTTTCAACGTGTCAAACTCAATGGTAATGATTAAGTCATACCAAGTCTGTTACATGGAACCTACCCATACTCCATGTACTCCTCTTGGATCATATCTTTGTCTTATATAGTTGTGACAATAGGCAAATGGATATTAAAACATTCGATGTTAGACACATCATTTTGTATAACTACTTTACAATCTGTTTACCAAAGCTATGCATCCATAATGTTTTTTTCATTAAAGTACAAGCACGCAAAATAAATAAAATTTATCATATCATGTACTCAGTTTGATAGTGGCAATGATAAGGGGACAATAGGGGATCATTCTACATCTTGTATATGTGTTTCTTTATCACACATCACACTCATCCCCGTTACACTAGAACAACTTCTACAACACAATTGAAAAATTATAATTGTCTCAATATGAACCATGGTTAGATTCATGTCATCACAAAGTCGTATCTATCTTTGTAAATGTATATCCCTTCCCATATGATGATGTTCTCATAGCCTATATGTGGGTCTTGATTGTATGTGCATCTAAATTGGTTGATATCAAACACATATCCTCTTTCTATAGGATTATATAGGCAGTGTTTCATCATAGTGGGGCTATCCATATATTATAAATGACATAGGTGTTTAAGAGGGAGAGCTTATGGATATCACTCCTATAAATACCTAAGAAATGATCAGTTTGATCTTCAATAAGAAAGAAGATTTCATGTTGCTCGTGATACTTTCATCAATAAAGGCCCTGATGTCATCCCTCCTAGGTGCTTTGACATTTTAGAGATAATGGATGAATATAATCTGGGAGGTTCCTAACTACAAAATACTCCCTCATTCCAATCTTCCATAGCCATAAAATATATCAATTTTATAGAACCTCCCTAACTAGAAAATCATAGAACACCAAAAGTTTAGTAGTCCAACACACAATTTAACTTGCAGACATACCATGTTCTAGATTATATAATGTTACGTCTCCTCTCTATAATATCTCAAATTAGAATAATACTACTAGTTACACAAGGAAGAGGGACAATAATGGGAATATCACTTGCTCCAGATAGAGTAAAGTTAACTCATAATTGTGACTGATTAAACAAATTCACTTTGTTTTAAATAGTTAGGTCGGGGCAAGTTTCCTTTATATAATTCACTTAACAAAGATTTATATACATACCTACATTGTATGATCGTAGACACAAACAAATTATCTCTATTTTGTAATTAATCCAAACACTTTCACTCAAACAAACCTGATGGAAGGGAAAATCTAGTCCATGATACTAGAGACTCAAACAATCACTACTAAGACACCTCTATTACATGTCATAAATGTGGTAGAATAGCATTCCTCACATCAAAGACCAATTCACACTCCACCAAACATACCAACACTTAGACTTCCAATTAAATTAGGTAGGTATCACAAATTTCCTAGAATTAGGTAACTACCATTCAAAATACTAAAAAATACCCAAAACATTGCATCTTACATCCCTTATTTCTCCCTATGCAAATTTGGACCTTTTAGCATGTCACTCATCAAAACAATACACTAGTAATACATATGGAAATATTTCCATATAAATAAAATCAATAGTCATGTATATAGCTCGGAAACTCTTGGCATACCTTGCAATTGTTGATTGCTTCAACTTAACTAAAACACCCACTATCTAACACCACCTCCAACAATACATACTCAAAACAAACTATTGAATGAAATTTGTATTAATGTCATTGTCAGGCATGTGCCTAGATAGGGTTCTAACCAATTGCAACTTACATGTTACTCTCTCCAAATGTCTTGTTCAAGAGGTGATCAAATCATTAATGTCAACAAACCTCTAAGATTCCTCCTTCCACCATCATTCAACCAAAAGATACTTTCTAAGATACAACTTATTTTCAAGATACAACTCCTATGCACCATTCATGAATGCAATCCAATAAACCACCTACCTAGACTTTTTGTCACATTCTCATTTGTCAATGATTTCATCTCAATGTACATGTTCACTTGGCCTCCTAAATGTGGTGCTAGTACAACTCATGAAGGAGGTGTACTTTGATAATGATCCCCATTATGTCAATACATCTATGAGAATCTGAAATCATTAAAGCCATAACTTCAATAATGGGTTCAAGACTTCACTACATACAACATGATACTCTACATCCCATGTAACATCACAGAGGCTTTTTGTCAGATTGTTGTAAATCAATGTATAAGAACTCTAAATATTCATGAAATTATAGTTTTGCAACATATATTCATGCTCAGGATGACTAAATAAGAGCACCACTCCATCACATCTTGCTTCATGGGACAGATGAACCATCAGCCCACATGGTTCTCACAAGAAGTGGCCAAAAAACAATCGAACCCTCATGATGACAAACAATTTTTATAGATTAAACATAGAAACAGGTAAAATGTTTGGGTCATGAGGAATCTCAATAAAACAACCCTAAGAAGAGAACTATGTTGAATTGAAGACTACCTTCCTCCTCCACAAATGAAATTCATGCCATTAGAAACCATGCCTTAAATATATGTCGAACAAAGAATACCATCTCTCTACAAGAACAAAGTGCAAATTATGAGAACAAAAGTAAGGTGATGTGGTGGTAATTCACAAAACAAAAATATTTCTTGGGTGGTTGGGCGACTGTTGAGGCCAAAAAAATCACTATGAGGTAGAGCATGACGACCAATAAGGTACCTCCTCTTGAGATTCAGGATTGAATATCACATGAATCCTCCCCAATGAGAGATGTCATAAGTCATAACACTGGTGTAGAGAGATGCATCCTAGGTAACTCTAAAACATTTTTGGACTTTTTAGCAACTCATAGAACTCGAACTACCATTCTTTTGATCCCTTTGGTAAATAATGATTTAAGGAATTTGGGGAATATGTTTTGAACTTTGTAAACAATATTGTTCTTTACTAAATAACCAACTAAATGCTAATATTTTTGCATCTGGACATAAGGAAATCTAGGATGGTGCAACATTAAACCTTTAATACTCACCACTTATCACATGGAAAATATTATGTTGTGATCTCTATATGTTTCACATTATAGATTATAACTACTTCAAAAAAATTGTAGTTTATATTGCACAGGTTGCAATTCATTCTATCATTGACATGTCACCAGTGCTTGGAGTCCAAAAATTCAAATCATAAGTATCTAAAACAATATAACATATCACAACGTACACATTTTGCGTGTAATATTATCACATATCTAATTAATATTCCATCAACCAACATCAAAGGTTGATTTCTCATTGGTCGGAATGTGAAACACTTACACAATGACAACACTGGTTCATGGTCTTTTACTGTCGCGCCCCAATCTCACATTAAACACAAACCACGAGATTAAGGCACGACAGACATAACCAACCATTCTTCACTTTTTAAAACAATTCAAGGCATTTAAATGATAATCAAGTTTAAGCTGTAAACAAGAACTAAACAATCTGCAGAAACTTCTCAATTAAACTGATAGAGATACAAGCAAGATCTACAACATAATACATTGATTAACATAAAGAAAGCATAACATTAATTTACATCTAATATACACATTCTCTCTCTCACTCACACCTTGTCCCGAGGATCGAGGGGAAAGGACTAAGAGACCTCTAACTAGACTAACTACAAACCTTCTAACAACTAGGCGTTAGGATGAAACGATCCTTCCGACTCCTGATGCTGATGCTGACCTGAAAATGTTTTGAGTAGAGGTATGAGCCTACTCGCTCAGTGAATAACATTTCACTTAGCTATCAATAAATAACTCGTCAGGTTTATTAACTGAAACTAAACAGATATACAGTTCAAACAGAGCAGTTCTATTAGCATAACAAATATACAGACAATAACTACACTCCTAAGCATTAACAGGTATTTCAGGTAATAAAACAGTTATATAAATTTACTGTGATCCTACATGTTTACTTATTCATTTTTATTATTATGCCCTAAATATATGCAGTGTACTCTGCATATAAAGATCCGCAACAAGTCCATGCTACGGTCCCACCGTACAAGACTTAGCGACACACCCGGGAAATGCTAAGTCTGACGCCAGCCCTGCTCTGCTACAGGACCCCTGGCTCTCCGGCCAGAACATAGGCTCTACGGCCTCAATGCACAGCCATGTGTGCTCCCGACTCCTCCTTTAACCGGAGTACACCGGCGGAGAGTCACAGGGTTACCTTCGTGACACACGCACGAATGGTGTTAGATAACCGTGTTTTCTTTTTCTTTTCCCCAGTGCCATCGTGACACACGCACGATTGTTGTTAGACACTGCCTTTCTTTCTCTCCTCGTGCCACCAGAATTACTCAACCGGTTGATGTTGGACACGAGTTTCACCCCTAAGAAACAGACCTTCATTTAGGGGTTCTACGGTGTTAGGGCATCTAGGTCTATACATGATTAACAAATAAACATTTAAACAGAAATATCATATAGCAACTGTATGACATAGAATTTCCTCTTTTTCATCATTTACATCACGCAATTCAAGTTCCACTGAACTTATCATACTGAAGTACATGTTACACTGTTCAGGAATCATATTAACTGATACTGAAGCAAATAAGTATTTAAAATGAGTTAAATAATGATTTCTAAATGAACTGCTACTCACCCACTTCGGTGTGTTCGTATACACCGAAAAACGTCCACAAACACGCCTAATTCTGCCCTTTACAGCAGCGTGCACGCCGTGCACTTAAGCTGCACACCGTGCACCTTTAGTGCACTTCTGATCTGCTTTTCTGCACCTTTGCACGCCGTGCAAACTGACTTGCACGCCGTGCAAACTGACTTGCACGCCGTGCAAACTCGTTTGCACGCCGTGTACCTGGGCTGAAACTCGTTCCGCTATCTGCAACTTTGCACGCCATGCAAACTGACTTTGCACGCCGTGCACCTGCGCAGAAACGGATTTTTCCCCTATTTCAGTTATCTGAAATGTTGCACGCCGTGCAAACCAGGTTTGCACGCCGTGCAACCTGGGCAGAACGGAAATTGCAGAACTAAAAACGAAGATCGGGGTCGATTCGGCGGACGATTCTTACCCAAATCGCTCCTATAGCTCCGGGACGACCTAGCAAACACTTGGCAAGAAGAAAGGACCGAAAAGGAAGCGCCGTTCGCTCCCTAGACCACCTCCTTGGTCGTCATCTTCATGGCTGCAGGAGGAAGAAGAACACAGGGAAGAAGAAGGAAGATGCGGCGGGTGGATTAGCTGGAGAAGGTGAAGAAATCGGGGGAGAAGAGCTTGATTTCCCAGCCTCTCCTCTCTAACTCGCTCCCTCACTCTCTCCCTGTTTCTCGTCCAGCGGCTAACGGAGGAAATGAACCCTTCGTTCATTCCTTAGGCGGCTAACGAAGTGATAAAGGAAAGCTAAAGGAAAGGATAAGGCAGAGCGCCCAGGGGGCCGAAAATAAATTGCCCAAAAACTTTCCGATATTGCACATAGGTCCCTGAACACCAAAAAGTCCATATCTTTTTACTCGTAGGTCAGATTCGCGTGATTTCTCTGGCAACGGATCAAGAATAAACTTGTCCTCACCTTAGGACAAGAAAACAAGCTAATGATACATTAACACTAGCTCAAAACTCAAAACACTATTAACAAGAGTGAGTACTCATCTCAACATAACTAGCTCAAGTATGCACTAACCAAGGTACTTACTTACAAAACGAAACGCGGGTCGTAACAATCTCCCTCCCTTATAAGAATTTCGTCCCGAAATTCCTAAAAGAGAAAAGGAAACTTGTCAAGCTCCCACGTAGCTTCCTCTATATTGTGATTCCTCCACAAAACCTTCACTAAAGATAACTCACGGTTCTTAAGCTTTTTGATCCGGTGGTCGACTATCTGCACTGGTCCTTCTACATAGGACACATCTGTTCTAAGCTGCGCCGGTTCTGGATCTACAATCTTTTCCGTACCGGGATGACACTTTTTCAGCATAGACACGTGGAAGACATCATGAAGATTTGCCAACTCAGACGGCAAATCCAACCTGTAAGCTACAGGTCCAACCCTCTCAACAATAGGATATGGACCCATATACCTAGGGGTCAACTTACCCCTCTTGCCAAACCTCAGCACTCCCTTCCACGGTGAAACTTTCAAGTAAACCTCGTCACCAACCTCGAACTCAAGAGGTCGACGTCGTCTTTCTGCATAACTTTTCTGTCTATCCTGAGCAGCTTTCAACTGATCCCTGATCACAGATATCTTCTCCGTAGTTACATCAACTAGCTCAGGTCCAAGAATTTCCTTCTCACCCACCTCGTACCAACAAATTGGCGATCTACACTTCCTGCCATAAAGAGCTTCATATGGAGCCATTCCAAGACTAGAATGGTAACTATTATTATATGCAAACTCCATTAGGCTTAAGTGTTCTTCCCAGTTACCTCTGAACTGTAGCACGCATGCTCTCAGCATGTCTTCAAGGGTCTGAATGGTCCTCTCAGATTGACCATCTGTCTGCGGATGAAACGCCGTACTGAACTTCAGCTTTGTGCCCAACGCACGATGTAACTGATTCCAGAATCTAGATGTGAACTTTGGATCTCTGTCAGAAATAATGGAAACTGGAATCCCATGTAATCTGATTACCTCATCCACATAAACTTTGGCCAACTTTGAAACGTCAAAGGTTGACTTGACAGGAAGAAAGTGAGCCGACTTAGTTAGTCTATCCACAATCACCCATATCGAGTCTGAACCCTTAGGCGTTCTGGGTAATCCGACCACAAAGTCCATCGTGATGTGCTCCCATTTCCATTCTGGTATAGGAAGCGACTGCAAAGTACCAGCAGGTTTCTGATGCTCAGCCTTAACCTGCTGACACACCCCGCACCTAGCCACGTATTCAGCCACATCCTTTTTCATACCAGACCACCAGTACAGCTCTTTGAGGTTCCTGTACATCTTTGTGTTACCTGGATGCATGGCATACATAGAAGTATGCGCCTCTTCAAGAATCTGCTCTTTCAACTCACTGTTTCCAGGTACACACAACCTATCACGAAGATACAACATGCCTTCATCAGAAAATCTAAACTCTGTTCTCTTACCCTCTGACATCTCCTGCATAATTTGCCACAACTCATCATCACTCTGCTGTAATTCCTTAATCTGATTATAGAAAGTAGGTCTGACTTGCATCTGAGCAATCAACCCACTTTGTCCAGTCACATCCAAGTCTAAGTTCAACCTTCGCATATCTACAAGCAAGTCTCTCTTGAAACATGCCATAGAAAATGCATTGGCTGAAGAACTTGACTTTCTACTCAAGGCATCTGCTACAACATTAGCTTTACCAGGATGGTAATCGATTGTCACATCATAGTCTTTAATCAGCTCAAGCCATCTGCGCTGTCTCAAATTCAAATCTTTTTGAGTGAAAATATATTTCAGGCTCTTATGATCTGTAAACACCTGACATGTCTCACCGTACAAGTAATGACGCCATGTCTTAAGAGCATGAACTATAGCAGCTAATTCCAAATCATGAACAGGGTAATTCTCTTCATTCTTCTTAAGCTGTCTAGATGCGTAAGCCACAACTTTGCCTTCTTGCATCAGTACACAGCCCAAACCTCTCCTGGAAGCATCACAGAACACTGTATAGCCTTTTTCTGCTTCAGGCAAAACCAACACTGGTGCTGAAGTCAATCTCTTCTTCAAAATCTGAAAACTTCTCTCACAGTTATCAGACCAAACAAACGGTACATCCTTCCTCGTCAAGCATGTCAAAGGTGATGCTAACACACTGAAGTTCTGTATGAACCTTCTGTAATAGCCTGCTAAACCCAAGAAACTTCTGATCTCCGTAGGAGTCATAGGCTGTTCCCACTGAAGCACAGACTCAACTTTCTTAGGATCCACGCTGACTCCATCTCTCGAGATAACATGTCCAAGGAATGCTACTTCAGCCAACCAGAACTCGCACTTGCTAAACTTAGCAAACAACTGGTGTTGTCTCAACAACTGCAACACTACTCTCAAGTGTTGCTCATGTTGTTCATCGTCTCTGGAATAGATCAGAATATCATCTATAAAGACTACAATAAACTGATCTAGAAAAGGTTTGAAAATCCGATTCATCATATCCATAAAGGCTGCTGGGGCATTGGTCAGCCCAAACGACATGACCAAGAACTCATAATGCCCATACCTGGTTCTGAAAGCTGTTTTGGGAATATCAGAAGCCTTTATCCTGAGATGATGATATCCGGATCTCAAATCAATTTTAGAAAATATCGTCGCTCCACGCAACTGATCAAACAGATCATCTATTCTCGACAATGGATACTTGTTCTTTATAGTGATTTTGTTCAGTTGCCTGTAATCTATACAGAGACGCATGGTACCATCCTTTTTCTTAACAAACAGGACTGGAGCACCCCACGGTGAAGAACTGGGTCTAATAAAACCCTTATCCAGCCATTCCTGCAGCTGCACCTTGAGTTCCTTCAACTCTGCAGGTGCCATTCTATAGGCTGGCAGTGCTACTGGATGACTACCTGGATATACCTGAATTTCAAAATCCAAGTCTCTGACAGGAGGTAGGCCTGGCAAATCTTCTGGAAAAACATCAGAAAACTCACAAACCACGGGCACATCATAAACACTGGCGGTGCTCTTCTCTGCTCTGGTGTCAACCACATGAGCAAGGAACGCTTCACATCCTTTCTGTAACATCTTATCAGCTACAGCAGCTGATATTATGCACATAGGAAGAACTTTCCTGTCTCCAGTAAAGACACAAGAAAATCCTCCTAATTGAAAGGTGGCTTCCTTTTTCCAGCAATCGAGTTGCACTCGATATGTCTCAAGACAATCCATACCCAAGATGACTTGAAAAGTATTTACATCCAAGGGTATGAGATTAGCAGCAAAGGTGTAACCTCCAAAAGATAACAAGCATCCGGGACAGAACTCGGATAAAACTGTTGGTCCACCTAGTGGAACCCTCAACACTAACTCATCTGCCAACTCTTGAGTTAACAGATTAAGTTCATCAACTAAAGAGTGTCGTATAAAAGAATGAGTAGCACCCGGATCTATCAAAACTGAAACTGGTAAACTATTAAACAAAAGCATCTCTCCTGTAACAACTTGTGAAGAAATTATACCTTCCTGGGGTGTCAAAGAGAAGAAACGTGCTGAAGCTCTCCCTCTGCCACGCTGTCCTCTCTGACCACTCCTGCCACTAGACATTCCACCACCTCTAGATCCAGAAGCCACAGAAGAACTTGGAACATCATGGTATTGAGGCTGGAAAGCTTGCGATGCTGCTTGTCGAAGCTGAGGACATTCCTTTTTGAAATGTCCTACTTGTCCACAGATAAAACAACCTCGAGAATTTGCACCCCAACACTGACCAGTATGTGGCCTTCCGCATTTATCACATGGTGGTATCTCTTGCCTCTGAGGACCTGTCACTGACATTGACGACCCAGAAGACTGTCCACTATCGGCACTGCCCCATCTTCCTGGGTTGTATCCTCCTCTGCCTCTAGAAGTAGTGACATCCTCAGATCTCTGCCTGCCGAAACAACCAAAACCACGTCCGAGTTTAGAAAAGAACCCTCTACCTCCACCTCTATATCTGCTACTGGACTGTCCTCTACTGAAATCTGCAGATCTTTTCTTAGACTCAGGCACCTTATCAGCATTCACAGATTCTTCAACCTGTCTAGCGGCCTCGACAAACTCACCAAAGTTCTCTCTGTTCCTCCTACTAGTAGCAGAAACTGTATGCCGAATCTCTGGCCTTAGTCCTTCTTGAAACCTTCTACATCTCTCTATGTTATCAGGAACAAGCTGCGGACAGAAATTCGCTAACCGTGTGAAAAGCGCTTCATACTCAGTAACTGTCATGTTCTCCTGCTTGATATTCTGTAACTGCCTGATTTTCTCATTAAGAAAAGTGGGTGGATAGAATTTGAGATGAAACTCCTCAGAGAAATCCTGCCAGGAAAGATCTGTACCTCTCCTCTTTTCTTCCACACCACGCCACCACAACTCTGCATCGCCTGTCAAAAGGTAGACCGCATGATTGATCTTCTTCTCTTCTGAAAGCTCCATCAGACGAAAGACCTTCTCTATCTGTCTAAACCATTCATCAGCCTCTGCTGGATCTGTAGTGCCACTAAACTCTGTGCCACCAAGCTTCTTCACAAGCTCATAAGATCGCATCAGATCCTTACTGCTGGTAGAAGTAGAACCTCGCCTATCAGCCTTGTACTTCTCTTTGGTTTCCAGAAACATCCTGTACATCCGGGATGCTTCATCCACGTGGTCACCACCACCTGGACCCAAGTACAAATGATCAGGGCCAACATGGCTCTCGGCCTGATCATCGCGATCAAAGCCTCTTCCTGCCATCTGCAATGATATAACAGAGTATTTCCTGTTAGAAAACTACAGATAGAAGAAAGACACCTAAACCTTAATCCTATTGGTCTCTTATCGTCCCCTGACCTGGACTCTGAGTAACTATGTACTCAACCTAAGCTCTGATACCAAGAGTTGTCGCGCCCCAATCTCACATTAAACACAAACCACGAGATTAAGGCACGACAGACATAACCAACCATTCTTCACTTTTTAAAACAATTCAAGGCATTTAAATGATAATCAAGTTTAAGCTGTAAACAAGAACTAAACAATCTGCAGAAACTTCTCAATTAAACTGATAGAGATACAAGCAAGATCTACAACATAATACATTGATTAACATAAAGAAAGCATAACATTAATTTACATCTGATATACACATTCTCTCTCTCACTCACACCTTGTCCCGAGGATCGAGGGGAAAGGACTAAGAGACCTCTTACTAGACTAACTACAAACCTTCTAACAACTAGGCGTTAGGATGAAACGATCCTTCCGACTCCTGATGCTGATGCTGACCTGAAAATGTTTTGAGTAGAGGTATGAGCCTACTCGCTCAGTGAATAACATTTCACTTAGCTATCAATAAATAACTCGTCAGGTTTATTAACTGAAACTAAACAGATATACAGTTCAAACAGAGCAGTTCTATTAGCATAACAAATATACAGACAATAACTACACTCCTAAGCATTAACAGGTATTTCAGGTAATAAAACAGTTATATAAATTTACTGTGATCCTACATGTTTACTTATTCATTTTTATTATTATGCCCTAAATATATGCAGTGTACTCTGCATATAAAGATCCGCAACAAGTCCATGCTACGGTCCCACCGTACAAGACTTAGCGACACACCCGGGAAATGCTAAGTCTGACGCCAGCCCTGCTCTGCTACAGGACCCCTGGCTCTCCGGCCAGAACATAGGCTCTACGGCCTCAATGCACAGCCACGTGTGCTCCCGACTCCTCCTTTAACCGGAGTACACCGGCGGAGAGTCACAGGGTTACCTTCGTGACACACGCACGAATGGTGTTAGATAACCGTGTTTTCTTTTTCTTTTCCCCAGTGCCATCGTGACACACGCACGATTGTTGTTAGACACTGCCTTTCTTTCTCTCCTCGTGCCACCAGAATTACTCAACCGGTTGATGTTGGACACGAGTTTCACCCCTAAGAAACAGACATTCATTTAGGGGTTCTACGGTGTTAGGGCATCTAGGTCTATACCTGATTAACAAATAAACATTTAAACAGAAATTTCATATAGCAACTGTATGACATAGAATTTCCTCTTTTTCATCATTTACATCACGCAATTCAAGTTCCACTGAACTTATCATACTGAAGTACATGTTACACTGTTCAGGAATCATATTAACTGATACTGAAGCAAATAAGTATTTAAAATGAGTTAAATAATGATTTCTAAATGAACTGCTACTCACCCACTTCGGTGTGTTCGTATACACCGAAAAACGTCCACAAACACGCCTAATTCTGCCCTTTACAGCAGCGTGCACGCCGTGCACTTAAGCTGCACGCCGTGCACCTTTAGTGCACTTCTGATCTGCTTTTCTGCACCTTTGCACGCCGTGCAAACTGACTTGCACGCCGTGCAAACTGACCTGCACGCCGTGCAAACTGGTTTGCACGCCGTGCACCTGGGCTGAAACTCGTTCCGCTATCTGCAACTTTGCACGCCGTGCAAACTGACTTTGCACGCCGTGCACCTGCGCAGAAACGGATTTTTCCCCTATTTCAGTTATCTGAAATGTTGCACGCCGTGCAACCTGGGCAGAACGGAAATTGCAGAACTAAAAACGAAGATCGGGGTCGATTCGGCGGACGATTCTTACCCAAATCGCTCCTATAGCTCCGGGACGACCTAGCAAACACTTGGCAAGAAGAAAGGACCGAAAAGGAAGCGCCGTTCGCTCCCTAGACCACCTCCTTGGTCGTCATCTTCATGGCTGCAGGAGGAAGAAGAACACAGGGAAGAAGAAGGAAGATGCGGCGGGTGGATTAGCTGGAGAAGGTGAAGAAATCGGGGGAGAAGAGCTTGATTTCCCAGCCTCTCCTCTCTAACTCGCTCCCTCACTCTCTCCCTGTTTCTCGTCCAGCGGCTAACGGAGGAAATGAACCCTTCGTTCATTCCTTAGGCGGCTAACGAAGTGATAAAGGAAAGCTAAAGGAAAGGATAAGGCAGAGCGCCCAGGGGGCCGAAAATAAATTGCCCAAAAACTTTCCGATATTGCAAATAGGTCCCTGAACACCAAAAAGTCCATATCTTTTTACTCGTAGGTCAGATTCGCGTGATTTCTCTGGCAACGGATCAAGAATAAACTTGTCCTCAACCTCAGGACAAGAAAACAAGCTAATGATACATTAACACTAGCTCAAAACTCAAAACACTATTAACAAGAGTGAGTACTCATCTCAACATAACTAGCTCAAGTATGCACTAACCAAGGTACTTACTTACAAAACGAAACGCGGGTCGTAACATTTACTATCACCATTAACTTCATATTCGTAATGGACTATTTTTGGTAGTTATTTATAGGTACCTATTATGAACCATGAGTGAGACATAATCAGGGAGATGGGGCAGAGTCAAGGCAAGGGTGAAGGAAGAGGGAGAAACCCTGGAGGTCGCGAAGGGGATAGGGAAGTTATGACAACTACTGAATCATCTACTATAATTCCTCTAGATTGCTTAGCTGAGATGATTGGAGAGGACATCTACAAGTTGTACCATATAGTTCCACTGTGTTGGAGGTTTTGGTCATTGTCTTCACATCAAGGGGTGGACTCAATTCTAGGTATTTTTCCTGACACCACAGGCTCCTTCGCACCCCTCTTACCTCCATCTCTACCTTCCCCAGAACTTAAACCAAAAATTGTTGATTCAACCTCCCCTAAGAAAGAAGATTGGCTTATGGTTGATTGGCTAGATCCTGTGGAAGGTAATGCGATAGTGATGGAGTTTGTTGCTCCATTGGTATGGGGCCAATTCAAGTGTGTAAAGCTTTCAAAATCACAGGTTGTGAATCCAGATTGGAATGAATACTTATCTGTTAGGTTCACATGGATTAAACCTTTCTGAGGTCAGATAGTTGGATGGATTAGAAGAAACTGGAGACCTAGTGGAAAATTCGAGGTTGTCACAAATGAGAAAAATGGCTTCATCGTCAAGATGCCTTCTGTGAAGGGGAGAGACAGTTCCAGAGGAGGCGCCATGGGCTATGGATGGTGTTTTGATTGGTTCTCAAGCCTAGGAGCCTAGAACTAATCTTCTTCCCATCTCTTTCTCAGTAGCCCCTTCCTAGGTGAAGATTGAAAACCCTAGATTTCCCTAGTCTCTTGGTCGTCTATCCAGCATTGCCCATACATTGGGGAACATCGATTCTTCCCAAAGATACGATGGTAGAGATTGATGGATAACTTCTTCCCCTGAAAATCAATCTAATAGCTAAGTCAATGGTCTATTTTGGTTGTTCTATGTTCGGTCATAGGTTCTCTTTGTGTCTAAATGTATTGAGGAAAGCTACTCCCAGTAGTGAACTTCAATTTTGATTCGGTAAATGAATAGCAGGTGTTTAAGGAAATCACTCTGAGGATGCAAAGAGTATTCCTTCAGTTCTTATGAGTGAGACATTATTTGAAATAGTCACTTGGGATTCAAATATCCCTGCACGGACTACATGTGACCTGAGTAGCTCTTCAACACCTCTACTTCATGGGGGAGCGATTATTAAAGGAGGGGATGTTGTTGTAGGAATAGCTAATAAGGAAAAGCGTAGTGGTGTGGGTGATACTTTCAAGATCCCTATATCTTTTGAAGATAAATAGGTTGTTAAAGTCCCAAGATATGTACCTATATCCTCCCATTCATTGAAGCCAGATATGTTCTACAGTTCTCCTATGACGATGGAGGAGGGATTGAACCTTGAACGGGAGCTATCTCTTTCCTTTATCAAGGTCACCCCAAGGTGTACAAGACAATTAAATCAAAGCATGGGTTTATCTCTGGAGTACCAGCAAACTAATGTTCTTGCTTCTGATGGAGAGAATTATTAGCTCCTATGAGCTTGGACCGGACCTGATGAATAGGTTGAATCTGAGTGAGGAATCCAAACCTAAGAAGAAGAAGAAGAAGAAACCTAGGAAGAACAAGACAGATGAGATATTCATGATGCAATTTGATAGATTTATCGACTCAATCTGAATTCTTTGTTGCCTCTTTTACTCTTGTGCAAGGTTTGTTCTTTGATATTTCCTCTTATTTTCATGAGATTTTTTCCCCTTGCAATTGAGTGAGGAAAGAATACTTAGGGCCTCTTCTTGAGTCTTTGTTTTCTTTGTTTATGGTTCTTTTTTTAGATATACTCCCTACATGGAGTTTTTTCTTCTCCTTTATTTTAGAATCAAGCGAGGTTAAAACCCTATGGGATGTTTGGATCCCTCATTTCTTTCTTCTATATTTTCATATGGTTTGGGGGGGACAAGATTGTATGTACCAAAAGTTTTGGCATCAATGAAAAAGGATTTTAGCGGACCAAAACTTGTACAATGATGACTAAAAGAATTTTCACTACACCACCACAATAAACCACGATTTATAGTGGTGATTATAATATTGCTGATTTTCACTTTGAAAGATAATAGAAAAACAACGAGAGACAATGATACAATCACAACTCTATAATATCCAATGCTTTTATCAATTTTGTAACTGTGTTGACATAAAAGTTAGCAAAATATGTTTTATATATTCTAGAGTTTCTAGATGGGATCTTCTTAATAAATGTATTTGTTTCCATTCTTGGGATGATTGCTTACCTCTTTCAAATTTCCTTTCTACGAGTTGCATCATATTTGATCATATTTTGATTGTAATAAATACATCTATATTCAATGGGGACCAAAACCATTAAATCTAAGAAATTCTACACTACCCACGAGAAATATAAATAAAATAATGCTACGAGTTGGTTAAAAAACACTTCATAAAGAAAACTCAAAACCATGATGGTGTTCTTGATTCCTTGGAATAGAAACACCTATTGTAACTTGAGAAAGAAAACAAAGGTCAAGTAAAATGAATAAGCTGACCGTGATGTTAGATTGTATATTGGTTACTTTAAGCTACAAAATAATAAATAGAGTCATGATCAACCAAAATATCATTTGAAAGAAAAGATCCAAAATTAATTGCATTGTTGAAGGGACAATAATATAAATAGCTACCGTAAAATGTGTAACATATGTAAGGAGATACACCATACTCTACCTCAATATTAATGGTCCTAAAATTAGGTAAGTAAACCAATACAATCACACACTATGGTATATTACAAAAAATCTTCAATCCCAACCGATCTTACTCCAACTTTTTCTACCTCAATTTGTAACAGTTGGTACGCAAAATATCTTTGATCCTAAATCACTAATTATAGAACTACTAAGAAGGATATGGCAATCAAAAACCTTGGTGATGATAATACTTATGGGATAATGGATTCAACCTATATTTATTCTAACATTTTTGGTACCTAGTTGAAAAGCCTTACATAAAACATGTCAATATATTGAACAAGACGTGATACAACACAAAAAGTCAAACTAATATATAGATATACATCACTATGATAAAAATATATAGTCTATATTGCATTATTCACTTCGGTCCTATCAGTCCATTAATGATACTTATAGGTGATTGCTAGAACATTGAGATCCAGGCATAAGTAACATATCATTCAGATTACAGTTAAGAAATATATTATTTTCCCTATTGGTCGACGCATACAAGTAACTTTACATTATGGCAAATCAAGTCATTCAAATTTATCTAGTATGTGTAGATCTATGTCATGTCAACAACCTTAAATGTGGTTTTATAGCACAAAATGTCATCTGACTTAGTTAGGTTTTCAATGACAAGCCAAACTACATTATGGCCTCCTTAAACATTGAAAATCAAATTTGAATGTCCACTTTGATCTTTTTGCCACTTCCATCTAGATTATGGAGTTCTTAGGTAAGACCACCCAGTTTGTGATGCTTTATCTTGATCTATTTTGAGGTCAAACACTTTATAGAAATATAGCTAGTCTTTTTTCATATTCTTCCACCAAGTTGTAGGGACCTCTCTTTAATTAAGCATAAATGTCAAATACTAGAGAGAATCCCTAGATTATAAATCCTATTAAGAAAAAATGCCATATTCTTGATAAAGATGAACGAAATGGTATGCATGAAGCAGAGGTAATTGTTTTCTTTTTTATAGTACCTCAGAAACCAATGCCCCAACAGTGGACACATTTTTAGTTATCATAAAACTTATTCACTGCTCTAAAACCAAAAGTGGATGGCTTGATTCATATATTGTTCAATTTACATTAGATTGCATGTACATGAAAGAAACCAATTCCATTTACAACCCATCCTGAAAAGTGAGACTAGAGGGATTAACTAGATATTCATTTTTATGAACTTTGCACTAAATGTGACTAAACCTAATACCATGTGAAACAACTTCATGAGACTTATACTGAACCCCAGTGACTGAAAATTTTCCATCCAAGTAACATGCATCGACATAATGTTAAGTATGTGAACTTAAAAGTAATCTACGAATATTGAAAAGTCTAACAGATAATTCTAGAATTTAGTACATACAATTTATATTCATAATCTATCTAATAATAAATTCATTCATTTAGTCAAATTTTGACTAGTTTACCATTTTGAGATCAGATATATTAATTGATGAGTAAACGCTAATTAATTTTAGAACTACAATTCTATAATGGGAGTAACAGAGTCAACAAATGAACACTTAAAATCCAAAAATAATAGCACTATCTTAGTGACACCGCACCAACATCCTGGAACATATTTTGTATTCATGAATTTTTGAAGTCTACATAATACATGCCTAACATATAGAAATTATCAAATAACAAATAAAGACAATTATAACAAGATTGGATATCAAATCCACCTTAGACTATATGTCAAAGTTTATGATCAAATTCCATGTTGCTCATATAAGAATAAGACAATAGATTATCTTTAATGGAAGAATCATTGATTTCCTTGATTAAGAAACATATGTAAGAATAATATATTAATCAAATAGTAGTAAAAGGAATATAACAATCATTCATCTTATATTCTACATAGCTTGTCCTATTTTATTCATTTGACCTAAAACTATTGGGATCGTACATCATCGAGTAGAATCAACCATGCCTCGTTCTTGTATCAATGACTCACAATCATTATCAATAAGTATTCATATTGCCATGAATTTCCCCAAGTGATTACCCAAAAACATAAATGATACAAGTAGTGATTACATTGAACTTTCTTCGTATAGAATTAAGCTTCCAACATGTTTTATATCTGATGACATCTTAACCACTCACCTCAAGTGTGAAAAGCCTCAATTATGTTGCCCAAGAATTGAAATTATAGAAATCCATTCATGTCATCATAATCACCTCATTTTCTACCCCATTCCGAATGAAAAACCCTAGAAATGGAAAATTGGAGAGAAAGATTAGGAAAGAGGGTGATTTGATATATTTTTAATAAATTATAGGAATGAATGGCCTCAGACATACCAGAGAATATTAACCAAGAATTCCTATCAAGGGTTGATAAACGTACATAGTTTTGCAATATTTTGGATGTTGAAACTCCAAATCTACATTTCCCACTCTTTTTTCTTCAAAACCCTAATTCTCCCTTTCTCTCTCAATATTGAATTTCATATCTCTTGGATGAATGATGGACTATTAGGGTGTTAGGTTAGTGTATAGATCAATTAATATGCTTGGAACCATTACAAACAAGTCCTAAGTTCATTATATACTTTCTATATTTATTTAAAATGGTTGGTCGATCATGTTGTTCCTTGTAAGAAACTTGATCAATGCAATAATATAATGTCACTTTAACATGCTCTGAAAACTATTATAAATTAATTTATTCGGAACTGCAGGCAACAGTCAAACTTTTGAGCATTTTGATTTACCAATCAATAACTAAAAATCAAATTTTACTCTTACTTGAGTTTGTATAGCAAGGTCATATGACTTCTTCCTTGGGAAACTCTTACAACCTATACTGTAAAGTATTTTCAAAAATTCAAAATTTTTAATAACATTTTTTGAAGTTTTGTTATGTTCAAAATTTGCAAACAATATGACTTACATGTAAATTACAAAAACCATATACGACATCGATGTACTTATCATTTTCATGATTCATAGACTATCTAAACAGGATTTCTGACCGACTAGGGTTTTCACTTGTTGAATCTGAATTATTCAAAATCAAAGCATATTTATAATATATCATTATGTTTGACATATCATAATTAAACTACAATTATTATCAAATCAAATATCAATCTAATGCAAATGTAATCATTAAAATATGCCCTTATTCGATGGATAAGATGGAATCCAGTCATTACAAAACCCCGCATTAGGATTTCATCTTAAAATCTAAGAAAAGGTGTGGAAGAAGAACATAACATCTAATTGTGAATCTTTTTTGGTGTCTTCTTAGTAAATTTTCCACTTTTCATTCTTTCATATCACATAATTCTTGCTTTTTGGATGTTTGCGTAGATTTTTGAATTTACTACGATTAGATGGATATTTTATTCCCTATCATCACATCCCTTTTTTATTGTTACATTTGTTACTTAAAAGTCTTGCTAATACATCATTTCTAAAGTGGGATTTCCATAATATTTCATATTATTAATAAATTTGATTACATATCTCATGGATCATGATTATAACGAATTCTTCATCGCTATATGTATCCACTAGTTCCCTTCACAAGAAAGATCACTTTAGCACATCATCATTATCAGTTCTTATCTTTTCTCCATATTCGTGTTAAGGTTCTCAGATATTAGGAGTTATCTTTATAATCCCTTAGCTTTATATATATATATATATATATATATATATATATATATATATATATATATATATTCCATGTGAAATCTTCATTTGGGCTTGTCTTAGGTTTTGGATATAGTTACATATTCAATTCTCTTTCTCCATGTTTATGCTTTTTACTTTCCATCTTACATCTTATTATACTCTTAGATAGTCTTTATTTAGATGCTTGGTTAGGGTATCCAGAAGAAGTACAATAAGAAGTCCCATACTAGCTTATCCCTATACTCTCATATTTGACTATCATAGATGAAAATTGAGCTTAGTCAGTATGCATATCATTCAAACTCATCTTCAACACCCATGTTATCCTTTGGTCCTAGATATTGTTATCACTAAAAATTCATCTGACCCAAACTTTAATACTACATTGTAGGTACATCTCTTTTGATTCATAATAAATTCCAACCATTATAGATAATCCCTAATTCTAAACCCTAATTTAGAAATAAAACACTGTTTCTTGACAAACACGATCAAAATAGCATACAAGAAGAAAATGTATATTTTTCCCTTCCTATTAAACCTCATAAACCAATGGCACATCAATGGACCCACATGTTCATTTATCAGATTACATGTTCAACTTCATTTAAAAAAAAATCTTATTATTCATATACAAGTTCAGTTTAAATAATACTACAAGTACATTGTCACCAAAAAAATGCTACAAGTACATAAACGAAACAAATTTGATATGCAACACAGCTAGGGATGTAAAACTATTGGGACATTTTAGACTAAATTATCCTATGTGCATCTTCTTTATGATGAGCTCTCTGCTAGATGTAATTATACCTAAAACATATGAAACAACTTCATGAGACTCATATGCAGCTGAAATGAGTGAAGTTTCCCACTTAGCAAAGTAACATGTATTAGAATCATGTTCTATATATAGAATTTAAAAGAATCTTACAGATATTGAAAATCCTAATAGAAAATTCTAGTGTTAAGGACATCCATTTTATGAAATAACATAATTAATCATAAAGACATTCATTTAGTCAAATTTTAACTTCTTTACCATTTATGAGAGCATATATATAAATAGATTGAAAAATGCAAATTAGTTTCAAAACTACAATCCTATTATAGGATTAATAAAGCAACATCTAAATATTGACAATCCACAAATAATAATACCATCTTTGAGATATCCCACCAACATGATAAGGATAACATATCATGTTGTCTTGAAGCTAAAGTTGATACACGATATGTCTACCAAACACAAATATTCAAATAAACAATAGATCCAAATTTGGATACAAGATATGTCTACCAAATTATCTTCTTAGTGTGGAATGTAGACATATCTTCTTAGTGTATTTGGATCTATTATTTATTTGAATATTTGTGTTTGGTATGATATTTTTTCATATATGATAATATGTTATTTTGTTCTTATTCTTATTCTTATCCATAGGTTAGATGTCAAAATTTACGTCTACATTCCACACTAAGAAGATAAGAATAAGACAACATATTATCTAAAAAAAATTGATTCCCACAAATAAAAAACATCTTCAAGAACAATATATTGATCAACTACACGTAAAAGGTTATTAAAATCATTCATCTCATATCCTACGTGACTTTTCATCTTTTATTCATTTGCCTTGAAACTAATTGGTTGGTACCTCATCGAGAAAAGTAGCCACCTCATTCTCATGTCAAAGACTGACCTTGGTTTATTCGGTCACCGTAATATAGTTAAAATAGACCATGGTCCACCACATGGTTTCCTAAAGAGGCTAAGATAGGGGATTCATCCTCCTCTACTACTAGTTCCTGATTTTAGGTACATGAGATAGGAAAAAACATAACAAAATATCATATATGAAAAGATTTCTTATGTTTGATGGTTTATATTTGACTGGAGTCTATTATTTATAGGTAAAGACTTTGAAAATAGGATTTATAGTTAGAATTATGCCATGAGACTCACTCCTATATACTGGTAGTATAACCTTCAAGAATCAACCCACACGCTGAAAATCCTTCTCAAATACTTATGATTACTACTAGGAGATTTATATCATTTCCCCAATATAGACCTCGGGGGAATCTCACGGTGTTTGTAGCATGTAACTAGATGCATTCATCATTTCACTTGTTATGGAATCATATTACTAGTCTTAATGAAAATTTCATTTATTATTTGTCATATGTGTATAATCTCATGCAACTAGAATGACATGAACTAGTTTAGTGCTAACATGAAGACAATCATTATAGCAAGAACTGCATCAATCTATAACTTACAACATATATGTTTCTTTATCATTCTCACGTTATTTCATATGATTCATCATTAGTGGACCATCATCATCATATATAATATCATTCTCATGTATTTAACCTAATCAAGGCTTCTCAGTTACAAACCATTATATGCTATCACAGTATATCACATATCCCATCATTTCATTCCATCTCCCACTTTTCTGTATGTATATTCATAGTGACATTAGGACCCACAATAAGATCAGTGTATAATCACTTTTATAATTCACTATGCACAAATCATGTTTATAATGCAACACGTTAGTTATCCCACCCATATTTCCTTGCATATAGAGTAATCTCAAAGCATAAGCATTCAATGAACATGGTTAATATTGCATGCCAAATTAATGTTGATACTAGTCAAGAATCGTGATTTCCTCTCTTTAGATAAATTCCATCTATTTTCAACATTTACATTCATTAATCATTCATTCTTCATTAATATTACTTTAATCATCATATTCATGGGTGATTTAGGTTCTTAGACACAACTAATTTTTTTATTACTTTCCCCTTTTCTAGATTCATTAGTATTAACTTCTTTTGTTTCTCATTCAACATAACTTTAGGAATTGATCATATTAAATTGCGTTAATGCACAATGCTTCTCTTTCTTTGAAATCCTCTACAGTCTAATTTTACTATATTTCTTTCAATTGAGGTCAGCTCAAAAACAAATTTTAAAAAAGATTAAAATCTTCCTAACACTCATTTTATGAACATTTCATCCATAACATAACATAAAAAATCATTTCCCTCTTTTATGTTTCCTTTCTTCCCTTTAGATACATGTACCATGTCATTTGACTTCCAATGAAAATTTTGTATAAAAATAATCATTTCATTACTATACAAGACTACCCAATGTTGAAAGTAGAATAGATTTGTTACTTCCTCTTACTCTATAATCTCTAGTCATCTTCACAATTCATTATTTTGTAATAAAAAAGACTTGCATTTATGTGGGTATACTCATTATTCCTTAGATTAGATTAATACATACATTGGTCTTAGATCATCTTAAAAGGTCTTATTGCTTTTGATATATGTAATAATACCTAAATTTGTGCATCTCTTCACATTTACAAAATTATATATAAGTTAGGGTTTTATCTCCCATTTTCATCCCAAAAGCATTTCTTAGGGGTTTCAAGAAGTAAGCTTAGTTCAACATATTTTTATACATCATCATAAATATCTTATTAACAACTAACCTAATTAGTGTATACTAATAAACTGGGGCTATTTTTGACACCCTAATTTCTATTTTAATTTAATAGTTCCATTAATTACAAGCATATGTCATATTTTTGAGTTATTTGAGTCTATCTCTCAACATAAACTCTAAATTGGTATATCTCCATCTGAATTGGTGCATGTTGTCTTCAGATCGGGATCCGACGTGGGCAATGGCGAGCGAGTAGTACTCCTTTGAAAGGACAAGTTGAGAATGATGGTGGCACTGTGGATATTCTCTCTCCTCTAATTATTTTCTTTGGAGATCCAAGATGAATAGAGTTGACTATGGGTGAGTATGAAGTGCAGCAGCACTTTGTCTTCTCCTCAATCTCATGACCCCTGGCATGGACAAGGTGGGGGTCTACTTATAGGTGTGGGTAACCGACTTAAGAATCACTTCGGTCACAACACTAAACTATACTTCGGTCTCTACCTTGGACCGTGATTCGATTACTACACTGGCTTGTGTTTCAGTCGCTATAGTGTGGCACATAGAGACCTCTAGGGAATTGACCTTGATGATCTATTGGTCATAGAGATTGTTGTCTCCTATGGTCGCAAGAGGTGCTAGTTTCTAGAGACTGCAGCATCAACTTGGTGTTGTCTTCATTGACTGCTAAGTTAGCTTTAGGTGTAGCGACCGATGAGAATTTTGTGTAAAGTAGAGGGATGGTGGTAGTCACATCTAGTCTTGCCAAAAAAAATTAATATTGAATAGTTGAATCATAAAAGAGATGACATTATGAAGATAAAATTGACACATAAACGACCACAAAATAGGATGTTATGAACTCTTCCAAACTTATAATCTAGCCTAACCTCTAGGTAATAAATATAATCAAAGCATCTAGTGATGAGACTTAGTTGTCTTTGATTGATACACTCGCTCCTACACATTTTTTCCATCCTTACAATAAAACTTTTGCATCTAGCTTGGTTCACATTATGAGATCCAAGTCTATCCCCTCATTTCTGGATTTTCAATAACCTTTTTGCTACACCCTTTTGTAGTAAAGGACTCTCCCTCGCAAAAACATCTTGGCCTTAGTTCCTAGATGTACTTATAAACGGTTACTACTAGGCGTATATTTCACACCCGACTCTTATTTTAGCAAGGTCCTAGCTATTGTGTTGGGAAGGCTAAGGCTTTAGGGTGTCCCTATCTTTCTCAGGTTTGCTCAACCACAATGTGGTCATAAAGACAGTGTCTCCTGAATGGGCCCTGATGTAATGTCAGGTGCATGTGTGAGGTCCCTTTCAAAGCATATGTGTGTAAAAGTTGGCTTCTAGACTCCACTACTAGACATGACATATCTACATTCTCGAGTGCAGCAATACCCTGGTCAGGCAAAGTCCTTAAGCATCTTTTGGGCACAACTCTCATGATTTTGTTCCTCTCGACTTTTTTTTTGCTCACATTCTTGGGAAATAGGATTTGTAGGTAAGGTTTTTGGGCTGCCAAGCCTCTTTTATTCCCAATGCTGGGATTTTTAGAACTGAAAGGGGTAGTTGTTTTCCATCTTGCTAGAGGTGTATACTTTCCAACTTGTACTGCAAGGTTAGGGTGATTATTTGGGAGTGTGGCATATTGAGTCCTCCTTATTTTTGGGGATTTCTTAGGTTCAGAAGTGTTCTTTCACTTTCCACAACCTTTTGCTATAATAATGGCACAAGAATGCAGTATTGTGTCATTTTCTTTTATGTCAATTTGTATCCCATTACACCATTCTTGAAATGATTACACTACAGAGTAGCAAGAGGATAGACAATTCTAAAAGTGGGAGCAATGAATAAATCCATGAAAATTGAACCCTAAAATGGTGCTTGTAGTAAACTATCCTAGAGGTATTTGCAATTATGAGTGAAATTTTGAAAACTTTATTGTGCTCAAAATTTTTAGAATCAAAGTTCACAATGATCAAAATGATACCTCTCAAGACCCATTTATAACTCCCCACAAACTTATCATACACTTCATCACGGAGTGTCAAAGTTAGAGGTCAGAAATAAATGGGCCAGGTTTATTTTGTGTGTGGCTGCTCTTGTACTGCCCACCTGGACTATAGCAACATATCCACATATCCCCCTCACAGTGAGTTATAGTGTTCGTGTTGCAAGACTTCTATTTTTGCATCATCAGGGATAAAGTTGACATCCACTCTAGATAATGAAAGCCACAATCATTTGATTCTATGAGTTATTGTGGAATCCTATGGCATAACTGTGTCTTTTTGAAGTCCTTTTTGCTAACAAATTTATACCATTTGCCAAACTTGCAAATCATATCTATGATTTCTTCCGTGCATGTGTTTGCATTCTCCTCTATTGGGGTCTTTGGTGTGGTCATGTTCATATATTTGTTTATGGTGAAAACTGAGTCAAAACTATTATACAAGATTGCGGTCTTTTCCTTGACGTTGATCACCAGAAGTTTCCAATTATTGTTGTGGAGGGTGGGTAGGAATATGAACTCAGGGAGGGAATTCATCATGTGAAGTTTCAGGAGTTCCTTTTCTCCTAACATCTTGTTATGTAATTTATCCTCCACGAGTAAGTAATTGGCCATGTGTGCATTTGGCATATTGTCTCCTAGTAGTGATTGGTATGCAGACATCACACCTACAAATAAGTAGCCTCCTTCCTTTAGTCCAAAGGTCATCTTTGAGTATGCATATGCCTTATCTTTCAAATACAACATCCCCACTATTGTGATCTTCTTTTAGTCTATCCATGATCTGTAAGAGGGAAACCCAAGATAGATCTTTGCAAGCCCACATGTAGAAGTTTTGAAATGCTAGTTCTATTATTCCAACTAGGCCATATGGCCTTACCTCCAATGTCTCTTCATCATGGATTTCCCCCTCTTCTGGTTGTTCCATTGATGTTTGTTAAGCTGGGTCTGAGCTTCTGGGGGTGGAGGGGTTGTTGTTGTCCTCCCAGTTGAGGCACATGATGATCTGCACATTGTTCTTCTTGGGGGGCTTGGTTTCCTTTCTTGTTGTTGGTCAGAATTCCAACCTGCCTTCCAAGATGATGCTCGGGAGGGTTCTATAGGGTCAATCCGTAGCATTTTCAGTTGTTCTCACCAAGGCTATTTGACGGGTAGAGGTACCATCATATGGAGTCTGTGAGGTACTGCATCAGGAGGTATTGTCAGATCATTAAAGATATGATGATCGTAGATAACTTCCGTTGCATACATGCCACGAACACCATGGAAGTCTTCATGCATATATGCCTTTGTTGACTGCTTCAACCAGATGAAGCACGATGAAGGCACAATGTCCTAATCTTATTTGTTCTTGTGGGACTTTAGTTGTGATGTTGAAGTTTTCTAAGATGAGATATGTCTAGAACCTACTCTCTGGATGGATCGCTGAAGGTGGAACGGTACCTTTAAAATGTTGCTAGCCTCTTTGTTTTTGAAAATCAAGAACATGTTGGGCAGCTCAGCAACACAATACTTTTAGACAGTAATGTGGCGATCGTATAGATTTTCTACAATCAACACCCAATGCTTAACCATCCTAATGCGCAAGGAGACAAAATGAGTTTCTATCCTAGTAATGGTAGCTTTCAACTCCTTCACAAAGTATGAGTTGAATCTTTCTTCATACATCTACTTTGCCAGACTTGTCATTCCATTGAAAATTGGTTGCACCTTGTTAGGATGAAGGAATTCTTCTAGAAGCATTGTGCAGAGCACCTTGAATAGGCATTTGTTCACCCGTGCTCTTCGTAGGAGCATCCCTCAGAAGTGCTCCCTGGTTAGTGCTCTCCACTTGTTGTATATGACATTTGTTCCAGTAAGATTATCATCCAAAATATCTGCTAGCACGTGAATGTCCCTACAAGAAATATGGGATACTGATGACATGTCCATCCCTGTCAGTTTACAAGGTACTAGGGGGCCATGGTCTCTCTTGTTTCTACTTCTCGTGGTGGCCTCTATTCTCTCAGGAGTGATTCTATGAAGAAAGAGGTGGGACCCCCTTTGTCTTCATCAGATGTTCCTTCTCATGTGCCCATTTTCTTTTCTATCGGCACTTGATCTTTTGGGTGCATTGTTGAAATTTTGGGAGAGAGTGGCACATTTTTGTTGCTACAATGTCAGTTGGTGGCGTTGATTCTTCAGTTGTCTCAAGCATGGTTGCATCTAATGCCACAATAGTGGCTGCCATCTTGTCGTCGTATATTATATTGTTGTGCTCGTGAGGATCTTGTAAAAGCTTGTCATAGATGTCCCCATTGATATTTATCGTGTCTAGAAAGTGGTTAAGAATTGCTTCCTATGGGTATAATGGCATGCCTCCCCCACGAACAATACTTTTAGATCTCATCACCCTATTTTTTTTCATCACTAGTTGCTTCTGTGATTGTGAGGCCTCTTCACACTGGATGGACTTTTTTATCTTCAGTTAAACTTGCAAATGTCATTTGTTTGTAGGCTCTGTATCCTATTTTACTTTCATTAATGCATGGACTTTTATCAAAAAAAAAACTTGTCATCATATATTATATTGTTGTGCTCATTAGGATCTTGTAAAAGCTTGTCATAGATGTCCCCGTTGATATTTATCATGTCCAGAAAGTGGTTAAGTGTTGCTTCATCTGGGTATAATGGCATGTCTATGCTAGATTTCCCCATTTTTAGTTCACCTGCTTGGCTCTTTTTAGCTAGTTGTTCTTCTGCATATTGGGCTTGCAAGTGGTTGTTCTCTATCAGTGAATATTTAAGGTTGAACTCTTACACTGTGACATTGACTATAGCTACAATAGATTGTTCAGGATATTGGTCTTCTTGTGCTTGATATGGCTCTTGATCCCTGAGTACTTTTGGTATGCTTGTGACCTCTTCATCCTTGTATTCTTTGGGGTTGGAGGGACTTGAAGATGATTGTGATGATGAAGGTTTGGCAATTCGCCTTGACACCCTTCCAGTCTGTTGTTCCTCTATCTACTAGAGTTTGTCCTCTATCTTCATTTTCTCCTCCTCTATTTCTTTAAGACATGCTTTGTGATGTTGGCACATAGCGTCCATGTCTTTTTGCATAGAATTTTGCTCCTTCATGAGTTCCTCATCACACCAGCCATTGTCTGCATGGCATTCGTCATTGCTGCTTGGTTGGTGATGACGTCTTGTATGAATTGGGGAAGTGTTGTGGTTCTGTCATCTATCCTTGATACATGCATTGTTAGTGTATGCAAGCCAGAAGAAATAAGTAATGTATGTGATGAAGAATTATGAACTTGAAATGACACCCTAGTTCTTCTTCAAGGGTTGGGGAACATGGATGTTGTTCTCCCTTAGGCGTTGTTGTTGTAGCAGCTTGTGCCTCATCATTTGTTGGTGGTCGAGGTTGAGTTAGTTGCTCTTTTTTCCCAGGCAGTGTAAGTTCTATTTGAATCCCTTCAGGCTCTTTTTTTATTGCTTGTTCAATGTGTGAGGGTTTAGGATGGTCATTTATCCTTTCTATAGGTGTCTCAAGCTCCATGCTAGTGTTGAAGGGGATGGGTTTTGTTGCTTAGGCTCCATAGGTTGTCCTACTGGTTCTTCCTCTGGCTCTATTATGTTTTCATGTACATCTATAAAAGCATTCGGTTGGTCACCCATTTCTTCAATGAGTACTTCTGGTAATATATTGGTGAGTGGAGGGAATGATGGGGTAGTGGGAAATTTATCAAACTCTACATCAGTTGTTGGTGCTTTTTCTACTGAGATCATTAGTTTCTCTCATAGTTCTACAATTTATTGTGGTTGTGTCATTTGAAGAGAAGGCACTGAACTCTTAGAGACGACTCTGCATACCTTGACTGGTAATTTCTTTCTTTTCTCTGGCCTTAATGCATCTTCATCTCAATCTGGTCCTTGTTCTTCTTATAGGGAAACTACAGGTGATAGTGGGATTGTTGTTCCTATGATAGCACTAGAGTGCATTTTATCTATTCCATCCATGCTTGGTCGTAGTTTATGTGCATTGTAATGGGCCATCTCTAGGAGGGGGAGTAGCAGTTTAGAATTAGCCTTCTTGTAGAAGAACTTTTCAACTTTTTGCACCAATATTCTAGTAATAATTAGATATTTGATGTCAACTTTGTGTACCCCTTGGTCTTCTCATATCTCCTTAATTTCTCAATGTCCAAGAAGTGGGCTACAATAAGGGTTATTTTTCCCTCCATGCAAAAATCCTTAGTTTCCTTGGCGGTCTGTCCCACTACCGATGATATTTTATCAATAAGCAACCTTCCAATTTTGAATGGATTTTTTTTAACATGGCCCATATCAAACAAAGGTCCCCTTTTGACACACCTTCTATTTCAGATCGTGCAAACATTGTTCTTGCAACAATCTTCTAGATCACTCTTATGAAGCATGAGGTGATCAAAATTGCTTTGGACTTCTTGGGTTTGAGTGTATCTTCTCCGATCATCTTCTCCCACATTTTGTGGTTGTTGTATCTGATTACTTCCTTGTCACTTGGTTCTACCATATAGCTAGTAGCTTCATCTTTTGTACTAGTTAAGATCGTGCTCAAAATAGCTTCCGTTATATAATGGTCCATGCCCCCCATCCTCACTTGTAGCTTGAATTCCCCTGCTACCTCATTTCTTCTTTGTCTTCAACTGGTATCTTTATGAGTGAGGATGTGAATTCAATAGTCAGATAATGTAAAAGAACATTGAGTTTCCATTCATAGAACTTTCAAATGTTCTCCACTTAGGAATTCCACCACTCAATCAAAGATCCCCAACTTCCTGAAGTCCTAGTTGTCCATGTACCTTGTTGGTTTGAAAGTCTTTGTCCACATAAATAGGTTGTATTGTTATTGGTGTTCTACATCAATGAGTTTGAACACCACACTTTGTCCCCCTAATGTTTCTATTAGACTCTTATTTGCTTTACCAGAGTCTGGCAACATGTCGGTTGTTGAGCTCATTGGTGTGAGGCAACTCTCTAGTCTCTGAGTTTGTGACCATGTATTTACTACTAACTTCTTCTTTTTCACCTAGGTACACTAGACCTGATGCTTTTTGCTTCACTTTTGGTCTTTCTTCTTCTTCAGATGGTACATACTCAAATGTGTTGGTACATACTCAGTACCTTGTGATTCCTCTTCAACCTCTGGTGACTCATGTCCAAGTAAGATTTTATATCTCTCCTTGTGCAATCGCAAAAGGATCCTCTTGTCCCGTGGAATGTTGGGATTGTCCTCTAGTGTCTTGTTTATTATTTATATGGTCTCTTTGATCCCTTCTAGGGATTCTTGTTTGTATACGGAGTCTAAAGATGACAAAGACATCCTATAATCTGAGTAGTGTTCATTTACCAGTCAAAGAATAATTTCTTACCTGTCATACTAGATATAGGTGATTTGTACACAAGTTGTATTCTTCAACAATTGTAGTGACCGCTAGGAATAAGAGAGTTGTAGGGTCTCTAGAGTGTGGGTCATATGTAGTGGTCGATAAAAAGGGTCATAGTTTATGAGCATTCGCTACAAGCATTCTCCAGAAGTAGCGGTCGCTACAAATCAAATAAATGTAAATGTCACTAGGGATTACAGATTCAAGGTCGCTAAGAATCATCGTGTAGCAATCAGAATGACTTGGTTTTCATTTCATTATGGAAGCTATACTAGTAGCGTTCACTACAAACTACATTTTTAGGGGTTCTAGCAGCTGCAACAAACTCTATTTTATAGAGTTGTAGCGGTTGCTACAAACTCTATTTTCTAGAGTTGTAGCAGTCTCTACGAACACAAATAGATGGAAGAAACTTAGGTCCTCAATTGCAGCTTGAAGAAATGGTGGAAAGAGTAGCTAGGGATGATTAGAGGTAGAGTTCTTCACCGACCACTCACCTCCATGATGGAGAAATTGGGAAGAAGCCCTTGGAAAGAAAACTGGAAATGTGGAGGCGATCATGGCAATCAGAGGCGGTGATTCCTGAGAATTGTGAAATGGTTGGGAGGGTTCAAGGTAGAGGAGAATGACATGAATTGTGAGCTTGAAAAAGGAGAGTTAAATGTAGAGAACACTTACAGAGAGAGAAGGAGAGTTAGGGTTTGAGAGGAGAAAGTGATGGAGATGCTGACCTAGGGTTTTGCGGTCCAAGGAATGATGAAATCATGTAAGTTTAGCTTCTTTGGATATAGCTTCATGGTGAATCTTCTCTCATATGTCAAGATTCTGTCCCTCCCCTATTTGGATTTGAAATCATATCAAATCAAGTCCTTTGCTCACTCTTTCATTCCTAATCTTCAATTCTAGGGTTTTTGAGTTGAAAGGAAGAAGAATCGGGTGAATTGGTAGGGATTTGATATGGATTTGAGATTTTCAGATATGGGATACGTTTTTAAGGTGTTTTCACACCTTAGGGTGAGTGGGAACTTCCTTTAAATAGTATATTGCACGAAAATTGGTTAAATCATCCATAATCTTTAATTGCTTAGTATGAGACTACAAACCCTGAATTGTGTGTTTGATCTAAGTTGTTGCAAAATGATATGAAATTGATTCTTCCTCTGTTTGGATGAATTTTAGATGATAAAATCATATTAGAAATATATACAATACATCCTAATGAGAATTCCCTAAGTATTCACAGAGGTTATAAGAGTAAACTGAAATATAGGGAATTTGTCTATGACTAAAATTTTTGTATAATTAAATAGAGAAATTTGTTTATCTGGATCCCCTTGGTTATGAATGATTGTTTATCTAAATTCATAGTACATATATGTCAAATACTATCTTGGATTTCATTTAAGGTGAATAGTGTATGTTTGATATATTAGTAAAGAGGGTGAAACCCTAGATGCGAGGAAAGTTGGATATTTGCGAATAGATATTATGTAACCCATTTGAACGGATTTTCTTGACATGATAGACTTTATTTATTCAATTTTATTATTTATGCATGTTATCTCAATGAATGTCATGGAAACCCAAATTCAACTCAGTTCCAAGGTTTCATACATATTTTGATTTTAAATGATTTGTTGATAGTAGTCTTTATTTAGTGAATGTTTATGTTGCATGAAATCCTTATGAGAGCCATGTGATAAGTGAATAAGGTTAATGAAACCCTAAGGATAGGGTGTTCAATGAATCAAGTGTTTTGATATCAATGTTCTCAGTATGATATGTGGTGATGCACAACTCAAGATTTGGGTTGAGGTGCATATTTTCCAAGAAAGTACAAATAATTTACAGGTGCAAATGATGATTACTCATATGTCAAGTAATTAAATCTTATCAGTGTATTAAGAAGTTCATTTGCATGATTCTAGTGTATCAAGTATCAAGTGGACATGTATTCTGTTATTTAAGAATTTTAGTCTGCCTGCGGGTATAAAATGTTGATTTCTCAGTATATTACAGTGTTTTGAGTATATTTCTCTACCAAGTTTAGAATGATATACATGTTGTGTTATAAACTTCAAATAAATAGACACGGTACCATAGAGATACCATAGTCAAGTATAAGTAAAGGAAAAAAATATAATATAGTAAGAGCTTTCCAAGAATAATAAAATAATAGACTTAAGAGTCATGAACACCGTAGATTCCCTATGAGAGGCTTGCGTCGTAGGGATGAAACGACCTAACCCTGGCAGTGTCCAGTATACGGGGGTCGGAACGTACTAACATGTGGTACGGGGGATGAAGACCTAGTGGAAGTCTCCTTAAAATACAGAATGTAGTGTCCAACATCAATTAGAGATCCTGGTGGCACTAGAGTACAGTAAAGCCAATAGGTGGCTTGACTCTCCACCTATGTGATCAAGTTAGAGGAGGAGTCCAGTTTTTATGGCATAATAGGTGTGTCGAGGTCAGAGATCCATTTTCCTATTGTAGACCAGTGATGTAGTCAGGCTTAGCATTCCCGAGTGTGTCAGCCAAGTCTTGTACGATGAGATCGTAGTTCGCTACGAGTCTTCATATGTAGAGTACACTGCATATGATCAGGGCATAAGCTAAAATATGATAATATAAGTTTTAAAGAGTTTCTTATAAGTAAGAAAGGCTAAGAAAGATTCGAGTATAGTTTTCGAACAATTATTCTTTGTATGTTTCTGAATTATTAGTTCTCTTTTAAATTAATCAATCATGCTCAGATATTGATTTACTCTTGTTGATATCTAGAGTATCCTGCCATATTTATGATTGTAAATGATCAATCTCTTTAAATCTTATTGCTGCTATAATTGATATCAGTTGCTCAAAAGTATATCTATAATTATATCAGTGCTTTAGACTATTTCTTTGAATTACTCATTCATTGAGAGAGTAGGCTCACCCCTCTACTCGCAATTTTTTAGGGAAACCAAGTGGACTTGAAGAAGGTCAAAGCATCAGAGTAGATCTACTACATGAGTTATGAGATTAGTTAAGTTCAGTCGGTCCCTGTCACTCTAGGTCCTTGTATAGATGTGACAGAGTTGTAAATGATGTTTGTGTCTTTGTTTCCTTAATAAGAGAGAATGCATTTTATTATCATGTCATATGTACATGGCAGTGTGAGAAAGAGAATGAATGTATGGATGAGTATCATTATTGTTGAGATCATATTAGAATAATCAAGATTTAATTCTCTTGTAAAGTTTGTTTATGTGATTTAATGTGAGAAAAAAAAGAGTTTGAAAAAGAAGAAAATTTTAAGGGTGATCTTTGTATTACGTTAAATGCTCAATTTATGCCCTAATCTCATGATTAATGATAATTGTGAGATCGGGGTGTAACAACTTGGTATCAGAGCTTAGGCTAAGTTTTCAGGGACCATTAAGTTAGTAAGTTAGAGTCATAAGTGTGGCAGATAGGAGATGGTATGATGTTAGCTCTGGGGATTTGAGTATTTGGATATCCTGGCATGGTATCTGAGTACTTGGATCAACTAGTATCAAGCTACTTTGTCTATTCTTTCATGTATACCTTGTCCAGGTATATAATGGAAGGATGGTCTAGAGAGGAACCCTAGAAATATTACGGCTAGAAACAACATAAGTAACATGAATTAAGAGCATAAATATAAAATGAGATAGAACTTTCATTTCATATTGTTGTTTTATTGGAGATGAATAGAAAAGCTCTTATATATTTGAATTCAGATATTCAGTATTTTTAAATATATATATATATATATATATATATATATATATATATATATATATATATATATATATATATATATTTCAAAATACTGAATAATGGAAGGATGGTCTAGAGAGGAACCCTAGAAATATTAGGGCTAGAAACAACATAAGTAACATGAATTAAGAGCATAAATATAAAATGAGATAGAACTTTCATTTCATATTGTTGTTTTATTGGAGATGAATAGAAAAGCTCTTATATATTTGAATTCAGATATTTAGTATTTTGAAATATATATGGGTCTTTAAGATTTGTTGTACACTATGCAGTTGTAGCATTTATTGATTACATTCATTGTATCAAGTAGACTAGAAATGATCTTTGAATGAGCTTTCCTAAGTATTTAAGTTTTCTTCTACACATTTGATATGAATAGGAGTTGAGTAATCCTGAGTAGCCCTTAGCTTTAGGACTGCAGGTTCGGCCGGGTCTGGCTGGCAGGATGCATTATGGGGATCTAATGACTCCTATTAGTAACATAACAAGAGTAAGTTGTGGATAGATTAGATCCAAATTCTAGTATGAATGTATATACTCTAAGATTTTGAAGTATAAGGGAAAGACTGGGATAACTAAGAATCAGTTGGAACTGATATCTGAGATCCAACTTTGGGGCCTCATATGAGAAACCATTAATTGGGAATAAAGGAACACGACATAAGGTTCATATTAAGTTTAACTATTAGTATTATATGAACTCTAAATATGAAATATGGAAAAGATATGAGAAAGGTATGTAAGGGGCCAAGATAGTAAGAATCAATCATGAGGAATGGATTATATAACCAAGTACAAAGTTTTATGTACTCCAAAGCAAAGGGAAAATAGAAGAAAAGAGCTAAGTATACAGTAAGTACATAGAAGTGAAGAGTCTTCATAAGAGTTAAAGTCAAGAGAACTAGATGAGCATGTAAATCATAAAACTAGGATAACAAACTTAGTTGAAACAAAGAGAAATGTTGGAAATAATGAGCTTGATTAAGGAATGAGGGTTATGATATAATTGAGAGCATGGAATGTATACCTTTATTAATAAGTTTAATGCATTCATCCTTACTACCTTTGGATTCTAAGTCTCTATAGAACAACAAACTAGTTTCTAAAACAATAACAAAAGTGTAGCTAAATAAATGAATAAGTCATACAAAGGTAGACTATATTCAGGAAGGAAAAACTTGATTGAAAGAGAAACTATGTTTCACCCATGCATGAGCCATTTGATTTAAAATGAAGGATATGTAATGTATTAAACATGAGGTGATACTAGTAGAGAGATTATTGATTTAGAATTTCAACTTCACATTAGTAGAAGGATAAAAGGAAATATATGCAACATGGTATACATGATCATACACATAAAAGAAGCAACATGATTATAAGAGAAAAGTAGAAGTTAAAGATGACATGTGGAATAGTAGTATATGGTAAGGGGATTATGGAAAGTAAGGAAGGGTTTGAAACATAATGGAGTAATATAGATTATAAAAGAAAGAGGTTGCGAGATTCAAGAAAGTGCTAATTAGTCAAGTATCCTTGTTGATAATTAATTAAACCTACATATGATAAATGTATTATTGAATGTTTGAAGATAAGAATTCTAAGTCTCAAAATCACCTTCTCTTTCATATCTTCCTTAATGAGAGCAATTAGGGAATGAAGTGATAAGAAAATGAATCGTATATGATTCATAACCACCATAGTAGAGACATCTAGTGAATGTAATAATGCCATACAATATGATGATGAAACTCTAGCAGGGTAAATTGAGAATGTAATCTATCTGAATGGCCAAGTAAGAGAAAGGAAAATCAATTGATAAGATAAGAAAGACCTTAGTAAAACTTGTGAGATCCAAAGTTTGAATTTCAAATTAAGGGAGCAAAGTCACATCACAATAACAACATGCTTCTGATAAGGACCAAACCCTAGAATGTTTAGAGTTGTAGTAGTTCAAGGGATGTCAATAGTGATTTGACCTTGAATACTAGCATCTCTATAAAGCAAGATCATGAGATTTGCACTACGAGAAGTAAACTAGCATTGATAGTAATCTAGGGTTAAAAGGTAGCTAATTTGAAAGGTAGATAAACAATATGGAAATGATTCGGAGTAAAGAGTAACATATAAATTTGAAATGTAACAAGTGTGTTTTGAACAAAAGGAGAAATACAATATGAGTGAAGTGTGATATGAGATAAATTATTGTAGTGATAGCAAGAATGATGAATAATCTATTTGTATCCTGTATGTTTCAATTTTAGGAATGTTTAATGTACATGATTAAAATGAGAAGGATAAGTAGAAAGAAGTAAGTAGTAGTGAATGAGGAGAGAGATAAGAGAAAACAATGGCTTTTAGTAATATGTGAATTTTTTTTAGAAGTATAATTTGTTGAAGGTATATTAAGGGATGTAAATTGGTTTTATGTATGATTTTAGTGTACATGTGCAAGCAATATGTTAATTAAAGGTGTCTGAATGTTGTAGTCATTCATACTAGTAATCCATCTTAGCATTTTACAATTGTGGTATGGTGATATGGGTTGAATAATGATGGAACAAATGAAGGGTTACCCTGAATAAGGTAGTCTTACCTATTCACTCATATGAATAGAAGGGATGATAACCATATTGTATTGATATGTAACCCTAATGAGGTATAGCTTTTTATACCTACCTTTAATATAACTAAGTGATGATAATTGGGTATGAATAGTCCTTGAATGACTAATACAATCATGGAGTACTCTATTACTATTGTTGAAACCCTAGTATGCTATAACCCGATCATTATAGCAGTCTAGTTTTTTATTTTTATTTATTTATTGGTAACTCCAAATGATCTTAAATTTTAACTAGAGATCTGAAACTAAATCATAAACAACATGTAAAATGTTCATAATTTTTGGATGTGTTTATACCTTATCACTAGACGAATTACAATAATATTTTTATGACAAAAAATTCAGCTGAAATTAGAGAAAGTATAGTGAGGGGTCAATGTGCAATTGACACAAGAAGCTCAATTGCTATATATGGTCAACCTAACACACGAGGAGCTCTCATAATTCATGATTCAATCCAGATAAACGAGATCCTAGAGAGAGAGGGAGAGTTAGGGTTTGAGAGGAGAAAGTGATGGAGATGCTGACCTAGGGTTTTGCGGTCTGAGGAATGATGAAATCATGTAGGTTTAGCTTCTTTGGATATAGTTTCATGGTGAATCTTCTATTAGATGTCAAGATTCCATCCCTCCCCTATTTGGATTCAAAATCATATCAAATCAAGTCCTTTTCTCACTCTTTCACTCCTAATCTTCAATTCTTGGGTTTCCGAGTTGAAAGGAAGAAGAATCGGGTGAATTGCTAGGGATTTGATATGGATTCGAGATTTTCAGATATGGGATACGTTTTTAAGGTGTTTTCACACCTTAGGGTGGGTGGGAACTTCCTTTAAACAATATATTGCACAAAAATTGATTAAATCATCCATAATCTTTAATTGCTTAGTATGAGACTACAAACCCTGAATTGTGTGTTTGATCTAAGTTGTTGCAAAATGATATGAAATGGATTCTTCCTCTGTTTGGATGAATTTCAGATGATAAAGTTATATTATAAATGTATACAATACATCCTAATGATAATTCCCTAAGTATTCACAGAGGTTATAAGAGTAAACTGAAATATAGGGAATTTGTCTATGACTAAAATTGTTGTATAATTAAATATAGAAATTTGTTTATTTGGATCCCCTTGGTTATGAATGATTGTTTATCTGAATTCATAGTACATATATGTTAGATACTATCTTGGATTTCATTTAAGGTGAATAGTGTTTGTTTGATATCTCAGTAAAGAGGGTGAAACCCTAGATGCGAGGAAAGTTGGATATTTGTGAATAGATATCGTGAAACCCATTTGAATGGATTTTCTTCACATGATACACTTTTTTTATTCATTTTTATTATTGATGCATGTTATCTTAGTGAATGGCATGGCAACCCAAATTTAGCTCAGTTCCAAGGTTTCATACATATATTGATTTTATATGATTTGTTGATAGTAGTCTTTATTTAGTGAATGTTTATGTCTCATGAAATCCTTATGAGAGTCATGTGGTAAGTGAATGAGGTAAATGAAACCCTAAGGATAGAGTTTTCAATCAATCAAGTATTTTGATATCAATGTTCTTAGTATGAGATGTGGTGATGCACAACTCAAGATTTGAGTTGAGATGCACATTTTCCAAGAAAGTACAAATAATTTATAGGTGGAAATGGCGATTACTCGTATGTCAAGTAATTAACTCTTATCAGTGTATTAACAAGTTTATTTGCATGATTCTAGTGTATAAATTATCAAGTGGACATGTATTCTGTTATTTAAGAATTTTAGTCTGTCAGCAGGTATAAAATGTTGATTTCTTAGTATATTACAGTGTTTTGAGTATATTGCTCTACCAAGTTTAGAATGATATACATGTTGTATTATAAACTTCAAATAAATAGACACGGTACCATAGAGATACCAGAGTCAAGTATAAGTAAGGGAAAAAATATAATATAGTAAGAGCTTTCCAAGAATAATAAAATAATAGACTTAAGAGCCCTGAACACTATAGATTCCCTATGAGAGGTATGTGTCGTAGGGATGAAACGACCTAACCATGGAAGTGTCCAGTATACGGGGGTTGGAATGTACTAACAGGTGGTACGGGGGACAAAGCCCTAGTGGAGGTCTCCTTAAAATATAGAATTTAGTGTCCAACATCAACCAGAGATCCTGGTGGCACTAGAGTACAGTAAAGCCAATAGGTGGCTTGACTCTCCGCCTGTGTGCTCAGGTTAGAGGAGGAGTCCAGTTTTTATAGCATAATAGGTATGTCGAGGCCAGAGAGACATTTTCCTATTGCAGACTAGTGATGTAGTCAGGCTTAGCATTCTCAGGTTGTCAGCTAAGTCTTTTAATGGTGAGATCGTAGTTTTCCACTCATCTTCATATGTAGAGTACATTGCATATGATCAAGGCATAAGCTAAAATATGATAATATAAGTTTTAAATAGTTTCTTATAAGTAAGAAAGGCTAAGAAAGATTTGAGTATAGTTTCCCAGCAAATATTCTTTATATGTTTCTAAATTATTAGTTATCTTTGAAATTAATCAAGCATGCTCATATATTGATTTACTCTTGTTGATATCTAGAGTATTCTGCCATATTTATGATTGTAAATGATCAATCTCTTTAAATCTTACTAGTGCTATAATTGATATCAGTTTCTCAAAAGTATATCTGTAATTATATCAGTGATTTAGATTGTTTCTTTGAAGTACTCATTCACTGAGTAAGTAGGCTCACCCCTCTACTCACAATTTTTTAGGGAAACCAAGTGGACTTGAATAAGTTCAAAGCATCAGAGTAGATCTACCACATGAGTTAAGTATGAGATTAGTTAAGTTTAGTCGGTCCCTATCACTCTAGGTCCTTGTATAGATGTGAGAGAGTTGTAAATGATGTTTGTGTCTTTGTTTCCTTAATAAGAGAGAATGCATTTGATTATCATGTTGTATGTACATGGAAGTGTGAGAAACAAAATGAATGTATGGATGAGTACCATTAATGTTGATATCATACTAGAGTAATCAAGGTTTAATTCTCTTGTAAAGTTTGTTTATGTGATTCAATGCAAGAAAACAAAGAGTTTGAAAAAGAAGAAAAGGTTAAGGGTGATCTTTGTATTATGTTAAATCCTCAATTTATTCCCTAATCTCATGATTAATGGTAATTGTGAGATCGGAGTGTAAAAGAAACAATACCCTTGTGTACCATGAGTGACACTTTTCCCAATTCAGGACTAATTTTTTTCCTTGCATCTTTGTAGGAATCTGGATAAGTTCTCTATAGATATGCCAAAATTTGTTCCATATATAGAGAAGCCATCCATAAACACTTCCATTATGTCTTCCAAGAAATCTAATAACAAATAGATCATGCACCTCTGGAAACTAGTAGGTGCATTGCATAGACTGTAGACATTATCGAAAAGCATAATTTTCATAAATACAGGTGAAAGTTGTATGTTCCTAATCATCAGCGTGAATCAACACTTGGTAGAATCCTAAATATCCATCCAAGAAATATAAATATGAGTGATGTGCCGATCTTTCTAGAACTTCATCAATGAAGGGTAATGGGAAATGGTTTTTCCTTGTGGCAGTATTCAATTGCTTGTACTTAATACACATGTTCCAACTTGTGATGGTCGGGTGTTGCCAAGTCATATATATTCTCTCCCTTAATGATCGTCATCCCTCCTTTCTTGGGTACAACATGAATTGGGCTAACCCAATCACTATCATTGATAGGATATATGATCCCAACATCCCACATCATTATTACCTCCTTTTCCACCACCCCCTTTAGCATTTGGTTTAGCTTCCTTTTTGGTTGAACTAGAAGCTTAGCTTATTCCTCCAAGTTTATATGGTGCATGCATAGAGTAGGGGTTAGACCTTTGATATCTTCAACGGAGTAGCCTATCACTTTCCTATGCAGCTTTAGTTCATTTATCAGTTTTTCTTCCAAATCTGTAGTCAAGGATGATTTTATAATGATGGGATTTCTTTCCTCATCATCTAGAACTTCATACTTCAATCCCTCAGGTATTTTCTTTAACTCATGTTTAGGCTTAGGTGCTTCCTTTTCTTCTGGTGTCTTCTCTAAGGACATGTACTTTATCATTTTAATTGTTTCTTCTTCTTCATCATTACTTAGCTCTTCTTGTTGGTTTAGATACTCTAGAATCTCCACTACTTCTGGGTCTTCCATACCAAGGTTTAGGATGTTTAGATCCCTCATCAGTGCATCAACAATAGTGTGATCTTCTTGTACTTCTTCATAATATTTGGTGTAGCTATCCATGAAGTAGACTGAATCAAATATAGAGGGTGCCCTGACAGCATCTTGGACATAAAGATCAATGTGATCATTTCTAAAATGAAGAGTGATTATTCCTTCCACAACATAGATTAGCACTTTGCTTGTGTCAAGGAAAGGCTTTCCAAAGATCATGGTACATGTTGGATCCTCGATTGTATCGATCACAATAATGTCACAAGGAATGAATAATCACCCAACATGAGTAGGAACATCTTCCATAATCCCAATAGGTTTTGTGTAAGTATGATCTGCCATTTGAATTCTCATTCTAATTTTCACCATTTTGATTAGTCTAAGCCTTTGAGCTAAAGTGAGAGGCATCAGACTGATGCTTGCTCCTAAATCTGCAAGTCCTTGTCTAACTTCTTTGTCTCTGACATTAAAAAGAATGGTAAAGCCCCATGGTCTTTCTTCTTTGTAAGCATTTTTGCATGCACAAAGGCATTGAACATCTTGGCCAATTACACTATCTTGATGGGATATCCTCTTATTCTTTTTCTGATGAGGTCCTTGAAGAACTTAACATAGGTAGGAATTTCTCCAATGGCATCCAAGAAAGGGACATCTAGGTGCAACTTCTTCACAACTTCCATGAATTCCCGTACCCCTTCTTAAGATGGGCTTTGATTAACTTGTACAGAAAGGGAATCCTTATGGAATATGGGTTCTTATTGGAATAATCTTATTCTGTTGGGTCTGAACCCCTTTCGTTTGTAGTTTCCTTCCCCTTTCCTTTCTATTTAGGCTTGTCCTTCTTAGAAGAATCTCCCTTATCAGGCACTTCCTATACCGTAATTGGTTTGGGTTGTGTCTTGCTACCAGTGTAATTTTCTCTATCAACCTCCCCTTGCTGGTTTTCTAGTACTTTTCTAGAGCGGAGGGCGGTCATCTTTGTAGTCTCTACATTAGAGGGGGTATTTCCTTGAGGGTTGTTTATTAGCTCAGGCAGTTGTGCCAATTGTTGGTCAATTTTCCTTTGGTGTGTCTGCATATCAGCCATTTGGGCCTACATTGTGGTCTGGATACTTGATTTGGTGATAGTAATTTGGGTCGGCCTGTCATTCATCGAAACTTTCCTATTCATGAAATCAAATAGTTGAGACATCATGTCAGGTTGAGTGCTTCTCTTAGTTTTGTTTTGATCCTAATTTTTCCAGTTTGTGTTCTTGTTTTGTAATTGACTTGTCCTTGGCCTTGGTAATTATTTCCATTTTGCTAGTAGTTGGAAGTTCTGGTGAACGTGTTCCGTCCTCCTCCTCTCCCAAATATTGGCATCATTTTGGATGAACTGCCTAGTTGGTGGGAGTTCTCAGCATCATCTTTGTTTCCATAATGGAAAGTGGGGTGATCTAGTCTCTTAAAGTTTGCATATGTAGCCTACTCGATCTCTTCCTCATCGCTTGTGTCATCATCTTCTAGTTGGGTATAGATACATTTATCTATGCCATGTCGGCCTTCACCACATGTGACACATTTCATGACCATTTTAGTCTTGGATTTTCCTTTGCCTCTTGTTTCCTTCAGTTGTTTGACATATAAGGTAATATTTTATATTCGGGATGTTATATTTTCTAGGGCCTTGGCCTCGACAGTTAGGACCTCAGAGTTTTCCCTCTTTGCTGAACCCATGTCACTCCTCTCATAATTTATGCATGCTTGCAGCACAACTATGTTATTGATGATCATCATAGTCTTCTTAGGCTTCTTGCCAAGGAAATCACTTCCAACACCAACATTCAGTGAGTCCTTTCTGTAGACGTTAATCCATTGTAGAATGTGGTCACAAGAAAATCCTTGTCATAGTTGTGATGAGGATATTCCCTCTAGTATTCCTAGAATCTTTCCCATGTTTTGTAAAGATTATCCCATGGTTTTGCAAGAATCCAGTGATTTTGTGCATTTTCCTAAAGGTTTTCTCGATAGGATAAAACTTTGTGACAAAAGCATCGGCTAGCAGTACCCATCCATTATTGGATATGTGGGGTAGACTGAGATACCAAGACAGTGCTTTGTCTTCCAATGAGATGATGAACCCTTTTCACTATATAAATTCCTATAGTACCCTCTTCATCTTGATTGTGTAACAGATGCTCTTAAAGGCATCAAGATGGTGTAAGTATTCTCATCTTTGGAGTTACCTCTAAAAGTTGTTTTTTGGATCATGGCAATGACTGTAGGCTTCATCTCAAAATTTACAGCGTCAAACCTTGGAATGATAACAGAGCATCTAGATTTGTTATCCATTGTTGTAGCCAAGTCCCGAAGGGAACAACCTTCCTCTTCTTTTTCATCAACTTTGTCTTCTTCATTTTTGTTGTTATTATTGTTGTTCCTTCCATTCCTCCTTGCCCTCGGATGGCAACCTTCATCATGTCATCGTTCCTCATGCTCCTCATCATTTGTAGGAGGAGGTGGTACCTCACAAGGTGGGATGTTTCCTACTGGTTGCTTGGGGTTGCAATCCTCCCATTCAGATTCTTAGTCTTGTGGAGGTATAACAACCCTTGCATTCTAGTTACCTCCTCCTCGACACCCTCCCCTACAAGGTGGCATGATGACAACAAGGTGGGTTTTTGCACTTTCTCAGTTACCTAAAATAGTTCACATAGTCAAGTTAGAAACTAGACGTGTTTAATGAAATACTCAAGGTAGCTATGAGATGGTGGATTAAAATATGTGCAGTTAGGTCTATCTCTACACTTGAGGCACGGGTGTATGGTGAGTAAACTCAACTTCTTAATACTACCTCTCACCTTTTCCCTGACAATGGTGCCAAAAAGTTGACTGGCCTAAATCACACATCCAAAAAGGATCAGATCTAGACTAGTCAGACTCTTAAATTTATAACCCGACACTCAGGCCCCCGCAACTACTATACGGGGTATGATGTAGTAGATCGGGGTAGAACCATAGGGACAAGTAACAATAAGTGCTAAGAACATAGAGTCTTGTGTCAGTTACATCAACCAAGTAGATTAAGATGGTGTTCCATAAGGGACGATGTTACTTCAGTCAAGCAAAACAAGTAGAAGAAAAGTTAAGAAAGAAAAATAAGAAAACAAAAGCAATCAAATGAGGTGCAACAAAAATGAATGGGAACTTGGATTGGGTTTCACCATATAAGGTATCTCACCAAGATGCAATACTCACACCCTTTCTATACCCTTACCAATATTACAAGCACTCATCGTATATGTATATTCCCTCCTCTCTTGATCTTAGGATAGACCTACATTATAAGGTTGTCTCTCTATCTAGAGATGGCAAAAAAACAATCACAATTATAACCATATGACCATTAGCTTAAGCATTACAACATTCTCATACATTCATGCAACTCCAAAACACTTAGATAAGATTAGTTATACTCTTTCAAGGCACTAACAATCAAACATCACAAGATGGTAGCTAATTATACAACTGAAGCATTAAAACCAAGAAAATGGAGATAATCTTTGCTAAGAGTTTATACATTCAAAAGGACACAAGTATATACATGTTGGGAGAGCCTTAGTGGCTACTCCCAACCCAAGCTATGAGTTTATCCATTCATGTTAGTGAGTAGCATTACAGATTTACACAAATGGAGAGACATTAAGGATAACAACAAAATGGATACACATAGATGAATAGATTTAGAAACGAACAAAGGGGATACACCAATGATGAGCTCAACAACCATAGTTAGTGCACATTGTCCTCATATCTAGATCTGATGTGGGCTATGGTGAGCAACTATTACACCTTTCGAAGGACAAGTCAAGGATGATGGCAGAAACATGGATCTTTTTTCTCATCTCACTCTCATTTTTGGAGATCCAAGATCAATGGATTGTACGATGGGTGAGTATGAAGTACGCAAGCACTTCGTCATCACCTTAATCTCATGACCCAAGGCATGGATGAGGTGTGAGTCTATTTATAGGTGTGGGTAACTAATATAAGAATCGCTTTAGTCACAACACTAGACCATGCTTCAATCGCTACACTGGCCCATGCTTCAATCGCTAGATGGTTTGTGTTTTGTTCGCTACATTGTGGCATGTAGTGACCTCTAGGGAGTTGACCTCACTGATCTATTAGTCATAAAGATTGCCTTCTCCTTTGGTTGCAAGACGTGCTAGATGTCTACCGACTGTTGCATCAACTTAGTGTAGTCTTAATTGACTGTTAAGTTAGTTTTAGGTGTAGTGACCAATGAGAATTATGTATAAGGTAGAGAGATGATGAGTTTAGGTATTCACATTAGGTCTTTCCAAAAACATTAAAATTGACTAGTTGAATTATAAAAGATATGACATTATGAAGATAAAATAGGCACACAAATGTCCACAAAATAGGATGTTATCAACAGTCCATAAAAGACTCACCAGATTTTTAGTATAACAAACTGAGGAATCATGTTTGGCCCATGTGTTTAAAACTCAAACCAAATGTTATACATATCCAACCAATTTGAAGCATTTATTCATATCTATAGTAAGAAATCTAAACAAAAAATATGCTTTCTTTACCATTATTTGAATACAATTTAATTTTTAATATTATGAACTAAACATACATAAGAAAAATGAATGAATCTAAGTTGGAAAGTATTCAATTTCACAAGAATTTCCTTAATTGATTACCCGACCACATAAACAATATAAGCAATGATTTAATTGAACTCTAGTTAAGCTTCAAACATATTTCACTATTTCTTAGGATCTAACCACTCACCTAAGGTGTTAAACACCTCAATGTAGTAGGCCAAGAATTGAAACTTCATAAATTTGTTCAAGTTGATAAAGAATGAGAAAGGAGGGTGATTTTATATCTTTAGTATTCAAATCAGATTAAAGATGAATTTCATACATAGGAGAGAAGATTCACTAAGAAAACCTATCTAGAGTTATAAAGTTACATGATATTACAAGCTTTTGGAACTTGAAACTCTAAATCAACACATCCAACTCTTTTCTCTTCAAAATCATAATTTTCTCCCTCCCTCTCTCTTTAAAATTGTGTATCTCTTGTTTAATGATGGATTAAGAGAGCTATTAGGGTGTGCGGTTAGTGAAATAGATAAATTTATGTGTTTGGATCTATTACAGGCAAGTTCTAAATTCATTTGTAGTCTTTTTGTTTTATTTATTCTGCACGGTTGGTAGGCTAAGTTGTTCATGGTAAGGAACTTAGTCAATATAGTAACACAATGTCACTTAAATGTGCTCCAATAATCATGAAACTTGTAATATGTTATATGTAATAAAGTTTCCAAGATATACATAAAAATATATAGTATTATGATTTACTAATAAATAGTTGAAAATTCAAATATCACACTACTATATTGTAGTATGTATAGCATAGTCTATTGAGGTTGTCTTGGGGAAACTCGACCAACCAACAGGTCTAAAGAACATTTAAAATGTTCAAAATTTTGCAAGAATAGTTATATTTGAGTTGTTTGCTTTTTCTAGAAGTTTCAAAATAATAGAGTTATATATAAAGTACTAAACATTTACCATGCCACTATAATTATCACATTCTTGATTCATAAACTATCAAAACCTAATTCTAGTCAACTAGGATTTTCACTTGTCAAACCCTAATTATTCAAAATCGTAACATATTAATACTATAATATTGTGTTCAAGATATCCTATTTAAACTATGATCATTAATCAAAATTAACTAAGGATGAACTAATTAAAGATGTCATCATTTAAATGAATCCTAATTAGATGGCTAAGATGAAATCAAGTCATTACATGAAGTTGTACTTTATTTCCTTATACATTTCTTATTGTGCTTGGGTGAATTGTGTACTTGGACCCATGGCCTTCACTCATAACTCACTCTCTCATATCATCAGAATCATGTACTAAAACCATATTGTGAAAGCAAAGTAGCAACCATACATACTAATTGAGAACTTAGACTACAAATTCCCAGCCAACAACTTCAATATTAGGATTATCTAACTGTGTAGAATCAAATTTTGAAATCCATGAGGGAGGAATAAGACATCAATGTGCAACCTCAACTTTTTCCATAACAACACCATCACTGACATCTAGTCATTGTTGTATCTAGCACAAGATATGAGCCAAGCTCTTTGATAAAGAACATTAAATGGAAGTAGAAATGAGATCTTACTTTTGTCTTAGGGTATCAATAACTACCTTCTCTATACCAAGGTGATGCAAGATAGTGAATTCATAGTCTTTTGATGCTCCATGCATCATATGCTGGTATAAAACTAGATCCTTTTGTGTCAATTGGTGATGTAGGCTTGTATGATCTAAGAACACTTCAAAGTAAATGTCTTACAATGTGTGTTACTAGATCTTTAAAGTGTAGACTATTTATCATCTATAAGTCATGTGTAGGTTAAATTTAATATTCGTCTTCAACTGGCGCAACATTTAGGTGATCATCTTCCCTTCATCAAAGATACAACACATACATTGATTGGAAGCATCATCAAATATGGTTTAGAGTTTGGGTTTGACTAGAAGGGAAAGAACATATTGTAGGTACATCTCTACAGTTCTAGGAAAATTGACTCACACTCAAGATTCTAGACAATCTTGTCTTCTCTGTGAGTCATTTTTTTTAAAGGGAGACTGAAATCATATAAGTATCGATTGAATCTTTGTTAGATACATTCTTGATATGTATGTGTTCTACTATGTATGTTGTGTGCCTTTTCCTATTATATATGTTGGTGGTGTTCTATGTTAGTTATTATCTCTATAATAGATAATGGGAAAACTCTATTTATGTCCATTAGCATTCATTCAGTTTATGTTATGTTGTGTTTGTGGTACATTGTATCTTGATACAAGTCAATAGATATGACTCCATGTACTCCTTGTAAATATAATTGGAATTTTTCTTCACATGATATCTGAGAAATTCACTAACCCTTAAGGTTTTAAGAGGAGCAACAACACCCATCCTTATCTCTTTCTCTCTCTCCTATATGCCTCTACCAGTCTCTCCTTCTCATTCTTCTTCTTCTCTATCCTAACTATCATCCTCTCTCTCCCTTCTTCCCATCACCACTGATGCACCATGTGGCTAGTATCATCATGGTAGTGTACTATCGACAATTGGTAGGGTATTGGGACTATAGTTGTTGCCACAGATATGTCCAGAAAATCATCCACCAGGGTTTTCCTCATGTACTACTCTCTCTTCAAGGTTTCTGTATTACATCCTACCCAGTCTTTTTGTAAGGACCCTGACCTTCGTTTTGGGCTTACCTTGTTTTCTTTGACTAAACATTGTGTTTAGATGCTTGCTAATCACTTGAGGTTGTGATTAGGGTTTGTTTGTGCTGTGTTGAGAGGATGGGTTGGGCTCGTTGCTTGAGTAGCTTTGGGCCTTGTTGAGCCTTATTGGGCTTTGTTTTGCCTTGTTTTTCCTTTTTGAGGCCTTGTATCGGGCAAGACCAAGGCGTATCAGCCAAGGCTTGATGGGTGTGTCGTCCAAGGAGGTTGTATCGTCCAAGGGTGAATGGGTTTCCTCTTAGGCGACACACATCTCCCTTCTATCTTCATTTGTGTCACCATCTTCGGTCAAGTGGCATCTTCTTTGCTAAGAGAGTGGCAACACATGGGTGTGGGTTTTTGGGGTGCTTGCATGTGGCACACTCCTTGGACAAGTGTGTTGGGGGCGGGTGCCACCTTTCCTTTCTCTCCCTCTTCATGCCATGGTATATATACAACCCTCTCCTTAGTAGCTAAGCTCTTTAGATCCTTTAGCTGCTTTCCTTCTTCCTTGGTGGTCGATACATCCCCCTTGGTGGAGCCTGGTGGCCGATACCCTCTTCTTGGTGGAGCTTGGTGGGTGACAAGCTCTAGTCTTCTTCTTATTCCTCTAGTGGTGGTCGAACCCTATAAGGTGTCTTGCTTCTTTGGTGATGCTTGGAGCTTAAAGCTGGGTGCTTGGAGCTTTGGAGCTTGCTTGAGGCGGGTTACATAACTCCTAACCCTAGCTATACTACTTATTTTTCATGTTGCATGCTATATATCTTGATCGGCCATGTCTTCTTCTAGCTATGTTGCTTGCTATAATGGTTATGAGGTTGCTCAAGATAAAGCCTAAATTTTGTATCTTGGTTTGCCTTTGGTTGGCCGAACCATGGAGGTTGAGTTCCTGCAGAAAAACCCCTCTCTCTTAGTTGTTGAGAGGTGAGCTTAGGGTCTCCTAATCCATTAAGAATATGAGCTTGGGTTGGTTGGCCAATATGAGGAGAGGGACCTCCTTATTGCCCGATAGGTGATGAAAGTTGTGCAATACCCCTCTCTCACTTAATTGTCTTGAGAGGTGAGACAACTCTCATGATCTTTTAGGGCTTCTTGGTGTCAATCTTGAGGTTGAAGATGACCAACACGATATGGCTTTAAGCCTTGTATGATACCCCTTTGTGGCGAGTTGTCTAATACCCCTCTCCTAGGGTTGAGTCTTGGGCGATATGGTAAGAAGTGTTCTTTGTCGCTTTTCCCGATATGAACTCCTACCTTAGTTGGTTCTTGTGGGCATTATGCCTTTGGCTAACATGATGCTTGGTAGGCATCTCTGTTTTGTGCCTTGGGCGATACGGGTTGGTTTTTGTGTTGCTCGATATGGTGCTTGGGTGGTGGAACCCTAGTTAGGTGCCCTAGTGTTGATCGATATGTGGTGTCTGCCTTGTGGGACGATAGGTTACCTTGGGTGCCATGGTGTCATTTTTTAGTTGTGTGCTTGTTGGGTGATACAGTGGTGACCTTGGGCGTCATAGCCTTAGACGACATGACCTTGCTGGTTGTCCGACATAAAACCCTAACCTGTTATGGGTAATAGGGGTGATGGCCGATATGGGACGCCCATATGTTGCCTGATATCATCTTGCACCTAGTTTCCCAATATCCATGGGTGCACGACACATCTCTTGGCCCCTGGTTGCACGATATCCCTTGTGCATGGGCGCATGTTATGTTGGTGACCAATATGGGTGGTTTAGTGCCTTAGGGTTTTGATGCCCTAGCCGATAGAGCTTTGGTGAGGGATATGACCCTGTCCGATACCTCCTTGGGTGAGGAATGGTGCTACCTGCCACACCTATGGTGAGGGTAGGCGGTACCTTTGGTGAGGGTTATGCCTAGATCGAAAGCTTAGGTTGGTGAGTTTTGTTATCTTATGCTCGCACCTTTGTGGATGATGAGTTATGAATGATACATTGTGACCAGTGATATGTTTGATACCTAAAGTTGGTACTAAGAAAGATGATAAGATACATGTTTATGTTCATAAGATAAAGGCATAGTGGATGATCATGGTTTGATAACAATAATTTAATTTGTCTACAAATACAACTTGTGCTTCATGTAACTATGATCATGGATGTTGTTTCGATCATGTACCTTCAACCCTAATAGCATGATAATCATAAAGATCTATGTTTGGTGATTCAATTATCTCTCTTGATATGCATACTAACCATGTAGGTGAATCAAGTGAATCCATAGCCAGGTAAGATCTATGAGGTGTATGTGTTCTGTATAACACTCAATGATGATCATCCTTGTTGATAAGATAACATGTATCACCAGTATGATGAGAAAGGTTTGTTGACCTGATAAAGGTTGAGTGCCTAGTTGAGGTGTTATCCTCTGATGTTGAGATAAGGGATTGCTATCCCATGATGGTGAAGTATGCGTTGAGAGGCAATGGCATTATGCAATGAGGGATTGAGATCCCATGGTAATGATAGTAATAATGTAACTCGATGCAGTCTATGTTTTACAACTTGGTTGCTTCAACAATCCACTTAAAATATACTAATTAATTACAGTGGAACATAACATGTAGTTTGCCCTGGCCATAGATCCATCATCGTCAGTAGCTGGTGATGGTGAAATAGGTTTATCCTGTGGGATTACCTAGAGCACATATTGCTTGAATATGTGGAGTTTCTCCTAGACAAAAATAGGAGGATTTGAGTGCAACTGCGGTTGCAGACTCAGGATAGTTGGAGCACAGTAAACATGCCCATGGCTCTGTGTGACAGAGCATGAATGTGTTCATGGCTCAAGAGCACGGTGATTAGGCATGTGGCTCAAGGTATACTAGCACCGAGACCTGTACCAAGAAGGGCTAGATGAAAGGGTAGACTTCGTGAGCTAACCCTATGGCAGAGGCCACTCAAGCAAGAGACTGTGGTCCTTCTTTAATTATCGTGCACTGACCACAAAAAGGTGAGGTCATGGAGTCTAGCTCTTCCATTGACCTTGTATGGCACCAGTTTTAGGCTTCGCAGCTGAAGGTTTGATTTGAGCAGTACGGCTCACTTCCTCAGGGCATAATAAATTGCAATCTAGTCATATAGTATATATTGCTTAAGACAAAAAATAGAACATTGGTTGAGGCCTTGCTTGTATAGTTGCTCTAGTTATATATTTTTTATGTTCCTCATATCTTAAGATAAGTTCTTATAAATCTCATCTTGTCAATCATGTTCCATAAAGAAATATCTAGTTATATGCCTCTTGGTAAGTTATTAATAAGTTTAAGCTTTGTTTAGTATGCTGCTTACATCTGTTACTTGCTTTATCTGAAGTTTTATAGTTTCAATGGGGAGTTATGTTTCTTGCTGGTACAGTGTGTCTCACCCTGCTGGTTTACAACCTTTTTAGGTGATCGTGCTAGATGTGGTGGTGGTTGTGAGGTTGTGGCTGAGCAGCAAGAAGAGTAGTAGGAGGCAAGAGATGGATATGCTACTATTTTGGTTGTTTAGTAGTAGAGTCCTAGAGTCATCCCTATACTCTCAGGTCCTCAGATGTGTTTTGACGACACTTCATAATGAATAGCTATTGTATCCTTGTATTTTCTGTTGTCGGCCTGATGTGGCCCGTTATGTATGTATAAACAGGTGATGAATTCTTGTGTTGACATGACAGCTGGTCCATATAAGTTGTGGACATATATCCATGCTTGTGCATATTTATATAACATGTTTCCTTGTAGGATGAGAATTTGGATGTAATAGTTTTCTTTTATCTGCTTTCCGCAATCGATTTTTATTAACCCCTATTTTCAGTAATATGTGGTTTCATGGTGGTTCCAGGCATTTTCGCGTCACTTCTCGTTGTCTGTGTGATAGCGGGATGTCACAATAGGTTTTGGTATCAGATCTCTAGGTTCACTGAGTCTATAGGAATCTAGGACTAGGATTGTGTCTATTCTTGTGAGTTTTCTAGATTTTCTCATAATAACCTTCTGACCCCAGCAGAAGATGAAGCTTAAAGATGTATGGAAGTCACAAAGAACATGTTGCCGAGAGCAGTGCTGCAACATCTATTGATGGAGCACGAGTGCAGGCACATGAAGATTGGGTGCATGAGGTCCCCCAACTTGACCCAGCCATTCTCAAAAACCCTGCCTATCAGCATCTTATGGGGAAGTTAATGGCTACGATGAATCTCATGGTGGAAAGATTGCTAGTGCCTTCGCCAAGAGCATAGGCTCCCCATGGTAAATCATTAGGTATTTGGAAGATCTTTGAGCGGCTTTGCTGAGTCAGAGCTTCAGATTATGCTGGAATGGCTGATCCAGTGGATGCAGATCTGTAGTTGACAAGTCTTGAGAAGGCCTTCCAGATCCTTGACATCCATGAAGCAGACAAAGTTAAGCACGTTTTCTACCTTCTAAAGGGTAGTGTTGGCCACTGGTGGGCCATCGAGGAGGAGAAGCGGCCTAGTGAGGAGATTTGTTGGGACGTCTTCTGATGGGAGTTCGTGAGTCGATACTTCCCAAAGACCTATCTAGATGAGAAGATCAACCAATTTGAGCATCTACGCCAAGGATCGATGAGCATCATCAAGTATGAAGCTAAGTTTATGGACCTGTTGAGGTTTTGTCCTCACATGGCAGTGACAGATGATGAAAGAATCAGGTGGTTTGAGAAGGGTTTGAGTGCTGAGTTGACAACACATGTTGCTGGTTTGGAGAATCGGGAGCGGTTTGCCACATTTGTGGAGTCTGTCCAAAGGATAGAATGGTCATTCAAGGATAAGAGAGATTTCATGACCAAGAAAAAGCCTGCTCAGTTCCATAGGCAGAGGTTTGATGGCTTCAAGAAGCCAAGATTTTTGGCACCATCTGTGATGTTGAGTTCTAGTGCACCGTCACAGTGGTCTCTGACTAAAGGAAGAGGGCATGGATTTTCACCATCTAGAGCCCATAGTACAACTTCAGCAGAAGTGACAGGGCCATCTAGGCCACAGTTTGAAGATAGGTCATGCTATCACTGTAGATAGACTGGGCATTTGAAGTCAAATTTCCCAAGGAGAGATGTCAAAGTGACATAGCAACTGAGGCAGAATCAATAGGGACCGAATAGACAAGCGAGGATGTGGTCAAGCGTCACAAGCGAGATCATTTGCTCAAGGAAGCAGAGGACATGGACGACAAAAAGTGACAACTCGATTCTATGTTATGAGTCAGCTGGAGGCGATAGTCAACCCATGAGTGGTGGCAGGTCAGATGGAATTATTTTACTCTGATTTGTCTTCTTCTTGCTTTATATCTGTTCTGGTTGACCCGGGTGCTATGCACTCTTCTATCACACATAGTATGCTTGATAGCTATCTTTTACCTATTAGTTGTAAGAAAGATAGCTTGTTGTTAGAAACCCATCTTGATGGTTTATCGATGCTTAGAGAAGTGTGTCCATCTTGTGTTCTATATTTTTCGGGACATGAGATACAAGTAGATCTTATACCACTTGATATGCATGGATTCGATGTGATCCTTGGGATGGATACCCAAGAAAAGTATAAGGTTGTGTTGGACTGTGGTTCCAAGCAAGCAGTGTTTGTTGACGGTGGTGAGAAGTGGGCCTTCCAAGGAGATAGGAAGATCCTTCTGACATGTTTAGTGTCAGAAATGGTGGCCGAGAAGTTGCTATGGAAAGGATGTAAGGCGTTCTTAGCTCATGTTGTGAATACCAAGGTGAAGGGTCCTAGCCTTGAGGATATGCCTGTTGTCAGAGAGTTTGCGGATCTGTTTCTCGATGAGTTTCCTGATGTTCCCCCACCTTGAGAGATTGACTTTGAGATCAATCTAGTGCTAGGAACACAACCAGTTGCTCAGACACCGTACAGGATGGCTCCAGCTGAGATGGCAGAGCTAAAGAAGTAGTTACAGGAGTTGCTGGATAAAGGTTTCATCAGACTGAGCACATCGTCGTGGGGTGATCCAGTCCTATTCGTAAAGAAGGATGGGTCGATGTGTATGTGCATAGATTAACAGGAATTGAACAAAGTTATGATCAAGAACAAGTACCCTTTGCCGAGGATAGATAATCTATTTGATCAGTTGCATGGTGCTACAGTGTTTTCAAAGATTGATCTACAGTCTGGATATCATCAGTTGAGGATTAAGGATGAGGACATACCCAAGTTAGCTTTTTGGATGAGGTATGGTCACTTTGAGTTCATGGGTATGCTGTTCGGGCTAACCAATGTGCCTGCTGCTTTTATGGACCTGATGAATCGGGTGTTCCGTCCATTTCTAGACCAATTTGTTGTGGTTTTTATAGATGACATCTTGAACAACATCTTTTCCAAGCATTGACTCTTATTTGCCAACACTAGTTGTATGCCGAGTTTAGTAAGTGCGAGTTCTGGTTGAAAGAAGTGACCTTCTTAGGTCATGTGATATCTGCAGAAGGAGTCAGAGTGGACCCCAAGAAGGTGGAGTCAGTTGCAGATTGGGAGCAACTGAAGACACCGATAGAAGTCTGTAGTTTTCTGGGTTTAGCAGGATACTACCAGAGTTTATAAGAAACTTCAGTGTGATCGTGTTGCCACTGACAAAATTGACCATGAAGGATGTACCTTTTGTTTGGGATGATCATTGTCAGCAAGCTTTCCAAAGTTTGAAGGAGAAGCTGACTAGTGCTCCAATGTTGGTGCTGCCAGAGCCTGGGAAAGGCTATGTTGTTTCCTGTGATGCTTCCAAGAATGGCCTAGGATGTGTGTTGATGTAGGAAGATCATGTGGTTTCTTTCGCTTCGCAACAGCTTAAGAAACATGAGGAGAATTATCTAAGACATGATTTGGAGCTGGCAGCGGTGGTCCATGTGTTAAATATTTAGAGACATTATCTTTATGGGGTAGTGTGTCAGATCTTTACAGATCATAAGAACTTGAAGTACATCTTCTCGTAGAGTGAGCTGAACATGCGACAACATCACTGGATTGAGTTGATCAATGATTATGATTACACCATTGAGTATCATCCTGGTAAGGCGAACGTGGTAGCTGATGTGCTTAGCAAAAAGTCTTCTTCTCTTCCTATGAAGAAGGCACAGTTGAGTTCCTTGGTATGCCATAGGCGGGATATGTTCGTCTCTTTGCAGTAGATGAATGCATAGTTGGAAATCTCCTTGTTGGCAGGACTGTTGGCACAGATGTAAGTAAAGCCTACATTGAGGCAGTAGATCAAATACGCACAGCAGACATATGCTTCAGTTCAGTTGATCATATCAGAGTTTGGCAGCAAGAAGTGTGATGGGTTCCATGAGTCTGAGGATGGATTAGTTTGTTATCATAGTAGGATGGTGACCCGATGTTGATAATCTGAGAAAGCTAGTGTTTGAGGAAGTGCACGCGTCAATGTATGTTATGCATCCAGGTGTCACCAATATGTATCATAATATGAAGGACATGTATTGGTGGCCTGGCTTGAAGAGGGATGTAGCCGAGTTTGTGGCTAAGTGTGTGGTATGCCAGTAGGTTAAGGCTGAGCATCAGAAGCTGGAAGGTACGCTGCAACCCATGTCAATACCGCAGTGGAAATTGTATCATATAATCATAGATTTTGTAGTTGGTCTGCCAAGGACAACTAAGAATAATGATTCCATTTGGGTGATAGTGGATAGGTTGACAAAGTTTGCTCATTTCATACCTGTGAAGACAACGTATATAGCAGAGAAGCTTGCTCAAGTGTATGTGGATGAGATAGTTTGTTTGCATGGTGTACCCACAATGATAGTTTCTGACATAGGTCCGCAGTTCACAATTCATTTTTGGGAATAGTTGCACAAAGCATTGGGAACACAGTTGAGGCTCAATACCGCTTTCCACCCATAGATAGATGGACAGTCTAAAAGGACTATTCAGACTTTGTAGGATCTTCTCCAAGCTTGTGTTCTGTAGTTCCTAGGCAGTTGGGACGTCCATCTCAGTTTGATAGAGTTTGCCTACAACAATAGTTACCAGAGGAGCATCGACATGGCTCCTTATGAGGCTTTATATGACAAGAAGTGTAGATCTCCTTTATGTTGGTATGAGTCTAGCGAGTATCAGCTTTTGGGTCTTGAGTTAGTGCAATAGACAACATAGAAGATCAAGGTGATACAACAATAGTTGAAAGCAGCACAGGACAGACAGAAGTCATATTCAGATAATCACTGATGACCTTTAGAGTTCCAGGTGGGAGACAAGGTGTATCTCAAAGTCTCACCATGGAAAGGTGTGCTGAGGTTTGGCCGAAAAGGTAAGCTGGCACCCAGGTATATGGGGTCATACCCGGTAATAGCATGTGTTGGCAAGGTATCTTACAAGTTAGAACTGCCGCCAGAGTTGCACAGGTTACATCCGGTGTTCCATGTCAGTATGCTGAAGAAAAGTCATCCGAGAATAGAGACAGTGATACAGCCTATTGAGGTTGAGCTTGACGAAGATGTGACCTACGAGGAAGGTCTAGTGTTGATTCTTGACAAGAGAGTGAAGAAGTTGAAAAGGAAGGATCTCGTGCTTGTGAAGGTTCTTTGGCATCATCGTGGCATTGAGGAAGCCACATGGGAGCTCGAGGAAGAGATGAGGAGGAAGTACCCATCACTTTTCTCTTCAGATTTCAGGGGCAAAATCCCTTTGTAGATGTTTATGGCTTGTAAGGACCCTAACCTTTGTTTTGGCCTTACCCTATTTTCTTTGCCTAAACCATGTGTTTAGATGCTTTCTAATCACCTGAGACTGTGATTAGGGTTTTTTTTGTGTTGTGTTGAGAGGATGGGTTCGGCTCGTTGCTTGAGTAGCTTTGGGCCTTGTTGAGCCTTGTTGGGCTTTGTTTTGCCTTGTTAGGACCTTATATCGGGCAAGACCAAGGTGTATCAGCCAAGGCTTGGTGGGTGTGCCGACCAAGAAGGTTGTATCGGCCAAGGGTGAATGGGTTGCCTCTTGGACAACACATGTCTCCCTTCTATCTTTGTTTGTGTCACCATCTTCAGACCAGTGGCAGCTGCTTTGCTAAGAGAGTGGCAACACATGGGCGTGGGTTTCTGGGTTTCTTGCATGTGGCACACTCCTTGGACAAGTGTGATGGGGGTGGGTGCCACCTTTCCTTTCTCTCCCTCTTCACCCCATGGTATATATACGACCCTCTCCTTAGTAGCTAAGCTCTTTAGATCCTTTAGCTGCTTTCCTTCTTCGTTGGTGGTCGATACATCCCCCTTGGTGGAGCTTGGTGGCCGATACCCTCTTCTTAGTGGAGCTTGGTGGGTGACAAGCTCTAGTCTTCTTCTTCTTCCTCTAGTGGTGGTCAAACCCTAGAAGGTGTCTTTCTTCTTTGGTGGTGCTTAGAGCTTAAAGTTGGTTGCTTGGAGCTTTGGAGCTTGCTTGAGGCGGGTTACATAACTCCTAACCCTAGCTATACTACTTCTTTTTCATGTTGCATGTTATATATCTTGATCGGCCATGTCTTCTTCTAGCTGTGTTGCTTGCTATAATGGTTATGAGGTTGCTCTAGATAAACCCTAGATTTTGTATCTTGGTTTTCCTTGGGTTGGCCGAACCATGGAGGTGGAGTTCTTGGGGAAAAACCCTTCTCTCTTAGTTGTTGAGAGGTGATCTTAGGGTCTCCTAATCCATTAGGAAGATGAGCTTGGTTGGTTGGATGATTTGAGGAGATGGACCTCCTTGTTGCCCGATAGGTGATGGAAGTTGTGCAATACCCCTCTCTCACTTAATTGTCTTGAGAGGTGAGCCAACTCTCTTGAGCTTTTAGGGCTTCTTGGTGGCAATCTTGAGGTTGAATATGACCAACACGATATGGATTTAAGCCTTGCATGATACCCCTTTGTGGTGAGTTTCCCGATACCCCTCTCCTAGGGTTGAGTCTTGGGCGATATGCTAAGAAGTGTTCTTTGTCCCTTTTTCTTGATATGAACTCCTTCCTTAGTTGGTGCTTGTAGGCATTATGCCTTTGGCCTCTATTTTGTGCCTTGGGTGATATAGGTTGGTTTTGGTGTTGCTCAATATGGTGCTTGGGTGGTGGAACCCTAGTTAGGTGCCCTAGTGTTGACTGATATGTGGTGCCTTCCTTGTGGGACGATAGGTTACCTTAGGCACCATGGTTTTGTTTGTAAGTTGTGTGCTTGTTGGGCGATACAATGGTGACCTTGGGCGTCATAGCCTTAGACGACATGACCTTGTTGGTTTCCCTACATAAAACCCTAACCCATTATGGGTGATAGGGGTGATGGTCGATATGTGACGCCCATATGTTTCCCGATATCAGCTTGCACCTGGTTTCCCGATATCCATGGGTGCACGACACAACTCTTGGCCCCTAGTTGCACGATATCCCTTGTTCATGGGTGCATGTTATGTTGGTGACCAATATGAGTGGTTTAGTGCCTTAGGGTTTTGATGCCCTAGCTGATAGAGCTTTGGTGAGGGATATGACCCTGCCCGATACCTCCTTGGGTGAGGAATGGTGCAACCCGCCACACCTTTGGTGAGGGTAGGCGGTACCTTTGGTGAGGGTTATGCCTAGCTCGGAAGCTTAGGTTGGTTAGTTTTGTTATCTTGTGCCCACACCTTTGTGGATGATGAGTTATGAATGATAGGTTGTGACCAGTGATATGTTTGTAAACCTAAAGTTGGTGTTAAAAAAGATGATAAGATACATGCTTATGTTCATAATATAAAGGCATAGTGGATGCTCATGGTTTGATAACAATAATGTAATTTGTCTACCGATACAGCTTGTGCTTTATGTAACTATGATCATGGATGTTATTCCAATCATGTACCTTCAACCCTAATAGCATGATAATCATAAAGATCAATGTTTGGTGATTCATTTATCTCTCTTGATATGCATACTAACCATGCAGGTGAATCCAGTCAATCCATAGCCTGGTAAGAGTTATGAGGTGTATGTGTTCTGTATAACACTCAATGATGATAATCCTTGTTGATAATATAACATGTATCACCGGTATGATGAGAAAGGTATGTTGACCTGATAAAGGTTGAGTGCCTAGTTGAGGTGTTATCCTCTGATGTTGAGATAAGGGATTGCTATCCCATGATGGTGAAGTATGCCTTGATCGGCAGTGGCATTCTGTAATGAGGGATTGAGATCCCATGGTAATGATAGTAATAATGTAAATCGATGCAGTCTATTTTTTACAACTTGGTTGCCTCAACAATCCACCTAAAATATACTAATTAATTATAGTGGAACATATCATTTAGTTTGCCATGGCCATAGATCCATCATCGTCAGTAGTTGGTGATGGTGAAATAGGTTTATCCTACGGGATTACCTAGAGCACATATTTCTTGAATATGTGGGGTTTCTCCTAGCCAAAAATAGGAGGATTTGAGTGCAACTGCGGTTGTAGACTCAGGATAGTTGGAGCATGGTGAACAAGCCCTTGGCTCAGTGTGATAGAGCATGAATGTGTTCATGGATCAAGAGCACGGTGATTAGGCCCACGGCTCAAGGTATACTAGCGCCGAGACCTGTACCAAGGCGGGCTAGATAAAAGGGTAGATTGCGTGAGCTAACCCTATGGCTGAGGCCACTCAAGCAAGAGACTGCAGTCTTGCTTTAATTATCGTACATTGACTATGAAAAGGTAAGGTCTTGGAGTCTGACTCTTCCATTGACCTTATATGGCACCGGTTTTAGGCTTCGTAGCAGAAGGTTGGATTTGAGCGGTACGGCTCACTTCCTCAGGGCATAATAAATCATAATCCAGGCGTATAGTATATACTGCTTAAGACAAAAAATAGAACATTGGTTGAGGCCTTGCTTGTATAGTTTCTCTAGTTATATCTTTTGTACGTTCCTCATATCTTGTGATAAGTTCTTATAAAGCTCATCTTATCAATCATGTTCCATAAAGAAATATCTGGTTATATTCCTCTTGGTAAGTTATTAATAAGGTTAAGCTATGTTCAGTCTACTGCTTACATCAGTTACTTGCTTTATCTGAAGTTTTATAGTTTCAACGGGGAGTTATGTTTCTCGTTGGGACAGTGTGTCCCACCCCGCTAGTTTACAACCTTTTTAGCTGATCGTACTAGATGTGGTGGTGGTCATGAGGTTGCGGCCGAGCAGCAAGAAGAGCAGTAGGAGGCAAGAGATGGATATGTTGTTGTTTTGGTTGTTTAGTAGTAGATTCCTAGAGTCGTCCCTGTACTCTCTAGTCCTCGGAGGTGTTTTGATGATGTTTCATAATGAATAGCTGTTGTAGCCTTATATTTTCTATTGTCACCCTGATGTGGCCCATTATGTATGTATAAATAGGTGATGAACTCTTTTGATGACAGGACAACTGGTCCATATAAGATGTGGACATATATACATGCTTGTGCATATTTATATAACATGTTTCCTTGCAGGATGAGGATCTGGATGTAAAAGTTTTCTTTTATCTGCTTTCCGCAATCGGTTTTTATTAACCCATGTTTTTAGTAATATGTGGTTTAATGGTGGTTCCGCATGCGTGATGTCTCGTTGTCTGTGTGATAGAGGGATGTCACACTTTTCATAATGGGAGTCACATGACACCGCTCCCCTAGCATTTACACCAGTTTCCCCTTGATGGGATTCTTTGTAGTGTAGAAACTTTAATGGGAATCTGACTTGTACTCCACCCTTCTTTTGCCATCCACTAGAAATGATGATGACTCATTGAGTTTGTTGTGGTAGAGATCATACCTCTTTCTTTTTATTTTCCTCCCCATCTTATCTATATGTACATGGATGAACATTGTTAATGGTTGGGGATCATCAATATTATTCTTATCATAGTTCCTTCTTCTTATGATATTACTTCAGCTAAGAAATGGATGACATTCTCCTTTCACTGAACATGTGACCAGTGATTGACTATCTCCATTGTTGTTCTACTAGTGTGAATGATTTTCCATCATCCATCTCCATTGTTGCTCCACCTATGTGACTGATTCATCACCATGCCTAAAGGCAAGGCTAAAGGTAAAGGATCACCTCAGACCATTGTCTATTATGATAGTTCTCCTATCTTTGTCATCAAACTAAATGGAGATAACGACCTATTCTTGATGAATTTTATTCATACAATTCTTGAATCTAGAGATGTGAAAAAAATCATAGAATAGATTGTTGATGATACTTCCATATGGAAATGAAAAACAACAACTCAAATGCCAATTTTGGGATGGTATGACATCACTCTAAATAGATGTTCTACAAAATTTTGAAAGAATTGCAATATGTTTCTCATTGTCACTACAAGATGGAAAAGAATGTACTGAAGCTTTATAAATTTTGGGATTAACTTTTGGTTAAAATTAGGGAGACATGACCCTTGACAAATATGATGACTCTATTGTTAGCATGTCCTAATAGCTTGATGAATTTCATCTAGTCTCCTCTGATGATCAAACCAAAGCGTGCTAATCTCGTTATCGCCAAATTTCTAAATATCCTCAATCTAGCTTATGCTCTAGTCTTCTACATCATCCTGGCAGGTGACAACATTCCACTCTAGAAGAAGTCTTCTCTCATATTCAATAATGTGATGTCTGGCTCATGTCTGCCACTCCATCATATTAGTAATTGGAAACTACAGTCATTTCTCATGGATGCCCTCCAAGGAACAAGTGTATTTTATACAAAATGTTGGGACACCTTTAGGAGAAGTGCTACTAGAATAACAATCATCCCAACTGAAATAGTTGTGATGTTGGTGTTTTCATGTTTCTCAAGGGACATACACCTTGTATGTCACTATCTCATCAACTATATATGAGCAACTTCTATAAGCATCTAATAAGAAACCTCAACAACCCAAAGGATCTGAGGATTTTATGATCTTACAACCTATGACAACATGTTTGTCTAATCTAGCCTTCAACTAAGATATATTGGCGGCTCCATACTAATATCTAGTTTTCCCTAGATTCTAGATTCTAGGGCCACCCGATGTATCCATACTAGTATCTAGTTCTCCCTAGATTCTAGATTCTACAACCACCCGATGTATGATGAGTATGAGACATATTCTCTGATCCACTAAGTCACATATTCCTACTTCATTTGTCTCTCTATACTATTGGTCCATTAAAAAAATTTAATAATATGGGAGTGCTAACATATCACACAATATTAAACTTAAATATGTGCATTTTATTCTTCATTTTCCATTTAATTTGATGTTTGTTGCTAAATTAGTTGATTCCTTTACTTGAAACATCACTTGGCCATCTTTTTGTGATGTAAGATTCTTGGATTTTGATGATGATTCATACATGTTCTAGAGTTTGTGATTTTTACTACTTTAGTTTATGGCATCCCTTCGTCAACCTTTCTTGTGTGTACATCTCTCCAACTTCATTAGTGCAAATCTCACCCTCTCTTAAAAAGTTGAAGCACCTAGAACCCTCTTTAACTATTCCATAGAGTCTTCCATTTGAATCTTGTGAGTTTGCAAAGCATCAGAGGAGATTTCTCCTTAGAAAACTAACCTATTTTCTAAATCTTGACGTTATTCCTATTGACATTTGTGATCCTTTTCTAACAAATAGATTTAATGGAATTCATTATTTGTCACCATTGTTGATGAATTCTCTCACATGACTTGGTTATACTTATTGAATTATGTGATGAGATTAGGTTTTTTGGTCCCCATATAATGATCTCAGTAGAATTTATAAATCAATTAAAATATTTCATACTAACAATGCTTTATAATATGCTTCAGGTCAGGTATCCCCATTATCTTCCAACACTAAAATCATCCATCACCATTCTTTTTGTAAGGACCCTGACCCAAGTTTTGGGCTAACCCTCTTTGTTTTGCTTATGAAAGGTGCTTAGAACCTTAATCTAGTCTCTTAATATGTTTTGATATCATGTGATAAGCTCATGCTTCCTGTTTGGTCCCGTTTGGATGTTGTTTGAGCAATGTTTGCTTGTTTTGGACCAAAGTGCAATTTACCCAAAGTAAGGGGTTATATTGCAATATGTCACATGTAGAACAGGCCTTTAGTTCTCTAGCATCATTATATATAGAATGATGTTATGGGGAACCTTGTGGAGGACTTGTGTTCCAAGTTTGAGCTTAGTTGGATGATGTTTGTGCCCTATGTGCTAGTTTTTGTGCAAATTGCAAATTACCCAAAGTGGAGGGGTCAATATGCAACTTACCTAATCTAGAGTGTTCTTTCTTCAGTTTTTCATCATCTAGGACGTGGAAGAAGGCTTGGGTACCTTGTTTGGATGATAGTTGAGAAGTGACATCTCTATAAGGTCTTTATACCATATATGTTATATGTGTTATCTTGTCCTTTAGTGTATCGGGTAGGGCTTGGAGTGTGTGTCGCCCAAGAAGGTGAATCATCCATGGGAGATGACCAGCTGCACGATACAAATCCTAGAGTGTATCACCAGGCTATGCATGTGAATCATGGGCGGCAACAAGTGGCGTTAAGTGCATGAGCAAGTGGCATCTTGGGTTATGTGGTTATAACACCTTTCCTTTGCTACCTCTCTCTTCCTTGGTGTATATAACCCCTTTTCTCTTCACCCAAGTAACCCCTTTTGTCTACCCTCTTTCCCCTTCCTGTATGGGACGAGCTTGGGAGCTTAAGGAAACTCCCATGGAGCTTGGGAGGGCGAGCTCCTTGCCCATGGAGACTTCTTGCTCAAGATCTGACCTTGGTGAGTCATGCTTCCTTGCTAGATTTTCCTTATGCCTTCTTCTTCATATCCTTGTCCTCCTCTCAGCCATGGATGGGCTCTTGATGTGAGTAGGTAAGGCCATGGTTATCTCCCCCTCTTTTCTTCTTCTTGAGCTATACATAACCATGGTATCTTCTTCTTCTTCTCTTATTCCTTGAGGTGTTGATGATGGAGCCGAAGACAAGCTTAGAGCTTCGAATGGATGGTTTCCATGGAGAGGAACGTGGGTTTGCTGCTTGGATCAGGAAGCTTTATGCCTTTCATGGAGATCCTCTTAAGGAGGGTTACATAACTCTTAACCATCTCTATTATGTTCACTCTCCATATGTGCATGTGATGATTCATGTCTTTAAATTGATACCCTCCTCCATGATAGCCGTGCATGTGGAACTTGAGATCTATTTTAATGGAAATGGTCACGTTTCACTACTGTCATTATCTTTTTTTCCTTGTGCAATATGGTAACGGGTGTCTTGAGGTTGAAGATGACTAACCCGATATGGTGCCTTACCCGATATGGAGCTTTTCCCGATACAAAACCTTGCCCGATATAGTATCTTGCCCGTTAGGATATGCCTTGGTTGATGGATTGTGAGCAATACCCCTCTCTCACTTTGTTGTTGAGAGGTGATCTTAGGATCCCTTGATCCAAGATGTATGATAGTGGGTTCTTAGGAAATACCCCTCTCTCACTTAATTGTCTTGAGAGGTGAGCCTATGCTCTATATGATGGTTGGGCGACATGTTAGTTGGCCGATATACCCTATTGGATACCTTGGGCGACATGAGTATACATGCTTTGATGTTGAGTTTTGAGCAACAGCCCTCCTTCCTTGAGTTGTGAGGTGAGCTCTAGCTCTTGGCCGATATGATGATGGGTGATATGATAGTTGGCCGATATGAAGCCCTAACCTTAGCTTGGACAATATAGTGTCTTGTCCGATATGGAGCTCTAACCCTATCTTGGGAGATAGGGTTGCCTCGGGTGACATGGATGCTCTACTCTAATTGCACGACAAGCTCTTGGGGTTGAGCCCTTGGATAGTATCATGGGCGATATGGTGGTAATGCCTTTGGTGATAGGTATTTTTATTAGTATAGGAAACCCGATAGGTTGATCCTTAGTGTGGGCGATAGCCCTAGGAGTGGTTCTCTGGGCAATATGGATGCCCTAACCCTAGTTTGGGGCAATATGATTGCTTTGGCCGATAGGATAACCCTAACCCTAGTTTCCCGACATGGCATCTTGGGCGACATGGAGTCTTGGGCGATAGGGTTGCCCTAACTTGAGTTTGACTGATAGGGGTGCTCTTGTTGTGATCATCTCTTGGGTTCCATGGTGTGTTACCAAAGATAGTGATCCATGGATGACAAAGATATGAGGATGGGCGTTATGGATAGTCACTTGATATGTTGTCTGACATCATCAACCCTAACCCAATATGAGTGTGTATGTGTGCATAGATTGGGCAACATCAGGGTAAAGTGCATGGCCGATACCCTCACAAGGAGATATGTTACTTTGGCCGATATGCCTTTCCCGATACATGCTCTCTCTTGGTTGGTTACCCGACATGTGTATGTTATTGATAGCTTGGATGGTCCTAGGGTTGAAGGTTTGGCTGATACATGTGGTGAGTTTGGAAATTATAAGGTCTTGGACGATATAGTACTTTGACCATTATAGGGTCTCAAACCCTAGTTGGACGATAGGCTACCTTGGGCACCATGGCAACGTTTGATGGATGGTAGTAGTGTACATTGGGTGGTATGAGAGTTCTTTGGAGATCATGATGTGCTAACCAAGTGGGTGCCTGTTGGGCGATATAGTTGTGGCTTTGGGCAACATGGTTTGATGGTTGCCCGGTATGAACCCTAACCCTAGAAGGGCTATAAGGGGGTCTTGGCCAAAAAGGGTTGTTGTGATGATCATATACTGACCGGTATACTCTTGGTCCATGGCTGCACGACACATCATTAGGTCTAAATCTGAATGTTATCCCCTTTGTGCATTGGTGCATGTCATGCTTGAGGCCGACATCTTTGGGTGAGGGTTAGTACCCTACCCGATACACCTTTAGTGAGGGTTTGTGGTTTCTGCCTAGTATTGGTGAGGATGGGCGACACTTCTAGTGAAGGTTGTGCCCTAACCTGATAACCCTAAAAGTTATCTTAAGACACATAATGTCAATGTAATACCTTGTTACCTTTGGCTCGTACCTTTGATCAAAATGGTGAGACATGATGAATAAGTTGTGAAGCCTTAGTATGGTAGTTACCTATGGTTGATGATAGGTGAACCTTTGATAATTTTTTATGGTTGATCATGATTGTATGATCCCTAAAGATGAATCTTGAGGGATGGCGTGCATGATGATACAAGATATAGGGTATGGTGGATACCCATGGTATGGTAACAGTAATGTGTATTTCTTAATACACCATCTATGACTTATGCTTCATGTGTTCATAATAATGGATAATTGTTCCAATCCTATAAACCTTAATCTTAATGATATGATAATCATGATATGTTCTTTAAAGATTGTATTTGGTAATCAAGTTACCTCTTTGGTATGCTCCCTAACCATGCAGGTATTGTCAATTGAATCCATATCCAGGTAAGAGCCATGATGACTATATCATTATGTGCCTTGTGTGGAATTTGGTATATGAGAAATATCTGAGTAATGATGATGTGCCATGTTGATAAGAGAACATGTATCACCAGTATGAGGAAGGTCTGATGACCTGATAAAGGCTGAGTGCCTAAATGAGGTGTTATCCTCTAGTGGTAACCTGAGGGATTGATATCCCATGATGATGTATGATGATGAGGCCTTGAGAGGCAGTGGCTTTATGTGATGAAATGAGGGATTGATATCCCATGGCAATATGATGATTGTTGAGGGCAATGGGAATAGCGGTAATAGTGTGACACCAAAATAATGGAATCTAATGTTGTTCATGTTTTACATATGGTTGCTTAATACAACTTGGTTTCCCCAACAATCCACTTAAAATGCATTAAGTAAATACAGATGAACTTTCATGTAGTTTTCCCTGGCCATAGATCCATCATCGTCAGTAGCTGGTGATGGTGAAATAGGTTCTCCTGCGGTTAACCCTGAGCGCATATTGTTGAATATATGGGGTTTCTCCTAGTTGAAAATAGGAGGATTAGAGTGCAGCTACAGTTGTGGACTCAAGATGTGTATAAGAGCATGGTGAACGATCACATGGCTCAGTATGATAGAGCATGAATGCGTTCATGGATCATGGAGCATGGTGAACTGGCATGTGGCTCAAGTATACTAGCAGCGTGACCTGTACAAATGGCAGGCTAGATAAAAAGGGTAGATTGTGTGAGCTAACCCTATGGCTAAGGCAACTCAAGTAAAAGACTGCGGTCCTACTTTAGTTATCATACACTGACCACGAAAAGGTGAGGTCATGGAGTCCGACTCTTCCATTGACCTTCTATGGCACTGGCTTTGGGTTTCACAATTGAAGGTTGCATTTGAGCGGTACGGCTCACTTCCTTAAGGCATAATAATTCGTAATCAAGGCATATAGTATCTTTGCTTAGGGAAAATATGAAACATTAGTTGAGGCCTTGGATGATGTAAGCTTTCTCATATGCTTTTAAATGGTCTTTTGTATAAGTTTTCATATACATGTTCTTCATATTCCTTATTGCGTAACTGGTTAGCTATTATCAGTTGGTTACATTGATCTATCTGCTCAGTTATCTGTGATAATAATAAAGTTGGTAGAGGGTTATGTTTCTCGTTGGGACTGTGTGTCTCACCCTTCTGGTTAATAACCTTTTTAGGTGGATGTTCCTGGAGAGATAAAGATCATGTGACTAAGGATGATATGCAGAGGTATCGTACTTGGTGGAATAGATAGTGTCTAGCAGTAGAGTCCTATGTGTCATCCATGTACACTCAGGTTTTCAGGAGAGTTTTTGATGTTTCTCATATGATGATCGATGTATGGTTTTTGACTTATGTACCTTGATGTAATAAAACAGCAAGTGGAACGGCTATTTCATGTAATGAGATGATGGGAAATTATGTTGTAGCACCTTGAAAATATGTTATGAAAAGAAAGTGTTGGGTCAGATGCAACATGTTTCATCTTATGGTTCTTGTTGTAAATCAGTTTTAATTTCCTGTGATTTTCGGTAATCCACTGGTTAGTATGTAATCGTGTTTTGTTTGAGAAGGGACATTTCAAGTGGTTTGTATCAGAGCTCTAGGTTCATCAAGTCTACAGGGAGACTAGGACTAGGATTAGGATGGTGTCTAAGGTTGGACCGTGACATAAAATATGGTGCATACTACCTAATCTCAGTACTTGATGACCTGGCCAGGTAGTCAAATATTGAAGACAAAGGTAAGTATGGAGCATTAGATTGTTTCCTCCTTGATTACTCTAATCAAGTAGTCATTCTGGAGCAATCTAAAGAGCATAGAAAATCAGGAAATATGACACTAATACCTTCATCCAGTTATAAAAGAGGTAAATGAATGCACCATAACCTCTTAATACCTGGAGGATTGGTAATAAAAAGAAGAATTAATGGTTCTATGAAACCTAAATCCATATAAGAATATGATGAGATAAGTTCTTGAAACTGTAATCTCAAGAGATATTCCTGGTAAAAGATAGAATAACCTATGATAACCCGGTAAGTTAAAGCATAAAACTTACAAAAGATGAAGAAGATGCTTGAAAACTAAGATCAAGTTAAAAGAAAGAGAAGCACAAGTGATGAGTAAACCAGGTGGAACTTGAGATAATCTCAGACCAACCAATGAACGTAAGCAAGAATAAGAAAATTATAAAGTGCAATTCATGATAAGTGAAGGAGAACAAGGGAGATGATCCTTGTTCAATAAAGAATATGTTAAGAGTAACACTCTTTTTCACAAAGAAAAAACAAATATGTGATACAATCAGGAAATAATCATGAATATGATGAAACGACAACAAGAGAAAAAGAGTAATAACATGTAATTGTCTTGATGATTCCTGTGCTGATTGCAAGGAAACCAAGAAGAAATAGGATAAAACCAGATGGAACAAAGTTTAATGATGCATAAACAGTTGCAAACTCATGTAAGGATCAAATAAAGTCATAATCTCCTTCCCTTGATATGAAACCATAGATGTTGATGGGGTGAGAGGAAGAGTTTGTTCCCTTGTGTTCCTTCCTTCCGAGGGAATGGTAGTCAAGTGGACCTTGTGTCACTTGATATGTATGCTTTTGGAGCGATCTCTGGTTGGATACTTTGAAAAGTATTAGTTGATCTTGGACTTTAGTTTCCAAGATAGAGATGCATGTGATAAGTGATGATGGTAGGATCCTCCTGACACATTTTGATCTGGTGACGACGGTAGAAAATGGGTGTGATACCGGAAGTGATGTGTTTTGACTAGGTATGGAATCCTAGTATATTAGAAGTACCAATGTATGAGAAGGTGAGAACATATCTTCTAAGGAGATTAAGAATCAAGAGACCTGGACCATGGAGGTATGGTGGTGAACCATCTTGATAGATCATCCTTGACCTTGAACCCATAAGCTTGAAGCTTGTTTTGGAGTCTGGATCTATGTGGTGACCCTTGAGGTAGCATTTTGGCAACACAGAGGAATGCTGATGAGGATAAGCAAGTGAGGACCAGATGGTTTGACCAGGAAGTGGAGGGCAATAGGTAACAGTTAGATCTTGTGACATAAGCTGGCCAGAAATGGTAGGATGACCAGTGTGTGGTGGCAGGTTAAATGGAGTCACTCCATTCCGCTTTATATTCTTCATGCCTCTTATCTTCTCTAGTTAACCCAGTTTAGGATGTGCCCTCCTTTGAATGCTTATAGCGTGTTTGGAAGATGTTTTCTTCTTGTTAGTCAGGAGAGAGATAACCTGTTGTCGAGCACCTTGATGGATGACCTGGTTGTGTTGGATGAAGTAAATTCTTCTCGTATCCTTTCTTTTCCTGGACATGACAGTCAAGAAAATCTCTTTCCACTTGACATATCGAGGATTGAGATAACCCTGGAAATGGATATCCTTGGAAAGGGTGAAGTGGTCTCAGATGGAGAATTTGTCTTTGGCTCAACCTGGCTAAGTGCCTATAGTATGGCTATCACCTGTTAGGGGTTTATGCTCTGCATAAACATGGTATCGGAAGGTATGCACCCAAGGGAAATGAACTAATGTAAGATCGTCTTGGGAAAGGTTCATCAAGTTAAGCCTGATTCCTTGAATACTCCTAGATAAGTCTCAAGTAAAGGAAGGTCCATGAAGGATTTGCATTGGTTAAGAGATGGATGAATGAGGTTTGTGATTCCTATCCCGATCAGTTGAGATAGTGCATATTTGTTACCACCCGAGTTGGTGCTTGTTGTGTCCTTGGAACCGATATGAAGTTGTGGCAGCCTTGCATCCAAGATGATGTGGTGTATCTTACTATGTTATGAGTATACATGCGTATGTATCTTATGATAATCCATTCTGAGATAGATCTCCCTTGGATTAGAGACATCCTTTGTGGAAGGAGAAGGAACAGTGGAATGTATATAATAGAAGGATACTGATACAAGTTATGTGAAGCTAAAGTGTTGATCTTGTAAGATCATAGTAGAGCAACAAAAGCGTAATAAGGAAGGTGATATATAAGTAAATGAATTGATACCTAAGTGATACAAGTCGCATGTGACGATTTGGTATCTAAGGAGTGTTATCAGACAAAGGATGATGAGACAGAGGGTTGAGCCTGTAACCAGTACAGGAAACCATGTGTTGGCTCTAGAAGAAGAGCAAGTACATTGGTCATAGATGTTTGACACCTAGGAGCTTTGTGGAGATGTATGATGTGATGTGTAAGTAACACCCATCTTCTTTCCACTTGGGATTTCGGGGATGAAATCCTTGTTAGGGGTTTATGACTTGTAAGGACCTTGACCCAAGTTTTGGGCTAACCCTCTTTGCTTTGATTATTAAAGGTGTTTAGAACCTTAATCTAATCTCTTAAGATGTTTTTATATTATGTGACAAGCTCATGTTTCCAGTTTGGTCCTGTTTGGATGTTGTTTGAGCAATGTTTGCTTGTTTTGGACCAAAGTGCAATTTACCAAAAGTAAGGGGTTATATTGCAATATGTCACATGTAGAGCATGCCTTTACTTATCTAGCATCATTAGATATATAATTATTCTATGGGGCACCTTGTGGAGGACCTATGTTCCAAGTTTGAGCTTAGTTGGACGATGCTTGTGCCCTATGTGCTAGTTTTGGTGCAAATTGCAAATTACCAAAGTGGAGGGGTTAATATGCAATTTACCTTCTCTAGAGTGTTCTTGCTTCAGTTTGGCATCATCTAGGACATGGAAGAAGGCTTGGGCGCCTTGTTTGGATGATAGTTGAGAAGTGACATCTCTATAAGGTCTTTATACCATATATGTTATATGTGTTATCTTGTCCTTTAGTGTTTCGGGTAGGGCTTGGAGTGTGTGTCACCCAAGAAGCTTTATCGTCCATGGGATATGACCAGCTTCATGATACACATCCTAGAGTGTATCACCAGGATGTTCATGTGAATCTTGGGTGGCAACAAGTGGTGTTAAGTGCATGAGCAAGTGGCATCTTGGGTTATGTGGTTATGACACCTTTCCTTTGCTACCTCTCTCTACCTTGGTGAATATAACCCCTTTTCTCTTCACCCAAGTAACCCCTTTCATCTACCTTCTTTCCCCTTCCTGTATGGGATGAGCTTGGGATCTTGGGAGCTTAAGGAAACTCCCATGGAGCTTGAGAGGGCGAGCTCCTTGCCCATGGAGACTTCTTGCTCAAGATCCGACCTTGGTGAGTCATGATTCCTTGCTAGCTTTTCCTTGTGCCTTCTTCTTCATCTCCTTCTCCTCCTCTCAGCCATTTATGGGCCCTTGATGTGAGTAGGCAAGGTCGTGGTTATCTCCCCCTCTTTTCTTCTTCTTGAGCTATACATAACCATGGTATCTTCTTCTTCTTCTCTTGTTCCTTGAGGTGTTGATCATGGAGCCGAAGACAATCTTAGAGCTTCGGATGGATGGTTTCCATGGAGAGGAACATGGGTTTACTTCTTGTATCAGGAAGCTTTATGCCTTTCATGGAGATTCTCTTAAGGCGGGTTACAAAACTCTTAACCATCTCTATTATGTTTACTCTCCATATGTGCATGTGATGATTCTTGTCTTTAAATTGATACCCTCCTCCATGATAGTCATGCATGTGGAACTTGAGATATATTTTATTGGAAATGGTCACGTTTTACTACTGTCTTTATCTTGTTTTCCTTGTGTAAGATGGTAACGGGTGTCTTGAGGTTGAAGATGACTAACCCAATATGGTGCCTTACCCGATATGGGGCTTTGCCCGATATAGTATCTTGCCCGTTAGGATATGCCTTGGTTGATGGATTGTGAACAATACCCCTCTCTCACTTTGTTGTTGAGAGGTGAGCTTAGGATCCCTTGATCCAAGATGTACGGTAGTGGGTTCTTAGGCAATACCCCTCTCTCACTTAATTATCTTGAGAGGTGATCCTATGCTCTATATGATGGTTGGGTGACATGTTAGTTGGCCGATATACCCTATTGGATACCTTGGGTGACATGAGTAGACATGCTTTGATGTTGAGTTTTGAGAAACACCCCTCCTTCCTTGATTTGTGAGGTGAGCTCTAGCTCTTGGCCGATATGATGATGGGTGATATGAAAGTTGGCTGATATGAAGCCCTAACCATAGCTTGGACAATATAGTGTCTTGGCTGATATGGAGCTCTAACCCTAGCTTGGGTGATAGGGTTGCTTCGGGTGACATGGATGCTCTACTCTAGTTGCATAAAAAGCTCTTGGGGTTGAGCCCTTGGATAGTATCATGGGCGATAAGGTGGTAATGCCTTTGGTGATAGGTATCTTTATTAGTATAGGAAACCCGATAGGCTGATCCTTAGTGTGGGAAATAGCCCTAGGAGTGGTGCCTTGGGCTATATGGATGCCCTAACCCTAGTTTGGGGCGATATGATTGCTTTGGCCAATAGGATAACCCTAACCCTAGTTTCCTGACATGGCATCTTGGGCGACATGGAGCCTTGGGCGATAGGGTTCCCCTAACTCGAGTTTGACTGATAGGGGTGCTCTTGTTGTGATGATCTCTTGGGTGTCATGGTGTGTTGCCCAAGATAGTGATCCATGGATGACAAAGATATGAGGATGGGCATTATGGATAGTCCCTTGATATGCTGTCTGACATCATCAACCCTAACCCAATATGAGTGTGTATGTGTACATAGCTTGGGAAACATCAGGGTTAAGTGCATGGCCGATACCCTCACAAGGAGATATGTTACTTTGGCCGATATGCCTTGCCCGATACATTCTCTCTCTTGGTTGGTTACCCGACATGTGTATGTGCTTTATAGCTTGGATGGTCCTAGGGTTAAAGGTTTGGCCGATACATGTGGTGAGTTTGGACATTATAAGGTCTTGGACGATATAAGTTGAGGGATGGATGATATAGTACTTTGACCATTATAGGGTCCCAAAGCCTAGTTGGGCGATAGGCTACCTTGGGCGCATGGCAACGTTTGATGGATGGTAGTAGTGTACCTTGGGTGGTATGAGAGTTCCTTAGACATCATGATGTGCTGACCAAGTGGGTGCTTGTTGGGCGATATAGTTGTGGCTTTGGGCGACATGGTTTGATGGTTGCTCGATATGACCCCTAACCCTAGAAGTTCTATAAGGGGGTCTTAGCCAAAAAGGGTTGTTGTGATGATCATATGCTGACCGATATACTCTTGGTCCATGGCTGCATGACACATCATTAGGTCTAAGTATGGCCGTTATCCCCTTTGTGCATGGGTGCATGTCATGCTTGAGGCCGACAGCTTTGGGTGAGGGTTAGTACCCTACCCGATACACCTTTAGTGAGGGTTTGTGGTCGCTGCCTAGTATTGGTGAGGATAGGCAACACTTGTAGTGATTTTGTGCCCTAACCCGATAACCCTAAGAGTTATCTTGAGACACATAACGTCAATGTAATACCTTATTACCTTTGGCCTGTACCTTTGATCAAAATGGTGAGACATGGTGAATAAGTTGTGAAGCCTTAGTATGGTAGTTAACTATTGTTGGCTAAATTGACATTAGCATAATCCCTTTTGTTTTGATAATGACAAACATTTCATTCTTGTGGTTTTAACGTGCTATTTGAAGTATTTCAGGAACAAGCATATAAGGTGGTGGATAACAAAGACTTGGAAGAAACAATTTGATAAAATCGCTTTATTTTCATGATTGTAATCAAATGTAAATGCTTGTACAAGTATATAATGTACAAGTAATTAGATATCATGTAAATCAAGCGTTTAGATCTTCCCTATCCACTCACAACACTTAGATAGGCCATTCCCCAAGATAGTATCACAATTGCACATTGATACACACACTTAGTAAATGAATACATTGAGTCAGTAATATTCTCGGTCGACAAATCGTCGATCGAGAAAATATCGGTCGACAAATCTTCGACCGAGAAACTCTCGGTCGACAAAATCTTCGATCGAGAATAGACCCTACTAGCCGTTAGACCCAGCAGACAAAGTGGTTGGGAGATGGAAATGAACGTTGTAAACACTTGCTCCAGGAGGTCCCTCGGTCGACAAATCTTTGACCGAGAAGGACTCTCGGTCGACAAATTGTCGATCGAGAAAAGTTCTGTCTGCACTTTTCAGGGTCAATTAACTAGCCGTTGCAAATGCAATTAGTGGACACATAACGGCTAGTTGAGCACTAAGAACCCCCTAGAAAGTGTCTAGAATGTCCTTAAGCACTTGTAGGTCATTCCTATAAATAGGACATGCCTTAGGACACCTAAACTTACCTAAGCTACACTTGTTACACTTGAGAATACACTTGAGCATACTTGAGCAATCTATTGCAATCAATTTGAGCATTGTGATCATTAGTCTACATTCTCCTTAGCTCAATCTCGTGTCCTATAGGCTAGATTCTCCTACCCAAAGCAATCACAAGTTCACACACTTGGCTAGGAGATCTATACGCTTGATCTAGGCATATCAAGCCTTGGGCTTAAAGGATAAGTTGTAATTTCCTTTTCCTTTCTTGTTCCTTTTTATTATTTGTACTCTCCTTGCTACTCCTAGGGTTGGAGGTTGCGGATTGGAGAGGATTGACTTCTCAGGTGGAGAAGGGGACTTCAAGATACTTCAAGAAGGCTATCGCAAGGGAAGCTACTTCAGAAGGCTGGTGCAACGGGAGTTGGTGCATCTACTTCAAGGGAAGGCTGCTTCAAGGTTGGGCGATTACTTCTAGGTGAAGGCTGCTTGAAGGGTTTGGGAAAAGAAATTGTATTTTATGTAAAGTCCTTGCGAGGTAATAAAATAAATTTCTTTTCAAATCCCGGTTGGGTAAGCAACCGGGTAGTGGACTGACGGCTATAGTATTTGCTATAGTTGGAACCACTCTAAACCCTGTGTCTCCTTGTCCAATATCTTCATTGTGGTAGTTTGAGTTTAAATTATTATTAAATCTTTATAAAACTCTATTCACCCCCCCTCTAGTAGTTTTCAATTGGTATCAGAGCAGGCTTCAAGGAACCCTAACCAGGTCTTGAAGAATGGAGGGAAATGGTGAAAGGTGCTGCTTGGACAAAACCACAACATGCTGCAATTGGTGCTTAGGAACAAGCCACAAAACAACCAGATGCCCATGGAGATCAAAGGAAGAGGATAAGCACAAAGAATGTCTTATTTTTACAACTAGTGAAGAAGAAGAGGAGGTAAGTCTTTATGATTTATCAAAAGAAGAGCTAATTTCTAGTCTTGAAGAAACACATAATAAGTATATTGAGTGCAAGAAGAAATTAAAGAAATCTAATAAAACAAATGAAGAGTTGAATGCTAGACTTCTTGCTCTTACATCTGAAAATGAAGATCTCAAAAAGGTTATTGAAGATCATGATATTAAGCTAAAATCTGTAGAAGCAAATTGCAATCTTCTTTCACTAGAAAAGTTAAATTTGCAAACTCAAGTAAATGATCTTCAAAAACAACCTATTTTGTGTACACATCTAGATTATGATATTATTGTGAAAGAAAGAGATTCTTTATTATCTAATCTAGATCAAGCGAAGATGGATATCAAGAAGAGAATGGATGAAATTGTTAAGTTACAACAAGAAATCAGTAGCTTGAGTAACAATGATATTCTCGATAAAATCTTAAGTGATCCTTATCGTCAAATTGGAAGGAGAGGACTAGGTTATAAGCCTAAAGGAAAATCTCATCAAAAACCTAGTTGGAGAAGGACACAAGCACTAGAGAGTCAATCCATGTATGTACCTAGAGGCAAATATACATATGTACCAAAGAACAACCTAGAACAAAAACATAGAAAGAGACTTGAGGTTGATTCTATATGTTGCCATTATTGCTTACGTCTTGGACATTACTCCTTTTCATGCCCATACAAGAAAAAGGATGTTGAGTTGGTATGGGTTCCAAAACCTCCAAACTAAATGAACGGAATTAAGTTGAGATATGACCAAGGACCTTAGTTGCATATTTCTATGTCTATCTCAACCCAACATAATGGGATAATAAATTAATTCAAGTTCTTAAACATCTAACTTGGATATATACAAAATCTTTCAAATTGCAAAAATAAAATTTTGCCTTACTCATAGCTAAATTGTTAATAAAGATTTGGATACAATTAGTTCGGATTTGATCTAACAGTTCCTTTGATGTTCATAAAGTCTATCTCAACTAAACTGAGTCTTCAAATTGTTTAATTGAGTAAATAACCATTCATGATTTACTTATAAAACAATTACTGAAAATGGTTCTGAAAACAATACAGAAACCTGATCGGTCGAGAAATCTTCGACCGAGCAGTCAGTCGGTCGAGAAATCATCGACCGAGCAGGTTACTGATGTCAGTCTGAAATAAGTCTGCTGAATAATTCTACAAAGGATCAATGTGCTATCTATTTGATGTTAATAACTGTTTTACATGCACAAATTATGGAAATCATCTTTGGAACACTTATATGAGATCATTTTTATCTATGAATCATATTTGATTTAAGTTAAGGGAAAATTACTGTTTTCATGGTAACCCTTGGAATATCTATACATGAACCATGTGTGTATTGAAATTTGTTTTAAATGATCATAATTATTGCATTTATATGCTGATCATTGTATATGTTTCAATAATTGTTCTATCATTACACCATGGATATGCTTCATCATGATCATTATGTTTCATTGGTTTGTCTAAAATAATCTTTGATACAAATCATGAATGGATATTATTCTTGATCATTGTGATTCAGATAAATTGAAAATGCCATTAGCATAAAAGCATCTTGACATAATAAACAATGATTGTGGACATAGCTTGTGATAAAATAATGATGTTGCTATGACAAGACAAACGGTGCCTCTTAGAACAAAAATATTAATGTTTTTATCTATTTGATTGTTCTAAGAAATCAAAAGCAAAAATCTTGACTTTAAGATATTAATCTTGCTTTCAAAATATATGTCTCTAAAGAATCTTATGATTAATATGAAAATAAGGGTATAAGAAGAAATGTGATTTAATATGTACCCATAGCAAAGCTTATGAAAACATCATTCACAATGAATGTAAAACATGCGTTCTAGAAAAATCAAGGACAAAGACTTCACTATGATGCCCATATTAAGTCTTCATAATAGGTATATCTTAATATGCTTCAAATAGATATTTATTTAAAGCTATCTACAGAAATTATACTTCACATATGAATGTTTAAATTGGAAATCTGCAGAATTTGCCTCTTGGTTGAAATTAAAATTGACCAAGGGGCGCTATGGTCGTAGTCAAGGATGACCTAAAATAAGCTTTGACAAAATGCTTATTCGGATATCATTTTATACTTTTGATAAAGGTCAAAATCAAAATTTAAAATCATATGTGACCTTAGAAGCTTTAAATTACTTTAATGGTAAGATTAAGGGGGAGCTCATACAAACAAATTTGATTATCTGATTAAAAAAGATTTTGAAGCTTGTTACGACCTTAGTATTTTTACTCTTGGTTATGAAGACATCTATGAATTTCATAAAAATAATATAAGGAACTCTCTAAACAAATCGGGATTAACATCCCTTGCATTTGGTTAGAGACATTTTTTCATGAACTCTAAGATTAAAGGACTCTCATTTCATTTTTAGGGCTTAACATCCCTTGCAAAATAGATGAGAAATCAATATATATGCCATGAACCTAACAGGATCTCATATCATTTCAAGGCTTAACATCCTTTGCAAATGATTGAGAAACAAATTGTGGCTAAATTAGACAAAAATGATATTAAATCCATGTTCCTAATAGAATATCTCTTTAAGGGGGAGCATAGCATAAAATTAAGGGGGAGAAATAAAATCTATTATATTAGATATCTTTTTGAAATGACAAAGGGGGAGAAATAATATAAAATCAAAAACATAAAATAAAAATATGAGTTTCATAATATCTCGGCCAACATCCACTTGCAAAATAAGAATGGCTACAAAAGGTAATCTTCAGGTATGAAACTCACATGATTTATATTTCCTTATTTTATATTTAGGAAATGTTTGTCATCTTCAAAAAGGGGGAGATTGTTGGCTAAATTGACATTAGCATAATCCCTTTTGTTTTGATAATGACAAACATTTCATTCTTGTAGTTTTAACGTGCTATTTGAAGTATTTCAGGAACAAGCATATAAGGTGGTGGATAACAAAGACTTGGAAGAAACAATTTGATAAAATCGCTTTATTTTCATGATTGTAATCAAATGTAAATGCTTGTACAAGTATATAATGTACAAGTAATTAGATATCATGTAAATCAAGCGTTTAGATCTTCCCTATCCACTCACAACACTTAGATAGGCCATTCCCCAAGATAGTATCACAATTGCACATTGATACACACACTTAGTAAATGAATACATTGAGTCAGTAATATTCTCGGTCGACAAATCGTCGATCGAGAAAATATCGGTCGACAAATCTTCGACCGAGAAACTCTCGGTCGACAAAATCTTCGATCGAGAATAGACCCTACTAGCCGTTAGACCCAGCAGACAAAGTGGTTGGGAGTTGGAAATGAACGTTGTAAACACTTGCTCCAGGAGGTCCCTCGGTCGACAAATCTTCGACCGAGAAGGACTCTCGGTCGACAAATTGTCGATCGAGAAAAGTTCTGTCTGCACTTTTCAGGGTCAATTAACTAGCCGTTGCAAATGCAATTAGTGGACACATAACGGCTAGTTGAGCACTAAGAACCCCCTAGAAAGTGTCTAGAATGTCCTTAAGCACTTGTAGGTCATTCCTATAAATAGGACATGCCTTAGGACACCTAAACTTACCTAAGATACACTTGTTACACTTGAGAATACACTTGGGCATACTTGAGCAATCTATTGCAATCAATTTGAGCATTGTGATCATTAGTCTACATTCTCCTTAGCTCAATCTCGTGTCCTATAGGCTAGATTCTCCTACCCAAAGCAATCACAAGTTCACACACTTGGCTAGGAGATCTATACGCTTGATCTAGGCATATCAAGCCTTGGGATTAAAGGATAAGTTGTAATTTCCTTTTCCTTTCTTGTTCCTTTTTATTATTTGTACTCTCCTTGCTACTCCTAGGGTTGGAGGCTGCGGATTGGAGAGGATTGACTTCTCAGGTGGAGAAGGGAACTTCAAGCTACTTCAAGAAGGCTATCGCAAGGGAAGCTACTTCAGAAGGCTGGTGCAACGGGAGTTGGTGCATCTACTTCAAGGGAAGGCTGCTTCAAGGTTGGGCGATTACTTCTAGGTGAAGGCTGCTTGAAGGGTTTGGGAAAAGAAATTGTATTTTATGTAAAGTCCTTGTGAGGTAATAAAATAAATTTCTTTTCAAATCCCGGTTGGGTAAGCAACCGGGTAGTGGACTGACGGCTATAGTATTTGCTATAGTTGGAACCACTCTAAACCCTGTGTCTCCTTGTCCAATATCTTCATTGTGGTTGTTTGAGTTTAAATTATTATTAAATCTTTATAAAACTCTATTCACCCCCCCTCTAGTAGTTTTCAATTGGTATCAGAGCAGGCTTCAAGGAACCCTAACCAGGTCTTGAAGAATGGAGGGAAATGGTGAAAGGTGCTGCTTGGACAAAACCACAACATGCTGCAATTGGTGCTTAGGAACAAGCCACAAAACAACCAGATGCCCATGGAGATCAAAGGAAGAGGATAAGCACAAAGAATGTCTTATTGCTACAACTAGTGAAGAAGAAGAGGAGGTAAGTCTTTATGATTTATCAAAAGAAGCGCTAATTTCTAGTCTTGAAGAAACACATAATAAGTATATTGAGTGCAAGAAGAAATTAAAGAAATCTAATAAAACAAATGATGAGTTGAATGCTAGACTTCTTGCTCTTACATCTGAAAATGAAGATCTCAAAAAGGTTATTGAAGATCATGATATTAAGCTAAAATCTGTAGAAGCAAATTGCAATCTTCTTTCACTAGAAAAGTTAAATTTGCAAACTCAAGTAAATGATCTTCAAAAACAACCTATTTTGTGTACACATCTAGATTATGATATTATTGTGAAAGAAAGAGATTCTTTATTATCTAATCTAGATCAAGCGAAGATGGATATCAAGAAGAGAATGGATGAAATTGTTAAGTTACAACAAGAAATCAGTAGCTTGAGTAACAATGATATTCTCGATAAAATCTTAAGTGATCCTTATCGTCAAATTGGAAGGAGAGGACTAGGTTATAAGCCTAAAGGAAAATCTCATCAAAAACCTAGTTGGAGAAGGACACAAGCACTAGAGAGTCAATCCATGTATGTACCTAGAGGCAAATATACATATGTACCAAAGAACAACCTAGAACAAAAACATAGAAAGAGACTTGAGGTTGATTCTATATGTTGCCATTATTGCTTACGTCTTGGACATTACTCCTTTTCATGCCCATACAAGAAAAAGGATGTTGAGTTGGTATGGGTTCCAAAACCTCCAAACTAAATGAACGGAATTAAGTTGAGATGTGACCAAGGACCTTAGTTGCATATTTCTATGTCTATCTCAACCCAACATAATGGGATAATAAATTAATTCAAGTTCTTAAACATCTAACTTGGATATATACAAAATCTTTCAAATTGCAAAAATAAAATTTTGCCTTACTCATAGCTAAATTGTTAATAAAGATTTGGATACAATTAGTTGGGATTTGATCTAACAGTTCCTTTGATGTTCATAAAGTCTATCTCAACTAAACTGAGTCTTCAAATTGTTTAATTGAGTAAATAACCATTCATGATTTACTTATAAAACAATTACTGAAAATGGTTCTGAAAACAATACAGAAACCTGATCAGTCGAGAAATCTTCGACCGAGCAGTCAGTCGGTCGAGAAATCATCGACCGAGCAGGTTACTGATGTCAGTCTGAAATAAGTCTGCTGAATAATTCTACAAAGGATCAATGTGCTATCTATTTGATGTTAATAACTGTTTTACATGCACAAATTATGGAAATCATCTTTGGAACACTTATATGAGATCATTTTTATCTATGAATCATATTTGATTTAAGTTAAGGGAAAATTACTGTTTTCATGGTAACCCTTGGAATATCTATACATGGACCATGTGTGTATTGAAATTTGTTTTAAATGATCATAATTATTGCATTTATATGCTGATCATTGTATATGTTTCAATAATTGTTCTATCATTACACCATGGATATGCTTCATCATGATCATTATGTTTCATTGGTTTGTCTAAAATAATCTTTGATACAAACCATGAATGGATATTATTCTTGATCATTGTGATTCAGATAAATTGAAAATGCCATTAGCATAAAAGCATCTTGACATAATAAACAATGATTGTGGACATAGCTTGTGATAAAATAATGATGTTGCTATGACAAGACAAACGGTGCCTCTTAGAACAAAAATATTAATGTTTTTATCTATTTGATTGTTCTAAGAAATCAAAAGCAAAAATCTTGACTTTAAGATATTAATCTTGCTTTCAAAATATATGTCTCTAAAGAATATTATGATTAATATGAAAATAAGGGTATAAGAAGAAATGTGATTTAATATGTACCCATAGCAAAGCTTATGAAAACATCATTCACAATGAATGTAAAACATGCGTTCTAGAAAAATCAAGGACAAAGACTTCACTATGATGCCCATATTAAGTCTTCATAATAGGTATATCATAATATGCTTCAAATAGATATTTATTTAAAGCTATCTACAGAAATTATACTTCACATATGAATGTTTAAATTGGAAATCTGCAGAATTTGCCTCTTGGTTGAAATTAAAATTGACCAAGGGGCGCTATGGTCGTAGTCAAGGATGACCTAAAATAAGCTTTGACAAAATGCTTATTCGGATATCATTTTATACTTTTGATAAAGGTCAAAATCAAAATTTAAAATCATATGTGACCTTAGAAGCTTTAAATTACTTTAATGGTAAGATTAAGGGGGAGCTCATACAAACAAATTTGATTATCTGATTAAAAAAGATTTTGAAGCTTGTTACGACCTTAGTATTTTTACTCTTGGTTATGAAGACATCTATGAATTTCATAAAAATAATATAAGGAACTCTCTAAACAAATCGGGATTAACATCCCTTGCATTTGGTTAGAGACATTTTTTCATGAACTCTAAGATTAAAGGACTCTCATTTCATTTTCAGGGCTTAACATCCCTTGCAAAATAGATGAGAAATCAATACATATGCCATGAACCTAACAGGATCTCATATCATTTCAAGGCTTAACATCCTTTGCAAATGATTGAGAAACAAATTGTGGCTAAATTAGACAAAAATGATATTAAATCCATGTTCCTAATAGAATATCTCTTTAAGGGGGAGCATAGCATAAAATTAAGGGGGAGAAATAAAATCTATTATATTGGATATCTTTTTGAAATGACAAAGGGGGAGAAATAATATAAAATCAAAAACATAAAATAAAAATATGAGTTTCATAATATCTCAGCCAACATCCACTTGCAAAATAAGAATGGCTACAAAAGGTAATCTTCAGGTATGAAACTCACATGATTTATATTTCCTTATTTTATATTTAGGAAATGTTTGTCATCTTCAAAAAGGGGGAGATTGTTGGCTAAATTGACATTAGAATAATCCCTTTTGTTTTGATAATGACAAACATTTCATTCTTGTGGTTTTAACGTGCTATTTGAAGTATTTCAGGAACAAGCATATAAGGTGGTGGATAACAAAGACTTGGAAGAAACAATTTGATAAAATCGCTTTATTTTCATGATTGTAATCAAATGTAAATGCTTGTACAAGTATATAATGTACAAGTAATTAGATATCATGTAAATCAAGCGTTTAGATCTTCCCTATCCACTCACAACACTTAGATAGGCCATTCCCCAAGATAGTATCACAATTGCACATTGATACACACACTTAGTAAATGAATACATTGAGTCAGTAATATTCTCGGTCGACAAATCGTCGATCGAGAAAATATCGGTCGACAAATCTTCGACCGAGAAACTCTCGGTCGACAAAATCTTCGATCGAGAATAGACCCTACTAGCCGTTAGACCCAGCAGACAAAGTGGTTGGGAGTTGGAAATGAACGTTGTAAACACTTGCTCCAGGAGGTCCCTCGGTCGACAAATCTTCGACCGAGAAGGACTCTCGGTCGACAAATTGTCGATCGAGAAAAGTTCTGTCTGCACTTTCCAGGATCAATTAACTAGCCGTTGCAAATGCAATTAGTGGACACATAACGGCTAGTTGAGCACTAAGAACCCCCTAGAAAGTGTCTAGAATGTCCTTAAGCACTTGTAGGTCATTCCTATAAATAGGACATGCCTTAGGACACCTAAACTTACCTAAGATACACTTGTTACACTTGAGAATACACTTGAGCATACTTGAGCAATCTATTGCAATCAATTTGAGCATTGTGATCATTAGTCTACATTCTCCTTAGCTCAATCTCGTGTCATATAGGCTAGATTCTCCTACCCAAAGCAATCACAAGTTCACACACTTGGCTAGGAGATCTATACGCTTGATCTAGGCATATCAAGCCTTGGGCTTAAAGGATAAGTTGTAATTTCCTTTTCCTTTCTTGTTCCTTTTTATTATTTGTACTCTCCTTGCTACTCCTAGGGTTGGAGGCTGCGGATTGGAGAGGATTGACTTCTCAGGTGGAGAAGGGGACTTCAAGCTACTTCAAGAAGGCTATCGCAAGGGAAGCTACTTCAGAAGGCTGGTGCAATGGGAGTTGGTGCATCTACTTCAAGGGAAGGCTGCTTCAAGGTTGGGCGATTACTTCTAGGTGAAGGCTGCTTGAAGGGTTTGGGAAAAGAAATTGTATTTTATGTAAAGTCCTTGCGAGGTAATAAAATAAATTTCTTTTCAAATCCCGGTTGGGTAAGCAACCGGGTAGTGGACTGGCGGCTATAGTATTTTCTATAGTTGGAACCACTCTAAACCCTGTGTCTCCTTGTCCAATATCTTCATTGTGGTTGTTTGAGTTTAAATTATTATTAAATCTTTATAAAACTCTATTCACCCCCCCCCCCCCCTCTAGTAGTTTTCAACTATGGTTGATGATAGGTGAACCTTTGATAATGGTTGATTGTGATTGTATGATTCCTAAAGATGAATCCTGAGGGATGGCGTGCATGATGATACAAGATATATGGTATGGTGGATACCCATGGTATGGTAACAGTAATGTGTATTTCTTATTGCACCATCTATGACTTATGCTTCATGTGTTCATAATAATGGATGATTGTTCCAATCCTATAAACCTTAATCTTAATGATATGACAATCATGATATGTTCTTTAAAGATTGTATTTGGTAATCAAGTTATCTCTTTGATATGCTCCCTAACCATGCATGTATTATCAATTGAATTCATAGCCATGTAAGAGCTATGATGACTATATCATTATGTGCCTTGTGTGGAATTCGGTATATGAGAAATATCTGAGTAATGATGATGTGTCATGTTGATAAGAGAACATGTATCACCAGTATGAGGAAGGTATGATGACCTGATAAAGGTTGAGTGCCTAAATGAGGTGTTATCCTCTAGTGGTAACCTGAGGGATTGATATCTCATGATGATGTATGATGATGAGGCCTTGAGAGGCAGTGGCTTTATGTGATGAAATGAGGGATTGATATCCCATGGCAATATGATGATTGTTGAGGGCAATGAGAATAGAAGTAACAGTGTGACACCAAAATAATGGAATCTAATGTTGTTCATGTTTTACATATGGTTGCTTAATACAACTTGGTTGCCCCAGCAATCCACTTAAAATGTATTAACAAAATACAGATGAACTTTCATGTAGTTTGCCCTAGCCATAGATCCATTATCATCAGTAGCTGGTGATGGTGAAATGGGTTCTCCTGCTGGTTAACCTATAGCGCATATTGTTGAATGTGTGGGGTTTCTCCTAGCTGAAAATAGGATGATTAGAGTGGAACTGCGGTTGTGGACTCAAGATGTGTATAAGATCATGGTGAATGAGCCCATGGCTCAGTATGATAGAGCATGAATGTGTTCATGGCTCAAGGAGCACGATGAACAGGCTCGTGGCTCAAGTATACTAGCATCGTGACATGTACAAAGGGCGGGCTAGATAAAAAGGGTAGACTGCATGAGCTAACCCTGTGGCTGAGGCCACTCAAGCAAGAGACTGCGATCCTGCTTTAGTTATCGTGCACTGACCACGAAAAGGTGAGGTCGTGGATTCTGGCTCTTCCATTGACCTTGTATGGCACCAGCTTTGGGTTTCGCAACCGAAGGTTGGATTTGAGTGGTATGACTCACTTCCTCAGGGCATAATAATTCGTAATCAAGCCGTATAGTATCTTTGCTTAGGGTAAATACGAAACATTGGTTGAGGCCTTGGATGATGTAAGCTTTCTCATATGCTTTTAAATGGTCTTTTGTATAAGTTTTCATATACATGTTATTCATATTCCTTCTTGCATAACTGATTAGCTAGTATCAGTTGGTTACATTGATCTATCTGCTCAGTTATCTGTGATAATAATAAAGTTGGTATAGGGTTATGTTTCTCAATGGGACTGTGTGTCTCACCCCACTGGTTAATAACCTTTTTAGGTGGACATGCCTGGCGAGATAAAGATCACATGACTGAGGATGATATGCAGAGGTATCATACCTGGTGGAATAGACAATGTCTAGCAGTAGAGTCCTATGTGTCGTCCGTGTGCACTCAGGTCTTCGGGAGAGTTTTTGATCTTTCTCATATGATGATGGATGTATGGTTTTCGACTTATGTACCTTGATGTAATAAAACATCAAGTGGAATAGTTATTTCATGTAATGAGATGATGGGAAATTATGTTGTAGCACCTTGAAAATATGTTATGTAAAGAAAATGTTGGCTCATATGCAACATGTTTCATCTTATGGTGCTTGTTGTAAATCGGTTTTAATTTCCCATGATTTTTGGTAATCCGCTGGTTAGTATGTAATCGTCTTTTGTCCGAGATGGGATGTTTCACTTTTTCTCACACCCTACTTCAAAGTAAGGTTGCACAACATGAAAACCACCATTTGCTTGATATTTCTTGCACTCTTATCATTCAAGTCATATTACCTAGGTCTTTTTAATCTGAAGCTAATCTCACTGCCTGCTACCTTATCAATTGACAACTAATTTGTATTATATTGAACAAGACACCTTTTTGGTTATTTTCCCTATTGAAAAGGCTTTTCACGACTTCTTTGTGTTTTGGGTATACTAGTTTTGCTCAAAATTTTGATCCAAGGACAGATAAACTTGATCCCCACTCTACCAAAATGGTTTTCCTTGACTATTTTACCTTTTTAAAAGGTTACCCTTACTGTAGTCAAAGTAATTTTTGTATGTATGTCTTTGTCAATGCTATGTTCCACAAATCATATGTGTTCTTTGATTTTCCTTTTTCATCCTCTCCACATCAAATTGAGTTCTTAAAGCTTAATCTTCTTGACCCAGTGGATCATGTCCATGAAACCCATCCTCATGTGTTACTCCTATCATTTCTCCACCACTAGCATAGGACCTGACACCATTTACACTTTGAGGATCTATCATGCCTAATGGCTCTCTACAAAAGTATATATTCATACACTATATATCATCTAATTTTTCATATGAGTTTCCTATCCGATCTATTTTGTACTAGTAAAATCATTGCCCAACAACTTAATTCTATTCAGATTCTAAAATTTTTATCATGAGGTGCTTCAATATCCTGGTTAGAAAGTTGTGACGTTTGAGGAAATGACAATGTTGCATGAGAATTAGACATGTGTTCTTATTCCACCCCACCCTAGACAAACATATTGTCGGGTGAATGGGTTTTCTATATCAAATTCAAGTCATATGGATTGATAGAACAACTCAAAGACTATCTTATTGCCAAAGGATTTTCCCAAAGATATGATTTGGATACTTTTTCAAAACCTTCCCATCAGTCACTGCATTGCTTTTATTTGGGCCGTGATCTCTCTTGTCCCTCACAAGGAGTGACCTGTGTTCTAGCTTGATATAAAAAATGTCTTCCTCAATGGTGGTTTAAAGGAGGAAGTCTGTATGTAGTAGCCTCTGGGGTTTTGTTCTCAGAGAGAGTCCTCACAAAGAGTGTTCCATCTTAAATGCTCTGTGTTGCCTCAAGCAATCACCATGGGCTTGGTTTATGAAATGTAGTAAAGTTCTTTCTAGCTTGAGTTTTACTAGATATTCCACTAATCATGACCTCTTGTTTTTTACATCCCAAGCTGGAAGCATTATCATTTCTGTCTATGTTGATGATATTGTTATCACTGGTAGTGATGCTCATGGGATTTTAGCTTTGAAGTAGACAATGCATATACATTAAGGATATGTGACTATTCTACAATTTCTTGGGAGTTGAAGTGATGCATAGCAATTAATTATCATAGCAGAAGTATGCCCTAGAACTCCTGAGAGATTTTGGTATGCTTAATTCTAAACCTATTTCTTCTCCTATGGACTATGGCAATGAAGTTTTTTTTAGGGGGAGTCCTTTTTTATCCTAAACGATATAGACACAGGGTTTTAGAAGGCATTTATCTTAGTATTACCCAACCAGACACATCCTTTGATGTGAGTGTTGTTAGTCAATACATGGCCAAATCCCTTGTATGCCACTCAAGAGTCAGGTAATGTATTCCACAATATCTAAAAGGTATACTTGGTCAGGGTCTCCTATACAAGAAATCACCTTCTCTAGATATCCATTTGACTTGCTATACTGATGTCGATTTGTATTCGAGATGTGAATGATAGGAGATGCATTTCTGACTTATGTCTTCTATTGGGGGTGCATTGCGTCAGTTAGAGGGGTAAGAAGTTGTCTGTTGTGGTTTTCTCCAGCACTGTAGTAGCGTATTGCACCATGACACACGCTTGCTGTGAAAAATCAATGGCCGACATCCAATTTTCATGAACAGCATCCCCCTCCAATCCCTATCAACTGTAAAGTGTGATCATCACACAACTATTTGTATAGCTAATAATCCAAACAAAATGAATGAATTTAAGTTGGAAAGTATTCAATTTCACAAGAATTTCCCCAATTGATTACACAACAACAAAAATAATATAAGCAATGATTTGATTGAACTCCAGTTAAGCTTCCAACATATTTGCAATATCCGTTAGGACCTAACCACTCCCCTCATGTGTTAAACACCTCAATGTAGTAGGCCAAGAATTGAAACTTCACAAATCTGTTCAAGTTGAGAAAAAATGAGAAAAGAGGGTGACTTTATATCTTTACTATTCAAATTAAATTAAATATGGATTTCATACATAGAAGAGAAGATTAACTAAGAAATCCTATCTAGATTTTATTACATGACATAATAAGTTTTTGGAAATTGAAACTTGGAATCAACATATCTGATTCTTTTCTCTTCAAAATCATAATTTTCTTCCTCCCTCTCTTTTTAGAATTTGTATCTGGTTTGATGATGGATTAAGAGTTCTACAAGGGTGTGTGCTTAGTGACATAGATATATTTATGTGTTTGGAACTATTACAAGCAAGTTCTAAATCCATTTGTAGTCTTTTTGTTTTATATATTCAGCATGGTTGGTTGGCTAAGTTGTTCCTAGTAAATTACTTACTCACTACAATAATACAATGTCACATAAATGGACTCCACTAAGCATGAAACTTTTAATATGATATCTACAATAGAGTCTCCAAGATATACTCAAAAATATATAGCATTATGATTTACTAATAAATAGTTAAAATCAAATACCACACTACTATATTGCAGTATGTATAGAACAGTCGATTGAGTTTGTCTTGGGGAAACTCGGTGGACCAACAGGTCCAAAGAACATCTACAATGTTTAAAGTTTTACAAGAATAGTTATAGTTGAGTTGTGTGATTTTTGTAGAATTTTTATAAAAACAAAGTTATATATAATGTACTAAAAATTTACCACACCACTATACCTATCATATTCTTGATTCATAAACTATTAAAACATAATTCTGGTCAGCTAGGATTTTCACTTGTCAAACTCTAATTATTCAAAACTATAACATATTAATACTATAATATTCTATTCAGGATATCCTACTTAAACTATGATTATTAATCAAAATTAATTAAGGATGAATCAATTAAAGATGTCATCATTCAAATGATTCCTAATTAGATAGCTAAGATAAATCAAGTCATTACGCGAAGTCCTACTTTATTTCCTTATACATTTTTTGTCGTGCTTGGGTGAATTGTGTACTTGGACCCATGGGCGTCACTCATAACTCACTCTCTCATATCATTAGAATCATGTATTGAAACCCTATTGTGAAAGCAAAGTAGCAACTATCCATATTAATTGAGGACTTAGATGCAAATTCCCAGCCAACAACTTCAATATTAGGATTAGAGAACTGTGTAGAAACCAATTTTGGAATCCATGAGGGAGAAATGAATAAGCCAGCAATGTGTAGCCTCAACTTTTTCCATAACAACTCTGCCACTACATCTAGTCATAGTGGAATATGACACAAGATATGAACCAAGCTCTTTGATAAAGAACATTAAATGGAAGTAGAATTGAGATCTTACTTTTTTCTAGGGTATCAATGATTACATTCTATATACCAAGGAAATGCATGATAGTGAGTTCATAATCTTTTGATGCTCCATGCATTATCTACTGGTATAAGTTTAGATCCTTTTGTATCAATTGGGGATGTAGGCTTGTATGGTCTAAGAACACTTCAAAGTAAATGGCTTACAGTGTGTGTTTATAGATCTTTAAAGTGTAGACTATGGCTATCATCTATAAGTCATGTGTAGGTCAAATTTAATATTCAAGTTCAATTGGTGCAAGATTTAGGTGATCATCTTCCCTTCATCAAATAAGATACAACACAAACATTGATTGGAAAAAATATGATTTAGAATTTGTATTTGACTAGAAGGGAAAGAGTAGATCATAGGTACATCTCTACAGTTCCAAGAAAATTGACTCACACTCAAGAGTCTAGACAATCTTGGCTTCTTTGTGAGTCATATTTGTTAAAGGGAGAATGAAATCATATAAATCTTGACTGAATCTTTGTTAGCTACATTCTTGATATGTATGTGTGCTACAATGTATGTTGTGTACCTTTTCCTGTTATATATGATGGTGATGTTTTAGGTTAGTTATTATCTCTATAATAGCTAAACGGGAAAACTCTATTTATTCCCATTAGCATTCATTTAGTTTATGTTTTGTTGTGTCTATGGTATACTATAACTTGAGACAAGTCAATATATATGACTGCATGTACTCCTTGTAACTATAATTGGAATTTCTCTTTACGTGGTATCTAAGAAATTCACTAACCCTTAGGGTTTCAAGAGGAGAAACAAAACCCATCCTTATCTCTCTCCTATATGCCTCCACTGGTCTCTCCTTCTCATTCTTATTCTTCTCTCTCCTTAACTATCATCCTCTCACTCCCTTCTTCCCATCACCGCCGATATACCATGCAGCTAGTATCATCATGGTAGTGGATTGTCGACCATTAGTAGGGTGATGGGATAGGAAGTTCCTGCCTTAGATCTGTCCAGAAAATCATCCACCATGGTTTACCTCCTATACTACTCTCTCTCCAAGGTTTTTGTACTCCAACCTACCCAGTCTTTGCATAAGGGGAGTCACATGACACCGCTCCCTTAGCATTTGCAATTGTTTCCCCTTGATAGGATGCTTTTTAGCATAGCAAGTTTCATGGGAATCTGACTTGTACTCCACCCTTCTTTTGTCGTCCACTGGAAATGACGGTGACCTATTGAGTGTGGTGTGGTAGAAATCATACCTCTTTCTTTTCTTTTCCTCCACATCTTATCCCTATGTACATGGATGAACATTGTTAATGGTTGGGGATCATCAATATTATTTCTATCATAGTGCTTTCTTCTTGCGATATTGCTTCAGCTATGCTCTGGTTGTCTTTCTCCTCTCACTGAACATGTTACCAGTGATTGACTATATCCATTATTGTTATACCAGTGTGAATGATTTGTCATCATCCATCTCCATTGTTTCTCTACCGATGTGACTTATTCATCACCATGCCTAAAGGCAAGGCTAAAGGTAAATGATCACCTTAGACCATTATCTATAATGACAGTTCTCCTATCTTCATCATCAAACTAAATGTAGATAACTACCTATCCTAGATGAATTTTATTCATAGAATTCTTGAATCCAGAGACGTGACAAAAATCATAGAGAATATTATTGAGGTTACCTCTATATGGAAATGAAAAAACAACAACTCAAATGCGAGTTTTGGAATAGTATGGAGCCATCTATTATCTCTGAATATATGTTCTACAAAATTGTGAAAGAATTCCAAGATGCTGCTCATTGTCAATACAAGTTGGAAAAGAATGTATTGAAGCTCTATAAATTTTAGGATGAACTTTTGGTGAAAATCAGGGAGACAAGACCCTTGAAAAAAATGACGAATCTATTGTTATCATGTCTGAATGGCTTGATTAATTCCATCTTGTCTCCTCTAAGGATCAAACCAAAGTGTGCTAATCTTGTCATTGCCAAATTTTTGAATAGACTCAATCTAGCTTATGATCTAGTCCACTACATTATCCTGGCAGGTGGCAACATTCCACTCTAGAAAAAGTCTTCTCTCATCTTCAACATTGTGATGTCAGGCTCATGTCTTCCACTCCATATTAGCAATTGGAAACTACAATCATTCCTCATGGATGTCCTCCAAGGTCCAAGTGTACTTTCTATAGCAAGTTGGGACACCTTTAGGAGAAATTCTACTAGAAGAACAATCATCCCAACTGATGTAGTCGTGATGTTGGTGTTGCTCATGTTTCTCAAGGGACATACACCATGTATGTCACTATCTCATCAACTAAATATAAGCAACTTCTGTAAGCATCTAAGCAGAGACCTCAACAACCCAAAGGATTTTAGAATTTTGTGACCTTACAACCTACTACAACATGTCTGACTCATCTAGCCTTCAACTAAGATATATTGGGGCCTACATACTAGTATCAAGTTCTCCCTAGATTCTAGATTCTATATTCTAGATTCTGGATTCTAGGGCCACATGATGTATGATGAGTATGAAACATATTCTCTCACCCACTAAGTCATGTATTCCTACTTCATATATCTCTCTAGAAGATAGGTCCATTAAAAATTTTCAATAATATGGGAGTTCTAACATCTCACACAATATTAAACTTAAATATGTACACTTAATTCTTAATTTTCCATTTAATTTGATGTTTTTTGCTAAATTAGTTGATTCCTTTACTTGCAACATCACTTGGCCATAGTTTTGTGATGCAAGATTGTTAAATTTTGATGATGGTTGGTTCAGGTTCTAGTGTTGGTGGTTTTTATTACTTTAGTTATGGCATCCCTTCATCTACCTTTCTTGTGTACACATCTCTCCAACTTCATCAGTGCAAAGCTCACCCTCTCTCAAAAAGTTGAAGCACCTAGAACCCTCTTTAACTATTTCATAGAGTCATCCATGTGACTCTTGTGAGTTTGCAAAGCATAATAAGAGCTTTCTCTGTAGAAAACTAATCTATGTTCTAAATGTATTTTTGATGTTATTCATAATGACATTTGTGATCCTTTTCTAACAACTAGCTTTAATGGAATCCATTATTAATTACCGTTGTTAATGAATTCTCTCACATGAATTGGTTATACTTATTGAAATATGGGATGAGCTTATGTTTTTTTGGTCCCCATATAATGTTCTCAGTAGAATTTATAAATCAATGAAAATATTTTTGGACTGACAATTCTTTAGAATATGTTTTAGATCAGCTATCCCCACTAAATTCATCCATCATCATTCTTATGCTCACACCCTACATCAAAGTAAGGCTGTAGAATGTAGAAATAGTCATTTTCTTGACGATTCTTGCACTCTTATCATTCAAGTCATATTACCTAGGTCTTTTTAGTCTGAAGCTAATCTCACTGCCTGCTACCTTATCAATTGACAGTTGTTTTGTATTCTATTGAACAAGACACCTTTTTGGTTATTTTCCCTATTGAAAAGGCTTTTCACCGTCTTCTTTGTGTTTTTGGGTATACTAGTTTTGCTCATAATTTTGATCCAAGGATAGATAAACTTGATTCCCACTCTACCAAAATATGATTTTACCTTTTCAAAAGGTTACCCTTGCTATAGTCTAAGTAATTGTTGTATGTGTGTCTTTGTCGATGTTATGTTTTATGAATCAGATGTGTTCTTTGATTTTCATCCTCTCTGCATCAAATTGAGTTCTTTGAGCTTGATCTTCCTGACCCAATGGATCATGTGTGTGAAATCCATCCTCGTGTGGCTTGTGTTAATCCTATCATTTCTCCACTACTGGCATAGGACCTGGCACAATTTACACTTTGAGGATCTATCATGCCTAGTGTCTCTCTACAAAATTATATGTTCATACACTATATATTATCTGATTTTTCATACAAGTTGCCTATCCGAGCTTTTTTGTACTAGTAAAATCATTGCCCAACAACTTAATTATGTTCATATTCTGAAAAAAAATATCATAAGGCCCTTTTGCATCCTGGTTAGAAAGTTGTGATGTTTGAGGAAATGACAGTGTTTCATGAGAATTAGACATGTGATCTTATTCCACACCACCCTAGAAAAACATATTGTCGGGTGAATGGGTCTTCTGTATCAAATTCAAGTCATGGATTAATAGAACAACTCAAAGACTATTTTATTGCCAAAGGATTTACTCAAAGATATTATTTGGATGATTTTTTGAAACCTTCTCATTGGTCACTCGCATTGCTTTTGTTTGGGTCATGATCTCTCTTGTCACTCACATGGAGTGGTCTATGTTCTAGCTTGATATTAAAAAAAAATTCTTCCTCAATGGTGATTTAAAGGAGGAAGTTTGTATGTAGCTAGCAGCCTATGGGGTTTTGTGCTTTGAGAGAGTCCTCACAAAGAGTCTTCCATCTCAAATGCTCTTTGTCTTGCCTCAAGCAATCACCATGGGTCTGGTTTATGAACTGTATTAAAGTTCTTTCTAGCTTGAGTTTTACCAGATATTCCACTGATCATGACCTCTTCTTTTTTACATCCCAAGCTGGAATCATTATCCTTTCCGTCTATATTGATGATATTGTTAGCAAATGTAGTGATGCTCATGGGATTTTAGCTTTGAAGTAGGCAGTGCAAAAGACATTAAGGATATGTGATTATTCCCTAATTTCTTAGGAATTGAGGTGTTGCATGGTAATAAATTATCATAGCAGAAGTATGTCCTCGAACTCTTGAGGGATTTTGGTATGCTTAATTGTAAGCTTATTTCTTCTCCTATGGACTATGATAACGAAGTTTTGTTTGAGGAGGAGTCCTTTTCGATCCTGAACAATATAGACACGTGGTTTTAGAACTCATTCATCTTAGTATTACCCAACCAGACACATCCTTTGATGTCAATGTTGTTAGTCAATACATGGCCAAATCCCTTGTATGCCACTCGAGAGTCAGGTAACATATTCCACAATATCTAAAAGGTATACATGGTCGGGGTCTCCCATACAAGAAATCACCTTCTCCAGATATCCATTTTGACTTGTTGTACTGATGTCGATTTGTATATGAGATGTGTATGATAGGAGATGCATTTCTGACTTATGTCTTTTATTAGGGTGGGGGGAGGGGGCATTGCATGAGTTGGTGGGGTAAGAAGATGTTTGTTGTGGTTCGTTCCAGCATTGCGGTAGTATATTGCGCCATGGCACACGCTTGTTGTGAAAATCAATGGGTGACATCCAATTTTCATGAACAACGTCCCCCTCCCATACCCATCAACCATAAAGCGTGATCATCAGACAACTATTTGTATAGTTAATAATCCAAATTTTCATATAAACATACCGGGCATATTAAGGCTCTCTATCACTTGGTGTGAGATCTAGTTCGTGTTAATAATATCATTACACCTTATGTGAAGAGTGAAGAACATATTGTTGATATCTTCACTAAGTCAGTTCCACGTTCATCATTCTCTTGTATGTGTGGCAAGCTGGAAGTGTGTGATGTGTGCTCAGTAATTTCATATATAACTCTCCTCTCAAATATAATAAGTTATTTTTACAAGATATTTCTCGACGATAGGTTTATATAATAAGTAGATGGACGCGCCCGGGTCACATGGGTTCACATATGTTTGAATTCTGCAAAGCGGGGCCTAGTAGAGTTGTTGATATGATGGTTTGGCTGGCTAACTGGGCTTGGCCCCCAGTTGTTCAAGCATTGGCAGCCTCGATCGGGTTCAATCCCAATCGAACGTGACAAGTTGGGTAGCATCACTATTCAGAGGGGAGAAAAGAAAGACTAGTTTGTTTAATTGTTATAAAACTGAAAACAAGCTGCAGGGAGACCAGACCAGCCCAGCTGCTGCTGACTAATGTTCCGGTTTCCGGACAGGTACATACAATTAGAGAGATAACTGACGGAACTGCTGGAGGTCGAAGTTATAAGATGGATTCGAAACCCAAGTTGGGAAATTTCATGGAGGGAGTAAGAAAAAGAAAGAAATCATGCACTCAATTCTCATAATAGAGGGGGCCAAAGGAACAGGAGAAACAGCAAGCAGACGTACTGCAGCAGCACCAGCCAGATACATGCTTTATTTTATCATCAGACAATCCCATTTATTTCCCCACCAGATTCCTCTCTTTTAACTGGGGGAGGGGAGGCGTGCTCCAAAGCCTGAAGATAACAAATGATTTGGTCCATCGTCGTGTCGTGCTACTCCCTCAGAAACCCATGCGATCTTGATCAGCTAGCTCTCTCCGACTCTCCCTGCTCTTTTGGCCACATGCTACCTGCACGGAAAGAAACCAAAAACAAGGAAAAGAAAGGAAACCACCATACCATACCCCAATGCCCAATGCCAATGGCGTGGTGCTTCATGTGGTCCCCTCCCCCCGCGCTTGGGTAGTTGACCATGCAACGCGACCGCGTGGAATTCGGGAGGTTGGCGATCAGCTGGAGGAGTGAGTTAGTGGCGGACCCCAACACATCCATCATCATTCTTGCCGGCGGCCGCGTTTGGATGGGCCAAGTGGTGTTTTGTGTGATTGGTGGGTTTATATATAAGATACCTGGACCGAGGTTTATAGAGTATCAGAACAGGTTTTAGTGTATCGGAGCAGTGGGATTCCCTGTTTCCTCCCTCTGTCTATCCGCATCTCACCTTGAAACCCAAACGAGTGAGAAGAGAAGAGCTAGCATCCAGATTCAGAAGAAGAGTAGCTACACCTACATCTGACACCTTCACCTGCACCACATGGCACCGACACGTCTCCTCTCCTCCCCCCGCTTCCTCGCATCTGCCGTACTGCTGCTTCTGGTGCTCCTCGGGAGCCACCATCACCACGCCCGGGCCTGGGAGTTCTGCGAGGACGACGACATCTACGGCATCTACGGCCACTGCGGTGAGTCCGTCCGCCGGAAGGGTCCACTCATCCCGCCTTCCCCACTCTGCTGCTCCTTCATCGCAGACGCCGAGAAGGTCGCCTGCGTGTGCCGCCACCTCGTCAGCCGAAGGGTCGAGAAGCACATGAGCGTGCCCAGGCTTGTTACAGCAGCCAGAGGCTGCGGAGCAGCGATCGAGCCGGGAGTCAAGTGCGGAAGTAAGAACAACACCCCCCCCTTCCCTTTTGCCGCTACTTCTTCATCCCGTTTTACGTCTTCTCTGTTTCTGATGCTGTACCCAGCTTGATATTCACGTTCTCCTTCTTTCAGGTTACGTTGCTCCTGACTACGACTGAGCTCACCCACCGGAGGCTGTGGGAGCTGACGGCCGCAAGTCCATGGCAGCCATCCCTGTTTTGCCGAAAACAACAAACCCCATCTCCCCCCCACCCCAAGCTCTGTTCCCTGGGCTTTTTTTTCTTCTGCTTCTAGGCGGCTGTATTGACTAAATATACAAGCCGGAAAAAATTGTAATCTAGCAAAATGCTAATGTAACAGTAAACAGAAAACCAGTAAGATACTAAGAGATTTATTCGTTTACACATGTTGCTTACTTACATGCAGAATGCCAGCACACTTACGGTAGTTATAGAAAATTTTAGTCCAGACGTACCCTTCCAATCCAGGAGCAAGTAATGTGTTACAGAGTGTTCCATACGATTAAGTCTTGTGATATACTTCTTGTATTAATGTATCTGAAAGTAAAGATCTCGAGGACGTTCTTGAGGGAGGTATCTGGACTGTAAGAGGCAAACCAGTGGTCTTATTAAGGTGAAGTCCGGGCGACATCCCTGTGTGGGTTAGAGTACATGATATTCCTCTAGAGCTGTGGGATAAAAGGATGTTTGATCGCATAGGATCTTTCCTGGGATTTCCTCTGTGTACAGATAGACTCACAAGTGAATGCAAAAGAATGGAGTATGCTAGGCTCCAAGTTCTGATCCATCCGGACTTCTCCTTCCCATCTGAATTGGAGTTGTGTTCAAATGGGGGCAGTAGCCACAAGGTCACATTTGAATATGAGTGGAGGCCGGATAAATGTAGTACATGCGGATTGTTTGGACATGGAGAATGTGAAAGAAGTGATGTTATTAAGAAAGTTTGGGTGTGTAAAAATGTTGTTGAACATGGAGTAGGTTCGGATAAGCAGTCAGAGGCTACTGGAGGTGCTAATGAAGGCATTCCTAAAAAGGGTGATAACGCCAAGGCAGTTGATAATGCGAACCGTATTGATAAACCTCTATCTGATCAAAGCTTTGAGGAAGATACTATTGTGAATGAATCTGTGGTTATTACTGAAAAAGAAAGAGAAGCTTTTGAGAAAGTTGTTAGAGAGTTTGAAGAGAAAAGTAGAGAAAAAGGTGAAGCTGAGGTGATCGACATAACGCCTGATAGTACTCCTTCTGAGGCAACTAAAGGAATTGAAGCTGAATTTAAAGTTGTTGCAAATAAGAAAAAGGCCAAGGTTACCAAGAAGATTGCTGATAAAAAAGCTACCCTAAACAACATATTTAAAAATCTTGGTGTTGGTTCTTCTCTGCCCAGTGAAGTACTGGAGGAAAGCAGCACTAATGGATAGTATCTCCCTATCGATTGTGGCCTGGAATGTGAGGGGCCTTAATAATAAGGTACTCAAAGTCCAGGAAGAAATAAGTAGGATCAATCCTCATATCATAGTTCTTACAGAGACTAAGGTGAGAAGTGGTAAAATTAACAAGTTAGTCAGGAAATTCTTTCCTAACTACTCTTGGGTTTCTAATCATGGATCGCATGTGCTTGGTCGTGTGTTGATTCTATGGAAGCATGATGTCTGTGATGTTACTAAAATAGAGGAATCCGATCAGTTTGTTCACTCTATTGTTTCTGTTGATGATGATCAGTTTCTTCTTACTGGTGTCTATGGTCATAATGACGACTATGAAAGAATGGGTCTATGGAGGGATGTCGAAAGGGTCTCTAAATCTGTTACTACCCCCTGGTGTTTAATAGGGGATTTCAATTCTGTAAGAAAAGATGTTGAACGGATTGGGAAGGATTCTCCCTCTAAGAAGAGTATGGAGGATTTTAATGAGTGTCTCATCCACACTGGCCTTTTCGAGTTGGATATTGATGGGTCCTTTTATACTTGGGACAATCATCAGGAGGGGAAGAATTTTGTCATTTCAATAATTGATAGGATTTTGTATAATGCATATTTTATGTTGAAGTGTTCGGACTTTAAAGCTACTGCTCATGCCTCTACTACTAGCGATCACATGCTTATTGAATTCTCTATTGGTAAAAAGAAAAGGTATAAAAGCCCTTTCAGATTTATAAATGCTTGGTGTAATAAAAAGGATTTTAATAGTATTGTTGCTGAAGGTTGGAAGGGTGATGAGGTGGGGTTTCCTATGTTTAAGGTCTATTATAAGTTGAAGAGTACTAAAGCTGCTCTTATTAAGTGGAATAAGGAGAATGGAAATCTTTCTGAAATTTTGAGAGTTCTTGAGAATGCAGCTGCTCAAATTCAAAATGATCTTGATAGTGATCCTACTAATTTGAATCTGGTTCAGAAAGCTATTGTGGCTCGTAAGAAAGCTATTGATGCTTATAATGAAAATGAGTCTGTTTTTAGGCAGAAGTCTCGGGATTGCTGGTTAAAGGAAGGTAATAGAAATTCTAAGTTCTTTTATTCTTCTTTGAGAACTAGAAGGCAAAGAAATAGCATCAGATGTTTAATATTGATGGAAAGCTTGTGACTGACCCTGGTTTGCTTAGAGGCTATGTTACTAAATTTTACAAGAACATATTCAACAACAATAGCAGTGTGAATTCTGTTGGTCTACGTAGTCTGTCTTTTCCCTATTTGGATGAGGTTCAGAAGGCTCATCTTGATAGGCTGGTTACTCCTAAGGAAGTTGAGGATGTGGTTTTTAGCCTGAATGATGATAAAAGTTCGGGGCCAGATGGGTTTAATGGAAAAAAATTTAAGCAGTGTTGGCCCCAGGTTAAAGAGGATATCACTAAAGAAGTAAGAACAACACCCCCCCCCTTCCTTTTTGCCGCTACTTCTTCATCACGTTTTACGTCTTCTCTGTTTCTGATGCTGTACCCAGCTTAATATTCACGTTCTCCTTCTTTCAGGTTACGTTGCTCCTGACTACAACTGAGCTCACCCACCGGAGGCTGTGGGAGCTGACCGCCGCAAGTCCATGGCAGCCATCCCTGTTTTGCCCCACACCCCAAGCTCTGTTCCCTGGGCTTTTTTTTCTTCTGATCCTCTGCTTCTAGGCGGCTGTATTGTATTGACTAAATATACAAGCCGGAAAAAATTGTAATCTAGCAAAATGCTAATGTAACAGTAAACAGAAAACCAGTAAGATACTAAGAGATTTATTCGTTTACACATGTTGCTTACTTACATGCAGAATGCCAGCACACTTACGGTAGTTATAGAAAATTTTAGTCCAGACGTACCCTTCCAATCCAGGAGCAAGTAATGTGTTACAGAGTGTTCCATACGATTAAGTCTTGTGATATACTTCTTGTATTAATGTATCTGAAAGTAAAGATCTCGAGGACGTTCTTGAGGGAGGTATCTGGACTGTAAGAGGCAAACCAGTGGTCTTATTAAGGTGAAGTCCGGGCGACATCCCTGTGTGGGTTAGAGTACATGATATTCCTCTAGAGCTGTGGGATAAAAGGATGTTTGATCGCATAGGATCTTTCCTGGGATTTCCTCTGTGTACAGATAGACTCACAAGTGAATGCAAAAGAATGGAGTATGCTAGGCTCCAAGTTCTGATCCATCCGGACTTCTCCTTCCCATCTGAATTGGAGTTGTGTTCAAATGGGGGCAGTAGCCACAAGGTCACATTTGAATATGAGTGGAGGCCGGATAAATGTAGTACATGCGGATTGTTTGGACATGGAGAATGTGAAAGAAGTGATGTTATTAAGAAAGTTTGGGTGTGTAAAAATGTTGTTGAACATGGAGTAGGTTCGGATAAGCAGTCAGAGGCTACTGGAGGTGCTAATGAAGGCATTCCTAAAAAGGGTGATAACGCCAAGGCAGTTGATAATGTGAACTGTATTGATAAACCTCTATCTGATCAAAGCTTTGAGGAAGATACTATTGTGAATGAATCTGTGGTTATTACTGAAAAAGAAAGAGAAGCTTTTGAGAAAGTTGTTAGAGAGTTTGAAGAGAAAAGTAGAGAAAAAGGTGAAGCTGAGGTGATCGACATAACGCCTGATAGTACTCCTTCTGAGGCAACTAAAGGAATTGAAGCTGAATTTAAAGTTGTTGCAAATAAGAAAAAGGCCAAGGTTACCAAGAAGATTGCTGATAAAAAAGCTACCCTAAACAACATATTTAAAAATCTTGGTGTTGGTTCTTCTCTGCCCAGTGAAGTACTGGAGGAAAGCAGCACTAATGGATAGTATCTCCCTATCGATTGTGGCCTGGAATGTGAGGGGCCTTAATAATAAGGTACTCAAAGTCCAGGAAGAAATAAGTAGGATCAATCCTCATATCATAGTTCTTACAGAGACTAAGGTGAGAAGTGGTAAAATTAACAAGTTAGTCAGGAAATTCTTTCCTAACTACTCTTGGGTTTCTAATCATGGATCGCATGTGCTTGGTCGTGTGTTGATTCTATGGAAGCATGATGTCTGTGATGTTACTAAAATAGAGGAATCCGATCAGTTTGTTCACTCTATTGTTTCTGTTGATGATGATCAGTTTCTTCTTACTGGTGTCTATGGTCATAATGACGACTATGAAAGAATGGGTCTATGGAGGGATGTCGAAAGGGTCTCTAAATCTGTTACTACCCCCTGGTGTTTAATAGGGGATTTCAATTCTGTAAGAAAAGATGTTGAACGGATTGGGAAGGATTCTCCCTCTAAGAAGAGTATGTAGGATTTTAATGAGTGTCTCATCCACACTGGCCTTTCCGAGTTGGATATTGATGGGTCCTTTTATACTTGGGACAATCATCAGGAGGGGAAGAATTTTGTCATTTCAATAATTGATAGGATTTTGTATAATGCATATTTTATGTTGAAGTGTTCGGACTTTAAAGCTACTGCTCATGCCTCTACTACTAGCGATCACATGCTTATTGAATTCTCTATTGGTAAAAAGAAAAGGTATAAAAGCCCTTTCAGATTTATAAATGCTTGGTGTAATAAAAAGGATTTTAATAGTATTGTTGATGAAGGTTGGAAGGGTGATGAGGTGGGGTTTCCTATGTTTAAGGTCTATTATAAGTTGAAGAGTACTAAAGCTGCTCTTATTAAGTGGAATAAGGAGAATGGAAATCTTTCTGAAATTTTGAGAGTGCTTGAGAATGCAGCTGCTCAAATTCAAAATGATCTTGATAATGATCCTACTAATTTGAATCTGGTTCAGAAAGCTATTGTGGCTCGTAAGAAAGCTATTGATGCTTATAATGAAAATGAGTCTTTTTTTAGGCAGAAGTCTCGGGTTTGCTGGTTAAAGGAAGGTAATAGAAATTCTAAGTTCTTTTATTCTTCTTTGAGAACTAGAAGGCAAAGAAATAGCATCAGATGTCTTAATATTGATGGAAAGCTTGTGACTGACCCTGGTTTGCTTAGAGGCTATGTTACTAAATTTTACAAGAACATATTCAACAACAATAGCAGTGTGAATTCTGTTGGTCTACGTAGTCTGTCTTTTCCCTATTTGGATGAGGTTCATAAGGCTCATCTTGATAGGCTGGTTACTCCTAAAGAAGTTGAGGATGTGGTTTTTAGCCTGAATGATGATAAAAGTTCGGGGCCAGATGGGTTTAATGGAAAAAAATTTAAGCAGTGTTGGCCCCAGGTTAAAGAGGATATCACTAAAGCAGTTCTTGATTTCTTTAGGACTGGAAGGTTTCTTAAAGAAGCCAATAGAACTTTCATATGCCTTATTCCAAAAAGCAATGATACTTCTGATATTAGGAATTGGCGTCCTATAGCTTTATGCAACGTCATTTACAAAATCATCTCCAAAATCTTGGCGAATAGGCTTCAGATGGTGTTACCTTGCATCATAAGTCCTACTCAATGTGCGTTTGTGAAGAACAGGAACATTAAGGATGATATCCTTTTGTCCAATGAGGTTATCCATGACTTCAATAAGAAAAATGTTGGTCCCAAAATGTGCATTAAGGCTGATCTTACTAAAGCCTATGATTCGATCAACTGGGATGCTCTGTTTGTTATTATGGAGAAGATTAATTTCCCGCATTGTTGGTTGGTCTGGATTAAAGAAATCTTTCATACTACTTCTTACCAGGTGTTGTTTAATGGAGAACCTCTTAATATGTTCAGTCTTAGCAATGGAGTGAGGCAGGGCGATCCTCTTGCTCCGTACTTATTTGTTATTGTGATGCAGACTTTTACTCAGTTGATGAAGATAGCTGTTGAAGAAGGAAAAATCCAGCCCCTCAAAGCTTCTTCATCTTTTTCTGTCTCTCATTTGATCTTTGCTGATGACCTTATGATCTTTTCTGAAGCAAACGAACAGAATGATATAAACTTGAACCTTATTTTTAAGATGTTGGAAAACTTTACTGGTTTGAAATTGATGTTGACTCAAGGTCAATTAGGTCAATGTTGACTCACGTCTAAATTGACTAAACCCATGTTTTGATGATGACTAACCATTCCACATATTGGTGTCTAATGTCTCTACTTGAGTGATTTCAGATTAGGTATAGACACACTCCAAATGCCCTAACTTGCGCATATCAAATTGGAGAAAAGACAAGTCAAAGTCAATACAAGTGCACGTTTTTGTAATATGATGTAAATCCATTAGAATCATGTTGTAAATCACTTGTAATGATTGTATTACTTGTAATTAAGCTTAGAAAAATATCAGGGGCACTTAGATCGAATATTAAAGCACTTTTATTGCAATTTAGAAAATGGATTACAGGAACTTGGTCGGTCGAGTTTCCCTGGCTTGAAACTCAACCGATCAACCTTGGTCAATTTTCTGAAGATTGCATCGGTCGAGTTGTGCACTCACAGAACTCGACCGATTGGGTAGTAGGCCATTTCCAGTTGAAATGTTCGGTCGAGTTTCCTCAGAACAAACTCGATCGATCATTTGAACATTGGTTTGCCTGCTACTTGATCAGTCGAGTTACACCCATTGAAACTCGACCGATTGCACTGTACAGAAAAGTGCAGAAAAGTGCTTCTAGCCGTTGTGGAGTTGCAACAAGTGAAAATAGATCCGTTGCAAGCCACAAAATGGCTAGTTTTCATTCTCAAGTGTTACCAAAGGCTAAGAGGCATCCCCAGCTATAAATAGGACCCCTTGGGCTTCATTCCAAGGTTGAACATTCATTGCAAACTCTATGTGAGGCTCCTATTCTATAGTTGAGTGCTTCCTACAGCCTCCTCTCTCTCTCTAAGCTTAATCACTTGCTACATCCATTAGAGTGAGTAGGAAATATGTAAGAGAGCTAGTCCTACATGTATATCTTGTGAGGCTCTCACTTCCACCACCTCCTATCTCTTCTTTCAACCATGAAGATGAAGGTTCTCTCTCTTGTCCAAGAGAGGTGAAGAAGATCAAGGCTGAAGACTTGGAGCTAGAGTGGGTAAGCCCTTGGAGAAGGCAGAAGACTTAAGCTCAAGTGGGTAAGACCTTGGTGGAAGCTTCTCCAAGTGAAGGTGAAGTCAAAAGCGGAAGATCCAAGAAGAGTGGGTAATTCCTGCAAGGCTGAAGACTTGTGCAAGAGTGGGTAGTCCTTGGAGAAGGCCGAAGACTCTTGCAAAGTGGGTAAGTCCTTGGTAAGGTTGAAGACTCTTTATATTGGATAGGTAAGTCCTTTGTTTGGTCATGTATTGTAAGTCTTATGAATGAATATAAGAATGCAGTAGTTTGGAAGTCCTAGAGGTTGACCTCTCTAGGCAAGTGGACTGACACACTTCTAGTTTGAAGTGTGGAACCACTCTAAATAGCTTGTCTAATTGGTGCATGTTCAATCTCTCTCTCCCTTGCTATGTATGCTTTAGTTGTACACAAATTTCCTATTTAGCAACCTTATCTTGTGATATATCTTGAAGGTTTAATGAATTTTATTTAAGTGCTTTCAGCTCTATTCACCCCCCCCCCTCTAGAGCATCTAATCACCCATCTAGGATCCAACAATTGGTATCAGAGTGGGTCTTCTCCAAGCATACTTCCACAAGTAGGAGAATATGGGTGATTATGAAGATGGTCAACCTTCAAAGAGAGCAATAGAAGGAAACAAGAGAGAAAAAGGGATCACAAAGGCTCCATCAACAAATGAAAGCACTAGTGGATGATCTAGTGAATTTGAAGATGGAAGATGCCATTGCACCCTCTTGACAAGCTCAATTAAAGATTTAAATGAGGTAAATCCAAGTGTTGAGATTCTAACCAATTATTATCTTAGTCAACTAAATGCTTCTAAATTTGCGTATTCTAGCTTGCTTGATAAGATTAAATTTTTAGAATCTCAACCTTCTATGACTACTTCATACATAGAGCTTGCTACTACCATTGTTTCTCTCTCTATTGTTTCTTATGCTCTTAAATGTGTTTATGAGAGTAAAGAGTCTACTTTGCAAGGAATAGAATGTATAGATAAAGTTTATCCTTCAAAGATTACTTGTCTTGTGTATGAACTTGCTTCCTTGCATAGTAGTGTAATTGCTCTTGACCCTCATACTATCTTTTCTTATAGAGAGAAAGTTTTTGATGTTCTATCTTGTGATAAAGATTCTTACATGACTAAAGACGTTTGCTTAGAAATCTATCTTGTGCATGCTAGAGATGATATGAATCTATTGTGTTTTACCTTTACTTCTCTTATGCATGACAATCATAGTTTGAGATCTTCTTTGCAAAGTTTCTTTGGTGATAAAAAGAATCTTAATCAAATCCTAGACCATACTACCAAACAAATGGGTAGAGATGGCATTGGACTTGACTGTAGTCAAGGGAACAACAAAGGCAAAGGACCTCCAATCTTCCATGGAGAATCATCTAGTTCCAAGACTATGGGCACATGCAACTATTGCAATGATTTTGGTCATTATTCTACTTGTTGTCCTTTTAGGAAAGCACCGAAGAGCAATCGGACTTCGGTTGCTAAACTAACCCCTCCGGACCCAAAAACATGATTGTATTGCAAATGGATTGACTTGAGCTATTGTATTGCAAATTGACTTCTCAATCCACATGAAAGAAGAAAGGTGAGATGTGTAGAGGGTGACAACAAGTGGAAAAGGAATGGTAAGATCAAAGGTAAAATTTTTATTGCTTATAACCATTTCTAACTTGTTTTTGTCAAGATGGTATGCACTATACATATGGTTTTTGAGTCAAAAGTGGTATTTTGTGTTTCTCTTCACACTCTTGCTCAAAAACTATTTCTAATGCTTCTATAGTGCATTACTAACTTGCTTAGACATGTTTGGATATAGTTTGTATTTTTAGCATGCCTCTATATATGCTTTTATAAAATATATATGCTTTTTGACAGCTGCTCTGTCGGTCTAGTTTTCCCTGCTTAAAACTCGACCGATAGGCACCAATGGGTGTGGCCAACAGCTATCAACGGTCGAGTTGTCAATGTACAGAACTCGACCGATAACACTGTGCACAGAATACATAGTTGGCTTATTGAATGAGAATTTCCCTCTCAACTAGATTTTCTCAACCAATAGCCTTATTCTTTGGCACTCTCATTTGGTACCTTTATATATGCATACTTCCATGTTCTAAATTGCCTATCTTACTTACAACTCTATCTCTCTAATTGCTCTAAATTGGTATATCCATATCTTGCAATTACTTGCTTTGAGTTGTTTTGCAGGTTTTGATGATGATCTCTTTGAATCTCTTGGTTGTGTCTTAAATTGCTTTCGTTTTGCTATAACTTGCTACATCTATCCAGGTGTATATCTTGTTTTGATACAACCTTGAGGTTCTTAGTGGTGATCATCTTATGATAAGGATGCATATCTAGTGAGTTATATCCTTTCATGCTTCTAAACTAGCATATCTCCTTATTTGGATATATCTCTACATCTACTCATAGCTTGCTCTATCTTGTGTATCTTTTGGTATCTCTTTCTATGATCTAGATCCTACTAGTAGTCCTAACTTGTGATATCATCTACTAGTAGTTCATATACATGTAGTTCTAACCTTGTTTATATTTGGCATCTTTGCTCATCTATATGCTATGCTTGTATCTTGTCTCATACATGCTCAAGCCTGTTCTGAAAATTGCATATCTACTATCTTGAGTTGCTTGCATAACATTGTGATGCCGGGTACATAGATCTACATTATATGTAGAAATTGGATTTTTTTTTTTGGATTTTATGCAGATTTTGCTCCAGTTTCAGTTTTTGCTGCAAGACTAGTGTTTTTCATGCAAAAATGGCCTTCTAAGCAGGACTCATTGCTTTGCCATGAGATTTGATGGTTTTTGGTCAAAATCCATCATCTTGAGGGTCAAAATTGCGATTTATTATTTTTCTGCAGCACTTTATCTTGCATTTTGGGTTGTTCAAGTATATGCTTTAACTTGCTTTTCTTTATATGCTTAGACAAGCCCCTATCTGTGCTCTTCTACTCTCCTTACATATATTTGTGTTATCTCCTTTCTCTTTAACAAGTGATGCTTCTTATTTTCTTCATAACCCCACTTTTTGAAATGACAAAGGGGGAGAAAGGTATGTCTTCTTTTAAAAGAGGAAGAAGGCATGTCTTACATGAAGAGGAGAAGCATGTTCATGTAAAGGGAAAAGATAAAGGAGAGAAGACATATATGTGTAGAACATATATGAGTAGAAGACATAGTATTCTATAAATGTTATGAAAGCTAACCATGCAGGAGAAATAGCATCAATTGAGGGGGAGTATGAAAACTCCATACACATCAATTGAGGGGGAGCATATGAACTCAATTCTATTGAAACCCCTAGGTTTCTCTGAAGGTATGATTTTACTTGAAAGCTTTCAATACATTTATGGAATGGTTTGTCATCTTCAAAAAGGGGGAGATTGTTGACTCAAGGTCAATTAGGTCAATGTTGACTCACGTCTAAATTGACTAAACCCATGTTTTGATGATGACTAACCATTCCACATATTGGTGTCTAATGTCTCTACTTGAGTGATTTCAGATTAGGTATAGACACACTCCAAATGCCCTAACTTGCGCATATCAAATTGGAGAAAAGACAAGTCAAAGTCAATACAAGTACACATTTTTGTAATATGATGTAAATCCATTAGAATCAGGTTGTAAATCATTTGTAATGATTGTATGACTTGTAATTAAGCTTAGAAAAGTATCAGGGGCACTTAGATCGAATATTAGAGCACTTTAATTGCAATTTAGAAAATGGATTACAGGCACTTGGTCGGTCGAGTTTCCCTGGCTTGAAACTCGACCGATCAACCTTGGTCGATTTTCAGAAGATTGCATCAGTCGAGTTGTGCACTCACAGAACTCGACCGATTGGGTAGTAGGCCATTTCCAGTTGAAATGGTTGGTCGAGTTTCCTCAGAACAAACTCGACCGATCATTTGAACATCGGTTTGCTTGCTACTTGATCAGTCGAGTTACACCCATTGAAACTTGACCGATTGCACTGTACAGAAAAGTGCTTCTAGCCGTTGTGGAGTTGCAACAAGTGAAAATAGATCTGTTACAAGCCACAAAACGGCTAGTTTTCATTCTCAAGTGTTACCAAAGGCTAAGAGGCATCCCCAGCTATAAATAGGACCCCTTGGGCTTCATTCCAAAGTTGAACATTCATTGCAAACTCTATGTGAGGCTCCTATTCTATTGTTGAGTGCTTCCTACAACCTCCTCTCTCTCTCTAAGCTTAATCACTTGCTACATCCATTAGAGTGAGTAGGAAATCTGTAAGAGAGCTAGTATCTTGTGAGGCTCTCACTTCCACCACCTCCTATCTCTTCTTTCAACCATGAAGATGAAGGTTCTCTCTCTTGTCCAAGAGAGGTGAAGAAGATCAAGGCTAAAGACTTGGAGCTAGAGTGGGTAAGCCCTTGGAGAAGGCAGAAGACTCAAGCTCAAGTGGGTAAGACCTTGGTGAAAGCTTCTCCGAGTGAAGGTGAAGTCAAAGGCGGAAGATCCAAGAAGAGTGGGTAATTCTTGCAAGGCTGAAGACTTGTGCAAGAGTGGGTAAGTCCTTGGAGAAGGCCGAAGACTCTTGCAAAGTGGGTAAGTCCTTGGTAAGGTTGAAGACTCTTTGTATTGGATAGGTAAGTCCTTTGTTTGGTCATGTATTGTAAGTCTTATGAATAAATATAAGAATGCAATAGTTTGGAAGTCCTAGAGGTTGACCTCTCTAGGAAAGTGGACTGACACACTTCTAGTTTGAAGTGTGGAACCACTCTAAATAGCTTGTATAATTGGTGCATGTTCAATCTCTCTCTCCCTTGCTATGTATGCTTTAGTTGCACACAAAGTTTCTATTTAGCAACCTTATCTTGTGATATATCTTGAAGGTTTCATGAATTTTATTTAAGTGCTTTCGGCTCTATTCACCCCCCCCCCTCTAGAGCATCTAATCACCCATCTAGGATCCAACAATTGAACCCAGCCAAGAGTTATGTTTTTCTTAGCTGTAATGCGAATAAGGAAGCTATGACTTCTATTCTTAGTATGGATGAAGGTGTGCTACCTCAAAGGTATCTGTGTGTTCCCTTGTTTATTGGTAAGCTGAAAAGGGATTTCTTTGCTCCCCTTATGGATAAAATTAAGTCTAGACTTGATGGGTGGAAATCTAAGCTCCTGTCGATGGCTGGTCGTTTGGAGCTGATGCAGTCGACTATTAGTGCTATGCAGAGATTCTGGTCTGCGGTTTTTCCTCTTCCTTGTTCTATAGTTTATGAGATTGAGAAGCTTTGTAGGAATTTCCTTTGGGGGGTTCTGAAATAAAGAAAAACATCCATCTTGTTAAATGGAAGCATGTTACTCTTCCCAAGGATGAAGGGGGGCTAGGTATTAAGTCAGTGAGATCTACCATTAAGGATGCCGCTTTTATCAATGTTTGGAATGTGGCTTGCAAGAAAGATATCATATGGGTTCGATGGATTCATGAGAAATACTTAAACAAAAATACTGTTTGGCAAATAGGAATCAATGGAGCTAACTCATGGCTTGTTAATCAACTCATACGGGTCAGGGACAGTATGATTCCGCATATTAAATTCTCTGTTGGTAATGGTGAAGCTATTAGTTTATGGGGAGATCCTTGGCTTCCTAGAAATAGATTTCTGTTGGATGTTATTGGCCCCAAAGCTGCTCTAAGTCTTGGAGTACCTAGTGGAGCTCGATTAACTTATATCTTGAAAGAGGGTCAGTGGTGTATCCCCATAAATCAAAGAAACAATCCAGTGTTGGACATGCTCGGAAATATTAATACTAATACTAGTGTGGATGATAAAGTGACATGTATGGGTCTGCAGAACTTAAAGTTTGTTGATGCCTTCAACATTTTAAGAGATCGGTTGGATGTCTCTGCCACGTTTAAATGGATTTGGAAGTTCTCTGCTCCAAGGAATTTTCAGATACATGCGTGGAAAGTAGCTCATTCTAAGTTCCTAACATCTTCTTATGTTATGAGAATGGGTGTTTCTAGCGCTTCTGTGTGCTTCCTATGTATGAAATATGCTGAGGATACCAGCCATGTTATGTTCAGGTGTTCATATTCTAAGGATATCTGGGCTAGATGTGGATGCAATGGATCTATGCCTAGCTGCTGCAATGATCTCGTTCAATGGTCAAGTAAAGAAGCTCACACTACTGCTCTTCTGATCCTTTATACCATATGGCATTAAAGGAACCTTCGCGTTCATGAGAATAGATACACTAACACTGATAAGCTATGGCTGCAAATTCAGCATACGATTAAGCTATTACATACTTGTTCATGAGATAGCAGATAGATAGTTTTCCAATCTTTCTATAGTGTTGCTGTTTCACTTTTAGCCATTTTGTGGTTGTTTGCTGGTCAGCTAACAGTCTTGGACACTGACCCCCTGTACATTCTTTCCCCTTTTCCCTTAAAAATACAAAAAGAGGCACATGAACTTTCACATCAAAAAAAAAAATCATGACCCGGTTATGGTGCCATTGCAATAACCCTATGTTGTTGTCTTCATAACAAATGATGTTCGTGATCAAGGGTGTCAAATGATGGTGATAACCTATGGTAACTCCCTTAGGTCATGTTTGAGATCAATTAGAAGTTTAATGATCAACCATTAAGTACCATACTGATGTTATCAATCAATGTTGACATTAGCTTAATATTTGATGTTGATTAATGAATTATTGTTGATCTAACAACCTATGGTGACTTAATGGTCACTAATGATAGTGTATTAGGTCTCTACAACCTATGGTGAGTTAAGCATTGTAGTTGTAGCATCAATTAAGCCTTAGACCAATGGTTTCTTGGGTAACTTGATGCAATGATCAGACATATACTGTAATTCATGGTTTTAATATATGAACTTGACCCAATAGTCAAGATATAATGTTTATTCCTCCAATAAAGTGGAATGATGACTAATGTAATATGTTGGTCCTAATAATGTGATTTATATGGTTTCCTTTATATGATCAACTTAAGGAGCTTATTTGTTGACAATGGATGACTTGTTTTAAATGAACAGTCGATTGTGGGTTTTACCCTACTCTTAATGGAACTTTTTGTGTTGTTAATCAAGGGATGTCTAGGGTTAGATAGTGACTCTTTCTAGATCACAAATCAAGGATTTCATATGTGGTTTATCTAAGGTGTTTACCTATGTAAACAACCAATAGTCTTACCTTTAAAACGTCTAATAGTTCTGGGTGATATTGTGGTATGGTGATATGGGTTGAATGATGGAGGGTTACTAAGTCTAGAGAAAATCTCAACTTAGATAAGATTAGGGTCGTAATCAGACTAGCTTCCCAAACGACAATCACACTAGAAAAGCCCGAGAAAAGCCCGGCTCTTTGGACCCGGCCAATCCGGACTATGATGGAAAGGTAGGAAGATAGGTGCGTGCCACCATCCATCCAGTTCATCCAGAAACGTGCGAAACTGCGAATTGAATACTGTGTTGTACAGCTACAAACCGCGGGCACCGGCTGGCTGCTCGCCAGTCCACTCGCCTGAATGCGACACCGCCGCGGCCCCCTTGCCAAACGACGAAAGTTAAGGATAACGTCTTGGAGGCCCTCCAGCCAGCTAATATCACGCCTGCAGATTTCATTGATGGTACTGCCGTGCCGTGGGTCTTCTTGTTGCTGGGGCGCTTTGCTAGCTAGTCTACTATCCATCTTGATACTTCTCTCGGATAGCCAATTACCCGTCAATGGGATTCCAATAGACTGGCAACTACAAGCTCCGCATAGTCTGTGGTGCTGCTAGTGCAGAACTTTTTGCTGGTGGGATCTTGGGTCTGGTCCTGTTCTTCGACCATAGATGAGAAGACGACCGAAATTCAATTTGAAGTATATGAAAAAAATGTAAATAGACGAAGTAAAAGAAGGATATGTAAATGTTTCACTAACACATTACAAGTGTTGCAATTTAAAAACAAATAAATTAAATATGACTAGACAAAAACTTTTCGGCAATCTGATACGGACTAAACAGACTTGTCTTGTGTCTAATATTTCCAGGTCCAGCATCTTTATCAGAATCATCCGTTAAGTTGCGTCCAGTTCGGCCCAACTGGATTGGGAATGATGTCCATAACATAGCACATGTTGATGAAGTCCAATATCTAAGGCGCCTAAGATCTCACATCAAATATCTCCCATTCACGGGCCGATCAAAGACTACCTCCGCCACCAAGAACAGATCTTTTCTGTTTTCAACGTAGGCTCATCCATGCCAGTGTTCTATGTGATGGAAGTCTCTTAAGATGGAGTCTAACGTTATATATGTAAGGAGCCGCTTGGATTTGGTCATTTACAATTTCATTGGTTGTCTGTTGAATGTTGCTTAGCTTACTGCCAAATAAATATCCTTGGTATTGTATTTATTATACATTCTAATAGATAACTTTCATTTAAGAGCACTCCATGTTCAATGGCTTAGTGTAAATAAATCAATTTTTAGTATATAAAAATGTAAAACAGATGAACTAAAAGGTATGTATCAATGTTCCGCTAATACATCACTAGTTGTACAATTAAGAAACTAATCCTATTTTAGTGTGGCCCAAAATTAATAAATATATTATCAATACATTTTCTGAAAGGATGCATCCATTGAGGGCATGGATGAAGAGACAATGAAGAATATTATATAAGGGCTTGGTCCTCTCTCCGTTGAATGGTGTACCGTAACTTAATCCATCTATCGGTAATTCAAAAAAGAGTGAGAAACCTCCCGGTGTCTTACGTTTTTCCGCTACACCTTCTCTTCTTGAGACAAGGCATCGCTGCAGCCGCCATTGTTTTCGTCCACTGCCGCTGGCTGTTGCTATCATTGATCATGGAGGCTCCACGGTTTTCAGGTACGAGATATTTTAACAATTGATATCAAGAGCCTCGTTGTTCGCTCCTTTGGTACGTGTTAGAAATTATTCTGTTGCCGCTTCAGTCAATATTACCGTAGGTGCATCTCTATAATGGAATTTCTAACAAACGCATTTAGGGATGTTTTTCCATCGGATTGCGGTTGTTTATTGATAAATCGTCTTCATTTATATCGTGGGTGAAGAAGAGTACGTACAACACAGACAGTGTTGTTTGCATATGACAGTGTTCAGACACATTATTATCATAATGTAATCTCGTGGTTCTAATCCATTCGAAACGATATCTCCTTTCGTTTATCATAATGTAGTCTCATAATTCTAATCTGTTCGGAATGATATCTCCTTTCGTTTCAAAGAATCAATTTATACTACGGGATACATATCCATGTGATTCCTGACAGTATTATTGTGCATCGATTACTTTCTTTATTATAGAACTCTATTTTTTTATTGTCAAGTTCTCCGGATCGTTTGATTTTTCTTCGGGACCCTATACATACCACACAGTCATCGACGGTTAAAAGGGGAATGAAAATCCTTTTAAATTCAATGGTAACAGATGATGAAGTCAATTGCCGTAATGGCTTGTACGTTGGTATTTAATTGTGTTTCTTAACAATGCATAACAATTGTATGCTAGTATTCCTCTTAGTGGCTGTATGGTTACCACGAGTGTGTCACTACGCTCCAAATCTACTGTCAAGTTCTTTATGAAATGTGACCGGTTGTTGAATTGATTAAAATGTTCATACTGGTATTTCTCTTCATGTTGTGAAACTTATCATCAAATTGAAGGAAGTGATGTGTTACAAAATTTTACACATAACATGTCGATGTTCATATTTCAATATATAAATTTCAGAACTTAAGCATAGTTAGCGACTTACCAAAGTGAGCCTAGTGACGTGCTTGAGAAAATATTCTATGAAGACACAATAAACATGTCTTCAGATATATAAAATATTTTTTCCATATATATATATATGAGTTAGTATTAGTTGCCCGCGCGGGTAACTACTTTAGGCTACCCGGCAGCAGTTCCGGAAGGGAGAAAAACAGGAAAAAGAGCCCGGCTACCAGTTCGTCGCGCCGTCCCCGCAGGAGAGAGCTACTCGCGAAGCCGTCCCCGCCGAAGCAAACCCAAGTTCGTCGCGCCGTCCCCGCCGAAGCAAAACCCCAGATCGTCGCCCTCCCGTTCTCGCGCACTTCCTCCTCACTCGTCGCTCTGCCTGTCGTGCAAAAATCACCGGCGACCCGAACTCCTCTGTCTCTAATTGCTCCTCCATCTCGCTGCATCTGAATTCCGACAGTTACCTCTTCCAATATGACGAGAACAAAGCAAGCGTCAAGGAAGACCTCGACAGGGCCGCCGTGGCTAAGGCGTCCACGACCAGTGATTGAAGAAGATGATGACATCGAAATGCAGCCCCATCAGGCCGAGGAGAAGATGGCCAAAGAACCAGAAGAAGCGGATAAATCAGCATCGCCGGCGGAAAGGGAAATACTCGACCACACTACTCTGACAACCTCGAAAGAGGATAATAAGAAAGAGGCTACCAAGGACGTAGAAGCGGAAAAAGAGGGGAAAGAAGAAGCTGCGGGAATGAAGAAGGGGCTTGCTGCTGAGACTCCTCAGACAACTAAGACACAGGATAAAGGCAAAAAAATAGGGGTTACAGCTCCCCCATGGATCAAACCTCCATCAAAAAGTGCAAAGCGCAGTAATGTTGCTACTGCTGGTCGTGGAGTCAACATAGCAGCTGAGAAGAGAGAATGTACGCGCAGCAAAGCGGTAGAATTTGAACAACAAGGTAATGCTCGAGTAATTATTACATAATGCTTCTTGAATAACCGAGAGTAATGCTTGAGTAACTGAGATTAATGCTTGAGTAACTGATACTAATGTTTGAGTAACTGAAATTAATGCTTGAGTAACTATTACAAAATGCTTGAATAACAGACATTAATGTTGAGTAACCGAGATTAATGCTTGAGTAACTATTACAGAATGTTTGACTAACCGAGAATAATGTGTGAGTAACCGAGATTTATGCTCAAGTAACTATCACATAATGGTTGAGTAACCAAGAGTAATGCTTGAGTAACCAAGAGTAATGCTCCGGTAACTGAAATTAATGCTTGAGTAACTATCACATATTGCTTGAGTGACCGATAGTAGTGTTTGAGTAACTGAAATTTATACTCGATTAACTATCACATAATGCTTGAGTAACTGAGATTAATGCTTGAGTAACCAAGAGTAATGCTTGAGCAACTGAAATTTATGATTGAGTAACTATTACATTATGCTTGAGTAACCGAGAGTAATACTTGAGTAACCGAGAGTAATGCTTGAGTAACTGAAATTTATGCTCGAGTAACTATCACATATTGCTTGAGTGACCGATAGTAGTGCTTGAGTAACTGAGATTAATGCTTGAGTAACTGAGATTAATGCTTGAGCAACTGAAATTTATGATTGAGTAACTATTACATTATGCTTGAGTAACCGAGAGTAATGCTTGAGTAACTGAAATTTATGCTCGAGTAACGATCACATATTGCTTGAGTGACCTATAGTAGTGCTTGAGTAACTGAGATTAATGCTTGAGTAACTGAAATTTATGCTTGAGTAACTATTACATAATGCTTGAGTAACCAAGAGTAATGTTTGAGTAACCGATAATAAGCGATAAAACAATATTGTTAAGCTAACTACTACATTATTGGAATAACTTTATTTGTATGCAGGAGAAGAAAGCAAAGGGGATGAGGAGAGTACAACTGCAAGTCAGAAACAGAAAGAGACAGAACAGGCTAAAGAGAAAGGTAAGATTGTATGGATTTGTAATAGTTTTAATTTTCAGTTACTTACAGTTTATTAAATAGCTTTTACAAAATAAACAATGAGCTCTAACGATAAATTTTGATATGTTTGCAGTGGGAGTAAATAGACTGTACCACAGGTGCTCCTTAAAGAGCTACAACAATACCAGCAAGAGCATGGTTTATACAAAGGAACAAATTATGATGCTGAGCTCAACAACCTTTGCAAACCTCGTAAATATGCCAAATCTTGCGGTTGACATAGGCTTGTTAGAGGATTTAATTGATAGATATGTCGATGAAGACATATTTCTGCTGGCCGACGGAGAGGAAAGAAGGATGACAGTAGATGACGTGGGGATAATTCTAGGTATCCCCAGCAAAGGTATAGAAATAACACAAAGAAAAGATTCTGCCATAGTAAAGTCGATATGGCAAGAGTTTGAGAAGGAGACTTGTAAAAATAGAAATGAAGGTGAGACATCAAAGAAATTGAGAGAAAAAGATGTCCTGCATAAGGACAACTTGACAAAACTTTGGCAAGAATATGCCAAGACCAACAATCCAGCGGACAATACAAATATGTGTCGTGTGTGGATGTTGCACCTGCTGGCAACATTCCTAATCCCAGACACTAGCTATTGCGCACCAATCTACATTATCCACTACCTAGATAATGTAACTGCCACTGGGCAGATGAATTGGGCAAAGCTGGTGCATGGGAGTATCTTCAAGAATATGAAGATGCTAAAGGAGAATGTCCAGCTAAGAAGGAAAGGAGAGAAAGGGGCTAAGAACACCCTGTACACAACAGGCTGTGTCATGTGCCTATGCGTAAGTGAATAAAATCATATTCAACTACATTGATACAATATTGACTATGGGGGTGCAGTTACATATGCATTATATTTTCTATATATTACATGCAGGTTTGGGCATATGAGATGACAAAGATGGCAAAGCCAACATTCCTTGACTCCAAGCCAAGGATAAAGAAGTGGGCTGCGCCGGTCGAGAAATTGATGGAATTAGTGAAAGTGGAGCCTAAGGATGTAAGATTATCTAATCTTTTTTACAAAATCTAATATACAACATTGCGAGTAACTCAAAATAGCCTGCGAGTAACTCAAAAAACACTACGAGTAACTCAAAATAGCCTACGAGTAACTCAAAAAACACTGCGAGTAACTCAAAATAGCCTGTGAGTAACTGAACAACCCTCTGCGAGTAACTCAAAATAGCCTGCAGTAACACATTATTTTTTTTTTATATGTTGGACAACCCTCTGCAGTAACACATTATTTTTTTTTATATGTTGGACAACCCTCTGTGAGTAACTGAACAACCCTCTGCGAGTAACTCAAAATAGCCTGCAGTAACTGAACAACCCTCTGTGAGTAACACATTATTTTTTTTATATGTTGGACAGGTATGTCAAATGATAGTGGTAGACCAGGGAGATGATTGGCATGCTGCAAAATCATCGAATGACATGCCAGAAAAAAGTACGCCAACAACCACTCAGGCACCAGCAAAACCAATCATCAAAGAGGGAGACACTATTGACACCTCCACCCTGGAGACAAGAATCAAAATGTTGGAGGAGGAGCTCAAAATACATAAGGAGATCTGCACAAGAATAAGTGTTGATAAATTCACAGAACTGCAATTGGAGAATAAAAGGCTAGAAGAAAGAATAGCCAAGTTAGAAGAAGAGAACAAAAATCTAAAAAGAAAGAGGGAAGATGAGGGTAACAAATCATAGTCACCTGGAAGTGGATTCCAGGAATTTGTAGAGGGTTTTGTCTCGGTGAATGTAGATGAACCGAAAGACGCACCGGCAAAGGATGTCGCCCCACCGACAAAACGAAGAAGGCTAACCCTCAGAAAAAAATACGTAGAATCCGAAGATCATAGTGAGGACGGGAAAAATGTTGATGAAGAGGAGAACAAAGAAACAAAAGACAACAGTTCTGCAGAAGATGCAGACCAAAAGAAACAAGAAGAAAAGGAGAAAAAAGAAACAAAGGACAACAGTTCTGAAGAACCAAAGTCTGCAGAAGAGGCAGACCAAAAGAAACAAAAAGAAGGGAGCCAACAGCCAGAGAAGATAGCAGAAGAAGAAGGGTAGAAGAAGCCCAGAAGAAGATTGAAGAAGAAGACGATGGAAGAGCCAAAGATAGGAAGCATAGAGAAAAATGTGAAGAAAAGAAGGGAGGAAAAGGTAATTTTCATCTCCTTTCAAGTATATCATAACTGCAAGTAATGCTTGAGTAACTGAACCTAAAGCTTGAGTAACTGAACCTAATGCTTGAGTAACTACAAGTAAGGCTTGAGCAACTGCACGTAAGGCTTGAGTAACTGAATATAATGCTTGAGTAACTGCACATAATGAATGAGTAACTGAATATAATGCTTAAGTAACTGAACATAATGAATGAGTAACCGAGAGTAATGCTTAAGTAACTGACAGAAATGCTTAAATAACTTGGGAAAAATGAAGATTGATTCTAACATGGATTTCTCTATTGTTGTTGACAGAACAAGATGTCAAACTTCATAGGTTTTGAACATTTCAAGACAAAAGAAGCCAAAGAAATTGTCCATCACTTCATGGACAACATAGAAAAAATGTAAGAGAATTGGTTATTGTCAAATGTAAAATGATAACACATTAATGTTTCTATATCCAACTCGTATGTATAACATCTATAAAAATAATTTGCAGGTTAAAATGAGAATGGAAATTCAGTGAAGACACTTGGTGCACGGGGAAGGACCTCGCTGCCCTCCTGTACAAGGATCAAATGACACATTCACCTGTAAGAAACAAGAATGTAGTTTAACTCTTTGAAATAGATAATTTGGATTGCTAAACTGATAAAGCTTTTGGTTTTATTCAGGTTCTCGACTGCTTTGTACAGATGCTCAAGGAGAGCACAAGCAAGTGGAGGAAGAAGGGATTGACGTGGCACTACATGAGCACTTATGCTCCGGTAAGACAAATAAACTCTGTATACAAATTTACATGAAATTACAATATATAAACACAAACTGAAACTTATAGATGTGGTTTTTAAACTCTACATTTGCAGCAAAAGCTATCATTTAATATTGAGGACATCACCTTGGAACAGATAGACATGCTATCTCCACTATTCAACGTTCCAATGAAAGATTGGGACGCAATGGACTCGGTGTTCACAATACTAAACAACGACAACCACTGGCACTTGTACGAAGCAAGTTTCAGGGATGGAGCACACCGGTCCTATAATTCAATGAGTTGGAGTAGCAACTCAAGAAAGGAATTCAATAGATGGGTAAGTGATCTATAAAAATTAAGTCCATTATAAGTGGATTGAAAGGATTACTGATCTTTAATTGATGATGAATAAATGTCTTGTTTTTTTAATGCAGGTGGGTATAGTGCACGACTTCTTTAGGGGTGCACCTGAAAAGGGAAGCCAATTGTCGCAGTGGAAAAGGGATTACCCGATCTGCCCACAGCAGGAAGAAGACTCACTTGACTGTGGGATCTTTGTCATGAAGTACCTAGAGTGCCTAGTAAATTGTAAACCTATGGACTTCACCTGCAAAGACATACCATCAATAAGGGCTGATATTTTTCAACGAATGATGGCAAGGGGGAAGCTGCAGCCTCCAAGAGACGATGAAAAAGCTGAAATCGAAAAGATCAAAGAAGGTATATCTACTGATAACAATGAAGGAGAAGCTGAAGCTGATAAACAACCAGAAACAAAAAAGAATGAAGAAACAACAAGTGTATAGCTGCTTTTGTATAAGCTGTTGTTCAGTTACTCACTATTGTATAAGCTGTATATATCTGAATGTACAGCTGCTATTGAATGTACAACTGTTAAAATTCTGAATTTACAACTGATCTTAATGTACATTTGATCTTGCTGTACATGTCATCTTGAACATATATTGATTTTGCCCTTATATTTTGGCTAAATGTTCTTGAATGCTTTAGATAACTTTATGCTTAGAATGCTTATGTACATCTTGAAACTACTACGAGTAACTGAGCTGAAAGTAACAGAATGCTTGAGTAATGCTTGAACACCCGACATTAATGATTGAGTAACTTAACAAACTATTCGAGTAACTGAAAAAGGACTGCTTGAACACTACGAGTAACTGGAAAAGGGCTGCGAGTAACTGAAAAAGGACTCCGAGTAACTGAAAAGGGACTGCGAGTAACTCAAATAGCCTGCGAGTAACTGTCACAGCCGCTCCGAGTAACTGGAAAAACACTGCGAATAACTCAAAATAGCCTGCGAGTAATTGAACAACCCTCTACAGTAACTGAACAACCCTCTGCGAGTAACTAAACAACCCTCTGCGAGTAACTGAACAAACACTGCAAGTAACTGAACAACCTTCTCCGAGTAACTGGAAAAACGCTGCGAGTAACTGTCACAACCACTCCGAGTAACTGAAGAAAGCTCGCGAGTAACTGGAAAAATGCTGCGAGTAACTGAACAAAGCTCGCGAGTAACTGGAAAAATGCTGCGAGTAACTGAACAACCCTGCGAGTAACTGAAGAAAGCTCGCGAGTAACTGGAAAAACGCTGCGAGTAACTGAACAAAGCTCGCGAGTAACTGGAAAAATGCTGCGAGTAACTGAACAACCCTATGAGTAACTGAAGAAAGCTCGCGAGTAACTGGAAAAACGCTGCGAGTAACTGAAGAAAGCTCACGAGTAACTGGAAAAACACTACGAGTAACTGAACAACCCTGTGAGTAACTGAAGAAAGCTCGCGAGTAACTGGAAAAACGCTGCGAGTAACTGAAGAAAGCTCGCGAGTAACTGGAAAAATGCTGCGAGTAACTGAAGAAAGCTCGCAAGTAACTGAAAAAAACTCGCGAGTAACTGGAAAACGTTGCGAGTAACTGAACAAAACTCGCGAGTAACTGGAAAACGTTGCGAGTAACTGAACAACCCTGCGAGTAACTGAACCAACACTGCGAGTAACTGAACAACACTGCGAGTAACTGAACCAACGCTGCGAGTAACTGTATCAATACTGTGAGTAACTCAAATAGCCTGCGAGTAACTGAACAAACGCTGCGAGTAACTGAACCAACACTGCGAGTAACTGAACAACAAAAAGGATAAAACATGTGAGTAACTGAATCCTATGCGACAGCTATAGAATAACTAGACAACCATACGAGTAACTGAATCCTATGCGAGTAACTAGGCAACCATATGAGTTACATAAGCTCACGGAGAGCACAAGCAAGATTACAACATTCAAGATTACACCATTCAAAACACTACATCTAAACATTCAAGATTACAACATTCAAAGCATAAAAAGTTATATATTATACAACCAGATCGAATATAAAGAAGATCCAACAACTGAACTTAAAATACAGAAAAATACAGCCAGATCGGCTGTAAAGAAGGTCCATTAACTGAACATAAAAATCAAATAGCTACTTGTGAAAGAAACGCTGGACAGACGAAGAAGCAGTGTCTTCTGCAAACTGAATGGGATTTACAGCTGATCCCGGTGCTGCTTGGTGTATGTCCCTAACGAAGAGCTGATCTGCAGAGTCCTCCGATCCAGAGTATACTTCGTCGCCAGGCATTCTGAAGAGAGGGATAAGCTCAGTTGGTGTTTCTAAGAACTGATCTGTGATCCATGTTGTGATGGTCTGGTGATCAGTTGGCTTGAGGTAGATGATCCAACCTTTGCGAAGACTGAGCTGTGCGATCATCTTTTTCCAGCCCTTAGCAGTTGAAAGTGACCCGTTTTTGTTCTGCATAAGGGTTATCTGGAAAGACTGGTTTCCGATTAGGAAGGTGGTTTTGCCTGGTTTGATCTGAAAATGGAGATGGTTCCATTCTATAGGAAGTAGAATGGATTCCACTGTCTTGTCATCAAGGGTGTAGTTGATTGGCTGGATGAATGGCTCCATGGTAGGCTGTGAAGAAATGTTAAAGGGGATCTGAGGAGATGGTCAAAGGGGGTGCTACTGAAAAATTATACCTTATGAAGAAATGTAAAAGGGGATCTGAAGAAATGTAAAACTGTACCTTATGTAAACCGTAACAGTCACAGATGAAGAAGTGGACCTCGAGGGTGTCGTCGAGGATGGAGATGATGTAGATCTGAAAGCCACCCGCTGTGTTTGAAACTGTAGCAGTAGTGGATGAAGAAGAGATGGAAGGAGAGGGTGCCGTTGAGGATGGAGATGTTGCAGATCTGAAAGCCCCCCGCTGTGTTTGAAACTGTAGAAGTTGCTGATGAAGAAGAGATGGAAGGAGATGGTGCCGTGGAGGATGGAGATGTTGCAGATCTGAAAGCCCCCCCCGTTGTGTTTGAAACTGTAGCAGTTGCTGATGAAGAAGAGATGGAAGGAGAGAGTGTCGTGGAGGATGGAGATGTTGCAGATCTAAAAGCCCCCCGCTGTATTGTTGGTGCTGCAATTATTGACAGCAGTGAGAGTAATGGTCTGTGTTGTTGGTGCTGCAATTATTGACAGCAGTGAGAGTAATGGTCTGTGTTGTTGGTGCTGCAATTATTGACAGCAGTGCTCTTTACTGTTGGGTTGCAAAGATGCCAGCATACTCTGGGTTATTCTGATGACACATCACTGCAATTATTTATAGCTCTGTGCTCTCTCTTCTAGAGTTACTTTTTGTACAACAGACTCCTGTACTCATTTTTCTCCTACTATTACTTAACAACCCCTGCGAGTAACTGGAGAACCCCTGCGAGTAACTGAGGAACCCCTACGAGTAACTGAAGAACCCTACGAGTAACTGAAGACCCCTGCGAGTACCTGAAGAAAGCACGCGAGTAACTGAAGAAACCTTTTCGAATGTTGTTGAACCAAAGCACGGGAGTAACTGAAAAACCACTGCGAGTAACTGAAAAAAGCACGGGAGTAACTGAAAACCCCTGCGAGTAACTGAAAAAACACTGCGAGTAACTGGAAAACCCTGTGAGTAACTGGAAAACCACTGCGAGTAACTGGAAAAACACTGCGAGTAACTGAAAAACCCTGCGAGTAACTGGAAAACCACTGCGAGTAACTGGAAAAGGCTGCGAGTAACTGGAAAAGGACTACGAGTAACTGCACCAACACTACGAGTAACTGTGACACACTACGAGTAACTATGAAAACAATGCGAGTAACTGAACGAGCACTACGACCAACTGAAATAGCAGATAGAGTAACTGTGAGCAGTTAGAGTAACTGTGAAAAAAATAGCCTGTGAGTAACTGGAAAAACACTGCGAGTAACTGGGACAACCCTGCGAGTAACTCTAACAGCAATAAGAGTAACTGACAACCCACTGCGAGTAACTATGACAGCAATAAGAGTAACTGTGACAACAGTAATAGTATCCATTGTACACAAAGACAAACACATAATATTAAAAAAGAATAACAATTGATCAGAAAACATTCTTTATAACATATTCAAAGTATACATACAATTGTTGGAGCACAAGGTAACACAAAGATATATTACAAACACAAGTGAAGTACTTAGAAAGTTACAAACTCACTTTCATAAAACTACACAAAAAGAACAACCCCATTACATATTTGAACATGCCTCACAAACACACTACAAACTCCAATAAAAAAGATAGAACCACATATACATCAATAGCAACAGCAAGATCACCAGAACACGAGCAATATACATAGTAGCAGCAAATCCCAATCATATAATGCACTACTTCTTAGGACAATTCCTGCTGTCATGGTTAACACCAAACTCTAAACAATTCTTGCACTACCTCTCTCTTTTAGACTGTGCAATCTCAACTCCAGATTTAAACCTCAAATCTGTGGATTTGGGTCTCCCCTTAGTTTTACAAACATTGGGGATATTAACCTTGACAGCTGAAGAAGAAGCTGTATTTGAAGCAGTTACACCAGCACCTGCATCTGCACAACTATCAGAGACATCCAAATCTAACAGCTCCTTTTGCAATGCAAGCAGTTTTTCATGGCAAATATCTACAGCGTTGTTCCTACACGCTATGTTCACAATAGAATTGCAGGCAGATACAAGCTTAAGAGTCCTCCCAGTGGATAGATGACTAACTGCAGCTTTGCCAAATATCAAAGGATGTTCTCTGTAGCCTTTGGTCCACCTCTTATATATGTATGGCTCGGGAAGAATGCAAAAGTCACGACTCTTCAAATAGGACAGGATGTGCCTGCAAGGTATACCTTTGAATTCCAACATGTAACAGTTGCAATAAACAATCTCACTCAATGGATTCTTCTTCAAAATGCGGGCAGATCCAAGGCCACCAACGCGATACACTTCAAACACACCTTCTGAAGATTCCTTTACATTATATATCATGCTTTGATGAACCTCACTCTGAAAGATCTTAAAAATTGACTTTGTGTATATACCTCTCATCTGCTCCTCCAGAGGCCAAAGTGATGACAAAGGGAGATTACTATACTCGTCTTCAAAGTCTTTGAAATTTTCAATCTCCCGTACATGAGAGTAAGCAGTCTCCAATGAGCATACAAGTTCAAATAAAGTCTTCTTACTGTTCACATGGCTTCTAATGAACGCATTCAAGCTCTCGCTCCTTTGCGTTGTCCTCATGCCTACGAAGAAGGAAGACTGCATATAGCACGGGACCCAATCCGAACGCATAGCATACATGTCAGACAACCAATTAATAGACGACAGACCATAAACCTCAACAACAGAATGCCACTTCTCTTCAAAGGTGCCAACATCATCCACATTCCACACGCAGTCATTCAAGGAGCTTATGATCTGCTCCTTGTTAGGAACACCACCAAGCTTAGAGGGAAGCTTTTGTAGGATGTGCCAGCTGTAGAACCGATGCTTGCAGTTCGGAAAAACAGTAAGGATAGCAGCATTCATAGCCGGGTCTTGATCGATTATGATGGACACTGGCTCTTTGCCAAAACAAAGTAGATACTGCTTGAAAACCCATACAAATGACTCGTACTTCTCATCAATCATAAGAGCTGAAGCAAACAAGACCGTCTTACGATGGTGATCAACACCACCAAACATTCCAAAAACCATTGAATACTTGTTGGTGCGGTAGGTGGTGTCAAAAACTATCGCATCACCAAACAACCCACAATCTTCAAAGGAAACAGGATCAGCCCAAAATAGATGAGTCAAGCAACAATCAGGATCGTTTTGGTATGTATAGAAGAATTTCTGATCGAGTACCTTAAACTTGGCAAACCGATCCAAGACCATGTCGACATCGTATTTAGCTGCCTCTTTCCTCTTGCTACTGATGTGTCCATGAGCTTGTCTGCTAGTAAATGTCAGATTTTCATAACCACCAGACTCCGATGCCATCAATGCAATTTGTCTCGATACAGGTATGTTAGCTTGGCTCATGGAAGAAAGCATATCTTTTTGAGTTTCATTAAGAGATGAGTTACACTTCAAGTAACGGAGATGTGCATCATCAACAAGATCGTGGTTGTGTTCCTCAACAAAGGCAGTCACAACCCACGTAGATGAGGACTTTTCTAGTGTGAATCGGATCATGGCTCCACAACCACACCTCTTCACAGATTGCTTGTGCTTCTTAGACAGATTTTCCTGTAACTTACCCACTTCATCACAAACGGGGCTCAGCAGCCCTCTTGACGTCTTAGAACAGCCCATTGTACCCTGCTTGTCACAAACCAGATCTTTGGCAATAAGAATCTTAGTTCCCCGTTCATACCTGTTGTCATCTTTCCTGATATTAAAACCATTCATGCCAGCATAGCTAGAATAGAATGAAATAGCTTCATCTAAACTTCCAAAATGGAGACCAATTTTAGGAACTGTAGCTGGCGGCAGAGTGGAAGCACCAACAGATGGATAAGAATTAGCATTATCGTTATCAGGGCCAACATTTGAATTGGCAGCATCTGTATCAAGGCTGGGATCCATTGCAACGTCTATCAGTAACTCAGCAGTACAGAGGAGTAAATCTGAAACAGCAGAGAGTAACTCTATCAGGCCGAAGAGTAACTCATCATAACAAATGAGTAACTGAAGGAAGATTTGTATCATAACAACGTCTATCAGTAACAAAACAGTAACTCTGTCAGTCAGAAGAGTAACCCAGCATACCAAATGAGTAACTGCTTCAAAAATGGAAAATGCAAACACAAAATTGGGTTTACTTTAAACACAAAGGTCAGAGAAATGTATACACATTGTGAATACAAAAGTCAGAGAGAAGAAAACACATTGGGCATACAATAGTCAGAGCGATGAATACACATTCTTTTGGATTTTCTACTATAAGTCAATCAGTATAGATAGATTAGTATTCTAAAGTACAAATCAGAATAAAACAGATATCAAGGTTGTAAAGACACTTGAATAGAAAAATCAGTATACACATTACAAATCAGCATTCTCTTGGAAAATCAATATACACATTACAAATCAAATTTCGAAGTTGGACAGACACACTTGAATAGCAACGATTTCAACTGATGATTATCAATATGTTCACCTGATATTCGGACGACAGCCAAATAGGACTCAGATGAGTTCAGAAACACGTTCGTCGTCCTCCTCTATAAAAACTGAGAACTGGAAAACCCACCCCTTCTTGCAGTTAACGGATAAATGAACAATGTCGCTATTCTTCTAGGTCGGGCGCCGCTTTCAGATCGGGGCACTTGTCGCACTGTCAATTGGAGCTCCTGGATTAAAAAGGGGCGGATAAGAGGGAGAATCCGGATCAACGAATAAAGACCCAAATACTCTGCGGCAGATGGATGGTATGAGCCCGTCTAACGGCGGATGCTTACCAGCGGCGGAGGAGATCAGAGAAGAATCGCCGGAGATTTGCAGGATCTTCCGTCTTTGGTCATGCACAGGGGAAGGAGGCGGACAATAGAATAGTGCCGCTGCGGCAGATGGACAATATGGGCCCGTCTAACAGCGGATTCACTGGAGATGGAAAAGCCGCCGGAAGAGAGGGATGGAATCGGCGGAAGAGGGGGTTGGAATCGTCGGAAGAGGGAGTTGGAATCGCCAGATATTTCGTCTTTGGTCAGAAGAGAGGGATGGAATTGGCGGAAGAGGGGGTTGAAATCGTCGGAAGAGGCGGTCGCACAGGGGACGGAGGCGGAATAGAATAGTGCCGGGTAGCGAGTGTATGTTACCCGCGCGGGTAACAAATATTTAGCCTATATATATATATATATATATATATATATATATATATATATATATGGGTATATCTTCGCTACCCGTGTATGAGTTTTGTAATGGGAAGGTATGCATTTGTAATGAGACAATCCAAATTTGTAATGAGACGACCGAAATTGTAATACAAATACTCGTTTTATATTACGGCGCTGTTACAGTAATAAATATATATTTATTACTGTAACAGCGCTGTAATACAAAACGAGTTTTTGTATTACAATTTCGGTTGTCTCATTACAAATTTGGTTGTCTCATTACATATATGTGTCACCCATTACAAATGTGATGCACGGGTAGCGAAATCTTAGTTACCCGCACGGGTAGCGAAGATATACCCTATATATATATATATATATATATATATATATATATATATATAAAGAGAGAGAGAGAGTCAGGCTAGAATACACTCGAGTGAACATATGGTACGAATACACTCAAGTGTGTTTGCATATCAAGACTATTTTTTACAAAATATAAACCATTGATCTTCACCGTCATACTATTACTAGGCTAGATACAAATTGTGATCACATTTGAATGAGTGTAAGTCACTCATCCAAGGAAAACAAAATCGACGCATGAAGCTAATTTGAAATGCATAATTTTGCGGTCTTTGTAACATGACCTATAAATGTCTAAATGTGCTCAAATTTTGCATATGATCTATTCACAAGATGTTTAAGAAGATCAACATATTAGATTTTTGAAAAAAATATTGATGTTGGTACGTATGCCCTGAGAGCCAATCATGGGATGATTGGTGGGATACGTTAAGATTGATTTGATAAACATCAAAGGTAAGCTTCCAATTCTTTTTGGTTCAGTCATATGAGATAATGATAGAACAAATTGAATGTCTAGATAATGACAATACTCAATGACGTATGCCTTCAGGTTCAGGACCTGAACGATGAGATCATACGGATGCTAAGAGTTTGTACATTCTTACTATGTCCCTAGTTGGATGTCATTGTGGAAGGTAGATAGACAACAATGACACACAAGACTAGATTGTGGTGTTGGTTGATGAAAGAATCTCATTAATCATGATATGGAGATATCAAACCAAACACATAGGTACTTGTTAGAGAACAAGTTTACCGGACAGACCCACTGTGAGTTTGAGACATGGAACCATGACATGATAGTCACAGTCAGTTCTCACAATGATGGTGGTGAGTGTGATTCTTTGACCTAAAATCACTACACTCAACACATGTGATTGGGCACACTTTGACATCATCAAACACAGTCCTGAAAGATGGGTTGTTATAAAGGTGATGATTGGGTGGCTTTGACACATGGGGCTTTTGAGGGGTGAGTGATAGATATGGGATTTGTCCCTCCTGAGGGAGTTTGGTATCCATGGCCACTTGATGAGTAGGATTTAGATAGGTGTGCGCACACATGTGTGAATCAGTATATGATATTGATGTCATACATATCTCCTCCAATCTACTATGAGATCAAGAAAGTGAATGAACGTTGACAGGATGACTGTTCCATGCCTTGAGTTCATTCGGGATATCAGTGACAAAGGAATTATACATTCACTGTAACACCATTCACAGATTGTAGGATTGAAAGTTGTTCTCCAACTTTCTATTTCACTTGGGTAGCACTGATGTGCGACTAGGCACCGCTCTTTGCTTGTGAAGTCATAAATATTATGAACTTTCACTGCCAACGTGAAATGGACCTGCAGGGTCACACACATAGGATTTAACCTGGAAGAGGAGTTTATCCACAAATGATATTTAGATTGATTACTAAAGGAGTTTAGTAGTTCAATTAAACACTCAATTAATTGATAGCTCAAAATCATAGTGTTCAAGGTGTTGGACTGATTGATTAGAGTATCAGATTGATTAAAATTGTGATTGACTGATTTTACACAGTCTACTGCCCCAACCGATCGGCTCATGTGATGAACCGATCGACTCAGGTTGGTGAACGGATCGGCTCAAGATAGGATGAGATGACTGGTTCAAGGGTTGAACCGATCAACTCAACTAGTCTAACCGAGATCGTTTGGAAAGTCAGAAGACTATTTTGCAAATACAATTTGTTTCACTTGTACAAATTCGATTTGGACAAGGATTAATATTTGATTAATCAGAAATAAATTTGAAAGTCAATTTGAGTTGGACCACAAACCAATTGGCTTAGGTGCCCCAACTGATCGATTGCGGTGGTGCAGTTGGTTGTTTTGTGGAAAATCTTGAACCCTTCTACTCCTGCCTTAATCCCGCATTGCCCGGGGTAGAGAACCCTGTCCCATGAACCTCCTATATATAGGGGTATTGGGGGCTTCTCAGGAACACAACTTAATGCACCAGTTGCTCTGTAAAGTTGTCATTCTTTCTGGTTTTGATAACCGAGAGAGCCTGAGAAAGTGCTACCCGATAAGGGAGGCACAACAAGGGAAAGATAACTACAGAAAAGTGACTGGTGGCAGGAGAGTGTGTCGGTGACTAGTGCGCTGACATGAGGGTGTGACTCCTTTCGATTCCTTGTGGGACAAGTGTTGGGTTTTAGGGGAGACAGAGAAGGCAGCGGAAACAAAAAATTTCTCCCCCAACCCATACTGAGGAAACGCGTCAACGTCTATATAATAGGAAAGGATGGTTTGTGGAATCATACCTTGTCCCGAGGCTTGCTCGGCGACAATACCTCGCGCAATGCGCGGTCTCCAACTCCGGTCTTGGACGGTGTCTGTGCAGCTCCTGGTCGCACCGGGACTGACGACTCCTCCTCCTACCGGACTGTCGGATGACAGTTGTCCTCCTAAGCGGCAGTGTCCTCCCGCCTCTGTAGTAGTCCACACGGACCACCTGGAACTCCACTCTCCTTGTCCCACAAGGAAGTGGAAGGAGTCGCACCCTCCTGTTGACGTACTAGTCACCAACACACTCTCCTGCTACCAGTTGCAACTGTAGTTGTCCTTCCCTTGCTGCACCTCCCTTTTGCGGGAAGCACTTGCTCGGGATCTCTCATGGTTACCAAAACCAGAGAGAACGACAACTTCGCAAAGCAACCAGCTTGCATTGAGTTGTACTTTGAGAAGCCCCCAATACCCCTATATATATAGGCGGGTCATGGGACAGGGTTCTCTGTGCCCGGCAATACGGGACTAAAGCAGGAGTAGAAGGGTTCGAGAATTTTCCACAAAAAGCAACCGGTTCGCAACTTGAAATGATTGGTTCACAACTGAACCGATCAGTTCGGCCATTGAGCCGATCGGTTGGACCTGAGCCGATCGTTTGGGGCACTCCAACCGATCGGTTGGTGCCCTGAACCGATCGGTTCATGGTCCTAATCCGGCTCAAAAAGACTTTCCTTGTTTCGTTTCCAATTGGTATTGAATACCAATGTTATTCCCAATCGAATTGGGCAATTTGAAACCAAAGGAAAATTCTTGCCGACATGACTTTCCCAACTGGTCGGTTGCACCAGTTGAGCCGATCGGTTCAACTCTTGAACCGGTCGTTTCAACCTGGGCATGAGCCGATCGGCCTGGACACTCCAGCTGACCGATTCAGCACCTCAGCCGACCGGTTCATCACATGAGCCGATTGGTTGGGAGCACAGGTTGGGCAAAATCAGTCAATTGCGATTTCAATCAATCTGATACTCCAATCAATGCGTTCAACACCTTGAACCATACGATATTGAGCTATCGACTGATTGAGTGTTTAATTGAACTACTAAACTCCTTTAGTAATCAATCTAAACGTTGCTTGTGGACAAAACTCCTCTTCCAGGTTAAATCCTATGTGTGTGACACTGCAGGTCCATTTCACGTTGGCAGTGAAAGTCCATAACACTTATGACTTCACAAGCAAAGAGCGGTGCCTAGTCACACATCAGTGCTACCCAAGTGAAAGTAGAAAGTTGGAGAACAACTTTCATCCTACAATCCGTGAATGGTGTTACAGTGAATGTATAATTCCTTTGTCACTGATATCCCGAATGAACTCAAGGCATGGAACAGTCATCCTGTCAACGTTCATTCTCTTTCTTGATCTCAGAGTAGATTGAAGGAGATATGTATGACATCAATATCACATATTGATTCACACATGCGTGCGCACGCCTATCTCAATCCTACTCATCAAGTGGCCTTGGATATCAAACTCCCTCAGGAGGAACAAATCCCATATCTATCACTCACCCCTCAAAAGCCCCATGTGTCAAAGCCACCCAATCATCACCTTTATAACAACCCATGTTTCAGGACTGCGTTTGATGATGTCAAAGTGTGCCCAACGACATGTGTTGAGTGTAGTGATTTCAGGTCAAAGAATCACACTCACCACCATCACTGTGAGTACTGACTGTGACTACCATCTCATGGTTCCATGTGTCAAACTCACGGTGGGTCTGTCTGGTACCTTGTTCTCTAACAAGTACCTATGTGTTTGGTTTGATATCTCTATATCATGACTAATGAGATTCTGTCATCAACCAATACCACAATCTAGTCTTGTGTGTCATTGCTGTCTATCTACCTTCCACAATGACATCCGACTAGGGACATAACAAGAATGTACAAACTCTTAGCATCCGTATGATCTCATCGTTTAGGTCAAGCTTGCCTTTGATGTTTATCAAATCAATCTTAATGTATCCCACCAATCATCCCATGATTGGCTCTCAGGGCATACATTCCAACAGACTCCCACTTGCACTGCGAGCCAATCACTCTTGAATCATATTCATAGTGATCTTCAAACATGTCCCACATGTCACTGTGCTCTAGTGCCAACATAGTGAGTAATGGCAACACCTTGCCAAAGTCAGTATAAATCGCATGTATCTCATCTCTTCGCTGTACGTCGCACGTATGAGATGGAGTTGCCGTAATATGCGATCTAGTATTCCATTGCTAACCTTTAGCCACATTGCATGATCAAGGATTCCAGACTTGTCATCAATGAGTGGAATATAAGTTCATCTCATGAACTTTTAGATCCATATAGTATCCACTGTTGTTCACTAACACACAGATACTCGGCATTTCCCTTTTAAATGGTTTTATTGGAACACTTCCAATTATTAACAAACTTTCACTTTTATACATCCTATGTATATTTTGCGATTAATTCTCTGTCTTTTCGGAAGTTCGCATCAATGTAACTCTTTACATCGAACTCTTCCTTATCTCCATAGAACTAGTAATTCCCAAGTACTTATCAAGTTCTCATGGTATTCCAGTAACCCTTACTGGAAGTAGACAGAAATCCACTCGTCATGTCCTACATACGAGTTATCAGGATGAGCACATCATATTGTCATGTCATACATACAAAATGATGAATGCATTTTATTCTTGCCATGTCATACATGCAAGACAATGGGATGATTACATACATGATAGATCGATATCTATTCTTAGTGTTCCCATTCTTCATAAGAATTGGACACTTGGCCTTGGGATACTAATATCCATATAAAATGGACAAGTTTTCTCCCACTGAATCTGTGCATACTGAACCCTTCAGTACAGATTGCCAATGTATGCTCTCTCTTTTCCAGGTCAAGAGATTTGTCGAGAACTATCTCCATAAATCTCTATTCCTATCATATAGGAAACATCTCTATCTTCCTTAAAGATAATTTCCACTTTTGGATTTCCATTCTAGAACAATTCCATTTCACATCAATATGTGGAATGTGAATACGCTCCCACTAAATCACAGATCTCGTCTTTATCTTTGACATATCAGTCAAACCCTTTGACTATATCATCAAAGTAAAGATCCAATTTTGAGTTGCTTGTACTCAATCAATCACATTGATTAGTCCATTGTAACTTATAGACTTCATTTGCATTAATGGATTCATAAACCTTATAGGTTGTGTCACGTACACATCCTTGTTTTATTCCTCATAGGAATGCGGTTTTAGTATCCATATGCCAAATGTCTCAGTCATTAAGTTGCAATCAACAAGCATCATCCTTCTCAAAATGTTATCCATGTGTCTTAACACTTAAGACTTATTTGCACTTATGGATTTTATCCAATGAGTGCTACCATCAAGGTCATACCTTATGGTTCACATGGAAATCATTTAGGATGTAATGGTCTTATACCATAACTCAAAATCTGATTCCTCATATTCATCTAGATAGTTGACTCATCATATGAACAACTCATCACATAGATAATTGAGGTGTATCTGTTAAGGATATAAGAACTCACAACACTTGTGATTCTTAATTTCCTTTATTAGTGTGGGGTATTCTTTTATTAAGAAGAATTCAGTTATTTGATAATCATTCTCTAACTCCTTAGAGTATGATTCCTTCTTGATTTAGACATCACCATGTCTTAATCATGAGTTCACTATGATACACTATCATAATCACTCATAAGGATCTCAAACATTTGGTCCAAGTATTTCATTCTTTGATCTCATCAAGAATTAATACTTTACCAAATTTGCACTTCATCTATGAAAATCTTGAACACTTCAAGATATTCATATTGGTATTTCTCTAAACACCATTAGAAGGATTAGCATTTGTTCCAATAGGTATGTAAATACATCACATGTATTATACCTAATAGGATAATCATTCCCCCACTACCATTAGTGAAGATTGATTAATCATGTCCAAGATATTCATGTCTCTTAATGGTTCTCTAACCAAAAGAGTCTAGGTTTATCCATCATATGGAAACTAGAAATGAATTTCTCATGATTGATGCTAATTTGATTGTTTGAGTTATCAATAACTTTAGGTATCATTTTATCTTATGCATACCATGTATCACAAGATAAACAAGGCATTTCCACAAAGATCATATCTTTAAGATTGAAACATCAACTTTATTAATTGCCATAATTGTCATACAATATGCAATAATAAAATGTTTCTATCTATTGGCAATATATGAAATAGCAATTCTCAACTCTATTCCGTGCCCTTTAGGCTGAAATAAACTGAAAGGTACTCCTATCTATGGCAGCAACACTTGCTCCAATGATGGGTACTTCTTTCTTGGTCCTTTCACAAAGGTCATCACTTCTTTGCGGATATTGCATATCATATATGACATATCCATATCTTGGTATCATATACCTTAGATAAAGAAGCGGTTCATTTCATGATACCTTAGGTGGAGATCTCCATCCCCTCCTTCATCTTCTTTTGTTCTTCCAGATATAGAGGGCAATCCCTCATACACCCTTTCCCCATGTGCCTTGAAGCTGAAGACGGCTTGGATTGCTGGCTAGCATCAGAACACTTCTTTGCTTTGCCCTTGTCCTTGCCCTTAAAACTTACCTTTTCTTTGATCACATCAAAGATTATGGTTTGTCTTTCTTCATCTTTGCCTCTACTATCCTCAACATGTCTAACAACTTTGTCAACGCTTGTCAAAGTTGTTCATGTTGTAGCTTATCATGAATTGTATGATTCTCGCAACATTTGCAGTATCATACCAATAGCCAACCCTTGGCTCAGAGGGAATCCTTCTCAGTCAGGTTTTCCACATACCCAATCACATTGAGTGTGTGAATCCCTTACTGGATATCCTTCTGTCATGACATACTAGGACAGTGTCTTAGAGACATCATATGTCTCATGTTGTCTCTGCAACTCACAGTTCAGAGAACACAACATCAAGCACTCCTCATCAATGTCATCCTCAGTATGCTTCCATAAGCATACTTTCAGCCATTGATGTGGTGGGATCAAGTTCATCTGGTTCTGGTATAACTAGGACTTAGAGCTTTCGCTCTTTGATTGAGAACACTTCTCATCATCATCCTAACCAGTCGTGGAATTATTCCCATTTAATTTGTTGGTCTCAAAGACCGATCGCAAATAAAGTGATTTGTTGATTAACCATTTATATTAACAAAAGGGAAATATATGCAATTTTAGTACAAAACTCTTTTTGACTTGTTTGATTGATTTGAAAAGTTGACGATAAAATTAGGCCTTTAATTAATTATCGCTCCCACTATTTTACTTCAAATTGATAGCCCTCACCATCAATTCGGAAGATTGCAGCGTACAACCTTCTAGTGGGCAAGATCCTGAAATCCTCTAAGCCATGGACCAGCTTGGGCTGTCACCCACAACATAGATCTCTCAGGTAGGCAACTTTTGCCAATTGCATCATATGCAACTCTTGATAAGATGTCATCTACAACTCCTTGCAATGATCATCTCCATGCCTCAAGGCGCTAGATCCTATCTAGGTCACCTTGTTAAGTCCGACCCAAAGCAAACACGATGAACATGCACCCTGCTTGGGCAGACCCACACATTCATCCTTCACGCTTCCACGAGATAGACGGTGCACCACGCTTGGGCGTGCCCACACTTGGTCGATCAAGTTTTTCACGTGTGTCGCATTTGGAAGGCATCTAAAACTTAATATTTTAATGAGGGATTTGGTTTTATATACATATACATGTCCAATCACCACAATACATATTACGTATCATATACATGCTATATCCCACAGAAAACATGCACAAACGATAAAAAGCGATGATTATGGCCATCCTAATGTGATTCCTCGAGCCAAGAGGAATCACGGTCATCTAGGTCTACATCACATGCAACCTGTACAAGATGAACTCTGTGCCTTGCCATCCGAGTTGATCAACTCATCACATGAATGATCTGTACTCTCCAGCCGGTCGTCTGGGTGCCACCAGCCGATCGGTTGGCTCCTCCAACCGATCGGTTTGCCTGGTCGTCGTGCATCTCGTCATGTCCGCCACTCGCTCGTCTCACTCCTCGAACCGGTCATCAACCGATCGGTTCACTCCTTGAACCGACCGTATGGAACGTCAACCGATCGGTTCACACCTTGAACCGATCATTTCAGCTGTCGTCTTGATGTCCGCCGGTCTTTGACATAATAGGAAATAAAATCTATCCTAATAATTACATTGCTTTAAAGGGAAACCCCGAGTTACATTCGGGGGGAGCAAAGGTAGGAAAGAATCTCGAATTATTTTGAGTTACATCAGGAATAAGAGAGGGAAGATCGGTGCACAGACCGAGATGCAAGCAACCACAAACAACCACACACAGATAGGGGTTTATAGGCCATAATCATGCTACACACATCCACCACAAAACTCATTTAAGGGCGACGCGTATCAAGTGCATTAATAATACATATCATATATGTAATTAGGGATTTGTGGATTTAGGATTGGACATGCATAAAGCTGATATTATTCGCATCACATGCAATAAATAAAGGCGACAAACCAAAATCGATCATATCGATATTCCTAAAATATAGAGCAGTTGACGTGGCTCTGATACCACTGTTGGGTTTTAGGGGAGACAGAGAAGGCAGCGGAAACAAAAAATTTCTCCCCCAACCCATATCGAGGAAACGCGTCAACGTCTATATAATAGGAAAGGATGGTTTGTGGAATCATACCTTGTCCCGAGGCTTGCTCGGCGACAATACCTCGCGCAATGTGCGGTCTTCAACTCCGGTCTTGGACGGTGTCTGTGCAGCTCCTGGTCACACCGGGACTGACGACTCCTCCTCCTACCGGACTGTCGGATGACAGTTGTCCTCCTAAGCGGCAGTGTCCTCCCGCCTCTGTAGTAGTCCACACGGACCACCTGGAACTCCACTCTCCTTGTCCTACAAGGAAGTGGAAGGAGTCGCACCCTCCTGTTGACGTACTAGTCGCCAACACACTCTCCTGCTACCAGTTGCAACTGCAATTGTCCTTCCCTTGCTGCACCTCCCTTTTGCGGGAAGCACTTGCTCGGGATCTCTCATGGTTACCAAAACCAGAGAGAACGACAACTTCACAAAGCAACCAGCTTGCATTGAGTTGTACTTTGAGAAGCCCCCAATACCCCTATATATATAGGTGGGTCATGGGACAGGGTTCTCTGTGCCCGGCAATACGGGACTAAAGCAGGAGTAGAAGGGTTCGAGAATTTTCCACAAAAAGCAACCGGTTCACAACTTGAAATGATCGGTTCACAACTGAACCGATCGGTTCGGCCATTGAGCCGATCGGTTGGACCTGAGCCAATCATTTGGGGCACTCCAACCGATCGGTTGGTGCCCTGAACCGATCGGTTCATGGTCCTAATCCGGCTCCAAAAGACTTTCCTTGTTTCGTTTCCAATTGGTATCGAATACCAATGTTATTCCCAATCGAATTGGGCAATTTGAAACCAAAGGAAAATTCTTGCCGACATGACTTTCCCAACTGGTCGGTTGCACCAGTTGAGCCGATCGGTTCAACTCTTGAATCGGTCGTTTCAACCTGGGCATGAGCCGATCGGCCTGGACACTCCAGCTGACCGGTTCAACACCTCAGCCGACCGGTTCATCACATGAGCCGATCGGTTGGGAGCACAGGTTGGGCAAAATCAGTCAATTGTGATTTCAATCAATCTGATACTCCAATCAATGTGTTCAACACCTTGAACCATACGATATTGAGCTATCGACTGATTGAGTGTTTAATTGAACTACTAAACTCCTTTAGTAATCAATCTAAACATTTCTTGTGGACAAAACTCCTCTTCCAGGTTAAATCTTATGTGTGTGACCCTGCAGGTCCATTTCACGTTGGCAGTGAAAGTCCATAACACTTATGACTTCACAAGCAAAGAGCGGTGCCTAGTCACACATCAGTGCTACCCAAGTGAAAGTAGAAAGTTGGAGAACAACTTTCATCCTACAATCCGTGAATGGTGTTACAGTGAATGTATAATTCCTTTGTCACTGATATCCCGAATGAACTCAAGGCATGGAACAGTCATCCTGTCAACGTTCATTCTCTTTCTTGATCTCAGAGTAGATTGAAGGAGATATGTATGACATCAATATCACATATTGATTCACACATGCGTGCAAACGCCTATCTCAATCCTACTCATCAAGTGGCCTTGGATATCAAACTCCCTCAGGAGGAACAAATCCCATATCTATCACTCACCCCTCAAAAGCCCCATGTGTAAAAGCCACCCAATCATCACCTTTATAACAACCCATGTTTCAGGACTGCGTTTGATGATGTCAAAGTGTGCCCAACGACATGTGTTGAGTGTAGTGATTTCAGGTCAAAGAATCACACTCACCACCATCACTGTGAGTACTGACTATGACTACCATCTCATGGTTCCATGTGTCAAACTCACGGTGGGTCTGTCCGGTACCTTATTCTCTAACAAGTACCTATGTGTTTGGTTTGATATCTCTATATCATGACTAATGAGATTCTGTCATCAACCAACACCACAATCTAGTCTTGTGTGTCATTGCTGTCTATCTACCTTCCACAATGACATCCGACTAGGGACATAACAAGAATGTACAAACTCTTAGCATCCGTATGATCTCATCGTTCAGGTCCTCAACCTGAAAGCATACGTCATTGAGTATTGTCATTCTCTAGACATTCAATCTGTTCTATCACTATCTCATATGACTGAACCAGAAAGAATTGGAAGATTTCCTTTGATGTTTATCAAATCAATCTTAATGTATCCCACCAATCATCCCATGATTGGCTCTCAAGGCATACATACCAACAACAAGGAGATTGGAGTTCCAGGTGGTCCGTGTGGACTACTTTAGAGGCGGGAGACTTCTGCCGCTCGGAGGACAGCTGTCAATCCCGACAGTCACGGTGAGACCAGGAGCTACACAGACATCGTCCAAGACCGGAGGTGAAGACTGCGCAAGCCGCGATGTAACGTCACCAAGCAAGCCTTAGGACAAGGTATGCCTTTACAAACCATCCTTCCTATTGTATAGACGTTGACACGTTTCCTTTATTCTGGGTTTGGGAGAAGAAATTTTTTATTTCCGCTGCCTTCCCTATCTCCCCTAAAACCCAACAGTGGTATCAGAGCCACATCAACTGCTCTATACTTTAGGATTATCGATGTGATCGATTTTGGTTTGTCGCCTTTATTTATTGCATACGATGCAAATAAAATTGGCTTTATGCATGTCTAATCCTAAATCCACAAATCCCAATATACATATATGATATGTAATATGAATGCACTTGATACGCGTCACCCTTAACGAGTTTTGTGGTGGATGTATAGCGTGGTTATGGCTAATAAATGCTATGTATGCGTTCTTGGTTGTATGTGGTTGCTTGCATCTCGGTCTGCACACCGATTCCCTATCTCTTATTCCTGATGTAACTCAAGATAACTCGAGATTTCTTTCCCATCTTTGCTCCCCCCGAATGTAACTCAGGGTTTCCCAATTTCAAATGTAAAATAGGATAGATCTTTTATTTCTTGTTATGTCAATGAACGGCGGACAACCTGACGGCAATTGAGACGGTCGGTTCAAGGAGTGAACCGATCGGTTGGCGATCCAGACGATCAGTTCTTGGAGTGAGACGATTGGGTGGCGGCCATGAGGAGATGCACGACGACCAGGCAAACCGATCGGTTGGAGGAGCCAAACGATCAGCTGGTGGCACCCAGACGACCGGCCAGGGCGAGCAGGTCATTCATATGATGAGTTGATCAACTCGGATGGCTGTAGCATGTCATCTTATACAGGTTGCATGTGATGTAGACCTAGATGACCGTGATTCCTCTTGGCTCGAGGAATCACATTAGGATGGTCATAATCATCACTTTTGTCATTTCACATGTTTTCTGTGGGATATAGCATGTATATGATACATACTATATATTGTGGTGATTGGATATGTATATGTACCAATAAAAACCAAATCCCTCATTAAATATTAAAGTTTTAGATGCCTTCCAAATGTGACACATGTGAAAAGCTTGATCGGCCAAGTGTGGGCACGCCCTAGCATGGTAAACCATATATCTCGTGGAAGCGTGAAGGATGGATATGTGGGTCTATCCTAGCAGGGTGTATATTCATCATGTTGGCTTTGGGTCGGACTTAAAAAGGTGACCTAGATAGGATCTTGCACCTTGAGGCATGGAGGTGATCATGGCAAGGAGTTGCATATGACATCTTTCAAGAGTTGCATATGATGCAATTGGAAAAAGTTGCCTACCTGGAAGATCTAAGTTGGGGGTGACAACCCTAGCTGGTCCATGACTCAAAGGATTTTAGGATCTTGACCCACTAGAATTGTATGCTGCAATCTCCCGAATTGATGATGAGGGCTATCAATTTGAACAAAAATAGTGGGAGCGATAATTAATTAAAGTCCTAATTATATCGTCAACCTTTTCAATCAATTGAATAGGTCAAAATTGAGTTTTGGACTAAATTGCATATATTTCCTTAAATGGCTAATCAATAATAATCACTTTATTTGTGATTGGTCTTTGAGACCAACAAATTAAATGGGAATAATTCCACGACTGGTTAGGACGTTGAGAAGTGTTCTCAATCGAAGAGTGAAAGCTCTAAGTCCTAGTTATACCAGAACCATATGAACTCGATCCCACTACACTAATGGCTTAAAGGATGCTTATGGAAGCATATCGAAGATGCCATTGATGTGGAGTGCTTAATGTTGTGTACTCTGAACTATGAGTTGCAGAGACAACATGAGACATATGATGTATCCAAGACACTGTCCTAGTATGTCATGACAGAAGGAGATCCAGTAAGATATTCACACACTCAATGTGATTGGGTATATGGAAAAACCTGACTAAGAAGGATTCCCTCTAAGCCAAGAGTTGGCTATTGGTACGATACTGCAAATGTTGCGAGAATCATACAGTTCATGATGAACTATGACATGAACAACTTTGACAAGCATTAACAAAGTTGTTGGACATGTTGAGGACACTAGAGGCAAAGATGAAGGAAGACAAAACCCTAATCTTTAATCGATGAAGGATAAGTATTAAAGGCAAGGAAAAGGGAAAAGCAAAGAAGTGTTCTGATGCTAGCCAGTAGCCCAAGTCATCTTCAGCCTCAAGGCATATGGGAGGGTGAACGAGGGAATTGCCCTCTATATTTGGAAGAACAAAAGAAGAAGAAGTAGGGGATAGAGATCTCCACCTAAGGTATCATGAAATGAACCGCTTCTGAGGTATATGATACCAAGATGAAGATCTGACATATATGATATGTAAGATCTACAAAGAAGTGATGGCATTTACGAAAGGACCAAGAAAGGAACACCCATCATTGGAGTAAGTGTTGCTGCAATAGATAGGAGTACCTTTCAGTTTATTTCAGCCTAAAGGGAACAAAATAGAGTTGAGAACTGCTATTTCAATTTGCCAATAGAAACACTTTATTGTTGCATCTTGTAGTGATAAGATGACTCAATATAGTTGATGTTTCAAAGATATGATCTTTGTGGAAATTCCTTGTTTATCTTGTGGTACTTGGTATGCATAAGATAAAATGATACCTAAAAGTTATTGATAACTCAAATAATCAAATTAGCATAAATCATGAGAAATTCATTTCTAGTTTCCATATGATGGATAAATCTAGACTCTTTTGGTTAGAGAACCAGTAAGAGACATGAATCTCTTAGACATGATTAATCAATCTTCACTAGTGGTAGTGGGAGAATGATTATCCTATTAGGTATAATACATGTGATGAATTTACATACCTATTAGAGCAAATGCTAATACTTCAAATGGTGTTTATGGAAATACCAATATGAATATCTTGATATGTTCAAGAATATCATAGATGAAGTACGAATTTGGTAAAGTGTTAATTCTTGATGAGATCAATGAATAAAATACTTGGAATAAATGTTTGAGAACCTTGTGAGTGATTATGATAGTGTATGATAGTGAACTCATGATTAAGGCATAGTGATGTCTAAATCAACAAGGAGTCATACTCTAAGGAGTTAGAGGATGATTATCAAACAACTAAATTCTTCTTGAATAAAGTATACCCTACACTAATAAAGGACATTGAGAATCACAAAGAGTTGTGAGTTCTTATCCTTGATAGATACACCCCGATTATATATGTGATGAGTTGGTCATGTGATGAGTCAACTATCTAGATAAATATGAGGAACTAGATTTTGAGTTATGGTTTATGACCATTACATCCTAAATGACTTCCATGTGAACCATAAGGTATGACCTTGATGGTAGCACCTATTGAGATCAAATCCATAAGTGTGAATGAGTCTTAAGTGTTAAGACACATGGATAACGTTTTGAGAAGGATGATGTGTGTTGATTGAAACTTAATGACTAAGAGATTTGGCATATGGATACTAAAACTGCATTCCTATGAGGAATAAAACAAGGATGCGTATGTGATACAACCTATAAGGTTTATGAATTCATTAATGCAAATGAAGTCTATAAGTTACAATGGACTAATCAATATGATTGATTGAGTACAAGCAACTCAGAACTGGATCTTTACTTTGATAATATGGTCAAAGGGTTTGACTGGTATGTCAAAGATAAAGAAGGGATCTGTGATTTAGTGGGAGCGTATTCACATTCCACATGTTGATGTGAAATGGAAATGTTCTAGAATGGTAATACAAAAGTGGAAATTATCTTTAGGGAATATAGAGACGTTTCCTATGTGATAGGAATAGAGATCTATAGAGATAGTTCTCAAAAACCTCTTGACCTGAAAAAGGAGAGCATACATTGGCAATCTATACTGAAGGGTTCAGTGTGCATAGATTCAGTGGGAGAACATTTTTCCATGTTACATGGAGTTGGTATCCCAAGGCCAAGTGTCCAATTCTTATGAAGAATGGGAACACTAAGAATAGATATGGATTTATCATGTATGTAATCATCCCATTATCTTGCATGTATGGACATAGCAAAATAAAGTACATTCATCATCTTGTATGTAGGACATGACAATATGATGTGCTCATCTTGACAACTCATATGTGGGACATGATGAGTGTATGTCTGTCTAGTTCCTGTAAGGGTTACTGGAATACCATAAGAACTTGATGAGTACTTGAGAAGTACTAGTTCTATGGACATAAGGAAGGGTTCACTGTAAAGAGTTACACTGATGCGAACTTCCGATAAGGACAGAGAATTAATCACAATATATATGATATATACATAAAAGTGAATGTTTGTTGATAAATGGAAACGTTTCATTAAATCCATTTAAAGGAAAAGTCGAGTATCCATGTGTTAGAGAACAACAGTGGATACTATATGGATCTAGAAGTTCATGAGATGAACTTATAACTATTCCGGTCATTGATGACAAGTTAGGAGTACTTGGTCATACAATGTGGTGAAAGGTTAGCAAAGGAATACTAGATCACATATTACAGCAACTCCATCTCATACGTGTGATGTACATCGAAGAGATGAGAGACATGCAGTTAATACCGACTTTGGCAAGGTGTTTCCATAACTCACTGTGTAAGCACTAGAGCATAGTGACATGTGGGACATGTTTGAAGATCACTATGAATATGATTCAAGGGTGATTGGCTCGTAGTGCAAGTGGGAGTCTGTTGGTATGTATGCCCTGAGAGCCAATCATGGGATGATTGGTGCGATACAATAAGATTGATTTGATAAACATCAAAGGCAAGCTTCCAATTCTTTTTGGTTCAGTCATATGAGATAATGATAGAATAGATTGAATGTCTAGAGAATGACAGTACTCAATGATGTATGCCTTCAGGTTCAGGACCTGAACGATGAGATCATACGGATGCTAAGAGTTTGTACATTCTTACTATGTCCCTAGCTGGATGTCATTGTGGAAGGTAGATAGACAACAATGACACACAATACTAGATTGTGGTGTTGGTTGATGACAGAATCTCGTTAGTCATGATATGGAGATATCAAACCAAACACATAGGTACTTGTTAGAGAACAAGTTTACAAGACAAACCCACTGTGAGTTTGACACATGGAACCATGACATGGTAGTCACAGTCAGTTCTCACAGTGATGGTGGTGAGTGTGATTCTTTGACCTGAAATCACTACACTCAACACATGTGATTGGGCACACTTTGACATCATCAAACACAGTCCTGAAACATGGGTTGTTATAAAGGTGATGATTGGGTGGCTTTGACACATGGGGCTTTTGAGGGGTGAGTGATAGATATGGGATTTGTCCCTCCTGAGGGAGTTTGGTATCCATGTCCACTTGATGAGTAGGATTGAGATAGGTGTATGCACACATGTGTGAATCAGTATATGATATTGATGTCATACATATCTCCTCCAATCTACTATGAGATCAAGAAAGTGAATGAACATTGACAGGATGACTGTTCCATGCCTTGAGTTCATTCGGGATATCAGTGACAAAGGAATTATACATTCACTGTAACACCATTCACAAATTGTAGGATTGAAAGTTGTTCTCCAACTTTCTATTTCACTTGGGTAGCACTGATGTGCGACTAGGCACCGATCTTTGCTTGTGAAGTCATAAATGTTATGGACTTTCACTGCCAACGTGAAATGGACCTGCAGGGTCACACACATAGGATTTAACATGGAAGAGGAGTTTATCCACAAACAATGTTTAGATTGATTACTAAAGGAGTTTAGTAGTTCAATTAAAAACTCAATTAATTGATAGCTCAAAATCATAGTGTTCAAGGTATTGGACCGATTGATTAGAGTATCAGATTGATTGAAACTGTGATTGACTGATTTTGCACAGTCCGCTACCCCAACCGATCGGCTCATGTGATGAACCGATCGGCTCAGGTTGGTGAACCGATCGGCTCATGGGATGAACCAATCAGCTCATGACAGGCTGAGATGACCGGTTCAAGTGTTGAACTGATCGGTTCAACTGGTCTAACCAAGATCGGTTGGAAAGTCAGAAGACTATTTTGCAAATACAATTTGGTTCACTTGTACAAATTCAATTTGGACAAGGATTAATATTTGATTAATCTGAAACAAATTTGAAAGTCAATTTGAGTTGGATCAGGACCACGAACCGATCGGCTTAGAAGTGAACCGATTGGCTCAGGTGCCCCAACCGATCGGTTGAGGTGTGAACTGATCGGCTCAACTCCCCAACCGACCATTACATGCATGAAACGACCGGTTCAAGTGGCGCAGTTGGTTGTTTTGTGGAAAATCTCAAACCCTTCTATTCCTGCCTTAATCCCACATTGCCCGAGGTAGAGAACCCTGTCCCATGACCCTCCTATATATAGGGGTATTGGGGGCTTCTCATGAACATAACTCAATATACCAGTTGCTCTGTAAAGTTTTTGTTCTCTCTGGTTTTGGTAAATGAGAGAGCCTGAGGAAGTGCTACCCGATAAGGTAGGCACAGTAAGGGAAAGGCAACTACAAAAAAGCGACTGGTGGCAGGAGAGTGTGTCAGTGACTAGTACACCGATAGGAAGGTGTGACTCCTTATGATTCCTTGTGAGACAAGGAGATCAGAGTTCCAAGTGGTCCGTGTGGACTACTTCAGAGGCAGGAGACTTCTGCCACTCGGAGGACAACTGTCAATCCCGATAGTCCCGATGAGACCAGGAGTTGCACAGACACCGTCCAAGACCGGAGGTGGAGACTGTGCAAGCCACGAGGTAACATCGCCGAGCAAGCCTCGGGACAAGGTACACCTCTACAAACCATCCTTCCTATTGTATAGACGTTGACGCGTTTTCTTTGTTCTGGGTTTGGGAGAAGAAAGTTTTTATTTCTGTTGTCTTCTCTGTCTCCCCTAAAACCCAACAATTGAATCATGACAAACTACTTGAGTGTATTCTGCTCCAAATACACTCGAGTGTATTCTAGCCTGACTCTCTCTTTCTCTCTCTCTCTCTCTATATATATATATATATATATATAAGAATAAATACATGTTTAAATTGATCTTGTCAAGTGAGTGTGACTCACATTAAGTGGCTAATCCTATTATGTGTTACATTCTATACAAAGATAAATGTGACGACTAAATGAAGTTAGTAGATAAAAGTAAACTAAAGTAGAGCATTCAGAATTGTGGTTTTCTTTATTTTATTGTAAAATCCTTAATATTACAGTTATTTCTTCATCATTATGTGGTGACAACAACATTCCAAATCTCAATGGTTCAAATTTTAATGAATGAAAAGAAAATGTGATGTTTACATTAGGGTATATGGACTTAGACTTAGCTTTCCGAGTGGAAAAACCACAACCACTAATAGAGGAAAGTACCACCGCTGAAAAGGTGAATTATGATAAGTGGGAACGTTCTAGTAGGCTTAGTTTGTTTCTTATGCAAGCCCATGTGAAAAAATATATTAGATGGTCTATTCCCAACTCCGAATTGGCAAAAGATTTTCTAAAAGCAGTAGAGGAATAATATGTTTCTTCTAGAAAGTCTAAGGCTAGCACCTTGATGGCTAAGATGTGCTCTATGAAATATAATGGTTCTTGTGGGATCTGTGAACATATCATGGAGATGAGAGACATTGCAGCCCAACTTAATGAGATGGAGTTATCTATTTTAGATGTATTTCTTGTTCATTTCATTTTAACTTCCTTGCCTAATCAGTACAGATAATTCAAGGACTATTACAATACACAAAAGGAAAAATGGTCAATACATTGTTGACCTAGAGGTTATATATTGTCCATATTTTGATAATGACTCAACCATTCCATTCATATGTATCTGATATGTGTATTCAAGATTGATCTCAGATCTTAGGTACATGAATAGGATCAATTTATACAAGCCCTAGCTTGTCAAAGTTCAAGTCAAATACAATGCAAGTGTGCTAATAAGGAAATTCCTTCAAACAACCTTAGAACAATTTTATAATCACTTGTATTGATGATATGACTTGTAACTAAGATGAGAAAAATATGTGGGACACTTAATACCAAGTTTTAATCACTTTTTAATCAAATTAGAAAACTAATCACAGACTGCTGATCTGTCGAGTTTCAATCTCGACCGATCCATGGATCAATTTTCTGATGATGTGCATCGGTCGAGTTGTGCATTCACAGAACTCAACCAAACGACTTACTGACCAAATGTGATTTTAACTGATCGGTCAAGTTTCCCAGGACAAACTCGACCGATAGGTTGAAAATTGGGTTTGTCTTTTAGCCGATCGGTCGAGTTACCTTTATTGAAACTCGACCAATGTATTGTACGGAAAATTTAGAAAAAATGATTCTAACCGTTGGTGACTTGTTTGGATGAAAATAGATTTGTTGCCTTCAGCAAAAATGGCTATATTTTGGCCCTAATTATTCTCCAACTCAAGGGAGCACCCCCAGCTATAAATAGGATCCCTTGGAGTTCATTTCAAGTTTGCTCATTCACTACATTCAAAGTCCTTGTTATAGTTGAGTGTGCTACTACTCCTTGAGCTCCTTTTTCTCTCTAGTTTATACTTCATTTTGTGATTTGTGAGTGAGTTAGGATTATTATAAGAGAGCTCCACCTTTGTGAATGTAAAGCTCTCAAATCTTCCACTACTTCCCTCTCCCCTTCTCTCATGAAGAAAAAATGAAGCAAGCTCCATCGAGTGAAGAAGGAGCTATAGCTGGTCATCTTCAAGGATGTTGAAGAGGTGATGATCTTCTCCAAGTGAAGGAGAAGGCAAAGGCTAAAGATCCAAGAGGAGAAGCAAAGTCCTTCAAGGTGGAAGACTTGAGCTTGAGTGGGTAAGACCTAGCTGAAGGATGAAGACTCAAGCTAAGTGGGTAAGTTCCTTGTTAAGGTGGAGATGTCCTTGTGGTTGTATGGATAAGTACTTTGGTGGTCTATTGCTGTAAATCTCTGTGATGATATAATAGAGAAAAGCACTTGCAAAGTCCTAGAGGTTGACCTCTTTAGGTAGTGGGCTGACTCACTTCTAGTTTGAAGTGTGGAACCACTCTACATCCCTTTGTCAAGTACTTGATATCAATCTCTCTCATCCTTGCTATGCTTGTTTAGATAGGACTTCAAATTGTCATTAAGCTATTGCTCTAATTTGATATAATTTGAATGTCTAATTTATTTTGTGAGAATTTGTGTAGCTCTATTAACCCCCCTCTAGAGCCCTTAAATCCAACAAGTGGTATCAGAGCTAAGGATCTTATCCAACAATCTCCTATGAGATGAGAAGATGGGTGACAACCTACTTGGTTCACTCAACCTAGAGGAAGGCTTATCCATGAACCCTTTGGTCTTTGATGGCACCAACTTCCTTTATTGGAAGAGACGGATGCAGTTCTACATTCAAGGGATGAACTTTGATATGTGGAAGGTGATGGTCACACCTTACAAAGAGCCAACCAGAGCTGTTGTAACATGGAGTGAAGCTTCTCTCAAGGAGGCTGAACTAAATGCAAAGGCCATTAGCATCCTCTACGTAGCCCTCACTCCCATAGAGTTTAACTGAATCTCATCATGGGACACCGCCTATGAGATTTGGGACAAGTTGTGCATCACATATGAAGGCACAAAGCAAGTCAAGGAGGAAAAGATCTACATGATGAATAGCCTCCTAGAGAACTTCAAGATGTGAAAGAAATAAGGTATTGCAGAGATGTATTCAAGGCTAAATGTCATCATCAATGGGCTGGCTGCTTTGGGAAACACTTCAGATAGAGGTGTCATCAACTCAAAGATCTTGAGAACTCTTCCAAAGAGATGGGAGTCAAAGGTCACCTCCATTGAAGAAGTGAGGAGCCTTGGCGACATCCCAACTGAAGAACTCATTGGAAATCTCCAAGCCCATGAGCCTAGACTTGACAAGCAAGAAGAAGAAGCTAAGCAAGAAGAGAAGGAAGGCAAAAAGATAAAAGATGGTGTTTTCAAAGCACAAGTGGAGGCTATCATCCTTCAACAACGATTTGCTCGTTGGACTTCTTCCCCCTCCTCTAGTGAATATGAAGGCCCTAGTGAGCATGAAGCCAACTATATCAAGGACAAGTACTTCAAGGGAAAGCAAGCCTCCTCCTCCTCTACTCCGAGATGTTACAAGTGTGGTCAAAAGGGGCACTACAAGAGTGAATGCCCAAAGTCAAGAAAGTCTCACCACAAGAGAAGCTCAAGGAAAGAAGAGGATTACAAAAGAAGAGCAAGCACAAGAGGAAGGACAAGAAAGAAAAGAGACACAAGAATGCAGCTCATGTGGCTTGGGAAGCTTCATCTTCAAGCAGCCCTAGCTCCGAAGAAGATGGAGAGTGTCACTTTGCTCTCATGGTCTCTACAAGTGAAGACATTGGTGAGGTAAGTGAGGTAAGTTTACATGAATTACCTAAAGAAGCTATTATTGACATGTTTGTTACTACCCGTTCTTCTTTTGCTAAATGTAAATCTAAAAGAAAATGGTTAGGAAAAATAATTGATGATCTTTATGCTAAGCTTGAAATTTTAGAATTGAATGAGAAACCAACTTTGAGAGTATTGCTAATTTGCAAGGGCAGTACCTTGATCTTGAACTCCACTACAATGGGGTTGAAGTTGAGAATAATATCTATCTTAAGAATATTGAAAATCTTAAGGAAGAGAACCAAAATTGCCTAAAAGAACTTGAATTGCTTAAAATTGAAAATGTGTAATTTAAGTTACTTATTGATGCTCATAGAGAAGAGAGAGATGTTTATCTCAAAGAGATTCAAATGTTAAAATCTGAAAATGCTAGGTTGCTTAGTCAAGTAAATGATCTATCTTCTAGACCTTTGCTGCCTAGTGTTAATGTTGCTTCTATCTCTTTTGAAAAGGATTCATATCTTACTAAATCTTTATGTCTTGAGGCTGATCTTGTGCATGATAGGGATGACACATCTAGTTTATCTTCTACTATTGTTTCTTTGGTAATCATAGATTGATAGCATCCATGTAGAAATTTCTCAAAGGGAAGAACTCCCTAAATGAAACCCTTGATCATTCTACCAAATAAAGTGGTACTAGTGGTTTGGGATTATTAGGGGGATCCTCAAAGGGCAAGAGTAAGGTCAAAGGTAAGAAAAAGAGAAAGGAGATCTCTTTCTTTGTAGGAGAATATTTGGGCACTAAGAATCCTATGGTTTGTTCTTAATGCAAATGTGATGATCATTATTCCACTTATTGTCCTTAGAAGCCTAAGGGGACCAACCCAAAGATGAAATGGGTCCCCAAGCTAACTCCAGATCCCAAAGTTTGAGTTGAGAACTGACATTCTCCTTTCTTGTAGGGAAAAGATAGATGGATTGTTGATAGTGGCTGTACAAAGCACATGACCGGTGAACATAAGCCTTTCAACAATTTCACAAAGAAGAAAGGAGGATCTGTCACCTTTGGGGAAAACAAGAAAGGCAAAGTCAAAGATGAGGGTGATGTAGGTGAATCCTTATGCATCAAGAATGTTCTTTTTGTTGATGGCCTACATCACAATTTAATAAGTGTTAGTCAACTTTGTGATAATGGTTACCTTGTACTATTTACTGCTTTTGAATGTTTGATTCTAGATTTCCTTCACCTACCAAGTTATATATAAGGGAATAGAAGCGGTAATATTTATGTTATTTTTCTTAACTCTATTAAGCCTATGGTTGGTAGATGTCTTGTAGCCCACTCGAATGATATTTCTCTTTGGCACTGACAACTTGGTCATGTAAATATGCATCAATTAAAGAAGTTGAGAAAAAAGGACTTAGTCAAGGGACTTCTTAAATTGGATTTTGAAAAGGATGAAGAATGCCAACCTTGTACACAAGGAAAGCAAAATAAGTCCTCCTTCAAATCCAAAGGAGTCCTTAGAACTAAGAGAGCTCTTGAACTTCTTCATATTGATCTATTTGGACCAATGAGTACGCAATCGCTTTGTGGTTATTGTCGATGATTTCTCTAGATATACTTGGACCTTCTTTCTCGTTTCAAAGAGTGATACACTTGATATTTTCTCAAGTTTTTGCAAACGAGTTGAGAATGAAGCTTCTTGTCAGATTGTTTCCATCCGTAGTGACTATGGGGGAGAATTTGAAAATGAGCTTTTTGAGCATTTTCGTCAAGAATCGGGTTATGTACACAACTTTTCTTCACCTCAAACACCTCAACAAAATGGGGTTGTAGAGAGGAAGAATATGTCTCTACTAGAGATATCTAGGACCATGCTTCTTGAGTATGATACTCCTAAGAAGTTTTGGGATGAAGCTATCAGTACCTCTTGTTTTGTGCAAAACTGTGTTTTCACTCATCCCTCGCTTAAGAAAACCCCCTATGAGCTATGGCATGGTAGGAAGCCTTCTATTGAGTATTTCCATATTTTCGGATGTCCTTATTTTGTTTTGAATATGAAAGATTCTCTTGACAAGTTTGATCTGAAATCATATAAGGCTTTCTTTCTTGGCTACAACACTACTAGCAAGGCATATAGAGTTTATAATATTGATCTTGCTAACGTAGAAGAATCTATTAATGTAAAGTTTATTGAGACTAACCCCTCTATTCCCAAATATATTATTTCAAATGATGATGTTGCAGACAAAGTAATTCCTATCCTTGAAGAACACAACATCACCCAAAAGGGAAAAGAGGTGGCTGCTCAAGAAGAAGACAAAGATGATGAAAAGAAGGATCCAACTCCCCGATTTGCAAAGAATCATCCTAAGGAGCTGATCTTAGGTGATCCATTTGAGAGAGTGAAGATGTGGGTTGCATTCATCAAAGAACAAGCCAACAACACCTTCATCTCACAACTAGAGCCTAAAGATGTCAAGGAAGCTCTTGGGGATGCAGAATGGATCGTAGCTATGCAAGAGGAGCTAGAACAATTTGAGAAGAACAAAGTCTGGACCCTAGTGCCAAGACCAAGTGATAGAAAGATCATTGGCACCAAATGGGTCTACCGCAACAAGCTAGATGAAAGCGGCAAAGTGGTAAGAAACTAAGCAGGTTAGTGGCTCAAGGCTACAATCAACAGGAAGGTATTGACTTTGATGAAACATATGCACCTGTAGCTAGACTTGAGTCCATTCGTATGTTTCTTATTTTTGCTATCCATAAAAACTTTCTTTTGTATCAAATGGATGTTAAAAGTGCATTTTTGAATGGTACAATTGAGGAAGAAGTGTATGTTGCACAACCTCTGAGCTTTGAACATGATAGTCTACCTAACCATATTTATTTGTTGCAAAAAGCTCTCTATGGACTCAAACAAGCACCAAGGGCTTAGTATGAGAAATTAAAGAACTTTTTGTTAGATCATGGTTATATCATGGGAAAAGTGGATTCTACCTTGTTTCTAAAGCACACTTCTAACAATTTTCTTATCATTCAAATATATGTTAATTATATCAGTTTTGGCAGAACTAACCTTGATCTTTGCAAATAATTTAGCGATCTTATGCAGAGTGAATTCGAGATGAGTATGATGGGTAAACTCACATTCTTCCTTGGCTTTCAAATCAAACAAATAAAATATGGGGACTTCATAAAATAAGGCAAGTACACCAATGAACTACTCAAGCACTTTGGGATGGAGAATACCAAGCCGATGGACACACCCATGTCAAACACTGCCAAACTTGATAAAGATGAAGAAGGTAAAAAGGTAAATGAGAAGCTCTATAGAGGTATGATTGGAAGTTTACTTTACTTAACTGCCTCTAGACCTGATATAATGTTTAGTGTTGGCTTGTATGCTAGATTTCAATCAAATCCTAATAAATCTCATCTTATAGATGTTAAGAGGATTCTAAGTTACTTAGACAAAACTCAAAATTTTGGACTATGGTATCCCAAGTCAAGGGACTTTACTCTTACTACCTATAGTGATGCTGATTATGCAGGTTGCTTGATTGATAGAAAGTGCACAAGTGGCACCTATTTCCTCCTAGGACCATGCTTGGTGTCTTGGTTCTCTAAGAAACAGAGCATCGTGGCATTATCAACCATCGAGACTGAGTACATTGCAGTCGGGAGTTGTTGTGCCCATATTCTATGGATGAAACAAATGCTCTAAGACTTTAACATTCATTTTGATGCTTCTCCTACCTATTGTGATAATACTAGTGTAATTAACTTGTCTTACAATCCTATATTGCATAGTAGAGATAAACATATAGAGGTTTACCATCACTTTCTTCATGATCGCATTTCCAAGAAGGATATTTCTATCACGCATGTGGACACAAAAAATCAGTTGGTAGACATTTTCACTAAACCTCTAGCTAGAGAGCAATGTAATTTTATTAGATCAAAATTTCTTACAACTGCTTTGAATGAATTTGATATTCCTTCTATCTAGTAGTCATCTTTCCTATATTTTTTGCATCTATCTTGATCATCTTTGAGTGCTAATATGCTTAAAATTGGTTTTTCATGTTCATTCTGCCTTGTTTTTCTCTTGCTTTTGGGTATTTTTCACAAACACTTGTTTTATCGTAAAATAATACCCAATGATGAGTGATATGTGCCTAAGTATGTTAAGTATACAAAATGGACTTGAAAAATAAATTTAATTAGCATTCAAATGGTTAGAAACTAAGTTTGATGGTTGTAGGTCAGGTTGACCATTGGTCGAGTTTCTCCAGGACAAACTCGACCGATCCATGGCTGAGAGTTTTTTTAAAAAGGGAGCAATCAATTGAGTTTCCACCTCACAGAACTCGACCGATTGGCGGGCTGAATCCAACTTAAGTTGGTTTCAACCGACTATTCTTCCTCTCAACTAGAGAATAGTCGACTGATTCCTCTCCTTCTAGCCCTAAGATCTCAACCCTTGACCTTCCCTTCCCTAACCTAGCCCTAATCTGACCTAGGGCGACCTTCTTAGACCTTCCCCCTATCTCAACCTAGGTGTGTGAATTTTTTGGTGGAGTGGTTTAGGCATTTGATCTCTTCTTCTCCTTCTTTTCGCCTCCATGGCTTCACATATAAGAAAGAGAGCCGCCCCTAGCAATGCACCATCTTCCTCCTCATCTTCCCTCTTGATTCCCTTCGATGAGACCCTTTTTTTCTCAATTGAGGCTATAAATCGGTATAAGGACCTTCTTCCTAAAAGTCCTTTTTCTTTTAGAGCCCTTTTTTAGCCTAGCCCTAGGCTTCAAGCCATCATCGATCAAGTGGTGAGGTTTCTCCAAGTTCACCACCTTTCTGCCCTGGCCGTCGAGCGTGACTACTTTTTCAATTCCCTTATAAGCACGAAAGCACTTCACAAATTCTACCCAAATTTGCATTGGAATTACGACTCCCTTGTACCCCCTCCAAATACTGGAGTTATCCTTACCTCTATGATCGCCAAGAAGAAATTCCAAATCTCGGAGGATATCCTGAATCTCTTATTTTCAGGAGCCAATGAGAATGATACCTAGCGTAAGGATCATGCTGAGTATTTTGACATGTTAGACCCTGAAGGTTTCTACAAGCAAAATGAGATCAATCTTCCTGATATCCATCGCTATCTGAAGAAACATGACGTTCCCTAGAAGAAGAAGAGTACCCTGCTCTCCTCCTCCTTATATCTCAAGAAGTGTATATTAGCACTAGTGGTCAACTGCAACATCCACCCAAAGAAAAATTAAATAGATATTGCAGAGAACAATGTGGTGATAATGTATTGCATCTTAGAGAATGTCAGAGTCAAGTGGTCTAGATATATCCTCCACCACATGACTTTCTTTGACTCTAGAAAGAACACCCTTGGCACCCATCCTCCATATCCTACCCTGATATGTGGTCTTTTCCAGTTCGCCACTGAGAAATCACTCTTCTCTAACTTCTACTACAAACCTCCCAGGAAGGGAGTGTGTATCGGTGAGACCACTATTCAGAAATTTGTGCCTATCCTTTCCTCCACCATACCCAATGCCTCACCCTCTGCCTTAGATACACCTGCCTCTACCTCAACCTGATCTCCTCTACCTCCTCAGCCTACCTGACCTAGTCATGCCTCGTTCTGTGTGATCAATGAAGCCCTCATGGGTTACATGATACACCAACAGGCATACAACCTCCAGGTCCAGGAGAATTTGCACCATGATTTATGTTCAATCATGTCAAGCATGAACTTATCATGTGCTCACCCATACCCCACCTACCATCCATACCCCGGTAGTGATTATGCGTTCTATGCATACAATCACTTCTACCCTACACCTGAGCCTTCCGCTGCTGCTCCCACACCCTCTACTGCTGGTGGACCTGCTCATATCATCCTATCGCTACCTGTTGGCCCCTTGGCCACTTTGCTTACCAGTCTGGGTGATTCTTCTCCTTCCTTCCATCAGGCCAATGAGCTTTATGCTCTTGGTATGACTTGGGATGAGAAGAATGCTCATTGGCCCAATCATCACTTCGGTCCTTCTGTGGATGAGGAGATGCCTGACCAAGCTGATGATGAGACTGTTGATGCTGATGAGGATGTCTGTGATGGTGAGGATGATGGTGATGGATCTAATGGATACATTGGTGACTCTGGTGATGAAGGCACTACTGCTACACTTTCAGATGGAGACGATGACTATGAGCCTGATGCTGAGGATGATGATGATGTTGTGGACATAGATAGCCTAGATGTCTAGATGTTCTTAGTTTTTAGTCTAGTTTGCTGATCATATATATCTTTGTAGGCTATTTTGTATTAAAAGCATCTGGGCTCATGATCTGAGATGTACTATTTTATCTTTAGCTTTCATCAATTCTTGCTTGTAGTTGTTTTTATGAGAACATGCTTCATGAGTTGTAATCTATCTTCTGTGTACTCATACTCTTTGATCAATTATATCTTATGAGTTGGTGTCATATTTCACCATATTTTGATTATGACCTAGCTTTTGTGTTTATCTCATCTCTATTTGATATATGTTATGAGATTGCATGTTTGGATATCTGCTTGGTTGTGTTTGGAGAAGACATGCTAATATGCTCTTCTACCCCCCCTCCTTTTTGATAATGTCAAAAGGGGGATAGAAAACTTCAATGTCTTGAAACTCAGTCATATTGATATTTATTGCTTGTGTGATCCTTTTCATTTTCATAATATGCTTTATCATGTGACTTGCTAAAGGACCATATAGTACATGCATGTTGTATTGTTTTGTGTAGAAAGACTAACTATGATGGTTAAAGTAAGCATAGATTGAGGGGGAGAAATTCACATTGTTCAAATCTTGAATCCCCCAAATTTACAAGGCAAAGGTATAATTTCAATATCCTTTTCAATATGTTTGAGGAATGGTTTGTCATTGTCAAAAAGGGGGAGAATGTTGACCTAGAGGTTATACATTTTCCATATTTTGATAATGACTCAACCATTCCATTCATATGTATCTAATATGTGTATTCAATATTGATCTCAGGTCTTAGGTACATGTTACACAAGCCCTAGCTTGTCAAAGTTCAAGTCAAATGCAATGCAAGTGTGCTAATAAGGAAATCCCTTCAAACGACCTTAGAAGAATTTTGTAATCACTTGTATTGATGATATGATTTGTAACTAAGATGAGAAAAATATGTGGGACACTTAATACCAAGTTTTAATCACTTTTTAATCAAATTAGAAAACTGATCACAGACTGCTGATATGTCGAGTTTCAATCTCGACCAATCCATGGATCAATTTTCTGATGATGTGCATTGGTTGATTTGTGCATTCACAAAACTCGACCGAACGACTTACTGACCAAATGTGATTTTAACTGATTGGTCAAGTTTCCTAGGACAAACTCAACCGATAGTTTGAAAATTGGGTTTGTCTTTTAGCTGATCGGTCGAGTTACCTTTATTGAAACTCGACCAAATGTACTGTACGGAAAATGTAGAAAAAGTGATTCTAACTGTTGGTGACTTATTTGGACGAAAATAGATCTGTTGCCTTGAGCAAAAATGGCTACATTTTTTCCCTAAGTGTTCCCAAACTCAAGGGAGAACCCCAACTATAAATAGGACCCCTTGGATTTCATTCTAAGTTTGCTCATTCACTACATTCAAAGTCCTTGATATAGTTGAGTGTGCTACTACTTCTTGAGCCCCTTTCTCTCCCTAGTTTACACTTCATTTTGTGATTTATGAGTGAGTTAGGATTATTGTAAGAGAGCTCCACCTTTTTGCATGTAAAGCTCTCAAATCTTCCACTACTTCCCTATCCCCTTCTCTCATGAAGAAAAGTTGAAGCAAGCTCCATTGAGTGAAGGAGTTGTAGCTAGTCCTCTTCAAGGATGTTGAAGAGGTGGTGATCTTCTCCAAGTGAAGGAGAAGGCAAAGGTTGAAGATCCAAGAGGAGAAGCAAAGTCCTTCAAGGAGGAAGACTTGAGATTGAGTGGGTAAGACCTAGGTGAAGGTTGAAGACTCAAGCTAAGTCGGTAAGTTCCTTGTTAAGGTGGAGATCTCCTTGTGGTTGGATGGGTAAGTGCTTTGGTGGTCTATTGTCGTAAATCTATGTGGTGATATAATAGAGAAAAGCACTTGCAAAGTCCTAGAGACTGACCTCTCTAGGTAGTAGACTGACTCACTTCTAGTTTGAAGTGTGGAACCACTCTACATCCCTTTGTCAAGTGCTTGATATCAATATCTCTCATCCTTACTATGCTTGTTTAGATAGGACTTCAAATTTCCATTAAGCTATTGCTCTAATTTTATATAATTAGAAGTTCTAATCTATTTTGTGAGAATTTGTGTAGCTCTACTCACCCCCTCTAGAGTTAGATCTAACATAAATGATTTATTGTCCATGTGTGTACAAGAAGAAGAGAGACTTAATAATGAAGGGATTCCAACTATATATCTAAGCACCCATGACAAACATGGACGCAAAGGTAAAGGAAAAATGAAAGGAACTAATCCTATATTAGGAGGGGTGTCCAAGCCAGGAGATGGCAAGGCTGGGGGAAGCAAGGCTAATATGAAATGCTTCTTTTTTCATAAGAAAGGATATGCTAAAAAGGAGTGCTTCAAGTACAAGAAATGATTGGAAAATAAAAGTATAATATCTCTTGTTTCATATGAATGTCATCTTTCAAATGTTCCATTATATAGTTGGCGGCTTGACTCTGGTGCTACCGTGCACATTTTCAATACATTGTAGGGATTTCTAAATTAAAGGAAACCAACAGAGCATGAAAAAGTCCTTTGTTCGGGATATAAATTGGGCTCTCGTGTAAAGGTTGTTGCCATATGCAGATTAATACTTGACAATGGAAAGTTGTTGGACTTAGAAAATACTTTTTATGTGCCAAACTATAGTAGAAATTTACTCTCTATTTCTAGATTAGACAAATTGAACTATAGTTTCATTCTTCAAAGTAGACAATTATCATTGTATAAAAACTCTAATTTAATTGGTACTTGTGTTTTAATAAATGATCTTTATCAAGTTAAATTAAGCCCTCATTTTGAGAAATCTTTTATAGTCCAGCGTAATATTATTGGTAATAAACACACATTGTTATATGAGCAATCATCACTTCTTTGGCACCGAAGGTTGGGACATATTTACAAAGAAAGAATCCAAAGATTAGTAAAGGAAGGAATTTTAGAGTCTTTAGACTTTACTGATTTTGGAACATGTGTTGAATGCATAAAGGCTAAGAAAGCCAACACTTCTAAACAAGGTGCTAAGAGGAGTAATGGAACATTAGAAATAATTCACACAGATATTAGTGAACCATTTCCACCTTGTTTCATAGGGGAAAAGTATTTTGCAACCTTTATCGATGACTATTCACGATATATGTTCCTCTAATTATTAAATGACAAAAGTGAGGTTTTTCAAGCCTTTACATACTTTAAGGTTGAAGTGGAGAAACAATTAGGTAAAGTGATTAAGATAGTCAGATCAGATAGGGGTGGTGAATACTATGGAAGGTTCACTGAGATGGGACAAAGAAATGGACCATTTGCACATTTCCTTCAAGAAGAGGGTATTGTACCTCAATATACAATGCCACGAACACAAAGTCAAAATGGTGTACCTGAAAGAAGGAATCGAACATTAAAGGAAATTGTTCATGCAATGCTTTGTAATTCATCCATTCCTTATACAATGTGGAGTGAGGCTTTAAAGACAACAATACATGTATTAAACAAGCTTCCTAACAAGTCTGTCCATAAAACCCCATATGAATTATGGATAGGAAGGAAACCATCCTTGAACTATATGCACATATGGGGATCCCATGCAGAAGTTAGAATCTACAATCCATATGAGAAGACATTTGACTCAAGAACCACTACTGGTTTCTTTATTGGTTATCCAGAAAGGTCAAAGGGATATAGATTTTACTATCCATCTCACCCACGAAAAATAGTTGAGACGGGTAAGGCTAAATTTTTAGAGGATCATCGTCTCAGTGGGAATGAACTACTTTAGAGTATATCTTTTGATGAAATGTAGGATAGTTCTCTTACACCTGCACCTAGTCAAAGACGTATATGCTATCCAATTATTGTTCCCATGAACAATTGTTAAGTGGATGATCCAATTGAAGTAGATCAAGTTCCTAACCAGGTTGTGATTGAACAAGTTGAACAAACCCATGATGAAGGACAACCTAAAGAGTCTACAGAAGATGCATAATCAAATCCTAAATTAAGAAGATCCACAAGATCAAGAAGATTTGCCATCCCATCTGACTATGTTGTATACCTTCAAGAGCCAAATATAGATTTTAAAGATATTGACCCCTTGACTTTTACTCAAGAAGTAGAATATAAAATTCCTCTAAGTGGCTTGATGTCATGAAGGAAGAACTAGCATCCATGGATAAGAATCAAGTGTGGTATCGTGTACCTTTGCCAAAGAGTGTTAAACCTATTGGTTGTAAATGGGTCTTTAAGATAAAAAATAACTCAAATGGTGAAATTGAGAGGTACAAGGCTAGATTAGTTGCCAAGGGTTTCACACAAAAGGAAGGCATTGATTACAAAGAGACTTTTGTACCTGTATCATGAAAGGACTCCTTTAGAGTAATCATGGCCTTAGTGGCTCATTTTGATCTTGAGCTACACCAAATGGATGTGAAAATGGTATTTTTGAATGGTGATTTATCTGAAGAAGTCTATATGGAGCAACTAGAAGGTTTCATTGATAATAGTAGAAGTCACATGGTTTGCAAACTGAAGAAATCAATTTATGGACTCAAATAAGCATCCCGACAATGGTATATAAAGTTCAATACCATTATATCCACTTTTGCATTAAAACCTTACATTGTTGATAGGTGTACATACCTAAAAGTTAGTGGGAACAAGTTTATAATACTGATTCTTTATATGGATGATATTCTACTTGCAACTAATGACTTCAATATATTATATGAAACTAAAGAATTTCTTTCTTCTAATTTTCATATGAAAGATATGGGTAAAGCCGTGTATGTACTCGTATGGAAATTCATAGAGATCGAGCTAAAGGCATAATTGGAATATCCCAGAAAGCTTATATATCTCAAGTTTTAGAGAAGTATGGAATGAAAAATTGTTTGCCTAGACCTGCACCTATAGTTAAAAGAGATAAGTTTAACTTCAAGCAGTGTCCTAGTAATGACATTGAAAGGAACGAAATGAGGAAGATACCATACACATCTGTAGTTGGGAGACTACAATATCTCCAGATATGTACGTGATCGGACATTGCTTTTTCTATTGGAATGCTTGGTCGTTACCAAAGTAATATGAGCATTGACCATTAGAGAGTCATGAATAAGGTGATGCGCTACCTGCAAGTAATAAAGGATTACATGCTTACATATAGAAGGACAAACCACCTTGAGGTTACGGGATATTCAGATGTAGAATTTGCTAGTTTTCTAGATAGTAGGAAGTCTACAAGAGGCTATATCTTCCTACTAGCCGGTGGTGCAGTGTCATGGAGGAGTGTCAAACAAAAGACTACGACTTCATCCACCGCGGAAGTTGAGCTTATAGCTTGCCATGAAACATCATCACAGGTTATTTGGCTTAAGAATATGATATGAGACCTTAAAGTTGTTGATTCAATTCATAAGCCAATACAGATATACTGTGATAATGAAGCTGCAGTCACTTTTGCTAATAATGATAAAAGCACCACAACATGCAGACAGCTAGACATAAACAGTGGCAGAGCTAGCCCCTTTACGAGGGGGGGGGCACATATGAAGTAGCATTGAAGGTTTATATTAAATTTATGTTTCTTTATTTACATAAGTCTTCAATTGTTGCCATGAGAAAAAAGAGCATCTCCTTGTCCCAAAATTTATTATTAACCCATTTATCTCAATTTAAATAGGATAATCAATAGATCTTACATCGATAAAAAAATCTGAGGATATAGCTTCCTATTTTGTGGACTAACTAATTTCTATGTATGATTAGAATACTCATTTATTTATATATATTATCAACTAAGATTATGTATCTTATAATATTCTACATACATTTAGAATGCATTCTAATCCACAACCACTAACATAAAAAATATATAACTTTTTTTTATGAGACCACCACTTCTTTAAATTAGTTCTTCATGAATTTAGGTCATCTTAAACGTACTACATATATTTTATGCTCAACATTATTTGTTGACTATTATTTATTTTCTAAGATCATGCAAGCCATTTCATATATGATTAGTTTGACAAGTCTAGTAATTTAAAAGTAACATTCACATAGAATTTAATAAAATTGAATTGTAAAATTGATACCATGTAATAACTATATTATATAAGTTGAAAGATAAAGAATATAATAAATTTTAGCCAAACAATATAGACACCATGACATTAACATATTCAATATTTTTACCTAAAGTTGAATGCATGTTATGAAAAATTTGTTAGTTATTGAATTATAGACATAGCCATTTATATCTAAGGGTCAAAATAAATAAAATACCAAATATATTATTTTTTACAGCATAATAAAAATAACATGTGCAATAAAGAAACAAAATTTGTATAAAGTTGCATATAGAAGTATGACTAGACAGTCAATCTACTAAAAAAGACAAAATGTTTAAATAAGTTAGACATTAATGATTAACATTCAAGAAATTTTGTAAAATCTAGGTAATATAACACAATAAAAAGAACTAACATGTCATTAATACTTATATCATAAGGGGTTAACTATATAGCATAATACTCTAACCCTTTTTATATTATTTAACATTTAAGTTATTTTATATATTTATCTCATAACAATACAAGATGTGTCATTATTTTACCAAATACATTTGATGTATAAAAATATATGGTTTAATAACATTATTGCAATATATCATTAAATCATATATTCAAATAAATTATTAACATTGAGTAATCTTTTCTCTACTTTAACATTTATTACATCCAAATTAGAGAAAAATCATCCTATATCATCAGGATAAGCAAACTATGCACACATATAACTAAATACTAACTATACTTGTTTCATATATAATTATTTGTACGTGTTTGCTATTTTAATAAAGTATACCACTAACTATCCATGTTAGGTCATTTATTTCATCAATATATAGTTATATTTATAGCTATTCATGATATAATTGATAATATGTTTATTAGAATTTATATAAATTCATAAATATCAAGATTTATTTATAAAATTAAGAAAGCTTCACAGTTTATATAAAACTTGTCTTATTTTTATGTGTTTCTATTTGTGTTTTGTTTCTTATATCACATTTTAATGAGATTATCGGTTGTTAAAGTCTATTAATTATGACAACATATATAAGTGTGTATCGTAGATAATACTTAAAAATAAATATTATCTGTGATACCATGTTAAATATATATTATATATATTTTTAAGAAATCCAAAAATTGAGGGGGAGAAAGTGCCTCTGTGCTTGACCCCCCTAAATCCGCCACTAGACATAAAGCTCTATGTTGTTAATGAGCGAGTTGACAACAAGATATAGTAATTGATCATATTGGTACACAATATATGATATCAGATCCTCTTACAAAAGGACTAGCTCCAAGATTGTATATATCTCATGTAAAGAATATGGGTCTGAGAAAGTCATTTGATGTGTAATGAGTAATGTGATTTGACAATGTAATGTTTATTATATGATCACATATTTGACTCGTTATTTCTATTTCATTATAGTTATAATAGAATGTCAGTCCTGACACAAAGTTGGACCTAAGAATAGTTTTAAGGCCAATATATTCATAAAGTTTATGTCACTACACATATGATGTTTAGATATCGTGGTGCATAGAAGGGAGTGCTTATTTATTGAGTAGCAACCGCTATAACTCTTATCTTAATCTCATGTATGGAAGTGTTTATGTCAAGCATCAATGGGAAATTAATGAATTTTATTTCCATGAAATTTTGGGATAATTGGGAAAATATTAAATCCTATTTTAATGTGGCCCAAAATAAATAAATATATTATCAATACATTTTCGAAAGGATGCATCCATTGAAGGCATGGGGGGTTCCCATAACCACCGTACGTGTCTCTTCACAATGGATGAAGAGACAACGAGGAATATTATATAAGTGTTTGGTCCTCTCTTTGTTGGATAACATATCGTAACTGAATCCATCTATCGACAATCCAAAAAGGAGTGAGAAACCTCCCGATGTCTGACGTTTTCTACTACACCTTCTCTTCTTGGGACAAGGCATCGCTGCAGCCGCCATTGTTTTCATCCACTGCCGTCGGCTGTTGCTACCATTGATCATGAAGACTCCACAGTCTTCAAGTATGAGACATTTTAACAACAAGTAGATAAAATATGACCAGACAAAAACTTTAGGACAATCCAATACCGACAATTGGCTTTTTTGTGTTTGATATTTCCAGCTCCAAACTTATAATCAGAATATTCTTTTATGTTTCTTGCAGTTTGGTCCAATGGGGTTTGGACGGATGTCCATACAAGGCACACATATAAATTGTTCAATACCTAGGGAGCTAACACCTCACATCAAATACCGCTCGTTCTCGTGCCTATCTCTACAACCACCAAAAAGATATCCTTTATTTTTGACGTACACCTCTCCCATACAAAGTGTTCTTTGTGATGGTCTCTTAAAGATTGAGAATGAGTGGTGTAATCTATGTGAGGGGATGTTTGAAATTGTTGAATTGAAAAAAATAGTAGTTATAAGTTAAATGTTTTTTAGCATACAAATGAATAAATATTTTGGTATTTCATATAGTATATATTCTTATGGATAAGTTGCATTCATAAGTAGATCATGTTTAATAACTTTTGAGAGAATACATGTGGTCGGTCGCCAATATTTTTCCATGCTCACCGACTGATTGTATTGGACAACCTCAGATACCACATTACACATACGACTACCAATAGTTCAAAAGTAAAGAACCAATTGACTTCTAAAAATGGAATTCCAAATACGTATTCTTCGATCGATTTTTGCAGGTGACCATTTTAATGAAAAAATGTCAACATGTGCTTTCTTCTTCTTGTTCAACAATGTTAACAACTTTGCTAACACATTCATTGTACGGCCCATAACTTTTTTTATTAGTCCAAAATAATCTCAAATCTAAAATTGACATAGTTATATATAGGGTTGTAAAAGGATACAGGTTGACCCATGGACCTACAAAATTGAACCTTTTAAAAACCCATCATGGGGTTAAACTTTTAGACCCTTAGAACTGTGAACCGTCCCTGCCACACACCTTCTACATCTTTAGTTATATAGTTTATGGATATGGGTATGAGTATGGTCAGATTTGCACCCTATCCACACTATTTACATCCCTAGTTATATATTTTATTTATATGGGTTCATTTGCCAATATATAGAGATTCCAATACAACAAAGTCATCGGTGCAGTGGCAGCAGGAGGGGGGGTCAAGCAGGGGCACGTGCCCCCCTCCAATTTTGGATTTTTTTTATATATACATGTTTTGTATATTTAACATGGTATCAAAGTTATTTTTTATGTATTATCTGCATTCACATTCTTAACATGTTTCTAAAGTATGTAAAATTTATTTCACAAACAATATCATCACCAATACGATTTTAAGTAAATAATCACAAATACAAATACATTAAAATAGATTACATTTTATAACAATCAATGCAGTTTTTTATTTTTATAAAATATATCTCAATATTTCATAATTAACAAATTATATTTTTTTATTAAACATATTAAGAATTGTAATAAAATCACATACATTAATGTCAATTTGTTAACTATTACTTTACACCTACTTTTATAATGAGTAAATAAAAAATTGATATCAATAATCAATAGTATACCGTATGAAATGTCAAGTATTTTTATAAAAAATAACTAAATGTATAACAAACATAACAAGTACAAAGTTGTATGGATAATTAAAAACAAAAATCAATATCTATAAATAATTGTATACTTTATAAATATTAAATACTTTATATAATATATAAACATTTTGATGTGTAACAAATATAGCAAGTACATAGGTAATTAGAAAATAAGAAATGATATCTATACTTAATGATACACTCTATGAGATATCAAATATTATTCTATTATTCATAAATAATTAAATATACAATAAATATAACAAGTGCATTGTCCTATGAGTGTATATTTTACTTGTGAAAATGATGTATGTTGATTCTTTTCTATTATGGTTGTAATACATGCTAGGAAAGATAAAGTCAAATGAAATATGATACTTTCTTAGTATTACATGGAGTCATGATAAATTTGTTTATAGTATTTTAAAATATTTATACTGCTTTGAGTTTTTATACATCAATATATTTTTATTAAAATAATGTAATACCATGTATCGCTATAGAATTAACCCTTAAAATCATACTTCTATCAGCAAGTTATGCTTCTAAGCTATAAATATTATTTCATCATAGTGTCAAAGGTAACATGTTTTGATATTTTCTTAATTTGTAACATAATATAGAAATAATTATTTTTGTATTTTAGTGAATACTAAATTATTATAATATTTATTACTTTATTAGGAAAAACAATTGAATAAATTTAACACCATCATAAATATCTTCATTTAACCATATATTGCTATAGTATTGTTTTCATAATTGATATATAATTTTAGTAGTTATCACGTGGTACTACATATATATTCATTTTTTTAACTTTATGTTACTTTTTAATTACTTGTCTTATCAAACACATCAAGTAGAAAACTACTTGGGCGATCTTGAAAATAAATAATAATCCACACAATCAATATTGAACATAAATGTATGTGCTTTTTCCAAAACAAACTAAGTTTATGGGAAATTAATTTAAAGAAATAGTTTGTCTTATAAAAAAATTATTTTCAACGTCAGCGGTCGATATTTTAAACTCGTCTTAATTGTAAAGAAAATCCTAAATATATGTACAATGTTATAATATACATAATTCTATGTAATAATAAATATACCCAAAAAATTATTCTAATCATATTTAAGATTAAGTACTCCACAATATAGTGAGCTATGACTTTAACCTCTTTTTCAAATTATCCAAAATACATATATTTTCCTCTTTGTATCCAAGTAAATAGGTCAAAAGCATGTCTTTGAGACATGTGGACACTCCATTTGTCTCATAGTGATAATTGAATTTGTATTTACTTATTATGTAAAACAAAACTAATATCTATCTCAATAAATACTTAACACTATTTTTATATGTGCCCCCCCTTCATCAGTTGGTTGGCTCCGCCACTACATCGATGCGGGTATGTTGTTATACAGACAATGATTTTTCTACAATTGTCGTCTCACGTGTCATCCCCTCGTCATTAAGATCGTCTTCAAGCTACCGACATCATCTTATTGTTGGCTTCGTCCCTAGTTGATCAGTAGTAATGAGTTAAATGTTGCTTATCATATAGGAAAATAAATATCTTTGGTATTTGATTTAGTATATATTCTTATAGATAAGTTGCATTCAAAAGCAGGCCATGTTCTATAGCTTTTGAGAGAATACACGTGGTCAGTCGCCAATTTCATGCCATGCTCACCGACTGAGTATATTGGACAACCTCAGATACCACATTGCACATTCAACTACCAATAGTTCTAAAGTAAAGAACATATTGACTCTTAAGAAAGCAATTCCAAATACCTATTCTTCGATCAACTTTTGTAGATGACCATTTAATGAAAAATTGGCAACGTGTCCTCAACTTTGATAACACATTCATTGCATGTGTCGTAACTTCTTTTATTAGTCCAAAATAATCCAAAATTGGTATAGCTATATCTGATGATGTCGAAAAGCTTTAAGATGATCTAAATGAAGAGGGGATGACATGTGACATGATGAAACCATTGTCTATTGACACGCTAAAACTGTGCGTAAAAATGCAAATGCACGCATTGAGTAATATAGGCCTATGTGAGGCCTGAGTCGAACTCAGGGAGACGTAGTCTCAGTGATTACTATTAACTATGGTGCGATCAGGTAAGACGATTAAAAAGTTAGATTTATGTTTTAACAAAAAAAGGAACATTAAGAGAAAATTTAAAAACAATTGATTCGAATGAGATGAATTCCTTAGGGTAACTGATTTCACCACATGGTCTCGTCGTATCTTATTTCTACCGAATCAATATAAATTCCTACTCCTACCCTGGAAAGAAAGCCTGTAGCTAGAATTGCCCGCTTATGTGGTGCAATTCACTATCTAGATCTAAGCCAATTCTGCATCTGTAGTAACTTATCTCTTAGTGTAAGTGCATTATCGAACACTCTGGATTCTTTCCACTGATCGTACGTTGCCTTTTCTAAGAAATGCGTAGGAAAGTGTATAAGTCATGATTTTCTAACCTTTAATCCTCCTTCCGGAGTGGTTATCGGTCTGTAATCCTACTGATAGTGATCAAGCAACGATAAGTCATTCAAGTCTACAATTATATATCCAGGAATAAAGAGAAATTTATACTAATTCATGTAAAAAGTCAATACAACAATTCTTCGGACTACTCCCGGGTCCTAAGGAAAAGAGGGGTTTAGCCCCGCATGGTTTTCAGTTGTGAATACATAGAGAGAGAGAAGAAAAACATGGGAAACATGAAGGAAGTTTGTGTAACCCCTGGAGAGAAGGTGTTCCAGATGATCATCCTTGAGAAACACACGTTCTGTAATCTTCCGACAGTAAAATCGTCTGTCGGAGGTGCTCGGGTCTCCCGGTTGGCGTCCTTCAGCTCCTTCCTTCTCTCTCTCTTCTCTTTGGTTGTCATGTAGTGAAACGTGATGATCCCCCCATATCTGGCCGTCCTCCCTTTTTGTCCTAGGTCACTTACGGTACCACATAGCGTGGACCGTTGGATCAGGACGCTCAGATCAGATTGCTGAAATATGACAGAGTCGGTGGCACCGATGACATCGGGATCACGATCTTTCTATCATAAAGTCGGTACCATCGACTTGGAAGTCAGTGGCACCGAGCTGGGGTGCATATTTTCTCTGCCTCACTGATGCTCTCTTTGTGGCTTCGACCATGATGGTCGGTGGCACCGAGTGCTTTTGGTCATCTTTGGCCCGGTCCCTGAGGTTGTCTCGGTGGCACCGACCTGGGTGGTCAGTGGAACCAACTCCTCATGTACTTGGAATATCCTGAAAATCCATAGAAAGCATGTGTAAGGCCGACGAATGTATAAAATACTATAAATATGATAAAATGAGCATGGTTTGATGCAAGCAGAATATACAAGACAATAATAATGATTTATGCGTATATGATCAACTAATTGATTAACAAATGCATAAAATGAATATAAAATGAGCTTCTAAAAATGAAGGAAAACTCGTACATCAAACTCCCCTAAGCTGAAATCTTGCTCATCCTCGAGTAACAACAACTTTGGATCTGATTGAGATAAGTCAGCTAAAGGACATGAGTGCATAAGGTACATCTAAAAAGTCTCTACCTTTCAATCCTCCTTCCGGCCTTTACTAACAAGTGAACACTAACTACCATCTAGGTGACCAAAAACCTCTATCAAAGATGTCTTCCCCCCATCAATGAGACACTATCAGTTAAAGCACTTAATATGATAGACTCGTTCAGTTCATACTTGATGCATCACATGATCTTCTATCTACATTGCTCTTTTCTCTACCTACTGTCTACATGGAAGCAGTTCTCCTGATAAAGTAATGAATGAGGATAAAATCATCTGAGTGGCCTACCAATAAGAGCAACAGGGAGTCGAAATAGGTGGCTGCGAAAGAATCATGAGCACATAAAATCATTCATTCAATAAAAAATCATGATGGACCTATGATGATGTGAATTTATAGAATGCTCCTAATTCCTAATCATTGGGGTGGAATGATGCACGCACTACCATTTCATCTCAATGTAAGACAAAATATCGAAGACTACATCATGTATTAACTCTTCTTTATGACTAGGTAGAATTATGCCCTTATCCCTCCTTTTCTGACATTATACTCCAGACATACTTTATTATTTTTTTCTAAGCCCCGTTCAACATGATAGGATTACTTTGGGTTTCCAGTCACACTGCACATTTGATTTATGTCAATACTTCTCTTCTTTTTACTTCTTTTTTCTTTTTAGGGAATGGGCACAATCACTACCTTTTTATATTAGAGAAGAAGCTAGACATGATCTTTGCAAAATGATATGTAATGCATATGCAACTGCAAGACATGCATCAAAATTCTGTTGTACATGTATATATTTTTTTCATTTTTTTATATATGCACGCAAAAGCAAACAACGATATGCAAGATCTCCTATGTCATGCAAATGCAATCAAGAAAAAGAATGATAACCTGTGCTCAATCCTCTTATGGTGGAGTGTGAATAAAAAATATACGGTGGATGAGATCACACAACTAAGAGATAGAACCTTCAGAGAAAATCATATGTTCCTCTCTAATGACCTGTGTACAGGGTAATCAAGGGGTTTCTTTCTTAAATTATAGTTTAAGGTCACGTTAGTGTTTGATCAGTTTAGGCTCAACAATCCTTGTCAATCACTTGTCTTGGACAATTTAAATGGTCATTTATGTTCTAATGTCTTGGAGCTGACTTACTCAAGAACTTCCTCAGTTATGTGACTCAATTAGTCACAAGATAAGCTCATAATTTTTTTTTTTAATTTACTCAAAATAATTTTTTTTCTCTCAAGCATCCAATCCAGAGATTGATATTCTCAAATGAGACCATGCATTTAATACTCCACATGATACACTAGATAGATTGTGGATCCTACATAGCAGAAAAACTATCAAGAAAACTGACTAATTTTTCCTAAAATAAAACAACAAAATACTCAAATAAAAGAAACTAAGATAGAAGTTGTTCCAGCACCCCCCAAGCTTGAATATGACTATGACCTCATAGTCAAAATTCCAACTTAAGAGGTGGAACAGAGATGCCTGACTAAAATGGTGGTGGTGGTGGCTGAGTGGGGTCCTGGGGCGGAAACATTCCTTAGAAGGTGGAGCAGAAGAAGGCATACCCGGTGGCATTGGGTAGTTGCCAAAGTATGCTTGACTCCAGTACCGGTCAAAGAATAGCTGCTGATAGTTTTCCATCCTCTGCAGGTGGTGATGCATGTTCACTTGGTTGGCCAAGAGAAGGCACTCATTTTTGTAGATTGCCTGTTGGTTGGTGTACAACCGACCCTGCACATCTTGGATTCTATCCAGAGATTGAGTTTGCTACTGTTGATGTGACTGTATATCCTGCAGCATAGAGTACATCCCCACCATAGAATAAGTGTCCTCTCCTTCTTGAGAGGGTGGTGGGGCAGAAGATGTCGAGGCAGCATAATGTCGTCGATGCTTCCGTGGAGCAACTCGATGTGTCATAGGAAGGATCGACTTCCTCCACATCGTCACTTGAATCCTCCTCCTCATCATTATCATCTCCTCCTTGTTCTACATTGTCGTCATCTATGTCCGGCCATCTATAGTGCTCAACTTGTCTGATGTTGAAGATAGGATCAGGAAGTTGACACTCGTAGAAGGTTTCATTGACCGAACAGATTGCATAGATTGTGTTGTTTTCCACAGTGATGAGGCCAACCAACTTGAAATGGAGGTGGTCTATGTGAAGCCTGGAATGCAGAGGTTCCAGAGTAGTAAGATCCAGGCCTTTGCTTGCCCTTGGGTTGACTTGGTGAAGAGCGTGTTGGTAAGCATACGATGAAGCACTCGAACAAAGGGATGCTCGAGGTCCGCCAATGAACTGTGGTGGTAGTTCAAATTTTTACCCTCCGACTCTGTCACAAGGTTCTTCCAAATGGTGTCGAACTCAGCATTCTCGGGTTGGCGGCAAGGCACATGAGGCCACCCATATATGTCATTGAAGGCACAAAGAGTAAGGGAGTAGTTGGTGTTGTAAAGGAAGAAGTCCACCTTTCCTTCTCTCCTTTCGCCGCTTGACAGGCGTTATTGGTCGGGGGTGACACATATCTCAAGGGACGCCATGAACTCGATCACAATTTCCTTGTATGCTGGCCATCCGCCAAAGATGGGGTTCATATACCTTCCGTCAAACTCTTGTCATTCGAGGACGACCGTCATGTTGTCGATGAAGCCCATGTCCTCCAACAACTGTCGATCATCGTATCTCGTCAGAGTGAACTGCCTCTTGGCAAGCTCCTCGTAGACCTTCCGCACTTCCGTCGTAGGGTGGCTGATTCAGGGTCGTGGCGTCAGACCGCCAGGGGATCCTCCTCTTCTCGCCATGATGATGAAGTGATCGGGGAAGGAGATTGAGAAAAAAAGAGCTCGATGAAGCTTCCAGATGCTCAGAGTAGTTGCTTGTGCTTGAGGGAGTAGTGGTTCTTCAAGTTGTGAGAAAAATTGAAACCACTACTTCCCTTTTATAACTTGGCGCCGCCCTATTGCGATCGGGTCGGTGGCACTGACCTAGAGTCGGAGGAACTGACTTCTGGGGGCCGATCCGAACCCTCAGTGCATCGACGGACGTCGATGCACGATCTGGACTTGGCATATTGTTGACCAGTCGGTGGCACCGAATTTTGGGCAGGATCTGTGCTGCCAATCGTCCACTTGGGACGCATCTGAGCCATAGATGATGGCGTCCACATATCAGTGTTTTCTCTGGTCGGTGGCATCGATATTTTTTTCTTCTCTCGGTGCACCGACACACCCATCGAACCTGGAGCACTAGCCGAGTCGGTGCCACCGACATGGGTTTCGGTGGTACCGACGACTTATCAGTTAGTCGTGCCTAATTTTCTACACTTTCTTCAGAAGTGTCGGTGGCACCAACATGGGTGTTTGTGGCATTGAATTTATGCCAGTCAAATTGCCCTTCTGTCTGACCTGATCTTAGTTCCATCGACTTGAAATTTGGTGGCACCAACCCTGCCATAGCCTGCACACTCAACAAATGAATCAGGGTATCATTTTTACATAAAATTTATGAAAAACTAAGTACTATTAAACCAATAAATGTTAATAAAAGAAATAAACATCCTAATGGTTGGGTTGCCTCCCAACAAGCGCCCTTGTTTAATGTCCTAGGCTAGACAAAACCATTTTTTAGATTAATTAGGGGCAATAAGTTTCACCTCATGCTCCTTTCTATTGAAATCTCCCCCAAAGTAATGTTTTAGTCTTTGGCCATTAACCAAGAAGGATCTCTCTCCCTCTTTGATTCTAACAACTCCATGTGGAAACACTTCTTCTATGATAAATGGTCCACTCCATCTAGACCTCAAATTTCCAGGGTGTAATTTCATCCTTGAGTTAAAAAGCAACACATTCTCTCCCGGGTAGAAAACTCTCCTTGCTATATGTCAGTCATGTATTTGCTTAGTTCTCTCCTTATAAAATCTTGAATTCTCATATGCATTCATCCTAATTTCATCAACCTCATTCAACTCTAGCATCCTTGTCTTACCTGCTTCATCAAGATCAAAATTGAGCCTTCTCAACGCCCAATGAGCCTTATGTTCTAATTCCATAGGAAGATGACATGCCCGACCATAGACTAACCTAAAGGGTGTAGTTCCTATTGGTATTTTATAGGTAGTCATATAGGCCCATATCGCATCAACCAACAACTCACTCCAATTCTTTCTACTAGACGACATCGTCTTCTCAAGTATCTTTTTAATCTCACAATTGGAAATCTTGACTTGTCCTTGAGTTTGTGGGTGGTAGGGTGTACCCACATGGTGTGTCACTCCATACTTATTCAAAAGTGCCCCAAATTTCTGGTTGGTGAAATGAGTTCCCCCATCACTTATAATCATCCTTGGCACTCCAAATCTGTAGAAAATGTGATCCTTAACAAATTTGCATACAACGTTTGCATCATTGGTGCGGGTTGGAATCACTTCCACCCATTTTGACACATAATCTACAGCCATCAAGATGTAAAGGTTAGAGTTAGAGGACACAAAGCGTCCCATGAAATCAATACCCCATAAATCAAAAACCTCCACTTCTTGAAACACATTAAATGGCATTTCCTGCCACGTTAATATGTTTCCTAACCACTGACATGCGTCACACCTACACACAAAATCATACGCATCCTTGAATAGGGTCGGCCAGTATAACCCGCTCTCTAACACCTTTGCGGCTGTCCTAGAGCTGGCATGGTGTCCACCTGTAGGCAGTGTGTGGAAATGTTTCAGCACACTCTCATATTTGCCTTCAGGTACACATCTTCTCAAAATTCCATCCCTACACTGTTTTAACAAAATAGGATCATCCCAAAAATAATAGCGCAAAGAATGAAAAAATCTCTTCTTTTCTTGATACCCCCAATCAACAGACAATTCCTTGCAAGCTATATAATTCACAATGTTAGCAAGCCAATGGTCTTTTTGCTTAAGGGTGAAGAACTGCTCATCAAGGAAAGTCTCTAGAATGGGTATATTAATATCCTTCTCATCTACCCTTTCCAATCGAGATAAGTGGTCAGCCACCACATTCTCTATCCCTGCTTTATCCTTGACCTCAATGTCAAATTCCTACAATAAAAGGATCCATCTAATTAATCTTGGTTTTGCATCCTTCTTTTGTAGCAAGTATTTAATCGCCGCATAGTCAGTCCACACCACCACCTTAACTCCCACAAGGTATTGTCTAAATTTCTCAAAAGCAAAGACAACAACCAATAACTCTTTTTTCAGTTGTGGTGTAATTTAGTTGTGCGTCGTTAAGTGTTTTAGATGCATAATATATGACCATATGAACTTTGTCTAGGCGTTGCTCCAACACATCCCCCACAACATAATCCGATGCATCACACATCAGCTCAAACAGTTGGCTCCAATCTAGAGCCTGCACAACCAGTGTAGATATGAGTTTTTCTTTTAAAATTTCAAAAGCTTTTAAACATATCTCATCAAAATTGAATTCAACATCTTTTTCCAAAAGCTCATACAATGGCTTAACGATTTTTGAAAAATCCTTAATAAATCGGCGATAAAACCTGGCATAGCCTAGAAAACTCTTGACTGCCTTCACCGACGTTGGTGGGGGAAGTTTTGATATCACTTCTATTTTAATCGGATCCACCTCTAATCCTTTGCTAGACACCTTGTGGCCTAACACTATGCTCTCACTAACCATCATGTTACATTTTTCCCAATTAAGCACTAAGTGTGTGTCTTCACACCGCTGCAAAACTTTGTCTAAATTTTTCAAACAATCATCAAAAGACGTCCCATAAACTGAAAAATTGTCCATGAAAACCTCAAGACATCGTTCCACCATATCCAAGAAAATCGCCAACATATACCTCTGGAAAGTAGCGGGTGCATTGCACAACCCGAAAGGCATGAAGCAGTATGCAAAAGTGCCATAAGGGCAGGTGAAGGTAGACTTCTCCTGGTCCTTAGACTCGATTGAAATCTGATTATAGCCCGAATATCCGTCAAGAAAACAAAAGTGGGAGTGAACGGTGAGTCGCTCCAAAATATGATCAATGAACAGCAATGGAAAATGGTCCTTAAGTGTGGTCGTGTTCAACCTGCGATAATCAATACAAACTCACCATCTTGTCACTAATCTAGTGGTTATTTGTTCATTAGAAGAGTTAGTAGTGACAATAATTCCCCCCTTCTTTGGCACTACTTGTGTCGGACTAACCCACATGGAATCAGAAATAGCATAGATTATACCTGCCGACAGTAGCTTGATTACCTCCTTCTTTACTACCTCTCTCATTATTGGATTTAAGCAACGCTGAGGTTGAATGACCAACTTTGCTCCTTCTTCTAGCCGAATTTTATGTTGACACAAAGTGGGAGAAATCCCTTTGATGTCAGCTACAGACCACCCAAATGCACCTCGGTGGTTCTTTAGCACAGTGATCAATTGTTCTTCTTCCCAATCACTCAGTGATGCCTATATGATGACCGGTAGCTTCTCCTCTGCAGCTAGAAAAACATACTTTAGATGAGGTGGTAGCGGCTTGATCTCTAACTCAGGTGGGATCAGGAGCGAAGAAACCAATGGTGGTGGCAGCGGTCCCAAGTCCTCAAAGTGCCTTGTGTAATGATATGGCAAAGCCTTCAGTAGTCTTGCACATTCTTCCAGTGACCGGTCTCAAACACAATCATCCATAAAGTTCATTAGAAAAGCCTCTAGCAAGAGCTGTGGATGTATCTGTAGTAGGGGATCCTCACCATCCATATCCATAGTAGATAAGCCTGATTCCTCATCTTCATCATCCAGATACCCTACTGCCTTGGCAAGTGAGACCACCTTAGTGTTCTTCATGATGTCCACATCTAGTGTACCCTTGTCCACCTTTGTCATAACATGTGCCATGTCCAAAAATGGTTTTCCCAAGAACAACGAGATATTACCATTCATGTGCTTCATCATATTGCATTGCTCCTGAGCATTGGATGACTTGGAATTATCTGGCATGGTTATCTCAAACCTGTCGTCTTTAATTCCCATAGTCAAATGGTCTCTTCCCAACTCTAAGATCATATCAGTTGTTGCTTGGAAGGGTCTTCCTAATAGAAGTTTGTTGCCATGTTCAACTTGCATCTCCATCACCACAAAGTCTGCAGGGAAAACAAACCGGTCTACCTTGACAAGTACATCCTCACAAATGCCATATGGTGTCACCACTGAGTTGTCTGCCAATTGGATCATCATGATGCTCTTCCTAGATGTTTTGAGACCAAGCTTCTTAAAGGTAGATAAGGGCATCAAGTTGATACTTGCCCCTGAATCACAGAGTGCCTCGCCAAACTTTGTCTTCCCGATGTAGCACGTGATGTTGAAACAACCGGGATCTTGTCTCTTTGGAGGTAGTGTACCTAAGATGAAGGCATTGAATTGCTCTCTTAGTACAACTACCTCAGAATCTAGGATCTCCCTCTTCTTGTTAATGATATCCTTCAAAAATTTACCGTAAGAGGGTATTTGTTCAATTACTTCAATTAACGGTATATTTATAGAAAGCTTCCTAAAGCTATCTAGAAACTTCTTGAATTGTTGATCCATCTTTGTTGCCTTCAAGCTATTAGGATATGGAACTAGTACCGTCTGTGTCCTCTGATGTGGTGGCACATAAGATGTCCTCTTTTCCACCTCAGATTCATGAGTTTTCTCTTCCCCTGTGTTGCCTGCCTCTGGTTCTTCTTGTGCCTGCTCTGCTACTGAGTCACCACTATCAGTGGGCTTAGTCACCTCAATCTCCACAGTCTTTGGAGTCAACGTCTTCTTCCCACTTCTCAGTAGTATGGCCTTGACCTACTGGTTTCCTTTTGGAGTGTCAGTGTTTCCTGGATAACCTTACTGTGTAGGTCTCTTCAAATCCACCACATCTGCTGCTAGTTGAGACAAAGTTGCCTCAAAGCTCCTCATCTGGGCCCCTTGGTTCTGGAGATCACATTGGAAGTTGTTTACCAGTTGCTCATTTTGCTTCACTATTCGATTGATAATTTCATTTGTGTTCTCCTCTACTGTAGGTCGCTGTTGCTGATTGTTCATTTGTTGGTTTTGTTGATCGGGGTCCTGTAGGAAGTTGTTTGGATCTTTCCAAGAGAACTTGAGATCATTTCTCCATGCATAGTCATTGTTCTTGTAGCCTTGCTTCCACATGTACTTCACCTGGCCTTCCTCATCTGATGAATTGTTATCTTTCTCTAGCAGCTTCTTTTCTATCAAGTCTAACTTCTCATTCAAAGAGGCGATGACTTTAGATTCTCCTATGGTTTTGATTTACTATGGATTGTCTCTTTCATTACCCCATGCCTGATTCTTTGTCATATTTTTCAAAATGTCCTGACATGTTGAGGGTGGGTTGTTAAGAAAGAATCCCGAGCCTACACTGTCCAAAGTGGTCCGTTCACTTTTGTGAAATCCAAAGTAGAACATCTTTACTTGGTTCTCCAAGTCTATCCCATGGTGCGGAACCTTCTTGAGCATGATCTGAAAGCGCTCCCAAGCCTCGGAATAAGATTCAGATGCATGTTGCTTGAAATTGTGTATGTTTTTTATCAACTCATTTGTCTTTTCTGGAGGAAAATATCTTTCAAAGAATGCCTCTACCATTTGATCTCATGCCTCGATTGACTCTTTTAACAGGTTGTGCAACCATTCTTTTGCCTTATCAACCAGTGATGATGGAAATAACTTCAGATAGATGGTAGTTTGAGGAAACCTGTCTACTTTCACCATATCACTGATCTCCACAAAGTTGCTAATATGCGCCACTGGGTCTTCATGAGCATTCCCATAAAATTCTTGTGACTTGACGAGTGTAATCAAACCTGGATCAATCTTATATTGAGCTACATTTACATTCTGCTTTTTATAGGCCATGTATGTCCAGCTAGAGAAGATGTCTTTATCCTCTCCCAAATGGTCCTCTCTGCTCCTGGATCACCATCCCCCATTTATTGTTTCCTGGGTGTCATTAGTATGTCTTCTAGTACAGTTGTTTGAACTGGAACGTCGACATTGACTGGAATCTCAGGTGTAGCTTCTCTGTAGTTTGTGGTACGAGTCGTCACCATACACTAGTACCTGAAAAATTGAAATCAGTAAGTCTTGGTACTTAAAAGAGAGAATGCGGTCTATGAATATGCAATAAGTTTTCTATGATTAAAATTGCAAGAAATAAAAGGTGGCCTAGAGTGGCCGACAGCAGCACTCGTAGTGCTGAAACGTCGTCGTCTCCCCGACAACAGTGCCAAAAACTTGACACACCAAAATAGTGCATAGAAATGCAAGTGCACGCGTCGAGTAATATAGGTCTATGTGAGGCTCGAGTCGAACTCAGGGAGACGTAGTCTCATTGACTATTACTAACTATGGTGCAATCAACTAAGCCGATTAAAAAGTTGGATTTAAGTTTTAACAAAAAAAAGGAAAGTTAAGAGAAAATTAAAAAATGGTTGATTCGAATGAGATGAATTCCTTAGGGTAACCAATTTCACCACGGGGTCTTATTGTGTCTTATTTCTACCGAATTAATATAAATTCCTACTCCTACCCTGGATAGAAAGCATGTAGCCAGAATTGCCCGCTTCCGCGGTGCAATTCACTACCTAGATCTAAGCCAGTTCCACGTCTGTAGTAATTTATCTCTTAGTCTAAGTGCATTATCGAACACTCTGGGTTCGTTCTACTGATCGTACGTTGCCTTTTCTAAGGAATGCGTAGGAAAGTATATAAGTCATGGTTTTCTAACCTTTAATCCTCCTTCAAAAGTGATTATCAGTCTGTAATCCTACCGATGGTGATCAAGCAACGATAAGTCGTTCAAGTCCACAATTATATATCTAGGAATAAAGAGAAATTTATACTAATTCATGTAAAAAGTCAATACAACGATTCTCCGGGCTACTCTCGGGTCCTAAGGAAAAGAGGGCTTTAGCCCCGCATAGTTTTCAATTGCGAATACATAGAGAGAGAAGAAAAATGTGAGAAACATGAAGGAAGTTTGTGTAACCCCTGGAGAGAAGGTGTTCCGGATGATCCTCCTCGAGAAACGCACGTTCTGCAATCTTTCGGTAGTAAAATCGTCTGTCGGAGGTGCTCGGGTCTCCCAGTTGGCGTCCTTCGGCTCCTTGCTTCTCTCTCTCTTCTCTCTGTCTGTCGTGCGAGTATTATTGTTGGCTTCGTCCCTAGTTGATCAATACCCATTGTGGACAAAAAGGATACCCAAATATTTTCTTAGAAAGAAAACTATTCAGTTAAAAATAAACTTTTGCTCTACAATATTGTTGTTCTCAGTTTGTCAACATGTAGAATCTCCACAACTAAAACGAGGTGTGAATTATAAGAAATGGAAATAAAACTTCAAGGTAGCTAGGCATCAATAAGTGAAGTTTTTCTTGTGGTCCAGTCAAAACGGCCCTTTGAAGTCGCCTGGAAGATGGCTTATCCAAATCTAAGTCTATCCGGTCAAATGGGCCTCCCAAACTCCATTTGAGTCTAATCCAGAAACGTGCACTGCACGTTGAATAATCCGCAGCCTCATACCGCGTGCGCCACCTGGCTAGCTAAATAGCTAGCTGCTAAGGGGTCGCTATGGCCTATGCGCAATTCCGCGCTAACGCCACCAGCCCTCCTTGCAAACTGCTGCATATGCTGAGACGACCGAAAGTTGCTTAATAGTACTAGAGGTTTGCTATCAACATTCATTTTGAAAATATTTTATTTGTTAAAAACGACTGGGGTTCCATTTTGAGTTCCAAAATGACGTCCACCTAGCATATTTCATAGTGTTAACGCTACAGGAGCCCATCTTGGATTAGATATCGCGCCTGTAGAAAACAGAGTTTTATTCGAATTCGCAGCTGCTATTCCGCTCCCGTCACGAACTAAATGTCCCTAACCTCAGATATCATACAACATCTAAAATCGAAAATTGTTTATTTATATAGTTACCATACGGGTTCATTTGCAAATAGAGATTCTAATGCGATACTGTTTCTTGTTATACAGACAATGATTTCTACCGGAGTATCATGTGTCATCTCCTCGTCATTAAATTCTTTCTCAAGCTATTTGCCGTTATCTTATTGTTGGTTTCCTCAATACCCATTAAAGACTAGAAGGATATACGAAAAAAAAAATTCTAGAAAAGAATACATTCATTCGAATAGAAAATTTTACTATATAAAATCGTCATTTTTAATTCGTCTACATGCACTCCACAATCGAAACGAGGCGATTTTTAAAAGATCAAAATAAAAATCTTAGTATATTTATCAAAACAGTGAAGCTTGTCATGTGGTCCAGTGAAAACGACGCACCCAATTGGGCCGGAAGATAGCTATCCAAGTCTATCTGGTCAAATGGGCGTAACTTCAATTCAATCAAATCCAGAAACGTGCACTCACGTTGAATATTCCGCAGCCCCATACCGCGTGCGCCGGCTGGCTAGCTAAGTAGCTAGCTGCCGAGGGGTCCCTATGCGGCTATGCCCAACTGCGCCACCGCCGCCGGGTCACCGGCCCTCTTCGCAAACTGCCGCAGACGTCGAAACGACGAAAGTAATCATTCAAGTAATAACGCTTTAGGAGCCCACCTTGTATTCAGCTGGAGAAAACCGAGTCGAATTCTCAGCTGGGACGGCGCCGCTCCCACCATGACTTGAATGTGCCAGGAAGCTGCAGTCGCTGCTGCTGATACCGCCGCTTCATTCTCTCTTATTCTTGGTGGCAGTCGCTAGTCTGCGATGGCAAGGAACCTATCTATCCCTGTGCGAGACACAAACTCGATTCTGCCTTAGAGTTTATTTGTCAATTGAAAGACATTGTCAATAGAAATTCTGCACAAGTGTGAAGAGTAATGAAGTCAAAAGAGAAAGATATCGGGAGAGCCAGGGAAGAGGCAGTGCATGGGAAGGCCAACAGCAAGGTTTCAATGTCAGAACACGTCCACCAACAGCTGCATTGCATCATCCCCCGTCGCCGCCTGCAACTCAATTGAGCCTTTGCTTTCTTTGCTGATGAGCCCTTTCCATGCTCTGCCACGTCCCTGTCTGTCTTTGCCCTCCTGATCTCTTACCTGTGGAGCTCCAGCTCGGCAAGGCCAGACCACTGACCATCAGATCGATCTTCGAACTATACCGGCCCTCACTCAAATAGAGACTGGGATGACCCCCAAATCGTTTCCTGCTGCCATGAAATCTTTACCCTCGAACAAATATATATACTGCTCTTGTTATCCGATCCTACATGACCTCACCTCCTGCTCTTGCTTGAAATCTTCAACAAGCCCGAGCCTCCAGCTCCCTCTCTAGACGCGATTGTACTGTTTGTACATCCATCCATCCAGGGCGGCGTGTAGTACCAAAGGAGGAGCCACTGTACTAGCGGTTAGACTCGGCCTGCACGTGTACTTTCTGTACTGCGAGTACCTTACCCTGCTTGGAATATGGTACTTTGGTAGGCAGAAACCATCCGGCGCTAATATTTTTGCTGGATGTTGAATCTGGACGCAGTACTGCAGTCCAGGGAGCGATTGGCTGTGGGTTTGTCGTAGTATTGTACAATATCAGTACGTGGTTGTTGTACTATCATGACTCGAATAGACTCCACGTACCCGCCCAACAAACCTCCAAACGTTACAAGTACGTACCTCGCTTACCCGCCCGCCTCCATCTAGATTTGGTCAATAGAGTTTTTTTCTTTCTAGTAATATCCGGGCCAGACAAAGTCAAAAATTTAAAGATAGGTTAGTTTTCTTTTCTCCATTTCACAATCTGAATCCGTTTGAATCCTTTTGCATACGCCAGATACATGTTACTCTTACCAAATTCTGAAATGAGTACGCACGGTTTGACACGCGTTTGACACGCGAGACAGGGTGATTTGAGCGCCGGGTTGGGTGGTTTTGTAGAATTTTTGAGAGGTTTTTGTTGTGAAAAAGATGGTCTCCGGATGAGGTGGTATAGGGTAGGTAGTAGGTGGCCGGTGAAGGGAGTAAATAAGAGAAAAGGGAAAAGATGAGAGAAATTCATTTTTATAAAAATATATAATCTAATAAAAATAATGTCAATATTCTTTTAAGAAAAATAATATCATGCATAAAATTTATTTCTTTGTCATTTTAGGAACAATAATGGGTGTAAGGAATGAACTAAAGGAGAGGAAAGAAGTGAGGAGAAAGTAAAAAAAAAGAAAGGATGGAGGTGACAAGTAAAAAAGGAGAGGAAAAAGTACATGGACGAGAGGAGGGAAGTGATGCACCTATTTTTACTAATAATATATTTATATTTTAATGCATTAAAATGTGCATGCAGTATGTACATTACACTAAAATGTGGATACACTAAAATGTGGACACATTACTAATATAAATGGGCACACTATTAGTAAAAGCGGGTACATTTTATATGTTATTAGAATGCATCAATTTCTACTAGTAATATATCGACGTTTTAGTTATTACTATATTTACTAATATAAGTCAAGGTGTCATAGCTAGAGACATGATCCCTGACCATTAGATTAAAGACTAATCAAAATTATTCCCTAACTAGTAGATAGTTTGATGTGACTTTTAATCATAGGCCGTGATTATTTTCTTGGCTTGTGCGTGTGATGCCAAAATCCCCCTTTCCATTGGCACGTATATCGAAACCCTTCCCAACCCAACATGATTCTGTTCTGCACGGTCATCACACACTTGTTCCGAAGAAACTTGGTACCAATATCAATCTCTAAATGGTGAGAACTAGATTTACTAAGTGAGCATTGAATAACGCAAATTAAACTTCTCACAACAATACAAAAAATACAATATTCTCTGTAATAGTTAGATTTGATATCACAACTTCTGGGAAATGGAGTTAATAAATAATATTATCCATGGACTCAGTGATCTAATTGTTGGAGGTTTTTTTATCTAGTTTAAACAACAAGTCAAGCTCTTTGGCACCTATTGTGTTTATGAAGACTGAAAGATGGTGAGACAACCACCTCTATATAGGCGAAGAGTACTGAAATACAACACACTAGATACACCAAGATTCACACCTGAGTCTCGGGACCATGCCACGAGCAGCAACCATGCATGTGCCTTTTATTTTCGTATATTATTGGTGTTCTATCCGCGCAGTGCTAGTTTCAAAATATAATAGTGCTAGAAGACAAACAACCCCTGGTTCAAAAAAAATTGAACATGGGGCTATAAAACCCCCCTACCTCAACTTTCTCCCTCTTTTAACGTGGCTCTCTCCATCTCCAGCTGTTGCCCGCATGCCACCGTCTCGCCCACCCATCGTCGTCACGTCCAGTCTGTCGCCGCGCCCCCAGCCGTGACCAAGCGAATTTCACGTCAAGCCTCATGTCACACCCTGCCAGTCGTCATCCGCCCAGCCTACCGCCATGTGCGGGACAACATCGCGCCCAGGTCGAAGTGGTTTCCAACTCGCCTCCATGCCAAGGTTGCCACCAAGACTCCCTGTCACTCCTCCTTCGTTGAGCTTCATTGTGACAACACTACTGCGCCATTGTCGTGGACACCGTCGCCTCCGTCGTCAACCTTCACGGCAACACTTCATCACCCGTCATGACCACGCCACATCTTCCGCCGCCGAACATCAACGTAGCAACAATACCACACTGATGTGTCCCATGCGTCCAGCACGACCACACGGCTACCTCCACTATCATAGCCCTACTATCGGCGTCATACCCATCACAATGTCTATCTAAATCATTCATCGGTATTGTTTTTTTATTCATTATAGTTTTTGGTCCTAAGTTTGGTATGTAATGTATTAAAATTAGACCTTTATTGAAGGAATTATGGTACTATGACATTTATAATGCAATTTTTATTTTGTTCCAGACGAAAAATGTGATTATTTATGGGTCATATGCAATAATGTAGAGTTATGCATAAAATGTAAAAAAATTAAATTATTATAATTGGCTATTATGATTCATATTATATATTTTTGATCAAAATTCTCCTGATCGTAAGCATTGTTCTAATTTATATTTGGTCTTGTTCAGGATATTTTCAGTAGTGCAATGACGATCAATTAGTACTGTATTCTATTTATAGTAAATATGACAATGTCACCTAAAAATGAATTTAAATGCAAGTGGAGGGAAAATAAAATTAATTTAAATTGTATATGGTAAGGAGATAAATACAAGTGGTTGGGTGGTGGGTGGTTGAACAACATCATTGTCCTTGTTGCAGCAGTTGTATGCATGCAACCATGCAACTGCATTAGCAGATCTTTTACCTTGATGAATGTGCCACATTGTACTATACATTTGTTTTGTATATCGTCATTGTATACTTAGCACTGTAATGTGTACATCTAAATACTGATTTTTTACTTAGTAGGAAAATGTATAGAAGCATGATTTTTGTCAAGTTAGACATTATGTGCAGCCATAAGTGAAACAAAATTATTTTTATACTTTTTTAAAATGAGACACACTAAACTAGTTTATTTTTGGTGTATTTATTGATGGATTTTGATATGACAATGAACACTAATGAGTACTCTTTTTAGACTTAGCAGCAAAATATATATAAAATATTTGTGGTCAGGTTTATGCAGCTGAGAAGTAGAGGGAAAACAAACGTAAATAATATTTTAAATTTAAAATAACCTATTTGTTTATGGGAGAGAGAATAAATGTAAGTAATCAGATAGTAGATTGTTGGGCGGCATAATTATGTTTGTTGCAGCACCACATGCATGCAACAAGCGTACTAACCGATTTATCGCCTAAAAAGTTGGGTCGCACAGTGTTAAAAATAGATATTCGTGACTTCTGGAGGTGGGGGTGTGGATGTTGGTGGAGGTGGTGTTCTCTGAATAATTTCCTAAGGATATAGCTAAGAGTACAAATATAGAGCACACGACTTCTTCCAATTCTTGCACCTTGACTTCGATTAACATGAACACAAAATATGAAACATTTTTTGATATTGAACAAAGAAGTTTCTCACATAGTGTAGAAGTTAAAAATTTTCTGGCATGAGAGAGAATATAATAATATACAAGTACTTGTTATTAGTGATTAAAAATCACTTTGAACATTTCAAATTTTACATTAATATTGTACCAATAAAAGAGCTAATCAATGTTGTCATATTTTTTATATTATTTCATGTATAAGTTTTATACATATTTTTAAATAATATTTATGTATTATAGATCTATATATTCTATAGTAAGTAGTTTTAAATTAAATAGTATTTATAAATAACTATTCAAAATATTGTACATATTTTAAAAATAAACACTACTCATTGATAAGTACTACATGACCTATTTTAAACTTGAATAATGCTAAAACTACTTGTATAATTTATTGTGTCACACTATCTCTCTCTATTTGCTACCTCTCTCTTTGTATATAGTGCACACTCTCTCTCCATCCACTATCTCTTTCTTTTTATTGATTACACCTTCTCTCTATCTACTACCTTCTTATTTCCATTTATTACACATCTTTCCATGCACTACCACCTTTTTTCTATTAATTATAGCTTTTCTCTCCATCCACTATGTCTTTTTTTTATTCCACTCTCTTCATTCACTAATATTTATTAGTTTATCTCTCTCCAACCACAAAGCAATTAATGCCATTTTAGAAAAATAAGTTGCACATTGCTAATAGTGTTGTACACATATTTCCGAGGCTGGGGTGTAAGTTTTGTTGGAGACTGTGTTGCATAAATAATTTTCCTATATCTAACTTGCTCGATCTATTGACGCGATCAATGGGTGGGTAGCACAGTGACTTTATAGAGGCCTCCTCAACAGCCTCCAAATCTACTCCAACGGGCTTTTTTTGGTTGTGTCCCAAAGAATCCTTGCCCTTTATTTACCTAAAATCCCACCCCTAAAAAATCATGAGGTGTGTGTATGACTGAGATTAATAGGGACACATTGGGACAATGATCTCAGAACAACTGACACCAGGGGCTTGATAACACCCAAATTGGCACATATTCTCTATGCATTTTATCTATGGTTTTGTGTCACTTTGGTCTTAATATGCACTCTTTTGCTCATGTTTTTGTTCCTTTCTTATTTACTTAGATAAGTTAACTAGATAGCCAATAAAGTAGCCAATCTAGCCAGTTTTTGGGACAAATTGGCACTGAACCATGATGACATCTTTCCCCATTTTTTTCTCCCTCTCTGAGGCCCTTTTAAACTATATTTTTGATATATCTTCTAATGACAAATGCATTTTCGTCATAGCCTGAGTCACCTTCTTGGGCTCAATCTTGATGCGGTTAATTGCTTTCATTGCCTAATTATCTTCGTACATCCATGTTCAATCTAATTGATTTAACCTCTATGCTAATGGGATTTATATCCTTGATATGCATGTTGAATTTTGGCTATTGGGCCCGATCACCCAGGCCCATGCAGCATTGTGGCCACGCCTTGTTGATGCACTAATAGCAGGCTCTCGGTCGAGGCGTTGTTCAACCAAACCCACGGTTCCTACCCCTCTACCCTGATCACGACCTCCCCTCTCAATCACCGCGGTCGCGGGTCCCTTTCCACCCTAAAACCGCGGTCGCGGTTATCCTCTAGACCGTGACCATCTCCTGTAGCTACCCCGATCGCCCGTGATGACTCTCACCTAGTCACTCTCACATTCACAATTGACACATCCATCTGATCTTGATCTCGACCTGTGCCTCCAACCATCGCCATCACACCGTAGACACCTACTTCTAGATCGCGATGTCAGCCTCCAAATGACGCCTCCCCTTCAACTCTTCACCCACCGCGGGCACCACTACTCCCCTGTAAGATCACGACCACACACATCTCAGCTCGCGGAACCCTACATCATGACCGCAATTTGCAGAACCGTGACCAAGAGATCAGGCTGCGCCTGCGGTCTTCCTTGCAGTGACCGCGGTGCTAATGTCTCGACCCCTCCAATCACAACCCATCCACCACCAGGCCACTATGAACTCCTCATCATCCACCACGATCGATCATCACCAGCCGCCTTTGCCTCCTCGCCTCTGATGCAACTTCACGACGTAGTAGAAGACCTCACTACAGCACACGCCCCCACACCCATCCAACTACCACTACCATCCACCCATCTACAGACCGCGACCGCCTCCCTAATACTCACAGTTCTCATTCCCTCGACCACCGCGATCACCTAGTTCCCTCTCCCTATCCTAAAATTATGGTCGCGGGTGTTGCTCCCCTAAAAACCACGGTCGCAGTATCTCTTTCCCAACTTCCCGCGATCTTCACCTCACCACATATCAGCCCATGGTTCCCTCCTCCTTCCATGGTGGCCTCCGCCCTTGCATCCCACAGGTAGCTACTTGACTACCGTGTCTCCACCATTCCCTAACGCCTCGACCACCTTCGAACGACAACGAAGCCGCGATCATCATGATCCACCTCCCTCCATCGCCTCCTGTGCGACACCACCTGCATCTGTGCTGCCTCCTCTTCTCCATCACTTCTACCACCATATTTCTCCAGTGGAAACCATGACCAGAGGAACCCTACACCGCGATCGTGGTATACTTCACCCACGGTCATCAACTCCTCCATCCCCTTCAGCTTCACCGCTCCAGCAACACACCACGAGCTCCCTCCTTTAACCGTGCCAGCGGTCTCTCTATGATCGCGGCCCCCTACTGCTAACCGCCCCACGATTCCCTAGACAACAACCGCGATCGCGGTGTTTGCAACAGAAAACTACGACCTGCTGGCAGCAAGCAAGAACCGCGAGCGGGTCCGTTTAGAAAACTATGACCGCGGTCTGTAAAGACCTCGATTGAGGCCTGACGTGTATTTTACTACGCGCTTAAACGCAAGTATACGCGTCGAGTAATATAGGCCTTGTGAGGCCCGAGTCGAACTCAGGGATACGTGAATTATTGAAGACTTCTACTAACTAATCGCAATCAGCTAGGCCAAATAACAAAGTAAGGTTTTGTTGTTGAAATTAGAAGAAAATAAAAATCAAACAAAGAAAACAATCGATTAAAGGTTAATTTAATCAATTAAAAGGGATATCTTTAGGATGGCGGTTTCACCGCGAGTCAACACTGTATTAGATTTCATATAATTCCTCACACTTCTCTCTCTATCCGGGTAGTGGCCTGAATTGAGAATTACCCACTGTCGTAGTGTAATCCACTACTTAGATTTAGGTTGATTCCATCGTCATAGTAATCATTCCCCTAAACTAAGCGCATTAAGATCGGTCCCTCAGTTCCCACCATTAATTTTACAACTCCTTTGTCAAGGGTTTTATAAATTAATGTAGAATTCGTTTCTTTTCAACCGTTAATCCTTCTGTCGAAGTGATTAAGGGTATTAATTTATTATTATGGTGATCAAGCATAACAATAGCAATAGAGAAAACGAATTTATACCACGGATATGAGAGAAAAATATGAATTATCAATCTAAAATCATCATACAATGTATCCCCGGGCTACTCCCGGTCCTAAAGATTGAGGGTTTTAGCCTCTCATGTTCATCTTACACAAATACATGGTAGAAATTGGGGAATTCATAAGAAAAACGTGAAATAGATGGGAAAACCCCTGAACGGAGAAGAACCGGTGGATCCTTGGCGTAGAACACAAGCTTTCCCCGCCTGTCGGTGGTGGAAATTGTCTTCGGCAGCGTCCGAATCACCCGGGATGAGCTTCTCGGCCTCCGTTCTCCTTTCTCTCCTCCTCGGCACTCGTGCAATCCAAAAATGAGATGATGATCACGTCTGGGCGGCCGTCATTAGGTATAAGTCCCTAATTAGGTCGTCAAATAACAACAGCCGTCCGATCGAAATCAAAACACATCCAACGCATATCTGCCGGCGTCGATACCATCGACGCGGGTCGATGGTATCGACCCGGCGGATTAGCGGCAGCTTTCCTTTCTTTTATTCTGAGCGCCTGTGGTGATCTCGATACCATCGACTTGGGTGTCGATGGTATCGACTCCTTTAGCGTCGGTTGTTGTCGTTTAGCGACGTTGTAGCTCTCCTTATGTCGATGGCATCGACTTGCGTCGATGGTATCGACTTCATCCTTGCCAGCAGCCTGGAGACATCTCGATGCCATCGACTTGGGTGTCGATGGTATCGACTCTGTATTGCTCTTCTCGGCTGACAACCTGTGGCTTGGTCGATGGTATCGACATCCGTCGATGGTATCGACGGATGTAGATACTTGTTTTTCCTGAAATTGCACAACAAGACCAAATAAATCCACACGATTTATGATAAGATGATCAATAATGCTTAAAATAATGAAATAAAGAGAATTTGATATAAAATGATGGCAGAGACCAAGTAAAGTGAATTATGCAATAATATCCATGAAAATGAGTAATTAAGGCACAAAACACATATGAAATCGGTCTATAAATGCGACTCAAAATCATCGCATCAAACTCCCCTAAGCTTAAACATTGCTTGCCCTCGAGCAACTAATCCTTAGAATAGAATTGCGAATGTCAACTAACAATCAAAACACCAACCCACCTCACAAATGACTCCCACTGGACGTTCTCAAACCGGCCTACCCTAATCACAGAACAGTAATTACCCTAAAGGCGACAAAAACCATCAATAAAAGAAATTATCCTTCAAACCGATGAACACTATCACATAGGGCAGTTAACATAATAAAGTTCGCCGATTCAGCCATGGTGCATCTTGTGATCGCCTAAATTACGTTGCTCGCCCTAACTACCATCTACATGGAAGCCGTCCTCCTTATACACATGAGTGAGGAGAATATCACGGTGGACTACCAATCCGAGCAACGGGTGGATGGAATGGGTGGTTCATGGGAGAATTTGGAAGTATTACACAGTTTCAAAATGCATATAACAAAATGCCCTAAATGATGCAAATGCACATTAAGAATGCCCTACTGCCTAAAAGTGGGTGGAATGATGCATGCCCTAACCTTCTACCTCACAATGAGATAGAAATCTACTCAAGCCACATCATGTACTCAATTCCCCTGTTATACAAGTGATATCATTCCTTTCTCCCTCTTATTCCATTTCCTTCTAAATTCTTTTTTTTTCTAATTTTTTTTTCTAACATTTTTTTTTCATGTTTTCAGAAGTTTTTCTTCTTCTTTTTTCTTTTCCCATATATCCATAATTGCTTAGAGATACATGTGTTAGGCTATTTTCTTCATGATTGGAAATCTTTGCTTTATTTCGAGGGTATGGAACAAATTAGATCACCTATTTAGGAAAACTGAGATACATGGTGTGCTTATGCATGAAAATCATGAAATTGTGAGTGCAACTACATGACATGCACCTAAGGGTAATGTGCATGTATCACTATATATTTTTTTTCATTATTCTATGCAAAAACATGAAAATAACAATGCAAAACCTATCTACATGCCATGCACGCAAAAGACATTGAAACTGCACTTTACTTCCAATTCTTGGGTGGATTATAGGAAATGGGGTGGAATGATCACAAGATGAAGTGACTGAACCTTAAAAGAAAATTATGTGTCCCTCCTTATTGACATGTGTAGTAGTTTAAAGGGTTCTTTCTCTTACATCTGATTAAGGTCTCATTACCATTTGATTAGGTTAGGCTCAAACAACCGTTACTATCCACTTTTCATGAGTCAACGCGGGTGTGGGTATGACATATTGCTTCAAAGTTGACATAATCAATCATTTTCATAGAATAAGTTCCCCAAGGACAACCAAGTAAAGCTATCCAACTGACACAGAAAAATTTTTCAATTCCCTTAATTTCCCCATGAAAACAGCAAGATGACAATTTTTACGACATCCACAATTACACTAGATAGATGTGGATCCTAAATAAAAACTTAAAATTGCAAAAACAAATAACAAAGCAGAAACTAAAACAACTAAAGAAAAGATAAAAGATAGAGCTGTTCCAGCCACCCCCCTAAGCTTGAATCCGACTATGGCCTCATAGTCAAAAACCAACTTAAGGGTGGAACAGTGATACCCTGATCAATCTTGCGGAGGCGGTGGTGGGTAATGTGGTGCCGTAGGATCCCAAGTCGGGTACTCCCCCTGGAAGCTTGGATCATAGTGGGTCCTCGGCGGAGGCTGTGGATAACCTCCAAAGTAGTCTCGACTCCAGTAGTGGTCGAAGAAGGGCTCCTGCTGCGTCTCTATCCGCTGCAACCGGTTGTGCATTTGTTCTTGGTTGGCGAGGATGAGCCGCTCATTCTCGAACATTGCCCTTTGATTATCAAGCAACCGGACCGTTGTCTCATGGATGCCGGTATACAAAGTCATATGTTGGTGCTGCGTCTGCTGGATGTCCTGCAGCATGGTATACATCCCTTGCATGGAGTAGGGATCCGCAGCTGGCTGCTCTTGCTGTGGTGATGGCGGCGGGGGCTGAGATGATGAAGATGCACCCGGGTGCATCCTAGGACGCTTCCGTGGTGCCACGCGTGCTCGAAGAGGTGTGAAAGCCTCCTCGTCTTCCTCCGCCTCGCCTTCTTGGTCTTCACCTCCGCCTTCTTCTTCCGAGGACTCGATGGCTATGATGGGCCATCGGAAATGCTGCTTGCCCTCGATGTGGAAGACGTCGTCCGGCAGGGATGCCTCCTGGTAAGCTTGGTTGACGTGGCAATGAGCGTACGCCAACCCATCCCGGACAAGAATGAGGTTTGAACGGTGCAAGTGTTGCACGTTCACCTTACTCCGCGTAGAAATCGGAGTCATGGACTGAAAGTTCAGCCCCAAGTAAAGCGCCAACTTGGTGACAAGACCACCAAAGTGTATTGGAGCCTTCCTTGTGCTCCGCTTCACCGCCATGACGCGCTGTAACCAGAATGCTCCCCAGTTGCACTCTTGACGTTTCAGGAGGGCGTACAGAAAGAACAAGTCGCTCTCCTGAAACTTGCTCAAAGCAAGATCGCTCCGTCCGAAGAAGGTCAAGCTAAGCATCCTATGCAATACCCGGACGAACAGGTGCTCAAAATCAGCTACCGCGGCATTGTGGTAGCTCACGGTCTTCCCTGCCGGCACTGTAACTAGCTCGGCGAAGATTTTGTCGTAGTCGGTGCGGGCGTCGGGGCGTCGGTGATCGTGGCGGCTGTGGTTCCAGTTAAAGATGGCGTTGAACTGCTTCAACGTGATGTTGTAATTGTTGTTGAAGAGCCGGAAGGACACCCTTCCCTGGATCCACGTCTGGTCCGATGGCACCACGTCATTTGGTACGACGCAGATATCAAGAGACGCCATGAACTCGGCCACCAGTTCCTTGTATGTGGGCCATTCGCCAAAGAACGGCTGCCCATCCGCATGACAGTCCATCTCATACATGCGACCGGTGTGCCGCGCTTGCCCGGCCAACACATAGGCCAAGTTGGCCTCGAATCCCAAGTCCCTGATCATTCCCCGGTCCACATACCGGGTGGCCTCGAACTTGCGCTTCATTATTTCCTCGTATACCTTTCTTGCATCCATGTTGGCATGAATGAGGCGTGGACGAGAGATGGAAGCGGTCGGAGGAGGAACAAACTCCTCGATCTCCCTGGGGTGTGCGCTCGATGAAGATGCTCCGCCCGTATGCACCATGCTTGCGAGAAGAATGAGATTGGGAGAAAAGAGCTCGGTGAAGATGGAGAGAAATTCTCCGCTCGGTGAAGGTCTTCGCTCGATGACGCTTCTCCGCAGGTGTAGAGGGCTCGGGGGAGTGCTCGGCGCAATAGGAGATACTTGCTCTGAGGGTGTGATATCATATGACGTTGCAAGTCCCCTTAAATAGACTTGATCGGCGCCCCTGTTGACCCGTCGATACCATCGACGCGGGTCGATGGTATCGACATGTCTCGCGGGTAGCCACATCTGTCGCTGGTATCGACGGCTGACGTTTGCTGGATCGAGAAACCCGGATCGCTGACGAGTCGATACCATCGACGCGGGTCGATGGTATCGACGCAGCACCCGGATCGCTGACGTGGCTGTTGCGATCGTCGTCGATGTCTTCATGCGGCTCAGTGACATGTCCGTCGATGCCATCGACGGGTGTCGATGGTATCAACTTGCTTTTATTGCGACACCTCCGTTTATTGCATTCAACCTGTGATGATGTCGATACCATCGACGAGGCCGTCGATGGTATCGAGTTGACTGAGCAAAATTCATCTGAAAATCTCCAGAGATCTCGATGGTATCGACTGGGTTGTCGATACCATCGACACTTTTATTGCGACCTGCCTGTGACCATGTCGATGCCATCGACGCGGCCGTCGATGGTATCGACTCAGTGCGATTTCTGCTGGTGTCAACCTGAACCCATGTCGATACCATCGACGGATGTGTCGATGGTATCGACCCTGCCTGTTCCTGCACATTTAACAAACGGATCAAGGTATCATTTTTAAACTAAAACGTAAACAAAATAAAAGCAAACTACACCTAACATTAAACTATCCTAATGTACCAATGGTTGGGTTGCCTCCCAACAAGCGCCCTTCTTTAGCGTCTTAGGCTAGACGTCGGTCCTTCTTTTCATTCATGTACAAGTGAAATGAGTTTAACCTCATTCACTTTCCTCTTATAGTTCTCACCAAAGTACAGCTTCAAGCGTTGCCCGTTCACCAAGAACGTGGCCTCTCCATCTTGCACGAGAATCGCTCCATGCGGTCTCACTTCTTCCACCTCGAAGGGTCCACTCCATCGGGATTTCAGTTTCCCGGGATGCAATTTGAGACGAGAGTTGAACAATAGGACACTGTCTCCTTTCTTGAACGTGCGCATCTCAATGTGGCGATCGTGGATCAGCTTTGTGCGCTCCTTATAAATGCGGGCATTCTCATATGCCGTCATACGTAGCTCATCCAATTCATTCAATTCAAACATTCTTTTCCTCCCAGCCTCGTCATAGCGCAAGTTCAGCCTTCTTAGCGCCCAATGGGCCTTGTGCTCCAATTCTACCGGAAGATGGCACGCCCGGCCATACGCCAACCTAAAAGGTGTAGTGCCTATAGGTGTTTTGTACGCCGTTCGATAAGCCCAAAGTGCATCCGGTAGCAATGCACTCCAATTCTTCCGTGTAGATGCTACGGTCCTTTCTAAAATCTTCTTGATTTCCCTGTTTGATACCTCCACCTGTCCTTGCGTTTGTGGATGATATGGGGTGCCAATGTTGTGCTTGACCCCATATTTCTTCAAAAGTGAAGCAAATTTCTGATTTCGGAAGTGTGTGCCTCCGTCACTAATGATCATTCGAGGAATCCCGAACCTGCAGAAAATATTCTCTTTGACGAACCTGCACACTACATTCGAATCATTAGTCCTTGTGGGGATTGCCTCTACCCACTTCGACACATAATCCACCGCAAGCAAAATATAAAGATTTGAATTTGAGGACACAAAGGGTCCCATGAAGTCAATGCCCCATAAATCAAATACCTCGACTTCCTGAAACACATTCAGGGGCATTTCTTGTCTCCTTGAGATATTACCTGCACGCTGGCACGGGTCACACTGCCTAACAAAATCATAGGCATCCCGGAACAAAGTGGGCCAATAAAGGCCGCTCTCCAACACCTTAGCTGCTGTCCGTGAGCTAGCATGATGTCCTCCCGTAGGCGACGCATGACAATGATGTAGAACACTTTCGTACTCTAACTCCGGCACGCACCTGCGAAGAATACTATCCCTGCATTGCTTCAACAATATTGGGTCATCCCAAAAATAGTATCTCAATGAATGGAAGAATTTCTTGTTCTCTTGATAAGACCAATCTTCCGGGATGATCCCGCAAGCCAGATAATTCACAATTTCCGCAAACCATGGTTCTTTAGAATCAATTTTTAAAAGTTGTTCGTCGGGAAAAGTCTCGGTAATGGGTATATGCAAACCTTGTTCATCCACCCTCTCTAACCTAGACAAGTGGTCAGCCACCACATTTTCAATTCCCGACTTGTCCTTGATTTCAATATCGAATTCTTGTAGAAGCAAAATCCACCTAATTAGTCTAGGCTTCGCATCCTTCTTCTCCATCAAATATTTTATTGCGGCGTGATCCGTCCACACAACCACCTTAGAACCCACTAAGTATTGCCGAAACTTCTCAAAAGCAAAAACAACAGCAAGTAACTCTTTTTCCGTGGTTGTGTAATTTAATTGAGCATCATTAAGTGTTTTTGAGGCGTAGAAAATCACAGCAGGCTTGTTATCTACCCTTTGCCCCAAAACAGCCCCCACAGCATAGTCAGACGCATCACACATCAACTCGAAAGGCTTTGTCCAATCCGGCGTTTGAACAACCGGAGCCGAAATCAGCTTTTCCTTCAAAACCTCGAGTGCGTGAAGACATTTCTCATTGAAATCAAAAACTGCGTCTTTTTCCAACAATTCCGATAATGGCTTTGCGATTTTTGAAAAATCCTTGATAAAGCGCCGATAAAACCCAGCGTGTCCTAAAAAGCTTCTCACCCCTTTTACAGAATTTGGTGGGGGTAGCTTAGAAATCACCTCAATTTTTACGGGGTCTACCTCTAGACCCTTGCTAGATACCTTGTGTCCTAGCACAATTCCTTCTGTCACCATCATGTGACATTTCTCCCAATTGAGGACCAAGTGTGTGTCCTCGCACCGCTGCAACACCTTATCTAAATTATAAAGGCATTCATCAAAAGACGCTCCATAAACCGAGAAGTCATCCATGAAGACTTTGAGACACCGCTCCACCATGTCAGAGAAAATGGCGAGCATGCAGCGTTGAAAAGTCGCCGGCGCATTGCATAAACCAAACGGCATACGGCGGTAGGCGAAAGTCCCATAGGGACATGTAAACGTAGACTTCTCTTGATCCAAAGGATCAATAGAAATCTAGTTGTACCCCGAGTAACCATCAAGGAAACAAAAATGCGACCGACCGGCTAAGCGTTCCAAAATCTGATCAATGAATGGCAATGGGAAAATGATCTTTCAGGGTTGCGGCGTTCAATCGGCGGTAATCAATGCATACACGCCACCCGGTTACCAATCGGGTGGTGACAGGTTCATTTAGAAGATTTGTAGTGACAGTGATTCCCCCCTTTTTAGGGACTACCTGTGTGGGACTCACCCACGTCGAATCAGATATAGCATAGATAATCCCTGCAGCAAGCAACTTAATGACTTCCTTTTTGACAACCTCCATCATACTTGGATTTAGACGTCTTTGAGGCTGTATGACTGACTTGGCTCCTTCCTCAAGCCGAATCTTATGCTGACAAAGTGTAGGGGAGATCCCCTTGATGTCCGCCACTGACCACCCAAAGGCTCCACGGTGGTTCTTGAGCACTATCAGTAGCTGCTCCTCCTCATCCGCACTCAAGTATGCAGAAACAATCACTGGCAACTTGTCCTCCTCAGCTAGAAAGACGTACTTCAAGTGCGGGGGCAATGGCTTTAACTCCAGATCAGGTGGGCAGATAAGGGATGATTGTAGCGGTGGGGGCAGTGTACCCAAATCTTCATAGTGCCTCGTGTAGAAACATGGAAGCATTTGAAGCATTTTGGCACACTCCTTGAGTGAAGTACTCCGCATCCAATCATAAGTGACATTAAGCAAACACGCCTCTAGAGGCAATTCCGGATATGCATCACAGACAGAAGGCAAACACGCCTCTAGAGGCAATTCTGGATATGCATCACAGACAGAAGTAATTATCACATCATCCTCCCACGAAGGTGGAATGTCCTCATTCTCATCATTTGGAAACCCGACAGCCTTGCATAAAGAGACAGCTTTCGTCTACTCCATAAGGTCTACCGCCAAGGTCCCATTGTCTATCCTGCTCATCACATGGGCCATATCTAAAAATGGCTTGCCGAGACAAAGTGAGATATTGCTTTCCACATGCTTCACCATGTTGCACTGTGCCTTTGCTTTAGTAGATGTATTGCTGTTGGGCATGACCATCTCAAAGCGATCATCCGCAATGCCTAAGGTCAAGCGACCTCTCCCCATCTCCAAGATCATGTCAGCTGTAGCTTGAAATGGGCGACCAAGAAGTAACTCATTACCGTGTTCGTCCTGCATCTCCATCACAACAAAATCAGCGGGAAAAACAAAGCGGTCTACCTTTACCAAAACATCCTCACAGATTCCATATGGTTTCACCACAGAATTATCGGCCAATTGGATAGTCATATTGCTTGGCCTTGACTCCTTCAATCCAAGTTTCTTGAATGTAGAGAGGGGCATCAGATTGATGCTTGCCCCGGAATCACAAAGCGCTTCGCCAAATTTGAACTTCCCGATAAAGCATGAAATATTGAAACATCCAGGATCCTGTCGCTTTGGCGGCAAAGTTCCCATAATAAAAGCACTCACTTGCTCCTTTAATACCACAACCTCAGTGTCGGGTATCTTCCTCTTCTTGGTGATTACATCTTTGAGAAACTTTCCATAAGACAGAATTTGTTCAATTGCCTCTAACAAGGGAATATTCACCGATAACTTTCTAAAGTTGTCCAGAAATTTTTTAAACTGTGCATCCACCTTTCTTGCTTTTGCACTATTGGGGTAGGGAACCGGAACGGTATGTGCTCTTTGATGAGGTGGCACATAGGGGGTTAATTTCTGTGGTTCCTCCTCAGTGGCTTGTCCTTCCTTACCATCTTCGGTTGTGTCATCAATTTGCTCTATGACTGGTGCAGGCTGCTCCTTAGCGGTTGCTTCTTCTACTGTGTCCTGCGGTGTGCTTGTGTCATCCGCCCTTGGATTAAGCACCTTCTTACCGCTCCTCAACAATATGGCCTTGGCCTGTTGGTTTCCCCCGGGAACATTGGTGTTCCCCGGAAAACCCGGATGTGCCGGCTTTTTCAAGCTTGCAATCTCCGCTGCCATCTGCGCCATGGAAGTCTCTATAGTCCGCATCTGAGCCCCGTGGCTCTGCAACGTCTGCCCGAACTGGTTCATGAATTCACCCTGCTGCTTTATTTGCTGCCCAAAAGTGTTCATCAACTCTTGATTTTGCTTTATGACTTGATTGAGCAACTCCGTGCTCTTGTCCTCCGTGACCGGTGCAGGTTTGGCGTCCGGATCTTGCAGGAAGTTGTTTGGATCCTTCCATGAAAATTTCTTGTCCTTCTGCCATGAGTAATCGTTGTTCCTGTACCCTTGCTGTTGCCTCATATACTTGACCTGAGCCTCATCCTCGGACTCATTGTCTTCCTTCTGCAGCAACTTCTTTGCGAGAAGATTCATCTTCTCATTCAGCTCTCTCATTGCCTTTGACTCACTGGCAACCCTTGCTTGCTCAACTGGGCCTCTTTCTCTTTCTCCCCAAGATTGCTTTCGTGCCATATTCTTCAGTATTTCCCAGCATCTTGTATCAGTGTTATTTAGAAAGAATCCAGAGCCGGCCGAGTCCAAGTTGCTTCTATCATGCTCAGAGAGAGCAAAGTATAAGATCTTCACTTGGGTCTCCTTGTCCAATCCATGATGTGGACATCTCCTCAACATGACTTGAAATCGCTCCCAAGTCTCAGAATAGGTTTCACCCGCCTGTTGGGTGAAATTGTAGATCTTTCGGATCATATCATTGGTCTTCTCAGGAGGGAAGAACCTCTCGAAGAAAACCTCCACCATGTGATCCCATGACTCAACAAACTCGTCGTCGAGGTTGTGGAGCCACTCTCTTGCTACTCCCTCCAAGGAACTGGGGAATAACTTGAGATAGAGCACATCCTACGGAAAGCGATCTATCTTCACCATATCGCAGTTCTCCACAAACTGACTAATGTGTGCCACTGGATCTTCATTTTTCAGTCCGTGAAATGCATTGGATTTGACCAAGTTAATCAGTGCTGGGTCGATCTTGTATGTAGGTATGTTTAGCCCTTGTTTCTTTATAGGCCCTTTTGATGCAGAGGAAGAAGACGCCTTGATCTTCTCCCATATTGTCTGTGCTTCAGCCATTACTTCTTCTTGTTCTTGCTCAGATTCAGAATTTGTATCACTATGGTGTTCCTCCTCGTAGTAGCCCTCGTCCTCTGGTCCCGCAGATGGAACCTCTGGTGTGCGATTCACGTAGTCTCGACTACGTGTGTGCACCATGCAAAGTACCTGAAATATGGAAATAGGGGTTCAGTACAATGCTTTGAACGAGTTAACACAATTATACAGAAATAAAGGAATTTTTTTTTAAATAAAAAAAATGTGGCCTAGAATGGCCGCTCTTAGCACTCAAAGTGCCAATAATTCGCCGTATCCCCGGCAACGGCGCCAAAACCTTGACGTGTATTTTACTACGCGCTTAAACGCAAGTATACGCGTCGAGTAATATAGGCCTTGTGAGGCCCGAGTCGAACTCAGGGATACATGAATTATTGAAGACTTCTACTAACTAATCGCAATCAGCTAGGCCGAATAACAAAGTAAGGTTTTGTTGCTGAAATTAGAAGAAAATAAAAATCAAACAAAGAAAACAATCGATTAAAGGTTAATTTAATCAATTATAAGGGATATCTTTAGGATGGCGGTTTCACCGCGAGTCAACACTGTATTAGATTTCATATAATTCCTCACACTTCTCTCTCTATCCGGGTAGTGGCCTGAATTGAGAATTACCCACTGTCGTAGTGTAATCTACTACTTAGATTTAGGTTGATTCCATCGTCATAGTAATCATTCCCCTAAACTAAGTGCATTAAGATCGGTCCCTCAGTTCCCACCATTAATTTTACAACTCCTTTGTCAAGGGTTTTATAAATTAATGTAGAATTCGTTTCTTTTCAACCGTTAATCCTTCTGTCGAAGTGATTAAGGGTATTAATTTATTATTATGGTGATCAAGCATAACAATAGCAATAGAGAAAACGAATTTATACCACGGATATGAGAGAAAAATATGAATTATCAATCTAAAATCATCATACAATGTATCCCCGGGCTACTCCCGGTCCTAAAGATTGAGGGTTTTAGCCTCTCATGTTCATCTTACACAAATACATGGTAGAAATTGGGGAATTCATAAGAAAAATGTGAAATAGATGGGAAAACCCCTGAACGGAGAAGAACCGGTGGATCCTTGGCGTAGAACACAAGCTTTCCCCGCCTGTCGGTGGTGGAAATTGTCTTCGGCAGCGTCCGAATCACCCGGGATGAGCTTCTTGGCCTCCGTTCTCCTTTCTCTCCTCCTCGGCACTCGTGCAATCCAAAAATGAGATGATGATCACGTCTGGGCGGCCGTCATTAGGTATAAGTCCCTAATTAGGTCATCAAATAACAACAGCCATCCGATCGAAATCAAAACACATCCAACGCATATCTGCCGGCGTCGATACCATCGACGCGGGTCGATGGTATCGACCCGGCGGATTAGCAGCAGCTTTCCTTTCTTTTATTCTGAGTGCCTGTGGTGATCTCGATACCATCGACTTGGGTGTCGATGGTATCGACTCCTTTAGCGTCGGTTGTTGTCGTTTAGCGACGCTGTAGCTCTCCTTATGTCGATGGCATTGACTTGCGTCGATGGTATCGACTTCATCCTTGCCAGCAGCCTGGAGACATCTCGATGCCATCGACTTGGGTGTCGATGGTATCGACTCTGTATTGCTCTTCTCGGCTGACAACCTGTGGCTTGGTCGATGGTATCGACATCCGTCGATGGTATCGACGGATGTAGATACTTGTTTTTCCTGAAATTGCACAACAAGACCAAATAAATCCACACGATTTATGATAAGATGATCAATAATGCTTAAAATAATGAAATAAAGAGAATTTGATATAAAATGATGGCAGAGACCAAGTAAAGTGAATTATGCAATAATATCCATGAAAATGAGTAATTAAGGCACAAAACACATATGAAATCGGTCTATAAATGCGACTCAAAATCATCGCATCAAGGCCCCAAAAAGAAACAGATCTAGGGACCCCATGGCTATAAATAGGACCCTACCCCTAGTCATACAAGACATCCAGTTCAGATGCCGAGAGGCTGCTGGATTGGAGCCAGAGCCCTGTGGGAGCATCCCAAGGTCCGAGAGGACCAAGGCACTGAGCCTACATGCTCCAATAGCCACCAGCCTCCACACTCACTCTCTCCTCCATCTCCATCTCAGATCTACTCTCTCCAAGGGCAGAAGATAAGGAGAGAGGAGATCTATGCCACATTCATCCTCACCACCAAGGAGAGAGAAGATCTACTTCACCGCCATCCTCCACCACTGGTCTACAATCTCTAAAGGTAGAAGCTGAGGAGAGAGAAGACCAGTCTCTACTGACATTCTCTCACCTCCACTGGGCTACTGTTCAGAGCAGATCTAGAGAGAGAGGACCAAGGAGTCCAGATCTGATCAAGTAGGATGACCAAAAGATGAGATCCGGCCTATACAGAGGAAAAGGAGTGAGAGACACTTCTTCTCCACGGGCTAAATCTTATCTTCTTCCTCTATCTTCTGTTGTGTCCCTTGATTTCTTGTACAACAATTTTTTCCATCTTTGTTCGGTGCCAACTATGCTTGTCCATGGCTAGTTAAGCTCTTTCTTGGCTATGTAGCCCGATTCGGGCATGTTTATGTACCTTTGCCTTAAGCAAGTAGTTTCATTCCGTATATAGTATGATGCTTGTTCTATCTTCTCTCTCTGGTTATGATTGCTAGTTTGGTTGATCTCTTTCTAGTTTGAACTACTATTTCTTCTTGTATTGAGAGATCCGTGTAGGAATAGGCACGAAAAGATTGTTTGGATCGGAACTCAAGAGGAGGACGGTTCAAGGTTCTCTGTTCTTAACATTCCAGAATACTCTAAAACCAGAGAGGGAATCTAGAGTATTCTAGGGTGTTGATTTTTCATCCTCGAGAGAGGTTAGATGGCATATCGTTGATGGTTTTAGTCACGCTGTGCGAGAGAGACTGGGATGACCCACAGGAACGGATACCACAATGCTTACTATGTTCGGTTTTAAGACGCTTTCTTAGGTGTTTGAGGGTTGTCTACGCCTGAGAATGGGTGCATAGACTGCCCAGGTTGCAGTTACATAGCCAGGAACTCTCTTTCTCTGATTAGTAGAACCACAAGCTTTGTTTTGTTTTGTTTTCTTTGCTTTGTTTTAAATTGTGACAACCTGCTAGACTAGTTCTAGCACATATTTTCATCGACTATAGTTTTGGCCTATCTGACTCAAGAACGAGATTTGTGGTGCCCTAAACGTCACCACGTCCCTGTGTTCGACCCCGTATATCTACTCCGACCCCATAATAAAAGTTGCGGGCGTCCTAGAAGGATTCAGGGTATAAATTAAAAAGTCTGACTCAATTCCATGACGATCAATGTTTTGGCATTGTTGTCGGGGATGTGGTTTTCCACGTTTACACGCCTAGAAGATTTTGTTCTATCACTTTTAAGCCCGTATATATATGCATAGTTTTTTTTGGTTTTAAACATACTTGTTCATATATTCTGCATACCTTTTTTTCTATACTCTTTTCCAGCCATGGATCTCACTTCGGCAAGACAAGTTATCTTGTCCACCTATCCTCCCGAGTTTTTTTGTAGTTCCGACTGCTGGCAAATAATTGAAGGTCGTGCTCTACAATTAGTCAAGTTATACTTACCTCCACCGTCGCCATATGTTGAGATTCCAACAATGGAGACTGTCAGTCAACCCTTGACTCCCGTGCCATCATGGGATCAAGAACTGATTAAGGTAGTGGAGTTGGCTAGGGAAAGTATTCACGCACTCACCTCCTTAGCCCCTCATCTCCAAGAAGATGTCGATCCAATGCAACAACTACTAGAAGAGCAGGATCATCATCTCAAACTATTCACCGAGGCTGTAGACCATAGTATAAGTCTACTTCGAACTCTTGAGCAAGGATCCATCCAAGCGCATCAGTTTGATACAGCGGGTTCCCCTCATATGTGCATGGCAGAATCGATGGGTCTCAAAAGCATTCCTGCTCAAGTACAACTGTTGGCTAAATTGGACATTATCATAATCCCTTTGTTTTGATGATGACAAACATTTCTTTCTTGTGGTTTTAACTTGTTATTTGAGTGTTTCAGGGACAATCATATAAGGTGGTAGATAAAAAAGACTTGGAAGATCAATTTGCTAAAATTGCTTTATTTTCATGATTGTAATCAATGTAAAAACTTGTACAAGTTTATAATGTACAAGTACTTAGATATCATGTAAATCAAGCATTTAGATCTTCCCTATCCGCTCACAACACTTAGATAGGTCATCTCCCAAGATAGTACCACAATAGCACATTGATACACACACTCAGTAAATGAATACATTGAATCAGGGATGTTCTCGGTCGACAAAAACTTTGACCGAGACACTCTCAGTCGACAAAATCCTCGACCGAGAACAGACCCTCCTAGCTGTTAGACTGAGTTAGAAAAGTAGTTGGGAGTTGAGTTGAATGTTGCAATACACTTACTCCAGACTTACTCTCGGTCGACAAACTTTTCAACCGAGAATAGTTCTGCCTACACTTTTCAGAACTAATCAACTAGTCATTACAAATGCAATTAGTGGATAACTAACGGCTATTTGAGCACTAAGAACACCCTAGAAGGTGTCTATAATGTCCCCAAGCATTATCAAACCACTCCTATAAATAGGACAGCCATAGGACACCTCAATACACAACTTGCATACAAAATTACACTTGAGATTCAATCCTTGTGAGCAAACAAGCTGAGCTACACTTGCAATCTATTTTCCTTGAGCTCTACATTAGTGTCCTATAGGATGATATCTCCTATCCACTATACATCCACGTCCATCCATTTTGGTTAGGAGATCAAATGCTTGATATAGGATCAAAGCATTGTACTCAATTGGTAACGTTGTTTCTTTCTTCCAATCTTGTTCCTTCTATTGTATTTTGTTCTCCTTTGCTACTCCTAGGTTGGAGGCTGCAGAAAGGAGGTTGTTGGAGCTTCTTCGGTTGTGAAGGTAGCTCGAAGGACTTAGGATTACTTCAAGAAGGTTGTCTCAATGGGAAGCTACTTCAAGAGGAAGGCTACTTCAAGGGGGAGCTTGGAGTTACTTCAAGGAAGGCTGCTTCAAGGTTGGTGAGACTACTTCTAGGTGAAGGCTATCCTAAGGGTGAAGGTATTTGTATCTTATGTAACATCCTTTTGAGGTAATAAAATAAAAGTGCTTTCAAAATCCCAATTGAAAACAATTGGATAGTGGACTGACTCCCTTAGTTTTTGCTAAGGGTGGAACCACTCTAAACACCGTGTCTCCTTCTCCAAATTTCAATTGTGGTTGTTTGGTTGAATTAAATTTAAAATCATTATAAAACCCTATTCACCCCCCTCTAGTGTTTTTTCAATTGGTATCAGAGCAGGCTTCAAGGAGATCTAATCGAGTCTTGAAGAAAATTAGTGATGTGGTACTAAACAACCTCAACTTGGAAGGAACACTCTTAGCTCGACCTCCACCATTTGATGGCACCAACTACACTTGTTGGAAGAGGAGGATGCAATTCTACTTTCAAGGGATAAGTTGTGATTTATGGAGAATGGTCTCAAATGCCTACACTCTTCCTCAAACAGAGTATGCTACATGGGATGCTAATACGGTAAAGCTAGCCCAATTGAATGCAAAGGCTGTAAGTATTCTTTATTATTCAATTTCCGTCGGTGAGTTCAATAGAATATCAAATTGTGAAACTGCATATGAAATATGGCATAGACTCTCTATTACTTATGAAGAAACTATTCAAGAAAAGAATTCTAAAATTGGTATGCTTAAACAAAAGTTTGAACATTTTCGTATGGAACCATATGAGTCTATTAGTGAAATGTATGCAAAGTTTTCTAATATTGTTAATGGGTTGAATGCATTAGGTAAAACCATTAGTGAAGAGGATAAAGTATCAAATATTCTTAGGTTCTTGCCTCCAAAGTACAAACCAAAGGTGACGGCCATTGAAGAAGCCAATGATCTCACTACATTAAAGATGGAACAACTCATTGGCAACTTGGAGGCTCATGAAGCTACCCTTGAAGAAGAAGAAAGATTGGCGGCTGAACACAAAAAGGAGAAAAGAAAAGACATTGCATTCAAAGCATAAACCAAGAATAATCATGATACAAGTGAAGAAGATAGTGAAAAAGAAACACTCATTGTAAATAGTAAGCAGTATAGAAGTTTTTAAACTAACAAAATTCCCAGTGTTTCTTCATCCAGGTGCTTTGAATGTGGCAAAAAGGGACACTTGAAAGGTGATTGTCCAAAACTTAAGAAGGGGAAGAAATCATCTCACAAGAAGAAAGAAAGAGCATATAAAGCTGCATGGGATGATTCAAGTGATGATAGTGAAGATGGAAAAGAAGAAGTAGAATGTATTATTGCTACAACAAATGAAGAAGAAGAAGAGGTAAGTCTTTTTTATTTATCTAGAGAAGAGTTAGTTGCTAGCATTGAGGAATTACATGATAAATATATTGATTGTAAAAATAAACTAAAAAGAGTTACTAAAACTAATGAGGATTTGTATGCACAATTATATGATCTTGCTTCTGAAAAGGAAAGTATTATTTCTGAAAATTCTTCCTTGAAATCGTCTTTTAATGATTGCAATACAAAATTGCTTACTCTTGAGACAAATCATAATTTGCTTTGTCAAGAAAAGGTTGAATTGCTTGCAAAATTGAATGATCTTCAATCACAACCTATCTTGTGTACTCATTTAGATTATGATGCTATTTTGAAAGAAAAAGATAGTTTGTTGTCTAATCTTGAGAAATCAAAGTTAGATGTTAAAAAGAGAATGGATGAAATTGCTAAATTACAAAGGGAAATTAGTAGCTTGAAAAATATTGATATTCTTGATAAGATCCTAAAAGATTCTTCTAGTCAGATTGGAAGAAGAGGACTAGGTTATAATCCCAAAAGTAAATCCTATCAAAAACTTAGAAGGACACAAGTGCCCAAAAATACAGTTATATATGTGCCTAAAGACAATCTAGCCAAGAAGAGAAATGAGATTGATTCTATATGTTGTCATTATTATTTACGTCTTGGACATTATTCATTCTCCTACCCATACAAGAAATAGGATGTTGATTTAGTTTGGGTTCTCAAAACCTAAAGATTTGAATATGATTAGTTGATATTTGACCTAAAATGTTAATTTGATATTTAAATGTCTTATCTCAACTCAACTGAGCTTTAATTTCCATAATTTTGTAAAACTGTATTTGAAGTGATCTATATTTTTACTTGAAAATAACTTCTAAAATCAGTACAGAAACATTCTCGGTCAACCAAATCCTCGACCGAGACATTCTTCGGTCGAGAAATTAGTCGACCAAAGCAGTTTATGTCTTAAATCTGCATTTTTTTTTGGAGAAATAGTGACATTATCGGTCGAGAAAGTTGTCAACCGAGACAATGCCGGTCGAAAAATTAGTCGACCAAGGGAAACTCTGACAGAACTATTTAATAAAAACAAGATACTTCAATTGCAATCAACTTAAGTATGTAATGAACCTTACATATTATTGTACTTTAAAATTTTGAATGATCCTAATCAAAAGGAAGAGAAAACTTGATAATTGAATAAGAAAATTAGTAGAATAAGAAACCTTGCTTAGAATAAAGAATTACTTTGTATCTAAATTATATTCTAAGAAAATCAAGAGCAAGATACTAAGTTCATATATTGCTCAAAATTCTACACAAAACTTTCTCTTAGGCTAATATTTTGCATCATGATTGCATCATGGTAACATTTATTGCTACAATAAATGTTGCTTACAAGAACTAATAATACTTATTGAAATTCTACATATTTTATAAAATTAAAATGATGATGCTTTTATGAAACTATAATTGAAATTGCCTTTTTGCAAGAAGAACAATCAATATGGATATCAAATCAAATTCTTTCTTGCATATAAGGACCTTAGAATATATTCTGAAAATTTCATAAGAATGGCAAAAAATAACTTGTTCTAAGAAAATCAAAAGGATAAATATCATTGTAACACCTATATTGATTTTCAATTGGTAAATTTCTCCAACAATAGATATCACTCAAAGTGTTTCAAATTGATATACATAAAGGATCTATGCATTGATTAAACATATCAAGAAAAATGCTAAAAATCTGTAGCAATTGCCTCTCAGTTGAGAAAGATTTCAATTGAGGGGCGCCTTGGTCGAAGTCAAGGTCGACCTAAAATAAGCTTGATAAAATGCTTAATTGTAAATCATTTCCTTGGACTCAACCTTAGTATATTGAAAACAAGATTTTAGTGCATAGCTCTCATAAAAGGTTAACTTATTATGATCTAATGCTTATTATGACCTTAGAATCCTTAAATTATCTTGATTAAGGGGGGCTCACAAAAACTATATTGACTATAAGATTAAGAAGGAGTTCACAAAACGTTTTAAACATCATTTGAAACTAGTTATGACCTTAGTATCTTTAAAGTAATCTTGGTTATGAAAATAAAGGAGTCTATAATATTTATGAATATAATGAATATCTTGTCCTTAATGGAATTCTCTAAACAAATTAGGGCTTAACATCATGTGCATTTGGTTAGATATACATTCATTGATTCTATTATAAGATTAAAAGAATCACATATCATTTCAGGGCTTAACATCCCTTGTAAATGGTTGAGAAACTATTAAATATATTCATGAGCTTAAAGGATTCTCATGTCATTTTAAGGGCTTAACATCCCTTGTAAAATGGATGAGAAATCAAAACACATATGCCATGAATCTAAAAGGATCTCATATCATTTCAAGGATTAACATCGTTTGCAAATGATTGAGAAATAAATTGTGGCTAAATTTGACATAAAAATAAGTGGTTTACATTGAGTATTAAAATATCAAATTAAGGGGGAGAAATAAAAGTCATAATTAATGTTTAGCTTGGTTATCTTTTTGAAATGACAAAGGGGGAGAAATAATATAAAATCAATAACATAAAGTAAAATGAGTTTCATAATCTCTCAGCTAGCACATACTTGTAAATAAAAGAATGGCTGCAAAAGGTAAACTTCAGGTATGAAACTCATATGATTTATATTACCTTGATTTATATTTATGAAATGTTTTGTCATCTTCAAAAAGGGGGAGATTGTTGGCTAAATTAGACATTATCATAATCCCTTTGTTTTGATGATGACAAACATTTATTTCTTATGGTTTTAACTTGCTATTTGGGTGTTTCAGGGACAAGCATATAAGGTGGTGGATAGTGAAGATTTGGAAGATCAATTTGCTAAAATTGCTTTATTTTCATGATTGTAATTAATGTAAAAACTTGTGCATGTTTATAATGTACAAGTACTTAGATATCATGTAAATCAAGCATTTAGATCTTCCCTATCCACTCACAACACTTAGATAGGTCATCTCCCAAGATAGTACCACAATAGCACATTGATACACACACTCAGTAAATGAATACATTGAATCAGGGATGTTCTCGGTCGACAAAAACTTCAACTGAGATACTCTCAGTCGACAAAATCCTCGACTGAGAACAGACCCTCCTAGCCGTTAGACTGAGTTAGAAAAGTAGTTGGGATTTGAGTTGAACGTTGCAATACACTTACTCCAGACTTACTCTCGGTCGACAAATTCTTCGACCGAGAGGCACTCGGTCGATAAACTTCTCGACCGAGAATAGTTCTTTCTGCACTTTTTAGAACTAATCAACTAGCTGTTAGAAACAAAATTAGTGGATAACTAACGGCTAGTTGAGCACTAACAACACCCTAGAAGGTGTCTAGAATGTCCCCAAGCATTAGCAAACCACTCCTATAAATAGTACAACCATAGGACACCTCAATACACAACTTGCATACACAATTACACTTGAGATTCAATCCTTGTGAGCAAACAAGCTGAGCTACACTTGAAATCTGTTTTCCTTGAGCTCTACATTAGTGTCCTATAGGCTGATATCTCCTATCCACTATACATCCGTGTCCATCCATTTTGGTTAGGAGATCAAACGCTTGATATAGGATCAAAGCGTTGTACTCAGTTGGTAACGTTGTTTCTTTCTTCCAATCTTGCTCCTTCTATTGTATTTTGTTCTCTTTTGCTACTCCTAGGTTGGAGGCTGCGGAAAGGAGGTTGTTGGAGCTTCTTCGGTGGTGAAGTTTGCTCGTAGAACTTAGGATTACTTCAAGAAGGATGTCTCAACGGGAAGCTACTTTAAGAGGAAGGCTACTTCTAGGGGGAGCTTGGAGTTACTTCAAGGAAGGCTGCTTCAAGGTTGGTGAGACTACTTCTAGGTGAAGGCAATCCTAAGGGTGAAGATATTTGTATCTTATGTAACATCCTTGCGAGGTAATAAAATACAAGTGCTTTCAAAATCCCAATTGGAAACAATTGGGTAGTGGACTGACTCCCTTAGTTTTTGCTAAGGGTGGAACCACTCTAAATGTCGTGTCTCCTTCTCCAAATTTCAATTGTGGTTGTTTGGTTGAATTAATTTTAAAATCATTATAAAAACCTATTCACCCCCCTAGTGTTTTTTCAACAACAACTTCATGATAAAGATGTTGAACAGGGCAGGAGGCTCCAAGAGCTCATCGATTTGGTTACAATCTAGTTACAACTGCCATCACAAGACAGCGAAGAAGTTAGTCATCAAGACCATTCCATTGGGTCTGAAGTGGAGTATACACCATCATCCTATTCATACCATCAACTGGATTCATCAAGATTTTTCTGTGAATACCAACCCACTTGGAGAAGCCCTTCATTCTATCTAGAGATGATGAACCAATGGAAGATATGAGCCATAGACATGAATGGGTCTATGATGACAATGATGAAGACTCAAAAAGCCAATCAACCTCACAACCAGAAGGTTGGTTTGAGGAACCCGAGCCAGATATTGAACCAGACCAGAGTGACATCTCTCATATTGAGACTTTTCACTTTACTTTGAGCCGCGCGCCAACCATGGTTTGGAACAATTTGTTCGATGATGATGACGACGACAACAACTCGACATGGAGCAGTGAGTATATTGACGATTACAAGTTGGAGCAGCACAAGCTGCCATTTACACCCTTACCTTTACAAGGTAGAGTGGACGTCAAGGGGGCAGGATGGACGGTTCACTACAACATGGCTGATGAGCATGAAGATACCCCTAACTCCACGCCAGGTGATAAGCTTGGGGTGGTAGAACCACAAACTGATTCTTTAGGGAGTACTTCTTGTTCAGAAGATGATTGGATGACTCAAACTATACATGAAGATTTATCTGAGAATCCAACCTTAAGTGTAGAGATGGAGAGAGAAGATATGAGTCCTCCAAAAGACATCCAACCTCTCTCATCCATCTCATCCTATGTCAACATCCTAGGGCCTTCCTATTTAGATTTGTATCTTGGAAGGTACCTTGAGGATGATTTGCCGAAGAAATCATCCCAGTGCATCTCAAGTCAATTCTAGCACCGAGATAACTTCACCGAGTCACCAGATTTTACTTCAGACTCGACAGGGCCCTCACCTCCGCCTATTCTACTCCTATTATGTGGTGGAACCCTTTGGCAAGACACATGTGGCACTGGTCCCAAAACTTAGGATTTGGGACCCCAGTGTCGTATCGTGGGGCAGCCCCCCTTTTCTCTTACCCACCCTCCCGCCCTTTAATTACAATAAATTTTTCTCTTCATGTTCTTGTTAGTTAGTTTCTTTTCTCTAACTATTTTTATATCCTTACAACCATGCATCATCTTTAGAACTTCAATAACTACCGTTAAAATCATGCATTCCTACCTCATTATTTCAAGTTTAAGTCTTGCTCGAGGATGAGCAAAATTTTAAGCTTGGGGTGGTAGGCTTTGCCTTTCTATCTCTTCATCCTTCTAGCATGCATGTTTACTTCCCACATTTAGTTTTAAAATTTTCAAAATTTTCAGCTTTTTAGCTTTGCAATTATGGCCATATGGTGCGAATCTAATAGATAAATGCTTGACTTTATGCCTAAATGCATAGTTTTCATCTTAAAAATTGCTTGACCTTTTGCTTGACTTGCTCTTTGACTCTTTTCTTGAGTTTGGAAATAAATCTAAGGTTATGTCCCTTTTTCATAGCTTAAAGCTAAATTCCCTTGATCCATGTCCTGAATGGCAAATCCATGGTAAAGGACCGTTGGAATGAGCTCAAATAGGATTAAAGACTCCTAGTTGTGAATTCACGAGCCTGCCTCTATTCTAAGGATTCTTGAATCATAATTGCAACTTCTCACACATGTATCAAGCGGATCATGATGAGTTTTGAGCTATAAACAAGATGAAATGTTTTCCATGATGGACTATGTGCCTTTTCACATTAGATTGAGTCAAAAAGATGAAAAATATAAAAAATTGTGCAAAAGAGGCTTGGCCGCCCACAAAATCCCAAAAATATCTATATAGTTCTCACCCAATCCTACAAAATAGAATGCAGAAAATAAAAGCCTAAGAGTGAATAAATGAGCACTTATTTTCTCTTTTAGGAGAGTTGAGGATGGTGCCCAGCTGGTGTATGACTGCGCTCATGAACGCGGGTATGTCATGTCTGGTAGTATCACTCCAGAAGCTCATTAGAGAGTCACTAGGAACCCCTAGGAGACCTATGAGATCAACTCAGTGGCAGGGTTGATTCGAGCACAGTATGAGGAGTTCATCTCACTGCTTTGGGCCAACTTGCTCAGAGTGTAGGGACTGTTGCTCGTTACATGGACCAACCTAATACAGATCGAGATCCTCAGAAGTCATTAGAGTCTTTCGCTTTGTTTCTTAGGAAATGAATAAGCGAGAGGCGCGTTGTTTCCCGATTGGTATGCATGGAATCATGGTGATGGCTAAATGCTCATCACACGCATGATAATCTGTGTGACAATTCTTTTATGTTTAATAATTATGATTCAAACCCTCATGAGTATCGACAGGTTGTAGTGAATTCGCTTAATCTTTCCTGGAAACTCTTTGATCTTGCTTTGGCAAGACTGTGGTTGATTGGTGGGGGTTTGTTCTGAAATGACATGGATCGGGAGAATAGATGCTTTAAACTGTTTTTCTTAACCTTAGCATCTATTGCCAAGCTTAATTTGGATGCTATCCTTTTGTTCTTTGAGCATAGTCTTGCTTGAGGACAAGCAAGTTTTAAGCTTGGGGTAGTTGATAACACCCAAATTGGCGCATATTCTCTATGCATTTTATCTATGGTTTTGTGTCACTTTCGTCTTAATATGCACTCTTTTGCTCATGTTTTTGTTCCTTTCTTGTTTACTTAGATAAGATAACTAGCTAGCCAATAAAGTAGCCAATCCAGCCAGTTTTTGGGACAAACTGGCACCGAACCATGATGACATCTTTCCCCATTTTTTTCTCCCTCTCTGAGGCCCTTTTAAATTGTACTTTTGATATATCTTCTAATGACAAATGGATTTTCCTCATAGCCTGATCACCTTCTTGGGCTCAATCTTGATGCGATTAATTGCTTTCATTACCTAATTATCTTCATACATCCATGTTCAATCTAATTGATTTAACCTCTATGCTAATGGGATTTGTATCCTTGATATGCAGATCGAATTCTAGCTATTGGGCCCGATCACCCAGGCCCATGCAGCATTGTGGCCACACCTTGTTGATGCACTGATAGCAGGCTCTCGTTCGAGCTATTGTTCAACCAAACCCGCAGTTCCTACCCCTCTACCCTGATCGCAACCTCCCCTCTCAATCACTGTGGCCATGGTTCCCTTTCCACCCTAAAACTACAGTCGCAGTTATCCTCTAGACCGTGACCAGCTCCTACAGCTACCCCGATCACCCGCGATGATGCTCACCTACTCACTCTCACGTTCGCAATCAGCACCTCCACATATTCCTGATCTCGGCCTACGCCTCCAACCATTGCCATCACACCGCAGACACCTGCTTCTAGATCACAATGCCAGCCTCCAAACGACGCCTCCCCTTCAACTCTTCACCCACCGCGGGCACCACTACTCCCCTGCAAGATAGCGACCACACACATCTCAGCCCACGGAACCCTACATCGCGACCGCGATTTGCAGAACCACGACCAGGAGATCAGGCCGCGCCCGTGGTCTTTCTTGCCACGACCGCGGTGCCAACGCCCTGACCCCTACAATCATGACCCAGCCACCACCAGGCCGCTACGACCTCCTCATCATCCACCACGATTGATCGTCGCTAGCCACCTTTGCCTCCTCGCCTCTACTACAACTTCACGACGTAGTAGCAGACCTCACTGCACTACACACCCCCACACCCATCCAACTACCGCGACCACCCACCCATCTACAGACCGCGACCACCTCCCTGCTTCTCATGGTTCTCATTCCCTCGACCACTGTGATCAACTAGTTCCCTCTCCCTATCCTAAAACCGCGGTGGCAGGTGTTTCTCCCCTAAAAACCAGGGTCACAGTATCTCTTTCCCGGCTTCCCGTGATCTTCACCTCACCACGTCTCAGCCCACGGTTTCCTCCTCCGTCCACATTGGCCTCTGCCCTCGCATCCCATAGGTATCTACTTGACTACCATGGCCCCACCATTCCCTAATGCCTCAACCACCTTCGAATGACAATGAAGACGTGAGCGTCATGATCCGCCTCCCTCCATCGCCTCTTGTGCGACACCACCTACATCTGGGCCGCCTCCTCTTCTCCATCACTTACACCACCATCTTTCTCCAGTGGACACCACGAACAGAGGAACCCTACACCACGATCGTGGTGTACTTCACCCTAGGTCATCAACTCCTCCATCCCCTTCAGCTTCACCACTCCAGCAACACACTGCGGGCTCCCTCCTTTAACCATGCATGCAGTCTCTCTATGATCGTGACCCCCCTGTTGCTAACCGCCCCCGCGGTTCCCTAGCCAATAACCACGATCGCGGTGTTTGCAATAGAAAACTACAACCTGCTGGTAGCAAGCAAGAACCATGACCATGTCCGTGTAGAAAACCACGACCGCGGTCTGTAAAGACCTCGACCGAGGCCCCAAAAAGAAACAGATCCAGGGGCCCCGTGGCTATAAATAGGACCCTACCCCCAGTCATACAGGACATCCAGTTCAGATGCCGAGAGGCTGCTGGATTGGAGCCAGATCCTTGTGGGAGCATCCCAAGGTCCGAGAGGACCAAGGCACTGAGCCTATGTGCTCCAACAGCCACCAGCCTCCACTTTATCTCTCTCCTCCATCTCCATCTCAGATCTACTCTCTCCAAGGGCAGAAGCTGAGGAGAGAGGAGATATGTGCCACGTTCATCCTCACCACTGAGGAGAGAGAAGATCCACTTCACTGCCATCCTCCACCACTGGTCTACAATCTCCAAAGGTGGAAGTTGAGGAGAGAGAACACCAGTCTCCACTGACATTCTCTCACCTCCACCGGGATGGTGTTCAGAGCAAATCTAGAGAGAGAGGACCAAGGAGTCCAGATCTGATCAAGTAGGATGACCAAAAGATGAGATCCGGCCTATACAGAGGAAAAGGAGTGAGAGACACTTCTTCTCCACGGGCTAAATCTTATCTTCTTCCTCTATCTTCTGTTGTGTTCCTTGATTTCTTGTACAACGATGTTTTTCCATCTTTGTTCGGTGCCAACTATGCTTGCCCATGGCTAGTTAAGCTCCTTCTTGGCTATGTAGCCCGATTCATGCACGTTTATGTACCTTTTCCTGAAACAAGTAGTTTCATTCCATATATAGTATGATGCGTGTTCTATCTTCTCTCTCTAGTTGTGATTGCTAGTTTGGTTGATCTCTTTCTAGTTTGAATTGCTATTTCTGCTTGTATTGAGAGATTCGTGTAGGAATAGGCGTGAGGAGATAGTTTGGATCGGAACCCAAGAGGAGGATAGTTCAAGGTTCTCTGTTCCTAACATTCCAGAATACTCTAAAACTTGAGAAGGAATCTAGAGTATTCTGGGGTGCTGATTTTTCATCCTCAAGAGAGGTTAGATGGCATATCGTTGATGGTTTTAGTCACGTTGTACGAGAGCGAGTGGGACGACCCATAGGAACAGATACCACAATGCGTACTATGTTCAGTTTTAAGATGCTTGCTTAGGTGTTCGAGGGTTGTCTACGCCCGAGAACGGGTGCATAGACTGCCCAAGTTGCGGTTACATAGCCAGGAACTCGCTTTCTCTTATTAGTAGAACAACGAGCTCTATTTTGTTTTGTTTTCTTTTCTTTGTTTTATTTTAAATCGTGACAACCCGCTAGACTAGTTCTAGCACATATTTTCATCGAATATAGTTTTGGCTTATCTGACTCAAGAATGAGATCTGTGGCACCCTAAACATCACCATGTCCCTGTGTTTGACCCCATATATCTACTTCGACCCCATAATAAAAGTTGTGGGCGTCCTAGAAGGATTTAGGTTATAAATTAAAAAGTCTGACTCAATTATGAGACGATCTGGGCTCTATCTCATTAGTCTTCAGGCATCACCTAGACAAACCCAACACGACCATGGCCTAATTATCCAGAAACACTTTAATTCCCTTACATGGGTACTGGCCCTCAACTAAGCACAAATCAAAAAATGATTTAATCAATAGAATTATGCACGATGCCTTCTATGTATGATTTGAAATTTTATCTTGTATGATCTCATAGCTATATATAGTGATCAATATCCTCAACGAAAGAGAGGGCACATAAAACTATCAGTTTCTCTCATATAACTTTGGCAGAAGTATTTCCTTAGTGGAACCATATATACAACCAAACATACCTTCATCAAATATAAGTATAAATCCATACATTACAAAAATTTCAAAAGATCAGATAGTAATACATAAGATATCATGTAGGAATGAGAACATTATATTATCTTAAAGACTAAATTTGTGACATACATCAATATGTCAAAATTTTACAATACTCCCTCAATTGGTTCATATGTCTGACTTGTTTTTTTTCTAGCAGCAGGTTCACAGAGGGTGATGAAAATGTTGAAGAATATTATACCCAATTAAGTGTTAAGAAAAACAAATATGACGTCAATTAAAAGTATACGAGAGAAGTAAAGATATAACTAAACTTATTCACACATTCCAAAGAGAACGATTGCACCTTCCTGGCGTCGACAACATCACTCACAAATTTTTTAGTACATGAGTTGAACTGTACATGTCCTCCACCTCCTTCGAACTTGTCCCTAGAAAAACACTAACAATTCTACCAACCACAAAAAATTAGTGTGATGTAGTGTGTACATATAGGAGTTATCTCACAATCTTATTTTTATCTATCCATATATCTATCTAACTAACTATCTATGTATTTAACATATCATTGCAACACTTCTTTATATAATATATATATATATATACATATGTAAGTATATATATACATACACACAAACATATACATATACATATATGTTACATGCATACATACATATATACAATGACAATACAACTTGTCATCCCCCTAGGGTTTACTCTGGCGATCTGCCAGGAGACTGCCTAGGCGACGATCGCTACGTTAGGGACTCAAACTCTCGTCGTCAAACCTTCCACCAATACCCCACCACCCAACCCTATCCCTACAATCCCCAAATCAAAGATGTGATAAGAAAGACAATATGACCTACAAGGAACCTTAACTATGGCGTAGGGGAGAAAGAATGGGCAACAACCAAGCGGGCATGGAACTAGGTCCCCAAATAGCCAACACCGCATGGGGACAAGGAGGACAGCTTCCCAGAGTTGAGGCATGAGGAGGGACAAGTGCACGTCAACTTGGATGAGGAGGAATTTGAGAGGATGTGGAAATATGGGAGTTCACATTGATGGTCTACATCTTGGGCAAGAGGCCTTAATACCTGCATCTCCAAGCATGGATGGAGAGAACATGGAGACCTAAGGGGACTTTTGAACGACTATTGAGGGATAATGAGATTTTCTTGGTATGTTTCTCCAATGAAGCCGACAAGAAGGCAGACTTGGACCTAAGGCCCTAATGGTTTGATGCGCAATTAGTGATTGCCAGGGAGTATCGCCAAGGAGTACCCCCATGGAGACGAGCTTAAGCGGGACATGTTTATGACTATTCCATCCTGGATCGCTTTGAAGTCCTTTGGTCAATCATGGATGAGACAAGAAGTAGGAATTAGCACTACTGGGGTGGGAAAGGTGTTGCTCATCGATGAATGGTATTTGGAGGTAGATGAGGCTCGGGCTCTAGTGGAGTTGTTGTAAGGCCCCTAAACTTGCTTAATGAGTTGAATGAGCTTAATTATCATAATTGAATTCTTATAACCCTAATATAACCTTGTAATATGCTTGGAAATCATAATACAAGATTAAGTTTCCAATTTGGTCCAATTTCGACACTGTTTGAGCAAGTTATGCAATTTTATGCACATTTTGGACTTTTCTGCAATTTACCCAATTGAGAGGTTTTCTTTGCAATTTATCACTTGCATTATGTTTCTTGGATATTCTATCATCATTATTGATCTTTTTGAGACATGGGGAACCTATTTAAACCTTGGTTTGAAGGTTTTTTCTCCAAGGGTATTTTAGGATTTACCTCTTCATGGATGAGCTACCTTTAGTAGCTATCAACTAATGAGTTATTTGTTTTGCTTGGAAATTCAAGAAACGAGGGATAATCATGTCTATATGTATGGTAGGGTAGCTTCTTGTGTGTGCACTTGTATATTCTTAATGGTTTAAGGCCATGTACACTTGGAAAGATACTAGAACTTCAACCTTTTCTTTTTCTTTATCTTAAAGCTTCATATAATTATCCCTAAGCACTGAAATGAGCAATTTTCTCTCCATAACTTCCCTCCTTATCCCAACCTTGTTCTCCCTTTGTGCTTCTGCGAATTTTCCTATCCAAGGAAGAAGAAAGTGGGGACCTTCTTGGAAAAAGGATCTAGGGTTGCAATTGACTTCCTTTTAGGGCTTAAAAAGCTTCCTTCTTGTGATCTTGGCCTAAAAGAGTAAGAATCCCCTTCTTTCCTCCATTTATTTCTTTGTTATCCTTCCTCCTACCTTTCTCCAGGTTGAAACATTGTTGTTCCATGGTACAAATTGCTATAAAGCTCTAAAACCCTACCTTTCTTGCTCCTTATGCTTAGGGTTTGCTCATTTGATGAAGAAAGGTGCTAGATGGACGAGTTCATAGCTTTTACTTGGATTTTCTTCCCTACCTGCTTAATTTTTCTTCTGTGTGGGGTTTCATATTCTCATTAGAGGTAAGTTTTATAACTTTCTTCACGTTTATTTCTTACCATATGTGAGCACCTGTTACACTAAACGACATTACTCAAAACATAAAACACAATCAATCACTAATTAATAACATATCCAAAAATATTGGTAAATTAAAACCAATTTCAATGTCAGCACCTTCTCAGAAACATTTGCATAAGACCCCAACATATTTCTTTTAACCATACTAGGCCAAGAATTTGATATGAATGTTCTATTGCCTTAGCCACAACATATATACATAGGAGAACAATATTCATATATGCCACACAAACAAGCATTAACATGCTAACAAAAGTTCTATTTTTATGAAACACCATATACAAACTTTTCCTGCCCAGACCTCAGAGTACAGGGATGACTCTAGGACACACTAGACATCTAATCAACTTTATCAAAGATTCATTACTATAGCTCCTCTTTGCTGCCACATATTTGTTTTTGTCACTTCTGATTACCTATAAAAATATGGCGAACCACAAGGGTGAGACCCATGTCCCAGTAAGAGATATAACCTCCAACAATGTTTATTGAGTACAACATTTTTAAGTAATTAAACAGTTAAGAAGTTTAATAAGATATAACAAATAAGATCAGCAGTACTGATGATTAACAAAATATATAAAGGAGCAGATAAGAACTATCATCATTAGCCAAACTATCATCCTCTATCTTGTTGACAATATAAGAAATTCAGTAGCATATGTATATCTAGCATCATGAGCAAGTATAGTAACATAGCATAGCTAAATGGATCTCTAGGAGACATTCTTCTCCAAAAAGAGGTTGTCTTCTACCTTAGAGCACTTGGTTCAGCAAAAAAATAGTGGGGAGTCATTGCTCCAGGTTAAAGAAAAGAGAAACCAAGCATAGTTTCGAACTTGGGCAAGGAAGAGGTAAATATGGCCCATAGATAAGGATGGGAGCAAGCATGAGGTGTAAAAGTAGCTTCCCCATGTGTCTATGTCCTTAAACTATTAAGAATATACAAGAACACACACACAAGTAGCTCCCCCACCGTCCTTCTAGACCTTATTAGATTTCCTTTGTCTAATTTCCCACCCAATCACATAATTCATTAGTTGATAGCTACTAAAGGTAGATCATCCATGAAGGGGTAAACCCTAAAATACCCTTGCAGAAAACAGCTTCAAACCAAGGTTTAAATAGGCACCCCATGGCTCAAAAAGATCAAGAATGATGAGATAATATCCAAGGAACATAATGCAAATGATAAATTGCAAATAAACCTCTCAATTGGGTAAATTGCAGAAAAGTCCAAAATGTGCATAAAATTGCATAACTTGCTCAAACAATGTCCAAATTGGACCAAATTTGAAACTTAAGCTTGTATTATGATTTTAAAGCATATCACAAGGTTAGATTAGGGTTCTAAGTATTCAATTATGGTAATTAAGCTTATTCAACTCATTAATAAAGTTTAGGGGCCTTACACCATAAGCTTTCTAGCTCATGTTCTTACTTGAAAATGATGATCCATGCACTAAAAAGCTATGCTTGACTTGGATTTCGATTTTTATAATGTTCCCTATTCTGATTTCAGTTATAGATGAACCTGTGATTATGTTTACATTATTCCTAAGGTATAATATGACTTGGATCAGATTGGTTTGACAACCTATGGTGCTAAGCACCTATCAACCAATGGTCAATTTTAGGGTTTTATGCTGATTTCTTCTATAAACCCATGACCTGATGATGGTACCATTGAAACAACCCTATGGTGTTGTCTTCATGACAACTAATGGTCATGATCAAAGGTGTCAAATGATGGTGACAACCTATGTTCACCCCCTTAGGTCAGGTTCTGGATCGATTAGAAGTTTAATGATCAACCATTAAGTACCCTACTGATGTTATCAATCAATGATGACATTAGCTTAATATTTTATGTTGATTAATGAATATAGTGTTGATATAACAACCTATGGTGATTTAATGGTCACTAATGATGGTGGATAAGGTCTCTACAACCTATGTTGAGTTAAGCATTGTAGTTGTAGCATCAATTAAACCTTAGACCAATGGTTTCTTGGGTTACTTGATGGAATGGTCGGACCTATACTGTAATTGATGGTTTTAACATATGAACTTGACCCAATGGTCAAGATCTAATGTTTATTCTTCCAATAAAGTGGAATGATGGCTAATGTAATATGTTGGTCCTGATAATGTGATTTTGACGGTTTCCTTTATATGATCAACTTAAGGAGCTTACTTGTTGACAATGGATGGCTTATTTTAAATGAACAGTCAATTGTGGGTTTTACCCTACTCTCAATGGAACTTTTTGTGTTGTTAATAAAGGGATGTCTAGGGTTAAATGGTGACTCTTTATAGAGTACACATCAAGGACTTAATAGGTGGTCTATCCAAGGTGTTTACTTATGTAAACAATCAATGGTCTTACCTTTTAAACATCCAATGGTTCTGGTTGACATTGTGGTATGGTGATATGGGTTGAATGATGATGGAACAAATGGAGGGTTAACCTTAATAAGGTAGTCATACATATTCACTCATATGAATAGAAGGGATGATAATCATATTGTGTTGATATGTAATCCTAATGAGGTATATCTTGTTATACCTAGCTTTAATATAACTAAATGATGGTAATTGGGTATGAATAGTGCTTGAATGACTAATACAATCATGGATTACTATGTTACAATTATTGAAACCCTAGTATGCTATAACTCGATGGTTACACCTTGATTTATGTGTGGGTTCATACTTGAGAATAGTATGGAATGTGATGGTGACGCTTCACCTTATGCATCCATGATCCAATGGGGATGTCATGAGTTAGGGTTTGGGTATAACTGCCAATTAGTAACATTGATATAATTTATCATGTTGAACCTAACTCTAATGCAAATAGATAAAGATGAGTATTCATGTTTAACATTCTTATATGATGGAATGATGGTGGAATAACCTCCTTAACATGATCATAACCTTAATGTGTTAATTGGTGGTTATCATAGCCACATGGTTGATACTTTCTTATGTTAAACATGTGCATTATGAATATGATGAGTGTTAATCATATCTAGATTCCTTGCATGTTGATGTAATAAAGGAATGTTCTTACTGTTAATATAACCCTGCTATGATTGTTTATGAATATCTCCTAGCTCATTAATGCAATATTGTGCTGATCTGGTGTATTATATGTAAGTGATGTTGTTGAGCCTTGTTGTAAGGCATGGAAAGATAATGATAATCTTGTAGGGAATAGTATGATGGTCTTAATGACCTTTGAGAATGGTTGAGCCCTAAATGAGGTACAATCCTCTTGTGTTGATAAGGGTTAATACCTTCTGATATTGTGAAAAGGATTTATATCCTGTGATAGTATGATGGTCTTAATGACCTTTCGGCATGGTTGAGCCCTGAATGAGGTGTAATCCTCTTATGTTGATAAGGGTTGATACCCTATGATATTGTGAAAAGGATTTATATCTTGTGATAGTATGATGACTAGTGTGGTCTCATGAATGTCAAGTGAATAGTACCATGTGATGATGAGATGAGAAATTATCTTTCACACATTTTATATCTTTTAAAAGTTTTGATATTTATATGCATGCTAGAAGTGAATTAGGGTTTGTATGTCCACTTATTTGATGCAGCCTTAATTCACCCAATTGGCATAACTAATCAAGAGAAACTCTAATCATGTAGTGCCTTGTGCCGTAGAGCCATCTTCAGTATCAGAACTTGTTGGATGGTGAAATGAGTATTCCTAAGGGAAACTAGGAGCACATACTATTGAGTATGTGGGGGTGGCAGGTTGAGGATATATCCTTGTCGTCCACAATGTAGATTGTGGAGGTTGGCTATGGTCATGCCTCATACATCTGATTTGATTGAGAACGACTGTGGTCGTGTCTCAGTCATTATAACATGATTTGATTAAGGACAACTGTGGTTGTACCTCAGATTAGAGGGTTTTGTATACCCTGTTTTCTAGTGTCATGACCTGTACCAAGGGCATACTAGTGGTTATCAACTTGACTATATGTCATTGTGGTGGCATCTTTGACTGATATGTCACTGCCTTTTTACTCGTACTGACCAAGGGGAAGAGATCTTTTTTTTGGTCGGCAAAAACTCGTGTTACTATTATGAGATACCAAAACTTTAGGTACAACCAAACACACCCCCTAATCCTACAGAGGATTACCAAAACACCAAAAGGATTACAAACAGTCTTACAAAGAAGACCCAACAAAGAAAGACAGGGACTCTGACCTAGATCTACACCCCAAAAGCAAACATACAAGCCACCACAGAAAGACTCGCCCCCTACTCTAATGAAGAGCTACTCATACAATAATTCACACCCACAAAAAGAGCATATACATTAGCATAGGGAGAAGAAAGATCTACCATGGCCAGAACTCCTACTTATTGAAGTGGTACCGAGAGAGAACCGTCTATCTTCATCCGCATACACAGCAAAAAGTTGGCAGCAACATCCTGTACTCCTGTCGGACGCACGAAAAGACTAGAAGCGTTATATCAACTGCTACGATCACCAGGTAGCAACCGTCCTGAAACATCCTTCACACAACAATATCCTCACCCACAAAAATAGTGGAAAGAATGAAACAAGAAGCAGCTCCCAGCCCTCGGACAGTAGACACAGACCTCAACATCACCTACATCTCAGACCAGAAATAGGAGAAGGAATGATATGGCGTCAGCCATTCTTCCTCTTCTTAGGGGATTTTTTTCCCCTACTAGGCCTGTAATTACTGAACTCTAGTGATTCAGCCTCCCAAGGATCTAGCTCCAATTCCGAATTTGAGTCCATTTTGGATTCATCCTCATCAAACAGCTGCTCCTTCTCCAATGGGAAATCCACACAAAATCCACTGATGTTCCAAACTCTGTTAATCTTCCATGAGGACGAGCTCGACTCCCCTCTACTCCTCTTACTCATTTCTAGTTCCCAATCAAGATTAAGACTCCCGAAATTGACTACCGGGGAAGTCCCAATCATCTCAAGCTCTGGGAAAGGAGAAGGGGATTGAGGTTTTTGCTTAACCGCTTCAGAGATGACGACAGCTCTAACCTGTTGAGCTAATACATCAAGCAGGTCTTCATCCGCTGCCTCCGAACAGGCGTTGCCCTCTTTATGAACAGTAGCATTACTCACTGGACCATCCTTGGAAGCTTCCTTGTAAATCACCTTGGCATTATGTCGAACACTTGAGGTCTTCCCCAACTAAATCTGCAAATCCTTCTCTGGCGGGGTCTTGCGCGTCCTCGACGGACAGGAAGAGGCAGTGTGCCCGAATCTCTTGCAACTGGGGCAGGTCACTGGTTTAGATACCACCTCAATCTTCAGCAATTTGGGCTTCGAGTCCACTTCAACCACAGTCTCGTTTGGGAACTTTTCCTCACAGTTCATCTGAATACATACCTGGGCGACGTCGAGGCAACCAGCAGCAACTGAGCGGTCATCCAAATCTATAGGTCTGCCGATTGTGCTTGCAACGCTGGCTATGTGTCTACGCGTCCAACGAATTCTGGGGTTTTCAATCCTAAACCACACCGGGACCTGCGAGAAAGAGAGAGGTTGGAGCAGAGCACCTGGCTTCCATGCATGGGCTACAATCAAAGACCCATCCATGAACCACGGTGCTTCATCAAGCACCCTATCTCTTTCACTGTTGCACGGCATCCGGACGATGTAGCCCTCCCTCTCCTCAGACACGATCTCAATGGAACCGCTTGGTCTCCATAGCCGATGAATCCATCTTGTGAGTTGTCCGCCATACGGCTTCCTTCCAACAAAACGGATCGAGACATACTCGCTCCAGTCATGGTTCAAGCAGTCCTGGCTCGAAATGGAGGCGCATCGATGACCATCTTTGACAATGGGCTTGATATACTCCATCAGGCCACCGTCGATCTCACCTCACCCCTACCTGTTGGACAACAACCAGTCAGCGACTCTTGAGGAAGATGACGACGCATCAGATCCACTAGACGAGGGTTTTGAGGGGGTGGCGGCGGACTCATTGGGCGTTGCCTCCTTTGGCAAAACCTCAGTGAAATGTGTGCTTGCCTCTCCATTTGCCCCCGATTGACAGAATGGAGGAGTCTGGGACTCGACGTTGCAACCTCTTCCCCCTCGGCCGCTTGACAATCGCCCTCACCCTCACCCTCTTCTACCCCATCCGCGACCCATCTTCCCAGTGTTTAATTGGGTCAACCTCAGGATCACTCAGAAGCTATAGGGGGGGGAGATCTTAGGATACCGACACTCCTAGATCTTGTACAGAACTGAATAGCCCTTCGCAAGGGTCGGTTGGACTTTGAATGGTACGATTCAAATTCCCCAGGGCATAATAAAAGATGTAATATAGCTGTGTAGCATATGTTTTTAGGGTTATATACAAAATTTCACATTGGATGATAACCCTTGTTTGTTATCTTTACATAAAGATGATGCTTAGTGCAATTAAGAGATAGTAGATATACTTAGGTTGTGGATATGCTTAAGATTGTTGATGCGTACATACAATAGCTATGCTTGTGTTGATAACTATACTGCTACCACTTATTATAATCATGATGCTAGCTATCTCATGTTGTTAGTTATGTTTAGCATGTTAGCCATGCCTTTGTAACTACAAATGCATATACTGCTAATCATGCTTATCCAGATAGTTGTGCTTATGTTGTTATCTCTTATTATGATGTTGATATGTTCAACCAATTAGACATGCTCATGTTGTTAGCTATGCTATGCTACTAGACTTGCTCGTGATGCTAGATATGTAAATGCTATATAATTGCTTATATCATCAACAAGATAAAGGATGATAGTCTGGCTAATGATGATAGTTATTATCTGCTCCTTTATGTATTTTGTTAATCATCAGTTTTGTTGATCTTATTTGTTATATCTGATTAAACTTCTTAATTGTTTAATTACTTTAAAATGTTGTAATCAATAAACATTGTTGGAAGTTATATCTCTTGTTGGGACATGGGTCTTAACCCTTGTGGTTCGCCACATGTAACACCCCAATCCTTTTTATGCAAATCTTTTTCAAACTATTTTATTCTTTGCATGCTCTTTTTCTAATAGTATAAATGTTGAGGACCTAAATGTAAATTGTCCATGTTAGTTTTGCAAATTCATTTTTATGTCCAATTTCTCTCTTATCTTTATTTTATTTAAAGAAAATGTTTTCATATATATATATATATATATATATATATATATATATATATGTGTGTGTGTGTGTGTGTGTGTGCTCTTTTGTTTAAGAAAATGAAGATAAATGCTTTTATGTCAAATTTTCTCTCTCATATGGTAATTAGTGGTTTACATGTTTAATTTCTTGCTTAATGGCCTCCATCTTGTTAATTGAAAAGAAATAATGTTGAGTGCACATTTTCATATCTTGAAATTCTTATTTGATAAATTAATGGCATTATTTACATTCATCATGGTCATTTAAGTGCACATAATGGTTTTTACTATTTTAGGCCTAAAACATGTACAAGTAGTAAAACTAATTTAATGGGAATGTTCTAGACACTCTAATGCAACTATGGTCAAAATTTGAACCCATTAGGACCATGTTTGACCTCTCAACTAATTTGAGAGAGATTTGAATATAGATGGACCAAGATTTAAATATCATTTCATTAATACAAGCAATTAACCTATGGTTCATTTTATTTTGCTATCACGTGTTACATTTTGCTTCTTTTCTCACGTGCATGCATGGCAACTGTTGGATCAAGATCCAACGGTGCGCCTGCCTTCTCCTTCCTCTATTTTCCCCGTGGGTCAGAGCTGTTTTCATAGAGAAACCTCCATCGGCCTCGTTCTCTCTCATCTCATGATGGTTTCTTCTCATTCCTTCACCAACACATTCATCTTCCTCTCCCGAAAGGAACGAGCTCTTACTCATCCTCACCCGTGTCCTTTTGACAAAACGCCCAAAAGGGCATGTTTTCCTCTCACCGCCATGAAGTGTTGAGGCTCGGGTAGTCTCCCTCTTTCCTTTTTAACCAGCCCAGAAGCATCGCCGACCTTCACTCAGCACTCCTCCACTACCAATTTGGCCCCGAGAGCTCCTGAACTCCCCGACCTATACCTCCTCCTTCTCCGGCGATGGTGAATTAGTGCATGCTGGTACGAGCACCTCAACCCGATTAAACAATCTGTGAGCATCCTCAGAGCCCCCTCTTCATTTTGATTTTTCTGGTTTGACCTATGGTCACCCCAATTGACGGGTCTTGTAACGACCTTCGACCTTCACCTCTGGTTCGGTTGCTCCGACGAGGTAGTGGTCATCTGACCTTGTTTTTCTCGTGCAATGTACCCTTCGGTTCTGACTGAGGTTTGTGAGTATTCGTACATCATTTTGTTGATGTGTTCACCATCGTTTTCAGCTTTTGGTTTTGGGAACCACCCTCGACCATGGCGGGAGGTGTTCCTGAAGCTCAAGGTCTCCCCTGGACCCGAGCTCTAGCTCAATAGGTTCGGTTTGGCATAAGGAAGCCCCAGAGAACCTCAGTTCTCTAGGAATGATGACCCTCCACTCACAAGACCTGGGACTGATTCTCCACCCTTACTGCTAGATCCATGGCTCGCGCTGTGAAGGCAAGGAGCAATCGAGGTCCTGAAATGACCTTAGTGCCCCTGTCTTTTGTTTATTTGATGATTCCCACCCGAGGGTATTGTTGGGTTTTCACCCATCCTCCTTTCTTTGATCACGAGTCCTAAGAGACAATCCTCGTTGCTGAGTTGGCCAAGCCCAGTTGGTCCAACTCAGATACGGCCCACTGGTTGGGTTGAGTTTTAAATACGTAGCTTTTCCCTAAATTTTCATTGGTTGATTCTTCGAAAATTCATAGTAAATATCCTGTTTATTGGAAAATTACTCAAAAATATGTTTTGGAAAGGATTTTCAATGAGGAATCTGATTTTGTGGTTTTTATCAACTGATTTTTCTGTTTTCACATCTCAATATTTATATGAGAAAATTATGGTTTAATGATGTATGATGAAGGATAATCATGTTAATTTCAAGTGATTTAGAGGATCCAATCAGTCAAACCAGGTTTGACTTAGGTGATTTAGCTCAAGGTAAGCGGGTCATGCCCTTGGCATAGATAATAATTGATTTATTGAATGTTTATGATTTATGTTAAGCACCTTATATTAAAGTCATGATTAATGAATGTTTTCTCCAAGTATATGGTTATTGGATGTTGATTGCTATAATCTAAGTCTAAGTATAGAAACATGATTAATGTTATGAATTATGATTAAGATATATGAAACTAAGGTTAAGAGGGAAGACATTTCCCATTCATGCTTAAGAGGGAGAAATCCCATTATGGTCATGGGGAGAAATCCCAATTATGTTCAAGAGGGAAAATCCAATTAAGATCAAGTTTAGGTTATTAAGAAGATCATTAAGTCTAAGAAAGATCATGGTTAATGGAAATTGATTTAGATTTATATGCACCTTGTTATGGGCTTTCCGAGCATTATGGGCTCCTTATGGGGCATTAAGAGAGGAGCATATACTTCTAGTCAAGTTCCTTATGTAAAAGATGTCAAGAAATGATTAATGTTAAATGTACGTCCATATTTATGTCAAGTCACCTTTATAGTTTATTTTTATGCTTTATAACATCCCAATGTCGCTTACTTACCATGAATGTTTTTCCTTTGCATGGCTGGGGATGAGATGTCCGCAGACGTTGGATCTAAAGGGAAGGAGACATCTTGAGAAGATTACAAAGATCCAAGACCTTAGAAGTTGTTGTCTGGTGGGACGTCCATCTATGGAGATCCTATCTTTCATATGTTATCTAGATTATGTATAGCTTTAGAATCATGATGTAGTTTTCTTTCCAAGAACTTATGAATGAATCTATGTTTCAATAGTGCCAAGTGTTATTTGTTTCTTGAGATGAGATCATGCATGTGACAATCTCTCCCTAAAATTCCAAGTACCCCACATTATGGATAATGTTGGGGATTAGGCTGTGCTTCCACTGGTTATGTATGTAACCCTAGGGAGGGGTGTTACATTAATGGTATTAGAGTAAGGAATAGATGGCCACTAAGGTAACACTATAGATTCATATTATGTTCTAATATCATGTTATGTTTACCCTTTCAGATGCCCCCTAAGAAGAAGGAGAAGATTGGTGAGTCAAGGCCCTCACAAGGATCCTCTAGTGGTGATAAGACTTAAGACATGAACCATGTCCCTCCACAAGTCACCCTAGATGCCCTAGTAGCAGCCTTGACCAATGCCCTCCAACCTAGAGCTCCACCTAGAGTACATGAGATCTCCCTCATAGATTTCTTGAAGATTAGACCCGATGCTTTCCATGGTGAGGATGAGGTTGATGTAGTAACCAAGGTTGAGGAGTGGCTTAGCAACATGGAACATTGATTTAGAGACTTAGAGTGTCCCCTATGTAATAGGGTTAGATTTGCCACCCATATGCTCAAGGGTGCATCCCGTACTTGGTGGGAAAACCTCTTAGCCTCTAGGAATGAAGATGACCCTCCTTTCACTTGGGGTGAGTTTGTAGAAGTCTTTAACAACCATTATGTATCTGAAGCCATGTTAGAAAGGAAGGATGATGAGTTTGTTAACCTTAAGAAAGTGGGTGACATGACTGTCACTGAGTATGCCATGAAGTTTCGTAAGCTCCAAAAGTATGGTCTTGAGTACACCGAGCAAAAGAGAGCTAAGAAGTTCATTAGAGGTCTTAAAACTGACCTAAGTTATGCCTTGTCTGGTAGAGGACATAGGACCATGCAATCAGCCTTGGATGCAGCCCTAGAATTGGAGGAGCACCCTGGGAGGAACCATAAGAAGGAGGTACCCCAAAACCATCGTCACCATCAACCCCCTCCACCCTCCAACCATAAGAGAAAATCCCCTGAGCCTTCTCCTGAGAATGGGAGAACCCCATGCCCCACATGTAAGAGAAATCATGGTGGTCCTTGTAGGTTTGGGACTTCTGTTTGCTACTATTGTGGTGAGGAAGGGCATATCAAGCCTAATTGCCCCAAGCTTGGAAAGAATGATCCCAAACATAACCAAGCTAAGAACCCTAATCCTCAACCCAAGGTTAAACCAAGGCTCTTCACCATGCAAATGTCGGATGGAGAAGAGGAAAATTATCAAGGTAAGGGTAGTTAAGTAATTTGTGTTGAATAATAATGCTTTGTTTATGTATGCCTCTTTTATGATGAAAATTTGTATGGAAAATTTGCAAGTTTATGTGAAACCCTTAAGGTGGGTAGAAACTCTAGGAAATTTCGAGGACAACAATTATTTAAGGTGGGTAGAATTGTAACACCCCAGTCCTTTTTATGCAAAAATTTTCAAACTATTTTATTCTTTGCATGCTCTTTTTCTAATAGTATAAATGTTGAGGACCTAAATGTAAATTTTCCATGTTAGTTTTGCAAATTTATTTTTATGTCTAATTTCTCTCTTATCCTTATTTTATTTAAAGAAAAAAATTCATATATATATGCTCTTTTGTTTAAGAAAATGAGGATAAATGCTTTTATGTCAAATTTTCTCTCTCATATGGTAATTAGTGGTTTACATGTTTAATTGCTTGCTTAATGGCCTCCATCTTATTAATTGAAAAAAAATAATTTTGAGTGAACATTTTCATATCTTGAAATTCTTATTTGATAAATTAATGGCATTATTTACATTCATCATGGTCATTTAAGTGCACATAATGGTTTTTGCTATTTTAGGCCTAAAATGTATACAAGCAATAAAACTAATTTAATGGGAATGTTCTAGACACTCTAATGCAACTATGGTCAAAATTTGAACCCATTAGGACCATGTTTGACCTCTCAATTAATTTGAGAAAGATTTGAATATAGATGAACCAAGATTTGAATATCATTTCATTAATACAAGCAATTAACCTATGGTTCATTTTATTTTGTTGTCACACGTTACATTTTGCTTCTTTTCTCATGCGCATGCACGGCAACCATTGGATCAAGATCCAACGGTGCACCTACCTTCTCCTTCCTCCGTTTTCCCCTTGGGTCAGAGCCATTTTCTCAGAGCAACCTCCATCGGCCTCATTCTCTCTCATCTCACGACGGTTTCTTCTCACTCTGATGCGATGATTTTGAGTCGCATTTAGAGACCTATTTCATATGTGTTTTGTGCCTTAATTACTCATTTTCATGGATATTATTGCATAATTCACTTTATTTGGTCTTTGCCATCATTTTATATCAAATCCCCTTTATTTCATTATTTTAAGCATTATTGATCATCTTATCATAAATCGTGTGGATTTATTTGGTCTTGTTGTACAATTTCAGGAAAAACAAGTATCTACATCCGTCGATACCATCGACGGATGTCGATACCATCGACCAAGCCACAGGTTGTCAGCCGAGAAGAGCAATACAGAGTCGATACCATCGACACCCAAGTCGATGGCATCGAGATGTCTCCAGGCTGCTGGCAAGGATGAAGTCGATACCATCGACGCAAGTCGATGCCATCGACACAAGGAGAGCTACAGCGTCGCTAAACGACAACAACCGACGCTAAAGGAGTCGATACCATCGACACCCAAGTCGATGGTATCGAGATCACCACAGGCGCTCAGAATAAAAGAAAGGAAAGCTGCCGCTAATCCGCCGGGTCGATACCATCGACCCGCGTCGATGGTATCGACGCCGGCAGATATGCGTTGGATGTGTTTTGATTTCGATCGGATGACCGTTGTTATTTGACGACCTAATTAGGGACTTATACCTAATGACGGCCGCCGGGAGGGAAGGAGGATCTCATTTTTAGATTGCACGAGTGCCGAGGAGGAGAGAAAGGAGAACGGAGGCCGAGAAGCTCATCCCGGGTGATTCGGACGCTGCCGAGGACAATTTCCACCACCGACAGGCGGGGAAAGCTTGTGTTCTACGCCAAGGATCCACCGGTTCTTCTCCGTTCAGGGGTTTTCCCATCTAATTCACGTTTTTCTTATGAATTCCCCAATTTCTACCATGTATTTGTGTAAGATGAACATGAGAGGCTAAAACCCTCAATCTTTAGGACCGGGAGTAGCCTGGGGATACATTGTATGATGATTTTATATTGATAATTCATATTTTTCTCTCATATCCGTGGTATAAATTCGTTTTCTCTATTGCTATTGTTATGCTTGATCACCATAATAATAAATTAATGCCCTTAATCACTTCGACAGAAGGATTAACGGTTGAAAAGAAACGAATTCTACATTAATTAATAAAACCCTTGACAAAGGAGTTGTAAAATTAATGGTGGGAACTGAGGGACCGATCTTAATGCGCTTAGTTTAGGGGAATGATTACTATGACGATGGAATCAACCTAAATCTAAGTAGTGGATTACACCACGACAGTGGGTAATTCTCAATTCAGGCCACTACCCGGATAGAGAGAGAAGTGTGAGGAATTATATGAAACCTAATACAATGTTGACCCGCGGTGAAACCGCCATCCTAAAGATATCCCTTTTAATTGATTAAATTAACCTTTAATCGATTGTTTTCTTTGTTTGATTTTTATTTTCTTTTAATTTGAACAACAAAACCCTACTTTGTTAATCGGTCTAGCTGATTGCGATTAGTTAGTAGAAGTCTCCAATAATTCACGTATCCCTGAGTTCGACTCGGGCCTCACAAGGCCTATATTACTCGACGCGTATACTTGCGTTTAAGCGCATAGTAAAATACACGTCACACTCCTTCACCAACACATTCGACTTCCTCTCCCGAACGGAACGAGCTCTTACTCATCCTCACCCATGGCCTTTTGACGAAATGCCCAAAAGGGCAGGTTTTCCCCTCATCGCCATGAAGTGTTGAGGCTCAGGTAGTCTCCCTCTTTCCTTTTTAACCAGCCTAGAAGCATCGCCGACCTTCACTCAGCACTCCTCCACTGCCAATTTGGCCCCGAGAGCTCCTGAACTCCCCGACGTACACCTCCTCCTTCTCCAGTGATGGTGGATCAGTGCACGATGGTATGAGCACCTCAGCCCGATTAAATAATCAGTGAGCATCCTCAAAGCCCCCTCTTCATTTTGGCTTTTTTGGTTTGCCCTATGGTCTCTCCAATAGACGGGTCCTGTAACGACCTTCAACCTTCACCTCTGGTTCAATTGCTCCCACGAGGTTGTGGTCACCTGACCTTGTTTTTCTCATACAATGTACCCTTCGGTTTTGACTGAGGTTCGTGAGTATTCGTGCATCATTGTTTTTATTTGTTCGCCATCGTTTTCAGCTTTTGGTTTTGGGAACCACCATTGGTCATGGCGGGAGGTGCTCCTGAAGCTCAAGGTTGCCCCTGGACCCAAGCTCTAGCTCAACAAGTTCAGTTTGGCATAAGGAAGCCCCAGAGAACCTCAGTTCTCCAGGAACGACGACCCTCCACTCACAAGACTTGGGACCGATTCTCCACCCTTACTACTGGAGCCATGGCTCGCGCTGTGAAGGCGAGGAGCAATCGAGGTCCTGAAATGACAATAGTGCTCCTATTTTTGTTTATTTGATGATTCCCATCGTGAGGGTATTTTTGGGTTTTCACCCATCCTCCTTTCTTTGATCGCGAGTCCTCAGAGACAATCCTCATTTCTGAGTTGGCCAAGCCCGGTTGGTCCAACTCAGACACGGCCCATTAGTTGGGTTGAGTTTTAAATATGTGGCTTTTCCCTGAATTTTCATTGGTTGATTCTTCGAAAATTCATAGTAAATCACACATTTATCGGAAAATTACTCAAAAATATCTTTTGGAAAGGATTTTCGATGAGGAATTTGATTTTGTGGTTTTATTGACTGATTTTTCTATTTTCACATCTCAATATTTATATGAGCAAATTTGGGTTTAATGATGTATGATGAAGGATAATCATGTTAATTTCAGGTGATTTAGAGGATCCAATCAGTCAAACTAGGTTTGACTTAGGTGATTTAGCTCAAGGTAAGCGGGCCATGCCCTTGGCATAGATAATAATTGATTTATTGAATGTTTATGATTTATGTTAAGCACCTTATATTAAAGTCATGATTAATGAATGTTTTCTCCAAGTATATGGTTATTGGATGTTGATTGCTATAATCTAAGTCTAAGTATAGAAACCTGATTAATGTTATGAATTATGATTAAGATATATGAAACCAAGGTTAAGAGGGAAGAAATTTCCCATTATGGTCATGGGGAGAAATCCCAATTATGTTCAAGAGATTGAAATCCCAATTATGGTCATGGGGATAAATCCCAATTATGTTCAAGAGATTGAAATCCCAATTATGTTCAAGAGATTGAAATCCCAATTATGGTCATGGGGAGAAATCCCAATTATGTTCAAGAGATTGAAATCCCATCATGCTTAAGAGGGAGAAATCCCATTATGGTCATGGGGAGAAATTCCAATTATGTTCAAGAGATTGAAATCCCAATTATGATCAAGTTTAGGTTATTAAGAAGATCATTAAGTCTAAGAAAGATCATGGTTAATGGAAATTGATTTAGATTTATATGCACCTTGTTATGGGCTTTCCGAGCATTATGGGCTTTTCGAGCATTATGGGCTCCTTATGGGGCATTAAGAGAGGAGCATATACTTCTAGTCAAGTTCCTTACGTAAAAGATGTCAAGAAATGATTAATGTTAAATGTATGTCCATGTTTATGTCAAGTCACCTTTATAGTTTATTTTTATGCTTTATAATATGCCAATGCTGCTTACTTATCATGAATGATTTTCCTTTGCATGGTTGGGGACGAGATGTCCACAGACGTTGGAGCTAAAGGGAAGGAGACATCTTGAGAAGATTCCAAAGATCCAAGACCTTAGAAGTTGTTGCCTGGTGGGACGTCCATCTATGGAGATCCTATCTTTCATATGTTATCTAGATTATGTGTAGCTTTAGAATCATGATGTAGTTTTCTTTCCAAGAACTTATGTATGAATCTATGTTTCAATAGTGCCAAGTGTTATTTGTTTCTTGAAATGAGATCATGCATGTGACAATCTCTCCCTGAAATGCCAAGTACCCCACATTATGGATAATGTTGGGGATTAGGTTGTGCTTCCACTGGTTATGTATGTAACCCTAGGGAGGGGTGTTACACCAGATCTTTTTAGGTAATCGGCAGTGATGGCAATAGAATCATGGAAGTAAAGAGGAGCTATAGTAATGAATTTTTGAGAAAGTTGATTAGATGTCTAGTGTGTCCTAGAGTCATCCATGTACTCTCAGATCCGGGTAGGAATAGTTTGTATATGGTGTTTCAAATAGATTGAACTTTTGTTATCATGATAATGCTTGTTTGTGTGGAATATATGAATATTGTTCTCCTGTGTATGTATGTTGCGGCTAAGGAGATAGAACAATTTGTGTCAAATTCTTGGCATAGTATGGATACAATAAAGATGTTGGGCTCTTATGCAAATGTTTCTGAGTAGGTGCCGACATTGAAATCAGTTTTAATTTACTCTTATTTTTAGGTATGTGATTATTTAGTGATTGATTGTGTTTTATGTTTTGAGTAATCTCGTTTAGTGTAATGGGTTCTCACAAGTTGGTATCAGATCTTTAGGTTCACTGACTCTACAGGGACACTAGGACTTTGGACTAGGATGATGTTTAAGTAAGGAACATGATATGAAAATATAGTGCATACTACCTAATCTCAGTATTTGAGTGCCCTGTCCAGGTATTCAATTATTAAAGAAATGTAAGTATGGAACTCTTAGATTGTTATCTTTCTGATTACTCTAATCAAGTAGTCATTTTGAGACAATCTAAAGAGCATAATGAATAAGAAATCATGGTGTGAATATCTCAATCCTACCTTAAATAAGATGAGAATTGCATCATTATCTATCAAAACTTGAATGTTTGGTAAATATAAGAGAGAGATACAACACCATGAAATCTAAATCTGAATACAAATAAGGAAAAGAGGAGTTCTTGAAGATGTGATTCAAGAACATAAAAAAGTAAAAGACAGATAAGTCTATGCTTATAAAGTGAATCAAGGTATGAAATCCACATAAGATAGACAAAACTCCTATAACAAGTACAAAATGAGAAGATGAATGGGAACAATGGCAAAGAAATAAGGTGGAACCTGAGTTAGTCTCAGACCAACCTATGTGTGTAAGAAAGTGTTAATGAAAAATCAGCATGGCATGTGAAAGAAATTAAGGGAGATGATCCCAATTTAATGAAGAAAATGTGGAATATGAGTATTTACATGTTGATAAGTGGTTGAAAAATATAATAAAATAAGAGAACATACCCAAGTGTGATAAATATTCACCAAGGAAGGAGTAATGAGATATGTTAATCATGATGATTCCTATGCTAATGGCAAGGAACCAAAAATGAAAAAGGTAAAAGGATACATAAGAAGTTGTAATATGCATAATGAAAATAGAATTGGTTACCTTTTTGCTAGTGACCCCTGAACAATACTGCTATGATGTGGTAAGTGTAACGACCTCCACCAAACTGACAGCCAAATCATTACTAATAATTCAGAATAATCATAAGCAGCGGATTAACAAAAATCACTAAAAATTAAAACCATTTTTGCAAAGAGATCCATTTCAAAACTTTATATACATCGGGGTTCACATTGTACATACACTTTACCATCTCATCTCGAGGTTAACATATAACAGTTGCTTTATCAAAAATTATTCTAAAGAAACAACAAACCTTGAGTCATACAAGCCAAAATCTCAAATTGTTCATAAAACCATCACACACTAAATCTGAGGACCTGAGAGTATAGAGATGACACATGGGACTTCTATGTACAAGACACGAAAGACAGTACACTCAACTTGAGCTATTATTGATGTCCCTGTTGTTGTTTTCCTTCCTCTACAGAACAGTATCTACCTCCTCGTGCACATCCATCTAAAAATTGTGGATCCCACAGGGTGAGACAATTGTCCCAGCGAGAGATATAACTCTCCGCCAATAATGTTATTATCACAGGTTAAAAGTATAAAACTAAGCAGGGGTTATTTTATATTAATAAGAAAGGTTAATCACTGTGGATAAGCATATTAGAACATTCTCATCTTTTAAAACATTGCAACTGTCTATGATAGAGAAGTAAATCATCTATTCACTTTATAAGGAATATGAAGAACATGTGTATCATTTACCCATCATATTATACCAACATCTCAATCTTATCCTGTGATAATATCATCATGTTCCAGCTTTATACCAATCTTGCAAGAGTACAACAAGGTATTGGATTGTACCAATCTTGTGACATTACATCCAGGTATTGGATTGTACCAATCATGTGATATTATAGCCAGGTATTGGATTGCACCAATCCTGTGATATTACAGCCAGGTATTAGATTGTACCAATCCTATGATATTACAGCCAGGTATTGGATTGTACCAATCATGTGATATTACAGCCAGGTATTGGATTATACCAATCCTGTGAGATCATAGCCAGGTATTGGGCTATCCCAATCCTATGAGAGTTCAGCCAGGCATTGGGTTGTACCAATCTTGTGAGAGTTTAGCCAGGTATTGGGTTGTACCAATCTCGTGAGAGTTCAACCAGGTATTAGGTTGTACCAATCATGTGAGAGTTCAGCCATGTATTGGGTTGTACCAATCCTGTGAGAGTTCAACCAGGCATTGGGTTGTACCAATCCTGTGAGAGTTCATCCAGGCATTGGGTTGTACCAATCCTGTGAGATCACAGCTAGGTAATGGTCTATGCCAATCCTGTGAGATTACAACCAGGTATTCAACTGCTCCAATCCTGTGAGATCACTTTGACAGTATAACCAAGTATTGGATTATACCAATCCTGTGAGATCATGGCCATATTGCTAAGGATTCCATAGTAGTTGGAATACATTTATATTTCCCTTTCACTTTCATTATGGGATATCAATCCATTCAACTCATCACTAAATACCACATCACTTTTACTAGGCATTATACCTCAGTCGAACCATCATACACATTCACATCTTTTATGTGATACAAGTATTCATCATGTCTCATTTTAGCATATTCAAAACACTATAGCCCTTAATTGGCTATGACCATAATGTATGTATGACCAAGATTTCAATATTATCTTTGTAACCATTTATTATTATTATTATTATTATGTTACGGGGTTCCTATTTACCTGGTTTATTTTGAACATTACCATCTCTTACATCAATCTCTGGATCAACATCTTGTCACCTCTCACTAGGCAACAACTATTCACATGGCTTACAAGGCCATTAAGCATCTTGTCACCTCTCACTAGGCAACAATTATCACATGGCTCTCATGGCCATTAAACATCTTGTCACCTCTCACTAGGCAACAACTATTCACATGGCTCACAAGGCCATTAAACATCTTGTCACCTCTCACTAGGCAACAACTATTCACATGGCTCACAAGGCCATTAAACATCTTGTCACCTCTCACTAAGCAACAACTATTCACATGGCTCACAAGGCCATTAAACATCTTGTCACCTCTCACTAGGCAACAATTATTCACATGGCTTACAAGGCCCATTATTAGGGTTAAGGTTTCCCTTTATAGCCGAATAGGGTTTCAAATTCATATTATCAATCCAAACCCTAATTCATTGCTCCACACATCTAGGAGCATACATTGATATCATAAGTATTCAATCATACTTATTTATTATCATCATTTATCATTAAATGATTATCAACACAAAATATGAGTTCCTCTCTCATCCTCAATAGGATATTGATTACATCATACTTTATTAACTTGGCTTAACCCTTTCTCAAGGTATGTTAGCCTACACTTATCAAAGTGCATTAAACTCATTACATCTTAATGTAACAATTGACATGACACACTTCATGTGTTACTCATCCAAGTAAATTGGATTTGAGGTGCATCAAGGTATATCAACCTTGAGGTGTTGGATGTGATATTTATCATGCCTTGGTATATCACTTCCCTCATCACTTTTAACATACTTGATTTTATAAACTTATCTTGTATTAGGGTATTTCTCATCCTAATACTATATGCACTAACTCATCACATTTATCATGTAGTGTATTGGCCATAAGTCACACACTTGAATTACCCAACTATCATTGAGTGATATGGACTCATCTCGATTTAAGGCATTGTTGATATAGGGTTGACCATTCTCAAGCACTTTAGGTGTTTCACCTATCAAGGTATTAGCTACACCATTACTTGGTGTTACACTCATCACTCCTAATAGTATTTTGCCCTCACCTTTACAAGGTGTATCGGGTTGAATCATGTATGTCAAGTTGAACACATGTATTGGGTTAGGTGTATATCGAGCTAGGCATCATCATATCCCTCATACCCTTACTCATAAAGGTATCAACCTTACCAATCATATGGTGTATCACCTTCACCATACATGGGTGTAACATCCTCACCTCACTTGAAGATATTGGCCACATCCTACTTTATGTTGGGTTTTAGGGGAGGCAGAGAAGGTAGTGGAAACAAAAAATTTCCTCCCCAAACCCAGAACAAGGAAACGTGTCAACGTATATACAATAGGAAAGGATGGTTTGCGGAATCATATCTTGTCCCGAGGCTTGCTCGACGACAATACCTCGCGGCTTGCGCGGTCTTCACCTCCGGTCTTGGACGGTGTCTGTGCAGCTCCTGGTCGCACCGGGACTGACGACTCCTGGCCTCACCGGGACTGTCGGGATTGACAGCTGTCCTCCGAGTGGCAGAAACCTCCCGCCTCTGAAGTAGTCCACACGGACCACCTGGAACTCCAATCTCCTTGTCCCACAAGGAATTGGAAGGAGTCGCACCCTCCTGTCAGTGTACTAGTCGCCAACACACTCTCCTGCCACCAGTCGCAACTGCAGTTGTCTTTCCCTTGATGTGCCTCCCTTATCGGGTAGCACTTGCTCGGGCTCTCTCGGTTACCAAAACCAGAGAGAACGACAACTTTGCAGAGCAACTTGTTTGCACTGAGTTGTACTTTGAGAAGCCACCAATACCCCTATATATATAGGAGGGTCATGGGACAGGGTTCTCCATCCCGGGCAATGTGGGACTAAAGAAGGAGTAGAAGGGTTTGAGATTTTCCACAAAAACAACCAGCTCACAACCTGAACCGATCATTTCACAACTGAAACGGTCGTTTGGGGACCTGAATCGGTCAGTTGACACCTCAACCAATCGGTTGGGACCCATGAGTCGGTCGATTCACTTCTAAACCGGTCGGTTCGTGGTCCTGACCAGTTCCCGATTGACTTTCCTTGTTTTATTTCTAATTGGTATGGAATACCAATCCTATTTCCCAATCAAATTGGGCAACTGAAACGAAAGGAAAATTCTCACCAATCCTACTTTCCCAACTTGCTCGGTTGCACCAGTTGAATCGATCATTTCAACACTTGAAGCAATCATTTCACCCTGACCATGAGTCGATCGACTCAACATTTGAGTTGACCAGTTCACCAAGCTCAGTCGATCGGTTCATCACATGAGCCGATCGGTTGGGAGTGCAGATTGTGTAGAATTAGTCAATTGCAATTTCAATCAATCTGATACTCCAATCAATGTGTCCAACACCTTGAACATTATGACATTGAGCTATCAATTGATTGAGTGTTTAATTGAACTACTAAACTCCTTTAGTAATCAATCTAAACCTTGTTTGTGGACAAAACTCCTCTTCCAGGTTAAATCCTATGTGTGACCCTGTAGGTCCATTTCACGTTGGCAGTGAAAGTCCATAACACTTATGACTTCACAAGCAAAGAGCGGTGCCTAGTCACACATCAGTGCTACCCAAGTGAAAGTAGAAAGTTGGAGAACAACTTTCAATCCTACAATCCGTGAATGGAGTTATAGAGAATGTATAATTCCTTTGTCACTGATATCCCGAATGAACTCGAGGCATGGAACAGTCATCCTGTCAACGTTCATTCACTTTCTTGATCTCAGAGTAGATTGAACGAGATATGTATGACATCAATATCACATACTAATTCACACATGCGTGCGCACGCCTATCTCAATCCTACTCATCAAGTGGCCTTGGATATCAAACTCTCTCAGGAGGGACAAATCCCATATCTATCACTCACCCCTCAAAAGCCCCATGTGTCAAAGCCACCCAATCATCACCTTTATAACAACCCATGTTTCAGAACTGCGTTTGATGATGTCAAAGTGTGCCCAACGACATGTGTTGAGTGTAGTGATTTTAGGTCAAAGAATCACACTCACCACCATCACTGTGAGTACTGACTGTGACTACCATGTCATGGTTCCATGTGTCAAACTCACGGTGGGTCTGTTCGGTACACTTGTTCTCTAACAAGTACCTATGTGTTTGGTTTGATATCTCTATATCATGACTAATGAGATTCTGTCATCAACCAACACCACAATCTAGTCTTGTGTGTCATTGCTGTCTATCTACCTTCCACAATGACATCCGACTAGGGACATAACAAGAATGTACAAACTCTTAGCATCCGTATGATCTCATCGTTCAGGTCCTTAACCTGAAAGCATACGTCATTGAGTACTGTCATTCTCTAGACATTCAATCTGTTCTATCACTATCTGATATGACTGAACCAGAAAGAATTGGAAGCTTGCCTTTGATGTTTATCAAATCAATCTTAATGTATCCCATCAATCATCACATGATTGGCTCTCAGGGCATACATACCAACAGACTCCCACTTGCACTGCGAGCCAATCACCCTTGAATCATATTCATAGTGATCTTCAAACATGTCCCACATGTTACTGTGCTCTTGTGCCAACATAGTGAGTTATGGAAACACCTTGCCAAAGTCAGTATAAATTGCATGTCTCACATCTCATCATTGTACATCACACGTATGAGATGGAGTTGCCGTAATATGTGATCTAGTATTAACCTTTAGCCTCATTGCATGATCAAGGATTCCATACTTGTCATCAATGAGCGGAATATCTATAAGTTCATCTCATGAACTTCCAGATCCATATAGTATCCACTGATGTTCTCTAACACATGGATACTCGGCATTTCCTTTTAAATGGTTAATTGGAACACTTCCAATTATCAACAAACTTTCACTTTTATATATCCTATATATATTTTGTAATTAATTTTCTGTCCTTTCGGAAGTTCGCATCAATGTAACTCTTTACATTGAACTCTTCCTTATCTCCATAGAACTAGTACTTCACAAGTACTTATCAAGTTCTCATGGTATTCCAGTAACCCTTACTGGAAGTAGACAGACATCCACTCGTCATGTCTCACATATGAGTTATCAGGATGAGCACATCATATTGTCATGTCCTACATACAAGATGATGAATGCATTTTGTTCTTTCCATGTCGATACAAGCAAGATAATGGTATGATTACATACATGATAGATCCATATCTATTCTTAGTGTTCCCATTCTTCATAAGAATTGGACACTTGGCCTTGGGATACTAACTCCATGTAACATGGACAAGTTTTCTCCCACTGAATCTGTGCATATTGAACCCTTCAGTACAGATTGCCAATGTATGCTTTCTCTTTTCAGGTCAAGAGGTTTTCGAGAACTATCTCTATAGATCTCTATTCCTATCACATAGGAAACATCTCTATCTTCCTTAAAGATAATTTCCACTTTTGGATTTCCATTCTAGAACATTTCCATTTCACATCAATATGTGGAATGTGAACATGCTCCCACTAAATCACAGATCCCTTCTTTATCTTTGATATATCAGTCAAACCCTTTGACTATATCATCAAAGTAAAGATCCAATTCTGAGTTGCTTGTACTTAATCAATCACATTGATTAGTCCATTGTAACTTATAGACTTCATTTGCATTAGCGGATTCATAAACCTTATAGGTTGTGTCACGTACACATCCTTGTTTTATTCCTCATAGGAATGCAGTTTTAGTATCCATATGCCAAATGTCTTAGTCATTAAGTTGCAATCAACAAGCATCATCCTTCTCAAAATGTTATCCATGTATCTTCACACTTAAGATTTATTCACACTTATGGATTTTATTCCAATGGGTGCTACCATCAAGGTCATACCTTATGGTTCACATGGATGTCATTTAGGATGTAATGGTCATAAACCATAACTCTAAATTTGGTTCCTCATATTCATCTAGATAGTCGACTCATCACATGAAAAACTCATCACATAGATAATTGAGGTGTATCTGTCAAGGATATAAGAACTCACAACTCCTTGTGATTCTCAATGTCCTTTATTAGTGTGGGGTATTCTTTTATTAAGAAGAATTCAATTATTTGATTATCATTCTCTAACTCCTTAGAGTATGATTCCTTCTTGATTTAGACATCACCATGCCTTAATCATGAGTTCACTATGATACACTATCATAATCACTCATAAGGATCTCAAACTTTACCAAATTCGTACTTCATCTATGATATTCTTGAACACTTCAAGATATTCATATTGGTATTTCTCTAAACACCATTTGAAGTATTAGCATTTGTTCCAATAGGTATGTAAATACATCACATGTATCATACCTAATAGGATAATCATTATCCCACTACCATTAGTGAAGATTGATTAATCATGTTCAAGACATTCATGTCTCTTACTGGTTATCCAACCAAAAGAGTTTAGATTTATCCATCATATAGAAACTAGAAATGAATTTCTCATGATTGATGCTAATTTGATTGTTTGAGTTATCAATAACTTTAGGTATCATTTTTATCTTATGCATACCATGTATCACAATATAAACAAGGTATTGCCACAAAGATCATATCTTTAAGATTGAAACATCAACTTTATGGAAGATCAACACCAAAGGATATCATTTTTTGATGGCAGCCGCTGCGGACCCTAGGGCGATTCCGGAGAGTGACGAGGCGAGTCCGGTGGCACCTGGAGAAGAATCGGCGCGGAGTTCCGATCAGCCGGAGGCCGTGCAGGTGGGAAATGTTGTGGATCTGAGCAATGTGGCAAAGATTAAAGACCTGGGAAAGGTGGGAGGCCTCATATTCGGTTCGATTGGAGTCTCGCAGGAGACTAGATCTTGGGCAGATCTGGTGGCTACGAAGAAGGAATTACCATCAACCACGTACAAGAAGGTGGAGGTCCAAGTTAAGGATGGGAAGTTGATGTACCCAAAGACTATAGCGGAGAGGAATCTGCAAAAATGGAATAGGGAGGCGGGATACATTGTCGGCATGACACCACACTGGCCTTCGTTGGTAAGATTCCTTGCTCAGTTATGGAAGGTTAAAGGGTCTCTGGAAATTAAATCAAGGGGGAAAGGGCTCTTTGTGATCCTGTTCTCGAGTGAATAGGACCTGGTGATAGCGCTGGACGGAGGTCCTTGGTTCATCGCTGGGAAACCGTTGATTATCAAGAAGTGGGAGCATGGGGAGCCTATGGAGAAGTTGAAGATGTCTGAGATCCTGATTTGGCTTAAGATTCACGGTCTACCTCTGGAGCTTTGGGATGATGAGATGTTCATGAGTATTGGATCCTATCTTGGGAAGCCATTACAGACGGACCAATTAACTGCCAACCTTACTCGTTTGGAGTATGCAAGGCTGCAGGTGTTGGTTGATGCTAATTTCTCATTTCCAGAGGAGATTGAGATTCAGAGTGATGATGGTCAGGTTGACTGAATTTGCTTTGAGTATGAATGGAAGCCGAGCATATGTAGTTTCTGTGGGAAGTTTGGACACGAATCAGGTTTGTGTGTTGGGAAGGAGAAGAATCCTGGAGGTATGGGGATGGGAGGTCTGTGAACGGCAAAGAAGGTTTGGGTACCGAAGAAGGTCAGCACTCAAATGTCTTAAGATGAACCGGAAGAGTTTAGTGATGCTATGGAGGAGATGAGCCTTAATGTGGATGGGGCAGCTAATGGTCTACGAACAAATGAGAGTAGTAGCACTAGGGAAGTAGGCGGAAGGGTGATGCAAAAAACTGGTAAGCAAAATGCCAGTTTATCTGGGGTAACTCCTACTTCCAGTAACTCGCCAGCGATAACCCCTGCACCTTCTCCAGAGTGGGAGGTGAATAGGAGGAAGTCGAAGTCCCCCCTACAGTTCAAACGAAAGTGATGTCTTCAGCAAAGAATATCCAGCTATCCCCGAACAGATTTACATTGTTGACTAGCCTGAATGATGGGAATGGTAATTCGTTGGTGATGGAGGTTGGAGATGGGGCTAGTCCTTCTTTGATTCCCAATGGATAGTCCCCTCTCTGTGGTGTCTTGGAACGTCAGGGGCATACATAATAAGCTCCCTGGTGTTCGAAAGGAAATACGGAAACATGAACCTGATATTATGATCATTTTGGAGTCCAGAGGGGAGAGCAAAGATATTCTTGGGATAGTGGAGTATTTGTGGCCGGATGCTAAGTTCATTTATAATTCTGGTTTCTACTCTTATACGAGGATTATTATTCTGTGGCAGAATCCTGCTTTTAGTATTATTAAATTGGTTGAAGGTGATCAGTTTATCCATAGTTTGGTTTCTGTGGCTGATGTTAGTTTCAATTTGACGGCTATCTATGGTGCTAATGGGGATGAGGACAGATCTAAGCTTTGGAGCTCTCTAAAGCAGGTGCAAAGTAATGGTCTCCCTTGGGGGTTGATAGGGGATTTCAATGTGGTAAGGAAAAATTCTGAAAAAGTGGGTAAAAGACCTCCTTCTCGTAGGAGTATGGAAGATTTCAATGAGTTCTTGATGGATACTGGTTTAATGGAAGTCTGTTTCAAAGGCAATTTCTTTACGTGGGATAGTAAAAGTAATTCGGGTAAAAGCACCTTTTCTAAAATTGATAGGTGTTTGTGTGATGATGCCTTTCTTACTCTGTTTCCTTCTTTATGGGGTGAAGTGATACCCAATATTGTAAGTGACCATTGTGTTCTTGAGCTGCATCTTAATTCAAGTAAAAAGACTAAAGCTCCTTTTAGATTCATTGATGCGTGGATTACTCAGCCTGGTTTCAAGGATGTGATTCGTAAGGCTTGGGAATCGGATGTTGGAAGGGGAGCCCCGATGTTGATGGTGTATTGGAAGATTAACAAGGTAGTTGCTGATCTTATTAGTTGGAGTAAGAAGCAGGTAGGTAATTTTTCTGAGGTGGCCAGAGAGTTGGAAGATAAGGCTAATGCTTTACAGAGATTGGTGGATTCTCAACCGTCCAATGAGGTGCTTCAGTTGAAACTTATAGAGGCTAAAAGGAAGGGTGTGGCTGCGATGAAGGATGAAGAGAGCTTGGTGAAACAAAAATCTCGGGTGTTGTGGTTAAAGGAGGGCAACATAAATACTAGGTTCTTCTATGCTTCGTTGAGATCAAGAAGAGTCCATAACAATATTTGTCTTTTGTTTGATGGTGATAAGGCTATCAAGGATTCTGAGGAAATCATGGGACATGTTGTTAAGTATTACTCGTTGGTGTTTAACTCTGCTGATCATTCATATGTCAAGTGGAGGGATTCTGGGTCTCTTCCTACTTTGTCTGTGTCCAGTTTTGATATGTTGAGGAAGGAGGTGACTAGAGAGGAGATTGAAAAGGTTGTGAAGAGCTATAATGGGGATAAGGCACCTGGCCCATATGGTTTGAATGCTCTATTCTTTCAGACGTGCTGGGATATAGTGGGTGATGAGGTATTTAAGGCCATCCTCAATTTCTTCGTAACAGGGAAGATGTTGAGAGAGTGTAATAAATCTTTCATTGTTTTAATTCCTAAGATTCCAGGGGCTTCTAATCTCAAGGATTTTAGGTCGATCTCTTTGTGCAATGTTATTTTCAAGTTCATCACTAAGATCTTAGCTAACCGGCTGAGTGAGGTCCTACCTAATTTTATTGACCTCAACCAAGCAGCTTTTCTGAAAGGAAGAGTATTGGGGATGCTATTTTGTTGGCTAATGAAATGTTGATTTCCTTTTCTAATGCGGGGAGTGAAAATTTGTGTGTTAAAGTAGATTTATCAAAGGCCTATGACACGATGCGAAGAGACTATCTGTTATTCATTGTGTACAAGATGGGATTCCTGAGTTGTTGGCTAAATTGGATTTCCACTTGTTTTGAGACAGCTTCGTTTCAGGTTCTGGTGAATGGTTCTCCTTCTGCATCTTTCAAGGCCAGCAATGGTGTGAGGCAAGGGGATCCTCTTGCCCCATATTTATTCGTTTTGGCGATGCAAGGTTTATCTTCTGTGATCAAGGCCTATGTTAAAGAAAATTGTATTACTCCCTTGATGGCTTCTTTGGATTTTGGGGTGTCGCATATCTTATTTGCGGATGACTTATTGATGTTTGCTAAAGCTAACCTTCTAATGTACAGGCAATTGTGGACATTTTTAATCAGTTTGAGAGCATATCGGGTCTCAAGCTCAACAAGTCAAAGAGTCAGGTGTTTTTTAGTAAAGGGGTGGCCAATGCTGCTGATTTTGGTGAGGTGTTGAATATTCTGTGTTACTCGCTTCCAGTTTGATATTTGGGTCTGCCTTTATTTACTGGAAGGCTGACCAAATCGTTATGTGCACCTTTGGTTGATAAGCTAAGGAAGAAATTGGATGCGTGGAAGTGCAAGCTGCTTTCTTTCTCTGGGAGAGTGGAGCTTATAATTTCTACTTTGTCATCCTATCATATGTTTTGGACGGCTGCTTTCCCTCTGCCGAAGAGTGTTATTTTGGATATGGAGAAGATTATGCGAGATTTCTTATGGAATGATAGCGATAGTAGAAAGAATATGCATACTATCTCTTGGGATGATATATGTGTCCCTCGTTCTGAAGGAGGGCTGGGTTTCAGATCTATTGAAGATTGGATGAGAGCTGGCCTGTTGAAGAACTTGTGGGATGTTGCTTGCAATAAAGAATCGATGTGGGTGAAGTGGGTTCATGAGAGATATATTCGCAACAGTTTTTTGTGGGCTGTGGAGAGTAAAAAGAACTCTTCATGGTTGTGGAGATGATTGCTCAAGTATAGAGAGATTCTTAAACATAATATAGAGTTTTGTTTGGGAGATGGTAGCTCTTTCTTGCTATGGAAGGACCCATGGCTGCCCAACAGAAAGACCATGATGGAGGTCTGTGATCACCAACAGATTTTTAGATTTGGTAAAGGAGCGTTGTATAGAGTTAATTCTTGTTATGAGGGTGGTGTATGGCGCTATCCGGAGATTAGAAGCAGTGAACAGGTGGTTAAGATCCTTAATGGTCTACCTAAAGCCAATGCTGATGGCAGGGATAAGATTACTTTTAAGAATAGAGAGATGTTCAAAGTTAAGAATGGCTGGCAGATCATCAGAAGAACCAAAATTCAGGTGAATTGGTCCAAGTGGGTTTGGGAGAGCAAGGTTCCTAGGGATTGGGCGTGTTTTCTGTGGAAATTATTCCTAAAGCGCTTGCCTAGTAGCGAGTTTCTAAAAAAGGTGGGCTTTTAGTTTGCTTCCCGGTGCTTTCTATGTTTGAATGATGAAGGTAGTCTAAATCACATGTTTTTCAGATGCTCCTACAGTGCTGAAGTTTGGGGATTTTTTAAGGAGGAGTTCGGGGAAAGTCCTATAGGTATTGAAGACCTCATCAAGTTACATGGTGATACAAAGTTGACTGCCATTTCTGTTCTCTACCATTTATGGATTGAAAGGAACTTAAGATTGTTTGAAGGGAGAGGATGCAAGGGCGCCAATCTTTGGAGGAAAGTGTGCAGCGATACAAAAGGCATTCTGTAGAAGGGTTTTCTGGTATCGGTTGCAGGTGCTAGTACAGTTTTTTGGTTTCTTGGGCCTTGTACAGTTTTGTTAGTTTGTTGTTCCTTTTGTTTTTTGCCCAGTTGTGGGATTTCCTTCTTTAGTCCTTGGACATTCTGTCTGGGGCCTGCTCTGTACAGCTTTTTGGGTGGTTTTAAATAGAGGAGTAACACGCCGTTTACATAAAAAAAACATCAACTTTATTAATTGCCATAATTGTCATACAATATGCAAAAATAAAGTGTTTCTATCTATTGGAAATATATGAAATAGCAGTTCTCAACTCTATTTAGTGCCCTTTATGCTGAAATAAACTGAAAGGTACTCATATCTATGGCAGCAACACTTGCTCCAATGATGGGTACTCCTTTCTTGGTCCTTTATCAAAGGCCATCACTTCTTTGTGGATATTGCATATCATATATGACATATCCATATCTTGGTATCATATACCTCAGATAAAGAAGCGGTTCATTTCATGATACCTTAGGTGGAGATCTCCATCCCCTCCTTCATCTTCTTTTGTTCTTCCAAATATAGAGGGCAATCCCTCATACACCCTTTCCCCATGTGCCTTGAGGCTGAATACGGCTTGGATTGCTGGCTAGCATTAGAACACTTCTTTGCTTTGACCTTATCCTTGCCCTTGCCCTTAAGAATTACATTTTCTTTGATCACATCAAAGATCATGGTTTGTCTTTCTTCATCTTTGCCTCTACTTTCCTCAACATGTTCAACAACTCTGTCAACGCTTGTCAAAGTTGTTCATGTTGTAGCTTATCATGAATTGTATGATTCTCACAACATTTGTAGTATCATACCAATAGCCAACTCTTGGCTCAGAGTGAATCCTTCTTAGTCAGGTTTTCCACATACCCAATCACATTGAGTGTGTGAATACCTTACTGGATCTCCTTCTGTCATGACATACTAGGACAGTGTCCTTGAGACATCGTATGTCTCATGTTGTCTCTGCAACTCATAGTTTAGAGAACACAACATCAAGCACTCCTCATCAATGTCATCCTCGGTATGTTTCCATAAGCATACTTTCAGTCATTGATATGGTGGTATCAAGTTCATCTGGTTCTGGTATAACTAGGACTTAGAGCTTTCACTCTACGATTGAAAACACTTCTCAATGTCCTAACCAGTCGTGGAATTATTCCCATTTAATTTGTTGGTCTCAAAGACCGATCGCAAATAAGTGATTATTGTTGATTAACCATTTATTGTACAAAAGGAAATATATGCAATTTTAGTCCAAAACTCTTTTTGACTTGTTTGATTGATTTGAAAAGTTGACGATAAAATTAGGCCTTTAATTAATTATCACTCCCACTATTTTAGTTCAAATTGATAGCCATCACCATCAATTCGGAAGATTGCAACATACAACCTTCTAGTGGGCAAGATCCTGAAATCCTCTAAGTCATGGACCAGCTAGGGCTGTCACCCACAACTTAGATCTCTCAGGTAGGCAACTCTTTCCAATTGCATCATATGCAACTCTTGATAAGATGTCATATGCAACTCCTTGCCATGAGCACCTCCATGCCTCAAGGTGCTAGATCCTATCTAGGTCACCTTGTTAATTCCGACCCAAAGCAAACACGATGAATATGCACCCTGCTAGGGAAGACCCACACATTCATCCTTCACGCTTCCATGAGAAAGACGGTGCACCATGCTAGGGCGTGCCCACACTTGGTCGATCAAGCTTTTCACGTGTGTCGCATTTGGAAGGCATCTAAAACTTAATATTTAATGAGGGATTTGGTTTTTATATAAATATACATATCTAATCACCACAATACATAGTACGTATCATATACATGCTATATCCCACAGAAAACATGCAAAACGATAAAAGCGATGATTATGGCCATCCTAATGTGATTCCTCGAGCCAAGAGGAATCACGGTCATCTAGGTCTACATCACATGCAACCTGTACAAGATGAACTCTATGCTTTGCCTTTCTGGGTTTGATCAATTCATTACATGAATGATCGGCTCGCCATCAGACTGGTCGGCTGGGTGCCACCAACCGATCGGTTGGCTCCTCCAACCGATCGGTTCACCTGGTCATTGTGCATCTCTTCATGGCCGCCACCCACTCATCTCGCTCCTCGAACCAGTCATCAACCGATCGGCTCACTCTATGAAACCGATCGTATAGAACGTCAACCGATTGGTTCACGCCTTGAACCGATTGTCTCAGTTGTCGTCAGGATGTCCTCCGTTCTTTGACATAATAGGAAATAAAATTCTATCCTATTTTACATTGTAAAAAGAGAAACCTCGAGTTACATTCGAGGGGAGAAAAGGTAGGAAAGAAATCTTGAATTATTTCGAGTTACATCAGGAATAGGAGAAGGAAGATCGGTGCGCAGACCAAGATGCAAGAAACCACATACAACCATACACATATAGGTTTTATTGGCCATAACCACGCTATACATCCACCACAAAACTTGTTTAAGGGCGACGCGTATCGAGTGCATTCATAATACATATCGTATATGTAATTGGGATTTGTGGATTTAGGATTGGACATGCATAAAGCCAATATTATTTGCATCGTATGCAATAAATAAAGGCGACAAACCAAAATCGATCATATCGATATTCCCAAAGTATAGAGCAGTTGACGTGGCTCTGATACCACTGTTGGGTTTTAGGGGAGGCAGAGAAGGCAGCGGAAACAAAAATTTTCCTCCCCAAACCCAGAACAAGGAAACGTGTCAACGTTTGTGGAATCATACCTTGTCCCGAGGCTTGCTCGGCGACAATACCTCATGGCTTGCGCGGTCTTCACCTCCGGTCTTGGACGGTGTCTGTGTAGCTCCTGGTCACACCGGGACTGACAACTCCTGGTCTCACCGGGACTGTCAGGATTGACAGCTATCCTCCGAGTGGCAGAAACCTCCCGCCTATGAAGTAGTCCACACGGACCACCTGGAACTCCAATCTCCTTGTCCCACAAGGAATTAGAAGGAGTCACACCCTCCTGTCAGTGTACTAGTCGCCAACACACTCTCCTGCCACCAGTCGCAACTGCAGTTGTCTTTCCCTTATTGTGCCTCCCTTATCAGGTAGCACTTGCTCGGGATCTCTCGGTTACCAAAACCAGAGAGAATGACAACTTTGCAGAGCAACTGGTTTGCACTGAGTTGTACTTTGAGAAGCCCCCAATACCCCTATATATATAGGAGGGTCATGGGACAGGATTCTCCATCCCGGGCAATGCGAGACTAAATCAGGAGTAGAAGGGTTCGAGATTTTCCACAAAAACAACCAACTCGCAACCTGAACTGATCGTTTCACAACTGAAACGGTCGGTTGGGGACCTGAACCTGTCAGTTGACACCTCAACCGATCGGTTGGGACCCATGAGCCGGTCGGTTCACTTCTGAACCGGTCGGTTCGTGGTCCTGACCAGTTCTCGATTGACTTTCCTTCTTTTATTTCTAATTGGTATGGAATACCAATCCTATTTCCCAATCAAATTGGGCAAGTGAAACGAAAGGAAAATTCTCACCAATCCTACTTTCCCAACTTGCTTGGTTGCACCAGTTGAATAGATCGTTTCAACACTTGAAGCAATCATTTCACCCTGACCATGAGCCGATCGACTCAACACTTGAGCTGACCGGTTCACCAAGCTCAGCCGATCGGTTCATCACATGAGACGATCGGTTGGGAGTGCAGATTGTGCAGAATCAGTCAATTGCGATTTCAATCAATCTGATACTCCAATCAATGTGTCCAACACCTTGAACATTATGACATTGAGCTATCAATTGATTGAGTGTTTAATTGAACTACTAAACTCCTTTAGTAATCAATCTAAACCTTGTTTGTGGACAAAAATCCTCTTCCAGGTTAAATCCTATGTGTGTGACCCTGCAGGTCCATTTCACGTTGGCAGTGAAAGTCCATAACACTTATGACTTCACAAGCAAAGAGCGGTACCTAGTCACACATCAGTGCTACCCAAGTGAAAGTAGAAAGTTGGAGAACAACTTTCAATCCTACAATCCGTGAATGGTGTTACAGCGAATGTATAATTTCTTTATCACTAATATCCCGAATGAACTCGAGGCATGGAACAGTCATCCTGTCAACGTTCATTCACTTTCTTGATCTCAGAGTAGATTGAACAAGATATGTATGACATCAATATCACATACTGATTCACACATGCGTGCACACGCCTATATCAATCCTACTCATCAAGTGGAATTGGATATCAAACTCCCTCAGGAGGGACAAATCCCATATCTATCACTCACCCCTCAAAAGCCCCATGTGTCAAAGCCACCCAATCATCACCTTTATAACAACCCATGTTTCATAACTACGTTTGATGATGTCAAAGTGTGCCCAACGACATGTGTTGAGTGTAGTGATTTCAGGTCAAAGAATCACACTCACCACCATCACTGTGAGTACTGACTGTGACTACCATGTCATGGTTCCATGTGTCAAACTCACGGTGGGTCTGTCCGGTACACTTGTTCTCTAACAAGTACCTATGTGTTTGGTTTGATATCTCTATATCATGACTAATGAGATTCTATCATCAACCAACACCACAATCTAGTCTTGTGTGTCATTGATGTCTATCTACCTTCCACAATGACATCCGACTAGGGACATAACAAGAATGTACAAACTCTTAGCATATGTATGATCTCATCGTTCAGGTCCTTAACCTGAAAGCATGCGTCATTGAGAACTGTCATTCTCTAGACATTCAATCTGTTCTATCACTATCTCATATGACTGAACCAGAAAGAATTGGAAGCTTGCCTTTGATGTTTATCAAATCAATCTTAATGTATCCCATCAATCATCCCATGATTGGCTCTCGGGGCATACATACCAACACTTTAATGTATTGGCCATCACATGTTCTAGGGTATTAACCACCTTACCACTTTTGTCATCTAGTGTATTGGGTTACCCACCATATCATTTTAGAGATGTGTGTTCAACACTGTATCATCTAAGAGGTGTATTCTTAACCCAATATTGGTTTAAGGGTGTATGATAGCTTACCATATCACCTTATAGGTGTATGTGTGCTTACCATATCGGCTAAGAGGTGTATGCTTGCTTACCATATCGGGTAAGAGGTGTGTGTGTGCTTCACACCATATCGGACAAAGAGGTGTGTGTGTGCTTCACATCATATCGGGAAAAGAGGTATATGCTTGACCTCATATAGTCAAAGATGTGTATACTACATTACCATATCGTGCAAGGAAGTATGAACTCATATCCATATCGTTTTAGTGGTGTATATCGGGTTAGAGGTGCTTGCTTGTGTGGTTGAACCCGATATCACTTTGTAAGGTGGTACCATCATCGTCAAGATCTATATAATCATTCTACTTGTTCTAGTACAAGGATAACAGTTCTAAGAAACTACTAGAACTCATAGATATATCAAGTATTCAATAAAATCTCAGAATTAAAAGTAGATCATTAAATATAGTGAGAAATATGGTGAATAATAACATGTTTGGGTTCAAGTTATATAACCCACCTCAAGAACAAATTCAAAGCTCCAAGATCCAAAGCTTAACGTTCCTAAGGTTGAGGATGACTTATCAAAAGTCCAAGTATTATTCACAACTCCTTCATATATAAGGAATCACCATAGTTAAGAGCTTGATGAAGAAGAAAAGAAAGAAAGATCATAACCCTAGATCCATGCTTAAATCCAAGGTTGAAGATGATCATGGCCTCACCTTAGGGTTAACACTTGAACTCCTTATTCCTCCTTAGTACCTTGCAAGATACCTCACTACTCATGCACGATATGCCCTCACTTGTAGCTGATATCCCCTTCACTTGTGGCCAATATCACTTCATTTGGCCGATATCAACTTGCTATGGCCGATATCAACATGCTATGGCTGAAATCACTTGCTATGGACGATACCCAAGGCCCTATACATGATACCACCTCACCTATGCACGATACCAAGACTCTATGCACGATATCTAAGAGCAAGGAGGTGGTAGGATTCGAAAATTTTCACTAAGGGGTGAAAGGAAGGGTATATATACTTGAGGTTTATGGGAGAGAGTGTAAGAGGTGTCATCACCTTACTACTAGTAGGTGCCACATGGCCATGCATGAATTGACACATGTTCTTGAATGCATTCCACCTTTATCTTTCCATGAAAAATAAAAACTTTAGGATAATGCAAGGGATAAGGGTCGTCCCCCTTTGGTTATCTTCTAGGACAAGCCACTTCCACTCACATTATGATATTCACAATTCAATGCAACCTTTCCCAAGGAAAGTTGAAGCCGATATTCATTGATTTATTGAGGTGATTAGCTCTTTTTTGCAAATGCAAAGAGTTAAAAACATGATATGGGGGTCTCCTCTTTGGCTCCTTGGCCGATAGGGGCTCCCATTTAACACTACAACCCGATACACTCAATACATGCTAAAATTAGGGTTTCCATTCAACCCCTTTCTTGGTCTTTTCATCACCAAGAATACTACCATTCATAAATGATTCAAACATGGTGTCTCATTCAATATATCTCCTATAAATGATACATATAGGAAGTAGGAACACTCTATAGGTGGTAATTTGCATATCAACCCTACATCTTGGGTAAATTACAATTTGTACCAAAATTGGTGCACAAGGTACTAGCATTATTCAAACAAGTTCAAACGTGGTATTTAGGCTTTCCACAAGCCACCACTTAGCATCATTCTATTTCTTATAATGTTAAAACACTTAGGGAATTTTCAACATGTGACATATTGCAACGTAACCCCTCATCTTGGGTAAATTGCACTTTGGTCTAAAACAAAGGGACATTGCTCAAACGACATTCAATCAAAACCAAACTTGGAACATAAGTGTGTCACATGATAACATAACACCTTAGAGGATTATATTAAATTTCTAAGAAACTTACTTAGCCAAAACAAATAGGGTTACCTCATAACCCAAGTCAGGGTCATTATAGTAAGTATGTTTCCCTTTGTGTCTTTCCTTTCTAGGGCACAACTTTCAAGTAGATCATTGCCACTTGGTATGTGTGGATTTGTTGTAAACATGAGGGTGGATAGCTTATTATAGCATAAGGTTGCTTGGACTATGGTTCCAAGATCATAAAGTTTGTGATGAATTTTCTTTTGAGCCTTCCAATAATTAGGAAGACTCCTCTTATATTTCTTGATATTTGTTATGTTGGTAATTGTGGATGAGATAATGATGTGAGTTCCTTATAGAACATGAGGTGGATACCATGGTAATGAATCCTAGGGGCCGTTTGCGTACCACATTTATGACTACCAGTATTTAATGCGTAATTTGTGTGCCCGGCGATATTTCAGCTGCTCCGTCAAACAGATTTTATTGCAGTGATGATGTGTTTGAGGTCCGTAGGTGAGCCCCAACACGGAAGAAATGTAGTGATCAGAAAGTCTGTCAAATTTTATGTGTTTTGCAAATGCTATATTTAGTTATTAAACATATACAATGTAGTATTTATTACCACCGCCTAATAAATATATTACCTCTGCTGCTGCACAAGAATATAGCATTTTAAAAGTTCTCTCCCAAACTAGGCCCTAGTATCCAAGATGTATCAACAATATGAGAAATATGTGAAGGTTGGAGATGTTTATTAAATGAACATTCCAAGTGTTTCTCTCCCTTAGATAGAGAAAGAGAGTTGATGATGACCTTCTAAATGTTGTTTGAAGAAAAAAAGTGATTCTATGATGTTGTGTATGGTTCAGTGATAGCTGGGCAAGACCACTAACAAGGATATATGGTTTGTTGGTAAATAGATATGTGATACCATGTTCCTTTAAGATAAACCTATGATCAAATATCAATGCATAAGAATTAGATTGGATGACATAATTCACATGACCATGATGAGTTTAGAGTTATGTCATATAGACTAACCAATGTACAAATAGAAGTTATGAATTGGAGGAATAGAGTGTTCCAGTCATGTCATACAAGTTATATCAAACTTTGAATGATGACATGTCAAAGTATTTCAAATATGGTCAAAATATGATCAATATTTCTTCAAAAATATTAGGGTTGCCGAAGAAGAAATAGCTATGAGACAAGTTGAACAAGAGTGAGATGGGGTTGATTAAATTTCTTTATGGGATCATGATATGTCTTTTAAGTAGGTTGTGTGAATCCTAGTAAGGTGAAGATAGTATTTTTGTTTTACCCCTAACAAGGTTGACCAGGAATGATGTTTCCTTGTATGTAATGACAGCTGCCAGAGTCAGCATTTCTTTTGATGTTGAAAAAGAACTGACAAGAATTCTAGTGTTAGTGTAAAACAAAGATGGATACATTGCCTTTTTTGCTTCAAGGAATGGTGTGGGACACATGCCATGATTGGTAAAAAGCTAGAAAGTATGAATTTGATTAATGAGTTGATACAATAGATATATTTTTGGAGGATAGCTAGAATTTAAAGTTGAACATTACTACTAGAGTTGTACAGATGACACAATAAGTTTCTACATTCCATATTGGGAATGTATTCTTAGGTGGGGGTTTTTGTGTTGACCCAAGATGAGATATGTATGAATGATGTGACATCACCATGATATGTAAGTAACCATGTGAAGGTAATAGGATGAGGTGTAAAGGAAGTACCCATCTTTGTTTACCTTGGATTTTGGGGGCAAAATCCCTATTAGGGGTTTATAGTTGTAAGGCCCCTAAACTTGCTTAATGAGTTGAATGAGCTTAATTATCATAATTTAATTCTTATAACCCTAATATAACCTTGTTAAATGCTTGGAAATCATAAGAAAATCTTAAGTTTCAAATTTGGTCCAATTTGGACACTGCTTGAGCAAGTTATGCAAATTTTATGCACATTTTGGACTTTTCTGTAAGTTATCCAATTAAGAGGTTTTCTTTGCAATTTATCACTTGTATTAGGTTCCTTGGATATTCTATCATCATTCTTAAGCTTTTTGAGACATGGGGCACCAATTTAAACCTTGGTTTGAAGATGTCTTCTCTAAGGGTATTTTAAAGTTTACCCCTTCATGGATGGACTACCTTTAGTAGCTATCAACTAATGAGTTTTTTGTTTTACTTGGAAATTCAAGAAATGAGGGATAAGCATGTCTCTATGTATGGTGAGGGAGTTTATTGTGTGTATTCTTGTATATTCTTAATGGTTTAAGGCCATGGACACATGGAAAGATACTAGAACTTCAACTTTTTCATTTTCTTTATCTTAAAGCTTCATATACTTATCCATAAGCACCAAAACGAGCCATTTTCTCTCCATCACTTCCCTCCTTCTCCCAACCTCATTCTCCCTCTGTGTTTCTGTGAATTTTCTTGTCCACCAAAGAAGAAAGTGGGGACCTTCTTGGAAAAATGATCTAGGGTTGCAATTGACTTCGTTTTAGGGCTTAAAAAGCTTCCTTCTAGTGATCTTGGCCTAAAAGAGTAAGAATCCTCTTCTTTCCTCCGTTTATTTCTTTTTTATCCTTCCTCCTTCCTTTCTCCAGGTCAGAACCTTTCTGTTCCATGGTACAAATTGCTCTAAAGCTCTAAAACCCTACCTTTCTCGCTCCTTATGCTTAGGGTTTGCTCATTTGATGAAGAAAGGTGCTAGATGAACGAGTTCATAGCTTTTGCTTGGATTTTCTACCCTATCTGCTCGAGTTCTCTTATGTGTGGGATTTCAAATTCTCATTATAGGCAAGTTTTATAACTTGTTCCATGTTTATTGCTTACCATAAGCTTTCTAGCTCATGTTCTTGCTTGAAAATGATGATCCATGCACTAAAAAGCTATGCTTGACTTGGATTTCAATTTTTATAATGTTCCTTGTTCTAATTTTAGTTATAGATGAACATGTGATCATGTTTACATTATTCCTAAGGCATAATAAGAGTTGTATCAGGTTGGTTTGACAACCTATGGTGCTAAGCACCTATCAACCAATGGTCAATTTTAGGGTTTTAAGCTGATTTCTTCTATAAACCCATGACCCGATGATGGTACCATTGCAACAACCCTATGGTGTTGTCTTAATGACAATGGATGGTCGTGATCAAAGGTGTCAAATTATGGTGAAAACCTATGGTCACCCCCTTAGTTCAGGTTTTGGATCAATTAGAAGTTTAATGATCAACCATTATGTACCCTATTGATGTTATCAATCAATGATGACATTAGCTTAATATTTGATGTTGATTAATGAATATAGTGTTGATCTTACAACCTATGGTGATTTAATGGTCACTAATGATGGTGGATCAGGTATCTACAACCTATGTTGAGTTAAGAATTGTAGTTGTAACATCAATTAAGCCTTAGACCAATGGTTTCTTAGGTTACTTGATGCAATGGTCGGACCTATACTGTAATTGATGGTTTTAACATATGAACTTGACTCAATGGTCAAGATCTGATGTTTATTCCTCCAATAAAGTGGAATGATGGATAATTTAATATGTTGGTTCTAATAATGTGATTTATATGGTTTCCTTTATATGATCAACTTAAGGATCATACTTGTTGACAATGGATGGCTTGTTTTATATGAACAATCGATTGTGGATTTTACCCTACTCTCAATGGAACTTTTTGTGTTGTTAATAAAGGGATGTCTAGGGTTAAATGGTGACTCTTTCTAGAGTAAAAATAAAGGACTTAATAGGTGGTTTATCCAAGGTGTTTACTTATGTAAACAATCAATGGTCTTACCTTTTAAACATCCAATGGTTCTGGTTGACATTGTGGTATGATGATATGGGTTGAATGATGATGGAACAAACGAAGGGTTACCCTGAATAGGTAGTCTTACATATTCACTCATATGAATTGAAGGATGATAATCATATTATGTTGATATGTAACCCTAATGAGGTATCGCTTGTTATACCTAGCTTTAATATAACTAAATGATGGTAATTGGGTATGAATAGTCCTTGAATGACTAATACAATCATGGAGTACTCTGTTACCATTGTTGAAACCCAAGTATGCTATAACTCGATGGTTAAACCTTGATTTATGTGTGGTTTCATACTTGAGAATAGTATGGAATGTGATGGTGATGCTTCACCTTATGCATCCATGATCCAATGGGGATGCCGTGAGTTAGGGTTTGTGTATAAGTGTCAATTAGTAACATTGATATAATTTATCATGTTGAACCTAACTCTGATGCAAATAGATAAAGATGAGTATTCATGTTTAACATTCTTATATGATGGAATGATGGTGGAATAACCTCCTTAATATGATCATAACCTTAATGTGTTAATTTGTGGTTATCATAGCCACATGGTTGATACTTTCTTATGCTAAACATGTGCATTATGAATATGATGAGTGTTAATCATATCTAGATTCCTTACATGTTGATGTATTAAAGGAATGTTCTTAATGTTAATATAACCCTACTATGATTGTTTATGAATTTATCCTAGCTCATTAATGCAATATTGTGTTGGTCTGGTGTTTTATATGTAAGTGATGTTGTTGAGCCTTGTTATAAGGCATGCAAAGATAATGATAATCTTGCAGGGAATAGTATGACGGTGTTAATGACCTTTGGGCATGGTTGAGCCCTGAATGAGGTGTAATCATCTTGTGTTGATAAGGGTTAATATCATGTGATATTGTGAAAAGGATTTATATTCTATGATAGTATGATGGTCTTAATAACCTTTGGGCATGGTTGATCCCTGAATGAGGTGTAATCCTCTTATGTTGATAAGGGTTGATACCCTATGATATTGTGAAAAGGATTTATATCCTGTGATAGTATGATGACTAGTGTGGTCTCATGAATGGCAAGTGAATAGTACCATGCGATGATGAGATGAGAAATTATCTTTCACACATTTTATATCTTTTAAAAGTTGTGATATTTATATGCTTACTAGAAGTGAATTAGGGTTTGTATGTCCACTTGTTTGATGCAGCCTTAATTCACCCAATTGGCATAAATAATCAAGAGCAACTCTAATCATGTAGTGCCTTGTGTCGTAGAGCCATCTTCAGTGTCATAACTTGTTGGATGGTGAAACAAGTATTCCTTAGGGAAATTCGGAGCGCATACTGTTGAGTATGTGGGGGTGGCAGGTTGAGGATATATCCTTGTCATCCATAATGCAGATTGTGTAGGTTGGCTATGGTCATGCCTCATACATCTGATGTGATTTAGAATGACTGTGGTTGTGTCTCGGTGATTATAACGTGATGTGATTGAGGACAACTGCAGTTGTACCTTAGATTAGAGGGTTTTTTATACCCTGGTTTCTAGTGTCATGACCTGTATCAAGGGAGAACTAGTTGTTATCAGCTTGACTATATGTCGATGTGGTGGCAACTTTGACTGATATGTCACTGCCTTTTTACTCGTACTGACTGAGGGGAAGATATATTAGGATACTGACACTCGTAGATCTTGTACGGAACTAAGTAGCCCTTCGCAGGGATTGGTTGACTTTGAATGGTACGATTCAAATTCCCTAGGGCATAATAAAAGATGTAATACATCCGTGTAGCATATTTGTTTAGGGTTATACACAACGTTTCACATTGGATAATAACCCTTGTTTGTTATCTTTACATAAAGATGATACTTAGTGCAATGAAGAGATAATATATATACTTAGGTTGTGGATATGCTTAATATTGTAGATGCATACATACAGTAGCTATGCTTGTGTTGATAACTATACTACTACCGCTGATTATAATCATGATGCTAGCTATCTCATGTTGTTAGTTATATTTAGCATGCTAGCCATGCCTTTGTAACTAGAGATACATATACTGCTAATCATGCTTATCCAGATTGTTGTGCTTATGTTGTTAGCTCTTTTTATGATGTTGATATGCAATTAGACATGCTCATGTTGTTAGATATGCTATGTTACTAGACTTGCTCATGATGCTAGATATGCATATGCTACTGAATTGCTTATATTGTCAACAAGATAAAGGATGATAGTTTGGCTAATGATGATAGTTATTATCTGCTCCTTTATGTATTTTGTTAATCAATAATTTTGCTGATCTTATTTGTTATCTCTGATTAAACTTCTTAACTGTTTAATTACTTTAAAATGTTGTAATCAATAAACGTTGTTGGAGGTTATATCTCTTGTTGGGACATGGGTCTCACCCTTGTGGTTTGCCACATCTTTTCAGGTAATCGGCAGTGATGGCAATAGAATCATGGAAGTAAAGAGGAGCTATAGTAATGAATCTTTAAGAAAGTTGATTAGATGTCTAGTGTTTCCTAGAGTCATCCATGTACTCTCAGGTCTGGGCATGAATAGTTTGTATATGGTGTTTCCAAACAAATTGAACTTTTGTTAGCATGATAATGGTTGTTTGTGTGTCATATATGAATATTGTTCTCTTGTTTATATATGTTGTGGCTAAGGAGATAGAACAATTTGTATCAAATTCTTGGCATAGTATGGATATAAGAAAGATGTTGGGCTCTTATGCAAATGTATCTGAGCGGGTGCTGACGTTGAAATCGGTTTTAATATACCCATATTTTTAGGTATGTTATTAATTAGTGATTGATTGTGTTTTATGTTTTGAGTGATCTTGTTTAGTGTAACGGGTTCTCACATTTGTGGTGTGGTGTTAATCAAGGATGACTAGGAGTGATGCTTTACCCTCATGCTTTCAACCTTATGTTTCAAATCACCCCAAATGACCCACGTGGTTGTGGAAAAGGGCAAAATGAGCTATGTTTGATGTTTCCTAGCTCAATGGGTATGAAAATGGAAGAAAGGGTTGTGGTAAGATTTTGGAGTGATATTACATAGAGAACTCATCTGTTCTTTACTTTGATTCTCTTAAATAGGAGCACCTTTTATTTTCTTTTGGCATTTTTTTCTTTTCTTTTTCTTTGCCCTTAGAATAGATAGGGCATATGGTGATGAGAGTGAAGCAGTGAGATGTAGATGTGGCCACCCCAAACTTTTAGAGGTGGCAACAACTGATGTGTGCACTTTGGGAACCTTTCTTGAGGCAGAGGGGTAAGAAGATGGTTAGTGAAGAGTTGGGTCAAAGAGGGGTCATTGGTGTGATTCTTAACATAAGGTTTCCTGCATGAAAATTAATCCTACACTTCATCCAACAATATCACATCACATGAATGAACAACCTAAAATTGATACTTCTATCAAGTGATTTCATAGGCACCAAGCGCTCATAGCTTGCTCAAGTCACAATTCAACCAAATCATTCACAAACACAAGAGAGGTGATGCACATGTAAAAAGTCAAGAATTGATATCATTTAGCAACAAACAATGATAATTCACTTGCATTTGTCAAAGGTCATCATTTTTAATCCAAAAAGTAGATATTGGGTTGAAACACACTTTTAGGCAAGAAATCTCAAATTTGGGCAAAATTGGCCAAAACGGTGCCAAGTTGCCTTCAATCACATCTAAGCCTATATTATTGAACTTAAAGTAGTAAACAAGCAAATCCTAGATAAAGTATGCAAAAATTACCAAACATTTATATGATATGCAACACATGGAAAAAAGAGAAAACATTTTGAAAATTATGCAAAAATAGCAAGAAAATAAACTACATGACATGTAGGTATACAAAGCAAGCAAATTCTAAACTAAGGCAAGCAAAAGCAAACAAACAAAAGTAAATGGCAGGTGAAATGCAAAATAAGAGTGCAAATGAGATAGGGAATACTGCCCTACCATCCTAAACTTTTGAATTGTGCTATCCTCAGCATGACACTAAAGTTTGGGAATGATAGGGTAGATGTAATGACCACATTTGTGCTTAATTGGTAAATTAGGGTTTACCTGAATGATTACATACTTGATCATATTGAACATCATTTAGACTTGATTAATGATATTAGCTCAATTGTGATGTTTAAAAACTAAGAATAAAATCTAATTATGATTTTAGTTTGAAGAATTAGGGTTTGAGAAATGTAAACCCTAATCAGCAAAAATTAGGGTTTTGATAGTACATGAATATGGAATTTGATCAGGATAATAGTGTGGTAAATAATTTTTCATATTTTCTATGAATTTTGTATTAAATTGAATTTTGTATATGATATGGATAACTCAATCATGCATATTGGAGAAAAATTTAAGAATATTTGGGTATTTTTTTAATGTGGTTATTAGTCAAACTATACCTCAACCAAAATGATGACTGAGTGTTGTTTAGCAATGTAGTGTTTGATTTTTATTATTTATTGGTAAAACAAAATGATCTGAAATTTATACTGGAGCTATGAAATTACATTTAAGACATCATTATAAATTTTCATAATTTTTGGAAGATGTTTGACATCTGAAATAAATGAATTACAATAACTTTTTATAACAGAAAAATATGTTGAAATAAGAAAAAGTATAGTGAGGGGTTAATGTGTAAATTACCCAAGCACCTAAATTGCTCTATATGAGAAAAATAGCACCCAATTATCTCTCATATTTCGTGATCCATTCTAGAGAAATGAAATCCTAGAGAGAGAGGGAGAGTTAGGGGTTGAGAGAAGAAAGTGGTGAAGCTACTGATGTAGGGTTTCTCTATCCGAGATATGATGAAATCAAGAAAGTTTAGCTTATTTGCATAGCCTTTCATGGCGAATCTTCTCTCACATGTCAAGATTCCATCCCTCCTCTGGTTTGATTCAAAATGGTATCAAATCTTCCCCTTTTCTCACTCATTCTTCATAATCCTCCATTTCTAGGGTTTCCGGGTTGAAAGGAAAAACAATTCGGTGATTTCCTAGGGTTTTGATATGGATTCGAGATTTTCATAGATGAGCTATGTTTTTAAGGTGTTTTCACACCTTAGGGTGAGTGTGTACTTCCTTTAAATAGTAGATTGCATGAAAATGAGTTAAATGAACAATAATCTTTTCTTGTTTTGTATGCGACTACAAACCCTAAACTGCCCTTTTGACCTAGCTTTTGCAAGATGATATGAAATATATTATTTCTCTATTGTGAAGGATTCTAGTTGATAAATCATACTATAAATCCATACAAATTATATAAATGAGAATTCCTAAAGTAATTGCAGAGTTTATATGAAAATAGCAAAATCTAGGGTTTTCGGCTATGACTAAAATTATTGTATAATTGAATAAAGAGGTTTGTTTAGTTGAATCTCCTTGGTTACAAGTGATTGTTTTATTTGAGTGAGTATTATATATAAGTCAGATAAGATCTTGTATTTCATTTGATGATATCAATGTTTTCTTGATATATCAGTAAAGAGGGTGAAACCCTAAATGAATGGAAAGTTGAAAGTTTGCGAATAAGATTCATGAATTCAACTAATGTGATTCTTTATTGTTATAAATTCATTTATTTTAGGTTATTCTTGATGCATGATATTTTAATAAATAGCTTGGAAACCCTAGTTAAATTCATACCAGGGTTTTATATGCATGATTGATTAAAATGAGTTATGTGATAATTTGAGTTTCTAGCTGAATATCATTTTATATGGATACACATTTTGATTTGTGATGCAAAAATCTCTAACTGAGTTAATTGATATGAAATGAATAAGTTGTTATGGTAATTTAAGAAATAGAAAAGGCATTTCCCTAGATAGGGATGTCATTGATGCCATGCATGAATATAAGAAATTTTGAATGTAAATGTTTATATCATTAGACATGATATATGTTTGAACATATGAGAATTATTCTATGTGCATGAGAAATGATAAACCCTGAGAGAAAGGTAATCAGTATGGTAAGAATCTAAGAAATGAGAAACCCTAAGAAAAGGGTAACCAATATGTTATGCATTCAACTAAGTATCATCAGTGAATTCAGTCTAATAGCTCAAGTAGTCAGTAAAACTACAATAGTAACAATAAATGCCCTGAACATTGTAGAACCCTCCCTATAGGTCTGTAACGGGATGGGTGAAACAGGCTATGGACTATCAGATATAGGAAGAAGTAGCCTGGAAATGAGTATCTAACCTCAACCAATTGGATATCGGTGGTAATTTAGTTAAGTAGCAGAGTACCCAACAATAACCAGAGATCCTGGTGGTACTATTTCAGTAGTAGGGGTATCCAATAATAACTAGAGATCCATGGTACCCACCAGTTGAAGTATACAGCCCCTGTGGACCTACTTCTTCTGGCAGTTACTCTATTTTGCGTGTCAGCCCTACTGGAACCACATTACATAGAGTTGAGGCTTTTTAGCCTAGAGGCACCCCTCCTGAGTACCCAGGACAAGGGGCCACAGTTTATAGACATTGTTTAACCATCGTTAGACCAGACATGGAAACCTCACTGCAGACCGAGGTAGTTAGTAATAGTCTTAAGGTCCCGGGTTTACCATAAGACTTGTACGGTAAGTCATGCAATAGTGGCTTTTGCTTGTATGGTAAAATCCAAGTGAGTTCAGGGGCAAAGTTAAAAGAAAAGTTAATTGAGTTCAATTGAGTTTAGATAAAGAGTAAAACAGTCAGATCAGTCAGTTATGTTTAGTTGGCCAACATAGTAGTAGTCAGTTGAGTAGTCAGGTCAAGTCAAGATTAATGAAAGATTACAAAGAGAATGATGAGAAAAATGTTTAGATATTTGTATATTACTACTGATGCATAATAAGATGAATGAGAGGTTAACCAAGTGTGTGCAGTTATTCAATTATTCTTTGTATGTTTCTGGATTATTAGTTTTCTTTAGGATCAATAAAGCATGTTCATATATTGATTCACTCTTGTACATATCTAGAGTATCCTGCCATATTATTGTATGTGAATGATCAATCTCTTTAAAGCTTACTATTGTTATAATTGATATCGGTTTCTCAAAGGTATATATGTAATTATATAAGTGCTTTAGAGTGTTTCTTTGAAGTATTCATTCACTGAGCGAGTAGGCACACCCCTCTACTCACAATTTTTAGGGATAACTCGTGGACTGAAGATGTCATTGCATCAACATAGATCTGTCACAGGAGTTAAGTATGATATTAGTTAAGTTCATTCGGTCCATGTCACTCTAGGTCCTTGTATAGAGTTGAGAGAGAATTCTAAATGATGATTTGTATCTTTGTTTCCTTAATGATAGAGTATATATCTGGTTATCACGTTGTATGTACATGGAAGTGTGGGGAACAAAATGAATGTTTGGATGTGTATCATTAATGTTGAGATCATATTTGAGTAATCAAGGTTTAATTCCTTAGTAAAGTTTGTTTATGTGATTGAATGTGAGAAAACAAAGAGTTTGAAATAAAGGAAAAGACAAAGTTGGGAGTGAACTTTGTATTAAGTATAATCCTCAAACTTATTCCCTAATCTCATGATTAGTGGTAATCATGGGATGTGGGTGTAACAACTTGGTATCAAAGCTTAGGTTGAGTTGTCAGGGACCATTATGATAGAATGTCAGAGTTATTAGTGTGGCAGTTAGGAGGTGATGCGTCTATAGCTCTAGGAGGTCTAAGTATTTACATATCTTGTCCTGGTATCTGATTACTTAGGTTGACCAACATCAAGCTACTCTGTCTATTCTTCTCTGGATGCCCTGGCATGGTATGCAGAGGAAGGATGGGCTAGAGAGAAACCCTAGAAATATTAGGGTTAGAAGACCAGAAAGAAATGAATGAATTGAGCATAAGAATAGATTATGAGGTAACTCTTATTTTATATTGTTTCTTTGATTATATATCAATGGAAATGCTCTTATATATTTGAATTTGAATATTCATTTATTAGAAATATATGTGGTCCTTTAATATTCTTTTACACTATGAAGTTTATTCAATTATTGTTTACATTCTTTATATCAATCAGACTAGAAGTTATCTTTAAATGAATTTACCCTGAGTGGATATTCTTTCTATATGTTTGAGATATATAGAAGTCAGTTAATCCTGAGTAGATCTTGGCTTCAGAACTATAGGTTCAGCCTAGTCTTACTGGCATGATGTGTTACTGGGATCTGATGACTCCTATTAACAATATAATAAGAGTAGATTTTGGATAAATCAGACCCACATCATAGTGAGAATGTACATACACTAAGATGTTGAAATATAAGGGAAATATTACAATAGTTAAGAATCAATTGGAATTGATATCTGAGATCCAACTTTGGGGCCTCAGATAAGAAACCCTAAGTTGGGAATGAAGGAAGAGGGATATAGATATAAGACATACATTAGTATTTAACATACAAAATGAAGAAGAAGAGATGGATAAAGAGAACTAAACTATATAACTAATTGTGGCACTTTATCCAACTTGAAATCAAGGAAAGATAAGAGAAAACTACATGGAAAGCCAAGATAGAAAGAATCAATTAGAATGAATGGATCATATAATCGAGTAAAATGTACTTAAGTACTCTACAACAAAAGGAAAATAGGAGAAAAGATTTAAGTATGCAATAAGTACATAGACGTGAAGTTTAGAAAAATGAAAGTGAAGAGAACTAGATAAACATGTAAATTATAAGACTAAGATAAGAAACTAAGATGAAACAAAAAAGAAAGAAAGTGATGAAAATGATGAGTTTCATTTAGAAAGAAGGGTTACATGATATAACGAGGAGCATGGAATGTGTACTTTAATCATAAAGTTTAAAGTATTCATCCTTACTAGCTTTTGATTCAATGTTTCTATTTAGTAGCAACCTAGTTGACATCAAGTGTGTTCAATAGTTCATAGTGATGGAATGGAACTAGTTCTTAATATAGGAACAAAGGTGCGGCTAAATAAATGAACAACTCATATAAAGGTAAATTGTATTCAAAACATAAAAGTTTGATTGAAAAGAAAGCTACGGTTGACCCATGCATGAGACGTTTGATTTGAAATGAAGGACATGCAATGTATTATGCATAAGATGAAGCTAGTCGAGAGGATGTTGAATTAGAATTTCAACTAGATAAAAGTAAAAGGATGATAAGAAAGTTTATATGGCATGAAATATGGAATCATACACAAGAGTGGCAAACATGATCATAAGAGATAAGTAAAAGTAAATAATGGCATAGGGAAGAGTAGGAAACAGGTAGCCGTTGATAGAAAATAAAGAAGGGGCTGAAACATGAGGGAGAAATATAGATGATAAAAGAGAGAGATTGTGAGATGTGAGGAAATGTGAAATAGTCTAGTCTCCTTGATGATGACTAATATGAGAATTGTGTTAAGTGAATACTCAAAGATTATAATTCTATGTCCCAAAATCAGCTTCTCTTCTATATCCTCCTTAGTGAGTGTAACATGGGACGAAGTGATAAGGAAATAAATCATAAACGATACACAACTGTCATGAGAGACACATCTATTGAATATACTAATGACACATAATATGATGATGAAAACCTAGCAGGGTAGATCAAGAAAGTAATCTATCAAAATGGTCAAGTAAGATAAATAAAATTCAAGTGGTAAAGACAAGGAAGACTTTAGTAAACCTCAAGTGAGCTAAGGTTTGCATATCAAAATAAGAGAGTAAAATCATGTCACAATAACATCAAGTTATTGATAAAGATCAAACCCTAGATAGTTTAGGGTTGTAACAGTTAAAGAGATGCCAATAGTGATTTGACCTTGAGCATGAACATCTCTATAAAATAAATTCATGAGATCATCAATATGAGAAGAAAATAGCAGTTATAGTATTCATGGGTTTAAAGGTTGAAAATGTGAAGGATAGATAAATAATACATAAATGAGTATGAATGAAGGATAATAAATAGATTTGAAATATAAGAAGTATGATTTGAACAAAAGGAGAAGTGCAACATGAGCAAAATGTAATCTAAAATATAAAAAAAAATTGCAGTGGTAGTAAGAATGATGAATAATCTATTCTTACCTTGAATTTTATGTTAGGGATGTTTATTATAGATGATAAAAATGAGAAGGATAAGTATAAAGAAGTTGTAATGCATAAGAAGAGAAATTAGAGAAAATAAATGACTTTCAACAATATGTGAATTTTTTTAAAGAAGTATAGTTTGTTGAAGGCATATCAAGGGATGAAAATTTGTTTTACATATGAATTCAATTATACATGTGCGAGCAATATACTAAATCGTAATGCGTTTTATGGTTTCAATCATTCATATCAGTAGTCTGACTCAGTTTTATATAGTTGTTGTTACTTCTAGTCTTGCAGTTTATAAGTGCTTTTCTATTAGAGTGGGAAAATAGTGAAATTCAAAATAGAAAGGTGAATTGTCTTTAATAACTCTGATGTGATGTAGAAAAATAAGTACAAATTGATGTGTATGAATTAAGATAGTGGGATCAAATTACCAGTACTGAGGTAACATCTCAATAGGGTATGGCAAAAAAAAGTTGTTTATCTAACTCTTTCCTATAACTGATTGTGACAAACAATATATATTCTTCAATTATCATTGAGAAGTTTGGCTTAAAATATATTGTGATTAGAAGAGAAATAAATGACTCGATATTTAAAATCATATTGAAATATGAACTACAAGAGTATAGTGACACATAAGATTTTAGAAGTTTAAAAGAAACTTTGAATATACTTTGTTTGTGTATTTATGTTTTGGGGATGAAACTTTTTAAGGGGGTGAGAATCGTAATGACAACATTTGTACTTAATTGGCAAACTAGGGTTTACCTGAATGATTACATGCTTGATTAGATTGAACATTATTTAGCCTTGATTAATGATAGTAGCTCAATTGTGATGCTTAAAACCTAAGAAGAAACTCTAATTATGATTTTGGTTTGAAGAATTAAGGTTTGAGAAATGAAAATCCTAATCGGCAAAAATTAGGGTTTTGATAGTACATGAATATGGAATTTGATCAGGATAGCAGTGTGGTAAATAATTTTTCATATTTTCTACGAATTTTGTATTTAATTTAATTTTGGATATTATATAGATAACATGCATATTGGAGAAAATTTTCAAAATATTTGGGTATTCTTTGAATGTGGTTCTCAGTCGAACTATACTTCAATCGAATTGTTGACAGAGTGTTGTTCAGCAGTGTAGTGTTTGATTTTTAATTATGTATTGGTCTAAATTAATATTGGAGATATTCCATTACATTTTAGACATCATTTTAAATTTTCATAATTTTTGGAGGATGTTTGACCTCTGAAATAAATGAATTACAGTAACTTTTTTATAACAGAAAAATCTATTGAAAAAGAAAAAGTATAGTGAGGGGTTAATGTGTAAATTACCCAAGCACCTAAATTTCTCTATATGAGAAATCTAGCACCCAAGTAGCTCTTATATTTCGTGATCCATTCCATAGAAATGAAATCCTAGAGAGAGAGGGAGAGTTAGGGTTTGAGAGAAGAAAGTGGTGAAATTGCTGATCTAGGGTTTCTCTACCCGAGATATGATGAAATCAAGTAAGTTTAGCTTCTTTGCATAGCCTTTCATGGTGAATCTTCTCTCACATGTCAAGATTCCATCCCTCCTTTGATTTGATTCAAAATGGTATCAAATCTTCCCCTTTTCTCACTCTTTCTTCGTAATCCTCCATTTCTAGGGTTTCCGGGTTGAAAAGAAGAAGAATTCGGTGATTTCCTAGGGTTTTGATATGGATTCGAGATTTTCAGAGATGAGCTGTGTTTTTAAGGTGTTTTCACACACTAGGGTGAGTGGGTACTTCCTTTAAACAGCAGATTGCATGAAAATGAGTTAAATGATCAATAATCTTTACGTGTTTTGTATGCGACTACAAACCCTAAACTGCCCTTTTGACCTAGCTTTTGCAAGATGATATGAAATTGATTATTTCTCTATTGTGATGGATTCCAGTTGATAAATCATACTATAAATTCATACAAATTATCTAAATGAGAATTCCTAAAGTAATTGCAGAGTTTATATGAAAATAGTGAAATCTAGGGTTTTTGGCTATGACTAAAATTGTTGTATAATTGAATAAAGAGGTTTGTTTAGTTGATTCTCCTTGGTTACAACTGATTGTTTTATTTGAATGATTAGTACATATACATCAGATAGGATCTTATATTTCATTTGATGATATCAATGCTTGCTTGATATATCAGTAAAGAGGGTGAAACCCTAAATGAATGAAAAGTTGGAAGTTTGCGAATAATATTCATCAATTCAACTGATGTGATTCTTTATTGTTATAAATTCATTTATTTAAGGTTATTCTTGATGCATGATATTTAAATAAATAGCTTGGAAACCCTAGTTAAATTCATACCAGGGTTTCATATGCATGACTGATTGAAATGAGTTATGTGATCATTTGATTTTCTAGCTGAATATCATTTTATATGGATACACATTTTGATTTGTGATGCAAAAATCTCTAGTTGGGGTAATTGAAATGAAATGCATAAGTTGTTATGGTAATTTAAGAAAATAGAAAAGGCATTTCCCTAGATAGGGATGTCATTGATGCCATGCATGAATACGAGAAATGTTGAATGTAAATGTTTATATCATTAGACATGCTATATATTTGAACATATGAGAATTATTCTATGTGCATGAGAAATGAGAAACCCTAAGAGAAGGGTAATCAATATGTTAAGAATCTAAGAAATGAGAAACCCTAAGATAAGGGTAACCAATATGTTATGCATTCAACTAAGTATCATCAGTGAATTCAGTCTAATAGCTCAAGTAGTCAGTAAAACTACAATAGTAACAATAGATGCCCTGAACACCGTAGAACCCTCCTTAGAGGTCTGTACCAAGATGGGTGAAATAGGATATGGACTATCAGATATAGGAAGAAGTAGCGTGGAACTGAGTATCTAACATCAACTGATTGGATATCGGTGGTACTTCAGTTGAGTAGCAGAGTACCCAACAATAATCAGAGATCTTGGTGGTACTATATCAGTAGTAGGGGTATCCAATAATAACTAGAGATCCAGTGGTACCCACCAGTTGAAGTATACAACCCTTGTCGACATACTTCTTTTGGAAGTTACTCCGTTTTGTGTGTCAGTCCTAGTGGAACCATATTACATATAGTTGAGGCTTTTTAGCCTAGAGGCACCCCTCATGAGTACCCAGGACAAGGGGCCATAGTTTATGGATGCTATTTAGCCACAGTTAGGCCAGACGTGGCAACCTCACTGCAAACTGTGGTAGTTAGTAGTTGTCTTAAGGTCCCGAGTTTACCTTAAGACTTGTACGGTAAGTCACGCAATAGTGGCTTTTTCTTGGATGGTACAATCCAAGTGAGTTCAGGGGCAAAGTAAAAAGAAAATTTAATTGAGTTCAGATAAAATGTACAACAGTTATATCACTCAGTTATGTTTAGTTGGCCAACATAGTAGTAGTCAATTCAGTAGTCAGGTCAAGTCAAGGTTAATGAAAGATTACAAAGAGAATAATGAGAAAAATGTTTAGATATTTGTATATTACTCTTGATGCATAATAAGATGAATGAGAGCTTAACCAAGTGTGTACAGTTATTCAATTATTCTTTGTATATTTCTGTATTGTTAGTTTTCTTTAGGATCAATAAAGCATGTTCATATATTGATTCACTCTTGTAGATATCTAGAGTATCCTACCATATATATGTATGTGAATGATCAGTCTCTTTAAAGCTTACTATTGTTATAATTGATATCGGTTGCTCAAAGGTATATCTGTAATTATATAAGTGCTTTAGACTATTTCTTTGAAGTACTCATTCACAGAGCGAGTAGGATCACCCCTCTACTCACAATTTTTAGGGATAACTCATGGACTAAAGATGTCATTGCATCAGCATAGATCTGCCACAGGAGTTAAGTATGAGATTAATTAAGTTTAGTCGGTCCCTGTCATTCTAGGTCCATGTATAAAATTGAGAGCTAATTCTAAATGATGATTTTTATCTTTGTTTCCTTAATGATAGAGTATATATCCGGTTATCATGTTGTATGTACATGGAAGTGTGAGGATATGAACGTTTGGATGTGTATCATAAATGTTGAGATTATATTTGAGTAATCAAGGTTTAATTCCTTTGTAAAGTTTGTTTATGTGATTGAATGTGAGAAAACAAAGAGTTTGAAATAAAGGAAACAAAAAAGTTAGGAGTGAACTTTGTATTAAGTATAATCCTCAAAATCATGCCCTAATCTCATGATTAGTGGTAATTGTGGGATGTGGATGTAACATTAAATGATCATTGTGGTGGTGGTGGTCTTCCCTACAATGGAGGATTCATGTAGTAGGAATCCCAATAGTATGAATGTGGAGGCAGGTAGTTGTCCTGATATGCTGACAGTGAACTCCACCAATCTTCCCCCCACTGGGGGTTCCTCTGTGCCTGGGCATGCTGGAATTGGTATAGGTGGTTGACTTGATTATCCATATGTTGATGGTCTAAGCACAAAGCATCCTGAGTATGCTGAAAACCCTCATGTACATGCAGTATCCTATCCTGCATATCATGAATGCCCTCCAACTATGCATGAATGGTGGCCATGTTATATGCATTCACTGAGGGTTGTTGTGGCTCTGACACTCCTGTCCTTTCTTTTCGCTATCTCACCTATCATGTTGCTCTGTCTTCCACTACCCATCTCTGCTTAGCTACCTGTTAGGGCTCTCCTAGACCCTTTGTCAATATCACCTTAGGGTAGCCATCCCCTATGGGATGCTCCTCCTCATATCTCCTCAATCTATCCAGAAAATCCTGGGTGGGTCCATACTATTCCATGAGGGGTGGAATATGGTAGGACAATTCCAAGGAGACTCCTGGGTATGGTAGGTTGACTTAATAAATGATGTTCTGCTCCACAATGGTGATCATGAAAGAGCGGTCTAAATAGTGCAAGTCAACCAATTTTCCTCCATCAACCTCTGTGTAACCTATCATATCATATCCCAGGGCAGTGGCTATAGATGTCACAATCCCTCCCATTACAAATGGATTTGTGCTCTTGGAAAGGATTGTCCTCAGATGCTCAATCAATAACGCTCCAATGTTTACATGCTTCCCCTTAATCAACCAACCAAGGATAAATAAATCCTTCTTTGTACAGCTGCCTTGGTTTTCATACCTACCAAAGATGGTGTTCACCAACACCTTCAGAACATAGCGGAGGAAAGGATTGTGAATAGAACTAGTCTTTGATTTCCCCGCTACAAATGTGCTCTGGCTGGTGAAGTATTTCCACATTGCAGGATATGTGGAACTGGAGTCATTCTTTGTCCTCCCTCTATCTAGGAGGTCTTCCATCTCTTCACTGGGGGCAAAAATATGATTCAAAATCCTTGAGTTTATCACCCACCTCTTGTCCCCAATCATCACTCTAATAGTATTTTCACCATCATCAGTCACTTTCTCTAATGTGGCAAAAAACTATCATGTCAGCTCAATGTATGACTCATGTGACAGTGTCAGAATCTCAAATAGTCCCATTTTCTCCATCACGCCCTAGAAAAAGGCATAGAAGCCCATAGCTTCCATCATCACTCAGCATGTGTAGCGAGTTGCTACCACTTTGTGTGGCAAGCACTCTAGGTGCTTGCCTTTCTTTGCCCTGCTAGTAGTAACCTCGAGTTGTGGAGGGGGTCACTACTGTGGTATCTCGATCTGCTATGCATCTGGCATCTCTTCATTCTCTTCTTCATCTAGTAAGAGTTGCCTACATTCTTGTGGTTGCGGCTCTGGCTGTGACTGTGTTGTTGAAGAAGTAGACAATTGGGGTGCTGAAACTGATGGTCGTGCAACTGAAACTGAGGGTCTCTCATATGAGACAGAGGTCCGAGAAGAAGAAAGTGGTGGTTGTGATGCTCTAAACGATGATGGTGTCCCCCGTCGTGGCTGTGTGAAGGCTTCTTCCATAATTGGATCCATCAAAGTATCCGACTAGGCCTCTGTCAACCGGGGGATACTGTTCTTTAGTTTCCTTTGGTAGGAGATGACACCCTTAGTCTTCTCCACTACTTTCTTTGCAAATTGCTTCATCTTTTCTCAAAATTAAAAGAGAAATCACCAAATTTTGAATTTCTCTAAAGAATGGGGTTGTTGGGGTAGAATGGAGAAGAATGTGGGATTTTGTGGATGAAAAAGATGGGAATCTAGAGATTGAGGTAGTATAAATGGTAGGTAATGGGTTTGGGATGGTTTGGGGGTGATTTGGTGGAGATTCGAGGGTTGGAGAGGGGGTATGAAGTGTTGCATGGTCGCTAGGGCACAGAGCATGATTGTTCTATTCTTTAGAGAAGTGAGCAAGTGATTTGCAATTTTTGAAAATTCTGACTTAAGTTGTTGAAATCAGGCTCATCACGACTGTGGTGGCTTCAGGCTACACGGCCGTGGTGCATCCCATGTCAATTTTTTTCTCAAACTTTGGCCCTATTCCCTGTAATTACTTGTTGATTTATGACCACAGTCGTGGTGGTCTCTGTAGCTACTATTCCCAACTTGAAGAATGTCAAACACTCAAAATCTTGATCTAAAATGTTTTTTCATGGTTCACTTTGTCAAAATGTCATCTACTTTTTCTCATTTCACCCTATTTTCACCTGCACATCTTAAAACTAAAAAAAATTATTAAAAACAAGTGTCTGTGTTTTCTTGGAAAAGTGTAAAAATAAAGCAAAAGTATCAAAAATGGAAGGTTGGGTGAAAAATTCCCAAATCTAAGTGGGTTGCCTCCCACAAGCGTTGAGTTTCTTGCCTTCAGCTTGGCTTCTTGGTGATTCTTCAATAATTCATCCATTTGGCATCCTCATGTGCCCATTCTTGCAGAACATGCATCCCTCATTTGCACTCAATATGTTTTCCTCATCCCTTTGATCACAATAATTGTCATCAATTGATCCATCTTGATCTCCTTTTCTCAAATGATCATTCAGACTTGTGAAGTGACCATGTCCAATATCCCTATCTCAGACTCGCTGGGCTGGGGTTTTGTACATGTTGATCTTTATCTTCATGTCCATGAATGAAACTGTCATGGTTTCATTGCATACATGAATCTCAGCATCAGTTGTAGATAAGAACGGCCTTCCCCAGATGATGGGAATCTTCCTATCCTCCGGCTCCATATCAAGTACAATGAAATCCACCTAGAACACTGCACCTTTCTCTTTATCTATCATTACCAAGACATCATCCACTCTACCCCTAGGCACTTTTATGGATCTATCCACTAACTGGAGAGTGCAATGTGCCGAATTCAACTTGCCTAAGCCCAACTCAACATAGACATTATATGGCATCAAATTCACACTATATCCCAAATCAAGTAAGGATCTATCTATGCGATGTCCCCCTATATAGCTAGGTATGAGTGGGGCTCCTGAGTCTTTTGTCTTCAAGGGAAGTAAAATGTTGTATGATGGATCTCACTTGTTCAGTCAACTTCACTTTCTTTGGTATCCTCCTCGTTGACCTTTTCTTCATAGTGCATAGGTTCTTGAGGAACTTGGCATAAGATGGGATTTGCTTGATAGCATCTAAGAGTGGAATGTTCACCTTCACTTGGTCAAACACCTCAAGAATATCCTCATTGTGCTTTTTCCTCCTCTTCATTTCTGGTGGCTCATCTAGTGCTTCAATGAAGGGAGGTTCATTGGCTTTGGCCTTGCTTGCATCAACATGAGTTGGAGCACTAGGAATGGTGGTACTTGCAAATGGGGTATGAGGTTGAGCACATGGTATCCCAAAATCAACAAGATGTGTCACTGAATCATCTTTGGCAATTTCAAACACTATATCACCACTTGGCTACCTTTGCTTTGCTTTGTCAACCTTTCTTTGACTTGCGGGATGCTCAAGAGATTTCCCACTCCTTAGAATTGTCACAACACTTCCTTGCTCATGGTGGATATGGGGAGCTAGTTGTGGTTGTGGAGGAGATTGAGGTGACACTTGGTGTTGAAATTGAGGTGGATGAGAGAATTGAGGTTGGAAGGTGAATTGTTGGGAAAATGGTGGTGGTGGAAGGGGAGGAGGAGTATAAGGCTTAGAATTGCCTTGAAAATGGTAGATGAGATGCACTTGCATGGGAGGTAGACTATAGAAAACTTAAGAAGAGGGCATGTATCCACTTGCTTCATGGTAGCTAATGATGGGCTTTAAAGACAACTTCTCTTCCTGGAGAGAAATTATGGAAGATAGATGCTCTACTTTCTCTTCTAGCCTTGCAACATCTTTTTGAACATCATAAAATATTTTCAATATAGAGAGAACCTCTTCCTCAAACCTTGAGCTATATTTTGGACTTTTTGGCTCTTGATAGCTATAGGAGTGAGGTGTCTTCTTTTCCTCACCATAGAACTCAATAGAATTGATCGGGTGGGAAGGAGCATTTGTCACTTGGTTCTTCATGAAGCTCACCATGTCACTAAGAATCTTCATCACTTACGGGCTTGAGTCATTATGAGTAGGAGGTGTCACACCAAAGGCATAGACCCCATCATTCATCATGCTAGATGCTCAAATCCTTGATCCTTTAGCTAACTGCTCAAACAAAGGCCATATCTCCTCAGATGGCCTAGCCACGAAAACTCCTCCACAAGAGGAATCCATTGTGTCTTGGTCCTTTAGAGATAAATCAGAGTAGAATGATTGAACTAGCAGTTGGGTTTCAGGGGAGACAGAGAAGGCAGCGGAAACAAAAATTTCTCCCCCAACCCATACCGAGGAAACGCGTCAACGTCTATATAATAGGAAAGGATGGTTTGTGGAATCATACCTTGTCCCGAGGCTTGCTCGGCGACAATACCTCGCGCAATGCGCGGTCTTCAACTCCGGACTTCGACGGTGTCTGTGCAGCTCCTGGTCGCACCGGGACTGACAACTCCTACTCGAACCGGACTGTCGGATGACTGTTATCCTCCTAAGAGGCAGTGTCCTCCCGCCTCTGTAGTAGTCCACACGGACCACCTGGAACTCCACACTCCTTGTCCCACAAGGAAGTGGAAGGAGTCGCACCCTCCTGTTGACGTACTAGTCGCCAACACGCTCTCCTGCCTCCTATTGCAACTGCAGTTGTCCTTCCCTTGATGCACCTCCCTTTTGCGGGAAGCACTTGCTCGGGCTCTCTCACGGTTACCAAAACCAGAGAGAACGACAACTTGCAGAGCAACTGGTTGCACTGAGCTGTACTTTGAGAAGCTCCCAATACCCCTATATATATAGGAGAGTCATGGGACAGGGTTCTCCATCCCGGGCAATGCGGGACTAAGGCAGGAGTAGAAGGGTTCGAGAATTTTCCACAAAAAGCAACCGGTTCGCAACTTGAAATGATCGGTTCACAACTGAACTGATCGGTTCGGCCATTGAGCCGATCGGTTGGACCTGAGCCGATCGTTTGGGGCACTCCAACCGATCGGTTGGTGCCCTGAACCGATCGGTTCATGATCCTAATCCGGCTCAAAAAGACTTTCTTTGTTTCTTTCCCAATTGGTATCGAATACCAATATTATTCCCAATCGAATTGGGCAATTTGAAACCAAAGGAAAATTCTTGCCGACATGACTTTTCCCAACTGGTCGGTTGCACCAGTTGAGCCGATCGGTTCAACCCTTGAACCAGTCATTTCAACCTGGGCATGAGCCGATCGGCCTGGACACTCCAGCCGACCGGTTCAGCAACCTCAGCCGACCGGTTCATCACATGAACCGATCGGTTGGGAGCACAGGTTGGGCAAAATCAGTCAAATGCGATTTCAATCAATCTGATACTCCAATCAATGCGTCCAACACCTTGAACCATACGATATTGAGCTATCGACTGATTGAGTGTTTAATTGAACTACTAAACTCCTTTAGTAATCAATCTAAACATTGCTTGTGGACAAAACTCCTCTTCCAGGTTAAATCCTATGTGTGTGACCCTGCAGGTCTATTTCACGTTGGCAGTGAAAGTCCATAACACTTATGACTTCACAAGCAAAGAGCAGTGCCTAGTCACACATCAGTGCTACCCAAGTGAAAGTAGAAAGTTGGAGAACAACTTTCATCTTACAATCCGTGAATGGTGTTACAGTGAATGTATAATTCCTTTGTCACTGATATCCCGAATGAACTCGAGGCATGGAACAGTCATCCTGTCAACGTTCATTCACTTCCTTGATCTCAGAGTAGACTGGAAGAGATATGTATGACATCAGTATCATATACTGATTCATACATGCGTGCACGCCTTTCTCAATCCTACTCATCAAGTGGCCATGGATATCAAACTCCCTCAGGAGGGACAAATCCCATATCTATCACTCACCCCTCAAAAGCCCCATGTGTCAAAGCCACCCAATCATCACCTTTATAACAACCCATGTTTCAGGACTGCGTTTGATGATGTCAAAGTGTGCCCAACGACATGTGTTGAGTGCAGTGATTTCAGGTCTAAGAATCACACTCACCACCATCACTGTGAGTACTGGCTGTGACTACCATCTCATGGTTCCATGTGTCAAACTCATGGTGGGTCTGTCTGGTACCTTGTTCTCTAACAAGTACCTATGTGTTTGGTTTGATATCTCTATATCATGACTAATGAGATTCTATCATCAACCAACACCACAATCTAGTCTTGTGTGTCATTGTTGTCTATTTACCTTCCACAATGACATCCGACTAGGGACATAACAAGAATGTACAAACTCTTAGCATCCGTATGATCTCATCGTCCAGGTCCTTAACCTGAAAGCATACGTCATTGAGTACTGTCATTCTCTAGACATTCAATCTGTTCTATCACTATCTCATATGACTGAACCAGAAAGAATTGGAAGGTCGCCTTTGATGTTTATCAAATCAATCTTAATGTATCCCACCAATCATCCCATGATTGGCTCTCAGGGCATACATACCAACAGACTCCCACTTGCACTGCGAGCCAATCACCCATGAATCATATTCATAGTGATCTTCAAACATGTCCCACATGTTATTGTGTTCTTAGTGCCATCATAGTGAGTAATGGCAACACCTTGCCAAAGTCAGTACCAATTGCATGTCTCACATCTCTTCACTGTACGTCACACGTATGAGATGGAGTTGCCGTAATATGCGATCTAGTATTCCATTGCTAACCTTTAGCTACATTGCATGATCAAGGATTCCAGACTTGTCATCAATGAGTGGAATATAAGTTCATCTCATGAACTTTCAGATCCATATAGTATCCATTGATGTTCTCTAACACATAGATACTCGGCATTTCCCCTTTTTAAATGGCTTTATTGGAACATTTCCAATTTATCAACAAGCTTTCACTTTTATACATCTTATGTATATATTGTGATTAATTTTCTGTCCTTTCGGAAGTTCGCATCAATGTAACTCTTTACATTAAACTCTTCCTTATCTCCATAGAACTAGTACTTCACAAGCACTTATCAAGTTCTCATGGTATTCCAGTAACCCTTACTGGAAGTAGACAGACATCCACTCGTCATGTCCTACATACGAGTTATCAGGATGAGCACATCACATTGCCATGTCCTACATACAAGATGATGAATGCATTTTATTCTTGCCATGTCATACATGCAAGATAATGGGATGATTACATACATGATAGATCCATATCTATTCTTAGTGTTCCCATTCTTCATAAGAATTGTACACTTGGCCTTGGGATACTAATATCCATGTAACATGGACAAGTTTTCTCCCACTGAATCTGTGCATACTGAACACTTCAGTATAGATTGCCAATGTATGCTTTCTCTTTCTAGGTCAAGAGATTTTTGAGAACTATCTCTATAGATCTCTATTCCTATCACATAGGAAACATCTCTATCTTCCTTAAAGATAATTTCCACTTTTGGATTTCCATTCTAGAACAATTCCATTTCACATCAATATGTGGAATGTGAATACGCTCCCACTAAATCACAGATCACTTCTTTATCTTTGACATATCAGTCAAACCCTTTGACTATATTATCAAAATAAAGATCCAATTTTGAGTTGCTTATACTCAATCAATCACATTGATTAGTCCATAGACGTCATTTGCATTAGTGGATTCATAAACCTTATAGGTTGTATCACGTACACATCCTGGTTTTATTCCTCATAGGAATGCGGTTTTAGTATCCATATGCCAAATGTCTTAGTCATTAAGTTGCAATCAACAAGCATCATCCTTCTCAAAATGTTATCCATGTGTCTTAACACTTAAGACTCATTTGCACTTATGGATATGATCCAATGAGTGCTACCATCAAGATCATACCTTATGGTTCACATGGATGTCATTTAGGATGTAATGGTCATAAACCATAACTCAAGATCTGGTTCCTCATATTTATCTTGAAAGTTGACTCATCACATGAACAACTGATCACATAGATAATTGAGGTGTATCTGTTAAAGATATAAGAACTCACAACCCTTGTGATTCTTAATTTCTTTTATTAGTTTGGGGTATTCATTTATTAAGAAGAATTCAGTTATTTGATAATCATTCTCTAACTCCTTAGAGTATGATTCCTTCTTGATTCAGACATCACCATGCCTTAATCATGAGTTCACTATGATACATTATCATAAACACTCATAAGGATCTCAAACATTTGGTCCAAGTATTTCATTCATTGATCTCATCAAGAATTAATACTTTACCAAATTTGCACTTCATTTATGATGATCTTGAACATTTCAAGACATCCATATTGATATTTCTCTAAACACCATTTGAAGTATTAGCATTTGTTCCAATAGGCATGCAAATACATCACATGTATTATACCTAATAGGATAATCACTCTCCCACTACATTAGTGAAGATTGATTAATCATATCCAAGATATTCATGTCCCTTACTGGTTCTCTAACCAAAAGAGTCTAGCTTTATCCATCACATGGAAACTAGAAATGAATTTCTCATGATTAATGCTAATTAAATTGTTTGAGTTATCTATAACTTTTAGGTATCATCTTATCTTATGCATATCAAATATCACAAGATAAATAAGGCATTGCCACAAAGATCACATTGAAACATCTCTTTATTAATTGCCATCATTGTCATACAATATGCAAAAATAAAGTGTTTCTATCTATTGGCAAGTATGAAATAGCAGTTCATAACTGTATTACATGCCTTATTGGCTGAAAATAAACTAAAGTATTCCTATCTATAAAGGCAACACTTGCCCCAAGTAAGAATGCTTTACACTTTACATCTTGGTATCATATACCTCAAAAAGTGTTACAAGTTTATTTACATGACACCTTTAAATAGAGGCTTCAGTCGCCTCCTTCTTCTTTTGTTCTTCCAGGTAGAGAGGACAATTCCTTTTCCAATGTCCTGGCTTTTGACAATGGTGGCAATTTCCTTTCTTGGTCACGCCTCCCTTGGCCTTGAGAGCTGAAGATGGCTTGGACTCCTGGCTAGCTTCAGAACCTTTCTTAGCTTTGCTCTTGCCCTTGCGCTTGGACTTGACTTTCTTGCTCGTGATCACCATCACTTACTTAGGCTTGTCCTTCTTCATATGTAACTCGGCTGTCCTCAACATGCCCAACAACTTTGACAGTGGCCTATCAAAGTTGTTCATGTTGTAGTTCATCACAAACTGACTGTAAGATTCTGGCAACAATTGCAGTATCACGTCAGTAGCCAACTCTTGGCTCAGTGGAAATCCCAGTCTCTACATGTTCTCCACATACCCAATCATCTTGAGTGTGTGAGGACCAACTGGATCTCCTTCTGTCATGACGCACTTGAACAACGCCCTAGAAACATTGTACCTCTCTTGCCGTGTCTGGTCTTCATACATGTTCCTGAGATGCAGAATCATCTCTATGACACCCATGTTCTCATGTTGCCTCTGCAACTCATGGTTCATTGAACATAGCATCAAGCACTTTGCATCAATGGCATCATCAGAATGCTTCTTGTAAGCATCCCTTTCTGTCCTTGGTGCATTAGGAGCGGGTTCCTCTGGAATTGGAGTATCCAGGACATAGAGCTTACGCTCTTGAGTGAGAACAATTCTCAATGTCCGATACCAATCGTGGAAGTTTGTCCCATTTAGCTTATCCTTGTCAAGGACTGATCGCAAAGAAAAGTTGTTGTTGTTTGTTGCCATTTGAACTACAAAAGGAAAATATGCAATTTTAGTCCAAAACTCATTTTTGACTTATTTGATTGATTTGAAAGTTTGACGATATAATTAGGCCTTTAATTAATTATCGCTCCCACTATTTTACTTCAAATTGATAGCCCTCACCATCAATTCGGAAGATTGCAGCGTACAACCTTCTAGTGGGCAAGATCCTGAAATCCTCTAAGCCATGGACCAGCTAGGGCTGTCACCCACAACATAGATCTCTCAGGTAGGCAACTTTTGCCAATTGCATCATATGCAACTCTTGATAAGATGTCATATACAACTCTTTGCAATGATCATCTCCATGCCTCAAGGTACTAGATCCCATCTAGATCACCTTGTTAAGTCTGACCCAAAGCAAACACAATGAATATGCACTCTGCTAGGGCAGACCCACACATTCATCCTTCACGCTTCCACGAGATAGACGGTGCACCATGCTAGGGCATGCCCACACTTGGTCGATCAAGCTTTTCACGTGTGTCCCATTTGGAAGGCATCTAAAACTTAATATTTTAATGAGGGATTTGGTTTTATATACATATACATATCCAATCACCACAATACATAGTATGTATCATATACATGCTATATCCCACAGAAAACATGCTCAAAACGATAAAAGCGATGATTATGGCCATCTTAATGTGATTCCTCGAGCCAAGAGGAATCACGGTCATCTAGGTCAACATCACATGCAACTTGTACAAGATGAACTATGTGCCTTGCCATCTGAGTTGATCAACTCATCACATGAATGATTTGTACTCTCCAGCCGGTCGTCTGGGTGCCACTAGCCGATCGGTTGGCTCCTCCAACCGATCGGTTTGCCTGGTCGCCGTGTATCTCGTCATGTCCGCCACCCGCTCGTCTCGCTCCTCGAACCGGTCATTAACCGATCGGTTCATTCCTTGAACCGACCGTCTGGAAGGTCAACCGATCGGTTCACTCCTTGAACCGATCGTCTGAGAAGTCGTCTTGATGTCCGCCGGTCTTTGACATAACAAGAAATAAAATCTATCCTATTTATTACATTGCTTTAAAAGGGAAACCCCGAGTTACATTCGGGGGGGAGCAAAGGTAGGAAAGAATCTCGAATTATTTTGAGTTACATCAGGAATAGGAGAAGGAAGATCGGTGTGCAGACCAAGATGCAAGCAACCACAAACAACCACACACAGATAGGGGTTTATAGGCCATAATCACGCTACACACATCCACCACAAAACTCGTTTAAGGGTGACACGTATCGAGTGCATTAATAATACATATCATATATGTAATTAGGGATTTGTGGATTTAGGATTGGACATGCATAAAGCCGATATTATTCGCATCGTATGCAATAAATAAAGGCGATAAACCAAAATCGATCATATTGATATTCCTAAAATATAGAGCAGTTGACGTGGCTCTAATACCACTGTTGGGTTTTAGGGGAGACAGAGAAGGCAACGGAAACAAAAATTTCTCCCCCAACCCATACCGAGGAAACGCGTCAACGTCTATATAATAGGAAAGGATGGTTTGTGGAATCATACCTTGTCCCGAGGCTTGATCGGCGACAATACCTCGCGCAATGCGCGGTCTTCAACTCCGAACTTCGACGGTGTCTGTGCAGCTCCTGGTCGCACCGGGACTGACAACTCCTACTCAAACCGGACTGTCGGATGACAGTTGTCCTCCTAAGCGGCAGTGTCCTCCCGCCTCTGTAGTAGTCCACACGGACCACCTGGAACTCCACACTCCTTGTCCCACAAGGAAGTGGAAGGAGTCGCACCCTCCTGTTGATGTACTAGTCGCCAACACGCTCTCCTGCCTCCTGTTGCAACTGCAGTTGTCCTTCCCTTGCTGCACCTCCCTTTTGCGGGAAGCACTTGCTCGGGCTCTCTCACGGTTACCAAAACCAGAGAGAACGACAACTTGCAGAGCAACTGGTTGCACTGAGCTGTACTTTGAGAAGCCCCCAATACCCCTATATATATAGGAGAGTCATGGGACAGGGTTCTCCATCCCGGGCAATGCGGGACTAAGGCAGGAGTAGAAGGGTTTGAGAATTTTCCACAAAAAGCAACCGGTTCGCAACTTGAAATGATCGGTTCACAACTGAACCGATCGGTTCGGCCATTGAGCCGATCGGTTGGACCTGAGCCGATCGTTTGGGGCACTCCAACCGATCGGTTGGTTCCCTGAACCGATCGGTTCATGATCCTAATCCGGCTCAAAAAGACTTTCTTTGTTTCTTTCCCAATTGGTATCGAATACCAATATTATTCCCAGTCGAATTGGGAAATTTGAAACCAAAGGAAAATTCTTGCCGACATGACTTTTCCCAACTGGTCGGTTTCACCAGTTGAGCCGATCGGTTCAACCCTTGAACTGGTCGTTTCAACCTGGGCATGAGCCGATCGGCCTGGACACTCCAGCCGACCGGTTCAGCAACCTCAGCCGACCGGTTCATCACATGAACCGATTGGTTGGGAGCACAGGTTGGGCAAAATCAGTCAAATGCGATTTCAATCAATCCGATACTCCAATCAATGCGTCCAACACCTTGAACCATACGATATTGAGCTATCGACTGATTGAGTGTTTAATTGAACCACTAAACTCCTTTAGTAATCAATCTAAACATTGCTTGTGGACAAAACTCCTCTTCCAGGTTAAATCCTATGTGTGTGACCCTGCAGGTCTATTTCACGTTGGCAGTGAAAGTCCATAACACTTATGACTTCACAAGCAAAGAGCGGTGCCTAGTCACACATCAGTGCTACCTAAGTGAAAGTATAAAGTTGGAGAACAACTTTCATCCTACAATCCGTGAATGGTGTTACAGTGAATGTATAATTCCTTTGTCACTGATATCCCAAATGAACTCGAGGCATGGAACAGTCATCTTGTCAACGTTCATTCACTTCCTTGATCTCAGAGTAGACTGGAAGAGATATGTATGACATCAGTATCATATACTGATTCACACATGCGTGCACGCCTTTCTCAATCCTACTCATCAAGTGGCCATGGATATCAAACTCCCTCAGGAGGGACAAATCCCATATCTATCACTCACCCCTCAAAAGCCCCATGTGTCAAAGCCACCCAATCATCACCTTTATAACAACCCATGTTTCAGGACTGCGTTTGATGATGTCAAAGTGTGCCCAACGACATGTGTTGAGTGCAGTGATTTCAGGTCTAAGAATCACACTCACCACCATCACTGTGAGTACTGACTGTGACTACCATCTCATGGTTCCATGTGTCAAACTCACGGTGGGTCTGTCCGGTACCTTGTTCTCTAACAAGTACCTATGTGTTTGGTTTGATATTTCTATATCATGACTAATGAGATTCTGTCATCAACCAACACCACAATCTAGTCTTGTGTGTCATTGTTGTCTATTTACCTTCCACAATGACATCCGACTAGGGACATAACAAGAATGTACAAACTCTTAGCATCTGTATGATCTCATCGTCCAGGTCCTTAACCTGAAAGTATACGTCATTGAGTATTGTCATTCTCTAGACATTCAATCTGTTCTATCACTATCTCATATGACTGAACCAGAAAGAATTGGAAGCTCGCCTTTGATGTTTATCAAATCAATCTTAATGTATCCCACCAATCATCCCATGATTGGCTCTCAGGGCATACATACCAACACTAGCTGCCATAAAGGGATCTCATGGTACGGGCACTCTCTCTAAAGCTTCTTAAATCTTTTCCATGCATTATGAAACTGCTCATTGCCCATTTGGCTAAAACTTGTCACGACATGCCGCATTTGTGTTAACCTTGCTATAGAGTAGAATTGTCTTAAGAAGGCATTCTTCATTGTTTCCCAACTCATGATGTCCCTTCTTGATTCATACCAATCTTTGGCTCTATCTTTGAGGGAGAAAGAGAACAAGGTCAAAAGGATTGTATCATCACTAGTCGTCGACGTACTGAAGGTGGATCATACTTTAAGAAAGGAGTCCAAGTGCTTATAGGGGTTCTCACTCCCCTAGTTTTAGAAGATGGGCAGGAGCCCAAGAAGACCTAGAGGAATAGAGAATTGCTCCCCTGGCATTTGATCAACCCTGCTAGCAATTGGTGATTTGTAGTTGCTACGCATGAAGTAGTCTTGAAGTGGCTTGTGGGGTGCATTTTGGCCTTCCATCTTGTCTTCCCCCGAATGGCTTTTCACATGCAAAAAGCACAACCAAACAAAAGAGAACAGGTTATAAACCAATATACACAAAGAATGTAAAGAATAATGAATAATGAATAGCAATGATGAGGGTAGTAGGAAAAGTTAAAGAAAAACTAACTAGCTAGGCCAAGCACCGATCCTCCCTGACAACGGCGCCAGAAAGCTTGGTGTGTTCACTAGAGGTGTTCATACCAAGCCGATTAGATTTGACTGGATGAGCCCCACAAGATCAGAACACACGATGGATTCACTTTCAAAATTTATAAAGACCTAGACTTAAATACACCTACATCTACTAAAACATTGTCCCGCAAGCACATAGGGTCGTGTCGTAGTATAGGAGGGTGGTAAGTATAGGGTCGATCTACAGGGAGAAAAGGGGGCACTAGAGCTAGGTTAGATTTGCTAGGTTCCTACTATAGATACTAGGGTTAAGGGTTTGAAGGTTGATTGATTGTTAAACTAAGGTGAGCAAGAAAGCAATTAAAGGCAAGAATGAAATCTAAGTTAACCCTAGACTAGATTAAGACTATTTAAGCAAGAAAAGACTAAGCTAGGTATGAAAATGCAATTTACACTAAGGCAAGTAAGAGAAAAGCACAAGAGCAAGTAAATATCTAAACTAGCAAGAGCAAGGCAAAAATAGGGCAAGAAGTTATCTAAGCAAGAAAAGAGCTAACTAAGCTAACACTAGCTTAGAAAGATGAAAACTGGGGTTTAAAAGCAATTAAGGAAGATGTGAGATGTTTAGGGGATGCACTTATCACTCAAGTTGGGGGTGACATATGAACATTATGATTCCATTTAGATTATCTAAACCAAACAACAAGTAGAGTCTAATGAATTAACCTAAGCTGCTAACTGGCCATTGATATGCTAGGTTGTGTATAGGGGAACTAGTCCCTAACACTCCCTACTACCCTTGTGAGGCTCAATTGGGTTAGGGATTAGGTTCAATTAAATTAGATTCTAGTCAAGTCTAGGTTTCTTTATTAGTCATTCCTAGGGCAATTAGGGGCCGATGGTAGTAATGGGGAGGTGAAATTAGGATTTTGGACCCCAATTCCCCCACATTCTAGCCTTGAGAAGGCTCCATGCTAATTGCACTAGAATCACCTAATCTAGATACTTAGATCTCTCACTTAGGATTAGGGAGATTGATTATGATGTAGGAAGATGGGAGGCAGCCTAAGCATCCAAGAACTGGACCTAGGGGCAAATCCCAAAATTCACACATATGAGCAATTTCCTAAATTCCTAGGTGATTTCACACACAAATCAACAAGAAATTCATGGAGAATAAGATGAAAATAGAACATAATCATTAGAAAATGGAATTACAAAGTCTACATGTCATTTTTCCCTAAAATGGTATCAAAGTAACATTTTACACCCCAAACAGCCCACCGAAGGGGGCCTAGCTACTCATGGAAATGGAAAATACAAAAAGAAAAGAGAAAGAGGTAGAAGAATCCATGGAGCTCGGTGTAGATGGGTCAATCCTCCTCTCCAACTGTTGTAAGATGTCCTCCTCTCTCCTCCAAAGTGCAAGGGTGTGGAATGAAGGGTATTATGGGTATGAACTAGGGTAAACTAGTGTTTTGGTGGTGGAAATGGTGATATGGAGTGGAATAGAGGTGGAAATGGAGTTGAATGGCTAAGGGGAGAAAATAGGGAGATAGGAGGTGGTAGGAGTAGCTAGGGGTGGCCAATCTCAGCCTCTAGATGCCACCCACATATATATAGGTGGGGAGGAAGCAATAGGTCAAGTAGGGGTAAAGTGGGAAATGTAGTGGAAAAAGTAGCTAGGTTTTGTGAGTAGCACGGCCGTGGTGGATCACCATGGACGTGGTGGATCACCACATCCGTGGTGGATCACCATGGACATGGTGGATCACCACAACCGTGGTGGGTGGGGGTGAGCATGGTCGTGGTGGGGTACAATAATTGTGGGAATCAAAATGGTTAAAAATGTCAGGTTGTTTTGGGGGAGTGACTGGCTGGTATCACGGGTGTGTTGGGGGCTGGTAGCATGACCGTGTTGGGTAGCATGACCATGTTAGGTTATATGTGGAATGGCCATGCTGCGTGGCATGGCCGTGTTGGGTTAGTGGCAACATGGTCGTGTTGCATGGCACGTCCATGTCAGAGGGTCGCAACATGGTCGTTCTAGGGGTATGTTTTGCAACTGCTTCAAAACTGAGATTTTTCCTGTGATTTCTTCATCTACAACATGATCGTTCCATGTTACCACTACCGTGCTGGGGGCTTTGCTTTGAGCTTCAAACTTCATGATCTATGGACTTCTTTGCTTAAGCTTGACTCTTGGACACTAGGGGTAGGTTGGGGGAGCTTTGGGGACTTCTTTGGGACCCTCCATCTCTCTCGTCCATCCAAGTGTGGTCCAAGTACCTGAAAAACATGCAAATAATGTCCATAAGTGCATTTTGTAGAAATATGCATATTGAGGGAAATAACATGTAATCTAACATGTATAGATGTGATTAAAGTGCAATAAGACACAAGATTCAACCCTAAAATAGGGTTGAATCAAGCTGAAGGATGACGACGAGACATTGAGAATGTATAGCTCAATGTGGATGGGAGGGATCCAATTTCAGTGGAGGTTTCTTATGACTATATGTTGATGAAGTGCAGAAGATGTCATTATTTCGATCACAAGGATGGAAACTATGACAACAAGGAGATGGAAACAAAAAACACCTTTTAGGCATAGGATGGCATTGGAGGAGCGAGGAGTATGGAGGGATAAGGCTTGTTCAATGGGGGATGAAGGAGGAGTAGCTGAAGTACCTTCTAAAATAGGCACTACCAGTGAGGTGGTGGAAGATCGGGATACTAGCAACAAGGTGGAGGACTCAGCGGCTAGGAGAATTGTATCTAACATGAGCCAGGATGAGGATAAAGAGGAAGGTGAGTTCACCTCCTCCTAGAGGAAGCATGGCTTCAAGAAGATTGAGATTCCTAAGAGCCAAGGCGTGGGAGACATCCTAGATACAATGAATAGTTTTGATGCAATGAGTGACTCTAACAAAGAAGAAGAGGAAATGATAAATTAGAAGGGAAGGGAGGAGGGGAGAAAGACTAGAAAAAAGGAGCCTACTAGGGGAACAAGATCCCAAAAGAATTGATAATATGATAAAATTATTATGGAATATTAAGGGGTGTGATAGGAACAAGAAGAAAGAGATCACGGACTATAGTGCTTCAAGTGGACCTCACTTGTTGCACTAGTTGAAACAAAGATACATAAACAAAATAAACAAAGCATTTGATACATGGTTTTGCAAGGTTGGGAACACATGTCCAGTCTGGAACATACTGAATGAGGAAGGGTGTGTCTGGTGTAGAAACTAAATGCATGGTAGGTGACAGTGTGGATGATGTCAGATCAACGTATCATAGTTGACTATAGGAACACAATAAATCTACATATGAACTTGATGGAAGTGTATGCTCATAATGATGCCAAAGAAGGAAGGAGCCTTGGAAGGACCTGATTTCACTCTCCAAACAAATGGCAGTTCTGTAGATGGTGGTTGGAGACTTCGATAATGTTAGACTGTAGGAAGAGAAAAGAGGAGGGAAACCAATGTTGAATGCAGTGATGGATGCTTTTAATCGGACCATTGACAAAGATGAATTTATTGAGCTTCCCATGATAGGTCGTGATCTCTTCACATGGAATAATGAAAAGAAACAAGAAGATAGGATTGCAAGCAAGCTAGATGGGGAAATGGTGAATGAGTATTGGCTAAAGTTGTTTCCCAATGTGCAGATGAATGCAGGTGGTTTTGAGATGAGTGACCATGCACCCCTAATGGTCCACATCATAGACAAGAATAAAAAAGGAAACCATTTAGATTTCTTAACTTTTGGCCTGACTGGAAAGGGTTTGATGAAGTTGTTAGGGACAACTAGAATTTGCAGGTGCAAGGGAACCCGATGTTCATTTTTGCAAAGAAGCTAGTCGATACAAAGGCTACACTAAAGAGATTGTCTGTGGTAGAAGTAAATACCACAAACCTGATTTAATAGGAATGCAAGGCAGTTAGGAAGATGCTTCTATCATATCCACTCAATGAGGGGATGATTAGGAGAGATAATGAGTTGAAGAATATGCTTGAAGATCTCAATAAGGAGGAGGAGAAATTCATTTGGTAGAGAAGTAGGGAGAAGTGGATGGAGGATGGTGATAGATTTACCAAGTTGTACCATGTACCAATGAAGAGGAGAGAAGCAAGAAATATTATCTTTGAGCTTGTTGATGTAGATGGAAGAGTGGTCAATAAACAGGAGGATCTAGAAAAGCAAGCCATATGGTTTTTACAACTCACTCTACAACAAAACCTATGATGCAACACTAGAAGATGAGATGGAGTGGAAATTCAAACTCTCAGGCGCACATAATAATATCCTCACAAAAAAGGTTAATAAACAGGAGGTTAAAGATTCACTTCACCGGGCTCAGATGAGTTCAATGCTTTCTTCTATAGGTAAATATGGAACATAATCAAGTAATACTTGGTGGAATATGTGAGATGGTTTGTGAAAGTAGGCAACATGGTGAGACTAGCAAATCAAGCTTTTCTGGTTCTTATTATGAAGAAGAAGATTACCACATCCCTTTCTAATTTTAGACCCATAGCTTGCTTCTCTATTAAATATAAAATCATTGCAAAGATATTGGCATCAAGGTTGAAGTTAGTCCTTCCATACCTCATTTTGAAGAATCAAGGAGACTTCATAGCATGGTGGAGCATTAGTGATTGTACACTCTTGGCTGGTGAGTTTTTACTTGACTATAATGTTATTCGAGGAAGAAGGAAAGCATGCTTGAAGCTAGATGTGTCAAAGGCATATGACAGTGTTAGTTGGGATAAACTTTGGTGGATCATGTAGTAAATGGGGTTCAATGAATAGAGGATCAGCTGGATGAAATAATGTTTGGGAATCACTAGCTTCTCCATACTTGTCAATGGCACTTATATAGGGATGTTCAAGGGGAATAATAGACTATGATAAGGGGATCCTCTATCTCCTCTTCTTTTCACAGTTATCATGAAATATTTCACACAAAAGATGAAAGAGGTGGAAGATAGGAAGGTCATTAAATCATACACAGTACATGGGATGAAGGTGATGAGTCGCCTAATTTTTGCTGATGATGTCCTAGTTTTTGTAGAAGCCAAATCCATAATGCTTGAGGAACTACATGCTCTACTCAAGAGATTTGGGGAGAAAATTGGGCTATGTGTAAATATTAATAAGACTCACCTCTTTCTGTCTAAAAACTATTGCCATAGTGAAGGTAGACTATAGGATGCTATCAGAGTGGAGTTACAGGTGAAAGACTTTGCTGATTTTATTGATAGAGTTGATGAGGTGATTAGTATACGGCCTTCACAGAAGACTTCCATGGCAGGCAGAGCAACTCTAACTGAGGTTGCAATTAAAGGACTTCTAATTTTTAGTGTACAACAAGGAGAGATACCATGGGTTGTTTTTTACCAAATTGAAATGAAGATATCAGACTTTGTGTGGGCAAGAGAATATCATCCAATGAGGTATTCATGGTTGGCACTACCAAAAGATGAGGGAGGTCTATAATGAAAACCTCCTAGAGACATTTCTAGATGGGGAACCTTGAGAAGAATAATCATCTACCAAGAATAAAGTTCAGTTTTGGAGAAGTGGATGAGAGAGATATACACGTTGGTTGGATTTTCAGCCAAGGACAACAGAAGTGTACTCACACACTATCAATGTCATGAGGGATCTATGTCAACAAGCAAAGTATTTATTTAATCCTTATGAAATAGGAGGATGGAAGACTAAAAAACCAAAGATGGACCTATTGGAGGAAACAAGAACAAGAGCTAGAAAAGACAAGGAGATGGAACAAGTATGGGTTGGAAAACATGTGCCAAAATGCAGCATGTATGTCTACAAAAGTATGCATGATGTGATGACCATAGTTGACAAGATACATAAGTGGAGCATGATATTTCTACTATATGTTTTCCATGTAATGAGAAGAAGGAGACCCATAACCACTTTGTATGGAGCTGTAAATTCACAAAAGAAATATGGGAGTTGGCATGCAAAGAATTCCGAGTGCAAATGCCACTAGAATAAGAGACGAGGAGGATAGTAACGTGTTGTGGGAGTGATAAAAAAAAAGAATATTTGGTTTGTTTTACTTTATTATCATTATGGAGCAAAAGAAATAAGAGAAGACATGGAGGTACAACCAAGAGTATGAAAATCATGTTGGTATGTATGCCTAGAGAGCCATTCATGTGATGATTGTAATAACATTATTTGTAAATGATTTGATTAATAAATAAAGGCAAACTTCCAATTTATTATGTTTAATTCAGTTATGAGATAATGATGTAACATTGTAAATGTCTAGAGAATTATATTAATCTATGACGTATGTCTTCAAGTACATGACTTGGAATAATGAGATCATATAGATGTTAAGAGTACGCTTATATATTCTCATTATGTACCTGATCAGTTGTTATTGTGGAGGGTTGATAGACAACAATGACACATAAGATCAGAGTGTGAGTTGTTTGATGATAGAGTCTCATTAGTCATGATATGGCTATATCAAACCAATCACACAGATACATGTTAGAGAACAGTGTTTCGTCCAGACCCACCGTGAGACTGACACATGGAAACCATTATTATGGTAGTCATAGTCAACTCTCACAGTGATGGTGGTGGTTGTGGTTCTTAGACCTAAAATCACTACATTCATCACATGTCGTTCATTATGCTTTGACATCATCAAACGCAATCCTAAAACATGGGTTTCTATAACGGTGATGATTGGGTGACTGTGACATATGGGGAATGATTGTGAGTGATAGAGATGGGATTTGTCTCTTGATTTACGAGACTAAGAAATGCATGACCATGCACATGTAAGTCAATATGTGATATTGAACTTATATATATCTCAGTCTGTCTGCTCCTAGTTCAAGAAACAAGATTGAATGTTGAAGAGGGTGACTACTCCATGCCTTGAGTTCAATTTGGAAATCAGTGACAAAGGAACTATACAAGCACTGTAACACCATACACATATTGTTGGTTGAAGTTGTTTCCCAACTTTACATTTACTTGGGTAGCGTTGATGTGCGACTAGGCACCACTCATTGCTTGTGATGTCATAAGTTGTTATGGACATTCACTTCCAATGTAATATGGGACGTATAGGGTCACACACATAGGTATCGACCTAGAAGAGGAGTTTAATCTTGAATGATGGTTGAATTCATTGCTAAAGCATTTAGGTAATTGATTCACGTAGCATATCAGCTGGCTACACTGTTAGATGCCCATCTCACAGGGTGAGATGGCCGTATGGAGTGCCAAATGACCATCTCAAGGGTTGAGATGGGCATTTGGAGAGCCATGGTGATTCGAGTTAAAATTGGCTATGGGATTGACCCGACCGGCTCAGCTCGTCTCACCAGACGACCATTGGGTGAGAGAGATGGCCATCTCGCATGGGTGAGACTACCCAGTTTGGCTGGATAAATGTTCTAGATACTTTCCCAGATTTATTTGGATTGCATATTACTTGGAGTGCAAGGAATTAATGTTTGATATTAATGGGAAATGAATTGACAATTTCTTGCGTGATTGGAAAACTACAAAATAGACATCTCACATTGTGAGATGAGTGTCTCACATGCCAACCGAATGTCTGGGTCACCAGGAGGACGTTTGGATGGTTGCAGGTTTGTGAAAATTCAAGATCTTATAGTCCCTTCTACTCCCACATTGATTGGGAACCCTGTCCCAAAGCCCGCCTATAAATAGAGGGGTACTGGGGGTGTGACACCCTGATCCCCGTGCCATCTCTAATGACTTCGGAGACCGGGGAGTCACCCTTGGTAAAACACCCTTAACCTTTTCTTTTCTTAGTCACTTCAAATTAACTTAAAGGAAAAATCTTTTAACTTATAATAAATTGAAACCTTACTAACTGTGGAAGCAACTACTATTTACATTACTAGATAAGTAAAGCATATTTACACATCATATTACATTTTTCATGAAAAATATAAACCACAACAGATAACTTGAAACTAGTTTACATGTTACATTACATGCTCTCTCTACCACACCACATGCCCAAGGACCGAGGGGAAAGGACTAAGAGACCTCTATCTAACTATGAACTACCTTCTAAGAACTTGGGTGATACGATCCTTCAGCTTCCTCGTGTTGACGCTAACCTAAAAAATGTTTCAGTAGGTTGGTGAGCTACTGGCTCAGTGAATAGAATTTCACCCAACCATCACAGATAACTCATTTTATGATTATTAATTGGAATAAAATACAAGATAATAATATAATGAGAAGATCTAAACAATATAATTTAAATGATAGGAGATGTCAACATTTCATTAAGATAACAACTGCTGCAAAGCCATAGATACGATTAAAAAATAGAAAATACTAACATTTCATTTAAAGGACAAGTGTTGTGAAACTAACTCAAACTTTCTTAACTCTTTAACTTATAAGAAACTCTGTGAACCTATATGAACATATTTTATCTTATGCCCTGATCATATGCAGTGTACTCTACATATGAAGACTCATAGCGAACTACGATCTCACCGTACAAGACTTAGCCGACACCTCGGGATAGCTAAGTCTGACTACTCTCTTGGTCTGCAATAGGGAAATTGGCTCTCTGGCCTCGACACTCCTATTGTGCCATAAACTGGACTCCTCCTCTAACCTGAGCACACAGGTGGAGAGTCAAGCCACCTATTGGCTTTATTATACTCTCGTGCCACCAGGACTTCTGGTTGATGTTGGACACACTTTTCTGTACTCTAGTGCCACCAGGACTTCTAGTTGCTGTTGGACACTGCAAACTATAATTTAAGGAGACTTCCACTAGGGCTTCGTCCCACGTGCCACCTGATAGCACGTTCCAAACCTCGTATACTGGACACTTCCAGGGTTAGGTCATTTCACCCCTAAGGCGCATACCTCACATAGGGGTTCTATGGTGTTCAGGGCCCTTAAGTCTATTATTTTATTATTCTTGGAAAAACCTTCATGAATATGATTCAGTTAAACCAAATAACAATATTTGCCTCCTTTTCCTATATTGTACCTTTCTCTTATTTATACTTGACTCTGGTATATCTAGGGTACCATGTCTATTTGATTAAAGTTTATAATGCAACATGTACATCATTCTAAACTTGGCAGAGCAGTATATTTTAAACATTGTAATTTACTAATAAATCAACATTATTATACTTGCAGGAAGACTGGCATTCTTAAATAAATAGATTACATGTCCACTTGACATTTATACACTAAATTCATGCAATTGAACCTCTTAATACAATGATAAAATCTAATTGCTTGACATATGAGCAATCATCATTAACATATATAAATTAATTGTACTTTCTTGGAAAACGTGCACATCAACCCAAATCCTGAGTTGTGTATCACATAACTCAATTAAGAGTTAATTACTTATCATGGAATGAATTATTAATAAAAATTGAGAATTCCTAATGATGTCCTTAAGAAACATGCCAATCGGTATTGAGACTAAATCACACAAATTAAATATAATAGGGAGCGTGCAACTAGGTTTCCATTGACAATTTCATGTCATCATCATTTCTTTGAAATCGTACATCTAGTAAATTACTAGAATCATACAAACTGTATTTATTCCCAAACTATATAGCTATTGTAAACCCTAGGTTCGTGTGCTATTGTATTCCACTCTTAATCTGAGTAATTTAGGGTTTAATCAATCATATGGTTCCAGTAACCCAAATCTTACAAATCAGTTAATAAACTAAATCACACAAAATGTGAAGAAGCAAAACATGACATAATAGTCAGGCGATGCAAATACCGCTCGACACCTAGGTAACCGTTGTTACCTGTGAATAAACACAGATCGAATCAAAATCATCCATTTCATGGAGTTAATACTTGCTTTGGGGAGTGAGATTCTACTCACAGTGGGTCGAGGTGACCAAAAATCAACCAAAAATCCATCCAGAGCCTGTTTCTGAGTGTCACTGGGTCTTCTTCAACCTCCAAATAGTCTTGAATTTAGACATGCTTCATGTACAGGTGGAAGGGCTCAGCTGATTCATTGCTGATCATGGCTTGGAGACGGCAGATTCATGTTTAGGCCTCAAGGCCAGACTCAAAGGCAGCAATTCAGGGTGCTACTCATGCCCAACTGCTCCTGGTCCGGACCTGCTGCAAGCAGCCCACGCATAGGTTGAAAAGGGAGAAGAAGTTTGGTTGGTCATCGTTACTCGCGGCTAGGGCTACGGATTCAAGTTTAGACCTCAAGGATGAAGTCGGGGCGGATTTTTCATGTTGTTTGCTCATTCCAATCGGGCTCCTAGCCACTGCCCCCGTAGCTGCTGCTGGCCGCAGTTACAGGGGCACCGCCTTAGGGCACGATTGGAAGAGGAAGATGAAGGGAAAGGATGGAGGAAGGAGAAGGGAAGTAGGGTGTCACTGATTCAAAGCTAGGAAGCTAAGAAATCACCCTCCCTTGCTCCTTTTGCTGCTGTTCAGTCGAGCAGTAGGGTGCCACTTAGGCAGTTCTGAAATCAATCGGGTGAAGAAGATAAGGAAAGAAAGGAATTAATAGCCAAAATTGGGAAAATTGCATATTAAACCCAAAACCTTCAAACCTTCATAACTTTTTCCTCGTAGGTCCAAATTACACAATTTATTTTGCAAAATTTCAAGCACGAGATCCATACAACCTCAATGCATAAAAACACAACAACTAGATCATCTTAGCTAGGTTAATTATTTTAGATAATTAACTTAACAATTAACATTAATTACCTCTGATGAATCAATCTCATCTATTGATTCACATCTTAGCTTACCTTGATTAACCATGATGTTTAACAAGATACTTAGCACTAATCAAGGTACTTCATGCTAATCGAGGTACTTACTGACTAACCTCGATGTGGGTTATAATAAGGGGCTTCCCAGAGTACACCATTGACAATTGAGAATCAATTTCTCTGACAATTATTGTCCTCTCTGGTTGTGGTAACTAAGAGAGCCCAAGAACGTCCAACTCGACTAGGGAGGGATAGAAAGGGAGAGAACAACTGAGATCATTGTTGTGGGAGAGCAGGTTGGTGACTAGTACAACAACTGAAAGGACGACTCCTTCCTGTCTGTTCTAGATGGATGACAGGAGTTCTAGGTGGTTCGTGTGGACTTCTCTAGAGGCGGGAGGCCAATGTCTACTGCTAGGAGAACAACGTCAACCAATAGTCTGTTGAGAGAGGAGTTGATGGAGATGATGATATTCACAGCTGCAGTCCATGGTGCAGACCAGGAGGCACGTCATTCAGACAAGTCCTAGTGCAACTAGAAGATAGTTTCACATCTATGATGATGAGGGGATGTCGTTGGACTTGCTCTAGGACTAGGTATATCCTTACAACCATCTTTCCTATCTTATAGTAACTGACGCAATCTGTTGGTTATGGGGAGTATCGTAAATAATTTTTTTTGTTTTTGTTGCCTATTTCATAGCCATATTTTACAACAAAGAATAGCTGTAAAAATTTGTAAATGTGTAAAGTACAAGCTACACGTTAGATAATTGTGTGAGTTATATTGTTTTGGGGTGTAGCGGTGGGATATATGTAACACCTCCAATATTTCTAGGAGGAAGTCAGAATATATTTACCTAATTCTGACATATACATATATACTCTAGAATCCAAGTGTATGGAGATGAAATACACTCAAGTTATTTTCCATCACACGCTTACTTATCTTATTAAAAATATTACAAATATGATATAATTAAATTTCAAGCTCGTTTAGTGACGCACGGGTCATGCCCCTTTAAAGAAAACTTATATGATGTACTTGAAAGTAGTTTTATATGCCAATTTTGTTTCTCTTGGATGGGTGATATAAAAATTCCAAATGAGGTCAAAATTTTCTTGTAGCCTATTTTTATTATAACAAAAAGCACCAATGGTTTGGATTTATGAAAAATGATCTTGATATGTAGACACCATTTGAGTGGCCATGTGATCTACGCACTAGAGTTTGTTCTAGCTTGACTCTCTCTCCCTCTCTCTCTCTCTCTCTCTCTCTCTATATATATATATATATATATATATATATATATATATATATTGTGTGTGTGTGTCTGAGTGTTTGTGTGTGTGTGTCAAAGTAGTGGAACTTTAGTTGTAAAGAGAGTTGATTGTAAAGCAAGGTCTCTACTTTAATTCCCCATGGGGATATGACAAATTGATTCCCCAATTTATTGTATATATATACAAGGATTTATGTTTTGGTTTCTTTATGTTATTATTGTGATGAGTATCATGTTTCTAACACCCCCAAGTTGAAAAAAAAAATAGCTTCCTCTCATGTGATATGAAAATTGGGGTGTTACTAAGCTCTCACCTCAACCCACCCAGATTGGTATCTTCCTTTTGAGATCATGTGTGATGCCAATGACTACAATGTAGGTGTAGTTTTGGGGAAGCATGTCGACAAGAAACACCACACTATCTACTACATGAGAAAGAATCTTAATGACACATAGAATAACTATGCAACCATTAAGAAGGAGCTCCTCACCATCATCTAAGCCTTTGGTAACTTATGCTCGTATCTCATAGGCTCACAAGTGATTAATACACTAATCATGCTACTATAAAATACTTGTAAGGACGTGAAGAGCAAGATGATAAAATTTATTCTATTGCTATAAGATTTTGATCTAGAGATCAAAGATAAGAAGGGGAATGAGAATGTTGTAGCCAATCAACTTCACCGATTTCATATCCAAGATTCCAACACAGTTCCCATCAATAAACCCTTACTTGACAACCACTTGCTGAAGGTATCTACATTACCTCGTGGTATGATGATTATGTGAATTACCTTAATGGGGGTGTCCTTCATCCAAATTTCATAGATAATGATAAGAAGAATTTCATGTTTGACATATGCCATTACTATTGGGGTGAGCCTTATCTATTTCCATTGTGTTCAGACGACCTTCATCGTCAGTTCATCTCTGAAGAGGAAGCTCCTACCCATCCTTGAATAGTGTCATCCAGGCCCAATTGTGGGCTACATGAGATCCAATAAGACTATGTTTAAGGCCCTCCAATGTGGGTTCTTCTTTCCTTCTATCTTCAAAGACACTCAGTGATATGTCAAGTCATGTGACATGTGTCAGCAATTAGGTATTATCTCTAAGATGGATGAGATGCCCCTCAATCTTTGGAAATAAGTAAAGATCATTAGTGTCTTGTGTGTGGACTGCATGGGTCCATTCATTTCATCTTATGGCATCTTGTACATTCTAGTTGCTTCTGATTACATTTCTAAATGGGTTGAATCTATCCCCATAGTCTCTTGCGACTCCAATCCAATCATTAAGTTGTTCAAAGTTGTTATCTTCCCATGCTCTAGAATCGTCCACATTTTTATTTCTGAAGGAGATCACAATTCCTCAAACGTAGCTTTGAAGTGCTCCTTTGTAAGTATGGTGTCTCGCACTAGGTAGGTACTCCATATTATCCTCGGACAAGTGGTCAGGTGGAGGTTTCTGACCATTAGATCAAAGCTATTATGGAGAAGACAATTAGTAGGAATAACAAGATTGACCTCACAAGCTAAATTACAAACTCTGGGCATATCAAAATGCATACAAGACTCTCGCAGGCACTACGCCATTTCGTCTCATTTACGAAAAGTCCTGTCATTTACTAGTGGACCTTGAACATAAAGCTCAATGGGGCATCAAGAATATAAACTTTGACCTCCGTGCCATAAAGGAAAATCATCTACTTCAACTCGAATAGCTAGAAGAGTTGCGACTGACTACATATGAAAATGCAAACATCTACAAGGAGCAAAGGAAGATGTGGCATGATGACCATATGAAGAGGAAAGATCTTCTAGTTGGAGACCAAGTGTTACTGCACAACTCTCGTCTTCATCTATTTCCATGAAAGATCAAGACTTGATGGTCGATTCCGTTCATTATCAAACACATCTTCCAACATGGTGTTGTCATAATTTGGAGCAAGAAGACTAGAGAATTCACTGTCAATGAACAATGACACAGCCTTTATTTTACTATTCTTAATATGCAAGTCAACCAACCACTCACACTTTTTCCTCTAACATATCATGATTGATTTTCAGGCATCAAGCTGACAACCTTTAATAAAGGCACTTCTTGGGAGGCAACTGGAGCACTACCTTCAATTATAGTTGCATTTACATCTTAGTTCATATTGTATTTAGTTAGTTAGTGCATCTCATGACAAGATCATCAGTTCTAACAATTTATATTGTAGAACTTTTGTTGAAAGGAGAGCAACCATGACCTATGGACCAACCAGCACAGTTCTTCCCTTCCATCTTGAATTTAGTGTTTTCCCGGGATAAGAAAATTTCTTAGTTTTATGTGGAGGATGGGTGGTATGTACTCTACTTTCTACCCACACATATCTATTTGTAACTTATGATCTTATCATTGCATTTAGCTTAAATTTTTCAAAAAAAAATCTTTCCAAAGTAAATAAAGCCACTATCTAGCTAGCTCAAATTGAAATTCTTATTTGTATCCATGTATGTTTCATCATTTAATTCTCATTACTTAAAGAATAACCTCACATTGACCAATTTTTGAAACAACCAACTGTTAGAAATAATCTCATGTAGCCTAGGAACCCAAACATCATGCTTCCCTGGAAAATATGACAAGTGTTCAGGGAACTGAGAGGGATCAAACACATCATTCTTCTAACTGACTAGTAAAAAAACTCTTGAAAACATCACATGTACCCTTATCATGTCAGTATTCAAGCATAATGAGACTATGAGAACAACCTGGTGCACTGAATTGTAAATCAAGTTGCATATCGATATGATCCGTTTTCTATACTTCTTCCACACCCCTCCCTATGTAATAGGGGTGTACCACCAAAAACAAAACATGTTGATGTGCACACAAAAATGAAAGAAATCATGTCGCAATATATGTGTTTGCACAAATAAAAGTAATTTTGAGTCAAATAGAGGAGATATTCACATCTTCCTTCCACAACCCTCTTATTTCCAATCTCTACCTAGAGACACAATGAATGTATCATCTTGATATCCTTTTCACACACCCTACGTTATATCATATGCATGCTTGTAGCTCTATATGACTCTCTAAAATTTCATGAAATTCTTAGACGTGCTTGGTATTAGGGACAATTATGAGGAAGTTTCTTTGAGAAGTGAATTTTAGAAACAAAGACATGGATAGATGTGTTTGATGATCTCAAGAAGTTCTCTCACTTGGCCATATTAGGTGGTAGGAAAATAAGCATGATGTGAATGTGAAACAAATACATGGGTTGAAAGTATTCTTTTGGTGATTGTTTCAGATTTTGTGTCACTCGAGGATGAGAAACATTTAAGTTCATTGTTTTTTATGAAAGCACGCTCATCCTAGTTTTAGTTGCACTTTTAGTCTAGTTTTTATTTCATCTTCATCATTGTTTGAAACTATCTTGCATTTATATTTTATTAATTGTATGATACTTTATAAGTTTTTTATCCAAATACTAATCAACGCATGATGACATGTGTTGTCACATGGAAAGTACATGTTCAACATGTATCTCTTGCTTATCTGGTCACTAGCCATATGTTGGGGCTGCAACTATCTTATGATCCTTGTTTCAATTAGAAGTGCAATGCCTCTAAGTGTTGGTGGAGAGAAACAACTTATCAAAATGAATAGACCTTGTTAAATAAAACCATTTTGAGGGATTCAGTAGTAGACTCAATAGTAGACACATTATCTTGGGATGTAGCATTGTTTGTTATCATTTTGCAATTTTTTTTAATTATCGAACATGTAAAATACATGTTTAGTTTCCTTACAAAACACATAAAGTACTTTTATTGTATCTCTTGTATGATATTAGACTAGATGTGATGCAAATTTTCTATCCTATAAGTTTTTGATCCAAAATCTTGGGTGTCATGGCAGGCTTGAACTTCATTGCATATGAGGAGTGTAGAAAGTAGTGTTCCCTCTAGTCCATAAGAAGTCCCATTAGTGTCGGCCCAACGACCCATATAAATACCCTCTCAGGTGGGTATACTTCTCCCAAAAATCTCGTTGACATTTGAGAATCCCACATTCATCCTCCGACAGACACTATGATCACCCGTCAACTATTGAGAATCCCATATTCATCCTCTGACAGACATCCTGACCACCCATCGACTGACTAGAATCCCACATTCATCCTTCGATAGACATCCTGACCACCTATCAATCAACAAAAACTCAACGCTCATTTTGGCGCCCGATGGAAACTTGGTGCCCAACAACAATTATGCCCAATGGGTCTACTGCCTCATTCCCCGAGCCATCACTAGTACATTTCTTACCTCTAATGTCACTCTTCCTAATGTTAGTTCCTCAAAAAAAATTGACCCCATGGATATAACAACCTCAGTTCCAGAGCACAACCGTCACTATTTGTCAAATCATGCAGATTTAGAAAAGGCATGAGTACTGCTTTTTCTATAATGCCGGTTGCTTAGTAATGAAAGTGACCTCTTAGATAACCTGAAAAATACAAATTTTTAGGGAAAAAATTGGCTCAAATAAATTTTAAGATTAGTATCTGTTTCAAAAATACCAACGACACTCCTTCGGGAAAAATGAATTTTACCTCTAAAATACTTCTATTGTCAATTTTTCAATAGAAAAAGCAATGTTGTAAGTCTTATTAACTGTGAAAAATTGTACAATTGGTGTCAGGTTTGATGTTGAGAAACTGATGACAGAGGATTCAAGCCACGTCTCCATTAAAATATTTTTCCCCTCAAATTAATTTCTGTTATCGTTCTGTCAAGAGACAACCACGGACTGAGGCTGATTTTTTTAGTTCGGGTAAGGGCCTCTGGCTTGGTTTCTTTTAGAAAACATATGATCAAGTTTTCCCTTAGTCTTCAAGTTTACTTAAAAACTGATGATGATGTTCCATTAAATACCACTTGTGAAATTTATTTTCCCCCATTCTTTGTTTCATCATTGGACCGATACCTAGATCTAGAGATTCCACCTTTCTACTGCTCAAGCTTTCGTCACTGTCTGTTGCTCTCCTACTGCTCATCTCCTTTGCTGCTACTACTACTCATCACTCTCTCCGTCTGTTGGATCTCTGTGATGATGCCTCCGTTCAACGGAGATCTTGGTCGCCAATGCATATTTATGTGTTATGTTGGATAAATGTTTAGGTAGTTTTTCAGACTCCAATGTATGTTTGTGCCAACTATGCTTACTTTTATTTATGTACACTTTGTATGTTGGTAAATTTATAGTGTCTTGTACAAGACAATGGTTGGGCACGCACATATTATGTGATGTGGTATATAGATAAGATTATCAAATGTGGGGCACTAGACATCCACTGCATACAAAATGTAATATATATATATATATGTAGTCCAGATCCTCATAAGTAAATAGTCTCATTTGATAATATAAAAATATCAAACTCTTTAATTATGTCATTTTCTTTGCAGTTGTTTGATACGACAAAGGCCTATGATATAGAAGACTTAGATGAGATACGGGAATAATGGGCACAAACCTTCATTAAGAAAGTGAACTTTGAATTTGATTGGGATAGAGAATGAGCATTTTAAACTTTGATGTCATTATTTCTATATAGATATGGTTCTTGTGACTTCTTACAACTTCAAATTTGATGTGAGTTATGTGAATAATGAATATATACACGTGTGTGAATGTGAAGATGAATGAGTACAATGAGAATTGTGTTTATACATGTCATGAGAATGAAATTTGTGCATACATGAATGATGAATCATGTGTGTGAATGAATGTGAAGATGAATGAGTAGAATTGTATTTGTACATGTCCTAAGAATGGAATTGAAGAAGGGATCTTGTATGTTGGTGGATTGTGTATTTGTTCTTGTAGGTTTTGCAGGTTTGTTGGCATGTTGTTAAGTTGAACACATGATGGTACCTACAATTCTCTTGAACTATAGGTTATGCATCCTACTGAACAGCCAGACAGTAGATCTGTAGACCTTCTATTTAAAAATAACATAACTGTGTCATTGATTGTTACAAAAAAATCAATATTGTACAACTTAATCGTCAGTTTTGATAAAGAAACTGATTTGATAGGATATCCAAAATGGTCGCATTGGGCAGCACGGTCATGCTTCCTACTGGTGTTTGTGTCGTCAGTTTTTTCTTGTAGAAAATGACCACTAAGTTACTAAAACAATTGTGTTGGTCAGCATGGTCGTGCTACCAGCTGTATTTCGGTGTCAATTTAGGGTAGAAACTGACGACACAAAGACCTTTATCAGTTACAATATGACCTGGTATGAAAGTACGACATCAGTATTTGAATCTACACCAACTACATAGATTCTTAAATGTGCCAATTTCATTTAATCATAGAAACCGTGTGGATCTCCATCGTTGTTTTACGCATCCCCAAGAAATGACGCCATAGATGCTTGACTATAGTGTTTCCCACTTAGGTGTAGATGCAAAATCAACAGTAGAGGGATGTTTTAACTGATGCTAGAGGTAGTTTCTATACTAGACGTCGATCAACGAAGACAAGACACCCAGTGATAATCATGTGTTCATTCATCGATGGGATACTTGTGCTCCAACCCTAAGATTGACCCTGACAGGATTCCTCCTTGATGAGTTTCCATCCCGATGGGGATTCTACACCCCACACTAATGGCAGAACTAAAGGGTCATGACAACCCTTCATCTACCTCATGACACTGACCTCTCATGTCCCTTGTAGTTGTACAAAGCTATTGGGAAGGGTCCTCAACCCTAGCCCACTCCTATAAATAGAAGACAAGAGCCACTAAGAAGAGGATCCACGACCATGCTTCCAGGATGCCATTTTCACTCCACATCACCTATCTCCAACTCCAATCAACCCATCCATCGAATGCCTTTGTTGATCTATCGATCGATGGTATTCCTACCTCACCAAGACTCCATGTCTATGACCTTGATAGAAGTCAGTACGAAGGACGTCCTCCACCATTGTTGGCAATCATATACTTTTCCTCCATAGCAGCTACTACATCCATGAAGAAGAGAGATCAATGGTTTCTAGTCCCTCTCTGATGACCATCAAAGTGGTGTACTTGGATTTTGCTTTGGTGCCTTCATTCTAGACTTGAAGAATAGTTCCTTCACACCACGGTTGTGATTCCCTCTCCTTCTGTTATGATGAATTCTTCTCTCTTCTTTCTTGTTGCTTTTGTATTTATTGTCATGAGCGAGTAATCACCTTGCTAGAGTGTAGGGAGTAGCCCTTCCACCCAATTTTTTTCTTCTTACTGCATATGTTGTTGTATGAACCATTATATGTTTAGTATCAGTCATTTTTATACTTATATTATTGTCTAATCATCAAGTTTATATGTTAATCAAATCTTGGGTGTAGAGAACTTTGAACCTAAGATACTGACTAATTTTTGTTAAATCTTTGATGAGAACTTTAGATAGGTGTTTTCTAGGGAAATAGATGCATGCACTCTAGGTAACACGACGAAGAGCATAGAGGGATATATGTCCAAGTTTTAATCTTGTTGCTAAAAGTGGAATTTTTGTAGCCTCAACATATTTATTTCCTTGCTTAATATGATGTAGTGAGAGAGAAAATGATAGGTAGTGACAGTGTAACCCATTCCACCCTAGTGTTTCCATCCATTAATAAATCTAGACTTTAATCCAATATGTTGTTATTTTTTATCTTAACGTAAACAAACAATCAACCATCTTTGCACTAAACATTAGTTCTTGCATGGTTACATTGATCAATTAACCCTTAAAATTTTTTCCTTTGGGTTCAATCTTGAACTATACTGCAACAAGATCCGTTTTCTTGCGGGTGGTGATTATTGTATGTTTGTTAAGATAACTTCTACCTAGTGAGTTTTCCAATACAATATTGCACATGTCAACTTACCTGACTAACACAATCCTAACTAAAAAAATCCCAGTCCCAAACCAAATAGGAGCTAATATACCCACAAATGGACATTATTAGTCTCAATCCTACAGTTGCTATTTTCAATCCTTGGGTACATGCTACCTTGTCCTACAATCTTAGTGAGCATACATTTGAATTCCAACATACATGTATTTAAATTCAAATGTACTCGTCAATGATCATAGTTTACCTGTGTACATATTATAGTTTTAATCCTTGCACACGTGCTAAAAAATTCTTTTGAACACACTCTTTGTATCATAGAGAACCTACTAATAACTACGAGTGCATTTTCAAGCAAAATCTAGGTGTAGAGGTGTACTATTGATAAAAACTAAAATTTTATTATAGTTGTCAAGTGGGATTTCAAACCCAACCTCCAACATTCAGGAGCTACACACTTGATACTCTTCCAATAGTACAACCCTAATATGGTATCATACAAAAATATAAATAATATATTCATGTTTAAATAGCCCATGTGTGCTATATAGTATGGGTCAAGTGTGCTATAGTTGTCATGAGTCACTCTAGTTGATGTACTTTTGTAAATGTCCTCACACACATATAGACCATAGAAAATATCATTGGGAAACCCTTTCAACAAGATCATGAATAATCTAATAGTCCATAAGGCATGGACACATAAAATAGGTTATTCATGTCCCTATCTTATTCTACTTTCTTTTTCTTAATGTATAGATCACATTCTACTAACTAACCATTTGATTTCAACACAAATGATCATAAATTCAAAAACAAATTTTCTTGTTCATGATGTACTTTTTGCATTATTCGGAAGTAAGTCCATTTCAAGTTTTAGATGGGATCATCAACCTTTTATCCTGGTATTTTTGACATTATCTCATTTGTCTCGTCTACTCTATCACCTCATACATTCAAACAAGGAAAATTTTCATGTGAAAAATGAGGATGCTGACTTACCGAAATGCAAATCAAGTCTCCACTTTATTTTCTTGCAAAATAATTACTAACTAAAAAAAATATGCATTTAAATATGATAAAATAGAATATATCATGAGATTCAATTTACATATACAACATGTATAGGAAGGAAATAAGTTGGCATACAAAAACACCCACCTAGTAATGTGAGTGTACAAGAATATTCTACTCTAACTATTATTTTCTTCTCACAAGAATATTCTACTCTAACTATTATTTTCTTCTCACATACATCATTAGCATAAAACAATCAATCTAACAACATGATGAATAGATAGCCACAATGAGTGGGTAGAATACTAGTCTCTCTGGATAACGTGTATAAAAAGGGAAATAAAGATGATTATATATATTGAAAGATTCTCTTGTTTAATATTTTAGGCAATCATATCACTTAACTTTCTTCTCACAAAGGTACAAAGGACTAAGTGTGCAATAAGCCACTAATTTACCACTACTAGTAAAATTGAGGATATTACGAGAGGTTTTATAGATAAATCAAGTATCTAATCTATTATAAGGTATAAATAAGAATTATCCAGCAAACAATAGATTATAAACAATTGCTAGATGTATAAGCGATATCATATCATTGTTATGTGATCTGAATACTTAGGCCCATATAGAGTCTAGTCAAGTCTGAAAGTTTCTAGAGTCATGTCCAACTTCTCCTATATTAAGTAGAGGGCTTCTCTTGCATCCAACATATTGTCAACATGCTCTAAATATATCATCCATATCATTCCCCTTCTACAAGGTACCAGATAATCAATCCTAACCCTAGAGATAAAGAGAGTAACGTCTTCTGCCCACACACGACCACCTGGTCCAGACTGGCTTCCCACAGGGACATCTCTATAAGTCTATCCATTAGGCCATCTCCATCACCCTCTATCTCTCTACATGGCCACTTCCATATATGTAATCATCTCGGTGTCTTTGTCTCCATCATGTCCAAATCTAACAGGTATATTCATCACCATCTAGCATCCCCCATGTATATGTCTTTCCCTAGTTTGTCCTCCCCAAGTTCATCTTCCTTGTTTTATCTTCCCTCCACAAGTCAAGATGCAACTTTCCTCCTTTGTGATAAAAAGTCTAGATGCACCAATCAAGTTCTATGTGCATTGACAAGTGGAAGTTCTCTCCAACATGAACAACCCCATGGTGATATTTTGCATGGTGGAATTCATCTACACAGTCAAAAAAGTTGTATCTACCAACAATGACACACATAATTCCAAATATCATTCATCTAAGGTCTTCTTCTACCTCTAAAGTTCATCTATGGAGATAGGGAAGAAGTCCTCTGTTAGTCTTGGTCGGATCTATGAGTTAAAACTACCATGGTGGTAGGTAACACCGTGTGCGAGTAATCTACACGACATGTAACTTCATTTGTAATGGATTTCTCTTTCAACACTTGTTGTCGGGATCCAACATGACGTGTCAATAGAAATCTTCTCCAGACAACAAGGTGTGTCAGTTTCCAACATGATGTGCCACCAAAAATCTACTCCAGTCAACACGTCATGTTAGTTTTCAAAACTATGTGTCAATAGAAATCTATTGTAGTCAACATATCGTGTCATTATCCAACACAACTTCTCATCATTAGGGTTTCAATTCAGTCAACAACATATGACACATGTCATCCAGTCAATACGGTGTGTCGTTTCTAGGGTTTCCAATCATTTAGTAATGGTTGACACATGTCATATGTCTAACATGTCATGTCCTAGATTAATTCTCTAGGCATATTCAAATACACCATGTCTATATATCCACACAAAATGACAAAGGCCAAATGCTATCCACCAAGTCTTCACAGTGTGTTCCATCCATCCCATATGATGTGTCACGTCTTGAAAAGTCAATCTTTATCAAACTTTGTTTAGATTTGTTATTCAGTCTAGTCCATACTACAGGTCTCTGCCCCCGCAACCCCATATTTTTTGGCCTAAGGGTCATAAAAATCTCTTTTTCTCGTCATAGAAATATTCATTTATATTCTTCTCTCGATCATGTAGTTGGATCACATACATAATCTAGTTATTGGTTCTTCCACTTAAACTTGCTTTCCAAGTCAACCTCTCTGAAGCACAAACATGAAGACATATACTCACATATGTGATGTAGTTTACTCTCAGGTACAAACTAACCTCTCTTATGTGTGAGGATTCACCCCTTTCAAGAATGAATTCTATCTTTCTTAAATGTGAGGTTGAGTTCTCTCAATCCCATTGAGCAATCCAACACACAACTTCTCCAAACATATCAAGTAAATCCTTCACTACTTGTGTCTTCCTTCTGCACCCCATGTCCCTTACTTGTATTGAAGTCGTGTCACAAGAGATTTCTCTTTATCTTTGTCCACCCCAACCACTTTAATTGTAATAACTTGTTTCCAACTTAGCCATCTAATTAGGGTTTGCTTGGATGATTACATGCTTTACTTGATTGATCTTAGTTTGATGGCCAAAATAGTCAACTGAAACATTATCAACACTAAAGGGGACAGAGGCTGGAATAAGTGCAACAAACTCTATTCTGATGTACATAATATGGCTCAAATGAGAAAATGTTTGTGTCAATGTTGCAATTGAAATCCTTCAACAATGACCATTACAGCTAACTGAGATAAGGAAGCACAGATTACCAACCTACGTGCATATGTAGCACAAACATGAAGAAGTACAGTCTCATTGGGAAGTGATACATTAATGTTGCACTAGAAGCATAGTGTCATTGGAAAAGATGCACCAATGATGCACTAGAAGCAGGATGTTTAGTGTGAATGAAGCGCCAGAAAGCTATCGAAAGGGCGGATGTGTTGAATAATAAGAAGCTTGTTGGAGATCTGAAGAGGATGGACTAATATATATAGTGTCTCTCATAATATTTTTCCTCATATTTACTCTCTCCTCTATCCCCTACACCAATTACAAAGTGGTTGAGTAGATGGTGTGAAAAAGATATAATACCCTTTTTTATGCTCGCCTCCTCTCCTTTTGTTTGTTGATGTATATTAAAAGAAAACCAATCGATACATGGCTTCACTTAATTAGCATGTATTGTAGAAATGGGTTGATCTTTGCCTTGCGGACACCACAACAATTTTTATTGACATATCCTCTTATCGACTCGGTCAAAAGGTTGATGATGGATTTAGTCATAGAAACTAAATGCCCATCAATAAATGGATGATGCGTCAGACTTTTCCAATTACTAGCCTTTGTTGCCTTTTGCTAGTTATCAAATTGTTCGTCACAATTTATATAAGCTTTCGGAAGGTAGAGCTCCAGCGAGCCTTAAGGAAGGGCAAGTCCGGTCCGAGCTCCGCAGCATGCTTTTTTAGTGGGGTTGATGTTCCGGTGATGAGGTATATTATGATAGCGAGTAGGACTGTCAAAACTTATCTGAACTCATGAACCCAATTGTATCTGACCCAGAAAAAATTGGGTTAGGGTTTCAATTGTGATGTTTCGTTTTGGTTCTGGGTCTAACATTACTTACCTGAATCTAAACCGGGTCGGTTCTGAGTTTACAACCTGGACAAAACCGAGTTCTAAATATTTATATACCTATTTTTATGGGATGCATGCTATGTTTTGAAGTGATGCATGTGTTGTTTTGGTATAATAGATATGGTATTGTAACATATTTTAGTTATTTGATGTGATATATGTGTTGTTTTTAATAGTATTGTGACATTCTTATTGTGTTAGAATTTACTTATGGTAATACTGATGATGGCTTTTGTGATATAAATTTTGTTATGATATGGTATTAAATTTTATTTTAGTATATGGTAAAGTTATCTAGATTGGTTTGACGGGCTATATTTATATGTAAATATGTCTTATTTTGATATGTTATAGGCGATGTTGCAATAATTTTGATGTAATATTTATGTTGTTTAAGTATGACATATGTGATGGTGTACATGTGTTAAAATTTTCTTGTGTTTATGTGGTACAAATGTTTTACTATTATTTTCTCTAATAAAAGCAAAAGAAAATTAATATTATAATTGTTTGATATTGTATGATGATCGACATATTTGATAAATTATTTTTGATAATGAAATTATTAACAACCGTGAAGGTAATACTATCTGATTTTTTTGACCATCTTCAAATCCGAGTTTGGGTTTGATTGCGGGTTTAAATTTTTCAATCCGGGTCGGTTCCGGGTTGAGAGGTATGAGTAAAATCTGGGTTCGGGTTTGGGTTTGGATTTGACAATCAAACAAACATGATAAGATTTTATTTTCTCAGAACTGATCCGAACCCGATTTTTTGGCACCCCTAATAGCGAAGCATAGTGGAGATTTAAATCAAAAATATGTATTTCCGGTGTGGTTGTCGTTGTAGGAATCGAAAAGAAAAATTCTATGGACACCCACTGGTAGCGGTGTCAAAATATCAGGTTTTGGTCAATTTCACATTAAAAAAACTTATCCGGATTGTTTGACTGTCAAATCTAAATCCAAATCCGGACCTAGATTTTGCTCATATTTCTTAACCCGAAACCGACCCAAATTGAAAAATCTAAACCCGGAATCAAATATGAACCTAGATTCAAAGATGATTTTTTTAGATAAATAATTTTTTTGATAGAATTACCCACACAATTGTAAACAATTTCATTATCTAAAATAAACTACCAAAGATGTCAATGATCATGCACTACTAAACAATTATTATATTACTTTTTTACTTTTATTAGAGAAAATAATGCCAGCAATAGATACAAGAAATTTTCAACATAATTTTCTTCATACTAAAAAACACATATATCACATCAAGATTGTTACAACATCACCTATATTATACTAAAACAACACATATTCACATCAAAATATAGCCTGTCAAACCAATTGAGATGATTATGATCATACCAAAATAATATTTTATACCACATCATAACAACATCTAAGAGAAGAATCATATGTGTTACCCAACACATAAATAAATTCTAATACAATAGGAATATCACAATACTATTAAAAAAACATGTTATCATATTAAATAATTATAATATGTTGCAATGTCACATATATTATATCAAAGAAACACATATATCACTTCAAAACATAGCATTAATCCCGTAAATATATGCATATAACTAACTATTTAGAACCCTATTTTGTTCGGTTTCTAAATCTGGAACCGACCCAGTTTAGGTTTGGACGCATAATCTTAAATATGAAACCAACTCTGAATGTCACAATTGAAACGCGGACCTAATTTTTTTTGGAATGGATACAACCGGGTTCACGAGTTCGGACAAATATTGACAGCCCTATCTGCTGGCATCCCCACTCTCCCACTTGGTCATTGGGACTTGTTATTTGTTGTGCAGAATAGTCCATTTTTCACTACATTTATAGGATTGAGGAAAGAGAGCAAAAGAAGAGGAAAATACATTGTTGTAAAAAAAGTGGAGGATTTCCTCTCATAACTCCATTGTATCTTCTAAGAGAGAGAAATATAACCATTAAATATGAACAAAGAAAAAAAAGTGTTTTGTTTGTAAGTTTTTAACGTTAACATATTTTTTTCTGAAATAATAACCATTAGATTTCTTACAAAAGAATATTTTCTAACAAGATTAATTTTGACATACTTTGGAGAAAAAATAGTATATGAGGTGTGAATGGCTTTTTATAAGTATTAAAATGTAATTTTCTCATACAGTACTAACGTATACTTCTCTAGTGTCAAATAAGTGTACCCTCATATTTATCTATCCGAGTACAGTCTTCTCTCATTTCTCTTTCATACTTCCCTAGTATTGTATTAAATCCATTCATACGGTACAAGACAGAAGAGGGAAGCATAAAAAAGGAAGAAGTAACAAAGAGAGAAGAAATAAGTAAATATTAATACTGTACTAAACAAACATTCGGACAGTACGATAGAAGCACACGTTAATATTGTACTAAAAAGAGATTCTGATAGTACGAAAGAAGAGAGAAATATGTGTCTCCCATATTTTTTTCTCCTAAGCATACCAAAATTAATTTTTTGGAAAACATTTTCTTATAAGAAATCCAATTACTTTTATTTTGGCAAGAGAGACTGGTATGAGGTTCCACTGAACGCAATCAAGTAAACACCCATGTGTTATGTGATGATCTTGATTTTAGGAGTTTGATACTGGATATAGTATTTGAATAATAACCCTGAGTAATATGATTTATTGATTGATAATGATGTATCATGTGGTCAATGGATGAACTCTAAGGTGTTTTAGGACCACAAAGGTATTCATGGACTAGTTTAACCAAGATTCGATGATTATATATTTTGATTGAGGCTTTTGCACATATTCCTAAGGCTATTCAAAGATTTCATTTACATGATCACATAATAGAGTTTTAGTCTCAATCTTTTATGGATGAGAAAATATATATAATGTAAGGGTGGTGCCCCAAATTCTAGGATGATAGGTGGTTTCCATAAAGATATGTACTTATATGAAATTGAATACATTTGATGATATCTACATTGTCGAACTATTTTTTCTTTAATAATTAAGTACCTAAGTTGTGATAAATTTGGTGTCACGTTGGCTTATTATCTTTTTCTTGAGTGCGGCCCAACGCCTAAAATGTGGCCCTATCATGACTGTTAATGATCTAAGAACGGAGACTCTGTCACCCACCTTCTATTTCTGCGGAGGAGGCAGCCTTGACCCAGCTCAACCACGCCCACACAAGAATCGAATCAAGGTGATGATTTCCAGATAACTCGGACTGGCTGTTACTTCACAACACTCCCTAGATCCGAAGACACCTCACATAAAACTTTTGTTCTGAAACAAGGGAGACTGAATCCTCACTAACCCTGCCTTCTCCAACCGCAGTGGCAGGCAGAGGCTGGATGAGTGGAAGCCGGGGAGGCAAGGACCTGACAGAAATCAGGTTAGACTCAAGTGTCAAGATGGAGGTGTCTTCCTTTCCGTCGAGCACATCATGAGAAGGTTAGTTCCAGGAGAGTCTGATCAGGTGGCTAGCGATCAGAACCAAGATGGGGCCATCCGTCTTCTAGCCTACCTGTTTCCCTCTGACACCACATCTAAACCTGTTGATTCCATCATCGTGTTGGAGCAGCAGAGTTTCCCGGAGAGGTAGATATTTGTAGGTGGGAGCCGAGATCAGAGCATCATCTCCAGTTCGTGATGGAGACAATGAATCCTCCAATCTTGCCTTGAGAGCTACTTATGCGGGGACACTTGCAATGGGATCCGCAAAATAGAGAACCTGATACCTTAAAGATAAACTTCCACTCTCCTTACACCCATATGTTGTGAGGGTTGATAGAGGAGCATGAGTTGGCGTGATCCCTCGCCGTCTATCCTGCTCGTGGCCAGGGCGGCGCCAAAGTCGGAGGCTTGCGTGAGGAGTCAGCTACGGAAAGACCAGGGGCGGCCGTTGGTGATGCAGTTTGATGAAGCTGAAGCTTTGATCATGAACTAGAGTCTTCGGTCCTGACTCCTTAGGGAAAGCCATGGCTCACCAAAAACCAGTAGCCGCACTGGAGTCCAGTAGCGGCAGCAACCCTTGGGTGGTCACGGAGACCACCGAGGAGCAGCAGGGACCTAGATCTGAGGCATTCACAGAGAGGAGGCTGCGACAGAGCAAGCTCAACCCAGAGACCTTCCCCTGTGCCGGCGGCGGCTTGGGTGGAAGAACACCCACGCACGCAGGCAACGCTGCGCTGGGTTTGCGTAGAACGTGAGAAAGGAGAGTGGGCGGTCCAGAGAGTGTAAACCAACTTTCAGAACCGGACCCAGACTTCTGAACCGGCCGGCTTGAAGCCAAACCAGGCGGGTCCAGGAGAAGGAACAACGCTACCCTGAGAAGCCACGTGGCAGCTTCTGATAGGCCATACGAGGTAAATATCCTAGAAATGCTTAGTTCTTGTATAATTCATAGAAATTAGCATGCTTATCAGAAAAATATGTATAATATACCAAAATTCTCAAAAAAATGAGTAGAACACAATGAAAGCATAATATCAGGCTTTGGAAGAACTAATAATAGAGATATCATGTAAGTTTTGTAATGCTCATTTCATAGATAATAAATATCAAATGATGATATAAAATTATGGAAAAATGCCAGTAAGTCTATAATCATGTTTATAGTTCATATGATGTCAGATATGGTCATGTTGATGCACGAAAGCCTATAATTTGATTAATATGGCTAATTAGGGCTAATAACACTAAAGATAATGCAATTAATACATGCATGCCCAATAAGTGATGAAATTCACAGGACATTCTCATATCTGTAATTGAAAGATAATATGTAAATATGAGACCAGTTATATACATGAAATTCATGTTATATGAAGAGAATCCTTAATACATGGTTTAAAACCCTAATCTTGGTTAATGGCGTAATCTAGGGTTATTATATGTGCATAAAAATTATATGGAACCTAATGTTCAGATAATGAATCATAATTTGGAAAATGACATCAGTATGATAATTATAAGAAAGGAATACAAGTAATGACGCGCATATCCTAATGAGATAAGCAAACCCTAAAATGGATATAACTAGGGTTAAGATGATGAGAACCTGGTGATCGTATATGATCTTGTCTTGATCAGGTTTAACAAAGAGTTAGATGACATCAAGAATATGATGGTTAGGTTATCTCTTTGGAAGGTATGCCATTACCTCTTACTTGGCTTATTATACAATATGCTTGTGTTATATGTGTAGTAAAATACTTGGCATATGATATTGGATGAAATGATTGTCCTTGTATGATATGTTGCATGATTTTCCATGATTACTGCTATGAACACATCAAACATGATATATATGTTCCATTATATTGGAAGCACTAACTCTTTGGCAGTGTGCTTGGAAGTGACCTAACTCTTTGGTAGTGGTCACATTGTACATATGACCTAACTCTTTCGTAGTGGTCACAGTGTACATATGATCCAACTCTTTGGTAGTGATCATAAAGGCCTTGAGATATAATGGAAAATAAGCTTAAAATTTGTGTTCTCTTTTGTTAATGAACATCCTTGTGCAAGTATATGCTTTTCTTATATTTCTTTATAACTGCCAAGTATATTAGTTTTATCTTATTGCCAAGATATGATGAGAGGTATATAAAAGACACGTAGGCGTACTCAGTACAATATTCTTGAATATTGTGCTGACGTGTACCGCATGTAATCTTTTGTTTAGGTTATGGTTATGCTCTTGAAGATCCAGGATAGTTGAGAGTTGTGTAGCGAGCTGATGTACAGGTGGACCTGTTGTCTTAAGATCCTGTAGTTTAGTAGTAGTACATGTATATGTATAAGTTTACTGTTCAATATGTAATATCAAATGTTGTAACAATTCATGTTGTAATTATATGTTGAATGGTGAACATGTGTTGTATGGTTTTATTATTGTTCATGTGCATGTGCTACTGATTGTTTCCTTCTAACTCCCTCGATTTTCTTCTTCTTAGCCTAGTGTGTGGTGTTTAAATTGGGATTCTCACTGAGGTGAGGGTTTCAATTTGGACGTCACACATCAGATTAAGTTTTAGAAAATCTGGGGACGTCACATGTTATCTCGGTGATAGATCAAGAGGATCAAGATGTGGGATGGTACATGCGGATGTTTGGGGAAAGGAAAAGTAATTAAGGACTTCAGAGAATGTTTGTGATGGGGAGAATGCAGGGAAGAGACAATGTGGTTCAGGGAACATAGATCACATTGTTGATGGTCGGCATGGAGAGTGTTGGCGGATAGGTTTGAAAATTTTGGATTTTTACAAAACTAGTGAACGCACACGTGCACATGCACGTGCCATATAAAATTTGTTGGAAATGTGTGGGGAGAGGACTCGCCCATAAAAGGGTCCCTACGGTAAAAGATATTTGTGTTGGTTGTTTGAAAGGAGAGAATCAATGATATGTTTTCGTGAAATGGAGAGAGAAATACAGAATTAAAGATAATAAAAGTTAATAGGAGAATGTGAGAATAAATATTTATAGGAGCAAAATTCCTTGAAAAAAGGAGAGAAGAGAGTGAATCAAGGAGAGCGCAGCATCAAACTCGCTCTTTTTATAGTAGTATAGATATAGATATAGATAAGAAGAAGAAAGGAGATAACTATGGAGGCCACAGGCAGTCAAGCCAAGAAGAAACGGCGGCCCTCTGCATCCTAAGGCTCTTTTTTGTCTCCTATGGTTAGGATACATGCATCGATACCATGTGAAATATAAGATAAGAGACTAATGGGATATTTTCTTATTGATAGAAGACAAATTTCCCTCCTATATATAGGAGAGGAGGTAAATACAAGGGGAGCAAATTAAATCCTAATGGGCCATGACAAATAGGCCATATGACATAATAAATAAAATAACGATAATTCTAGCAACAAAAAGTAGCTTTATTGTTAATTTCTATGATAAAAATTTCTACTGAAATAAAAGACACAATACATGTGGAGCTAATTTATAGTTATCCCATGCACCGTAATTGCTCTATATGAGTAACCAATACCTTATTAGCTCCCACATGTTGCGATTCATTCCAAAAAAATGAAAAACCAGAGAGATGGAGATTAGGGTTTGAGGGAGGAATGAGTGGTATTTTCTTCCGAGGAGTGATGAAAGCAAGTATGTTTACCTTATTTAGATAGTTTTGATGGTGAATATTTGATTTCATGTCTAAATTATATCCCTCTTATTTGGATTAAAATGGTATCAAATCACCCTCTTTTTTCTTTCTTTCTCTTCAATCTCCATTATGTGGTTCCTGAGTTGAAAAGAGAAAGAAATGAGTTGAATGCATATAAGTTGATTGGATATTTAGAACTTCAGATCTTAAAAAACGTTTTTGGGGTGCTTAGAACCTAAGGTGAGTTTTTATCCTGTCTTTTAACCTTTGTAATCATTTTAAAAGCTCTCTTTCTTTCTCTCCAATCACCTTTTCTAGGGTTCCTAAATTGAAAAGAGAAAGAAATGAATTGAGTGCATAGAAGTTGATTAGATTTCTAGAAATTCAGATCTTTGGAAGCATTTTTGAGGTGCTTTGAACCTGAGGTGAGTATTTTCCTCTCCCTTAAGCTCTATAATCATTTTTAAAGTCTAATTCTATCCGCATAAATGAATCAACATCTTGGTTGCTTTTGTATGTATTTGGGTGGTCAATTGGGAACATTCTTGAGAAGTGACTTCTAGTGATTTTGATTCTTTCCCATTGAGTTGTATTTGTCTAGTTCCTGATATATTGATTCAAGATCTTTAAAAAGTCTTATGGATAGTGAGCTATGTTGTTTTACACATATATTTCCTACAATCAGCATAATAATTCTATGCTTGAAAATTGAGTTGATAAGTATAGAGAAATGTATGGACTTAATAAGAATGAGTTTTCAACTTTATCTCGAGATCTTTGCTAGAACTAAATATGGTGGGAACATAGCGATCAATAAGGGTTTTAAAGGGAGGTATTCTGTGTCTAGGGTTAATTTTGTAGAATGACTCAACCAATGAATCGATGCATACTTATACTTTATGGTTGAATTGCATGGAAATGGAAATGGAAACTAGGGTTTTGTGTGATGAATAGTCTTAATGATCTTGTGTACACCCTGATGAGATTGGTGAATAATAATTTTCTTATGATGTATTGAATTGAGACAACTTCTTGATGATCCTAGAAATTCAATATTGAGATGAGTATGAGTGATAATGCTAGAACTTGTATATAATCTTGTAAATGTGACAAAATGTTTAATTGTTGGTACTTTTACTTCAATTGAAGGTGATAATTCTTATTATAATGATCTAATCCTAATACATCTATTGTAGTATAATTTATGAAATAGTGGATAAACCCTACATGAATGCAAGGCTTTCATTTAAGTTACATAATAATGAATTGAGAAGATGACTTGAGATTAAGGGATAAGAATAAGTGGCCCTAATAGTTGGTGCTTCCTAAATTTAGAGCTTTGTAAGGAATAGAAGTATTTGTTTTAATTGTGAAATGTCCATTGGAAACCGATGAAATGGCATGCTCATCTAAATAAATACAAGAGTAAATGAAAAAAAGAACTGAATGGCGATAGCAAGTTATGGAAGAAATTAATGAAATAAGTATGAGTAAGTCTTTCATCTATTTTCCTTAAATGTATGTCTTTACATAAATTGAATGATATACTCTAAAATCAGACTATGAAGGATTCCAATGAGAGAGAAACCTTATGCATTAAGTAAATTTAGAATGGTTGATTCCAAGAAAAGTAGTAAACATGATATCAAAGAAGTTATTACTAATGAATATGAAATTAACAAAAAATTAAGGAAATTTATAGTTGGATCTAAGAACCTAACTGTAACCCTAATATGATGAGCTATGTGATGATAATGAATAATAATCTAAAACAAGGGATTAATTAATGTACATAAGTCTAGTCTAATTCAACTACAAGATAAAGTTCAAGGATGTAACTTGATTTATAAGGATAAAAGTTTTGATTGTAATTATGTATAGAACACTTTTATTTGAGAATGCTCTAATTTGATGGATTTCAAATGAGATTACATATGTTTTAGGCAGAAACCCTAATTGAAAAAGAATGAATAGTAGAAGAGGAGTATTAAGTGTGTTATGCACGTTTATGTTTTGAGATGTACTCCTGTCTGTAGAAATCAGATGGAATAAGTATATGTTGTATGATAAAACTATTCCGAGCATGATGAATGACACAAGATGTCTATATAATTATATTGTTCCTAACTCTAATGTCTCTATGAAAAATTTTTGGGAATATTGGCATGGAATGAACAGAGAAGAAATGTGTTGAGATTAAACTAACATTCTTTGGTTACGTTTGAGAAGTCTTATTTAGGGTAAATGAGGGGCAATGAAATTATGTCTCAGGTTAATAGCCCATTGATGATGAGTGATATGAGATGATGTGAAAAGAAAAGAAATACACATGTCGTAGATCTCTGATTTCTTGTGCTTTTTTTCAATCATTGTCTTTCGTATTAACCCTAATATGCTTTATATCATTCTAGTTGCATGTGAATACACACACTTGATAAATGATGATTGAATTCCTTTTAAGATGAGTAAATGGATTAAATAATAAGTGAAATTATGACACATCTAGTTAGGTGCACTAAACACCGTGAGTGTCCCCTGAGGTTCATACCGGGGAAATGAAACATATCTCCTTGTAGTAATCAAATAATTATGAGAAGGATTTCTGGAGTGTGTATTAAAATCTTGAAGGTTAGACAACCAGGATTTAGGAGTGATTCATATAACTTAATTATGGCCCTAAATCCTATGTTGTGGAAGTTTGTATCCATGAAGAATAGAGTGATGAAATGAAAATTGTAAAACATGTGAAATATGATGATATGTGATATTTGATGATGATATGAGATATTTTGTTATGTTGGTTCCTATCTCATGGGCTCAAGATGAGGATGTGAGCCTCTTTAGGCAACTCTGTTGTGGCCTAGGGTTTGTTGTTGATACCTTAGGGTGGTCAGCTAAACCCTAAGATAGTGAGGGTGAATCATTGACATGAAAATCAGGTGTGCTGACTTGTACTTGGTGAGGTACAAGCCAAGTAGTTTCAGGGCAAATGAGTAAAAAGATGACAAGTCGTGTAGAACACGAGTGAAATGTTTTTTACATTCCTTTTACCTCTACTTGATAAATCTATTGTTGTTAAATATGATACTTGTTGTGGAAAGTAGTCACCCCTTTATAAATATAATATGTTGCCTTATTCTTTTTTCTAGTATGAATTCTCATCTAAAATGTTGAAAACTAGTTGATGATGAGATTTAATATCAACTGCAAATATGATTTGAATTTACTTGTCATTTGAATAGTCTTGTTTGGTGGACATTTCTTATGTGTACTTGAGCTTTAGGACTGCAACATATGTTCATGGTTCTATTGATGGTGTGTCATAGATATGATGTTAGCGTTATGCATTGATTTTCTAAATGTTTATATTACACTTGTTACCTCTATGAAAGATTAAAACTTGAGTAAATGAATTCCTCTATGATTAATGAGATTATTGTCATGGATAGAATTTATGTATGCTTCAGTAAGTTTCTTGTAACTTCAATGTATTTATCTGATATTGATGTTGATGCATGTACTCAGCTTAAGTGGGAGGTATCCACTCACTAGGACTTGATATAAGTATCATGAGGTTGTTTCAAATACTTTTAGGTATAATGACATCCATCTAAGAAGTCATGACAAATAATATGTAAATAGAATAATCTAGATTAGATCACCCATGTACTCTCTATTTCCTTAGATGGATAGTATACTGAGTTTATTCTTTTATGTACATGTATATGATATAAATTGAACTACATGTGAGTAATAAGATTTGATTCTAATTTTAATGGAGTTATGCAAGATTTTTCATACCATGACATTGGTTTATGACATTTAATGAGAAAATAAAATGAAATTTTTATCTGTATTTTTGTATACGTTGTTAATTGAATGTGGAACCTAACACAAGCCTAGACTTTAATGTGCAAAATATGGATGAATAGAATATATTTTATAGATAATTCTTAATGAATTTGAATATTATTTTGAATCTAAAATTGTAAGAAAAAACTAAGAGTTGAGAATGATGCCCACTAAGGTAATATTCTTGATGTAGATAATAATATAGAATGAATTATAATGTTGATCCATGAGATACATAATAAAATTTCAAAATATTATCAAGTCACTTCATGATAATGATATATTAACAAGATTTGTGAAATAAGTGTTAGTGATACTCATGAAGGGATATGATGATGATAGGCGATGAAGAAGTATCCATCTAGTGCTAGTAAATTAATCTCAGTGTAAAAGATCTAAGAAGCAAGAAAAGGGTATAATATGAAAGAATAATGGACTAGAAATCATTCTAACAAGACACTGATAGAGATACGTTACTAGATGATATGATCTTCTTCCATACCTTTTCTTGGATTTAGGGATGAAATCCTAAAAGGAAGGGAGAATTTGTGATGCCCATTTCTAAATTAGCTATCTGATTATGATTTAGTTGGATGATTACATGCTTTGCATTATTGATCTTGGTTTTATCTTGATTAATGATGATAGTTTATTATGATGTTTCAAACTTCATTATACACTCTCAAACATCATTTTATTTCAATAATGAGGGTTTTCAAGTGAAAAGCATAATCAGTTGAAATTTAGGATTTTGAAGTACATGAATATAGTATTTGATAAATACAGTGGTGTATTAAATTATTTTATTATTTTATAAGCAACTTGGATTTGTTTTAAATTTGGATATAATTTGGAAAACACAAGTTTACGTGTTAGTACAATTTTTTAGAAATTGGATATTGTTTGAATATGTTTGTTGGTCCAGTCTCAATTCGATCGATCATGGTGCAGACTACAATATAGCATGATAGTGTTTGATTTTTATTTTATGTTCTATAACTTTGAATGATTTGAAATTTTAATTGGAGATCTACAACTTCATTCTACAAAACGTGTTGGATTTTAATAATTTTTGAAGAATGTATGATTGCTGACAAATAGTTTATTAGTTAACTTTTATGATAGAAATTCAAATGAAATAAGAGAAAAAGTAAATCTGGGGCTAATTTGTAACTATCCCAAGCACCTTTATATCTCTATGTCAGTAACCAAACAAGAATTATGAGAGCACTATATAAGTAAACAAACACCCTAGTTTCTCCCATATTTCTTGATTCATTCTAGAAAAATGAAATCCTAGAGAGATGGGGAATTAGGTTTGAGGGAGGAAAGAGGTGGAGATGGTGATCTAGACTTTTATCTTCTGAGGAGTGATGAAAGCAAATAAATTTACCTTATTTAGATAGGTTTTCATGTTGAATCTTATATTTCATGTATAAAATCCTTCCCTCCTCTTATTTGGATTAGAATTATATCAAATCATTATCTATTCTCTTTCTTTCTCTCCAATCTCCATTTCTAGGGTTCTTGAGTTGAAAAGAGAAAGAAATTAGTTGAATGCATAGAAACCGATTGTATTTCTACAAATTCAGATCTTTGGAAACATTTTTGAAGTGCTTGGAACATGAGGTAAGATTTTATCCTCTCTCTTAAGCTCTATAATCATTTTGAAATCCTAATTCTATCTGGCTAAAAGAAACAACATCTTAATTTCTTTTGTATTTATTGGGTGCCCAATTGGAGAGAATCTTAGAAAATGGTTTCAAATGATTTTAATTCTTTCCCATTTAGTTGTATTTGTCTAGTTCCTGATATATTCATAATATCAGTGAAAAATCTTATGGATAGAGAGATACTTTGTTTTACACATATATTGCCTACAACCGCCCAAGTGAATTCTATGCTTGAAAATTGAGTTGACAAGTATAGAAACATGTATAAACTTAATAAGAATGAATTTTCGAATTTGTTTTCAGATTTTTTTTCTAGAAATACATATGCCATTAACATAACGATAAGTATGAGGCTTTTAAATGGAGGAATTCCCCATCTAGGGTTGGTTTTGTCGAACCGGATCAAATGAGCCAATGAATCAATGCATACTTATACTTTATGGATGAATTGTGTGGAAATGAAAATCAGGGTTTAGTGTGATGAAATAATCTTAATGATTGTATATACATGACAAGGCTAGTGAATAATATTTTTCTTATGATGTATTGAATTGAGCCAATCCTAGAAATTCAAGATCAGATAAGTATGGGTGATAAAGCTAGAATTTGTATATAATATTCTAAATGTGATAAAATGCTCAATTTGACATTATTACTTCAGTTGAAGGGGATAAGTCTTATTATTATGATCTAAGCCTAATACATCTATTTAGTATAATTTATGGAATTATGAGTAAACCGTATAATAATGTGAAGCTTTTATTCAAGTCACGTAACAATGAATTGAGAAGATGACTAGATATCAAGAGATAAGAACAAGCAACCCTGATCCATGCCTCATTGCTATTTTGGATTTCATCAGTATGGTCCTTCCCTTGAAATTAAAGAGCAATTGAAACTTCCAACATCTTGCATAGATCAGACAGTTGATGATGTGGTTTTTATCAGTAGGTAGCAGATGATGATCGTGCTTTTGTCATGGGAGTTCAGTGACATGAAGCTCATCAAGATTGAAGATTGATTCCATAGTCCCACCTACTACATGCCTCGTGGTACCAAATTGACTGATTCATATTGGACCACACCCCAAAAGGATCCTACGTTCATTTCCAGCTAATGTATCCTCCTTCGATGATGATTGTAGAGCCCATAAGATGTACGCCCCAGGACCAGCTCGACATTCTTGAAAAATAGTCGAACCAAACTCGAGAAGACTTAGCCATTCAATCTTGTGAACTAATCATGACCAGAATTGGAAAAAGAGATACGAACTTAAATAAATAACCAATCAATAAAGGAACATGAAACCATTTTGTTTCAATAGAGGTACAGGAAATGGTTGGGGGCAATGAAGTAGGTGAGGTACTTGGATTTGGCAAGCCGTTCCAACCACTATGTCTTGACCTCATAGTCCAAGACCACAAAATCAACTTTTTCAATGCACAAATCACCGTAAAGGAGCCATAGTTGGAGCAGACTGTCATAGCGCTCCCTCATAGAGATGAGTAGCAACTGTTGTTCATCAACTTCCTAAATTAAGAGTTTTATTAGGGATAGGATGATTTCTTTTAATTACCAACATGCCTTTGGAAGTCAATGATGTGGTACGTTCATCTAAATACAAGAGAGGAAATGGACAATAATGAACTTAATCACGATGACAAGTTATGGATGAAATTAATGAAATGAGTATGAGGAAATCTTTCATATATTTTGTTTTAATGAAATGAGTATGAGGAAATCTTTCATATATTTTGTTTAAATATATGTGAATTGACTTCAATTGAATGAAATACACTAAAATCAGACTATGAAGGATTTCAATGACAAAGAAACTTTATGAATTAAGTAAATTTATAATGATTACTTACAAGAATAGTAGTGTACATGATATCTAAGAAGGTATCACTCATGAATATGAAATGAAGGAAAATGAAGAAAATTGATAGTTGGATCTTGGAACCTAAATATAACTCACATTGATGAGCTGTGTGAGAATAAAGAATAATACTCTAGAATAAGGGATTAATAAATCTACATTATTATAGTCTAATTCAATTACAAGATGAAGTTCAGGGATGTAATTTGAAGCATAAGAATACATGTTTTGATTGTAATTTTTTGTAGAACACTTGTATTATAAGAATGGTCTAATGTAATGGATTTCAAATGACATTACATATGTGTAGGACAATAACCCTAATTGAAAAATGGTAAGACTAAAAGAGGAGTATTAAGTGTGTTATGCATGTATATGCTATGAGATTTATTCATATATATAGAAATCGGATAGAATAAGTATATGTTGTATGATAAACCTATTATGAGATATTTGAATGACACAAGATGTCTATATGCTTATATTTTTTCTATATCTAATGACTCTGTGAATATTTTTTGATAACTTTGATATGGAATGACATGATAAGAAATATGTTGAGATTGAATTAATATGGATCGGTTACATTTAAGAAACCATGTTGTAAATGTTGGGTAATGAAAATATGTCTAAGGGTCATAGCCCACTAATGATGATTGAGATGAGATATGTGAAATGAAATGAAACATACATGTTGTAAATTACATATTTTTTGTGCTTCTTGTTTAAGTCATTGTCTTTCCTATGAACCTAATATGCCTTATATCATTATAGTTGTGCGAGAATACACACACTTGACCAGTGATGATTGAATTCTTATTAGGATGAGTAAATGGATTAAATAACATGTGAAATGATAGAATATCTATTTAGGTGCCTTCAACACTGTGAGTTTTCTCCGAGGTCCATAGTGGGAAAATGAAATAGGTCTCCTTATAGTAATCAAAGAACTATGAGAAGGATTTTCAGAGTGTGGATCAAGATCTTGAAGGTTAGGCCACTAGGATTTAGGAGTGAGTAATGTGATATAATTTTGTCCCAAAATCCTCTATTTTAGAGGTTTATGCCCATGAAGTATAGAGTGATGAAATGAAAAGTGAAATTTGATGATATGCGATATTCAATGATGACATCTTATATTTTTTATGTTAGTTCCTATCTCATGTACCTAAGATGAGGATGTGAGCCTCTTCAGGAAACCCTACGGAGGACTAGGGTATGTTGTTGATATCTTAGGGTGGCCAGCTAAATCCTAAGATAGTGATAGGGAGTTGTTGACACAAGAACTAAGAATGTAAACTTCTACTTGGCAGATACGAGCCAAGTAGTTTTAGGGAAAATGAAAAAAGAATATGACAAGTTGGGTAGAACGTGATTTGAATGTTTTTTAAATTCCTTTTACTTCTACTTGATAAATCAATTATTGTTGAATACATTTCTTATTGTGGAAATTAGTCACTCTTTTTATTTAAATTATTTGTTGCCTTATTCTTGTTTGTCTAGTACTGAATCTGATCTTAAATATTGACAACTATTTAATGGAAATTTAATTCCACTATGATCATGATTTGGATTTACTTGCATTTGAATAGTCTTGTTTGTTAGACATGTATTATGTGAGCTTCATCTTTAAGATTGCATGATATGTTCATGATCTGGATGATGGGGTGTCACAAAGATGATGTGAGGGTTATGTCTTGATTCTACTTGTTTGTATTTTACTCATTACCTCTATAAAATATACCAACTTGGATAAATGAATTTCTCTATGATTAATGAGGTTTTTTTCATGAACTAGAATTTTTAAAATCATCTGTTAGGCTTAGTAATATCTACAAGTTTCTTATAAGATGAATATACTTAATTTGATGATGATGCATGTAATCAGCTTGAGAGGGAGGTATTTACTTGTTGGGGCTCTATATGAGTCTCACAAGATTGTTTCAAATGTTTTTAGGTATAATCACATCTAGCAGAGAGATCATCACAAAGAAGGTGTAAATAGAATAATGTAGACCAAAATGTCTTTGTACTCTCTCTTTCGTGAGATGAGTAGCATAACACGTCTGTTCTTTCATGTACATGTATCTAATGATAACTGAAGTACATATGAGTAATAAGATTTTCTTCTAATTTTAATGAAGTTGAATATGATTTGTGTAATGTAACATTAGATTATGAGGTTTAATGAGAAAGGAAAAGGGAAAAAATTATCTGTGTTTTTTGTATATTTTGTTAATTGTTCTTGTCGAGAATGAGGTGTTTTGTTTCTTAATCTATGTTTAGTTTTAGGGTTTCTCTATGATGGTTTACATTTGCACTAGGGAAAGGAGAGGGTCCTAATAGTAGTGGCCTCTTCGTGGTTTGTGTGGGGGATAATAGAAAAAATGAGAAGAGGAGGATATGGAGAAGAGATGAGGTGCACATTTTAGAGCATAAAACAAGGAAAAAGGAATAAGATCATTGTGTACATATGGAATTTTCTATATTAATGTGTTGTCTATATTTCATTTTCCAATTCAAGGACAATATACATCCTCTCCATTTAGATTCCAAGTTACCAACCATTTATTTGTCATTTAGAATTCATCTTCTCACATCGTCGATAGCTGAAGAAGATAATCCCTAAGATCAATTAGATTTCATTGACTCTCTACATTAGAAAAATATGTTTATTCATCACTTCAATCTTATAGCATTGGAGCATATTGGATTATTTGCACATTAGTTGTGTGTCTATCTAAAACTCCTACCTTTAAAAAAAAATCATTTGATCGGTGACATTAGCAATGTTTCCTCCTTGTTCATCTATTCCCTATCAAGCATGTTGTCTGTATGATACAACCGATTATTCTTATGGAATAGATCCTATCAAGGCTACCAAATGATGGTCCTATTTTGGAAACTACTTAAACAAAAATAGCAACTGAGTTGGTGACTAATACGATCTTTGCATGCTCCTTCAGCATATTCCAAGATACAAACTCCAACGTAGTGAAATCTCTAGATGTCTTAAAGATTACATGTTCATCATTTTCTCTCAAATTTCTTATGTTTATCAATCTCAAGGGAACCTTCAAAACTAAATATGCCAAAGTTCAAGGCAGATCACATCATACTAAGTCAGGAACTATCATGCTTGGTCTTGTTTCAATGTCTTATTTATGTCTATCATCCAAGTTAGGAATGTGATTCTTCCATGCTCTAGCTTATGAGGGACTGTCTAAGCAAAATTTATATCATAACATATGACATATGGTTTGGAGTATGTATTCCCATAAAGAGTCTAGTAAGGTCTAAAAGTTTCTAGAATCATGTCAGCCTTCTCTTATATATAGGATAGGTTTTTTTTTGTTTCCAACATATTGTCAACACACCCTCAGTATGTCATTTATATCATTTCCCTTCTAGAATAAAAAATTTTCATTTATCATTGCTCATATATATTACTTTATTTGTTTTCTTGGTTAGCTTTGGTTGCTCCCACCAAATTACATCTAGATGTTCGAGATCAAAAGTCCCATCATTAGAGCTTTAGGGTTCTCCTTACCACTAAGATTACATACCCATCAGAGTGTGTGAGCAAAAACCTATAGGTGTGCAATGATAAGAACCTAACAAAGTGTTCCAATTTTTTAATCATGTTTTTATGTAAGTTGTCACTAAAAGTATAGAAACGCATGGGCAAGAAATTTTTACATTCATATCACCCAATGCCCTCAGACTTCAAATAGATGTTTCTTAACAACATACTACCAAAGTACAACACAACCTAATTCTGAAACTAGAGATTTGGGCTATCCAAATACATGAGGTCATGAGTCTAGATGGCATGGAACATACAAATTTGTATAAGTCCTCATGTTTTATGGATAAATACAAGTGAACCTATTTAAATATTCAATGAATTAGAAACTAGGAAATCTCTACAGTGCTTAGCGTGCTAGATATACTATCAATTTGAGTGTCACTATCTTATAACTCCATTACTCCTAAGTAATAATAATATTTAATGTAATAATTCATATATTCTTGTATTGACTCTTTATTGATTTTTGTCTTGTAAGTATTGTAATTTATAAGTATAATGGTAAGCTCATTATAGAAATAATTAAATGATAAATAAATTAGTCAACATTCTAACATAGTAAAGGATAACATCTTTTTTTTTGCTCAGTAAGCCCCTACTCCTTTATTGAACCAAAGGAAAAGTACAGAGTTCGGATATATAGGCAGAAAAACCTATACATCAAAAAGAAAAACAAGAAACAGAAAGAACATCTATCTATTTGTGCTATCTATTTGTACATAGAGACTATGTCTTTGACATATCTACAGCAACTGATGGTATCTTTATTTCTGTCTCTAAAGATCTTGCTGTTTCTCTCCAGCCATATAGCATGAATAACTGCCAAGGTTCCCAGCTGATGCTTCTTTGAAATATTCAGAGCACAATCTTCCTGCTTTCTAGGAATAACTCCAATACAGCAGCTCTCCTTCGCTTCTCTCCAAAGGTCTTTAGCAAACGAACACTCAAAGAACAGATGCTTACTAGATTCAGTGCTATCCTCGCATAAATTGCATCTAGAAACCATCTGAATCCCACATCTTTGAAGATGATCCACAGTAGGTAGCCTATCCAGAAAAAGCTTCCAAGCAGTAATAGCCATATTCCTAGGATGATCGAATCTCCAGAGCCACTTAGTCCAGTAAGGAATAGAACTCTCATGCCTGACAATATCCCAGGCCTCTTTAATTCTAATAGAAACTTTACCATTGACAGTTAAGCTATCTTCAGAATGCAGCTTAATATTCGACTCAGCAAGAAACTTGTTAAGCTCATTGAATCTTCTCTTGTCTGGCACAGACCATTTACCATCTTTAATAATGTTACTGAGCAAACCAAAGCTACTGAAACCAATCCTCATGATATTCTTCTTATCAATACAATCACTGAGGAATTTGTTACCAGGAATCCAAGGATCCTTCCAGATCCTCAAGTTGCAACCATCACCAATAGTGATCTTAATCAGAGGCATCAGATAACATCTTTGATCTAGGATATGCCTCCACATCCAGGAGCAGTTTCTCTTCAAACCACAAGACCAGAAGGTATCCTTCGACATATACTTCTCATTAAGCCATTTAACACATAGAGTGTCCTTTTTAGAAGCCATATCACAGGCCCTCATAAACAGACCTGCCCTGTTAGTATCCTCCACTCTTCTAATACCCAAACCCCCCTCCTTTTTGGGTCTACAAACAAGGCTCCATTTAACAAGATGAATCTTCTTATCCATACTTGGACCACCCCACACAAAATTCCTACAGATAGAATTGATTTGCTTCATAATGTCCAAGGGAAGAGGAAAAGTCAAAGACCAGAACAAATGAAGAGCACTAAGTGTGGATATCACTAGCTCCACTCTGCCTCCAAAGGAGAGAGACTTCATCTTCCAATTCTCCAACTTCCTTCTAATCTTGTCAATAAGAGGTAAACAAAACGAGCTTTTAAGCTTACCACAGAACAAGGGAAGCCCCATGTATCTCATAGGAAAGCAACCTTTAGCAATGTTAAGGACATAAGAAATCCTGTCAGAATCCACACCTTTGCTACAAAACACATTGCTCTTATCAGTATTCATAATCAGGCCTGAAGCCTTACCAAAGAAATCCATAAGATTCCTAATATGAGCAGCATTCTTCTCATCCCCTTTAGTGAAAATCATAACATCATCCGCAAATAAGATGTGAGATATGTTAGTGTTTCTTGCTTTAATCGGATTTATAATTCCATCCTCCACAGCTTTATTCATCATGGCAGTGAAGCCTTCCATGGCAATAACAAACAAGGAAGGAGCAAGTGGGTCCCCTTGCCTGATACCATTAGAGGGATAAATCACCTGAGAGGGAGACCCATTAACCAGCACATGTAAACTAGTCGAGGAAAAAATAGTATGAATCCAATCAATCCAGCAGGACGGAAAGTTCATTTTCTTTAAAACTTTAAAAAGAAAAGACCACCTTATAGAGTCATAGGCCTTAGTGAGATCAGCTTTAATACAAATCTTATCTTCCCCATTCATTCTGTTGAAATCACTGACCAACTCATTAGACAGAAGAAGAGCATCAGCAATATTACGCCCTTTAACAAAAGCCACTTGATTTTGACTAATAAGAGAAGGAAGCACCACCTGAATTCTGTTAGAAAGAACTTTAGAAATGATCTTATACAAAAAATTACATAGGGCAATCGGCCTCCAGTCCTTAATGCAACTAGCTTCAGGCACTTTAGGAATAAGAGATATATAGGCTTTATTGATTTCTTTTAGCATTCTGTTGCTACTAAAAAAATTCTGAACAGCCAAAGTAACTTCTGAACCAATGATATCCCAGGTGTTCTTGAAGAAATGTCCATTCAAACCATCAGGGCCAGGAGCACAATCCCCATCAGCCTCCTTAATGACTCTTTCCACTTCTTCCTTGGTAACAAAACTTCTTAACATCTCGAACTGATCAGCAGAAATAGAAGGAAGCTTCCAATTCTCATCCCAAGGAGTATCATCATCATCAAAGTACTTATTGAAAATATCATTATAATAACTATGAATATGCTCAGAGATCTCACCCTCCTCATACCTGATCTCCCCATTTAAGTTCATACAACGAATATGGTTTCTAGAAGCCCTGGATTTGATGCTATTATAGAAAAAACTGGTGTTTTTATCACCTAGTTTTAACCAGTTGACCCTAGACACCTGTTTAGCAAAGGATTCTTCTAACTCAGCAGCTTTCAAGGCTTGTTCCCTTTTCTCATTAGCATGCTCCCTCAAACACAGATTATCAGGGTTCAGATCAGCAATTTTAGCTGCTTCAGTTGCTTCAAAATCCATAACTTTAGTACGATCAGGGATATTACCAAAAACATCTTTGTTCCACTTGAACAACTTGTTTTTAACATTCTTCAACTTCTTGACAATTCTGAACATAGGGCATCCATCTACTTTGATACTCCAAGCTTCTTTAACAACATCTTTGAAATCCGTATGTTCAGTCCAAGCATTGATGAATTTGAAGTATCCCCTTCTTTTTTTGAGACTCTTGCCTAGTCTCACAACCACCTGCCTATGATCACTATAGATCGTACTTTGGATATCACCCCACTTATCTTTGAAAACATTGTTAAACTCCCCATTAAACAGCACCCTATTAATCTTAGACAGAATGAGGTTATCTCCTTTTTGCCTGTTGTCCCAAGTATAGAAAGCCCCTTTAAGCTCCATTTCCATCAAATTAGTATGAGCAAAGATGTCATTGAAGTCATTCATAGCTCTGACAGAATAAAAACCTCTTCCTTTCCTTTCATTAGTAAACCTGATAGCATTAAAATCTCCAACCAAAATCCAAGGATCAAGCATCCCTTTATGAAGACTTTTAATATCATTCCACAGATCAATTCTTTTCCTCTCTTCATTTTGACCATAAACGGCAGTAAGATAGAAGATACAATCTTTATATTCAACATAGCAATGAATAAGTTGGTCAGTCTCCTTGATTTTCACTATCTTCACCCAATCCTGGTCCCAAAGAATCACAATCCTCCCCAAGGGGTGAGCCATGTGATTAGAGCACCAATTTTTGTTATTCCAGATTTTGTCAATCACCTTCACAATCTTATTATATCTCACTTTAGTCTCAATAAGAATGTTAATAGGAAGCTGGTAATGACTAATAATTTCCTTCAATTTCCCCTGGTGTCCTGGTGCATTCAAGCCACGGACATTCCAGGCAAAAACACCAAGATTATCACCCATTAGAACTAGCTTTGACTGGTACCCTACCAGCCTCAATTACATGTCCTTCCTCAAGTTCCTCCCCCAGCAGGTCAAACATATTCACAGAAACATCACTTACAATCTCCTTAGCAAACGACACACTTTTGTTACTTTTTTCTGCTGATTTTTGCTTTTCCCTTTTACAGTAAGAAATCCCTCTCTGTCCTTCATCTGTTTTTTGAGGTTCAGCTTGCTATCCAGGACATCTCCCATTTCCGCTGGTATGGAATAGCTATTAGAGCTCTTAGTATTCAGTATCGGGATTCTACTGCCTTGACTAGGAACACTTCCAGAGTCTCTTTTACTTGAGACACTACCTCCCGATCCCACCGAAGATTCTTTCACCAGGAGTGATATATTGCTCTCAGGAATAGGAATTCATCTCTCCCCTTTGTTCTCAGCTTGGACAACACCACTGTTATCTCCATCACTTTGCATATTTAAACCTTTCAGACTACTCATAGCTATATCCGTGCAAACCTTATCTCCCTTAACATCCTTGTTAGTAGAGCCATCCACAACTTCCACAGATACATCCTGCACAATCTCTAGAACATTCACCACCACAGAACCAGCCTGTACATAAGAAGAAGGACCCTGCTTCTTAGGAATCCACTCCTTCTTGTTAGTCGAATCAGCACACGATCCCGATTCATGACCAAAACAACTGCATTTCGTGCAAATTTCTGGAATCCACTCATAGACCACTTCGACAACATCTCGATGCCCTAGATCACTGCGCAGAACAATCTCCTTGGGAAACGAACAGCCATTAGACATGACTACCTGAATTCGGGCAAAATCCAGCCTAGCCATCGCCTTGGTAGCAAAATCAGAACAAAGAGGCCTTCCTATGAAGCTTCCCAGTAACCCTAACATGTCGCTATCCCAGAATTCCAGCGGTAGATTTGGGAACCTGATCCACACCAGGATCTCCGTCAACTTCTGCTTCTCTAGGGGTTCTCCTAACTCCCATTTCTTCAGTAGCAAAGGCTTACCTCCTACAAACCACGGCCCTCCCTCGACCGCCGTTTTCAGATCCTCCTCTTCCTTGAATTTGACTATAAAGAAGCTTTTATTCCTTGGAATAATTTCAAAAGACGATTTCGGTTTCCATACCGTCTCGAAATGCCGCACCAAGGTCAGCCAGTGAGGCTTCAATCCGACGATGTAACCGGCTGCAGAATTATTCCATTTCTTCGCAATGTCAATCGCCTTCTCCCGCCTATACCTCAGCTCCCCGTCCACAACCTCCGACCGAGTGTACTTCAAGGCAGTGTTCTCCCTTTGCTTCAAATCAGCGAACAGCTCCGTCCATGCCCGCTCCGAACCAGCGACGCCGACGTTCTCCTTGATAGAAAAGGAACGAGGACCCGTCGCGGGGGGAATCTGAGGCCGTCGCCATGGGCCATCCGAGGTTCTCCCCGTCGTCGCCCCTCCGTTCGCCCTTTCTGCTTCTTTGAACGCTCCTCCCGCCATCGTCCGCATGTTTCTTTCAAAAATAATTTTTAACTCCCGTAAAGGATAACATCTAAACACTATTTCACTTTCACCATATCTTTACTCATTCTCATTGTGCCACTTGCCCAACATAATATTGAATTTTTAGGTGTTTGTGGCATGCATAACTTCAGACATAAATAATTGATATGAATTTCACGTTTACTTCATTCATCACTATTTCTTCTCACTAATATAAATATCACATGTACCATGCATGTATATAACATTAAATGCAACAAAATAGACTCAACATGATTGTAGTTTCTTGTAGCTCAACACTCTTTCTTAAGGAAATATATAAAATTTTATACAATTTAATTTTAATATCATAAGCTATAGACATATCCACTCTCAAACCATATGAATATTACATCTTCCTTTCCTTGAATGCTCATTTATTAGTTAAGTTTTCTGGTGAAATTTTAAAATTTAACAAAATGGGGTCATTTAAATGCAGTAGAGCACAATATGTATCTTACGTCATAAAAAAAATATTGTCTGATATACGTACAAGCATCTCATTCCTCATTAACATTTTATTAGAAACTCTAAATCTCAAATTGATGAGGATTAGGCTCATGTAGGGTTATTTTGACACACTAAGAACTTAATGTACACATCGATGACCCTCAATTCACATTGTTATTGTTAGAACCACCTTTTTGAGTTTCATAATTGGAAATCATAAAGAAAATTCCTAGCATAAACCAATTTAAAAAATTATGAAAAAACGATTAAAGTGTAAAGAATAAAAACACATAATTTTTCCTTTTCCTTAAAAGCTCACAATCAAACTAGACACGAAATATATATCCACATACATATTCCAACATTGACATTATTATACAAATCTTTTCAAATTTAGGTAAACAAAAACAAAATGTATTACTTACATAAAATTAAGTTTACATCATATTGCACACACAAAAAGGAACCACCTCAATATACAACCCCTTTAGGGAAAGTGAGAGTACAACGATAGATCTAAACAAAGTTATTTCTATCAACATATTCTTTAGCATGAACTCTCTATTGGATGGCATTAAATCTAAATACATTGTAAGAAACCAACATTAAACTCATATAGAGCTCCTACACCTGAAAAATCTCACTATAGCTAAATAAGGATGTACTATTTATAATTTATGCATATTGATCTTAAAGTAAATTGTCATTTATTATTTACAATTAATTAACTCCAAAAATAGTCAAAGGTAATTAGGAAATCTACCATAAAATGTTTATTTAGAATTTACATGTGATTAGAATGTAGTAATTAGGTTCCACACTAAGTAAATAAAACTATATATTGATTTATCTTCTAGCACCATAATATTCATTTTGTACAATTTGATTACAATGAGGAACATAAACTAACAGTAAATGAAATATATACACAATCTTGCATTCTATTCTCACCTTATCCTCTTCTCCATATATTTTACGTATAACTACTTGGCCCATACCTAACTAAGTAGAAGTCACCACTCTTGATTCTAGTGTCAATGACTCACTATCATTATGTTAGGTTTTAGTCAGATAGCCTAAGATATTTATGACAGATCGTGGTCCATCATAAGGTTTTCTAAAGAGGATGTAGTAGGGAACTCAACCTCTCTACCATATTAAATTTATATCGAGTACATGACATAGGAAAAGTGAAAAAACATATCATTTCTTGTGGCATATCAAAAATTATAGTAAAAAAATCTTGTAGTCTATCTATGATGGACATAGACTTTAATAGTAGAGGACTTCAGGTTAGGATTGTTCACTTCATGATGAATCCCTAAATCCTAGTTGTTATATACTAGCCTTCAAATTATCATACTCTAAAATTCTTCTCATAATCCTTGGGTTACTACAGTGGAATCTATTTTATTCCCCCAGTATGGGCCTTGGCAGGATACTCATGATGTTCAAATAATGCAACTAGATGAATATATCATTTCACTTATTACTTAATTCCCATACTCATTCTAAAGTTATTAAACTCATTACTTATACTTTTTTTATATTCTCAGACAATCTAAATGACATAAAGTGAATTAGGAATAATAACTAAAAAAATACTAGATTTCCAATCCAACATAAGGTTCCTTCTTGTTCTCATAACATATATAAGAAGTTGCCACTATTGGACCATTTTCCCTAGATAGAATGTCATTATCAAGCTTTGACTAGAATTTCAGTTTGTACAACATACCAAGATATGTTATTCTAACTTTTTAAACCCCAATTCTATAAATAGGATGCATGTAAGTATGTTTCTTTAAAAATTACCAAATAAGAGAACAATATAACCCAATATACTTCCTTGTACTCTGGTGAACCTAAAATGTCTAACTTAAGTTCAAATCCTAGATTTGGTTACAAATGATCTGAACATTATTTGTATACCATAAAGTGATAAGTAAAATGGATATATACAATTTTACACTAAACTTGGAAGGTTTAACCAACCAAAACATTTTCTGTTTATGACACCGAGTTAAAGTGGTTGACTTTCCTTCTATGAACAATCAAGGATAGTTTTTCTATGTAGTTTTCTTTATATATCAATCCTTGTGAGTGTTGAGGTTTATGAATATGAAAAATCATAATTGTTACATTATTATATTGAACTACTACATTTTGGTGTTTTGAGAGCATACTCCTTTATATGCATTCCCATGTAAGAGCATTATGGTGTATACATGAGGGATTTTCAACTTATTTGATAGAGTTGTGTGTTTTCCCCTCTTAGGACTCACTGGCGAATGCATATTCATCCTAGTTTTAGTTGTATTTGCATCTTATTTTTGCATTTGTATTCCTCATTTTTACTTTAGAATTATCTTCTATTCTGTTTTCCTTAGTTTTATTTTAATTTGTAAGTTTTTGATTGAATTCCTTGATTTCCGTGGTAGATTGACATTCATATACTATACACGAATATAGGAGTGGTGGTACCATTAACCAACCAAAGTGCCAATATTGAAAAGTTTTGATATTGAATAGGATTGTCATCGATCTGCCCCTACATCGATCAATGATTTTCATCTATTTGTGTTTTGTTGGCATATGCCCTTCTCCACATCCCAACACCACCACCCAGGTGTGTCTTCTTCTGCATGGACTTTCAGCCATTCACTCATTCCAAATTGTCGTCAGTTCACTTCATACGCCTATAGATGGAACTCATTCAGTCCTTTCATCAATTCCTATTTTGTTGCCTTTTCAGTGATCATTGGCTCCTCCCCTTATCTGCCTTCTGATGAAACTCTAGTGTCTACCAACTGATGTGAGTTGTGCTTTTATCTATGGATGGAGACATGACACTATCTACAGATGAAACCTTCATGCCATCTATCAAAAAGAAATATGTCCCTCCTCTGATGAAAATCCAGTATTAAATACATGTGATGAAATCCACTACATTCATATTGATGGAGCTCCAACATCCATCAATCAATGGGATTCCATGCACACCATCAACTGATGAATTTATACTATGTCAGCTAATGACATTGTAGACTTGTCTATTGATGAACCATCCATGCATTCAACTTCTGATGTGAGATTGGAGAGTTGTGAGAGTCCTTGTCTTCCTTATACAGTTATCCCTTCACATCCATGGAAGCTTATGTCACCTCAACTACAACCTGATGGGGATAGTTCCAAGCCCTAGTCCTATGCCTATAAATACTAGGACATGAACTCACAAAAGGGTCCCGATCTTGGCATCACCAAGCTTCACAAATCCATTCCAAGCATCTACTTTCTAGTTCTTGTTGATCATATTGACAAATGAGACCACCACCTTCCCCTAGTGTTCAAGGTCCTGACCTTGAAAGAGGCACAATTAGGAACATTCTACTGCCATTGGTCGGTGATTTCCATCTACTGATCATTGATCCTCTTGTTGTACTCTCACAAAAAATGTCCAAGCCACAAAAAAGAAGGTCGAATACCTTGTGATCACCTTTGGCGAACTTCAAGGGGTGTTCTTTCTTCTTGTTTGACGTCTTCATATCCAAATTTGAAGAAATGTGTTGGCATATAATGGCTATAATTTCATCATCTACTATGACGACGGGTTCCTCTTTCTTATTCTATGTTGAAATTATTGTTTCTTTCTTGATCAAGTAGTCATCTCACTTGAGTTTGAGGAGTAGTCCTTCTTCCCAATTTTGTTCTCTTTACTGCATCCACTGTTCTATGAACCTTACTATGTTGTGAATCAAACATTTTATGCTTGAATATCTAGTTTGGCTAGTTGTTTCCATGTTTATTAGATCTTTGATGTAGATAAGTTTGAACATAATATCTAGGAATTTTTCATATTAAACACTTTATGAAAATTTATTATGGGTGTTCTATGAGGTGATAGGTAAATAATATCTAGGTAACACGATAGCGAGCATAGAGTAACATCTATCTAATTTTAATCCAAATGTTGAAAGGGAGATTCATATAGAATCAAAATATGTATCTTCATGCTTATTATGATGTTGTGAGAGAGCAAAGATTGATAGTGGTGGTGAAACCCATCCATCATGTGTTTCCATCATCAGGTAAATACACCTTTAATCAAGCCTTTTTTTTATTAAAATTGGTGTGTACTCAAACAATCGAGCACCTTTTTACTAAATACTAGTTATTTTATGTTTACCTTGATCAAATTACTTCTTTAATATGTTGTCCTTTGGGTTTATTCATGAACTAAACAACTATCAAACTTGTCCGCTTGTGGGTGGGATTGTTGTGCGTTTGGTTGAGGTAAAACCTAGGAGTTTTATCTCTAGGGATTTTTTTTTGCAATTTAATTCCGCATCACCCACCCCACTCATTAGAAGTATATTATTATAGTCAAGGCATTCTATTCATATAACATTTCCACAAAGTTTTGCATGACCCTCACCTTATGGGGAACCTTTGTATATGATATTCCTTCCCTGGAATCCAATATGTTTTCAATGTTACAATGAAAGGAGGATATACAATCATATGAGGTGTCAATGAGAATCTTAATTAGTAAATCTTCATATAGTTGGACACCATGTAACCTTCTCATAGAATTAGGAGATACTAGTATATTGGAATTGTTAATTGTTCCCGTTGATTTTTGGCACCATTTTTAGGTTCGCATAAAAAAAAATTGCCATACAAGAATTATTCTTCACTATATGTATAAGAGATGTTTTCTAGTATTGAATTAATTGATCTAAGTCACAATAAAAGAGGCATGACGTAATTCAAGAATCCCCCAGAAGACAACTACCAGACTGGGTAAGTTAAACCTAAATATTAGCATACAATAGGACTAACAAAACCAGACAACCATATGGACTCGACAAAAACATGAATTTCTAAAGAGGGTTACGATCTAAGGTTTTCCAACTCAACTAAACTTGATTGAAAATTGAGGAGCCCAAAAGTATTTTAGGCTCAGGTCTGTGTTTGGGATTTAGACTTGATTGGCCCAGTTAACCAAAAAAATAGAATTGTATTTAGATAAAATTAAACATACTAATGTTTATTCTACATGTGACCTACTAAATTACTAATACATCCCTAAATATGTTTATTTTTTACAATTCTCCACAATATTATATAGTTTTTTCTTAGTTCATATTTGTTTTGTTTCAATATATGTGTATATATACATAATCATAGGATATATTATTCCATATTTGATACATTTATGTTTTAAAATTATTGTAGAAACTAAATCAATTATCATGTGTTTTAGTCATATTTAATGTTTGATTACATTAAAATATACTATATCATTTTCAAGGAATAGATGAACAATCAGTTTTCTTTAAAATCTTGCTCTTGGTTTTTAGATTTATAGGCTAGACCCAATAGACCCCAAGAAAAATAGGCTTGGGTTAGGGTCAAGGACTCTATCCAAAAATGTAGAATCCAAATGTCTCGAATAAAAATCGATCAACCCAAAACCTAATTGCCACCCAGTGTAGTTTTTTAATATGTTGAAATCTTATGTCTTCAATTTAGAAACCCTAATCCATAAATAAGGTGCATGTATGTATGGCTTCTTCTTACAGATCACCAAATAAGGTTTCAGATATAACACAATAAACTTCCTTTTACATAGTGAACTCATAGTAAGTAAATTAGGTACAAACTGTATCTCTGGTTACATGTGACCTGAGAATGATCTGTTTACCATGAAGTGATAAGTAAGATAGATCTCAAGAACCTAACCTTAAAATGGGATGGTTTAGCCCTAGACTTGTACACAATAGTTTCTCTTTGTTAGATAGAATTGGAAGTTCTTGGGTTTCCCTCTATAGCCCATCCATGATATATTCAAAGCATAGTTTACCTTCATGTATCCACCAACTTATGATAATGATTTTTTCAATATTTATTATTACTTTCTTCTTCTAACTTTGATATTTTAAAATAATATGCCTATTGAACACATAGGAGTATATATCCCTTTTTAAAACAATTGTATGGTGCTCCCATGAGGAGTGTTCTAGTTATTCAATTGAGAAATGCGTGTTGTCCCTCTTGGGACCCACTCATTATAGTTTCTCAAATATACACCATTAGAAGTCATTACGTTCCCATAAATTTGTCATCTTATTGTTAAGTTTGAGATTTTTAATAAAAATATATATATAGGAAATTAGGACCTAAAATAATATCTTCAAGTAAAACATCTTTCTATTACTTATCGTGCCCAAATTTTAGGTTTGTTATAAAAAAAAATACATATTCCATCTGAATTCCCTTAGTTATAAAGTACTCACAATGCATAAATATTCTCAGCATGCTATAAATATCACATATCACATGGTTATGGCTTTTATTGAACAACTTTTAAATTCATCTCTTCTAATTAAATTAATCTATGCTCCATTACATACATACTCTAATACTATATTAAAGAATAATATTCAATATATTTACTTATACTATTACATTAGGTTTAAGATTAGGTTTAGTTATAACTACATACATTTATTTCATTTGATTCATCGTACTTAACCCATTACTCCTTCACTTCTTCATCTCTTTTTCATTTCAGGTAATGCACTACATTTGTTCTAAATTAGACCCCTCCATATTACTTATTAGATTGTATTCCTTCAAACTAAATCAAATCCATTATATTTGTAAGAAATATTAGATACTCATTCGTCTTATTTCAAAAATATAAAGTCATTACTCATCATTTCTTATAAAGTCCTCCTTATGTTCTTCTTCTCCCGCCTTTAAGTATTCATATTCCATTTATTCCACTTCTAATGGCATTTTGGTAATTACATATGCACTTCATTTTTAGTAAAATATATATTTCAAGAATTAGAGTAAGCTAAGGTTACTTATCATTATAAATAAAAAATTATTTCTTCTTATCGCATCATGTTCATATTTATGAAGAAACCTCACATTTATTTGTATTTTTGCACTCAGATTTTAAAATACCAGATAAGAGAGGTAACTAGGTTGTACATCTGTACAGAACTAATTACCTTCAAAAAAGTAACATTACCTAATAATAAGTAGTCCTTTAAAATTACATCATCTTATTCAAAGAATGGTTTACTTCTCATTTCGCGCTAATATTAAGTACATTTTCACCCATTAGATGTGATCTCCGGTCAGCCTTTTATCTTGGTACTTATAACATCATCTCATTTTCCATCGATCAAATCTTGATATGACTCGACTAAGATATGATTGAATTCCTCTCGTGTACTCTATCATCTCATACATTTAAACTTGCAAAATTTTCAAGCGCACAATGGGAATACTTACTTCTCAACACACAAGTCATCTCTCTACTTTATTTGCTTGCAATACAATTACTATATACAAAATTTTACATTAATTTTACAAAACATAATTGAAAAAATTCCATTTATATCAAGTAACATGTATAAGAAAGAAATAAGTTGACATAAAACAAAACCCACCTAGTAAAGTGAGCATACAAGAATATAGTATTCTAACTATTATTTACTTTTCACATATTTCTCATCTCACCCTATTGGATGCATTGTTAAGAAGAAGAAAAAGTCAATCAACCAACATGATGAAGAGATAGACACAATAAGTAGGTAGAATTCCACTCTATTAGATAACATGTAGAAAAGGGAAATAAACATGAAAAGATAAACTAAAAGATTCTATTGTTCAATATTTAAGCCAATCACATTACTTACCTTGCTTCTTCCAAAGGTACAAAGCACAAAGTATGAAATAAACCATCAACGTATCACGAGTATTGATAGTCAGTGTATCACAAGAGTATTTTTAGTTTGAGTAAGCATCTATTTGCTTAAAAAATATGAATAAGAATTTTAGGTGAACAGTCGATAATAAATAATAATTATCATTTAACACTTCTCATCCAGACTACTTTATTTGTCTTGGTTATCTTAGGTTGCACCCACCGGACTAAATCTAGGTGGTTTGAGTTTAGGTGTCCCACCTTAATGTTTTAGGGTTCTCCCACCCACTAACATTATATACCAATAAGAGGCCTTGAGCAAAAACTACAGGTGCACAATCACAAGAACCTAACCCAAATCTGACATTTATGTACACATGTGCTTATGGAAGATATTAATGAATAAAGAGAACACATGGGCAAGTGATTCTGACATTCATATTCCTTGATATCCTTATACTCAAACAAATGTTTGGTAACAACATATTCACAAAGTACAACACAACTTGATATTGAAAATTGAGTGGTGGGATTCCCTAACACATGAAGTCATGAATCTTGATGCCATGAAATATACATACTAGGGTAACTTCTTATTTCCTTATGGAAAACTATAAGTGAACCTATTTTGAATGTTCAACAAATTAGATAATATGAAATTTCTAAAATGCTTAGTGTGCTAGATCTGATATCAACTCGACTTCCAATATCTTATAATTCCATTACTCCTTAATAATAATAATACTTCATATAATAGTTAATATATTATTAAATCGACTCTTTATTGGTTTTGGCTTGTAATTATTGTATTATAGAGTATACTCGTGAGCTTGTCAAGGAAATAAATCGACGGTAAATAAATTATTTGTTTGGTATTCTTACGTAGTAAATGATAACATCTAAATTTTATTTCACTTTCACCATATTCCATCTTAATCGTTCTTGTTGTGCCACTTGACCTAAATAATATTGCATTTTTCAAGTGTTTGTGGCATACATAACGTTATACATAAATAATTGATCTAAATGCCACATTGACCTCATTCATCACTATCTTCTTCTCATTAATATAAACCTCACATGTATCATGTGTGTATATCATTAAATGTAACAATACACTCAATATGAATACAATCTTTAATAGCTCAACATACTTTCTTAAGGAATTATATAACATTTTATCCAGTTTCATGTTAATATTATGAGCTACAGACATATCCATTTTACAACCATATGATAACAACATGAGAAAGAATATTACATTTTGATTTGTTTAAATGCTCATCTATTAACTAAGTTACTGGTGAAATTATAAAAGATTACAATACAAAATCAATGAAGTGAAATTGAGAACAACATGAATATTTTGTCACTAAAGAACAACTAAAATTTGATGCACATGCTGAGGGGGTAGTAGCTCAGGTGGTAGAGGCACGGGCTCCCCAGAGTAGGGACCTGGGTTCGAAACCCCTAGGTGGTGTTGCATTAGCCAGCCTTATCCCGTTGTGTAGTTCGGCCTCTACGTGATTTAAACGCTCCCCCCATTGTGCGGGTAGGTGAGGGGGGCGCGGGTTTATGCCATTGGCAGGGGTCACAATCACGGCGCTCGTTCGGGGATGGTTCCCACGTATCAAAAAAAAATTGATACACATACAAGCCTTCCATTCCTCAATAACATTTTAGTATATACTGTAAATCTTTAGTTTATGAGGATATTTGTGGGCATTTCAACACATTAATAACTTAAGACACATATTGATGACCCTCAAATCACACTCTTATTGTAAAAACCACCCTCTTGAGTTAACATGTATGCTAATCATTAGAGAAATGACTAAGTACAAACCAATTAAAAAACCAACAAAAAGTCAAAAAAATCACAATTTAAGTGTAAATAAGAAGCATATATATAGTTTGATTGTGATACTTTATGGAAACAAACATATATATATATATATATATATTTGTTTCCATAAAGTATCACAATCAAACTATAAACTGGATGAAAATTGATTCATATTCTTAACCAACATAAGCATTCTCATTGAATAAATATTTCTCATTCAAATTTGGGTAAACAAAATTAATATTTGTTTCTTATACAAAGTTTAATTTAGTTCAAATTGTACATACAAAAAGAAAAATATACAACCCCTTCTAGGAAAGTGAGAGTACAGGAAAAATACAAACCAATTATTTTTATTTACATCTTCTTTAGAAAGAACTCTCTTTTAGATGGGATTATACCTGAATACATTGCAAACAACCAACACAAAACTCTTATTGAGTCCCAATAAGTGGAAATCCTCACTAATAAAGATGTACTAATAGGAATTTGGGGCATATTGATCTTAAAGAAGTTTGTATGTTATTACTTAAAATTATACTAGATAACTACAACATGGATTATTTCTATTTTATGTCAGTAGCAATGTGATAAACTTTATTAGGAAAATCATTCATTTGAATCAAATCACAATTAATAAATTATCCTTCAAGATTGTATTTATTAACATATTACAAGCTATCAAATTTTCATAACTACACTTTATTGTAAATGATACATTATAAAAAAGTTACATCATTGACCAAATATAATTAGATAAATTTCAATTGTATCATTATCATGCATGTGACACCCGACTAGTTGGACGTGGAACATATCAGAATCCTAAACTAAGAATCAAATAATATATGGATACCAAATATAACTCCTGGTTAAAGGTAATCAAGAAATCTACCACATGATGTATGCTAGAATTTACTTGTGATCCAAATTTAGTAATTGGGTTCCATACTAAGTTAATAGAAGTATACATTGATCTATTTTAAAGTGCCTTGGTATTCAACTTGCACGATTCAATTACAACAAGGAACATGAACTGAAGGTATATGAAATATATACACAATGTTTCACTCTATGCTCTCCCTATCCTCCTTTTTACATATTTGACCTATAACAACTTTAATCATACCTTACCAAAATGTCAACACACTTGATTCTTGTCTTAATGACTCAATATTATTATGTTATGTTTTAGTTGTCCCACCAAAGATAGTTACAACCAACCATGGTCCATCAAAGGTTTTGTAAAGAGGCTGAGGTAGGCAAGTTGACCTCTTTGCATATTATCTTCAAATTGTGTACAAGAGATAGGCAAATCACAAAAACATATCTTATATGATGGAATAATAGAAATCATAACAATTTGTTCGTTATAGTCTATCTATTGTAAACATAGATCTAATAGTTGTGGATTTATTGTTAGGATCGCTCATGAGGCATCCCCAATCCTAGTGGTTAGATTCTAGCCTTCAAAGTGTAAAGTAATACTTCAAACATTCTTCTCATAATCCTTACTATAGTGGACTCTATTTCATTTCCCTAGTATGGACCTATTAAGAAACTCATGATGTTCAGATAATCTGACAAGCATTCATCGTTTAAACTTGTTACTAAAACTAGATACTCAACTTTAAATTATTAAACTCATCACTTATCATTTGTGCATATTCTCATAAAATATAAATGACATGGATTAGATTGGATTAATTAGAAATAAAATTAGTAGATGTTAAATAAAGCAACACATCATTGTATGAATAACATAAGTTTCATTCCCATACTAATCGCATGTATAATAAATCACAACATGTATAATAAATAAAAAATAATAGGCCATTTTCCTCAGATATAATGTCACTCTCAAGCATTTACCCTAATCAATGTTGTATAACATTCCAGGATATGTTATTCTAACGATAGAAATCAAATACCAAACTAGATGCATGAGAAGGGGTTTAAGATATACCCGACCCTCTCTTGGATTCATGAGAAGGGGTGGGATATTCATCGGATCATGTACTACTAAAATTCAAAGAGGGAAATGTTATGATGAAGTATGCATGAAAAATGACCATCTTGTGTCTAATCCTATATGCATAATTCAGACACTCAAGGTGCCCATCAATAGAGAACTCATTGTAGCCATCACCAAACTTTGTTCTCAATGCATCGAGTTGTGCATTGAACCCCGGAAGATGATAATATGTGCAATGTGCTACAATGAAATGAAAATTCAGAAGTCTCTCATGTAGTTATTCGCAGTTGAACAACATTTGGAAAGGAGTCGTTTCATAAGGCTTCCATGTTTGTTCTTGACATTCTCTACAGGCTACTACGTGGAAGCAATTAACGATCCACAATGTTTGACAATAAGTTACAGATCTACAGAAACGTCTCTGGGTTAAATCGCTAGGGCACAATGTATATTATGCCTATGGGCAGTGGTGAATCCAGAAAATGACATTAGGGAAGGCCGGATCACACTGAGGGGGGCTGAATTTAACTTGAAAAAAATATTATAACTAGGGTTCAAACCCAAACAACTAGGAACAAGCTAAGAAACATAACCCACTCCAGCTAGACTTGGTTTGTTCATATTTTGTGCAAAAAGTTATATATAATGCCTCATTTTACTTCTAGCTTGGAAGTGAAGATTACTTTCTGAATTTGGGAGCACACCCCCCCCCCCCGGGGGGGGGCCAAATCCATCCCTGCCCATAGGGGAATCCACTAACAAATAACACGTCATGGGTTCTTTTTCCTTTATGAGACATCTATAGAAGCACAAGCTTGTTTGCAAACTGTGACATACTACGAAGTGTTGGTGGCCAGCGGATATATGATTGTCTACTAGCCTTTGGCTACGCATAAGAGGTGGTTTGGATACCAACTTCCTCAGTCCCAGTAATCCGACAGTTGGCCGGTAGTGTTTACATGCCATTTCCGTGGTGTCAGGTGGTGGCAGTTTGACAAGCGCTGCAAGCCGTATCAGGTGGCGTGAAAAAAAGAACAAATTATAGAGGACGGTGGCAGTTCTCAGTTTCTCAGGCATCGGGGTGATGATGATTCAAGAAACCTCCACTTTTTGTTTTCAATGTACCAATACATGGTAGTTATCTGTTCTGAATTTGACACGCTATACTAGTCTTTTATATGGCAAGTACTATGATTTTGAATGAGCTCATCCATACGAGGCGTGAGTCTACTAACAGCTCCGATAGCCTGTTTTTCTCATTTGGTTTTGGAAGCATGAAAATTAAAAATCCCATGTATATGCCCACATTGAAAAATGAAAGAAAAAATAAAATAGTATGGATAGGTATTAACGCCTCCTGTTGGAAGTCTGGCAATTTCATCGGCTGAACAAGAAGATTATTGCAGCATTAGATATACATCGTCTTGATTTAGAAGGCAAATTATCAAAGATAATATCTGCAAAGCTATTGAATCTTTAGAAAGGTGAAGAAACACACGAGCCAGAATGTGAACACTTTCAGATAATTGAGTCACCAGACTAAGCAGTCGAGCTAATTCAACACACATTTTCAACAAGTGGCCACCAACCGTCATGAACAAGAAAAAGATAGCGCCATCAGTGGCAGCACCTTCCTGAGCTTTGGGGTGTTGTCCGGACATCCTTCATAGCCTACTGCCTCTGGCTTGTAGACGCTTCCTTCTGAAGTTTCTGGAAACAGACCACCATCATCATTATAAAATTAAATTAGCAAAGAAACAAGGGAATAAAACTACACAATAGGCCCATGTTTTGACAGCCATTGTAACTAGAAAAGAATCATTCTGTTTGAAATTCTGTCTCCGTTCATTGATCAGATTCGAAGTTGTTAGTGTATTTCGAAATCAATAAATAGCAGATTGGAGTCAAGTTGTAATCACCTCCAAATTTTGAACAACTTGCACGATTATTTACCAAATTAAACCTGTCAAACTGCTGCCGTGAAAGTGAGTACACACAGCAACCATTTCTATTTCACACACTGCAAGTCATGCTGACCCATTCAGAAGCACTTTCACTGCAGATTTGTGCATATATCCTAGAGTTCAGGATTACATCGACATTATGACGTGACTTGTGTTTGAAAGATTAAATTCAGTTTAGAGCCTGTTTGGTTGGAGGTAAAACTTAACCGAAAATTGGCAAGCAAGCAATTAAATTAGGAAAAAACGAGTTCGTTATCCATGATTTTCTATATGATAAATGCAGCATGCATTTAGTTATCAGAATTACATTATCTGTATTTTAAATTTATCTTTTATATTGTAGCAACCACCCTCGAAACCGCAGACTTTACAAAATCGTCCAATACTGACAGACTTTATATAAAAGTTATGGAACGGCGACTTATTTCTGTTTCTGCTGCTCTGTACATGCATCCACTCTGCTACCAACTCCAGGTAGCTGTAGTAAACAAAAGTTGTTTACTTTAAAGCTAGCATGAAATTTAATTTGGGTACCCAACCCCTTATAGTTTTGTTTTATACCCAACCAAACTAATGAAACTGAAACAGTAATGGAAAAGGATGTCGCCTTTTTAATTCAACTCAAGCAAATGGTATCATATATAAATCCAATATTTTACCAATTCAATTTGAGAAAATTTCCTGGTAAAAAAATTAAAACAGTAAACCAGCATTTTGTGTAAATCTGAGAAACCAGGAATTAAATTTGAAATTGCAATACTGAAGGACCCAGAATTGGTTTAATGCCCAATATTACCTCAAACGGAAACCGCAATTCAGTTTACATTATGCAAGAATATAGCTCGATTAGCCATCTCTCTTACTCCTGCAAGCTAAACATATCATCATCGTCATCATCTAAGACTCAGTTCCAACTATGCTGGGGTCAGCCACATGGATCCTTTGTTTCCATTCAGCTCTATCATGCTCATGTATAAGGTATCAGGTATATTTTGTGCAAATTCCCGCTTGCCCATTCTCTAGTAAATATGGTACAAGATGAGTAAATCAGAGAAAGAATTTCCTGTAGCTACGAACAGTAACATCAGCTGGGTCTTTAAATTGGCTTCTTCTCTCCCTTCTTCCTGTCAGGAAATTTTCTCAAATTGAATTGGTAAAATATTGAATTTGCACAAATGGGAATTTGCCCGCTCATGCTATATGTATAGCCAACCCTCACAACCCAAGATATGCCACAAAGCATGAAACAGGACTTCGACTTCGAGCCGACTTCGACAGGTGTGGACACAGAAGTTTTGGAAATGTCGAGGAAATGTCGAGGATTTTTACAACCAAAGTTTCGACGCAACTTCGACAAAAATTAAGCTAAAAATTGCCATTTTGTGATGAAAATCGACAGATTTCATCAAATCTAGCTTAAAAACACAATATATGTTTACATATAGCCATCCATACAGGTTTACATATGTAGATAAATGCACACTTACATACAGTCGTCTCCGAACTACAAAGTTCTTCCATATATAAAGTTTGTGACAATAAACAAACTACATAAAAATAGTGTAAATCTATGGTCGATTTAGCAGAGAGAGGATCGGTCTATTACTATTAGCTTAGAATAGTAAAAGATAACATCAAAATCATCTTACCTCAAGCTCCAACACTTTTTCCACCTCACACAGCCAACTTCACAAAATCCCTGAAATATGTCGCCAACTTCGACGACTTCGATAAATGTCGAGGACATTGTGGAATTTTTGTATGGACTTGGGCCAACTTCGCCGACATATGGGGAAATGTCGACATATTTGACGAAATGTCGAGGATATTGTAGAATAAAGATGTTTACATGCATTCGACGTCGCTGACCGTCTACATCGACATTATCGGCGAAATTTCGCCTAATGTCGACGACATTTAGATCTATGGCCACAAGTATGCACCGGTGGATCAGACATGCATTATTATCAAGGAGATGTTGCACCAAAGTATGGTAATCCTTTTACTTTTTGGACTTGTTGTGTCCATTGTAAGTGGCAATATGAGTATTCGTGAATCTACCTCGGTGATTACCTCTATTGTCAAAGATGTTACGAAGCCTTTTATGCTATTGAAGTACAATCTCGTCTTTCCGTGCCTTGCCCGCCACCTTCCAGGCAGTACATATATCCTGCACATATAGACGCAAGATATACCGTTCTGCAGGGGGGCTACGCCCCCCGCACCCCCAGGCAACATGGCAGGAGCTCCCATGAGAGACCCCCTCCGGGGGGCATGCGCTCCGCTCCCCTCCCCTGGAGGGGGGCCCTTTTGTCAATACTTTTACTATTACATCTCCTCTGGTTACAAGTATCAAGCTTCAGATGTCTATGCCTTCAATCACATCTCCAGAGCACCCGGATGTTTTGCCGCTTCAAATGTCTATGCCCCCCGTCTCAGATACATCTTCATAGCAGTCTAATATTTTGCAGCTCCAGATGCCCCCGGTCTCAGTTACAATCCGGGAGCCGCTTGATGTTTTGCAGCGTCAGATGACTATTGCCTCAGTTACAACTCCGAAGCCGCCGGGTGTTTTGCAGATTCAGATGCATGTATCTTCTATCACAACTCCACAACATGACGTTTTACAACCTTGTTCATATTATATATCTTCTGTTGAGGAATGCTCTTTTGTCGCCACTTCACCTACAATGACACTTCAGATGGCTTCCCCTGTGGTTAATGTTAACAAGAAAATTCAACCAGCAAATGAAAATATTGACGGTGAATCTCTTTTGACCTATTACTTGTTGACAAGGTTGATGTTGCCTCTATCAATTATAGTACAGAGGTTCTACCACTTGTTGCATATGTTTCTACTGTGCTTAATTTGGGCGATGATCATTCAGACACGTGCTTTGATGAGAAGCCAACTTGGGCTACACATGAGGATTGGATATCTAGTTTCAATTTCCTCATTCAAAGAGTTGTAGGTCGACCTCCTCCACAACCTCCTAGCGCAATATGTCAACTTGTTCATCCTATACAACCTCCAAACATCAAGACTCCCTCTACTCAAATTGAGGACTGGCACGACCTTGTTTACTCAGGCCTCCTCTACAACCTCCAGTCATTTATGAGCTTTCGCCTCTTCCACAATATCCAAACTTCATAGCGACAAACAGTGTTTTGAAAAGCGCCCCAGGCGCCCGCCTAAGCGGCCGCTTGAGCGGCCAGGAGGCTGAACCGTCTGGTTACAGCCTTGAGCGGCCACTCAGGCGGCAGCCCATTAAGCGGCTGCCTAAACCCGCCTGGCCCGCCTATTTGCCCGCCTGATTCTTTGTTTTGGGCGCCCGCTTTTGGCCGCCTAAATTTTAGGCGCTGGATTTTTGTACAATTGCTTTCTTTTTTCATTTTTTTCTAATCAAATGTTGTTGCTGCTACTATATATTGACTTTCCTAGTATCTATCTATGTGCATGACTGACTGTATTACCATGTAATATAATGTGTAATACTAGAAGTCTGTAGTAATGTAATACATTGCTGCTGTACATTGTTTAATATGAAACATTACTGTGTAATACATTGCTGCTGTACATTATTTAATATGAAACATTACTGTATAATACATTTTATAATACAATAATACATACATAAATATCTACTTATCTACTGCAAATTGTATTTCTTTACCTTTCTACCTTATATAACTATAATGTACTAATACTTTCTATAGTGTAATATATATTCTATTGTTTACTGGATATTAATGAAAAACATTATATATATTCTATTTGTTTACTGCATAAGCTACATTAATACATTATATATCTTCTACTGCTTACTGCATTTTAGTATATATAGTTATAAATATATTCACTACAGTAAAAGTAAACAATTTGGGTATTAGTAATACCCAAATACCATATTACAACTGTGTTAAAAACTATCTGAGTGCTTTATTTTGTTGTGTAGGCTGTATAGATAAGTCTAAAACTTCCTTATATATATATATATATATATATATATATATATATGTATATATATATATATATATATGTATATATATATATATATATATATATATATATATATATATATATATGTATATATATATATATATATGTATATATATATATGTATATATATATATATATATATGTATATATATATATATATGTATATTTATATATATATATATATATGTATGTATATATATATATATGTATATATATATATGTATATATATATATATGTATATGTATATATATATATGTATATGTATATATATATATATATATCTATTACTTATATACAAACATGTATATCTTTTTATCAAATTATAGAAGAATTTCAGTATCCGCTTTTTCAAAAAGCGCCCGCCTGAGCGGCCGCCTGGCGCTCAAGCGGCCACAAGGTGCTCTCTGCACGCCTCCCGCTTCCCGCTTTCTAAAACATTGGCGACAAATTTAAAGACAGACATGGTATTCTTTCTTGATCTCCAGTGCCATGCTCGTGTTCGTTGATGTGATGCTACGTGACTCATACATAACAAGCTTCAAAGACTTCCTTTACTTTTCAGGCCCCAAATATGATTGTTTTAACTCATCGGAGTCGAGTCTGTTGAAGCAAAGGCGAGTTGATGTAGGACAAGCAGAGCCTTGAAATAGTTATTTTAGTAGTATTTATAATGTTTTATCAGTTTCCTTGTATTTTAGGAGTTATTTGATATTTTACCAATTTCCTTCTATTTTAGGAGTAACTTGATGTTTTTCCGGTTTGTCTTGTAAAGCATGTGATTTAGTCCACATTGGCTACTTGTCTAGTTAGTCGAGTTAAGCGCCTATATATAGGCTTTGTAAGGCTCTTTGCAACACAGACTTGATGAATATTATTTCCTTTTGATTAGTCATTTTAGATTAATTTAGATCTTGACAATTAGCCTTAGATTTTATTCATTAGGTTCTCCATTACACGGCTTGGACACACAAAAGACAAGCCGCCCAACCCACTTAAGCCTAAGTGTATGACAAAACCCTCAAGTCTTCTCCAAATCCCGTCTCATGTCCTCCATTACTTCTTGCCCTACTAATATCAGGTGGCTAAGCTCCAATAGCTACAGTCAAGCCGTCGACGCCCTTCTTTAGCGACTGTGGCAGCCATCCGTCAACAGTATCATCTTTGCCAACTATTGCAACATTCAGGGACTGCCACATCAACCAGAGGAAAGCAGTTTGATTCACTGTCTTCTCTTCCAATGCTATGTAAATTTTCCTCCTTTGCTTCCCCTCTCCTCTTCCTCTTCATGTTTCTTCTTGTCCTACTCTAAGATGTAGTACCTGCAAAAATGTTCTTTCTTTTTTTTTGCTTCTCAATGTCTGCTTCTCCCTCGTCTATTTTTCCTTCACCCCCTCATGTTCTTCTTCTCAATCCTGCCCCTCTTCCAATTTGAATGTGGCAGAAGCTGCAGCATCGCTCCCCATCCCCTCCTCTTATTTCGTGTTGGTCTTCTACGTCTCATTTTACCTTATGTTGCCACTCCTCTCTCTACTCTTCTATTTTTCCTTCACCCCCTCATGTTCTTCTCATTCTTACCCCTCCTCTTTCCAATTTTAATGTAGCGGAAGCTGCAACTTTGCTCCCCCCATCCCCTCCTCTTATTTCACGTTGATCTTCTGTCTCCTTTTGCCTTCTCTTGCCACTCCTCTCCCTACTCTTATTTTTGCTCCTCCAGGAAAAAGTAGCAAATGACTGTCCTCTCTACGCCTCCTCTTTTTCTTGCTTCTCTACATCTCCATCTCCTTTCTTTTCTCTTGCCCCTCCATCTTAAGTAGCTCTCCAAGGTATTCGTCTTCCTTTTCTTCCCTCTCAGCCTCCAAAACACACCTTACTCTCCATTTCCTCCTCCATCGCTAGCAACAACATATTTCCTCGCTTCCTCCCCTTCTTCCTTTGATAGTACATTTGTTCACCATTGCTTCCACCAACAATCAAAAACTTCCTTTGCCCAAAAATTAACAGCTCTTAATTTTACAATTACATATATTTTTAGTGCAACAATTTTATAATGAAGCATCTAAATATATGTTGTGAAATAATCCATATTGTGAGTTATGGATATTATTGTTATATGGTGATTGTTGGTTGGATTTCATGGTGATTGCCCATGTGGATAGTCTATTTAGATCATTTTGTGTGTTTATACATAAAGCATATTATATGTCATAATATATTGTAGATAATATACACATATTTGTTTATTAAAATATTTTTCGTGTCCAATGTCGTGTTTGTGTCCTATATTTCTGGAAATCACCATGTCCCATGCTAGTGTCTTTGTCTATACTTGTGTTTGTATTTGTGTATGTGCTTCCTAGCCGCCAATCGGTGGACCATAACAAATTATGAAGGATTAGAGAAGTTCATGATAAAGAGACACAAGTGACATTTCCTCCAACTGTTGTTTTGTTTGGAACTATGGCAACCTGGGGAACCCTCAAAATAGCATCTATGCCATGGCTGAAAGAGTAATGGAAACTTTTCTAGCCTCCAAATTATCGAATCTTGTTCTTCGCATCCTCTTTTTTTAGTTTTTAATCTTTCACATGGTTGGAAACAGCTGTTGCAGCCAGCCTAACACCATTACTGATGTGGCAGAGGCATCATGAGTGTACTAGAGGGGAGGGACAGTGTAGGGATGCATCCCTAAGGAACTAAGTTGGAAGTTGGAACATCAACCAATGTCTCACTTCATTACACCAACTACAACCTGGACAAGCCCCAAGGCTGACTATTTATCATAGATTTGATTCCCAATCAGTGTTTTAAAAATCGTGCTAGGCGGCCGCTTAAGCCCCTTTCTTAAATCCCTAAATCGTGAAATTTATGTCAACAAGCCCGCCGCTACCTGCCGCTATCCCCTCCCTTCACCTTTTTTGCTGTCGCCGACTTCTCTTACCCTCTGCTAATTTTCCTGTCCCTACATCATCTGTGTGACGCCGCTAAACTTTCCTGCGTCAATTACCAAACTGCTAGACATCATCTTCTTGTTGCTAGTTCGTCTACATTGTTTTTGTGGTGATCTCGGGTTTAACCAGACCCACAGGTGTGGCGGCTACAGCAATAGCCTTAAGCAAAGCCACTGCTACTTCTGTTGCATGAAGAACGCGGCCTTAAGCACCGCCCGTCCTAAACTGCGGCTAGCCCCGACCCCCCTCTGCCCGCTACTGCCTGAATCTCCGATGCCACAAGAATATGGGCTACCCATCAGCACGAAAAGTCACCACACAGGGCGAAGTCTGTAGAGGCCGCAAGCTTGTCTACTCCCGGTACCATTTTTTATTCTGCTTGCTCTACTCCCTAAAGCCAAATACAGCAGCCGCTCATTTTCACAAAGGTTGTCACCCACAAATCTTAAAGCCACAAAAACTTGACGACACAGAAGGAAGCGGAGTTGATGTGCTACTAATGTAAAAAAAAACACAGAAGCAGCAACTAAGCCTGGTTCCTCTGGAAGACAGATGCACAAGACACTTGCTTTCTCCTATTTTTGATCAGGCCTAGCAGTTGTAGCCTGCTCCACATTTCCTTTGGTATTTCACTTGGTCTTCTGGGATGATTTATTATATATGGCTCTTCTCAATACTAGATCTATTATTGACTTAGAACTTTACTGCTACAATTAGAGCAGATGCACTTCTTCAAACCACAATGGATATCTGGGTGATTTTTCTCTTTTGTTCAATGACCTTTATGAAAATTTGTGCTCGTTTTTCCTCAAAAAATATTTGTGGACTTTTTTTTGGGGGTTCTGCCCCCGAGCCCCCACGAGGGCCAGCCTCCCCTCGACTCCTGCCCGTAGAGGGGCCGCGCCCCTCAAACCCCCTGACAGTGCTACAACTTATTTTCATGGGGTGTCTTCATCATTGTCCACCCCAACCACTCTTGGTTCTTTTTGTGGTTGGTGTGAGGGGGAGAAATAGAGGAGAGATGAGATGGAGGAAAGAAAGATTATATTTTGTTGCTTTATATTTTTGTAGATCTTGATGTACTTCTTGAAGTACTTGTGGACTTCTGCTATTGATATTCACTGCTATATGCTTCTTGGAGAGCTTATTATCTGGAGATTCATGTATATTGCTTGCTTTTTCAAGATGATGGTCTTCTATCCGATTACGTCGACTATACTGTCTACTTTTTATCCATGCTTTCGTTGCACGTTGACCTACTTCTACTGTGAACTAGCACTCTCTGGACTTCTCTACTGTGAACCAACACTCTCTGGCTTGTCTATGCTTTACACACGTGCCTATGAGTATATACTTATACGTTTGTGCTCTGTTTCACCTTTTTACTTGTTTGTGCCTTGTTTTCACTTTCTACTTCTGTGTGCCAGCCCTCTCTGGCCCGTCCGAGCTTTGTTTCGCACGTTGACTACTACTGTTGTTGTGACCCAGCACTCTCTGGGCTGCGACATTAGCGACTATGATAAAGAGTTAAAGACCATGATGTTCTGTTGCTTACTTCTGCCCTAGATGATCGAGAAACTTCTACTCCAGATGATTGAGAAAATTTTGTGACTTGCTTGCCTGCTATGGAGTATCTACTTGAGGAGGAGTGTTTGAGTGTTTGAGTGCTTAATTTTAATACTGAGGGGGAGAAATTTTTCGTATGGGCTTGGCTTATCCACTTATTTTAGTATGTATGTCTATTTCCAAGCTGATTTGGGATTTTCCCAACTTCAGCTTGAGGGGGAGTATTAGAGAGTTTGTTTATGTGTTATTAAGTATTTTATAATATGGGCCCAAGTATGTCTTGGCCTATTAGGGTTTAGTTTGAGTCTGTACGCTTCCCTGCTTTCCTATATATAGGAGCAGGGTTGCCTCTTATCAATACAACAACTAGCCGTCTTTTCAAAATCGTGTTAGGCGGCCGCTTAAGCAGAAAAAGGTCTTGGGCGATAAAAAGGTAACCCAAGTGACTGTTGAGCGGATTTGGGTTAAGCGGCCACCTTTAGCCCGATTTTGCCGCTTTTTTCCGGCTTTCCCCAACTTTTTCCCATGTCATATATTTTATACTCAGTATGATTAATGTCAATAATGTGATTTGATATTTATATGAGTATATACTTATACGTTTATATTAAATGAATATGAATATATTGTTAGTTGCTGATTTAATATATTCTTAGCTACTGACTTAATATAGCTAGTTAGCTATTTTATATTAACAGTCTGACTTTGATCAGGTCATTTGCTGTAGATGGCTGAATTCATTTGATTTAATATATTCTTAGCCACTGACTCAATATAGCTAGTTAGCTATTTTATATTAACAGTCTGCCATTGATCAGGTCATTTGCTGTAAATGGCTGAATTTATTAACTCTTTATTGTTGTTACTTAGTATAAAATCAAAAGAATACATAGGTTTAATTATGTAAAGCATTCACATCACAGTATTATTTATGTATATATGTGTATCAATTGTTAAAAGAATTTGAAAAATGAAGCATCCGCTTTTTAAGAAACTGACCGCTTTATCGCATGCCCGGTAAGTAAGCGACTAAAAGGTCTTGTCTGCTCGCTTCCCGCTTTTAAAAAGATTGCTCCCAGTCAATCTCACAATTATGGAATATGATATAATTTGTTATACCTAGAACTAAATTCGGTCTAATCATCATACTGACTATAATGCAACAGAATTTCCATATTTTAGTATTATTATTAGTTTTGCATCGCCCTGTTTCTAGTGTGGGGTCATCCCAAAAGTCTTAAAAGAAGTAAATGATGCAGAGTTGACATTTATCACACCAGTTTATCAATTTAAGTGATAATGCATAGAGAGGACTAATTAATGGTACAACTGTGAAAAAACAATTATCAGATGAATCCCCTATATACTGAAGCTTCCATGGTTTCCCAATTTGTTAAAAAGGAATGATGACATGCTTAATTGTATCACAATAAAGCTACTTTGTGTAAGTGGTTTGCAATGAAGGGTAGGTCACCATGAAAAATCATCTCCTCATGTAACCCTATAATAAAATATTGTTTATGGATCAATATAGTGGCATTAAATTTGCACATGTAATGGCAGAATGTTATGGGAGAGTACTTCGTCAATTTTGTAGAATATGTCTTCTATATTGCATAAAGGTAAATGTTAATGTCAAAAAAAATCCTATGATCTCAAGTGGACCTAAAGTGTAGAATATGTCTTCTATATTGCATAAAGGTAAATGTTAATGTCAAAAAAAATCCTATGATCTCAAGTGGACCTAAAGTGCAAACTGGACCAAAATGCAGAGCACATTCCGGCCTTTGTAGGACCATGTGTAAGACTCCTACTTACATGGTACGGTAGTCACTTAAAATAGAAGTCCATAGAAGAGATGGGAAACAACCTCCTATTTCTCTTATCTTCACAAGTTCATGCACAAGGAATGATACACTAATGCAATCTAGTTGTCAAGAAGAGGCGTGGCAAGAGAGAGGGTGTCAACTTTTCATTAAAAACTCCCTAGCAGAGGTCATAACAATGACCTAGTTTTGGTCAAGGAACGACGTATCCGATTTCGATGTCGTTTCGACAGCATGGAAATCAAAATTTATTGAAATTTGACAGAAATTTTAATAAATATAACTGTGCCCGTTTCAACTCCAAAATGAATGAATTAAGTCATGAAATTTCACAGGCATGAGCTCTACACCTATATGCATCGTTTAATGAAATAAAATTATATAAGGGGATACGTGGAGGGATCCTTCATGTGGAAGATAAGTAAACTTTACTGTTTTCTGGGAAAATTTTGAAATTGGGCAAAATGTTTTGTTGATTTCGACATAGCTGTACAATCGCATGATTTCGTTGCAGATGTTGGCGAAATTGAGATTTCAAGCAAAATTTTGACAATTTCGTGAAAGCCTCATTCCATGGTTTTCGTTTTTACCTCTGCAAAAAATCGTCAAAACTGATCAGTGGGAAATCACAGTGTTATACTAGCAACTATAAAGGATAAGTATTGACATCGTATAATTTACAGTATCATTTATATTTTTATCTAACATATTAGCACTAATGTTTCCATTCAACAAGTTACCATATCGTACCTACTTCATAGAAGTACCAAGATACACGTGTGAAATGACTGCATTTTTTCCAAATTGTTGGCCACTCTTCTATATACATCCCCTAATTAATTCTTGAGTACCAAAATTATCACCTTGACCGAATGAATCCCAAGTTTAGTATTTGTGATTATAGTTAGCACAGCTACCAAATTGTGGAGTAGAAGCATTCTATAGCTTACGGCATCTCCCTTTGTTGCAAGAGCCATTGTGAATCACTGAGGTGGGAAGGGGGCAACACAAGCCCTTATGTACAATGGTAAATGACCGGACATGGTTGTAGCTTTAAGGACATGGAGCAGCAAAAGTTTCAAAATCAATCACCGAGGAAGGTGTGCAATTGTCGGCTACCTCCAAAATCGCAAAATGCGTGACTTTTTTAAATCTTCTTTTGGATTTAAAATGAAAAATATCTGTCATATCTTGTAAGTTACCATCAAATGCACCCTTTCTCAAATGATACAGATAATCCATGAGTTACTCCAGATAATGTAAATAATTCGCATATGAATTAATTGCATTTTTACAAGTTTATGAGTCATTCCTATTAATACATTTTTGACTGTTTTTATCTTTAATAAGGTAGCAACATCCCACATCCATGGGATTTAAATGATGTCACATATGGTGTTGTATATTAATAAGTTCTAAGTTTTGTTCATCTTCAGTAGAATTTCGTTAATTAGACTACCAACTCAAAAGAGAAGTACTGACATGGTATAATTGACAATATCATTTTTTATTTTTATCCAACATATTAACGCTAATGTTTTCATTTCCATGGGTAACCATATCATATTTATTTCATAGAAGTACCATGATACACAGACGTGTAAATTTGACTTCATTTTATCTAACGAATTCCAAACTGTTGACCACATCATCATCATCATCTAAGCCTCAGTCCCAACTATGTTGGGGTCGGCTACAAGGATCCTTCGTTTCCATTCAACTCTGTCACGGGTCATATTCTAGTCGAGATTTAGAGATTCAAAATCTCTCTTTATAAGCTCATCCCATGTTAATTTAGGCCTTCCTCTTCTTCTACTAATTGTGCTTTGACTCAATAGCATTGCTTCGTGTGGGCGCATTATTCGGTCTTTGTTGCACATGTCCATACCATCTGAATTAGCCCTCACGCAACTTGTCCTCAATGCTCGCCACTCAATGCTCGCCACCCACACTTTATTCTAATATAGTCATTTCTCAAACGATCTTTTCTTGTCTTCCCACACATCCATCTCCGACATGCGCATCTCAGCCATGTTCATCATGTTGAGACTTTGTTTCTTCACTGCCCAACATTCACTCTCATAGAGCATGGCTGGCCATTTAATTATTCTATAAAACTTATTTTTTAATCTGAGAGGGATCTTCCGATCACATAATACTCCAGTCGCACTCCTCCATTTCAACCATCCTGTAGTGATCATGTGATAAACATCAGTTTGGACATCCCCATCTATTTGAATACTCGAACCCAAGTAACGGAATTAATCATATTTTGGTATATCTACTCCGTCCAACTTGGCTCCACCATTCACACTGTGAGATTGGCTGAAATTGCAATGCATATACTCAGTTTTTCTCCTACTAATCATCAATCCATTTTATTCCGATGGCTTTCTCCAAAGTTCAACTTTATTATTCAATCCATCCTTAGTTTCGTCAATCAATACAATATCATTAGCAAATAACATACACCAAGGAATATCATCCTGAACATTCTTTGTCAACTCATCCATAACAAGAACGAACAGATATGGGTTGAGTGTGGATCCCTGGTGTACCCCATTGTGATAGGAAAAGTCGGTGTCTCTCCTCCACGAGTCTCCACACTTGCAGTAGAGCTATCATACATATATTTATTCAAGTCAATGTATTGGATTTAGACATCCTTTTTCTTCAAAACCATCCAAAACACTTCTCTGAGTACTCAATCATAAGCCTTTTCCAAATCAATAAGCACCCTATGGAGATCTTTTTTGCTTTATACTTTTCCATAAGCCTCCATATCTGAAAAATAGCACCTGTTGTCGATCTTCCACGCATGAAACCAAATTGGTTGTTTGATATCTGCGTTATAGATCTTAGCATATGCTCAATAATCCTTTCCCAAAGCTTCATTGTGTGACTCATCAACTTGATGCCTCTGTAGTTTGTGCAGCTCTGAACATCACCTTTGTTCTTTTAGATGAGGACTATAGTACTAACTACTATTTCTCCACTCATCCAGCATCTTCTTGGTCTTCATGATCTTGTTAAAGAAATTTGTTAGCCACATAACTCCCCCCATACTCTTCCATACATCAATGGGAATACCGTCTGGTCCACATGCCTTTCTCATTTTTATCTTTTTCAAAGCATTCTTGACCTCAAATAGTGAAATTGGTCGTGTGTAAATGATATCTCTTGTATTCACGTCACACGAGTCACTAACATTATTTGCAGTATTTTCATTGAAAAGTATATGGAAGTAATTTCTCCATTGGTTTTTGATATCATCGTCCTTCACCAGCAATCTACCATCTCCATTCTTGATGCATTTTACTTGACTCAAGTCTCTTCCTTTCCTTTCTCTTATTCGAGCCATTTTAAATAAATCTTTTTCCGCTTCTGTTGTGTCCAGCTTCTTATAAATATCATCAAAGTATCTAGACCTTGCCTCCTGAACAACCTTTTTAGCTTATTTCTTTGCTTGCTTGTATCTCTGAGGAACGATGCATCATCTCGAGATTTGAACAAACTCCTTATAGACCTACCTTTTAAGTTTAATAGCCTTATGTACTTCATCATTCCACCACCAAGTCTCTGTCTGTAGAGACCCACAACCTTTGGACTCCCTCAAACCTCTTTGGCAATATTTGTTATACAGGAGCTCATGTTATGCCACATAGTGTTAACCATAGAATTAAATGTCCGATTTCGATGCCATGTCCGATGGCCCAGAAATAGAAATTTTTCAAAATTTCGCACTAAATTTTGATATTTACGGCCCTAACGATTTCGACGACCAAATAAGCGAATTAAATCATGAAAATTTACCAGGATGATCTAAATGCCAAGATCTACTCAAATATGCAATAATATTTCATATTGGATATGGGGGGGGGTCTCCCACATTTGTAAGTGAAGGAAGCTGAACAATTTCGACAGAATTTCGATGGCAATTTCGATGGCAAAATGAAGGAATTAAGCTTTGAAATTCTGCAAACACAAAGTCTAGACATAAACACACTAGATTATATAATAAATCTATATGTTTAGAGGTTAGGGTGGGATCCATGTCTTGATGAGTGAGTGCACAAATGAACAGAATTGTCAAGTCCGTTAGACTGTAAACAGCTTACAAACCCACAATTTACCACTTAGACCTTAAAACTTACAGTTGCAAGTTACAAACTTACATGTTACAACTTATATAAGTCTAGTGTTAAAATTTAGTTAGGTTACATGGGTCATGTATACATAGATCAAAGAAAATGCTTTATTTTTAAGTCATTTTATGTATAAATATGTGTAATAATAACAAATTTATTGTAGAATTGCAGACTTAATACTATTATTTCATAGATCCTCAAGTTTGTTTGTAGTTCATGTGATTTTCGAAAGAGAATCGCCAAAATACCTAACATGTAGCAGCAGCACTTAGAACTTTGTTATTTTTCATAGTATCTCTTTACATCTTTTAGAAGAGTGTAAACATAGAAAGAGGTATACATGGGCTAGGGATAGGGGAAACGTACCTTAGAATCAAAGAAAATAGCCTCTATAAGCAAAAGATACAAAGAGAATCGCCAAAATACCTAACATGTAGTGGCAGCAGTCTTAGGAACAAATAACTCAAAATTTCTATCGAAATTTTGTGTCATTTTGCGAAATTATGGCCCAAACTGGGTGAAATTTGCACTGTTTTGCGAAATTTCGCACCTAAGTGCGAAATTTCTGCGAAATGATGTCCCATTCTCTACGTACATGCGTTTCGATGTCCGATTGAAAAAAAATCGGAAATTTCGGTCGAAATTTCGCAATTTCGATCGAAATTTTGTACGATGGTGTTAACATCAGACTCCAAGTTCCAAGTTCCTTCCGTGATGAGTTTATCATGAAAAGTCAATTTCTTTTCTCCTTTAAGATTCCACCACTTGGTCATGTTATCTTGGTTTTTGTTATGCTTGCCTTTATTGATTTTCATGTTAATATCCAAAACCACCAACCTATGTTGGGTCGTGAGTTCTTTGCCATGAATCACTTTACAATCCTTGCATATTTTACAATCCACCCACCTCGTAAGGTGGTAATCCGTTTGGCTAAAATTGTGCCCACTTTTGAAAGTAATCTTATGAGATTCTCTTTTCTTGAAACGGGTGTTTGCCAAAATCATATCATATGCAACTGCAAAATCTAATATCCTCTCTCGTTTGTCTCTACTGCAATATCCGAAATCACCATGAACTCTCTCATATCCAGCATTGTTACTCCCCACATGGCCATTTAAATCACTCCCAATAATGATCTTCTCCTCTGTCGGTATTCCATGCATTAATTCATCCATGTCATTCCAAAAATCCTTGTTAGCTTCCTCGCTAAGGCCAACTTGGGGGGCATAAGCGCTAATAATGTTAAAAATATTTCCCCCAAGAACAACCTTTAATAGCTATTCTTGAATTGTTTGTGAGGGTTAGGGTGCACAATGTGTGTACCCCGTATATCTATAAAAAGAACAATTACATATAGGTCCACATAGAATAGGAAAATAACAAGTGAATATAAAGAACTTAAATAAAACACTATTTAACACTCCCCCTCAAGTTGGAGCATAGATATCAATCATGCCCAACTTGTCCACAAGAGAGCTGAAATGTTTCTTGGCCGGCAGCTTTATGAAGATATCAGCAACTTGGTCCTCTGAGCGAGTGAAAGGAGTGCATATACGACCAGTCAGAATAGCTTCTCTGATGAAGTGGCAATCATCTTCAATGTGCTTGGTCCGCTCATGAAAGACAAGATTATTTGCAATAAAGATCGTTGTTTTATTATCACAATCCATGGGAATAGGAGCAGAAGATCCCACATCAAGTTCTTTTAGAAGAGACTGTACCCACAGAAGTTCACACGTTGTATGAGCCATAGCCCGATACTCAGCCTCAGCACTAGATCTAGCAACAACATTCTGCTTCTTACTCCTCCAGGTAACAAGATTTCCACCAACACAAGTACTATAACCGGAAGTGGATTTCATGTCTATCTTACTTCCAGCATAGTCAGAATCAGAGTAGCCTTCAAGACATACTTGTTAAGGCGGCAAGGCGACACGGCGTTGGGGTTGGACGCCTTGCGCCAAGGCGCGACTAGGCGTCGCCTAAGCGACCTTTAAAAAAAATAATTTATGTGTATATTTTATGTATATATACATGTGTCATGGTTTTTCCCCACTCATATACACACATTGTATAGATATATATGTAGTTATCTACATATTTATAGTCGATCTCCCCATATATATATTTTATTGTATGAAAAAATAACCAATTACATTTCTAATATATTATCATTGACAATAATGTCAAGGACACGAAAAGAATTATTGTAAAGAATGTAAGAGAGTGATCAAAAAATAAATATATATTTATTGTCATACATAGCTACAAGTATTAAGCAATGTAATCACTATCCTTCATAGCATAGCTACTTAGTACAATCTGAATTGAAGGTGCAAACTAAGAAAAATCAAATGTGTACTAAACGTATTAGATACAGTCAAACAAAAAAAGAGTATTAGATCCAGTCAAACCCAAAAAAGAGTATTAGATCCAATTAAAAGTGATATTTGGCACATAAAATAGGCAACACTATTAATTTTGAACATTGGTGTAGCCATATCAAACATTAAAATAAGTGAATATACAATTAGACCCACAAAATTAGGTCACTGTAGCATTATAAATAAAGCATCCTCGCCTAGGCGCAGCCCTGGGACGCCTTGCCGCTTAGGCGGTCGCCTAGGCGTGCCTAGGCGAGAGCCTTGACAAGTATGCTTCAAGAGAGCAATGACCATGTTTTCTATAGAAAAAACCTTTACCAGGAGATTTCTTCAGATACCTTGGGATATGACACAGTGCTTCCCAGTGACACTGTCTAGGCTTGTCAAGACACATGCTAACAAGACCAACAACAGTAGAAATATCAGCTCTAGTGACAGTCAAATAGATTAGTTTGCCAACCAGTCTTCTATATCTTTTACTGTCAGGATACAGGGGAGATTCATCATCGTCCCAATTTACATTAGGATCTAGGGGTGTATCAGTGGTCCGAGCTCCAAGCATTCCAGTTTCCTGTAGAAGATCAACATACTTTCTTTGAGATAGAATAAGAGCATTCGCAGTCCTAGAAACTTCAATCCCCAGAAAGTATCTCAGCTTGCCCAGATCTTTAGTGACAAAGTGCTTGCATAAGTAGGCTTTAGTAGCATTAATTTCAGAGAGATCACTGCCAGATAAAATAATATCATCAACATACACAATTAGAACCACAATACCAGAGGACGTCTTTTTAATAAAGACAGAGTGATCAACATGAGATCTGAGGAAGCCATAGGTAGACAGGACGTCTTGAGTTGTGTAAGGGTTAGGGTGCACAATGTGTGTACCCCGTATATTTATAAAGAGAACAATTACATATAGTTCCATATAGAATATGAAAACAACAAGTGAATATAAAGAACTAGCAACAACATTCTGCTTCTTGCTCCTCCAGGTAACAAGATTTCCACCAACAAAGGTACAGTAACCAGAAGTAGATTTTCAACTTGAGGGGGAGTGTTAAACAGTGTTTTATTTAGTTCTTTATATTCACTTGTTCTTTATATTCTCTTTATAAATATACAGGGTACACACATTGTGCACCCTAACCCTTACACAGGAAAATCTTTAGAAGAGACTGTACCCACAGAAGTTCACACACCGGCGGCAGCGGCTAGAGCAGCCGGCCGACGGGTGGGCGTCGGGGGGAGGGGGCAGCACCGGAGAGAGAGAGAGGGACGGCAGCTGTGGGGAGGGTGGCGACTAGAGAACCTGCTTTGGTACCATCTTGAATTGTCTGTGAGGGTTAGGGTGCACAATGTGTGTACCCCGTATATTTATAAAGAGAACAATTACATATAGGTCCACATAGAATAGGAAAATAACAAGTGAATACAAAGAACTTAAATAAAACACTATTTAACAGCTATGATTTTATCATCCATCCTTGTGATATTGACAACATCATCCTTCAACATCTTATCAACAATAATACCTACGCCATTTCTATGTTTATCAATACTTGTATACCAAATTTGGATCTTGCATCTCCAATCTCTCTACAACGTTCCCCTGTCCACTTGGCTTTCTGCAAGCAAGCTAAAATTGTTGATGCATTTGTGCAACTTCGCCTATGTTTTGTACATTTTGTGCAAATGTCGCCGGTCCCAAGCCCGAGTAAAGGAGGGTTGGTGGTAGGTTGATAGCCAGTCATAAAAACTTTGTCACTCTTTCTATGACATGGATCCTTATAAAATTATTGGCCACATATTATAAAAAAATTCCCTAATTGTCAGCATAATTTCTGAGTCCCAAAATTATATCACCTTGACCGAGTGAATTTCAAGTTTTGTATTTGTGATTATGGTTACTTGGTTAGCATAGCCACTAATGGGGTAGAAGCACCCTATATCTTATGGCATCTCCTTTGGTTGCAAGAGCCATTGTGAATCATTGAAGTAAATGCCTATACGCGGTTGCAGGTGTATGGTAAATGACCGGAGGGGTTGGGTGGCAATAGGATCATGACCTTTGTTGTTGGTACTCACTTAAAGCCCCACGCCACATTACCCAGTACCCCAGTACAGTGCCAGCGAGGAACAGAGAGGGAGAGAAGGACAAAGAAGAAGAATTGTGGTGAAAAATCTGGAGTTAGAAAGAAGAGAAGGGAAGGAAGGTAGGGACGAGAGATGTGGAGGTGATATGTGGGTGGGGGGGGACAAATCAAGAACAAGGGGTGGTGGCGCCTACACTAGAACCAAACATTAAATCTATATGTTTTTAGTGAATATAACCTAGGGTTTAGATGTGACGGATGTGGAGATGACTCCTAGACCGAGGCTTTAGGAGACCAACCGTGGATAGAGTGGGGTCTCCAAACTTAGACTTAAGATTTAGGCTTTGGGAGCTGAATCAAATTGATGAGGATCAGTTGTTAACAATTCAAATTTGTAAGCAAACATTTGCTTGGACAAATATCGCAAGACATGTATTATAACAAATGATTAAAACCTAAGATGCGACATTTGACCAAATCAAATAGCAGACGCAAAATTAAGCATAAAAACTTGGAACTTAGAATCAGTCCATGAATAACAAATAGTCTCTACATATAACAAATAACTACTTGCCATTTGTGGAAGACATATGAGTGAGGAGAATTCCCTTTCGTGTAGATTTTTCTTTTTAATAAACAGATAGGAGGCAGCCACCCTTTCCTATAAATAGGATAAGAGGGAAGCATACAGACATAGGACAAACCCTAATGGGCCAATACACGACTGGGCTCATGTTACAAATAGACTAAACAGAACTTAAGTAAAAGACTAAAACACTTAAGTGAATAGACACTCTAACACTCCCCCTCAAGCTGGAGCTTGGGAGAACCCCAAGTCCGCTTGCAAACAGACAGACTAAACAATGTAAAAAGATAACCAAGCCCATACAAGAATTTCTCCCCCTCAATGTTACAATAAATCACTCAAGCACTCAAATCTCAAAGACTCCCCCTCGGGTAGATACTCCAAAGCAGCAAATATCTAGGCAAGCATAGAGGCTTCTTGATCATCATAATGGAATCTGGAGCAAAAGAAAGAATGGCAGATAGGAACTAAGATCTTCATCACAGTCGTCGTCGTAGTAGCCAAAGAGTGTTGGATCACAAGTCCTAGAGAGTGCTAGGTCACAAGAAGCAGCAATAGTCAACGTGCAAGCAAAGCACGGATGAACCAGAGAGTGTTGGATCACAGTAGCAGAAAGTCAGCATGCACACAAAGCATGGACAAGTAGAGAGTCAACGTGTGCAAAGCACGGACAAGCCAGAGAGTACTAGCACACAAAAGGAAAAGTCGACGACGTAGGCAGATAGAAGACCAGTGTGCAAAGTAGCAACCAAATAAATAACTCCAATATGCAATGTAGACGAAGCTCCATGTAAAGTCAGCAACAAAAGTCTTCATCATCTTCCCTCTTCATAAAGTGTCCATCACAGTAGCAAACGTTAAAGTCCAGAGAGTATTGGTTCACAGAGTCCAGAGAGTGTTGGTCCACAGTAGAGAGTCAACGTGCAAACAGAGCACGGACAGCAAATAGTGTGAAAGCACAAATCAGCAAGTAAAATGTGCTAATCATAGCACAAGCAGCAAGAATGACGTCCAAATATGTAACTTCGTAGCAGCGGTCGAGGTAGATGATGAATAAGCAATAATAGTAGCAAAAAGCTCCATATAGCATGAACAAGTATGAATAGTCCACAAAATAATAGAAGGATCCACATAGATGAAAAGGAACACCACTAGTAGCAAAAGGATCCATATAGTATATATATAGCATCAAGATCCATAGAAAAAAAAATGGCATGAAGATGCATATAGCAACATAATTAAATTCTTTTTCTTCTTTCTTTATCTCTCCTCCATTACATAGCAACATAACTAAATTCTTCTTCTTTCTTTATCTCTCCTCCATCTCATCTCTTCCCTCTATTCTCCCCTCACGCCAACCACAAAAAGAATGAAGAGTGGTTGGAGTGGAGAGTCAAAAACAATGGTAGAGGTAGGGTTGTGTAGGCAAATATGTAGAGGACGTAACCGATAATGCAAGTCAAGGTGCAATATGACTCAATTACATAGATTCGAATAGGAAAATAAATGGATCTTTTTACGACCCGAAAAGAGATTTGTCCTGTCGTTAGGCCGACAAATCCGAGGGTGCAGGGGCGGAGCCCCGCAAAAATTTTTTGACAAGATCAAAAAATTGTAGGAGCAACAGGTTCAATATGTATATGAGGGTGGAACAAGTATTGAGGAGGTAGGCAAAAGGTAAGTAGGGCTAAAAGACCAGGGGTGTAAAAAAATTATAAAAATGCTAAAATAGGGAATATAATTGTTGCTGGTAAGAAAAGGGTAGAAGCACGCCATATATAGAATTTTCCGCCATTAGTAGATGATGTAGCACGCCAAGATGTAGCAACAGACACGTCGTGTTGTTGAGCGACATGCTGTGTCAATTGACACAGGAGGCAACAGTAGCAGGCGACATGTCGTGCTGGTGAAGAGACATGTCGTGTCTGATATCACAGTAGCAGTAGTCAGCGCCGACAAGAAGTTGTCAGTTGAAAGAGCTCGGGACATTAAGGCGGTAACACGTCGTGACGTATATTGACACGCCATGTAGGTTGCGCAGTAGAAACTGTCAGTGAAGCAGTAACACGTCGTGTCAAAATTTTGACACGCCATGTCTCGCATCGTGATGGCAGACTTGTCAAAGCATATGCATGCTGACACGCCTTGTTGCGACGACGAACCCTCAACAGCAAGTCCGAGTAGCAGTAAAAACGGTGGAGAAAACCTTTCAGAATTCCACCAAATCAATAGAGGATGATAAATCCTCAATATTAACAAAAACATGAGATCTTTTCCTTGATTTAGGATTAGATCTTGATAGGGGTGGATGCATGGATGAGGTAGGTAGCAGCGGCGGCATATAGGGCGGCAACATGGAAGGCAGAAGGTAGCGGCTACAACATCAAGGACGGAGGCAACAAGGTCTTGGCGGCGGCACCATAGCAAGCAGCAACTTCAAAATGATTTTGTTGATGAAGACAGAGACGGCTCGAAAGAGACGACCCCAAGGAGAAGCAAGGATGGAAAATCCCTGTGTGAAGCCATCAACAGCGCCTAGCGGCAGCGGCGGTCATCCCCAAGGGGAGGCATCTCGTCTTTGTGCGCTCTCTCTCTCTCTTAGGGTTAGGGGCAGTACAGGACAGCTGCTCTAATACCATGTGGAAGATGGTATGAATAGGGAGAATCCCCTTTCGTGTAGATTTTTCTTATTCATAGACAGACATGAGGCAGCCACCCTTTCCTATAAATAGGATAAGGGGGAAGCATACAGACACAGGACAAACCCTAATGGGTCAATACACAATTGGGCCCATGTTACAAATAGACTAAATAGAACTTAAGTAAAAGACTAAAACGCTTAAGTAAATATGCACTCTAACACAAATAACTACGTGTCAAAATAGCTCAAAAATAACTAATTAAGACTCATCAGACCCTCGTGGGACTTTTGTCCTACATCACTACTCTTTAGTGTGTCATCACTCAATAACCACCATTTCTATTGAAGATCACTCCAACAAACTGCTTAAAGATAGCCCACATATCAATCCTATAGATGCAAGAAGCCATTTTGCTTCTATACATCTTATTGCAAGTAGTTGCGTCCAAAAATTAATAGTCATAGTCACAAAATTCCTAATTTTTATATAATTCATGAATTTTAATGTGTCGAATGCTACATCCAAATTTTGCACGAACATGTATTATTCTTGAATTCCATGAATTATCCACGAAATTGACGAATAATTCCTATATTTTGCGAATTAATCCCGATTTTCATATGTTGTTCATTTAGAGTAGCATTTTTCTTCTGTATCTCCAAGTATCCTACAGAATGTACATTTGTCTCTAGGACGTTTGGCTCGTCCCCGACCAGCACCTCATCCAGTTCTTTTGGCAAGAGCAGCAAGAGAGGCATGATTCGCAGAGTGTTGTTCTCCTATAATAGTAGAAACAAACTCAAATGAAGATTGTTGAATTCTCACAAAGGCTTAAGGCTTAGTAGTTTGTCTGTGGCAAGAATTACAATCATGGTTGAAGCATAGACAGAAGTTAAGCCGGATAGAAACCTTGCCATTACTAGACCATCTCGATCTTTGATTTGATCATCAGTCTCTAGCGGCTCGTAGAAACTAAGTTCCAAAAAAATTGATTGTAAAGTACCAAAATAATCCTTTAAGAGCGACTGTTTTGTTTTTCTACAAAGACGATCATAAATAGTATAAAGACGGAGAGCATTCTTCTCGTGAGAGTGTTTCATTGTAGCATCCCAGAGTTGCTTAGCTGTAGAGTAGAACATAAACCTGAAAGCAATCTGGGGCTCCATGTTGTTCCACAACTAGGGACTTCACCAGCCTAGTGTTTTTCCGTCAAGTAAGGTAGTCTTTACTACTTCCATCAGGAGGTTTTGATCAATAATATCCACCTTCTCTTGAGATTCAAGAAGAGTGTAAATAGCATTCATCGAGAAGAGATAATTCTGTGAGTTAAGCTTCACAGAAGTTATTCGAGATTGATCCTCGTAGACGATTGTAGCACAAGCTACTGGCTTTTAGTCTCCCATATTGATATTGGATCAAGATAACGACAGCAGACAGGACAAGTAACACGTCGTGTAGAAAACTTGACACGGTGTGTATGGCAATAGCACTTCGTGTTGAACATTGGACACGTCGTGCTAGTTGGCAAAAATGAAAGACAAACTTTCTAACTATCTTCGACATGTCGTGTTGAACTCTAGACACACCGTGTCAATTGGTGACATTAGAAGATAGAATTTTTCTGAATCCCTTGCACACGTCGTGTAGGCAGAAGACACGCCATGTACTCCGTCAGAGGCGTAAACTCCTATGGTTGTCAACACCGCCGTGTCACGGATAGGACACGTCGTGTACTTTGTCGGAGGCGTAAACTCCAGTAGTTGTGACACACCGTGTCACACAGGGACACGACGTGTAACTTGCAATCAGAATGGAATTCTGCGCCATTAGAACGAACCCTGGGCAGCAACACGTCGTGTTACTTGGGAACATGTCGTGTTTGTCGGCCGCTGACGTAGATCTTGACGGGAATTGGCTCCGTCAAAGAGATAAAGGGTTCTGAGAAGACGCACCGGAGAGAATGACCCCGGGAAGACGCAACGGAGATGACGGGAATTAGCACCTTCACTTGTCAATTGAGGATGCAAATTTGATGCATCAGCAACCCCTAAAGACTTAGGCACTCATCCATGTATCATGACTACGTGAAGAGGAAAGAAGATGAGAAGGGAGTTGTTCCTCCTCTCTATGGGATAGAACGAGGGTTTTCTCCTCCTTCAAGCAGCCATTGTACTTTGATGGAGACAAAGGAAGACCGGCCCAGTAGAACCGACATCGACGGTGGTGGCGATGCATGGCGGTGGTAACGAAGGAGGAAGAGAGAGAGAGCGGCGGCTAGGGTTACAGCAGCCAAATGTGCTTCGATACCATGCGAGTGTATTTGGGTAGCGATACCTGACTAGAGCGGGTTCTCCTTTATTATATAAGGTGAGAACATTTACATAATAGACCCAACAAGAAACAGAAGAGGTTTTGGGGGAGTCCAAAGGTTGTGGGCCTCCATAGAAAGAGATTTGGCGGTGGAATTATGAAGTACAGAAGACTATTAAACTTAAAAGGGAGATCAATAGAAGTTTCCCAAATCTTGAGATGATGCAACTTTCCAGAGATGCAAGCAAGCAAAGAAAGAAGCTAAAAAGATTGTTCAGGCGGCAAGGTCTAGATACTTTGATGATATTTATAAGAAGTTGGACAGATTAGTAGGGGAAAAAGATATATATAAATGACTCGTACAAGAGAAAGGAAAGGAAGAGACTTGAGTCAAGTAAAATGCATCAAGAATGAAGATGCTAGAGTGTTGGTGAAGGACGATAATATCAAGAGCCAATGGAGAAATTACTTCCATAAGCTTTTCAATGAAGATATTGCAAAGTGCAAATAATGTTAGAGACTTGTATGACATGAATACAAGAGATATCATTTACACACGACGAGTTTCACTGTTTGATGTCAAGAATGCTTTGAAAAAGATGAAAATGAGAAAGGCATGTGGACCAGACGATATTCCCATGGATGTATGGAAGAGTACGGGGCATGAAGGGGTTATGTGGTTAACGAATTTCTTTAACAAGATCATGAAGACCAAGAAGATGTTGAATGAGTGGAGACACAGTACTACAGTCCCCATCTACAAGAACAAAGGAGATGTTCTCAGCTGCACAAACTACAGAGGTATCAAGTTGATGAGTCACACAATGAAGCTTCAGGAGAGGATTATTGAGCAGAGGCTAAGATCTATAACGCAGATATCAAACAACCAATTTGGTTTCTGGAAGATCAACAACAGATGCTATTTTTCTAATAAGGAGGCTTATGGAGAAGTATAAAGAAAGCAAAAGATCTTCATATGGTTTTCATTGATTTGGAAAAGGCTTTTGATAGAGTACCCAGGAAAGTGTTGTGGGTGATTTTGAAGAAAAAGGGTGTGCCAATCCAATACATTGACTTGATTAAACACATGTATGATAGCTCTACTGCAAGTGTTAAGACTCCTGCAGGAGTGACACCAACATTACCTATCACAATTGGGGTACACCAAGGATCCACACTCAGCCCATGTTTGTTCATTCTTGTTATGGATGAGTTGACAAATAATGTTCAGGGTGATATTCCTTGGTGTATGTTATTTGTTGATGATATTGTGTTGATTAAGGAAACTAAAGATAGATTGAATGATAAAGTTGAACTTTGGAGAAAGGCATTAGAATCAAATAGACTGATGATTAGTAGGTGCAAAACTGAGTATATGCATTGCAATTTCAGCCAATCTCACAGTGTGAATGGTGGAGCCAAGTTGGACGGAGTAGATATACCAAAATGTGATAAATTTTGTTACTTGCGTTCTATTATTCAAATAGATGGGGATGTCCAAAATGACGTTTGTCATAGGATCACTGCAGGATGGTTGAAACGGATGAGTGCAACTGGAGTATAATGTGATTGGAAGATCCCTCTCAGATTAAAAAGCAAGTTTCATAGAACAGCTATACGGCCAGCCATGCTCCATGGGAGTGAATGTTGGGCGGTGAAGAAATAAGTTCTCAAAAAGATGAACGTAGCTTAATGGTGAACCAAATGAATAAAATCTAAGACTATTTATCAAGATCTAAATCAATCTAAAATAACTAATCAAAAGGATATTCATTAAAAGATTTCATTCATCAAATCTGATTTTCCAAGAGCATTACAAAGACTATATATAGGTGCTTAAACCCGACTACTAAACCACAAGCTTTACAAGACAACTGGGAAAATATCAAATAACCCCTAAAATGCAAGGAAACTGATAAAACATTATAAAACTACTAGAAAGACTATTTAAAAGGCTATGCTCATCCTATATCAATCTCCTCTGCTTCAAAAGACTCAAATCCGACAAGTCAAAACAATCATATGGGGCCTGAAGTAAAGAAAGTCTTTGAAGCTTGTTGTATATGAGTCATGTAGCATCACACCAGCGAATAAGATAATGGCATAGGAGATCAGGAAAGGACACCATGTTTGTCTTGAAATCTGTCGTTGTGATGTTTGGAGGTTGTGGATGAGGGGAAGGCTCATAAATGTCTGGAGGTTGTGGAGGTCGGTCGATAGCTCTCTGAACGAGGAAATTGAAACTAGATATCCAATCCTCATGTGTAGCCCATGTTTGCTTCTCAGCAAAGCACGTGTTTGAATGATCATCGTCCAAATCAAGCACAATAGCTTATATGCAGCAAGTGGTAGAACTTCTATACTATAACTGAGAAAGGCAATATATCAACCTTGTCAACAAGTAATTCAGAGTTGGTCAAAAGAGATTCACAGTCAATATTTTCATATGTTGATCGAATTTTCCTATTAACATTAACCACAAGGGAAGCCATCTAAAGTGTCATTGTAGGTGAAGCGGTGGCAAAAGAGCATTCCTCAACAGAAGATATACAATCTGAACAAGGTTGTAAAACATCATGTTCTGGAGTTGTAATACAAGTCACAGGCATCTGAATATGCAAAACATCTGGCGGCTCCGGAGTTGTAACTGAGGCAACAGTCATCTGACACTGCAAAACATCAGGTGATTCTGGAGTTGTAACTGAGACTGGGGGCATCTGGAGCTACAAAATATCAGGCCGCTCTGGAGATTTATCTGAGACGGGGGGGCATTTGAAGCGGGAAAAAGTTGACTGCTCTAGAGATGTGACTGACGGCATAGACATCTGAAGCTTGATACTTGTAGCCAGAGGAGATGTTATAGTAGAAGTAATAACAAAAGGGCCCTCTCCGGGGTGCGGGGGGCGTAGCCCCTCTGCAATACGGTATATCTTCCGCCTGTATGTAAAGCATATATGTACTACCTAGAAGGTGTCGAGCAAGGCACAGAAAGACGAGATTGTACTTCAATAGCGTAGAAAGCTCCATAACATCTTTGATAATAGAGGTATTCACTGATGTAGATTCGTGAATACTCATATTACCACTTGCAATGGATGCAACAAGTCCAAAACGTAAAAGGATTACCATATTGTGGCGCAAAATCTCCTTGAGAATATTGTCTACCTGATCCAGTTGTTGTGTAGCACATTTTGAGAAGGAATAAGAGGTAGAGGTGGCAAGACGTCGTCCTGCAGCTTCATAAGGCTTGTTGCCCTTGTTGATGATGTTGCTACTCGGTTCGGGTTGAGGACTATGGCCCCTTGCTGCAAGAAACACTTGGTTGATGACCTGTAGCGAGTGTGATGGAGTCCTTGTTGGGTCAGGCATGCAGAGTGATTGTCGGCGTCAAAGGGGGTTTGGCGGAAAGGAGATGACGGGGAGGCGGGGTGGAGTTAGGTCGATTTATCGCTGGATTGTGTGGGGATATCGTGTGTGGAAGGGAATGCGGGTGGGAAGGAGGGGATTCTGACGGGGACTGACGGAAAATGAATGTCGTACGAGGGCTTGTGGGATTGAGATGAGAGTGGGGGTTTGTCGAACTGGGCGGAAAGCTACGTGAAGGGGTGAGGAATTAGGGGAAGATCAGGGGGCGCAAGGAACCGTCGTTGGCTTCTAGTTTGCGGAAGGTATCGGGCTGAGTGAAGGGGGTTTGTGGGAATTCTGGTGTGCGACGGGGTGACAGTGTCAGGTTATTTAGACGGGCGTGAATATGTTTTGCGGGAGATTTAGTGTGCAGCAGGGTGGGCGGGGAAGGCAGATGGCATGACGGTAGGTGTGTCATAGGGAGAGTTGCGGATAGCGGATGGGAGAGCAACGATGAGACAGGTGTTGGGGGTAGGAGATGCTACAATTGGTGGGGTGAAGAGGGTTGGGTGTTGACGGGAGTCTGCTGGGCCGCGGGCTGGGAGATGTAGGAGGGGCTAACGTGACGAAGGAGCAAGCACAGTACAAGGACCAATTAATTGAAAACCTAATGAATAAAATCTAAGATTAATTATCAAGATCTAAATTAATCTAAAATAACTACTCAAAAGGAATAATATTCATCAAAAGATCATTCATCAAGTCTGATTTTCCAAGAGCATTACAAAGACGATATATAGGTGTTTAAACCCGACTCACTGGACAACTAACCAATGTGGGAATAAACTACAAGCTTCACAAGACAACTGGAAAAATATCAAATAACCCCTAAAATGCAAGGAAACTGATAAAACATAATATAAAACTACTAGAACGACTATTTAAAATGCTATGCGCGTCCTACATCAACTCTCCTCTACTTCAAAAGACTCGACTTCGACGAGTTAAAACAATCATATGGGGCATGAAAAGTAAAGAAAGCCTTTGAAGCTTGTTGTATATGAGTCGTGTAGCATCACACCAGCGAACAAGATAATGGCGCAGGAGATCAGGAAAGGACACCATGTTTGTCTTGAAATCTGTCGTTGCGATGTTTGGAGGTTGTGGACGAGGAGAAGGCTCATAAATTTCTGAAGGTTGTGGAGAAGGCTGGTTGATAGCACTCTGAACGAGGAAATTGAAACTAGATACCCAATCCTCATGTGTAGCCCGTGTTTGCTTCTCAGCAAAGCACGTGTCTGAATGATCATCGTCCAAATTAAGCACAATAAAATCATATGCAGCAAGTGGAAGAACTTCTATACTATAACCGAGAAAGGCAGCATCAACCTTGTCAACAAGTAATCCAGAGTTGGTCAAAAGAGATTCGTTGTCAATATTTTCATATGTTGGTCGAATTTTCCTATTAACATTAACCACAAGGCAAGAGAGCATTCCTCAACAGAAGATATACAATCTGAACAAGGTTGTAAAATATCATGCTATGGAGTTGTAATAGAAGACACAAGCATCTGAATCTACAAAACATATGGCGGCTTCGGAGTTGTATTTGAGGCAACAGTTATCTAACACTGCAAAACATCAGGCGATTCCAGAGTTGTAACTGAGACTGGGGGCATCTGGAGCTGCAAAATATCATACCGCTCTGGAGATGTATCTGAGACGGGGGGCATTTGAAGTAGGAAAAATCTGACTGCTCAGGAGATGTGAATGAAGGCATAGACATCTGAAGCTTGATACTTGCAGCCAGAGGAGATGTTATAGTAGAAGTACTAATAAAACCCCCCCAGGGTGTGGGGGGGCGTAGCCCCCCTACAGTACGGTATATCTTCCGCCTGTATGTAAAGCATATATGTAGTGCCTAGAAGGTGTCGAGCAAGGCACAGAATGACGAGATTGTACTTCAATAGCGTAGAAAGCTCCATAACATCTTTGACAATAGAGGTAATCACCGAGGTTGATTCGTGAATACTCACATTGCCACTTGCAATGGATGCAACAAGTCCAAAAGTTAAAAGGATTACCATATTGTAGCGCAACATCTCCTTGAGAATAATGTCTACCTGATCCAGTTGTTGTGCGGCACATTTTGAGAAGGAAGAGGCAGAGGCGGCAAGAGGTCATCTTGCAGTTTTATAAGGCTTGTTGCCCTTGTTGATGATGTTGCTACTCGGTTCAGGTTGAGGACTCTGGCCCCTTGCTGCAGGCAACACTTGGTTGATGACCTGTAGCGGATGTGATGGAGTCTTTGTTGGGTCCGGTATGCAGAGTGGTTGCCAGCGTCAAAAGGGGTTTGGAGGAAAGGAGACAACGGGGAGGCGGGGTGGAGTCGGGTCGGCTTACTGTTGGATTGTGGGGGGGTATCGTGTGTGGAAGGGAATGTGGGCGGGAATGAGGGGATTCCGGCAGGGATTGACGGAAATTGGGTGACGTGTGTGGGTTTGCGGGACTGAGCTGAGACCGGGGGTTTGTCAGACTGGGCGGAAGGCTACGTGAAGGGGCAATGGGTTGGGGGAAGATCTGGGGGCGTACGGAACAGTCGTCGGCTTCTGGTTAGCAGAAGGTATCGGGTTGGGTGAAGGGGTTTTGCGGGAAATCTGGTGTGCGACAGGGTGACGGTGATAGGTTATTTGGACGGGTGTGAATGTGTTTTGCGGGAGATTTGGTGTGCGGCAGGGTAGGCGGGGAAGGCAGATGGCGTGAGGGTAGAAGGTGTGTCACAGGGAGAGTTGTGGATAGTGGATGGGACAGGATCGATGAGACAGGTGTTGGGGGTGGGAGATGCTACAATTGGCGGGGTGAAGAGGGTTGGGTGTTGACGGCAGTTTGCTGGGCCGCGGGCTAGGAGATGTGGAGGGAGGGGTTGGCGTGACGAAGGAGCAAGCATAGTACAAAGACTAATTGTTAACTAGTGTTTTATTTAAGTTCTTTATATTCTCTTGTTATTTTCCTATTCTATGAGGACCTCTATGTAATTGTTCTCTTTATAAATATACGAGGTACACACATTGTGCACCCTAACCCTTACAGACAAATCAAGATGGTATCAGAGCAGGTGCTCTAGCCACCACCCTCCCTGTAGCCGCCGCCCTCTCATGTCTCTCTTCCCGCCGGCGGCGCCCCCCCCCCCCCCCGCACCGCGCCGTACCCGCTGCCCGGCGCTCTGCACTGGCCGGCCACGGCCCACAGCCGGCTGCCGCTACAGTGCTAGCACGTCGCCGCCGTCGAAGGTCCTCCGTGTGAGGGGCTGGCCTACTAGCGCAGTCTGCATGCTCGTTGTTCGCCTCCGGCCGTTCGTGTTGAGGGTCTTCGGAGCCCTACCCCTTCTATCTGCCTGCGTCAGCCCTTGAGCCGTCGGGTTCTCTGCTGCGCCTCGGCGTCGTCTATATGTAAGTTGGTCCTTCCAGTTGCTCTATCTGCCTGTTGCCGCCTAGCCAGAGGATCTAGACGGTTCTGACTCCTGCTGATGTTCTCTGCTGTATTTTTGACTCGGTCTCCCTCATGGCTTCCTCCCACGAGGACTTTCGTCGTTAGGTGACTACTGTGAAGCTAGACGGGCGCAACTACCAACATTGGGTTTGCTTCATGGAGATCTTTGCAAAGTCACAAGGCAAGCATCCCCATCTGACTGAAGCTCCGCCTACTACTACCGAACCCAAGGAGAAAAAAATCTATGATGACTGGGTCAAGGATGACTCGACTGTGATGACGTGGATTTTGAACAACAGTGAAACTCGCATCAGCGTTACTCTACTTCGACTCCCGACTACCAAGGAGATGTGGGACCAACTGGCCAGCACCCACTCCCATAGCAAAAATCCGAAGGTGTTTGACTTGAACAAACAGTTGTCCCGTCTACACTTCACTGGACCTGATATTGCTGACTACTTTTCAACCTTTAAGGGTGTCTAGGCTGAGCTTGAGAATCTTTATCCCTTATCTACTGACTTAGTCACGATGCAACGACAACGGCAGGAACTCCAGGTTGTCCAGTTCCTCTGCGGCCTTCCTGACTCATGTTGGGGTGGTTGACCAGATTCTCGCCAGCGATGCTTTACCTACATCGGAGAGTGTCTTTCAATGTCTCCAACGCATGTCGGCTTCCTCGTTGGATCTGCCTTTTGACACGGGTGACCCTACTGCTCTTGCTGCTATGTCTGGCCGTGGTCGTAGTAGGGGTCGTGGTCGACCTCCGGACAACCGTTCTACTGCTCTTGGACGGGGATGTGGGTCACTTGATTGCGGCTCCCTTGGTCGTGGCTCATTTGTTGATGCTTCTGGAGGTGCCGCTACTCAGCGGTACTGTGACTTCTGTGGCCGCAACAACCATACCAAAGACAAATGTTAGAAGAAACATGGCACACCTGCGTGGGCCAATGTTGCGTCTGAGGGTGCTTCTCAAACACCTGCTGCTCCTCGACCGCGTCCACAATTGAGTTCATCCGCTCCGAGGTGGAACGTCTTCTGATTGAGAGGACTGGTGTGTCCTCCTCATCTGCTGCTGAATCCAGAGCTCACGCAGCCACTTACACTGGTTATGATTCTACCTTCTTGAGTGCTCCTTCTAGTGCTGGTAATACCAAATGGGTGATTGACTCTGGAGCCTCTTCTCATATATCTGGCAACCGTTCTCTCCTTTAGAAACTGTCTAAGCCTTGTTCCAAATCTACTGTTATGCTTGTTGATGGTTCTCAAATCTGTTGTATCTGGGATTGGAGATATCTTTGCTCAAGTCCTTCTACGCTCTGCTTTACATGTGCCAAATTTTCCGCTAAACCTACTATCTGTCAGTAAAATTGTACGCAATCTGAACTGCAGTCTAATCTTTGCACCGGGTGCTTGTGTTTTTCAGGACCTTCGCACTAGGATGAAGATTGGTGGGGACATGACGGACCTGATGGACTCTACTACTTGGATGAGTTGAAATAGATTGGCACTACGGCTCTGGCTTCAGCACTATCATCTTCTGTTTCCGCATTACAATGGCATTTCAAACTTGGGCATCTGTCAGCTGATAAATTAAAACATGTTATTTCTTGTGTAGGCTCGCACAGTTTTCAGAGCAAGGCATGTCAGTTAGGCAAACAGTCCAGAACTGTATTTCCCAAAAAAACTCAGATTGGTAGCAAAAATATTTTTGATTTGGTGCATGTTGATGTATGGGGACTGGTGTGTCCTCATCTGCTACTGAATCCGGAGCTCACGCGGCCACTTACACTGGTTATGATTCTGCCTTCTTGAGTGCTCCTTCTAGTGCTGGTAATACCAAATGGGTGATTGACTCTGGAGCCTCTTCTCATATATCTGGCAACCGTTCTCTCCTTTAGAAACTGTCTAAGCCCTGTTCCAAATCTACTGTTATGCTTGTTGATGGTTCTAAATCTGTTGTATCTGGGATTGGAGATATCTTTGCTCAAGTCCTTCTACACTCTGCTTTACATGTGCCAAATTTTCCGCTAAACCTACTATCTGTCAGTAAAATTGTACGCAATCTGAACTGCAGTCTAATCTTTGCACCGAGTGCTTGTGTTTTTCAAGACCTTCGCACTAGGATGAAGATTGGTGGGGGGCATGAAGGACCTGATGGACTCTACTACTTGGATGAGTTGAAATAGATTGGCACTACGGCTCTGGCTTCAGCACTATCATCTTCTGTTTCCGCATTACAATGGCATTTCAGACTTGGGCATCCGTCAGCTGATAAATTAAATCATGTTATTTCTTGTGTAGGCTTGCACAGTTTTCAGTGCAAGGCATGTCAGTTAGGCAAATAGTCCAGAACTGTATTTCCCATAAAAACTCATATTGGTAGCAAAAATATTTTTGATTTGGTGCATGTTGATGTATGGGGTCCCTATCATATTCCAAGTTTATCTGGCAATAAATATTTTATTCTGTTCATTGATGATTACTCCCGTGCTACCTGAAAGATAGATCCCAAGTTCTGCCTACTATTAAATTCTTCTTTGCTGAAATTAAAACTCAGTATTCTATGCCTATTAAAATCCTGCGTATTGATAATGCATTGGAATTTATTCAAAAAACGTTAAATTATTTTGTCGTTCTGTGGGGACAATTCATCAGACCTCTTGTGCTTATAAACCCCAACAGAATGGTGTAGCTGAAAGGAAAAATAGGCATTTACTTGAAGTTACTAGAACTATCATGCTGCATTCTAATGTTCCCAAACATTTTTGGCCAGAAGCGGTTCTTACTACCTGTTTTCTAACAAATCGTATGCCTTCCTCTGTAATTGGGAATAAAATTCATGTACAAGTCCTACAACCCAATCTTCCTCTATTTTCTGTTCCTCCGAGAATTTTTGGGTCGACTTGTTTTGTTCGCTTGCTTGGACCTACTCAAGACAAGTTGTCTCCTCGAGCTGAAAAATGTATTTTTCTGGGATACTCAAGGACTCAGAAAGGATACCGCTGCTATAGCCCTATTAATAAAAAGTGGTTCACGAGTAGTGATGTCGTTTTCTTTGAGGATACTCCATACTACTCTATTACGGGAAATATGTTGAGTTCAGATCTGATTGCAGCGCCTCTGCCTATTATGAGTGATTCTACCTCTGTTGTGCAACCTGATGAGACTACGTCTCCTCTCATTATTTACTAACGCAGGAATCGGCCGCCGCAGCCTACTCCTGCTCAAGACCCCCCCCACTGACAACCAATCTTCTCCTTCAGAAGGTCCTGCCCCTACTGAGGTAACTTCTGATCTAGATTTACCTATTGCTCTCAGGAAAGGTACTAGACCCTATACATCTCATAATATTGCTAAATATGTCTCTAATGCTCATCTGAGTGTTCGTGTTAGTAACTTTGTTGCTTCTCTATTTGTTGTCTCTGTACCCAAAAATGTGCATGACGCGTTACATAGTACGGCCTGGACACAAGCCATGACTGAGGAGATGGCTGCTCTCACTAACAGAGGTACCTGGGATTTGGTTGATCCTCCTTCTGATTGCAAACATGTTGGATGTCGTTGGGTTTACACTATCAAGTATCATCCTGATGGAACAGTTGAACGCCTGAAGGCCCGCCTTGTGGAGAAAGGGTACACTCAGACTTATGGTATTGATTATTTTGAAACTTTTTCTCATGTTGCCAGGCTAAATCATGTGCGGGTTCTTCTCTCTGTGGCAATCCATCTGGATTGGCCCCTTATCCAGCTGGACGTGAAGAATGCTTTCTTTTATGATGATCTCCAAGAGGAGGTCTATATGGAACAACCACTTGGGTTTGTGGATCAGGGGGAGTCACATAAAGTTTGTCGTCTCAAAAGGTCTATTTATGGACTCAAGCAGAGTCCGCGTGCCTGGTTTGATAAACTGAGCAAGATTCTGTCTACCTATGGCTTTCTCAGATCTCATATTGATCATTCCGTCTTTATTAAAAAGACGTCCACTGGCATTGTGGTTCTTATTGTGTATGTTGACGACATTATTTTATCTGGCAGTGATCTCTCTGCAATTAATGCTACTAAAGCCTACTTATGCAAGCATTTTGTCACTAAAGATCAGGGTAAACTAAGATATTTTTTGGGGATTGAAGTTTCTAGGACTACTAATGTTCTTGTTCTATCACAACAAAAGTATGCTCTTGATCTTCTACAAGAAACTGGCATGCTTGGAGCTCAGTCTACTGATACACCTTTAGATCCTAATGTGAATTGGGATGATGATGAATCTCTACTGTATCCTGACAGTAAAAGATATAGAAGATTGGTTGACAAACTGATCTATTTGACTATCACTAGAGCTGATATTTCTACTGTTGTTGGTCTTGTTAGCAGGTATCTTGACAAGCCTAGACAGTGTCATTGGGAAGCACTGTGTCATATCTTGAGATATCTGAAGAAATCTCCTGGTAAAGGCCTATTTTATAGAAAACATGGTCATTGCTCTCTTGAAGGCTATTCTGATTCTGACTATGCTGGAAGCGAGATAGACAGAAAATCTACCTCTGGTTATTGTACCTTTATTTATGGAAATATGGTTACCTGGCGGAGCAAAAAGCAAAATGTTGTTGCCAGATCTAGTGCCGAGGCCGAGTACCGTGCTACGGCTCATACTGCTTGTGAGCTTTTGTGGGCGCAGTCTCTTCTAAAAGAACTTGATGTGGGATCTTATGCTCCTATTCATATGCACTTTGATAATAAAGCAGCTATTTTTATTGCAAATAATCTTGTCTTTCATGAGCGGACCAAGCACATTGAAGTTGACTGCCACTTTATCAGAGAATCTATTATGACAGGTCGTATCTGCACTCTTTTTACTCACTCAGAAGACCAAGTTGTTGATATCTTCACAAAGGTGATGGCCAAGAAACATTTCTGCTCTCTTGTGGACAAGGTGGGCATGATTGATATTTATGCTCCAACTTGAGGGGGAGTGTTAACTAGTGTTTTATTTAAGTTCTTTATATTCTCTTGTTATTTTTCTATTCTATGAAGACCTCTATGTAATTGTTCTCTTTATAAATATACGGGGTACACACATTGTCCACCCTAACCCTCATAGACAAATCAAGATTAATTAATGGAGAACCTAATGAATAAAATCTAAGACTAATTATCAAGATCTAAATTAATCTAAAATAACTAATCAAAAGGAATAATGTTCATCAAAAGATTTCATTCATCAAGTCTTATTTTCAAGAGCATTACAAAGACTATATATAGGTGTTTAAACCCGATTCACTAGACAACCAATGTGGGACTAAAACCACAAGCTTTACAAGGCAACTGGGAATATATCAAATAACCCCTAAAATGCAAGGAAACTGATAAAACATTATGAAACTACTAGAAAGACTATTTAAAAGGTTATGCTCGTCCTACATCATGGCTGAAACGTGTATGCTGAGATGGATGTGTGGGAAGACAAGAAAAGATCGCTTGAGAAATGACTATATCAGGAATAAAGTGGGGGTGGCGAGCATTGAGGACAAGTTGCACGAGGGCTGACTTAGATGGTATGGACATGTGCAACGCAGACCGACTAATGCGCCTATACGAAGCAATGCTATTGAGTTAAACGCAAGAAATAGAAGAAGAGGAAGGCATAAATTAACATGGGAAGAGCTTATAAAGAGAGATTTTGAATCTCTACATCTTGACCAGAATATGACCCATGATAGAGCTGAATGGAAACGAAGGATCCATGTAGCCGACCCCAACATAGTTGGGACTGAGGCTCAGAAGACGATGATGACCCAACAGAAAACGGAAATAGTAAAGAGATACATAAATAAGAAAACTATTTTCTAACATAACCTTTTGTGAATGCAATAAATTTATAGTAGATAACCAAAAGCACGGTAAACAATGAAAAGACCTTACCCAAACGGTAGTTATCAACTATCCCTTGACTTGGTGTGGATGAAGTTGACGGCTCTTTGTACAACGTCGATGTATCCCACGCCTATCGCGGATCGAGCTCTGAGGTGTGTTGCCTGGGGTGGCAGGGGGCCAGTGGCCCCTTGCTTGGGGGTTTGGAGGCGAGAGCCCACCAAAAAAAATTGGGTTGTTTACTAAAAGCCCTTCGGTGGCATGTTGTAGGGTGCGGGCCCGAGGGGCAGTTGTCGGTGGGGAAGCGGTTTGTCGGCGGCCTATTGTTGGCGCAGAGGCAGTCGGTTGTCAGCGTTGACTGGGGTTGTTGTTGCGGGCGGAGAACAGGACAGTTGTTGCAGGGGGAGAGAGAATGGGCGAAAGCGGGAGAGGGAGGGGGTGGGGTTGTTTGGCGGCGGTTTTGCAGAAGACCATGAAGGGGGTTGGCAGCTGCGGGATGCCGGGCAGGACGTTGGTCAAGGTTGATGTAGAAAAACGGTCGTCACAGACAGGACCTAACCTTAATAGGCTCTGATACCACTTACTGTAAAACTAGGAACTAGTAATTAAATGCAAAGCAATGGCTAAAAGATATAATTTCTTATTTATCACATTTGTCTCTGCATGGATGCGAATAGAGCCTTTATATAGGCTTCCAAAAGCAAGACTAAACGGGTGGTAGCCAATGTGGGACTAAACCACTTGATTTTACAAGAGCCCAGAAAAAAGAAAAAAACATAATAAAATAAAGCAAGCTAATAAAGCCTAACTAACAACACGGCGACTCCTACACTCATAAGTGCGTAAAGGCGGAGCCTGTCCTACATAAATAAATGTTGATGCATACTTAATACTTTGTTACACTTCTTAAGTAATATGAATACTATGTTATGTAGTAATAACGAACTATATTCTGCGGTTGCATCCCAATTGAGCATTATTGATGGTGGTGAGAAGCAACAAAGTATTGCTCAAAGTGTGATCAAATCAAGTGAACCTGGGTGGAATTACTGCATATTGCCAGATCCATCTAGGAGGGGATAAAATGCAGTTTCTGTGATTATCTCTCAACCGATGGAATGTTAAGATTCAAAAATATTTGACAGGAAAGTGTGATAATGTTGATGCATGCAAGGTCTCAACTGATGGAATATTAAGATTCAAAAATATTTAACAGGAAAGTGTGATAATGTTGATGCAAGCAAGGTGGACCGCTCAATCGATGGAATATTAAGATTCAAAAATATTTGACAAGAAAGTGTAATGATGTTGATGCATGCAAGGTGGACCGCCTGAGTTGAAGTGGGAAACCAATAATTGCATGGATAAGTTTACATAAAAGAAAAAAAAAAGGCAAAAGAATTAAAGGTATCATGGATGAGGTGGGAGTAGAAAAATGTGATGAGTCACCTAAGAATAGAGAGAAGGTCAAAGTTATAGGTCAACTTAAATCAATTAATCATAAGAAAACTAGAGGATATAGTATATGCAAAGATTCTTCAAAGCAAGTCAGAATAAAAGATAAATTATGAAAGGGAATGATGTGCCAATATACAGCACGATGGATTTGAAGTTGGTAAGATAAGTTCCAATTACCTAAATTGCTTCTTGTTTTATAACTAATCGACTAAACTTATATCTGGTATTGTTTGTAATGTGCAATGGTTATAGGAATCGCAATGAATGTCATGAAATCTAAGAGCTTCCAGGAAATGTCGGAAGCTATAGGCCACTATGGAATTTAAAGGGACCTTATGAATTGAGGGAGCCGCTAATCATGCAAGAGGTTGAATCTACAAAGGAAGTGCTTAAACAACACATAGAAGAATGAAAATGGGTAAATGCTCATTAATGACATATGCTTTGGGCTAAAAAGCACAATAGGAGCATCATGATATTTGTTTACAGTTGATTTGGGATATACTTTATGAGAATAGTTGATTGTTCTAGTCAGGTGCACAACAAAGAGTATATACCAAACCTTGTTGATGTTGCAAAGCAGGAGGTGGGAGAAAAAATGCCATGAAGGTGGCGAGTGACAATGCTCCACCAAACCTTGTAGTTAGTCGCATAATAAAGAAGCGGCTAAAATTTGTTGAACTCCATGTGCAGGCCATTGCATTAACTTGATGTTCAAGGTTGCGGGAAAGTTGATTAAAATATAGAATATGATCAAAAAGGTGAAGGCACGCTATTATTTTACAGTTGATTTGGGATATACTTTATGAGAGTAGTTGATTGTTCTAGTCAGGTGCACAACAAAGAGTATATACCAAACCTTGTTGATGTTGCAAAGCAGGAGGTGGGAGAAGACAATGCCATGAAGGTGGCGAGTGACAATGCTCCACCAAACCTTGTAGTTAGTCGCATAATAAAGAAGTGGCTAAAATTTGTTGAACTCCATGTGCAAGCCATTGCATTAACTTGATGTTCAAGGCCGCGGGAAAGTTAACTAAAATATAGAATATGATCAAAAAGGTGAAGGCACACTATTATTTTATGTAGGCACCATTCGACTGAGTACAATAAGAAGCTTCCTAAGGGTGTGACTTGGTTAATCCAAGAGTAGTAGATTTACTATAGCTTTTCTTATCTTTAAAGGTCTCCTAAAGAACATGAGAGAGCTAAGAAGAGGTTTGTCTCTGATGAATTGGTTAATTGCAAATTCTTCAAAACACTTACGGGAATTAAATATGTAGCCAGAATAGACAAATCACAATCTTGGAAGGGAATTCAATTGGTGCTATAAAAAATTCAAACCAATGGTGACGGTTCTATGAGTGATCAATTGAGAGAAAATATTTTGCATAGGGTTAATAGAAAAAGGTATTTTAGAAGCAACAGATGAATTTGAAAAAGTACCAGCAAGCAATAGGCTACTTTGTAAGTTGCACTCGAGGGCGAAGGATAAATGGGACACCAAGCTCAATACGCCTTTTATGTGCTTAGGTAACTAACCATTATCACACCTTCAAGCCATTCATGTGTTGGCAAAAAATAGAAACCAACACAATAAATTTGGCAATATGTAGGGTACTACTTGAAGCTATTCATTAATTGAAAAGTAACATCGACAGCACGAGCTGCATAATGCACAATCCCATGGAGTGAGTTGACATTCTATCATGAGCTAGACATTCATTATGGAATCATAATGGAGGATTTACAAGTATACAAATATGGTTTATGATCATTTGCAAGAACGGCTGAAGTTAGGCAAAGAAAAGATTTTGACACGAATCTACAAATTAGACACGACATCATGTAAAGTCATTCAAAACTGATTGGATTGATTTTCCTTCTATATGCCTTAGTTGCAAAGAATGGCAATACATATTAAAATTTTGACTTTGCTCATCATTGGGGTGTGAGAGAGATTGGAGTTCATTCAAGATGGTGTGTCGAGGCAAACTCATTAGTAATTACTTCATATTTCTGATTTTCTATGAATGACACTTTGCATTCATTATTTTGTTGCCTAGAATCATACTAAAAGAAGAAACATGTTGGATGTGAAGAAGCTTGAAGTGTTGGTGTTGATTCAATTCAACACCACACTCAAACAGCAGAAGAAAAGGCATGTAAAAGATAAAGATCCCATAGAGTCTCAAGATATGGACAAGGCTAGAGATTGAATGGTAGATCTGGACCCATATGATGAAGAAACGTATCCAGATATTGGAATAACTTGGAGAATAGTTGCATAAGCTAGTGGGATAGAAAAAGCATTGGAAACTAGGGAAAGTAAAAGGGTTGCTAGTCTTTAGAATATTGACCCTTGTTTACAATCTGATCCTTGGTGTCTACTGCAAAGTGGAGAGCCAAAGAGGGAGATGGTGAAGCTATTATTGATGGTGAAAATAAAGATTTTCAGGATGTTTAAACGGTTCTAAAGAATGTTGTTGCTATTTTCATCGGTGATGGGAGCAAGGAAAATGGATTATAATAATTTAATGGTTGACTATAAAATTTTATTTGCATTGACTTTTGCAATGAGGATGCATAATGCAATTAGGTGTATGAAACTCTTTTACCAATATGTAATATCAGTCACAACGCTTGGTTCAAATGCAGTGTTTCACTATCTTATTATAACAATATAAGTAAGAAATAATTCTACATTTCTTTTCTTAGTTGTTTGCTTAGATGTGTTATTTCATTGGTTTAGATGTGGGTGGTTGTTTGCGTCCTACTACGCGCTTTCCAAACCCTAGCATGTTTCAAAATGTTGGCTTGACTAAATTAGTTTTCAAGTCAACTTGTATTACCATGTTTTGGTAAGCATCTTAGTTATCAAGGCACCCGCCTAGGCGTCCTGGGCACTAGACAAGGCGCCTCAAACTAGGTGCCCAGCCTATTAAGTATTTTAAGTAGGTTTCTAAGGCCTTTTATGCCCAAATCAAGGCATTTCAAGTTTAAACTTGCATGAATGGGGTCTGGATTTGGTCAAATTAAATCACCTTCAGTCATTTTATGGTTGAAATAGGTCTGATTTAGGGCAAATCAGGTCAAATTTTGGCAAACAAGGTCTGATTTGGGTAAAACATGTCTGATTTAGGAGAAATACGTCTGATTTTGGGGAAACTAGCTCTGGTTTGGCCAAATTGGGTCTCATTTAAGTTAGTATAGGGTAAATTAAGGGAAGTAAGGTCTGATTTGGTCAGATATGCAGAACTAGGTCAAATTTAGGCCAAATCGGGTCAAATTTAGGGAAATTAGGTTTGATTTGGGGAAAATATATCTGGTTCTGGGGAAATACATTTGATTTGGAAAAATTAGGTCTGATTTGGTCAAACTTAAGTTTCATTTAGGTCAATATAGCATAAATTAGGGGAAGTAGGGTCAATTTAGATCATGTTATGCAAAATTAGGTCTGATTTAGGCCAAATCAGGTCAAATTTGAGCAAATTAGGTTTGATTTCGGGGAAAATGTGTTTGATTAGGGGAAAATAGGTTTGCTTTTGGGGAAACTTGGTCTTATTTGACCAAATTAGGGCTCATTTAGGTAAATATAGGGTAAATTTGGGAAAGTTAAGGTCTAAGAAGTTTATGCTATGCAAACTTAGGTTGATTTAGGTCAAACAAGGTCAGATCAGGTCCAAGTAGATCAAAATAGGACAAATTAGGGCCAATCAAGTCTAGTTAGGTCATGTTAGGTGTGATTTAGGCTAAATATAATTGTTACAACTTAGATATAACCATTATAGATACACACACAATGTAACTATTTTAATATACCTCAATATATATGTAGATGTATAAAACACCTAAAAACGCCTAGGATCCCTAGGTGCCCCTTAGGAAAAGGATCCGCCTAGCCACCTCGACAACTATGGTAAGCATTGTATAATTTTATTTTCTCTTTACATGAGCAAAGATCCCAATTTTTATATATGTTGGGGCCTCATAGGGAGGAGTAAGGTTATAAATATATACATATACTTTAGAGTTGAGATAGTGCCTCAAGGAGCCCATAAATTCCTAATTGAGCTTAAACTTGCTTTTTTAATTGAGTGGTAGGAATACATTATAACGAGTTGGTCCTAGTAGTTATCTAGTGAGGCTCCCATTCCCCTCTCCCATTCTCTTTCTCTAAGAGGTTCTTGAAGATCTTCCTTAGCGTAGAATTTGTAGGGTAGGTCACTCTAGGTAATAAGAGTAGCTTGACCTTAGATAGGTTATTGGCTCCTTACCCATAAAAGGAAGCTAGTCATTGTTTGGCTGAAAGAGAGGCTACTTGGTGTATGCTCTTGTGAAGATAATACAAGGTGATGCTTGAGTGCTTAAGAAATTTTAGAGGTGAACCTCTCTAGGTAGTAGAGGTATGGCATTTCAAGCTAGAATAATGAAAAATCTTGGTATAGGTTTGTGATTACTCAGATCTTTCTCTCCTTTGCATGTTTTATTATATTGTGACATAATTTACATATCTAGCAAGTTTTTTTTAAGTTTCTAATAGCTCAATTCACTCCCTTCTTGATCCTAGACAATATATCCTAAAAAGCACCATGTCGAAGTGCTAGTTGTTTATAAGAGGACGCCGACATCTTAGGCTCCTAAGTTAAGATCCTTAATTTTAGGATAATATGTCCCATTTGCTTGAGTATATCCACTATGACTATGAAATCGTTTGAACGGTTGTTGAGTCAACTGGTATACTACCATGTGGAATGCACGGAATGAGGTTTTATCGAAATTGGCAAAATTTTGACAAAAAGTTGGATTTCGATGGCATGTGGTACAAAAACATGCGACTATCGCGATTTTGATCAAAACTGCTACTAAGATTGCATCTATCAAAAGTTTCGATAAAAATTTCGATGCTTTTGATGAATTTTGCCAATTTTGATGGATTTTGAGGTTTTTTGCACATAACTCAAAATTTTCGATGCAAATTTTGATAATTGCAATCTCGGTGTTATTGTTGTTGTTTGAAGAGGAGAAAAAAGGGATTTGTATGATTTCACAATTTCATACTCCCTAATATTTGCTAGTCAATGCTTTTATACTAATGCAATGCATGTTTTTTGTTGCTTTTAATCTTCTTCAATGTGGACGACATGTATCTAAGTGGTGGTTTATCAAACAACAAGGGTGCTAGGAATCCAAATACACCAAGAAATAATGATTTTGCTCGGAAACATTGCAATATCGTTCCTATGGCCAATGAAATGGTTGATTGTTGAGTCAATATCAACAAAAAACTATCCACTCAAGTAAAATTTGTGAGGGAATGCCCTACATATCTGAAATGTGATATTATAGGACTAAGAAAGTTCATGTGTGTATATAGCTCATGCTTGCAAAATGACATAACTTCCTACATTTAGTCATTGAGATCCCCAGGAAACATGACAGCTTCTTTACCTCCCACATGAAGGAGAACCCCCACCCCCGCAACCTATCCCTATATAACTTTTATTACATAAAACAATACATTTAGGTGTAGATATCACGCTTGCAAAATTTCATGGCTTAATTCGTTATTTTGGCGTCAAAATGGGCATGGTTGCATTCGATGTTTCAAAAAAAGGCCGCATGGACCGCACAAGCGGCCCGCATATACTTACCCGCTTATAAGGCCAATTAGTCAGCGATTTTTGGATGGACATGTGTTATCTTGGCCCAAACTAGATTATATTTTTATTGATAACATTCTCTTGATGTACTATTTCGTTGTATGTTTTGTACATGAGGCACATGCTTATTTAATGTTTTTTTTGGGCCTCTAGGGCATGTTGACATTTTTTGTATGATTTGGTTAGTATTGATTGTTATGTACTTGTGTTAAACCCTTTTCTGCATGCTTCATTGGAGTTTATGTTTAAATGATTCTAGAATGCATTCTAAATGGTGCTTTACTTTTCATTGGAACTTTATATTTGAATCTATCCCAAATTTTAGGGTCTAAATATGTGACGTACAAATTAAATATGCAATTGTTTGATTACTTTATATATACTAATTAATTATTAAAAAAATCAAAACCGCATATACTTCCGCATATACTCCCGCATACCGCATATACTCTATAAGGTGACCTCTCTGCACGCATAACGCATACCGCTCTTTAAAACTATGGTTGCATTTATCAAAATTTCCGTAAAATTCCATTTCCACATCGTCTAAACGGCATTGAAATCGGTTACCTCATTTTTTGGTGGTAAGTGTATCTAAATTTTATGTGATATATTGTGTTGATTGATTGAGAATTGAGATTTTAGTTGGGTTTGAAAAGGTAAAAGAGTGCATTGACCCTACTGCCAGATGATGTGTTGGAAGGACATACTTTTTCAGAAAGTAATTGTTCTAGAATGGCCATTAGGCACCCGTCTTCAGGGAGAAAGTTAGGGAAAAAGAAACTGAAACGAGATATGCGTCTCCATGAGTAGCACCGGTCCTAAAACTTCCCCATTTTTCTGGTCAACATGATGCTACAACCCGGGATTGCATAGGATATAGGATATAGGATCTGAGGTTCATAGAAGATATCTATACACAAGGGTTAATTATATAGCCTAGCAAAAGACTGTTTTTTTCCTTTCAAGAATTACATGATCAGCATCAAGCAGTCCAGTGATTCACGCAATTAGTTCGTCACCATATACTGCTATATGCCGTGTTACCTCCTTGGCAGCAAAGGGCCTACGCTTCATACCTATTATTGGAACACTCTAATTTAAACCTTCCCTTTTGGAATATCCTACATTTGAACCACTTAATCACGACCAACGGTTGAAGAACTGATTGAAGCAACCAAAGATATTGTGATAGACCAGTAAGATCAAGTTAGCTGTTTTAGAAGCCGCAGAAAATGTTGCTTAAAAATAAGTATAGTATCGGTATATGCTTTGTGGTTCGGATTATGACCCTACGGATACCAGACTTCTATGAGGGTTAGTAACCTACAAATCGTCTGGCAAAAAGCAAATCTATATCGGACTTTTGGAAAAATCGATACGTACCGATTGGGCGTTGTGCCAGGATAGACCCCTGTACACGTTGACGGAGAACGTTACGCCAAGGTAGATGGTGGTGATTCCCAGGCCAGCCGCAAAGGCCTTAAAAGCGAGGTCAGTTGTTTTGGCCATCTTCCAATAGCTCTGCCGCAGCACTTCGCCCACTCCAGCTCTCACGCCGCAACCAGTCAACCGCGGAGAGCGCCGGAGCATATAAAATGAGTCGGACCGGAATTAGATTGAAAGTTTCCGGTTTTGTTTGAAGGCCTAATTTGGTTGGGATGAAAACTATTAGTCCTGACTATCATATGTATAGCATGTAGCGTTTGACAACGCGAGGCCCAACACAGACTTACCATGAGAAATTAGTGGCAGGTAGAGTTTAAACGAAGCATAGTCGTACTTGCAACTCACAGTGAGGTATTGAAATGCACTATATAAAATTTACATAGAACCCCATGTTAATTTGTGAAATACAAAAAATAAGTGGTTCATGTCATAGCATTTGTAGCAGCACCACGAGTGCCATAAAAACTATAAAAATGGTTCCGAGATAATACTAGAATTTAATAAAGGCGCCCCAACAATAGGCCTATGTGGTGTAAAACATCAAAATACTTTAACATATCACAAATCTTTAGTCTCAACAGGATCTCGTCCATAGTGAATGTTGCATGAGTGCTTGTCTTGCCTCCAAATTGTGATGGTGTTGTTCATTCTCGTTACTTTGTTCCATGGTTATATGTGTGTGTGCAAAGAAGAAATTGGTCATATAAATCTTGACATGTTGGATGAGTGCATGGTTGTTATTTTTATAACGGTTGGATCTTCTATAATTTCTCTCGGTCTAGATCGTCCATATCATAGCAGTCAGCAATATAAGTTTGTGTTTGGCATTGTGGTGCTTCGACTCTGAATGTTGAAACATCTAATGGACATTAGAAAATGTGGCGATGTGCATGTCGTCTGACATGAAGAAGTATTCTATAAGTTGGGTTGTAATAGTATAATGGACAAAGAGATGTGTGGTGGTTTCCTCAGTGGTATGGCATAGCGAACAGATATAGGGTCTTTGGAAGCCTCTTTCTTTTACATCGTTATCAAGTGAAGATTTTGTTATACCAAGTGAGCCAGATGATGAGTTTAATGTTCTCGGATCCACTAATATTCCAAATGAATTTGTGGGGCAAATATAGCCACAGTGAGTAAAGAAGTGATAGGCTACTTTTGTTGTGTATGCGGGTCCTCAAATCCATGAAATTCTATTCCTAGTATTTGTTTGAAGGTTCTTGTAAAGGTCAGTATATGTACTTTCCAAAAATGTGGTGGTGAGAGTTTTATTCAGGATGTTATCTCATTGGTTGTCCAAAAGATTCAATACTTTTGAGGTGGTGATGTTGGATAGAGAGCGTGGAATCTGAAGGTGCATGGTTTGATGGGTAATGGTCTATATATGATACCAAGGGTCGGTCCAAATTTTGACGTTCTTTACAGTAAAATCTGGAGTGTTAATATAGTTTTGGATGTGGTGTATGTGTTGATTGATATGTTTTCATAGTGGTGAGGCTCTTCTGTGAACAATGTTCCATCAAGGATTTTTATTTGGGTAGTACTTATCTAGAATATGATCTTTCTAGATACATTTTCTATTGGAGCATAAGGTAGTGACAATTTTAAATATCAGGCAGACGGTGTGTGTTTTGATGATAATAATGCCCCACCCTCCGTATTTGTTTGTGAGCAAATAGTGTCCCATTTGACCAAATGGATTATGTTTCCCATTTGATTCTAGTGTAACTTTTTACGGATTTTGTCAATAGTATGATATATATGGGTTGGGAGAGGGTTGTAGCTCAGTTGATAGGTAGTCAATGAAGTGCATGAGTTGTTAATCAAAGTGAGTCTACCAGCAAGATTGAGAAATATTGTTTCACATGATGTCAGTGACTATTAAGTTTAGTAATGATAGGGTTCGATATAAATTTTGGCATCATATGGGGTGAAAAAAGAAGTCCAAGATGTGTGAATGGGAATCCTTCTACTTTGCAATTGAGAAGAGTTTGGTAGCGTTGAATAAGATCTTGGCTCACATATGTGCCATTAATCACATGTTTATGGAGATTAATCTTGAGTCCTGCAATGTATGAGAAGATACCCATGATTCAGATGGTCTTGGTGACACTGGTGTCATCGGGGTTGATGAACATGATGGTGTCATCTGCATATTGGATGATTTTTTTGTGTATAAATGTGGAGATGTGATTAGACTGTTCTACGTACCAAGTTTAATCATGTTTGTAAGGATGAATGTGACAAGTATGAATAGGTATGGTGAAAGGAGGTCACCTTGTCTGAGTTCATTTGAGCACTTAAATTATCCAAAAGGTGATCCATTAATGACAGTGGAGAATTTGTAGGTGGATATACAGGCTCCAATCCATTAGATCTATCGATGAGGGTATACTTAGCTTTCCATACATTGGATGAGGCAATTCCAATTTATGTTTTCTAAGGCTTTCTCAGAGTCTAGTTTAATGTCAAGAAGAGGGGTTTTGTTGTGGTAGCATGTATGTATGATTTCACTGACAATGATGTAAGCATCATGTATGTTTCTATTTTTGAGAAAGGCACACTGTTGTTGTCCAAATATGTCATCTAAATGTGTTTTCATCCTAATACTGAGAGTTTTGGCAATGATCTTGTAAGATGAATTGATGAGGTTGGTGGGTCAGAAGTGTTGAATAGTTTTTGGGTTGTCGATCTATTTCATGAGTGCAATATGTGTACGATTAAGGATCTCTATTTGTGGAATGATGTCATCATGTGGGAGATGTATAGGAGATGATTGATATAACCCCATTCGATGTACTCCCACATATATTGGTAGAATCAACATTGATGCCATCGGTTCCAAGGGATTTATCAGCTCCAAGTTGAAAAACAACATTTTCTACTGCACTCTTTGTGAATGGTTTAGTGAGACGGGAAGGATGTTGGATGTGGTTGGGACATATACTATCCCATTGAATGTGAGGTTAAGGTGATGTGTGGTGTTTGTTGTTGAAAAGAGTTTGGATGTGTTTGACAATGTGTGATGTAATGATATGTCTATTTGTAAAGTGATGTCCATGAATCTTTAATCTATGGGTGGAGTTGACCCTAGTGTTGTTATTACAACATTTGTGGAAAATTTTGGTATTTTTGTCACCCTCTTTCATCCATCTATTTTTCTATATTTGTTTCCACATGATTTCATTATGGAAGTGAGGTTTTTTATATTAGTTTGAATAGCAAAAATCTGGGTTCAGTCGGCAAAAGGGCCACAGTCAAGGTTAAAGAGTTGTGATTCTTTATTCATAAGGGATGTGTGAATTTTGCCAAAGGTGTTGTGTTCAAGGTCTTCAAGTGTTGTGAATATGCTTGATATTTTTTAGGATGTGGAGCCCTGGTTCAAGAGGATGAGTAGGGATGGGCCAGTGAAGTTGGATCAAATTTTTGAATTTTAGATGCTTCATCCAGAAACGTTCAAAATGGAATGGCTCCATGGAATTTGTGTCATGTTGATGATCATAGGGAAATGGTCAGATATAGGTATGGTAGATATGTAAGAGAATGCAAGAGGATATGTGTCCTCCCAAAGTTGTGAGCATAGGAATAGGTTGATTTTAGCCAATGGGGGACCTTGATTCCATGTGAATGATGAGTTGGTAGTAGAGATGTCTATAAGTTTAAAGTCGACGATGAGTTGATGAAAAGATTATCATATCTAAAAAAGTTTGGTGTGGTAGTTTATTATTTATTGAGTCTTTCATATGGATATTTGATGAGGTTGAAATATCCTCCTAGGATCTAGGTTATTATTGCATAAGTTTGAGTTAGATGTTATAATTATTCTATGTAAATATATTTGTCATGGCTTGGGACTACATAGACTCCCATGAAATTCCATATGTGCAGGTCATAGATATTTTGGATAGTGATGGTAATATTGTATCTTTTTAAAAGTCTATTAGTGATTTTTACAATTGTTGTTATTTATACCTATGGTGATGCCACCCTAAATCCAATTAGTGGTATTTGGATCCATTCATCCATATGTTTCCCTCCCACAGTTTTGAGAAAGAATGGTGTAAGATGTGTCTTTACGTTTCCAGGATGGTGATGATGTTAACTTTAAGAGTATATATAAATTTGTGCATGGCTCTCCTCCTTTTGGCACATGAGGCCCCACAAAAACTCCTTGATGCACTAATCTCGAGGACATTTGTGTGCTCTAGTTAGTGTTTATAGTATTTTTTAGTGAACTTAGGGTGTCGTGCCTCTTTAATTAGAATGAAAAAAATTATTGATTACAGGGTGTAACCACAAATACAAACTAAAGTGCACAAAGAAAGGTAAGATGAAAACCTAACTATACATAGCTACTATATCTTTTTTGCAAGGAGACAAAAAAACTTCAAAATTAGTACTGAAATTTTCTGAAAATCCTATTGTTTCTTTCTCCCCAGAGCATGTAGATGATGTAGATAGCAGAGAACTTCAAACCATCCTTCAACAAAAGAATATCATTAAAGGACTTCGAGATATAGAATAAATTTTGATCCTCAAACCAGTAATTCCAAACAACACAGGCATACTGACAGCCAAAAAAATATGAGAAGAATTTTCTTCATGGTCTTCACAGAGAACACATCAAGAAGCAAGTTGAAAACCCATTCTTTGGAGATACACACATATGGATATTTTCCCAAGAAACCCTTTCCATAGTAACAGGGAACATCTTCTAGGGACGCCTGACCAAATTCAATTGCCCCATTTAACAACATGGCCTTTCCTTCTCACCAGATTCCAACTATCTTTTAGGCTCAAATTATGTTTACCTCTGAATAGAACAGAATCCTCAGCACAAGATGGTTTATCATGTAAAATCAGAATACCTCTTAACAGTTGAACACCTCTAAAATTCAGAATCTTCCAAGTGTTTTCATCAATACACAACAAAGCCTTACAATTAAGGCCTTTACCTAATCCACAAATCAGATCTTGGTCCACCAAATCAAATAATCTTCTTTTCCCTAAAAACTAAGGATCCCTCCAAAACAAAAACTTCTCACCATTGCCTAAGCAAAGATTGATTTCACTAATGAGTGTATCCCTCTGCTCAAGTAGTTTCTTCCAAGGCCATGAAGAATTAGCTCTATCTTGCACAGCCCAGATAGACTCATCTTTAATGTACATGCCATGCAACCATTTAACCCTCATAGATTCTTTATCAGAAGCTAAACTCCACAGGTTCTTGATTAAACCAGCTTTAACCTAGTCGTCAATGAGCCGAATACCCAGACCACCTTCTCTTCTAGGTCTGCAAATAATGTCCCAGGCAACAGTGTGTAAGTGCTTCTTGTTCTCAGAGTCATTCCAAAGAAAATTTCTCATAAGTTTCTCCAAAGTTTTAATAATTGATTTAGGTAGTGGAAATACAAAGGTCTAGAAAATGTTATAAGCAGATAGAGTGGATATGATAAGCTTGAGTCTACCAGCTTGAGAAAGAAGGTTCCTTTCCATGAGTCTAACCTGACTTTGAAGTTGTCAATAATAGGAGAACACATTTCTTTAGTCAGTCTCCTAGTAAATAAGGGAACACCCAAGTATCTAATTGGAAGCTTTGAGATTGCAATCTTCATCATATCAGACACATTAGAATCTCCCACTGATTTACTAAGAAAAAAATGACTTCTGTCGTTGTTGAGATTCAAACCAGAAATCATGCTAAAACTTTCTAAGATACCTTTGAGTCATTTTGCATCTTGGTCATTATCCTTTGAGAATAGAAGTAAATCATATGCGAAGATGATGTGAGAGATGTTTGTCTTTCCAGCTTGAATAGCTCTTAGCCTACCAACTGTAATCTCAACATTGATAATAGAAGAAAATCCCTCCATTGCAATAACAAACAAATGGGGGGATAGGGGATCCCCCTGTCTCACTCCATTTGAAGCCCAAAACATGTCTATCAGACGGCCATTTACTAACACTTTATAGGACACTGAGTCAAAGGTTTATTGGATCTAATTGAGCCAACAAACCATGAAGCCCATTCTTCTCATCAAGAACAAGATGTAATCTCTCCTGACAGTATCACAGGCCTTAGCCAAATCCACCTTAACACACATACTTTTTTTAGAACCCACAAAGGTGATAAGAACATCATTGGCAAGCAAAATGGTGTCACCTATCCTCCTACCTTTTACAAAGGCTACTTGGTTCAAATCAATCAACGTAGGAAGAACAAGAGAAAGCTTATTAGCTAATATCTTCATTATCGCCTTATAGATGATATTACAAAGGGAGATAGGCCTTAAATCCTTGAAGCAAACAACACCATGTAATTTAGGAATTATTGTAATCAATATACTATTACATTCCTTAAGGAGCTTACCCAAACTGAAAAATTTGAGGATAGCAAAAACAAACTCCTCACCAATGATATCTCATACCAATTTAAAGAAGACTGAGATAAACCCATCAGGGCCTGGAGCCTTATCATCATTCATCTTCATCATCACCTCCTCATCCTCTTCTTAGTCACCACACTTCTTAACATGTCAAATTGGTCCTGAGTGATCTGTGGCAGCAACCACTCTTCATTCCATCAAAAAGCCTCATTAGACGAGCTATTAAACAAACCTTCATAAAAGGATTTAATCTTCTCCTGAATACTATCCATGTCATAGATATTTTCTCCTTGGTCATCGTTCAAGACATTTATACTACAATTTGAAGTGGGTTGCTTGCCAATCTTCTCTCTAGCCAACCTAATTGCATTGAAATCCCCTAGAATACACCAGTTCACAGGATTAGAATTGCAGATAGTAGAAAGAGAACTCCATAGCATAGCTCTATTAATGTCCAATTTCACCCCATAGATTGTAGAAAGTTGTAAATTAAGAAGATCTTTACAAATCTCACAGTGGATAGCTTGTTCATTGCTCAAAACCAAACTGACATCAATCTCCTTTTTAACCCAAATAACTAGAATTCATGTGTAAGAATAGAAATAAACATTTTCAAAATAAAGAGCACCAGGACAAACGCTATTCACAAAACCAGCCACATCATCCTTTTGCGGTACCATAGAGATACCAGAGTCGATTATAAGTAAGAGAAATGTACAATCTAGTAAGAGTCTTCCAAGATTAGTGAAATAATAGATTTAAGGGCCCTGACACCGTAGAATCCCTATGAGAGGTCTGCACCTTAGGGATGAAACAACCTACCCTGGCGGTGCGTCTAGTATACGGGGGTCGGAACGCACCCACAGAGCATGTGGGGAGACGAAGCCCTTGAGGAAGTTTCCTAAGAGAAAATAGGTTACCCAACATGAACTGGAAGTCCCGGTGGTAACCCAGAGGTACCCACAGTGTGTACCCAGTTGAGGCCCACAAAGTGTCTCAGACCCTCCGCCTATGTACTCAGCCTAGAGGAGGAGTCCAGTTTACGGCACCATAGGAGTGTCGAGGCCAGAGAGCCAGTTTTCCTGTTGCAGACCAGGACAATAGTCAGACTTAGCTATTCTGGGGTGTCGGCTAAGTCTTGTACAGTGGGATCGTAGTTCACTATGAGTCTTCATATGAAGAATACACCGCATATGATCAGGGCATAAGATAAAATATATTCATATAGGTTCACAGAGTTTCTTATAAGTTAAATAGTTAAGAAATATTTGAGTTAGTTTCACAACAGTTGTCCTTTAAATGAAATTTTAGTGTTCTTTATTATTTAATTGTATCTACAGCATTGCAGTAGTTGTTATCTTAATGAAATGTAACATCTCCTGTCATTTAAATTATATTGCTTAGATCTTCTCAATATATTATTATCTTGAATTTTATTCCAATTAATAAACATAAATGAGTTATCTGCGATGGTTGGGTGAAATTCTATTCACTGAGCCAGTAGCTCACCAACCTACTGAAATATTTTTCAGGTCAGCGTCAACACGAGGAAGCTGAAGGATCGTATCACTCAAGTTCTTAGAAGGTAGTTCGTAATTAGATAGAGGTCTCTTAGTCCTTTTCCCTCGGTCCTTGGGCATGTGGTGTGGCAGAGAGAGAATATAATGTAATATGTAGTTTAGATTTCAGTTATCTGTTGTGTTTTATTTTCTGTATGAAAAATGTAATATGAAGAGTAAATCTGCTTTATCTATCTAGTCATGTAAATAGTAGTTGCATCCGCAGTTAGTAAGGTTTCAATTTATTCTAAGTTAAAAGCTTTTTTCCTTTAAGCTAATTTTAAGTGATTAAGAAAAGAAAAAGTGAAGGGTGGTTTACCGCGGGTGACTCCCCAGTCTCTGAGGTCATTAGAGATGGCACGGGGATCGGGGCATCACAGTAATTTTTGGTATCAGAGCATAGGTTGAGTATGTAGTTACTCTAAGTCAAGGTCAGGGGACGATAAGAGACCAATAGGATTAGGATTTATGTGTCTTCCTTCTAACTGCAATTTTCTAACAAGAAGTGTTCTGTTATACTATTGCAGATGGTAGGAAGAGGATGTGCTCATGAGGACCAAGTTGAGAGTCACATTGGACCTGATCCTCAGGTGATGGGTCCAGGTGGTGGAGATGATGTGGATGAGGCATCAAGATGTACAAGATGTTTCTTGAGACCAGGGACAAGTATAAAATGGAGAGGTGAGCTTCTACCTCGAGCAGCAAGGACCTGATGAGATCCTATGAGCTGGTTAAGAAGCTTGGAGGTACTGAGTTCAATGGAACTATGGACCCTACAATGGCAGATGAATGGCTGAGACAGTTAGAGAAAATGTTCCGTCTGATGGAGTTGTCTGAGGAAACACAAATCAATCATGATGTTTATTTTCTTAAAGGTGATGCAGAGCTCTGGTGGCATGGAGTGGAAGATAAAAGGAGGGACACGGTACTGACTTGGAAAGATTTTGTTGATGAATTCCATCTTAAGTACTACCCACCTACCTTTCTAAGTGAGAAGATAAGACAGTTGCAGAATATCAGACAAGGAAGTATGACAATTGGTGAATACAAGGCATATTTCACAAGGTTGGCAAATTTCTATCCACAACTTGTTCCTAATGATGTAGAAAAGTGCAGAAGATTTCAAGAAGGATTAAGGTCAGAGATTAGACACACCATTTCAGCCATTGGTCGAAGAGATAGAGAAAACTTTGGGGAATTTGTGGAAGCAGTGAGATGTGTAGAAGAGTCAGTTAATGTTGATAAGCATTCTGGGAGTAAGTAAAGATCTGGAGACTTTATTAGAAGGGGACAAAGCAGTGGTGTATATAGAGGAGGTGGTGGTTTCTTTTTAAAGATAGGATGAGGAATTGGTTGTTTTGGTAGATAGGTACCTAGTTTTTCATCAAGTGGAGGAAGACCCAATTCCAGAAGATGGAATACACAGTCTACATGGACACCTCCAACTAGGTCTTCAGGATCTTCAGTGTCAGTGACAGGTCCACCGAGGTGAGAGACACGAGCATGTAATATATGTGGAATACCACACTCAGGACAGTGTTGGGGAATAGAGTTTCAAGGATGTCATCAATGCAGACAGATGGGACATATCAAGAGGAATTTCCCCCTGTTACAGCAGTCAACATCATAGGGTTCCCAGTCACAGTACCAGAATGTCCCGAGATAGGCTCCAACTGGAGGACCTGATTCCTCTGTAGCTTCAGGTTCCTAAGGTGGTGCAACACCCAGTGCTAGGGAAGGACAACGAGGACATCGTGGGAGAGAAAGAGCTTCAGGACGCTTCTTCTCTTTGACACCACAAGAAAGTATTGTTTCTTCCTGAGTAATTACATGAGAAATGTTTTTCTTTAACATCGTTTCAGTTACGGTTTTGATAGATCTGGGTGCTACTCACTCATTTATACAACATTCTTTAGCATGTGAGCTTAACCTGTTAACCCAGGAGTTACCGGTTGAGTTATTGTTGAGAGTTCTGTTAGGGGAACTGACAGTGTTGACAGAGTTTTATCCCATATGTTTGTTGACTTTTGGTGGTTACACCATCGCGGTTAATCTTATACCCCTAGATAGTAACTCTTTTCAAGTTATCTTGGGTATGGATTTCCTAGAGACGTATCGAGTTCAGCTCGACTGTTGGAAGAAGGAGGTTGTCTTTCAACGGGGTAGATTTTCTTGTGTCTTTTCTGGAGATAGGAAAGTTTTGCCTACGTGTATCATATCAGCTGTTGTAGCTGATAAGATGTTACAGAAAGGTTGTAAGGTGTTCTTGGCACATGTAGTAGATACTAGAGCTGAGAAGAGCATAGTCAGTCTATGGTATGTGTTAGTGGTCTGTGAGTTCCCATATGTTTTCCCAGATGAGTTGCCAGGTCTACCTCCTGAAAGAGAGATAGACTTTGAGATCCAAGTGTTGCCAGATAGTCAACCTATAGCACTACCAGCCTACAGAATGGCACCTACAGAGTTGAAGGAACTCAAGATTCAGTTACAGGAATTACTGGATAAGGGTTTCATTCGACCTAGTTCTTCGCCATGGGGATCTCCAGTCTTGTTTGTGAAAAAGAAAGATGGTACTATGAGGCTATGTATAGACTACAGACATTTGAATAAGATCACCATCAAGAACAAGTACCTGTTGCCAAGGATAGATGACTTGTTTGATCAGTTGCATGGAGCGACAATCTTTTCTAAGATAGACTTGAGATCTGGATATCATCAATTGAGGATAAAGGCTTCAAATATTCCTAAGTCAGCTTTCAAAACAAGATATGGGCATTATGAGTTTCTGGTCATGTCATTTGGACTAACTAATGCCCCAACAACTTTCATGGATATGATGAACCAGATTTTCAAGCCATTCTTGGATCAGTTCATAGTAGTTTTCATAGATGACATTTTGATCTATTCCAGAGATGATGAGCAGGATGAGCAACATCTGAGGATAGCATTACAATTGTTGAGACAACACCAGCTATATGCTAAGTTCAGTAAGTGTGAGTTCTGGTTAGTTGAGGTGTCTTTTCTTGGACATGTGATCTCACGAGATGGAGTAAGTGTTGACCCTAAGAAAGTTGAGTCTGTTCTACAGTGGGAGCATCCTAAGACTCCTACTGAGATCAGAAGCTTCTTAGGATTGGTAGGTTACTACAGGAGGTGCATCTAGAACTTCAGTGTTGTAGTGTCACCTCTGATACGCTTAACGAGAAAGAATGCACCGTTTGTCTGGTCAGGCAACTGTGAGAAGAGTTTTCAGATCTTGAAGAAGAGGTTAAATACAACACCAGTGTTGATCCTCCCCGAGACAGGTAAAGGTTACACAATGTTTTGTGATGCTTCCAAGAGAGGCTTAGGCTGTGTGTTGATGCAGGAAGGCAAAATAGTAGCTTATGCATCTAGACAACTTAAGAAGAATGAGGAGAATTACCCAATACATGATATGGAGTTAGCTATAGTAGTTCATGCTCTTAAGACATGGCGTCACTATCTTTATGGTGAGGCGTGCCAGTGTTTACAGACCATAAAAGCTTGAAATATATTTTCACCCAGAAGGATCTGAATCTTAGAAAGTGGAGATGGTTAGAATTGATCAAGGATTATGATGTGACGATAGATTATCATCCTGGAAAAGCAAATGTGGCAGCATATGCCCTCAGCAGGAAGTCAAGTTCAACAATAGATGTATTCTTTATGGCATGTTTCAAGAGAGACCTTCTAGTAGAGATGCAGAAGTTGAAATTAGACTTAGGGGTGATAGAGCAGAGTGGTTTGATTGCACAGATGAAAGTCAAGCCTACTTTTTATGATCAGATCAAGGAACTTCAGTAGAGTGGCATTGAGTTATGACAAATCATGTAGGATATGACAGAGGGAAAGAGACTAGAGTTCAGGTTTTCAGATGATGGTTTGTTGTATCAGCATGACAGGTTGTGTGTACCCAGAGACAGTGATTTGAAAGAATAGATTCTTGAGGAAGAGCATGTATCGATGTACGCTATGCATCCAAGCAACACTAAGGTGTACAGGAATATCAAGGAATTGTACTGGTGGTCAGGTATGAAGAAGGATGTAGCTGAGTACGTGGCTAGATGTAGTATGTGCCAGCAGGTTAAAGTTGAGCATCAGAAACCTACAGGTACCTTGCAATCTCTTCCTATACCAGAGTGGAAGTGGGAACATATCACAATGGATTTTTTGGTAGGGTTTCCCAGGACACCTAGAGGTTGTGACTTGATATGGGTGATTGTGGATAGACTGACCAAGTCTGCTCACTTTCTTCTTGTTAAGTCAACCTTTGATGTCCCGAAGTTGGCTAAGATATACGTGGATGAGATAGTCAGGTTGCATGGTATCCCAGTTTCAATTATATCAGATAGAGATCCTAAGTTCACATCAAGGTTTTGGAGTCAACTGCATCGTTCTTTGGGCACAAAGTTGAGGTTCAGTACAAATTTTCACCTGCAGATGGATGGTCAGTCAGAGAGGACCATTCAAACTCTTGAGGACATGCTGAGAGCATGTATCTTGCATTTCAGTGGAAGTTGGGAAGAACATTTGAGCCTTATAGAGTTTGCATACAACAATAGTCACCATTCCAGTCTTGGTATGGCCCCGTATGAAGCTATGTATGGCAGAAAGTGTAGATCACCCATATGTTGGTACGAGGTGGGTGAAAAAGAGATTCTTGGACCAGAGATAGTGGATTTGACTACAGAGAAGATTATAGTGATCAGAGAACAGTTGAAAGTTGCACAGGACAGGCAGAAGAGTTACGCTGAGAAGAGATGTAGACCTCTTGAGTTTGAGGTTAGTGATGAAGTGTATTTGAAAGTTTCACCATGTAAAGGAGTGTTGAGGTTTATGGTCCCATATCCTGTCATTGAGAGGATTGGACATGTAGCCTACAGGTCAGATTTGCCATCCGAGTTGGCTAATTTACATGATGTGTTTCATGTATCGATGCTGAAAAAGTGTTACCCTAGTATAGAGAAGATAGTAGATCCAGAACCTGCACAACTCAGACTAGATGTAACCTATGTTGAAGGACATGTACAGATAGTTGATTGGAGGATCAAGAAGCTCAAGAATCATGAGATACCATTAGTGAAGGTTTTGTGGAGGAACCACAACCTAGAGGAAGCCACGTGGGAGCTCGAGTGAAAGATGTGTAACAAGTTTCCTTTTCTCTTTTAGGAATTTTGGGACGAAATTCTTATAAGGGAGGGAGATTTTTATGACCCACATCAAAGTTAACTAATAAGTACAATGATAATAGCATCATCATGTTAATTAAGTTAAGTGCTCATGTTGTGATTAGTTATTTGATCTAGTGTTACATTCAAATTAGCATGATTTCTTACCTTGAGGTTGTAAAGGATTTCACGCTTGAAATTTTGCAAAAGGAATCACTCGATTTGGACCACCGAGGCAAAAGATATGACATTTTCTAGTTTTCTTGGACTTGGTTGCAATTTTTCCATTAATTGGCTATTAATTTCCTTTCCCTTATCTTCTTCTTCCTTACCCGATCGAGCACCACCTAAGCCAGCGCACTGCAGTGCCAAAATGGCCAGCAACTAAAGGAGAGCACCGGGGGGCGATTAGGGTTCCTTGGGGTCGATCCAGCAGCACCACCCTCTTCTTATTATTCTTCTTCTTCTTCCTCTCCTTCCTCACCCAATCACGCCCTAGTGGTGCCCCCAACCTACAACAGTAGCAATGTCATGCCCCCAACAACAACATCTGGTTCAGGGCCGATCTGGGCTTCCTTTGCTTTGACTTTGATGGGCAACACCTCCTTTTTCTTCTCCTCCATCTTCCCCTTCTCATCCTCGCCCACCTGTGCCGTGACCAGCAGCTAGGGCGCCGGCCAACCGCAGCTGCAGTTATGCAGCGTGCGGCTAGGGGAGGGCAGGTTGGCACATCCAACACCTCCAAACGATGACTATTGAGCTCGACCTTGAGGTCTAAGCAAGGAACAGCAGTGCCTGACGGTTAGGGCGGCACCCCGACCAGTAAGTGCTGCACCGGCCAAGCAGTAGTGGCCAGCAGTAGGTGTATGGCTAGGAGTAGCCTTGGGTACGAGCAAGCACACTAGTACATAATCAGCCTTTAGTGTCAGTTATTTAAGGCCTTTAGCGTCAGTTTTAATGCGACACCTATGTGGGCGTCGTTAAAAGGCCAACCGTTAGGCATCGGTTTCCAAACCGACGCCACAACCCTTCGCGCGCCACTGAAAACACGCCAGCATGGGGGTATAGGCATCAGTTATTAGTTTTGAAACTGACGCCATAAACCTTCACGCCACAGAAAGGGCGCCATCTGGGGCACTATCAGCGTCGGTTTATTAGTGATAACTGACGCCATCTCACCTGTTGCCACGGTCGTGGTGGCCAGCACTGCCGTGTTGTCTGGCCAGCATGACCATGGTGTCTGGCCCGCTGCCATGACCGTGCTGGCCAGCATGGCCGTGGTGTCTGGCCTCATTAGGGAAATCGATGTCGGTTACTAGTAGGGAAACCGATGCCAGAACCATAAGTGTCGGTTTATTATTGATAATCGTTGCCACATAACATGCATTAGGCGTCGGTTATAATTATTTATCTGACGCTGTAATCATTTGGTCGTCGGTTTTAAAAAAATAACCGACACCTATTTCATGTTTTTTTTCTTATCAGTCTGCAGGCCTGCTGTGGCTGGTCACAGGATGAGAAACCTGCAGTTCAGTTATGAACTGCAGGTTTTACGACATCCATTGATATCAGCCAACAACAGGCCACAAACATGTAAAATTAACAACATTAATTTTCACACATTTAGCAACCTGCAGTTCCATTCGATTTTCACACATGTAGAAACATTCATGTAGCAATTTGTAGTTCCATTCATTTTCACATTCACACATGTAGAAACATTCATATAGCAACCAGCAGTTTCATTCATTTTCACATTCACACATGTATAAACATTCACACACATGTAGAAACATTCAGACATGTAGAAATATTCACACATATTATAATTCAGAAATTCATTTACAAAATATCATTCTTTAGTCATTATTCGCTATCAACATCCCAATTATATGTTAAAACCCCCACTACTTGTATGGTTGTTTCCCATTCTTCTCTTACATCATTTAGTTCTTCTGTCATATAGGGAGCATGTACATCTGGTAAGGCCTTTCCTATAGTGTGGTCAGTTTTAAACACTTACAAAGAGAATGATGTATATATATATAATTAATAATATATAAATAAGATTGATATATTTCATATTATCTAATGAGACTATATATAATACCTCAAGAATGGTATCGATGTCCACTGCGGCATATTTGATAATCATGTGCATAAATCGCATCACATAGTATGCTCATGCCCATCCGTTGTCTTGTGAAGCACACTATAAATTGAAACATACAAAATATTAAAAAATACAACTAATTAAGCATTGTTCACATAAATAATATATACATTGCAGTCGGGAACTTACTTCCACATTCTTCCAAATTATTGGCTGGTTCTTTTTCCTGGGGACCTTTGCTCCAGCCTTTTTGAACTCATCTAAACTCCTACATGTTAATGTAACACAGTACATTGCATAATTAAATAGTAATGTAATAACATATGTTAACGGACATGAAAATGAAATATTTCTCACCAGAATAATGCCATTTTCATCGTGTGTCCATATTTTGAATTCAATTTAGTCCCCTTAGGATCCAGATAATAGACAGTGAACGTCTCGGGGACAATAACTAGTAACTCCCAATGCATACCACTAGAGGTAAAAAAGTTAAAAATTAATAACTTAAAATCCACAATAAAAATGTAATTTTCTTAAGTTCAAATTATAAGCAAAGTAAACTTACTTCACATTGAATGGAGCTATTATCACTGTCTTCTTATTTTGAGAAAAAATTTTAAAAGCATCACAGCAGTATCGTTGAACTGACGGAGGGTCTTTAGCTACTAGACTAATCAAATATGGAATAAAAAAATCCTACATGTTCGAATGAAAAATCTGCACATATCTTGTCTAAGTAGCTGCAAAACATGTATTACATACAGTGAAATAAAAAACGGCCAGGCGGGCCGCTTAAGCGCCCGCTTAAGAGCCCATGACCCCCAGCCGCTTAATTTTGCCATTAATCGCCCGCTTAATCATTTTGAACCAAATCGCCTGCTTTTTGCCCGCCTCACCCGCTTTTTCCCGCTTTTTTCCCGCTTTTTTGCCCGCTTTTTCCCGCTTTTTTCCCGCTTTTGTTTAAAAATCCTAATGTAAGCATCTAACATTAATTAATTACATAGCCAAGTAGTATTGACTATAATATACGAAACTTGTATATATTAAATGTTCTATGATATAGCTAGTCCTAATTTAGAATGCATACTTTGTGTGTAAGCTGCAATAATTGGGTACTGCTGTAATGCATCTAAGTAAATATCCTATTGCTCTATTATACTAGTAATGCATGATTAGTTTTACTGATTTCCTTGCTGCTTTCAGTGATTAATGATTGGTACTGCTGGTTAGTATTATTTTAGTGATTACTTTAATTCAATAATTCATAGTTTGTTATATACAATTACTGATCTGCTTGCTGATTTTAGTGATTAGAGATGTTGATTAATAGTAAGTATTGATGAATACTTAGTTAATTACTGATTTGCTGATTAGATATGTATAGAAGTTTCTTATAAATATATTTTTTATATACACATACATGTAATTTTGTATAAAAATATATAAAATTTAGACACCCGCTTTTTCAAAAATCGCCCGCTTAATCGCCCGCCTACCGCTTAATCGGTTACAGGGTGCTGTCCGCACGCCTCCCGCTTCCCGCTTTCTAATACATTGATTACATATGAATTAATATATAAGAAACCAGATCACCAGATCCTACACAAGGTATATGGATGTATAAAGAAGATCTCACCTTATCCATAGCTCTATCACAGATGTATTCAGCCAATCATATCGAAACAACTCCAAAATATCTTGTATAAATAGTTTGCTTTCGTATGATTGACCTGCAGCATCCGCATCTATAGAAACAGTTATAGGGCAATTTATATCATGTTCGCCTAACCATATTGCCATAACCCTACAATTAGGACCTAACAGGATATGTAGGTCCTGTGGAACCCAACTTGGTAATGTAGGAGGTGGAGGTGGAGGCCTAGATGCTCTGGGTGTCTTCTTTTTCACCTGTATATATATATATAATTTCAGATCAATTGACATCATATACACACACTAACAATTTAACGTAATGTAAATTTACCATACAATTTCAGTATAGAGGACATCCGCTTTTGGCCACAATATCACTCTGTCTTATGCCTCACCAAGCGTTTCACAATCTGGGTGGGCATATGGCAATGGAAGATCCATCCAATTAGGGAATATATGTACCAGACTCACACGAACCCAACCAGCTGGTAATGGAGACCCATGAAACATTTCCCCTGGTAGGGATGGGTAAGCCGGTGCCTCTACAATGACAAATTTTTTACTTTTTAGACGGCATGGCTTCAACCCCTACAAATTTTTGTGTGAAGAATGTTATATAAATATATACATATCATCTTGAAAACATATCATCTTGAAAACATATCATCTTGAAAAGACTCGTTACTATGTCATAAAAATATTTACAGCATATGTGCTAGGTGTTGGGTCTACAAGATTACTCCCAACCTCTGCAGTAGGAGTAGTGCGGGATGCCATAGGTACTGTCTGCTGAGTGGCAGTCAGAGATGCCTGCCACTTGCTCATTGCTTCTTCGATTTTCCTATCAACTATCTTATCTACCTATACATGGATAAAAGAAATGTTAGCTTTTGATTATTGAATTCTCTTTTACAGTAATATTATAAATAAAGAATAGGTTACCTCTTCTTGTGAAATTCCTGCTTTTGGGACATGTTTGCACGGGGATGGCCCAAAGAACGCATTGATGCCCACACCAGTGCCTGCAGCCCTAACACGTCGAGGATGCTCTGGGTTACCCAGAGCAACTGTCAATTCATCCCTTGTGCCCTCAGGGATGAACTTGCCTTGTTTCCTTAGCTCGTGTAGCTCCCACTAATCACAAAAAAAAATTTGTAGTTAAGTAAACACCACAAATAATCAATATTCGAACGATTGCTCTAAGAGTTGTATTTTTCCATTTTTGCAGCCGCCTCAGTAGTTGCAGGCTTCCTTATTTCGCCCTTCTTATTTTGCCTCCCAGCTATCCAAACATCATGGCGAGGCAGAGGAGTGGTACCTATAGTAGAGGACTCCTGAGTAGTAGTAGAGTGAGCAGTAGACTCAGCCTGTAGTCTTTGGCGAATGCCTGCATACCCCTTTGGACCCATTGTGTAGTCATGCACATTTAGTGCACACCTTGCTCTTTGCGCCTCACTGAGGGCCTAGTTAGTATGCACATTAATGATTTGGTTAGTAAAACTAAATGTTAATCTTGAATAGGTGAATACAACATATATTAATTAAATTGGGAGTGACGCCTAATACCTTGAATTCATCAGTTTTTCTTGAAGCAACAAACGCGCCCCATTCTTCTTGGTCCAGGAAGTTCCACTATTCAGTGGATGTCTTCTTCCTCTTGTCACCTTCTTTTATGTATTCTCGGGTGAGATTTGTCCTATAGTTCCTCAGGACTCTCCCGCAGTGTTGCATCACGCATTTACGATGCAACTTTTCATCCAATTCAAATATACTCTACAAAATAGAATTGCTATTAACTAGTATCCAAAAAATTAGTAATCTACAAAATAGAATTGCAAATTAATAATAACTCACGCATAAATCCTTCCATATTACGTCTTTCTTCCCCTTAGGAACTTTATGCCAAGAATCTATCTTACAACCGCAATGGTTACGAGTAACATACCCAAGATATGAAACAAACGAATTGTGATTCACTCCAATTGCATTTCCTACATTATCAAAATCCACAAAAAGTTTGGGTCCATTGCCCCTTTACGCTATTAACTTCTTCATCATAGTGACGCCCCTTCTCTTGTCAACTTTTTGGTGCTGCTCATCAAGTGCCTCAAGTGCTTCAGAGGGTACATGTGCATCATCAACCTAAAATTTGACAAAATAAACACACTTACATGATATAACTATAAATGGGCATGTAGATATAAATATATGATATATTTTTAAAACTTACATTGTGATGCGGAGCATTGATGTCCTCACCCTCACGGTAATCATCAGCACAGTCATCAGGAGAATGCTCAGCCATCTGAAAGTTCACATTCACATTGTAAAGTTCACATTGTAAAGTAATTCACATTGTAAAGCTCACATTGTAAAGTAATTCACATTGTAAAGTAATTCACATTGTAAAAGTCACATTGTAAAGTTCACATTCACATTGTAAAGTAATTAACATTGTAAAATTCACATTCAAAACAATAAAACATATAAAAAAAATAAACATGCCTCTAATATTGTGATTTTTTATCAATTAACAATCCTTCATTGTGATCTCCGCGCACATAAAAGTTATCATTAGCTTCAATATTTGCTGGTGTTGGCAACCCAACTGAGAATGGACTGGAGTCATCATACTTATCATAATACTCTTCTTCATCTATAGGATCTTCAATGAATTGTCTTTTACCATGAAGAACAACCGACCATTTATCATTTGCAGGATTATCGATATAAAATACTTATTTCGCCTGTGATGCCAATATGAATGGTTCACCCTTCTCGCCAATCTTTTCAAAGTTCACTAAAGTGAAACCCAATTCATCCACTATAACTCCTTTGGTGTTATCAACCCAATTACATTTGAAGAGCGGAATTCTGAAATCTATGTAGTCAAACTCCCATATGTCTTCAATGACACCGTAATATGACATTTTAGCTTCACGTGGACTCTTATCCTTTGCACTTGAAAAAACATAGTCGACGCTTGAAGGGTGACCCCACTATTTTGGACGACACTCTTATCATCTTGGCACTTTGTGTAATATGTGAATCCATTAATGTCATACCCTTCATAAGACATAACATTCAATTTTGGTTTAAAGGCGAGGCATTTGATAGTTTCAGTAATATCATCTGGTGTTTGAGATAGTTGATGTAAGACTTTATCTTCAAACCACTTAATAAATGTCTTGTTATGCTCTCTAACAAGCCACATTGTATTGGCTCGAGGATATTGTCTCTTGATGAGATTGGTATGTTCCTCGATATAAACACTCACTTCATCCATGTTGTGTAAAATATACAAGTGACCTTGTTCCAACTGCTCACGACTGATTACTTTCACCCGTGATCCCAAAATTCCTTTGCCAAATTGCTCCTCAATATTCTTGTCATTACCAGGAGTGTCATTACCACTAAGAAAGTCATTGCAAAAATCCATAACCTCTCTCGCCACATAACCCTCAATAATACTCCCTTCAGGCCGATAACGATTTCGAACATCACTTTTAAAAACGCTCATGTATCGTTCAAAGGGATACATCCAATGCAAGAAAACTAGTCCCAACATTTTCACTTCCCTAGTCAAGTGGACAACAAGATGTACCATGATATCAAATAATGATGGAGGAAAATACATCTCAAGCTGACATAGGGTAACAACCACTTCTCTTTGCAAATTATCGAGAGTATCAGGGTCAATAACTTTGCTGCACAGACTATTGAAAAAGAAACAAAGTCTGCTGATTGCAAACTTTACATACTTCGGCAATATAGATCGAATTGCCACAGGCAATATTTGTTGCATTAGAGTGTGACAATCATGAGATTTAAGACCTGTCAACTTCAGATCTTTCATTGATACCAATCTACAGATGTTGGATGAGTAACCCTGTGACACCTTAACATTTACCAAACATTCACATGCAAAAAGCTTTCTTCTCCTTTCTAGACAATGTGTAACAAGCGGGAGGTAAGTATGTTCTTCGATTTCCCATTTCACGTAATTCTGTTAATTCTGACCTTATTCCCATTTCATGTAGGTCCAATCTGGATTTTATCCCATCTTTAGTCTTACCTGGTATATTCAACAAAGTACCAATGACACTATCACATACATTTTTCTCAACGTGCATGACATCGATACAATGCCTGACTGTCAAAGAACTCCAATAAGGAAGATCCCAAAATATTGACTTCTTCTTGAATAAAGATTTGTCACTCCATGTGGCCATAGTACATTGTGATCTCTTACCAAATTCATTGACAAAGTCTTTTACTCTTTCATAAACAACCTCCCTTGGTATAGGTTTAGGTGCACTTCGTTCCTCATTCAATCCATTGAATGCTTTGCACTTCCTACGATACGAATGGAATTTTGTAAGAAACCTTCGATGACTGAGATATACAGTCTTAGCGCCATGTTTTAGTCTTGTTGAATCAGTGTTCTCTTCACATATAGGACACGCTTTAGCTCCTTTGACACTATATCCAGACAAATTCCCATATGTTGGAAAGTCATTAATAGTGCAAAACAACATAGCATGCGAACAAAATGTCTCTCTTCGTGAAGCATCATAGGTCATCACACCTTTACCCCAGAGTTTCTTTAAGTCATCAATCAGAGGTTCAAGATAAACATTGATATCATTTCTAGGTTGTTTAGGGCCCGATATCAATAACGACAGCATTACATACTTATTTTTCATACATAGCCAGGGAGGAAGATTGTATACAACATGCATGACTGGCCAAGTGCTATGTTGGCTGCTCAATGTCCCGTACGGATTCATCCCATCTGTACAAAGCCCAAGTCTTAGATTCCTGACTTCTTCACCAAATTCAGGGTACAATAGATCAATCTTCTTCCATTGTGGGGAATCAGACGCATGTCGTAGGATCCCATCATTATTTTTCTTAACATCTGCATGCCACCTCAAATTCTTTGCATCTATCGAATTGGAAAACAAGCGTTGAAACCGTGATATTATAGGTAGATACCACATCACCTTAGAAGGAGAACCAGTTTTGGACTCCCCCGAAGTCGTCAATTTATATCGTGACGCACCACATTTTGGACAATCTTTCAAATCCACATAGTCCTTTTGAAATAATACACAATCATTTGGGCATGCATGTATCTTCTTGGCATCCATTCCCATTGGGCACAAAAATTTCTTTACCTGGTATGTTGAGATTGGCAGCTCGTTTCCTTCAGGAAGCATTTCTTTCAACAAAGACAACAATGACGTGAAGCTTTTGTCGCTCCATCTATTGTTAGCTTTCAGCTTATACAATCTCAACATAGCACTAGCTTCGTAAACTTAGTACAACCTGTGTATAATGATATCTCAGCATCATGCATAATGTTTCTAAAAATGTGAGGTGGATCGGTGTGCTATACCCCACAACTATCCAACATCACATCAACGATGTCTACTAGAACTGATTCGTTCACATCTACGTCATCAGAGGCAAATTCTTCTTCCACACAAGCACTACTATCGACATCCACTAGTTTCGGGTTTGAAATCTCTCCATGCCAGTGCCATTCTGTATAGCCTTGTATAATCTCGTTGCACATGACATGACTTTTGATTTCGTCACCAGTGCTGACTTTCAAGTTGTTACCGCAATGCCTACATGGACAGTAGAACCTATCTCCAGGTTGTTTCCTATGTTCCTCGGCAAATCTAATAAACTGGTTAAGACCAGATATAAACTCTGGGGTGCAGTGATTGTGAATAGACATCCATGATCTATCCATTCTATGATCAAAGAGAAAACAAGTATATATTACAACAAGATTAGGGTCTAGGGTTAGAGTTTTTGCATGGTTAAAACTTTAGGCCAACAAATACATGTGTTGTCATTCTTATATATAATAAATGTATACCACCTATCTCATTCTTGAACACCTAATCTCACTAGTAAGTGTATAATGTGTATTGGGTTTTCAAGAAAATTTCGGCAGCATTTCCCCACTGTTCTCTAAGTACATATGTACTTAGAGAACAAATGGGGAAATGCTGCCGAAATTTTCTTAAAAACCAAATACACATTATACACTTACATCCTAAGTGAGATTAGGTGTTCAAGAACAATTCCAAACCGGAGACTATCTAAGATTTACTCCTAATGAGTAAATCTTGGACGGGTTTCTAGGCCAACAAATACATGTGTTGTCATTCTTATATATAATAAATGTGTACCACCTATCCCATTCTTGAACACCTAATCTCACTAGTAAGTGTATAATGTGTATTGGGTTTTCAAGAAAATTTCGGCAGCATTTCCCCACTGTTCTCTAAGTACATATGTACTTAGAGAACAAACGGGGAAATGCTACTGAAATTTTCTTGAAAACCCAATACACATTATACACTTACATCCTAAGTGAGATTAGGTGTTCAAGAACAGTCCCAAACCGGGGACTATCCAAGATTTACTCCTAATGAGTAAATCTTGGACGGGTTTCTAGGCCAACAAATACATGTGATGTCATTCTATAACATTGATTTCAACATTTCGAGTGTACATGCATGTTCATCATCAAGATAAAGATTACACATAAATTAGTATGACCTAGGGATGGAGAGATTCATAATTGATTTCAAAATTTCAAACTAGCTCATGCATTATCATCAATCTACATCATACAATAGGGATTCATGTAGAGGTTAGGGTGACACATCACTACAAAATCAGAGATTTAATATTAGGATTTTAATATCTTACATAGATTGATCACAAGTTTTTAGCAATATAGTTAATTCAAGATTATGGTGAAATGTGTATTAGGGTTTTAATATCTTAATTCAACATGCATCAAAATTTACAGAATTAGGTCAAGCATTAGTATTCAATTGCAAATGTATCCTGCTTGATCCTTACCAAATAGATAAAAGCAAGGCCACGACCATGACCAGCCCACACAGTCGTGGCCTTACTTTAATCCATTTGGTAAGGAGTGGGAGTAGGAAGAAGAAGAAGAGGGGCATGGTCTACCTGTGGAGCAGCTAGCAACATGGAGAAGAGCAGCAGTGGTGTGAGGAGCAGCAGTGGCGGTAAAAATCGAGCAGCGAGCTGGCAGTGGGAACAGCTAGGCGCGCGTCCCACAGCCGGAGCAGCTAGGCGTGCATCCTTGGGAGGCAGAGGGCAGCAGTAGGTGTCCGGGTGGCGGAGGGCAAAGAGCCAGTGAGCACAGAGGGCAGGGAGCCGACGGAGGGTAGGGAGCGCCAGCGGCAGCGAGTAGGGAGAGGGTGGCGGCGGCGAGCAGGGAGACGGTGGCGACAGAATCACAGAATCGCCAGACCTATTCTCAATCACAATGAAACAGAGGAAGGGGAAGAGTCTGCTTAGGGGGGTGCTATTAAGTTACAAATAGGTGTCAGTTAATTAAAAAAATGACGCTTATAACAAAAGGTGTCAGTTATAAATAAAAAACCGACACCTATACTCAATTATAGTCGTCAGTTTTTATACCAAAATCGACGACTATCCTCATATGCCTACAAAAACAAAATGTTCTCGAATTCTGACCATATTCGTCAGTTTCCATAGGGAATCGACGCCAAATAGGGGTGAAATTTTTCGTGGGTATAACGCGCACAAACTTATCAGCATCGGTTATTCTAAGAAAACTGACACCCATATTGGAACTTTTGGTGCAAATTTTATCTTCATTCAGCGTCGGTTATTAGGTAAAACACTGACGTTGTATCTAATACTTTGGCACAACTTTTTTTGCTCGAAAAAATTGGATTTTGCTGACTACTTTAGGCGTCAGTTTCTTTTCTTCAACTGACACTGAATGAAAAGTTATACCTGTGTCTGGCTGGTCTTCAAATATAGACGTCAGATGTCCTTATTAACCGACGTTGAATTTTAACAGCGTCGGTTTTACTAAAAAATGGATGCCTCTAAAAGCAACGTTGAACGCTGTTTCTGTAGTAGTGGCATCTCGAAACGATACCCCGAGCTTGGCCTTGGTGCCTAAGCACGAATTTGCAGCCCTAACAGTGATCGACACCCAACCAAGCAGCTCGTTTCCTACCTGTACGTGTGTGTGGAGCTGCTACTGTGTGTAGTAGGTTCGAACCAGGGCGCCCAAGGTTGAAGATGACCCAGTAGACGTCCGGAAGCAAGCTTCGAACACATTTATAGTCACTTTCGGACATCTCGAACCACTGTGAGTAGAATTTCACTCATTAATCATGTTTAACTCAAATAATTAGGTGTTTTTGGTTGAATTGGCGTTATTTGTGGGTAACAACGTTTACCCAGGTGTCGGGCAGTGCCAGCGCCGCTCGATTTCCAAATTGCATGTTTTATTTATTAATGTTTGCATGACGCTAATTACTTAATTTATGTGTGATTGGGATTAGTGTAAACGCACGATTTATCGAAACTTAAATTGCCTGAGTAAATGTTGAACTCAGTAGCACATGACCAATATTGGTACAGTTTGGGTATAAACCCAGGCTATACATTTTTTAGTAAGTTAATAGATGCTCAATTTCAAGAAATGACGATGACATGAAAACGTTCAAGAAAACCTAGTTGCACGCTCCCTACTATACTTTTTTTTGGTCGGCCGAAACTCCTGTTGCTTTTTTTTTCATTTTTGTAAAGTGTCTGTACAAAACATGTTGATTCCCAAACAAGAATCAACAAGAAAAGAAAACTATCTATACAACTAACAAACTCTTAAACCCCCGACAGAGAATAAGAGATCAGAAGCTTAAACTGCCCAGGCCAAGCATCTACAACAAATCCTCCAAAAAAGATGGAAAGGAAGCACAAGATTCCCAACCAAGAAAAACCACCATCATCAGAAGAGAAGGGGGACCAGACGACCCACCCAAGTGCACCAGCAACAGCCACTACTAAGGCTATCGGAGCAAGAGGAGCCTCTATGAAAAATGATACTCCATCATCCTCAGAACAAAGGGAAGCCAGCAGATCCACAAAAATGATAGCAGCCACGAAACCATCAGAACAAGCAAGGACCCAACAAGGAATCCTCAACGCAACCAGCAGAACAACATCAGAGAGCATCTGCAGCAATAACAAGACAAGAGATCCACTTCAAGAAAAGCCAGCATCAAGGAAGGCATCAAAGAACATCTGCAGCAGCAGCACCAAAGCTAGAGAGAAATCTTCAACGCAGCCCCATCTTCAGCAAAGGATTAAAGCAAACCAAGAGAAGGAGCCTTCCATCACAACAGCAACAACAAGATAGGTGGTTAAAGCCAAAAAAACCTTGAGAACCAGTTTCCAAACAGCAGCAAACGGCAGCTCCAAAAAGCAAACAAAAACTCTGCTATTGCAGCAGCAGATGGACAGAAGAAGCAGAGCATAACAGAAGAAACCACCAACAAGATAACAACAGCCACGCCACCTTCACAGAATCCTCGCCAACCAACCTACCTATAGAGAGCTCTGCCACTCCCGAGGGATAAGCTCATCCACTAGGCAAACCACCCAAAGAGAAACTCCAGCAGCCTACAGACTCAAGGCCCTAGCAGCAAACAGCAGCTCAAAAAAGGCAAACGAAACACAGTTCTGCTATTGCAGCAGTAGATGGACAGAAGAAGCAGAGCAAAAATAGAAGAGACCACCAACAAGAACATGCCACGCCACCTTCAAAGAACCCTCGCCAGCCAATCTACCTAAGAGAGCTCTGCCACTCCCGAGGGATAAGATCATCCACTATAGGCAAACCACCCAAAGAGAAACTCCAGCAGCCTACAAACTCAAGGCACTAGCAACAACCAGCAGCTCAACTAGCAAAAAACGAGGCACATCTCAGCCAGCACATCTGCAGGTACAAATGGAACTCAGGGAGAAGGGAGCGTCGACACTCCAAGGAGTGGGGACTCGACCTTCACCCTAAGAAACAGGGGGACACAAGGAAAAGACAAACAGCCAAAAGCACCAAACAAAGCACCCCAAACGATCAGCCAGCTAAGAATATTGGTAGTTAAGAGCCTTAAAGTCCTTGAGAATCAGCTTCCACAGCTCAGCACAAGTTCTAGCAGTATCTTCATGCACACGAGTATTCCTTTCCCACCACAGATAATAAAGGGAACATAAAACCAAAAATCTAAACTTGCTGCAAGAAATTCTACTAAGATCAGTCCATGAATCAAAGTCAACAGAGACATTCAACTCCAAGCCAATATAATTCCAAATCTGTTTCGAGAACGGGCAAAGAAAGCACACATGGATGGAATCCTCACAATCACACTTGCAGAGAAAACAAAAAGAAGGAGTTTGAATACCCATTCTTCTAATATAATCTGAAGTTGGAAGCTTATTGTGAGCTGCTTTCCAAGCATGCACTTTATACCTATTAGGGACTTTGGAGCTCCAAATCCACTTGAAAGTATCCGACTCAATCATTTTATCCCTTATAGAATTCCAAATGATTTTCATCTTAGGTCGATCACTATTACAGAACATAATAACATCTCTATTGTTTAAGGATTGGGGAATCTTCTCAAGGAAATCAGCTAGCTTCTTGTTACTCCTTGAGGGAGGGACATTCCAATGCCCATTAGAAATAATAGAGGAAGCATAGCAGTCGATAGGCAGGCCCAGCTTGAGGAAAGAGTCAACACCACCAACACAATCCTTCAGAAAACGGTTGCCTAGCACCCAAGGATCTGTCCAAAGCTTGATACTCTCTCCATTTCCAATGATATAGGAGACATGTTTAACCATAATGTTTCTACTATTAAGAATTCTCAAAAAACTCCAAGACATATTGGTATTAGCAGAAACAAGCCAGAAAGAAGACTTTAAAAGATATTTTTCATTAATCCATTTGACCCACAAGGAGTCTTTCTTGTTAGCAATATCCCAACCATTAGCAAGAGTACAAGCCAAAGAAACATCTTCAATCTTTCTAATGCTGAGACCACCCTCGGCTTTGGGCCTTGTAACTTTCTCCCATTTGATCAAATGAAGCATCTTCTTGTCATTCTTACTACCCCATAAGAAGTCACGTAAAAGTTTATTAATCTCATCCATAGCAGATTTAGGAATAGGAAAGGAATGAAACCAATGGAGATAGATAGAGCTAATCGTGGAGTTAATAAGCTCGAGTCTACCTACCATGGACAAACACCTTACTTTCCAACCCTCAAGTCTAACTTTGATCTTATCAATGAGAGGAGCACAAGCTACTTTGTTAATCTTACCAATAACCAAGGGGACTCCCAAGTACTTAGAAGGTAACTCAGCAATCTTGAAGTCAACAATACCCACAATAGTACTGCTATCAGATGCTTTACTAAGAATAATCTCACTTTTGCTAGGATTGGTATAAAGACCAGACAAGCTGCCAAAGTATCTCAGAATAGACAGAATATTCTTGGCATTATCTTTATTAGCTTCCAAAAAAATCATCAAATCATCAGCAAACACCAAATGAGAGACACTAAGGTTCTTAGAAGCTTTAATAGGAGAAATAGTCTTATCCTTGACAGCCTTGTTCATGATAATAGAAAAAGCCTCCATGACAATGACAAAGAGATAAGGGGCCAAAGGATCGCCCTGCCTAATACCATTGGAAGGTTTAAAATTCCTAGTAGGCTCCCCATTGATCAAAACTTGGTAGGAAGTTGAGTTAAAGATCTCTTCAATCCATCCAATCCAAACGGAAGGGAAACCCATCTTGTGCATGACAGAAAAAAGAAACTTCCAATTCACAGAGTCGTAAGCTTTCGAGATATCAACCTTGAGACACATTTTAGAACTGGAGGAAGCCCTATTGAAATCATGAAGGATCTCATTGGTGAGTAAGATAGAATCCTTTATATTCCTACCTTTCACAAAGGCATTCTGATTGGTGCTAATAATAGAGGGCAGGACATCTTGCAATCTATTAGCCATGATCTTGGAAATAAGCTTGTAGACCACATTACACAAAGCAATCGGTCTCCAATTTCTGCTATCAGTAGAGTTAGAGCCTTTAGGAATCAAAGTAATGAAAGTGTTATTAGCCTCTTTCAACATCTTACCATTAGAGAAGAAGTCGCAGATAGCAGATGAAACATCCTATTTGATAATAGGCCAAAACTTCTGGATGAAGAAAGAGTTAAACCCATCAGGCCCAGGGGCCTTGTCAGAGTTAAGATTACTAACCACATCATCAATCTCAGTCTGAGTAACTCTAGAGATAAGACGGACTTTTCAATAATAACCATTCTAAGCCATGCATTAGAATGGTTATTATTGAAAAGGTTGTAGTAGAAATAAAAAATATGCTCCTTGATCAAGCTAGGCTCATAGCACATCTCATCCCCAATCATGAGACAATTGATGGAATTTCTTAATCTTCTAGTCTTCAGAGACGAGTAGAAAACTTGGAATTCATGTCCCCCTCTTTAAGCCAAGAGATTCTAGACTTTTGTCTAAGAAGAATTTCCTCAGCATATTCAGCAACAGTGAGTTCCCTTCTTAATAATTGAGCTTTCTCCACTAGATTTATATCATTAGGATTACAGTCAGCCATACTTTGAGCATGAAGAGCAGCAGACCTGAGATTCTTGACTTCATCATAGTAATTTCCCACATCTTGCTTATTCCACTTGATTAAGTTATTTTTGAGGATACGAAATTTCCTATAGACTTTGAACATAGCACAACCTTCCACATCAGTACTCCATGAAGAAGAAATAATATCAGGAAGAGAGGATTTCAAAGTCCAAGCATTAATGAACCTAAACGGAGATTTGACAATTCTAGGATCACCAATGAAAACATTAAGCTGCCTATGATCACCTATAGTGTTAGAAACAAGCTCACCAGAAACATTATCAAAATGCGTCAGAAATTTATTGTTACCAAGAGCCCTATCAATCTTCAAGGTAATGAACCTATCACCAGGCTGATGGTTATCCCAAGAGAAAAAGGGCCTTTAAGGTCAGGTTCAACAATGCCACAGTTAAGAAGAAAGGAATTAAACTCCACCATAGACTTTCTGGAGGGAGGACATTTACCTTGTCTCTCAATGTCATTACGAACAACATTAAAATCCCCTATCATCAGCCACGGTTTATTACAAACATGAGCAGTGCTTTCAAGAGAGTCCCATAGACTAGACCGGTCATTATCCTCAGTATGACCATAGATAGCTGACAACCAGAAGTCTTGATCACCGACCACAATATCAAGAAGAATATGTTGGTCGTTCTCCTTCAATTTAGTAACATTACAGAAATTGGGTTTCCAAAGGACAATGATTCTACCAAAAACATGAGAATCAATATTAGAGACATAAGAAAATTCAGGAAAGAACTTCATCATCATCTTATCAATTTTCTTCTTATGGACTTTAGTTTCAATAAGAATAAAAACTTGGCTGTCAGATTTTCTAACAACCTCCTGGGCACCTCTTATCTTGTTAGAGAGGCCCCTGACATTCCAGGAGGTTAACTTGACGAGCATCATTTGGGGACTGCGGCTGTTGAGCTGACAGCCTCAGGCCCTCAGCAGAGTCTTGAAAAGATGATATGATTGCATCCGTATTTGCAGATGACAAACACAATTCCTGATGAACAGGCGAAAACTGAGTATTCTCCAATCTTTGATACATACTCACATTAAGTTTTCCCTGACATTTTGGAGGATCTTTAGGATTTTGAATCACAAAGCAGGTAGCAGCTGAACTGGAAGAGGCTTGAGAGCTAGTATCACTGCTAGGAGATGGTATGCTCTTTCCACAAAGCGGCAAAGGAGTTGATGGGATAGAACCAATAACCTCTATAGCATTATGAACAAAGTCTTCATTCACTTCTTTCGATAATCTCAGGTCTTCTACAGCTGGAATTTCTTCAGAAAGTTTTTCTCTAGCACGGTTAATTTCGCCCACATCTTCAATCTCTTCAATGATCAGCAAGTCGTCAACCTCTTTACCCACAAGCATTTTAACATACAAATTTTCAGCACTATTCTTCTTCACTACCCAGGCTTTTTGAGAACCATCCACCCCGACTGGTTTCCGTTTCACAACATCAGAGCTAATGCGACATTCCTCATGAGCAAACAGACCGCAATGGGAGCACTTATACGGTATCCACTCGTACTCAATACGAACCGTGTGTTCTACTCCTTCTTCACTGCAGAGCGTAAGATTTTTCAGAAACTTGGACTCCTTATTAACCAGAACCTAAATTCTTGCCATATCCAGACGTCGGAAGCTATGGGTATCCTCATCCATCTTTACCGGATAGCCAAGAAAGGAACCAATTCTATTGAAAGTTCTACTGTCCCACAATTCCACTGGTAGGTCCAAGATATCCACCCAAATCGGCACATCCAATAGAGTAACTCTGTTTTGCGTTTCACCAGGTTTCCACTTCCTTAGAATCACAGGTTTCCCTCTTACATACATTTTGGCTTTCAAAGCTAATTCGAGGTCCCCCTGGTTCTCAAATCGAATCAGAAAGAACCCTGATCCTCTGTTAAACACTTCAAAGGAGCTTCTCGTTTTCCAGACACCATCAAAATATGTCGTCAGGGTCGGAATGTGAGGCTGGGAGTCTATAACATAGCCCAATAAACATTTGCTCCACCTATTCGCATTTTCCTCAGTCTCCTTACCAGGATATACAATCTTACCATTGTTCAGCGAGACCTCAACTCTTTTCAGATCTAAAGCACTCACAGGGGAGCTTGGACGTATCGCCGCCCAGCTAGAAGAAACAGCCGTGAGAGGCTGACCAGGACCTTGAACGGGGAGCGAATCCGCCGCAAGCTTAGGATCGGCAGGATCCAAGTTAACAACAACTCCCTTGTGCCGGCAAGCTTCTACGGGAGGCGGACGGCAGGAAGTCGTCGCCTCACCTATCGCCTTGTCGCCCACACCAGCGAGTGCCATCTTTTTTTTAAAAGTGGATTTGCTGCCCCTAAAGAAGATACTTGCCAGAATTAAACAAATAAAATTGTGCCATACTAGCACATACAAAGAAAGTAGGGCACACACCCCGCTCCCTACTATACTTAATACACGTAGTTTAATAACTATACAAATTGACACATTTTCCAAAGAAATTATTTGAAATTCTAAATTAATATTAATAACTTGTGTCATAATAAGAAATTTAACTCTTAATTGAATTATGTGATGCACAACTCTGGTCTTGGGTTGATGTGCATGATTTTCGAGGAATTACAGGTAATTTACAAGTGCTATTGATGATTACTCATATATTGAGTAATTAACTCTTGTTAGTGCATTACGATGTTCAATTGTATGATTTCAGTGTATATGTGCCAAGTTGACCTGAATTCTATTTATTTAAGAATTTTAGTCTGCCTGCATGCATAATAATGTTGATTTCTCAGTAAATTACAAGTGGACATGTATTTAGTTTATTTAAGAACTTGAAATCTGCTTGCATGCTTAATATGTCGAATCTCTCAGCATTTGCAATGCTTGAATAAACTGCTCTGTCAAATTTAGAATGATATTCATGTCATGTTGTAAAGTTCAAGTAAATAGACATGGTACCATAGAGATACCAAAGTCGAGTATAAGTAAGATAAATGTATAATCTAGTAAGAGTCTTCCAAGATTAGTGAAATGATAGATTTAGGGACCCTGACACCGTAGAATCCCTATGAGAGGTCTGCGCCTTAGGGATGAAATGACCTACCCTGGCAGTGCGTCCAGTATACGGGGGTCGGAACGCACCCACAAAGCGTATGGGGAGACGAAGCCCTTGAGGAAGTCTCCGAAGAGAAAATAGGTTACCCAACATGAACTGGAAGTCTCGGTGGTAACCCAGAGGTACTCACAGAGCGTACCAAGTTGAGACCCATAGAGCGTCTCAGACCCTCCACCTATGTACTCAGCCTAGAGTAGGAGCCCATTTTACGACACCATAGGAGTGTCGAGGCCAGAGAGCCAGTTTTCCTATTGTAGACCATGACAGTAGTCAGACTTAGCTATCTCGGGGTGTCAGCTAAGTCTTGTACGGTGGGATCGTAGTTCGCTACGAGTCTTTATATGTAGAGTACACGACATATGATCAGGGCATAAGATAAAATATGCTCATATAGGTTCAAAAAGTTTCTTATAAGTTAAAGAGTTAAGAAAGATTTGAGATAGTTTCACAACAGTTGTCCTTTAAATGAAATTTTAGTATTCTCTATTATTTAATCGTATCTACAACATTGCAGCAATTGTTATCTTAATGAAATGTGGCATCTCTTGTCGTTTAAATTATATTGCTTAGAATTGCTCAATATAGTATTATATTGAATTTTATTCAAATTAATAAACATAAATGAGTTATCTGTGATGGTTGGGTGAAATTCTATTCACTGAGCCAGTAGCTCACCAACCTACTGAAACATTTTTCAGGTCAGCGTCAGCACGAGGAAGCTGAAGGATCGTATCACCCAAGTTCTTAGAAGGTAGATCGTAATTAGATAGAGGTCTCTTAGTCCTTTCCCCTTGGTCCTTGGGCATGTGGTGTGGCATAGAGAGAATATAATGTAATATGTAGTTTAGATTTCAGTTATCTATTGTGTTTTACTTTCGGTATGAAAAATGTAATATGATGAGTAAATCTGCTTTATCTATCTAGTCATGTAAATAGTAGTTACTTCCGCAGTTAGTAAGGTTTCAATTTATTCTAAGTTAAAAGCTTTTTTCCTTTAAGCTAATTTTAAGTGATTAAGAAAAGAAAAAGTTAAGGGTGGTTTACCGTGGGTGACTCCCCAGTCTCTGAAGTCATTAGAGATGGCACGAGGATCGGGGCCTCACAGGCGGTGTCCAGCCAATGGGCTTGTGCCCTATTGGCATCACGCGCCCGTGTGGCCAAGGCATCAAAGAAGCAAGGGAGGGTGCATAAAAGACTATACTACCCCTTCGTAGTGATCAAGACTGATCACACATGTTGGGGTGCAGAGGTAAAAGACCTCCGAGGTCGCCCCCTTCCTCTCACAGGACAAGCTGCTGCTCCAGCCAAGGTTGAGGTCAACCCCTTGGTTGACTCCCGCCATCCCTACCCAAAAAGACACTTGAGGCCTCCCCTATGTCCCACATGCCCTGGCGGACTCGAGGGGTGTAGGGTTAAGCCTACCGGGAACCAGAGGTCATTCCCGAGATCTAGAACTCACAACCTGGGGCTAGGTGCAGGACAATGCTAACAAGGTAGATAAGTACCTCAAGGCTGATCGCTCTGGGCCCGCTGAAGTTCCCTTAGTGCTTGGAGATCATCCTCGTACCTTCGCTATGGCTCAGAGGTGGTTTGCGCCCTTTCCATACGCTCCTCAATAGAAACTTAGCTCTCCTGGAGATGACAGTTGGTCCTGACAGGTTGAGGGGTCTACTAGTATGTTGAAAGCGACGTGGGGATTCCACAAACTTGGCACAACCTTTGGGCTTTATAAGCGCACCCAAGATGGTGAGAAGAGGCAACATTGGCCACGTAGTCAGAGTTGGGTTAGCAAGAGGATTTTCGAGATAAACTCAATATCCCACGATAGCACCAAACCTTGGGTTCGTTAGCTCCAGATCAGACTCCCAAAGATAAAGGCATACAAATTGGGAACTGAGGGGAAATAAAGAGGCGTCGAGGATTCTGGGAATGATCGAGACTTTATTCCCTATTTCTATGGGTCATGCGGGTGAAAGAGATAGACCACTACCCAGATCTAGGGTCCAGGTCTGACTGGACTTCCTGGTCATGGGTTTCCCAAAACTTTTTCATTTCTTTTAAATAAAAACCCTAATCCTTGAAGTATTTTCATGGGCACGTCATAGCTCCACTATATCCCAAACTTTGGGATATTCTCTAGATAAGCATTGTGTAGACTTAGGTAAAAATTAGGATCTTGTAATGTTGGTTTTCTCCTCGAAACTTAGTCTTTAAGCATAAAGTGGATAATTCTTTAACTAATTATTCAGGCCACATATTATCTTGGAACTTTTTAGAAATTCTCCCTTTATCTTATATTATGATTATCTATCAATCAAAATATCTTGGATATTTATTACAATCACGAATATACACACTATCCAAATTCATATCCCAGGGACCCAAAAGTAAACCGTGGTTAACCAACTGGGCTGAAACGAGTCCCTAAGGCCCATGAATCCTATCTTGGGCCTTCCAAAGGTTCCATGAGCTTAGACACATTCCCAGTTACCAAATTAAGGATTTGATAATCATTGCACCTTATATTAGCCTAATATGAACACATATGATTAAAAGCACATTATTTCCTTAAATTGAAACTTTATTATGAGTCTAGGGTTTGGAATCATCAACCAAAGTCCCTAAATTCTCTTCCTTATTATTTGTACCTTAGTTTCATTTAGGCTTGAAATCTATGAATTTCAAGGATGTAACATTCACCACTCCTTAAAAGGAATTTTGTCCTCAAAATTCAGGCCTACTAAGCCTAGGTGAATGATAACTCATAATATCTTCAAAACTTAGGGTTAGCACCCCACTTAGATGGCTTTAACCACTTTTATTATTATACCAATTATTGTATTATTACTAAGATTGGCATCTGAATTTAAATTCAAGTATATCCACATCTTTAGTGTTCACACATCATCATCTCTTGATGATTTCATTCTTATTTTTTGATTTCAATTTCACTTGGTGATTTCTCTCTTTACCTAGGTTTCCAACCTATTACTCATTATTTTCACATAAGGGTGAGATGACACCTCTAACCCTAGTTCATGTAATTACACATTCAATGTAGGATATTCATCATCTTTCTCTCAATTTTTAAGCATAACGTGTGTCTACCCAATCTCCCTCCCTCATAATGAGATGAAATAAGCATTTGATTGCAGCCCAAACACAAAGTTCATTCCATTCCAAGAGCAAAGATTGTACATCCACACATTATCTTTCAATTTCACCTTTTAAGATAAATCATACTCGATATGACTCTAAACTTACTTGTTCTTAATTTCGTAGCATTCTCATATTTCATGAAGCCAAGTGTCCTTTTTCTTACTCTTAAGTTAGGGCACAACTTCTCTAAGTTTTCATGACTTCCTTATATTTTTTATATTTACACCTCATGTATTACGAGCCTTAGACATTTCCTTGAGGTCTCTAGGGGTATAGGTACCTTTGGAGTGATCTCATCCTTATGCATCGAGGGAGTGCCTTTCACATTCACCCCCTGGGCTACATGAACATCATGAAGGTGGCCAACCTCCCGAGACATGGGCCTTGGGCAAACCTAGCTGTTACCTCCCAACCACATGGTCATGTACATTAAAGGCATATCAACTCCCAACCCATAGGTCCTATGTACCTTTAATACATGCTATTTAACCCCAGGATTGCATTAGGACTCTACCCTTCCTAAGGGTTTCTTTTGAAATGTCACATCTTTTAAGCACATATTGTTCTCTCATATAATTTTTTAACTTGGATTTCCTTCATCTCTCTCTTTTGAGTACATATTATGCAGTATAGTCCCAGCATTGGGCTCGGGCCACCTTCCCTCCAGGGCTTGGTGCCATGTCGGTCTTCCCTCCTGGGCTTGACCTCTGTGATCTTCCCCTCCAGGGGCTTGATCCTAACTATCTGCACTGTGGACTTGGGCCACCTTCCCTTCCTGGTATTGGTGCCGTACTAGTCTTCCCAATCATAGGCTTGACCATTTCATGACCTTCCCTTCTAGGCTTGGTCATCCACACTATAACTCAAGCCACCTTCCCTTCATGGGCTTGATGTCATATTGGTTTTCCCAATCCTAGGCTTGACCAGTTGTGTTACTCAGAGATGGCATACTTGGGTTCAAAGAATGTAAGTTCCTTCATCTTATATCTTTAACTCTTCATCCCTCTAAGTGACAATTAAGGTTACCTCAATACTTAAATATGTTTACTCAACTTACCTTTTAAGGGAATGTCCTAGCCTAGGGTGCCTTCTTGGCTCATAGGAAGGGGTTATCTCTCTAGCCACAACATGATCCCAAGATCTAAGGTTTTTCCTCCCTCATAAGTCATCTTCCCACTCTTGGGTTGACCCACCCCAGGTTGGCACACTAACCCTAAAGGTTTCATATATATCTTTTTTTCTTTCATCATAATGCACTTTTTTTTTCATTGTAACTTATCAACCCATGTTTGCTCAACCTCTGGGATACCCCCTCATGGGTTCTGTCCATTCAATAAACTTGGGCCACCTTCCCCTCCAGAGGCTTGGTGCCTACATTGACCTTCCCCTCCAGGGGCTTGGCCATCATCACCAAATTTCTAGAGACAGCATGAGGGGTTTGAGCAAGTTATACTTAAATTTTCATCTCCATATATATATAACTATTGGGTTCTTATATTACTTAAGACCTCTTACAAAAATGTCATGCTTCTCATGCATACATGCATGGGAGATTGGGTCACCTAAACCCATCCATTTATCTTTCTTATTCCTAATTTCAAGTTTCATATGGGTGGTGTTCCATATCACCATGCCATGCTCATTATTTAAGTCTAAGGTTTTAGGGTTAGGGTTAGGGACTGTACTCTACCTCTTAGATTTTCCATATCCCTTGACCTACTAGAGTTTTCCTACCCTAATCCAAGTCCTTCCTCTATGAAAGGGCTTACCCATACTTGTATCTTTCTAGTGTTTACCCTCTCTAGAGGGACCTACACAAAAGGTTATATCTTTTCACATTTACTTCTCTAATTAACATTTTCTTTTCAAGGCTTATTAAGAAAAGAGATGAGAAGTAGATGAAATGTGAGATGAGACACCTAGAAAAATACATTATACCTTAATAATTTTTCTCTTATATTTCTAAGGATGATTTGAAATTATAAACTATTAAGTATTATTTAATGAATATGGGATCTGATACCAAATGTAACGACCTGCACTTTTGAGTGTCCAAAGGACCCTAAAGTCACAGATCATTACTCACAAATTCCAAGATCAGATTCAACAAACAATACAGATTAGTAAACAATTTCCATTAATGAACAAATAGTTACATGTTTGCATAAAAAGATCCTCTAAGGAGTTCCATAAATTTCAGAAAGAACCAACTTATACATGTATGGAGATATACCACCATGACTACACCTTCATGAATAACTTTAGTGTCTTCAACATCTTTATTCTAGTAACCTCATGTCCACGAATCAAGTATACATGATACCTAAAACACCGACAAACAAATACACGGTCAGTATATTGCTATACTGGTACGTGGGTTCATCCAATAATCACAAGTATACATATAATCAAACATCTTTTACTTGCACATAAGAACATAAATTTGCTTTCATATTCTAACCCATATTTGGTCTACTACCTCAGGTGTAATCATTGTCCCTCCTGGGCTCATGTGCATTACCCTTAAGATCAATCTAACCTAGGGTTCAGAGTATCATTATTAGCCTTCTGTTATACTCATAGGGACTTTATGATTTGCATGAAGTAAATAAACAAGAAAACAATTTATCATTCGTTCAATCTCATCGAGAAACCTCGACAAACTCAGAATTCAATACATGTATTCATAAGCGTAACCACGTACCTTATGCCATTGCAGAAACCATGCAGAAATCTCATATACTTTAAGAGTGCATCCAAACATCCAAGCAACAAAGTATTCAATCAGCATTATCTGAAATACACATACTGCATATGTGTCACCATGCATTCTCATTATATTAATCAGATCTAGATTCTCTCCTAGAGTAGGGTTTAGGGTTGTCTCATGTTTGGATTAAGGATAAGGGTCACAAACCCTAATTCCATCATATCATGGTTTCTAGATTACAACCTTTAGTTATACATATTAGGTGAAACCCTAATCATCATCTTAAACATATTATACTATTCATGATACCTAGATCGTATTATTAGCATTAAGATCATATCAAGATACTCACATTGGTTTCAAAACCCTAAATCAACATGCATAAGATTATTAATCTAGAATCATCAATTATTCATCTTTATCAAGGATTACCTCATTATACATGTCTAGATCATGTATTATCACAAAATAAATGAATCTACTCAATTAAGCATCATAGTAAACAAAATCTAGGTTTTCCTTTACACTAAACACATTAAAACATGTATTGCATACCCTTTTAGAACATGAAGCATATTTAGACTCTGGTTATATTTTATTCAGATGTTTTGCATTTTTCTGATCAACTTTCATATATAACTTATTAGAATCTGAGTTACCAATAATTTTCTATAATTATTTCAAGATTAACATAGCTGGCCCAATGAGAGACTACCACGTCAGAAAAGGCTATCATATTCTTATTACCCATGTGGTGGTGTCCAGCCAATGGGCTTGCTCCCTACCGGCATCACACACCCGGATGTCCGAGGCATCAAAGAAGCAAGGGGGGCGGGGGGGGGGGGGGTGGTGCGTAAAAGACTGTACTATCCCTTCGCAGTGATCAAGACTGATCACGCGGGTCGGGGTGCGGAGGTAAAAGACCTCCGAGGTCACCCCCTTCCTGGCTTCCTCTCACAGGCCAAGCTACTGCTCCTGCTCCAGCCAAGGTCGACTCCCACCATCCCTGTCCAACAGAGACGGTTGAGGCCTCCCCTACGTCCGACATGCCCCGGCGGACTCGAGGGGGTGTAGGGTGAAGCCTACCAGGAACCCGAGGTCATTCCCGAGATCTAGAACTCGCAACCGGGGGCTAGTGCCTGGAGATCATCCCCGTACCTTTGCTATGGCTCAAGGGTGGTTCGTGCCCTTTCGTCACACTCCTCAGCAGACGTGGAGCTCTCCTGGAGACGACGACTGGTCCTGGCAGGTTGAGGGGTCTATTGGCATGTTGAGAGCGGCTTGGGGATCCTGCGGACTTGGCACAGCCTTCGGGCTTTATAAGCGCACCCTAGATGGCGCGAAGAGGCAACATTGCCCACACAGTCAGAGTTGGGTTAACAAGAGGATTTTGGGGATAAACTCAATATCCCACGATAGCGCCAAAACAGGTTCGGATCGGACTCCCAGAGATAAAGGCATAGGAATTGGGAGCTGAGGGGAAACAAAGAGACGTCGAGGAGTCTGGGAATCGTCGGGACTCTGTTCCCCATTTCTCTGGGTCGCTCGGGTGAAAGAGACGGACCGCTACCCGGATCTAGCGTCCAGGTCCGACTAGACTCCCTGGTCCAAGGTTTCTTAAACCTTTTTCTTTTCTTTTAAATAAAAACCCTAATCCTTGAAGTATTTGCATGGGCCACGTCATAGCTCACTTATATCCCAAACTTTGGGATATTCTCTAGATAAGCATTTTGTAGACTTAGGCAAAAATTAGGATCTTGTAATGTTGTTTTGCTCCTCGAAACTTAGTCTTTAAGCATAAAGTGGATAATTCTTTAACTAATTATCCATGCCACATATTATCTTGGAACTTTCTAGAAATTCTTCCTTTATCTTATATTATGATTATCTATCAATAAAAATATCTTGGATATCTATTATTGTTGGTATGTATGCCCTGAGAGCTAGTCATATGATGATTGGATTGGCATACATCATGTTTGATTTGATAAATATCAAAGACAAGCTTCTAATTTATTCTAGCTCAATCGATTATGAGATAAATGATGGAGCAGAATGAATGTATAAAGAATAACAATACTCAATGACGTATGTATTCAGGTTGAGGACCTGAACAAAGAGATCGTACGAATGCTAAGAGTATGTACATTTTGTTATGTCCCCTAGTCGGATGTCATTGTGGAAGGTTGATAGACAACAATGACACATCAAGACTAGAGTGTGTGTTGGTTGATAATAGTGTCTCATTAGTCATGATATATGATATCAAACCAAGAACAAAAATACATATTGGAGAACAGTGTATCGGACAGACCCACCGTGAGAGTGATACATGGAACCATGACATGGTAGTCAGAATCATATCTCATAGTGATGGTGGTGATTGTGATTCTTAGACCTAAAATCACTGCACTCGTTGAATGTGATTGGGTACACTTTGACATCATCAAACGTAGTCCTGAAACATGGTTTGTTATAACGGTGATGATTGGGTGGCTTTAACACATGAGATAGACGGTGAGTGATAGATATGAGATTTGTCCTTCCTAAGGGAGTATGATGTCCAGGCCACTTGACAAGCGACACTGAGAAAGGCATGTGCATGCACATGTGAATCAATATATGATATTGATGTCACACATATCTTAGACAATCTGCTCTAGTTCAAGAAACATGAATGAACATTGAAAGGGTGACAACTCCATGCCTTGAGTTCATTCAGGATATCAGAGATAAAAGAATTATACATTCATTGGAACACCAATCATAGATTGTAGGATTGAAAGTTGTTCTCCAACTTTCTTTTTTACTTGGGTAGCAATGATGTGCGACTAGGCACTACTCTTTGCTTGTGATGTCATAAGCTAGTTATGGATATTCACTGCCAACATGAAATGGGACCTATAGGGTCACACACAAAGGATTAACCTGGAAGAGGAGTTTATCCATGAATGATGTTTGGATTAATTACTAAAGTGTTTAGCTACTCAATCAAACATTCAATCAATAGATTTGACTCAGAATCATCAAGTTAAAGTGTTGAACCAACTGATTACAGTGTCAGATTGATTGAGAACTGAATTGACCATGTTTTGCACAATCTGGACCACCAACTGACCGGTTCACTGGGTGAACCGGTCGACTCATGGTCAGTGAGATGACTGATTCACTCTAATGAACCGATCAGTTCACTCTAGTGAACCGATCGGTTCACTTGGACCAAACAAGTAGTGTTGGGTTTTCCCGATTTGTGAGAAAAGTTTTTCACTTAACTTGTTCAATTTGATTGGAACAAGAATTAATATTTGCGTTAATTAGAAATGAAAAGGAAAGTCAATTGCAGGTAGGTTTGGGAAGCAAAATGATCGATTCACTAGGTGAACCGATTGGCTCACACTCCCAATCGACCGGCTCACCTTGCCAAACGACCATTTCAGTAATGAAATGACCAGTTCGTCTGCCACAATGCAAATTGTTCATGGAAATTCTGGATCCTTCTACTCCCGCACATACTGGGAATCCTAGCCCTACCCTCTACTATAAATAGAGGGGTACAGGGGGGCTTCTCCAGAGACACAACTCAAAACATCAGTTACTCTACAAAGTTGTTGTCCTCTCTGGTTGTGGTAACCGAGAGAGCCCAAACAAGTTTTACTCGTCCAGGGAGGAACAACGAGGGAAAGACAACTGCAGAAAAACAATGGGTGGTGGGAGAGTGTGTTGGTGACTAGTACGCCGACATAAGGGGACAACTCCTTCTAGTCCATTCTTCAGGATGACTAGAGTTCTCCATAGTTTGTGTAGACTATCTATAGAGGCGGGAAACTTCTGCCGCTCAGGAGGACAATCGTCAACCGCAGTCTGGGTCAAGACCAAGAGCTATACAGACATCATCGAAGATAGGTGGTTGAAGACCACACTAGCTGTGAGGTTATGTCACCGAGCAAGACTCAGGACTAGGTATATCTCGCTAAAACCATCCTTCCCATTACACAGATGTTGATGCAATCTGCTGGTTATGGGTTTATGGTCAAGTAAATTTTTTTGTTTCTACTGCCTACTCCAACCACATAAAACCCAACAGTGGTATCAGAGCCATGTCAATACTCTATGTTTTGGGATATTCGATATGATTGGATTTTGGTTTTAACATCTTTTATTTATTGCATACGATGCAGATATTTAAATGACTAATGTGAATATCTGATTAATACCACATGATCCCAAATTAATATATACATATATGATATGGTATATATGCAGTCGATATGTGTTGCCCTAAAATAGTTTTGACAGTGGATGTGTAGCATGGTTATGGCCTATAAACCCTATGTGCATGTGTGTGGTTGGTTATGGTTGTTTGCATCTCGGTCTGTTCACCGAGCCCTCTTCATCTATTCTGAATGTAACTTGAGATAACTCGAGATTCTCTTCTACCTTTGTCCCCTCGAATGTAACTCGAGGTTTCACAAACATTATGTAAAATAGGATTAACTTTATTTCTTGTTATGACGAAGATTGAAGATGACCACTTGTTGGACCGAGATGACCGACTGAGTAGTAGTTGGTGGACCAATGAGAAGCCCAGACGACAGGACGAGTCGACCATCTGGAGGAGCCAGATGACCGGCTGGAGGAGACCAACCGACCGACCAAGAGGAGAGTCGACCGGTTCAAAGGTTGAACCAGTCAACCCGGATTGGCAAGCACAAACCTTCATCAATAACAGGTTGCATGTGATGTAGACCTTATATGACCGTAGTTCCTTGTGGCTCCAAGGAACTACAATAGGATGGCCATAATCATCGCTTTATCATTATTGCTTGTTTTTGTTTGTGGGATATGACATGTATATGATACATACTATATATGTGGTGATTGGCTACATATATGCATATATAAGCATATTAAAACCCCTCAACAAACATATTAAGTTGAAGATGCCTTCCAAAATCAGCACACATGAAAAGCTTGATCGACTAAGTGTGGGCATGCCTTCGCATGGTGCACCATCTATCTCGTGGAAGTGTGATGGTGAATATGTGGGTCTGTCTTTGTAGGGTGCATATTCATCATGTTGCCTTTTGGGTTGGACTTAACAAGGTCATCTTAATAGGATTAAGCACCTTGAGGCATGCAGATGTTCATGACAAAGAGTTATGCATAACATCTATCAAGAGTTGCATATGATACAATTGGAAAAAGTTGCCTACCTGAAAGAATCTAGTTGTGGGTGACAGCCCTCGCTGGTCCATAACTTAGAGGAAGTCAGAATCTTGCTCACTAGAAGGTTGTACATTGCAATATTCCAAATTGATGGTGAGGGCTATCAGTTTGATCAAAATAGTGGGAGTGATAATTAACTAAAGACCTAATTAATATCGTCAATTTTCAAATCAAATCAAATCAAAAGAGTTTTGGACTAAAATTGCAAATTTCCTTTTGTAGAATAAATGGCGACAAAAAACAATCACTTTTCATTATGATCGGTCCTTGAGAAGGACAAGCTTAATGGGAACAACTTCCACGACTGGTTTAGGATGTTGAGAATTGTTCTCACTCAAGAGCAAAAGCTCTATGTCCTAAATACACTAGAGCCAATAGAACGCACAAAAGGCTGAAAGGGATGCTTATAAGAAGCATACTGAGGATGTCATTGATGTGAAGTGCTTGATGTTGTACTCAATGAACTATGAGTTGTAGAGACAACATGAGAACATGAACGTCATTGAGATGGTTCAACATCTCAAGAACATGTATCAAGACCAGGCACGATAAGAGAGATATGATGTCTCCAAAGCATTGTTCAAGTGTGTCATGATAGAAAGAGATCCAGTAGGTCCTCACACACTCAAGATGATTGGGTATGTGGAGAACCTAACTTGACTGGGATTCCCTCTGATCTAAGAGTTGGCTACTGATGTGACACTACAATTGTTGCTAGAATCCTACAGTCAGTTTGTGATGAACTACAACATGAACAACTTTGACAGGCCACTGACAGAGTTGTTGGGCATGTTGAGGATAGCCGAGGCATAGATGAAGAAAGACAAACCCAAATCTGTGATGATGATCAATAGAAAGAAGTGAAAGTCTAAAGGCAAGGGCAAGGGCAAAGCAAAGAAAGGTTCTGATGCTAGCCAACAACACAAGTCATCTTCAACTCTCAAAGACAAGGGAGGGGTGAAAAAGGGAGGCAAATGTCACCATTGTCATGAGCCAGGACATTGGAAGAGAAATTGCCCTCTCTACATAGATGAACTAAAGAAGAAAAAGGAGGGGATGGAAGTCTCCACCTCAGGTATCATGAAATAAACTTAAAATGCTTCTTTATCTTAGGTATATGATACCAAGATACAGATCTAACATATATGATGTGCAGGATCTGAAAAGAAGTCATGGCCTTTATGAAAGGACCAAGAAGGAATACTCATCAACATTGGAATAAGAGTTGCTTCCATAGATAGAAGTACATTTTTGTTTATTTCAGCCCAAAGGGCATGTAACAGAGTTATGAACTGCTATTTCATTTAGCTAATAAATAGAAACAATTTTATTTTTGCGTCTTGTAATGAAAAGTATGTCTATCAATAAAGTTCATGTTTCAATTTCAAAGATATGATCTTTTATGGGAATGCCTTATTTATCTTGTGATACTTGGTATGCATGAGATAAAATAATAATACCTAAAGGTTATTGATGACTCAAACAATAAATTAGCATTATCATCTAAAAAAATGAATGAGAAATTCATCTCTAGGTTCTGTATTGATGGATAAACTAGACTCTCTTGGTTAATGAACCATTAAGAGATATGAATGTCTTGTTTATTGGGGATGATGACAAGTCAATCTCCACTAGATGTAATGGGAGAATGACTATTCTATTAATTGATGTATATACATACCTATTGGAATAAATTCTAATACTTCAGATATGGTATTTAATGAAATACCAATATGAATATCTTGAAATGTTCAAGAATATCATAAATGAAGAACAAACTTGGTAAACATATTAATTCTTCGATATGATCAATGAATGACATACTTAAACCATATGTTTGAGGACCTTGTGAGTAAGTATGATAGTGTATCATAGAGAACTCATGATTAATGCATAATGATGTCTAAATCAAAGAAGGAATCATACTCTAAATAGTAAGAGCATGATCATAAACAAATAGCTAATCTTCTAGAATTCTTCTAAAAAACGCTTTACACTAAATAAACATATATAAGGAAATTAAGAATCACAAGTGTTGTGGATTCTCAAAATCCTTATGTAACAGATACACCTCATATGTCTAGTAGAAAACACCTTGAGCTTGATGGATAATGATATCCTACAAACTCAAAGGTGATTAATTGGTCATATGATGATGAGCCAATAATCCATCTAGATGATGTTGAGGAACCAAATTTTGAGTTATGGGTTGAAGCCATAAGATCCAAAATGACTTCCATGTGAACCAAATAAGGCATGACCTTAATGGTAGCACTTATAGGGATAAAACCCATAAGTTCAATTGGGTCTTAAGAGTTAAGACTGACATGGATGACATTTGAAGAGATGATTGGTTGAGATAAACTCAAGTGAGTTCAAGGTGTTGAACCTGATGATTTTATTTAACCAATTGCAGTAGCTATAGGCCATACATGATCATGCTTGCTATTGGAACTTAAAGACTACGAAATTTGGCATATGTATATTAAAATGACATTCCTAGTAGGAATAACATGAGGCTGTGTACGTGACACAACCTAAAGGGTTTTATAATTCCGTAAATGTAAATGCAGTCTATAAGATATAAGAGATTAATCAATATGATTGATTAAATACAGGCAACTCAGAACTGGAGTCTTTACTTTGATTATATAGTCAAAAGGTTTGACTAATATGTCAAATTAAAGAAATGATATGTGATTACAAAGATTTAGTGGGAGCATATTCATATTCTACATGATGATGAGAAATGAAACATTCTAAGAATAGAAATTGGTGTGGGAATACCTTCTTTAAAGGAATAAAGAGAAACATCCTATGTGATAGGAATAGATACCTATAGAGATAGTTCTTGAAAGTCTCTTAACCTGATAAAGAGAGAGCATACATTGGCAGTCTATACTGAAGGGTTCAGTATGTAAAGATTTAGTGGGAGAAAACTTGTATATATTACATGGAGTTAGTCTCTCGGATGCCTAATGTCTTAAATTCTTATGAAGAATAGGAACACAAAGATAGATTCCTTATGCATTCGCAATTGGATCTATCATGTATGTAATCATCCCATTATCTTGTATGTATCGAACATGATAAGAATATATATATTCATTCATCATCTTGTATGTATTGGACATGACAATATGATATACTCATCCAGTTATCTCGTATGTATTGGACATGATGAGTAGATGTCTGTCTACTTCCAATGAGAGTCACTGGAATACCATAAATAACTTATTTAAGTACTTGTGAAGTATTAAAGGATTAGTTCTATGGTAATAAAAGGAGTTGAGTGTAAATTAGTTACACTGATGCAAGCTTCCAAAAATATCAAAGTGAATATGTGTTGATAAATGGAAATGTTTCAAGTAAAATTAAAAGGCCATTTAATTCTAAAAGGAATGTCAAGTATCCTTGTGTTATGAACACTGGAGGATACTACATGGATCTAGAAGTTCATATGGATGAACTTATAGATATTCCAATCATTGATGACAAAGTAGAAATACTAAGTCAAACTATGGAGCTAATTGTTAGGCAAGGAATATCAGATAGTATATTACAGAAACTCCATCTCATATAAAATGTAGTACAACAAGGAGATGTGAAACATGCAATATACTGACTAAAGAAAAATGTTGCTAACTCATTGGATTAGCACTAGCACAACAAAAATATGTGGGACATATTTAGAGATCACTAAGAATATGATTTGAAGGTGATTGGCTCTAAGTGCAAGTGGGAGTCTGTTGGTATGTATGCCCTGAGAGCCAATCATATGATGATTGGATGTGCACACATCATGATTGATTTGATAAATATCAAAGGCAAGCTTCCAATTTATTCTAGCTCAATCGATTATGAGATAAATGATGGAGCAGAATGAATGTCTAAAGAATGACAATACTCAATGATGTATGTCTTCAGGTTGAGGACATGAACAATGAGATCATACAGATGCTAAGAGTATGTACATTCTTGTTATGTCCCTAGTCAGATGTCATTGTGGAAGGTTGATAGACAACAATGACAAATCAAGACTAAAGTGTGTGTTGGTTGATGACAATGTCTCATTAGTCATGTTATATGATATCAAACCAAGCACACAGATACATGTTGGAGAACAATGTATCGGACAGACCCACTGTGAGAGTGATACATGGAACCATGACATGGTAGTTAGAATCATCTCTCATAGTGATGGTGTTGATTGTGATTCGTAGACCTGAAATCACTGCACTCGTCGAATGTGATTGGTACACTTTGATATCATCAAATGTAGTCCTGAAACATGGGTTGTTATAACGGTGATGATTGGATGGCTTTTACGCATGAGATAGACTGTGAGCGATAAATATGGGATTTGTCCCTCCTAAGGGAGTATGATGTCCAGGCCACTTGATAAACGAGACTGAGAAAGACATGCACATGCACATGTAAATCAATATAGGATATTGATGTCACACATATCTCAGACAATCTACTCTAGTTCAAGAAACATGAATGAATGTTGAAAGGATGACAACCCATGCCTCGAGTTCATTCAGGATATCAAAGACAAAGAAATTATACATTCACTGGAACACAAATCACAAACTATATGATTGAACACTGTTCTCCAACTTTCCTTTTCACTTGGGTAGCACTGATGTGTGACTAGTTACTTCTCTTTGCTTGTGATGTCATAAGCTAGTTATGGACATTCACTGCCAACATGAAATGGGACCTATAGGGTCACACACAAAGGATTAACCTGAAAGAGGAGTTTATCCATGAATGATGTTTGGATTGATTATTAAAGTGTTTAGGTACTCAATCAAACATTCAATCAATAGACTTGACTCAGAATCATCAAGTTCAAGTGTTGAATCAACTGATTAGAGTGTCAGATTGATTGAGAACTGAATTGACTGTGTTCTGCACAATCTGGACCACCAACTGATCGGTTCACTGGGTGAACCGATCAGATCATGGTCAGCGAAACAACCGGTTCACTCTAGTGAACCGATAGGTTCACTTGGACCAAACGAGCAGTGTTGGGTTTTCCTAATTTGTGAGAAAAGTTTTTCATTTCACTTATTCAATTCGATCGGGACAAGAATTAATATTTGCATTAATTAGAAACGAATAAGGAAAGTCAATTATAGGCAGGTCTGGGAAGTGAAATGACCAGTTCACTAGGTGAACCGGTCATCTCACACTCCCAATCGACCAGTTCATTAGTGAACCAATCGACTCATGTTGCCAAACAACCATTTCAGTTATGAAATGACCGGTTCGCCTGCCGTAGTGCAAATTGTTCATGGAAATTTTGGACCCTTCTACTCCTGCACAGACTGGGAACCCTAACCCTACCCTCTACTATATATAGAGGGGTATAGTGGGCTTCTCTAGAGACACAACTCAGAACATCAGTTGCTCTGCAAAGTTGTTGTCCTCTCTGGTTGTGGTAACTGAGAGAGCCCAAGCAAGTTCTACCCATCCAGGGAGGAATAGCGAGGGAAATACAACTACAGAAAAGCAACTGGTGGTGGGAGAGTGTGGCAGTGACTAGTACATTGACAGAAGGGGATAGCTCCTTCTAGTCCATTCTTTAGGATGACTAGAGTTCACGATAGTCCGTGGGGACTATCTATAGAGGTGGGAGACTTCTGCCACTCAGGAGGACGACCGTCAACCGTAGTCCAGGTCAAGACCAGGAGCTGCACAGATGTCGTCGAAGATAGGTAGTTGAATACCACACTGGCTGTGAGGTTTTGTCGTTGAGCAAGCCTCAGGACCAGGTATATCTGGATAAAACCATCCTTCCCATTACATATATATTGATGCGATCTGCTGGTTATGGGTTTATGTCAAGTAATTTTTTTTGTTTCTGCTGCCTACTCTGACCACGTAAAACCCAACAATTATGATCAGAATATCCACACTATCCAATTCATATCTCAAGGACCCAAAAGTAAATTGTGGCTAACCAAATAGGCTCAAACGAGTTCCTAAGGCCCATGAATCCTATCTAGGGCCTTCCACAGATTCCATGAGCTTAGACACATTCCCAATTATTGAATTAAGGCTTCAATAATCATTGCGCCTTATATTAGCCTCATATGAATGCATATGCTTAAAAGCACATTATTTCCTTAAATTGAACCTTTATTATGAGTCTAGGGTTTAGAATCATAAACTAAGGTCCCTCAATTCTCTTCCTTGTTATTTGTATCTTAGTTTCATTTAGACTTGAAATCTATGAATTTCAAGAATGTTATAGATCACCACTTGAATCCTAGTATACTCTAGTCTTCTAAACTCCAACGTCATCTTGTTAGGACGAAGAGTTCTTCCTAACACAGTACCAATGTAGTTAAACATTTCCACATCCCATAGCTCGAGAGGAAGATTGTAGATCTTATGCTAGATAGGGATCTCGTTCAACTTCATCTTCTCTAACGGTTCGCACACTCTCACTTTTTGATGATGATAGTTTTCCCACCACGAACCAGGGGCCTCCATCAATTATTGTCACTAGATCTTCATCGTTGGCAAACATAACAATGAAAAACCCCCTAACTCAAGATCTTATTTTGATGGAGCCTTCGACCTTCCACAATAGATCAAGATGGCACAGAGTGATGTCCAATGTGGTTTTAGACCTACTTCATATCCAATAGTCATCCTACTCCATCTAGAAAGGTTGTGTTCCACAATGGTTCTAGGATACAACAACTTTCCTTCTACCATTTGGATCTTTGTCTTGCTCAAATTCACAGGTCCAACATCACTTTTCTCCTTGAAAAGCCCCAACCAATCTATGGAGTCCTTCACCACAGAGACACCCATTGGATAACCCTTCACATTGTTCATCAATGAGATGCCTTCACCATTACCTAGATCTGGAGGGTCAGACACCACCGTCGACTTGGCTATCTCCCCCTCACTTGCCTTAGCTGTCATCTTATCAATATCATTTACAGTAGTTGTTTACATGCTAAGATTTTCTATCTGTTTAGTAGCAAGGCGGATGGCTTGATGTTATTCCACTCCATGAAGTGTTCAATGTCAGATAAGGCAATGTTTGCATGTAAATTGTTATCAAAGTGAATGCCTACTTTTGATGAAAAAAATTGTGAATTTTGTGAATGTAAAACCCTGATGCTAAATTTGTGATATTGTTAATATGTGGTATGTTCTATCCGCACAAATGTTTTAGTTGTGAAATATGTTAATCTATATCTTTTGAAAATTGTGGAGAGTGTGATGACATAGTACCTACTTTGTCCATCATGAAAAAGTTCTTCATTTTGTATCCCTCTTGTGTAGTAATAGAGAGCTTAATGTAGAAACTAAAAATGGTGCCTTGGATGTCCTTTTGTCACTGGGAATCTATGACGACTTGAGTTCTTCGATAATCTCAGTTTTGTTCCAATCAACATAATCCTTGTCCAGACATGGTGAGGTGACACTGGTGGGGTTGTTCTCGAAAGGAAGGCGGTTCCCATCTTCTATATATGATGGGTAAGTAGGTTTGTGTATGGTGCAGGTGTGCACATTTTTGGATTGGGGACTGTTTGGTGTTCCAGGAGCCCGAGAGCTATTGCGGTAGTCTTTGCTTTCCCATACCGTGTTTCAGCTTGTAGCTCCTTTTGGTGGACTAGTGTGGACGTTCTTTTGCTAACCTAGAAATTCACACATTTAATGTGACTTCTAGTTTTAACCTCGTTCTTGTCCTCACTATAAATTTTCATGTATATATGTGTTTTGACACACAATTGGTCCATCGAGTATGCATGTATCCCTTGGTGATGCTCAACTTGACAAAAATCAAACTTGCATTCATGTCACACCTAATTACTTTTCCCTTAATTTTTTTATCATATCCTTAAAAACTTTTGCATCCTTTTCTTATTCTCATGTTGTGTAGCTTGGCTCTCACACTTCCAACGCATCAAATTTTACTCAAATCCAAGCTAGGATGAGTGAGATATGCTTATTTGAATATCACTTGCTTTTTAACCTTATTTTAACCCTTTAATTTGGATTTAGCCTTATATGGGTCCAAAATTGTTTTCATGTGGCCCAGATTCAAATATGTGCTACCTTCCCCTCTCACTTTGGGTGCGAGCATTTTCTGCCCTTAGATCTTGTCACGCAGACCACCCTTCTTGATCCAACAACTTGAACCTCGTCACCTTCCCCGGTCGTACACTATGCAAAGTGCACTGTGTCAGTTGCTTTGGGCGGGGCTAGGTCCCTCTTCTAGCCTATTTCCTGCAACTTAGGAACCAATTTCTACTTCTTTGGTGTATAAACACCTCCCTCTAATCATCCCCACTCTTTTCGAGAGTTTTTGCAAACCCTAGAACCCATGTATGTCATTCAATCTCCTACGGTGTCGTCGCCTAGCTCAGGTTGGGCACCCCCTCCTTGACTGTTGTTGGCTTCATCCAAGGGTAGCTACGACCCACCAAGACCAAGTCACAGTCCAGAAGACTACTACTGAGGCCCATGAAACTCTCATCCTCGGGTTTTAGCTGAGCTCCGGTAAGCTCGCCGACCATGGTCGTTGCATCAGCAGTTTCTTTTACGTGGGAAGAAGCCAGGCGAGGGGCACCCTCGGTCGTAGGATCTCAAGCACCCTAGAGCTGAGGGCCCAGATCAGTCCTCAACCCCCCCCAAGTCGATTGACCGTGTGTGGAGCATGGTTGGGCGATGGTGTAGAGTGGCTACCAAACACTGCAAGCGATGCACATATGTGATGAGTGACCGAGGGAGTTCGGGAGGTGTCGTTGGACTATCAGCGGCCATCCACCTCGTGGCCTCTTCACGACCCCTAGATCAAGACTGAATGATCTAGAACCACCAATTGAGGTATATTCTTTAAAAAATGATATCTAATAGCTCCTTAAGACTTTTTGGACATACCATACACGACTTTTGATCTACAAAACATGATCTACCTAATAAAAATAGTTCTAGGGTTAGCTTTGCTCTTATCCTCTCTGGTTTGATAAATAAAGTCACTTTATGATCTTTTGTATAGAAACAATTTTCAATCATGCACTATATGATTATTAATGACCTCTAGGCTTTCATATCACTTAAATAAGTGAAATTTGGGTATCTTTTATTGTTATGTGCTCTTGGGCCATTTAAATGAACTCTAATGTTTACTTTGACCCTTAATGTTTATTGTTGACCAAAAAGTAACTCAATTAAGTGAATGTATGCTATGACTTGACCAAGTCTTAATCTTTAGCCTAAATTGTTATCACCTAACCTTATAATCTTGAAATCAGTAAACCTTATGATCTTTTGTGCCATGTTTGACTAATACATTATGCGTCCTTGACTTAAGTATCTATTGTGACCCAAAGAGGACTCACCCTTATACTCTAATATACCCCATGTGTGAGGTTCATGTACTTATGTGGTTGGATCCTTATTTTTGAGCTAAAGTAGATCCTTGTTATTCATATCTCTATGTTCACTTCTACCTCAGTCCTAAAATGATTTGTGACACTAAATGCCATGTAACACACTCATGTGCTCCATTGACTACATGTAACACCTTTTGTGATCTCGATGCATATGTTGATTCTTGGACTCTAATCTTGCATATGATGTTGTAATCTTATCCATGCTATCTTAATGACTTCAAATAAGTAGAATCATCATGTTTTAGCTCTATGTCCTAACTTAGTGTACTTAATGCTTCTATGACTTGGAAATTAAGACCCTATTGTATGAAATGCATTTAACATGGCTAATTATGATCTTGCATGAACAGGCCATGATAGTAATATATATCTCATGCTTTCCCTACATCTAAATCATACTTTACCTCAATCTTGTATTACTCATAATGCAGATGGTTCATCTAGACCTAGACCTTAATGTTGATCCTTGGACTACGTTGAATAATGACATGCATGTTTGGAAGTTTGGAATTATGTTTGAACTAATTGAAACCTAGGACCAGGGGAACATCCACATGACTTATATGCCGCTTATATTACCAAACTCTAGTGATCTAAGACTCTATGTGGTATCTCTTTACATCTTAGGTCCCTTGGGATGGACCATCTCTACAAATCTTATCATAGCTTGTACTCTACTTGCAAGGTACACCTAATCTCTTGACCCTACTATGATATTGGCTTGTTTATAAGTATGCTCGTATGAATGCTTGGCTAGATAATTACTTGTTTGAGCTACTTGTTCCCTATGTATGTTCGTTTTTCTCAAAATATGTTGAACAAACCTCAAAAATAATTAAACTTGTCCATTATACAAACCTTGTGTACCTACTTGTATTCTCGGGGTAAGGGCATAAGGCATGTTGAAAATAGGGTTATCTCATTGACTTAGGTCTTGAGGTCCCTCATGTATAAAAAGGGGTTGGCTAATGTTGAGCACCCCTATAGACCCTTACTTTGAGGAAGCTAGTCAATGGTCATAATATGTTGTTAAGTATAATGGAAATACACTTAAAAACATGATTTATATAAAAAACATCGTTAATTGTTCTCATCTTGTTTCATCTTCTTGCTTAATATCATGTTTCTAGCCAAGCAAGCTTTCATTATTATTATTAAACTATGGTTACATGTTGTTCATGGTGTACTCAATGCACTCACATTAATATATTTTGTTTATCGAATTTGTAGATGCCAAATAAATATCCGTTACACTCAAGACTCTAAGCTCTAAAATGAATTACCAATGGGTATACTTGAATATAGAAATTCGTACATATCTCTTATCTCCAGTTTTAGTATCTTGTTATATCTTGTCATTACTGCTTTTACATATATACTGCCTATGTGAAATATTTGTGTCATTCTCCGGGCCCAAGTCCACTCGCCTTTGGCTTTGTAGCCATTAGGAGTGTGGACTTAGGGTAACAAATAGTTCCGTGACAAATGGTATCAGATCCATACACACATGCCTCCAAATATGTTTAAGGCATAACACATCTTAAGAACCCAGGGAGGACTAAATTCCTCTCCTTAAAAATTTAGTGAGTCTTATAGCATCTCATATCTTCTTTAAGGACCACCTAAGCTACCCAAGTAGATGATGATTAGTTAGGTTTCTTGTTTCTTCATGTGATTCTTCTCTCATGACTATTACTCACATGAATTCTCAATTTTGGGCAGCGTATTCATGGGGAAACTAAAATTCATTCAAAATGATGGATGATGATTAAGATGATAATTCCATTATCTGATCTTAAATGAAAAGCCCTATTTGATGAATGAAAGTACTCTTGAAATGTCGTACATATGCAAAGTTATGAAAACTCAATGTTACAAAATTGGATATAAGTGCTTTCTATGTTTGAGGTAAATCCTTGTGTGACAAAATGATGTAGAATACATGTTATATACCTCATATCTGATGAGGCCCCTATTGATCATACCTATGTTGTACCTATTTTAATTAAACCTCAAACATAGTTAAGCAAACTTTTCCCCTATTTGATATGTACCATGATCATGCCACGAAATTACCTTGTCTTTGGGACCATAGATCATTATGTGAAGACTTGCTACAAGAGGAAAATCCCCTATTGACTGTTATTCCTATTTGTAGATTCAATTTGAATGATATGGTGGACCTAGATCTGAATCTTGCCCTATCTTTCTCGAACCCTTGAGTTCACAATTTGACTCCTTGATTTCCAAAATCTACAAGGGAATGAAATTAGACCTTGATCTCACAAAACCTTGAAATGTGGTTGCCCTATTAGTGATCTTGATACTTGATTCGTGATCATGTAAAATACAATTTTCTAGTTGATGCTCCCCTTACTTGAATATGCTTGATGACTCATGATTATATGGATTAATGTGCTAGATTAGGGTGGAAGCAGACTTATAACTCCCTCAACTTAGGTCACTTATATATTATGACTAACTCTAAATTTTCATCTAGTGGATTGTTTAGAGTTCGTGAAGGTAACTCCTTCCGCATGATTTTGATTTCTTGACCTAAGTCTCTAATGGGTCAAAGCCATTATGGTATTGATACTCGATCTTAAATCTTGATTTAATGATGATCTTAAAATATGATGTTGGTGACTACAGTTAGCGGTTAGGTTCCTAGAAAGACCTAGGCCTATATCATTCATCAACCATGAATACCATGAAAATGAACTCAATCTTGATACCACAAAATGTTGAATGATGCTAGAAATGTTGCTCAACTATTTCTTGATTGTTGTATATGGTTGAATGATCACCCCTAAGGTCTAACTAGGAATCTAAACTCTAGCTCTGAGATGTTTGGATATACAAATTTTATGTCCAAACTTGACACTCAATATCGAATACTGAATTCTTGTCTCATGATTATTGATGTTGGTTTGACTTGACTCCTATGATCACCCTATTTGGTTCTTGAGAACATCCTCGATATATGACTAATGACTTTCATGTTCCCAAACCTCATTTTTTTCGAAATAATGATTATGTTAACTTTTGCTCGATTTATGACTTAGGGTGAGCTCCATGTGGACTAAGGTGGGACCTTCCATTGATTTTGAGCACGGAATCACGATGTTGAAATATGATGTTGGCCTTGAATTGTTGAAATATGAAATCTCAATCAAGGACCCCACCTAAGTCAATGTAGAAGCTAGAACCCCAATTTTAGGAATGAAGGTCATGCCTTACTCTTGAACTCTATTCCATTGACTTAAAATGTGATCTCTCCAAATTTGTGATCTATAAGATAATCTCTTCAAATTTATGACCCATGTGATGATCTTTCCAATTTGATGATCAATGCAACTATGCCTAGACCTAGATGTTCGATTACTTGATCATGGAATAATTTTCATATTTAAAGAACGCCATATGATTATGATAGGAAATATGAGTTCCAACTCACTTGATGACTTGACTTAAATTTTGGGGACAAAATTCTCTTTTAAGGTGGAGAGGATGTGATAACCTGGAAATTCACACATTAAATATGACTTCTAGTTTTGACCTCATTCTTGTCCTCACTATAAATTTTCATGTATATATATGTTTTGACACAATTTTCCATCGAGTATGGATGTATCCCCTTGGTGATGCTCAAGTTGACAAAAATCAAACTTACATTCATGTCACACCTAATTACTTTTCCATTGAATTTTTGATCACATCCTTATAAAACTTTGCATACTTTTCTTGTACTCATGTTGTAGATCTCTCTCTCATTTTTCCAACGCATCAAATTTTACCCAAATCCAATCTAGGATGAGTGAGATATGCTTGTTTGAATATCACTTGCTTTTCAACATTATTTTAACCCTTCTATTTGGATTTAACCTTATATGGGCCCAACATTGTTTTTGTGTGGCCCAAATTCAAATATCTGCTTCCTTCCCCTCTCACTTTGGGTGCAAGAAATTTCGGCCCTTAGATCTTGTCACATGGATCACCCTTCTTGATCCAACGACTCAAAACTCGTCACCTTCCTTGGTTGTGCATTGTGTAAAGTGCATTGTATCAGCTACTTTGGATGGGGTTGGTGCCTCTTCTAGCCTCTTTCTTGCCACTTTGGCACCGATTGCCACTTCCTTAGCATATAAATCACCTCCCTCTACTCATCTCTACTCTTTTTGGGAGTTTTTGCTAACCTAGCACCCCTTTCTATCCTTCAATCTCCTATGGCACCGCCACCTAGCCCATGTTGGGCACCCCCTCCTCGACTACTATCGGCTTCATCCAAGGGTGGCTATGACCCACCAAGACGAAGTCAAGGCTGATAGGCCTACAGTTGAGGCCCGTGGAACTTTCATCCTCAGGTTTTAGCTGAGCTCTGGCGAGCTCGCTGACCACGGCTGCCACATCGACAATTTCTTTCACGTGGGATGAAGTCAGGCGAGGGCATCCTCGACTGTAGGATCTCGAGCACCCTAGAGCAGAGGGCCTAGATCAATCCTCAACCCCCCTCTCTTAACCAGTTGACCGTCTGTGGGATGTGGTTGGAAAGCGGTGGAGAGTGGCTGCCAAATGCCGCAAGCGATGCACATAGGTGATGAGCGACCAAGGGAGTTCGGGAGGTGCCTCTGAGCTATCAGCAGACATCCACCTTGTGGCCTCTTCACGACCCCTAGATCAAGACCGGGCGATCCAAAACCACTAGTTGAGGTATATTCTTTTGTAAAATGATATCTAATCACTCTATAAGCCTTTTTGGACATACCATATATGATTTTTGATCTACAGAACACGACCTACCAAATAAAAATAGTTTTAGGGTCTAGTTTTGCTCTTATCATCTCTGGTTTGATAAATAAAGTCACTTTATGATCTTTTGTGTAGAAACCAATTTCAATCATGCACTATATGATCATTTATGACCTCTAGACTTTCATATCCTTTTAAACCAGTGAACTTTGGGAATCTTTTACTGTATGTGCTCTTGGGCTATTTAAATGAACCCTAATGTTTACTTTGACCCTAAATGTTCATTGGTGACCAAAAGGTGACTCAATTAAGTGAATGTATGCTATGACTTGACCAACTCTTAATCTTTAGCCTAAATTGTTATCACCTAACCTTATAATCTCAAAATTAGTAAACCTTATGATCTTTTGTGCCATATTTGACTAATACATTATGCCTCCTTGCCTTAAATATCTCTTGTGACCTAAAGAGGACTCACCTTTGTTCACTAATATGCCCTATATGTGAGGTTCATATACTTATGTAGTTGGATCCTTATTTTTGTGCTAAAGTAGATCCTTATTATTCATATCTCTATGTTCACTTATACCTTAGTCCTAAATTTATTTGTGACACTAAATGCCATGTAACACACTCATATGCTCCATTGACTACATGTAACACCTTTTGTGATCTAGATGTATATGTTGATTCTTGAACTCAAATCTTGCATATGATGCTGTAATGTTATCCATGCTATGTTAATGACTTCAAATCAGTAGAATCGTCATATTTTAGCTCTACATCCTAATTTAGTGTACTTAATGCTTCTATGACTGGAAAATTAAGACCATATTGCATGAAATGAATCTAATATGGCTAATGCATGAATAGACCATGATAATAATCTAAATCTCATACTTTCCCTACATCTAAATCTGACTTTACCTCATTCTTGAATTACTCATAATGTGGATGGTTCACCTAGACCTAGACCTTAATGTTGATCCTTGGACTACGTTGAATAATGACATGCATGCTTGGAAGTTTGGAATTATGTTTGAACTAATTGAAACCTAGGACTAGGGGAACATCTACATGACTTATATGATGCTTATATTATCAAAATCTAGTGATCTAAGACTCTATGTGGTATATCTTTACATATTAGGCCCCCCCTTGGGCTGGACCATCTATATATATCTTATCATAGCTTGTACTCACAAGGTACACTTAATCTCTTGACCCTACTATGATATTGGCTTGTTTGTATCTATTCCCGTATGAATGCTTGGATAAATAAATATTTGTTTGAGCTACGTTTTCCCTATGATTAGTATTTCATTTTGCTCGAAATATGTTGAACAAACCTTGAACATAATTAAACTTGTCCATTATACAAACTTTGTGTACATGCCTGTATTCTTACGGTAAGGGCACAAAGCATGTTGAAAACAGGGTTATCTCATTGACTTAGGTCTTAAGGCCCCTCACATATAAAAAGGGGTTGGCTAATGTTGAGCACCCCTACAGACCCTTACTTTGAGGAAGCTGGTCAATGGCCATAATATGTTGTTAAGTATAATGGAAATACACTTAAAACATGCTCTATATAAAACAACATTGTTAATTGTTCTCGTCTTGTCTAATCTTCCTGCTTATTGTCATGTTTCTAGCCAAGCAAGCTTTTATCACTATTATTAAATTGTGGTTACATGTTGTTCATAACGCACTCAATGCACTCACATTGCTATATTTTGTTTATTGAATTTGTAGTTTCCAAATGAAGATCCACTGCATTGCAGACTCTAAGATCTGAATGGAACCAACAATGGGTATACTTGAATATAGAAATGGGTACATAAATCTTATCTCTAGTTTCAATATCTTGTTATATCTTATTGTTACTGCTTTTACATATATACTTCCTGTGTGAAATATTTGAGCCATTATACGGACAGGCGCCCAAGTTCACTTGCTATTGGCTTTGTAGCCATTAGGAGTGTGAACTTAGGGTAACAAATAGTTCTGTGATAGTTCTTTTTGCTGTTGGACCGACAGAACCATGGTGGTGGGTGGCTAGAAATGTCAGAGAAGGTACTATGTGATAGTGATGGGTTTTTCAACATTCAATTTGATGGTGTAGACCATTTATCCAAATCTAATCTTGATAGAGGTTGGTAGTTCAATGGATTTCTCAATAGAAAAAATGTAGTAGGCTTTAACATAGTTGGTAGGTTGAAGAGTGTTCATGCTTACAAATTGAAGAGTGGATCTAATGGCATGTGCGGAGGATCTAAATATGTCCACTTGCCATAAGTATGGAGGGAGATCTAAGATGGATACCCATCTCAATCCTCTCGATTTCACAAGGGAAGAACCTTGATCAACCGACCATTTTGATATGGAAACCTAGACAAAAATATTGCACATGGAATTGTCATAACATGACCAAATAGATGGTCGAGTATGGTACCTTCAGGCATGGAGTAGAGGAGTTGAGAGGGGGTAAGGATTTTAGGTTTAATAATAGAGTGTCCATAGATGAGATGGACAATAGCACATGTAACATCCAAAATGTTAATAGTGTAGTTATCAATGTTGTTTTGGATGGTGGTCATGACATTGCGGCTAGTGAAAATCTTCAGTAAATGCATAGAGTTGGCTGGGAGATCAATCAAGAAATCAATGTTGGAGTTAATGGAGGGTGACATGATGGAAGGAGACAACAAAGGGTAAGGGGCATATGCATAAGGTGGTGAGGAGTGATGGGTAGATGGGTGAATAAGTGGGGGTTGGTGATGTTGTTGCAAGGAGTTTTGGCAGAGAGTAGGGGGTGTCGGGGAGTGAGACGATGAAAAGAATGTGACATATCAAAGATATGCAATAGAAAGAGGGAGGGAGAAGGATGATGGGTTATAGGATAGCAAAGGTGGTGGATCGTGATGGTCGTCGACTTGGAGAGAGCAGAAAAAGGGTTGGATGAAAGATGGGTGGTGGAAGATGAACTAGAAGGGCGGGAAGATGGTGATTTCACAAAGGTCCCAAGATGAGAATGATGAGGGGAATGCCAAGAAGGAGAGTCTTATCAGGGCCCTATGAGATAAACATGTAGCAAGGGTTGACATGCATGTGGTCTAGGGTTGAGGTGAGGGCATGAGTAGGAGATGTGTCCAATTATATGGCATACAAAAGAAAGAACAAGTAAGGTGCAATGATGCTTGAGGTGGCCCAATCACATGCAGTTGGAGAACTGAAGGGGCTTATGTGGGCATCTATGTCTGTGGGTGACCAGGGTCCATACACGGTGAGGATCATCTAAGAGGATGGAGCAAATAGAGAGATGAAGAGAATTAGTGGAGCAGTGTAGTGGGGGCAAGTAGAGGGTTAGGTGGTGTGTGAAGGGGAGAAAGAATAGGGAGGAGGAAGGCTAAGAAAGGGTAGAGGTGAAGGGGTGCAAAGGGTAGGAATCATTGATAGACAAGGTGTTTGTGAGCTATCATGAAGCTTAGAGCAAGAAATAAGTTGCATTGGATGCGTAAAAGCAGTGGAAAGGCCTGAGGATCCATTCCTGGGTGTACTCTGGTGCGTTTTGTGAATGGTATTCATACATCCGAGAGACTTGTTGAGTTGTTGTGATGTAGCAATGTCCTCCATAGTAGAATCTTAGTCTGCTGATGTGGATGAATCGACTTGCAGTGGGTTGACCTCAGTACCAGGGTGGGGTCTAGTAGATGTCACGAACAATCTGATGATCATGTTATGAAGCTGGCCATGAGTAGATGGCGTCTTTAGGCATACGGAAAAGACACGGTAATTTGGTAGGGGTTTCCATGAAGTAATCAGTCAACCAAGCAGTTGGTGATCTATGGGCCTCAAGAAGATGATCCACTATTTTCTTAAACGAAGTTGTGTGATCATCTCTTGACATCATCTTGTAGTTGAAAGATCTTGTTGTGCATTCTCTTAAAAATGGATCATGAATGTTGTACATCCAATCAGAATGGTTATCTCCCTAGTTGGATGTCAAAGTGGAGGTGTCTCCAGACACTAGGAAGCTGAATGGATAGCATAATATTGTCATCAAGTGTGATATCACTTTATGGAATGAGTGTTGCCATGTATGTAGTGGGTAAAGGTGAAGAATGATTGGTTTTCTTTGCGTTGTGTGAGCTTGTGGGATATGTAATATGAAACACCTTTGATCCTTTAATAATGAGCCATTGGCACTGGATGGAGTTAGGGCGACGTATAGGTATGTAAAGGAGTTGATTCATAAGTCATCTTGTACTCATTATGAGTGAACTACATATCATTTCCTCATTGGATGTGTATCTGCATTGTGAGTGATGCTCTATGATTCATAGAGACAACGACGACACAAGGTGTTGTCGAACTATTGAAGTAGTCTCTCCAGGTAATTTTATCAGATGATGTTGTTTCTATACTTGCATTGAAATCATCTGGTCTGATGGGGCATATCAATGTATATAGAATGGATATGTAGGGCCTTGAGATGTTGTCCTCGTGAAAATGGAGTGATTGGAGTACAAAATACTTGTTGTTTCTAGATGTAGCATGTAATGTGGGAATATTGTTAATCGATCTTGTACGATAGCCTCTAAATGGTGTTGGATGATATTCGATGAAGTCGTTGTAGTTTCTCACATGGGGGGTGAGAGAGAGGTTGTAGCATATGCTATGCACTATTGTAAAAATCTAGTCTATCAAATGGCCAAAATTCATTTTCTAGTTCTAGTTGTATGTTGCAATCACACTGCCATCCGTCCCTCTCTTCATAATCCTCTTTTGTTGTTCACTTTTACATCCTACTAATTATTTTCCACATACAATTTTGTATCAGATGCTTATCATCTCTTTTCACATAGAAAAGAACATGTGCTAAGCACACAAATTGTATTTGAACAAACATCAAGATTAAGCACTTATGTACTAGTTGAATAATACTTATTGCAGTTACATACCAGTTAAATACATCCAAGTAAAAGTAGTTACATACCAACTAAATTATATTTTAAACACAATATCATGCTTTGTTAATGGTTTTGTTAAAAAATAAAAATAAAGTCAATGCTCAACTATATGTAGTCACAACTTTTGTAAAAAACAAAATCAGAAGCAAGTTGTTTGACTAGTAATTCTATTGTTTGACACATGGTAATTTGCCACTATATGTGAGAACCTGTTACACTAAACAATATTACTAAAATCATAAAACACAATCAATCACTAATTAATCACATACCCATAAATATGGGTAAATTAAAACCGATTTCAACATCAACACCCACTCAAAAATATTTGCATAAGAGCCCAACATCTTTTTTGTATCCATACTATGCCAAAAATTTGATACAAATTGTTCTATCATCTTTGCCACAACATATATATACAGGAGAACAATAATCATATATGCCACACAAACAAGCATTAATATGCTAACAAAAGTCTATTTTTTTTGAAATACCATATACAAACTTTTCCTGCCCGGACCTGAGAGTACAAGGATGACTCTAGGACACACTAGACATCTAATCAACTTTATTAAATATTTATTTCTATAGCTCCTCTTTTCTGCCACATTTTTGTTTCCATCACTTCCGATTACCTAAAAAAATGTGGCAAACCACAAGGGTGAGACCCATGTCCCAACAAGAGATATAACCTCCAACAACGCTTATTGATTACAACATTTTAGGTAATGAGATAGTATAAGCAGTTTAACCATATATAACAAATAGGCTCAGCAACACTGATGATTAACAAAATACATAAATGAGCTGATAACAATTATAATCATCAAGGTTACTATCATCATTTTCCTTATTAACCATATAAGAGATTCAATAGCATATGCATAACTAGCATAAAAAAGTCTAGTAGCATATTATATCTATTAACATGAATAAGTCTAGAATCATAAGCAAATCTAACAACATTAGCATGTCTAGAAGTTTGAACAGATCAATATCATAAGCAGAGCTATCAACATAAGCACGAGTATTTGCATAAGCATGATTAGCAGTATATGCATTTCTAATTATAGAGGCATGGCTAGCTTGCTAAACATAACTAACAACATGATATAGCTAGCATCCTAATTATAATCAGTAGTAGTAGTATAGATATCAACATAAGCATGACTACTATATGTACACATTTACAATCTTATGCATATCCACAACATAAGTATAATTACTATCTCTTAATTGCACTAAGCATCATCTTTATGTAAAGAGAACAAACAAGGGTTATCATCCAATGTGAAGCTTCGTGTATAACCCTAAACATATATGCTATACATCTATATTACATCTTTTATTATGCCCTAGGGATTTTGAATCATACCATTCAAAGCCCAACCGAACCCTGCGAAGGGCTATTTGGTTCCATACAAGATTTAGGAGTGCCGATATCCTAAGATCTCTTCCCCTCAGTCAGTATGAGTAAAAAGGTAGTGACATATCAGTCAAAGCTGCCACCACATCGACATATAGTCAAGCTGCTAACCATATTCTGCCCTTGGTATAGGTCACTACACTAGAAACTAGGGTATACAAACCCAATTACTGAGGTACATCCACAATTGTCATCTAATCACATCATGTTATAATCACCGAGACACGCCTGCAGCTGTTTTCAATCACATCAGATGTATGAGGCATGACCATAGCCAACCTCCACAATCTGCATTGTGGATGACAAGGGTATATCCTCAACCTACCACCCCCACATACTCAACAATATGCGCTTTGAGTTTCCCTTAAGAATACTCGTTTCACCATCCAGCAAGTTCTGACACTGAAGATGGTTCTATGGCACAGGGAACTACATGATTAGAGTTGCACTTGATTAGTTATGCTAATTGGGTGAATTAAGGATACATCAAACAAGTGGACATACAAACCCTAATTAACTTCTAGCAAGCATATAAATATCACAACTTTGAAAATATATAAAACGTGTGAAACATAATTTCTCATCTCATCATCACATGGTACTATTCACTTTCCATTCATGAGACCACACTAGTCATCATACTATCACAAGATATAAATACTTTTCACAATATCACAGGGTATCAACCCTTATCAACATAAGAGGATTACACCTCATTCAGGGCTCAACCATGCCCAAAGGTCATTAAGACCATCATACTATTTCCTGCAAGATCATCATTATCTTTGCATGCCTTATAACAAGGCTCAACAACATCACCTACACATTATACACCAAATGAACACAATATTGCATTAATGAGCTAGGAGATATTCATAAACAATCATAGCAGGGTTATATTAACATTAAGAACATTCCTTTATTACATCAACATGCAAGGAATCTAGATATGATTAACCCTTGTCATATTCATAATGCACATGTTTCACATAAGCAAGTATCAACCATGTGGCTATGACAACCACCAATTAACACATTAAGGTTATGATCATGTTAATGATGTTATTTCACCATCATGTCATCATATAAGAATGTTAAACATGAATACTCATCTTTATCTATTTGCATTAGAGTTAGGTTCAACAAGATTAATTATATTAATGTTACTAATCAACACTTATACCCAAACTCTAACTCACGACATCCCCATTGGATCATGGATGCATAAGGTGAAGCATCACCATCATATTCCATATTATTCTCAAGCATGAACCCACACATAAATCAAGGTGTAACCATTGGGTTATAGCATACTAGGGTTTTAACAACATTAACACAATACTTCATGATTGTATTAGTCATTCAAGGACTATTCATACCCAATTACCATCAATTAGTTATATTAAAGTTAGGTATAACAAGCTATACCTCATTAGGTTTACATATCAACACAATATGATTATCATCCCTTCTATTCATATGAGTGAATAGGTAAGACTACCTTATTAAAGGTAACCCTCCATTTGTTCCATCATCATTCAACCCATATCACCATACCACAATGTCACCCAGAACCATTGGATGTTTAAAAGGTAAGACCATTGGTTGTTTACATAAGTAAACACCTTGGATAAACCACCTATGAAGTCCTTGATTTGTTCTCTATAAAGAGTCACCATATAACCCTAGACATCCCTTAATTAATAACACAAAAAGTTCCATTGAAAGTAGGGTAAAACCCACAATCGACTGTTCATTTAAAACAAGCCATCCATTGTCAACAAGTAAGCTCCTTAAGTTGATCATATAAAGGAAACCATCTAAATCACATTATTAGGACCAACATATTACATTAGCTATCATTCCACTTTATTGGAGGAATAAACATTAAATCTTGACCATTGGGTCAAGTTCATATATTAAAACCATCAATTACAGTATAGGTCCGGCCATTGCATCAAGTTACCCAAGAAACCATTGGTTTAAGGATTAATTGATGATACAAATATATAATTAACTCACCATAGGTTTTGGAGACCTGTTCCACCATCATTAGTGACCATTAAGTCACCATAGGTTGTTAGATCAACACTCTATTCGTTAGTCAGCATCACATATCAAACTAATATCACCATTGATTGATAGCATCATTAGGGTGCTTAGTTGTTAATCAATAGGCTTCTAATTAGGCCAAAACATAACCTAAGGGGTAAAAATCAGTTGAAACCCTTGGTTACCACCATAAATTGTCATGAAGACAACACCATAGGGTTGTTGCAATGGTACCATCATCTGGTCATGGGTTTATAGAAGAAATCAGTTAAAAACCCTAAAATTGACCATTGGTTGATAGGTGCTTAGCACCATAGGTTGTCAAACCAACCTGATCCAAGTCATATTATACCTTAAGAATAACGTACACATGATCACAGGTTCATCTATAACTGAAATCAGAACAGGGAACATTATAAAAATCAAAATCCAAGTCAAGCATAGCTTTTTAGTGCATGGATCATCATTTTCAAGCAAGAACATGATCTAGAAAGCTTATGGTAAGCAATAAACATGGAGCAAGTTATAAAACTTACCTCTAATGATAAGATGAAACCCCACACAGAATAAATCTTGAGAAGGTAGGGTAGAAAATCTAAGCATAAGCTATGAACTCGTCCATCTAGCACCTTTCTTCATCAAATGAGCAAACCCTAAGCACAAGGAGCAAGAAAGGTAGGGTTTTAGAGCTTTAGAGCAATTTATACCATGGAACAGCAAGGTTCCGACCTGGAGGAAGGTCTAAGGAAGGAGAAGAGCAAGAGAAATGGATAAGGAAGGAATAAAATAACTTTCCTTGGTCAAAATCCCTAGAAGATGACATTGGAAACCATAGGTAGGGCTAAATGGAGCTCTAGGAGACCTTCTTCTCCAAAAAGAGGTTGTCTTCTACCTTAGAGCACTTGGTTACACAGAAAAATAGAGTGGATTCGTTGCTCCAGGTTAGAGGAAATAGAAAGCAAGCAAAGTTTCTTACTTGGGCAAGGAAGAGGTAAATATAGCCCATGGATAAGGATGGGAGCAAGCATGAGGTGTAAAAGTAGCTTCCCCATGTTTCTATGGCCTTAAACCATTAAGAATATACAAGAAAACACACAAGAAGATACCCCACCATCCTTATAGAACTTATTAGCTTTCCTTTGTCGAATTTCCCAGTCAATCACATAATTCATTAGTTGATAGCTACTAAAGGTAGCTCATCTGTGAAGGGTTAAACCCTAAAATACCCTTGGAGAAAACACCTTCAAAGCAAGGTTTAAATAGGTGCCCCACGGTTAAAAAAGCTCAATAATGATGAGATAATATCCAAGGAACATAATTCAAGTGATAAATTTCAAAGAAAACCTCTCAATTGGGTAAATTGCAGAAAAGTTCAAAATGTGCATAAAATTGTATAACTTGCTTAAACAGTGTCCAAATTGGACCAAATTTGAAACTTAAGCTTGTATTATGATTTCAAAGCATATAAAAAGGTTATATTATGGTTTATAAGAATTCAATTATGGTAATTAAGCTTATTCAACTCATTAAGAAAGTTTAGGGGCCTTACAACTATAAACCCCTAACAGGGATTTCACCACCGAAATCCAAGGTAAATAAAGATGGGTACTTCCATTGCACCTAATCCTATTAACTTCACATGGTTACTTGCATATCATGGTGATGCCACATCATTCATACATATATCCTCTTGGGTCAGCACAAAAACCCCCACCTAAGAAGACATTCTCAATATGGAATGTAGAGACTTGTTGTGTCATCTATACAACTCTAGTAGTAATGTTCAACTTTAAATTCTAGCTATCATCCTAAAATTATATCTATTATATCAACACATTACTCAAAAGTCATACTTGCTAGCTTTTTACCAATCATGGCATGTGTCCCATATCATTCCTTGAAGCATAAAAAAAGGCGATGTATCCATCCTTTTTTTTCTAGATACACTGACACTGGAATACTTGTCAGTTCTTTTTCAGCATTAAAAGAAATGATGACGCTGTCACTTGTCATTCCATACAAGGAAACATCATTCTTAGTCAACCTTGTTAGGGGTGATACAAAAACACTATCTTCACCTTACTAGAATTTACACAACCTACTTAGAAGACATATCATGATCCCATAAAGAAATTTAATCAACCCCATCTCACTCTTGTTCAACTTATCTCATATCTATTGCTGCTTCAACAACCCTAAGGTTTTTGAAGAAATATTGATCATATTTTTGACCATATTTGAAATACTTTGACATGTCATCATTCAAAGCTTGATATAACTTGTATGACATGAATGGAACACTCTATTCCTCCGATTCATAAATTCTATTTGTACACTGGTTAGTCTAAAGGACATAACTCTAAACTCATCATGGTCATGTCAATGATGTCATCCAATCTAACTCTTATGCATTTATATTTGATCATAGGTTTATCTTAAAGGAACATGGTATCACATATCTATTAACCAACAAACCATCTATCCTTGATAGTGGTCTTGCCCAACTATCACTCAACCACACACAACATTATAGAATCACTTTTGTTTTTCCTTCCAAACAACATTTAGAGGGTCATCATCAACTCTCTCCCTCTCTCTCTATGAAAGAGGAATACTTGGAATGTTCATTTAATAAACATCTCCAACCTTCACATATTTCTCATATTATTAATACATCTTGGATACTAGGATTTATTATCTTGGTATCCACCTATGTGCTATGAGCAACTCTCATCCTTATATCGTCTACTTTTACCATCATAACAAATATCAAGACATATAAAAGGAGTATTCCTAATTATTGGAAGGCTAAAAAGCAAACTCATTACAAACTTTATGATCTTGGAACCATAGTCCAAGCAACATTATGCTATAATAAGCTATCCACCTTCATGTTTGCAGCAAATCCACACATACCAAGTGGCAATGATCCACTTGAAAGCTATGCCCTAGAAAGGAAAGACACAAAGGGAAACACACTTCCCACATCATAGCAAATTGTTCAAGGGTTACTAGCAAAAAGATAACCAATTCTATTTTCATTATGCAAGTTACAACTTCTTATGTATCATTTTACCCTTTTCATTTTGGGTTCCTTGCCATTAGCATAGGAATCATCATGATTAACATATTTCATTACTCCTTCCTTGATAACTATTTATCACACTTGGGTATGTTCTCTTATTTTATTATATTTTTCAACCACTTATCAATAGGTAAATACTCATATTCCACATTTTCTTCATTAAACATGGATCATCTCCCTTAATTTCTTTTACACGCCATGCTGATTTTACATTAACACTTTCTTACACACATAGGTTGGTCTGAGATTAACTCAAGTTCCACCTTATTCCTTTATCATTGTTCTCATTTATCTTCTCATTTTATACTTATTATTGGAGTTCTCTCCATCTTATGTGGATTTCATACCTTGAATCACTTTATAAGCATAGACTTATCTGTCTTTTACTTTATTATCTTCTTGAATCACATCTTCAAGAACTCCTCTTTTACTTATTTGTATTCAGATCTATATTTCATGGTGTTGTATCTTTCTCTTATATTTACCAAACATTCAAGTTTTGATAGATAATGATGCAATTCTCATCTTCTTTAAGGTAGGATTGAGATATTCACACCATGATTTCTTATTCATTATGCTCTTTAGATTGTATAAAAATGACCACTTGATCAGAGTAATCAGAAAGATAACAATCTAAGAGTTCCATACTTACCTTTTCTTCAATAATTGAATACATGGCCAGGGCACCCAAATACTGAGATTAGGCAGTATGCACCATATTTTTATGTTAAATTCTTAACTTAGACATCATCCTAGTCCTAAGTCCTAGTGTCCCTGTAGACTCAATGAATCTAAAGCTCTGTTACCAACTTGTGAGAACCCATTACACTGAACGAGATTACTCAAAACATAAAACACAATCAATCACTAATTAATCACATACCCAAAAATATGGGTAAATTAAAATTGATTTCAACATCAACACCCACTCAAAAACATTTGCATAAGAGCCCAACATCTTTCTTGTATCCATACTATGCCAAGAATTTGATACAAATTGTTCTATCATCTTTGCCACCACATATATATACAGGAGAACAATAATGGTATATGCCACACAAACAAGCATTAATATGCTAACACAAGTCCGATTTATTTGAAACACCATATACGAACTTTTCCTGCCCAGACCTGAGAGTACAAGGATGACTCTCAGACACACTAGACATATAATCAACTTTATCAAAGATTCATTACTATAACTCCTCTTTGCTGCCACATGTTTGTTTTCATCACTTCCGATTACCTAAAAAAATGTGGCAAACCACAAGGATGAGACCCATGTCCCAGCAAGAGATATAACCTCCAACAATGCTTATTGATTACAACATTTTAGGTAATGAGACAATTTAAGCAGTTTAATCATATATAACAAATAGGCTCAACAACACTGATGATTAACAAAATACATAAAGGAGCTGATAACAATTGTCATCATCAAGATGACTATCATAATTTTCCTTATTAACCATATAAGAGATTCAATAGCATATGCATAACTAGCATAAGAAATTCTGGTAGCATGTTATCTCTATTAACATGAATAAGTCTAGAATCATAAGCATATCTAACAACATTAGCATGTCTAGCAGTTTGAACAAATCATTATCATAAGCAGAGCTATCAACATAAGCATGAGTATTTGCATAAGCATGATTAGTAGTATATGCATTTCTAATTATAGAGGCATGGCTAGCATGATAAACATAACTAACAACATGATATAGCTAGCATCCTAATTATAATCAGAAATAGAAGTATAGATATCAACATAAGCATGATTACTGTATATACACATTTACAATCTTATGCATATCCACAACATAAGTATAATTACTATCTCTTAATTGCACTAAGCATCATATTTATGCAAAGAGAACAAACAAGGGTTATCATACCATGCGAAGCATCGTGTATAACCCTAAACAGATATGCTATACGACTGTATTACATCTTTTATTATGCCGTGGGGAATTTGAATCGTACCATTCAAAGTCCAACCAACCCCTGTGAAGGGCTATTCGGTTCCGTACAAGATCTAGGAGTGTCGGTATCCTAAGATCTCTTCCCCTCAGTCAGTACGAGTAAAAAGGCAGTGACATATCAGTCAAAGCTGCCACCACATCGACATATAGTCAAGCTGCTAACCACTAGTCCGCCCTTGGTACAGGTCATGGCACTAGAAACTAGGATATACAAACCCAATCACTGAGGTATAACCACAATTGTCCTCTAACACATCATGTTATAATCACCGAGACACGACCACAACTGTTCTCAATCACATCAGATGTATGAGGCATGACCATAGCCAACCTCCACAATCTGCATTGTGAATGACAAGGATATATCCTCAACCTGCCACCCCCACATACTCAATAGTATGCACTCCGAGTTTCCCTTAGGAATACTCATTTCACCATCCAGCAAGTTCTGACACTGAAGATGGTTCTGTGGCACAAGGTACTACATGATTAGAGTTGCACTTGATTAGTTATGCCAATTGGGTGAATTAAGGCTGCATCAAACAAGTGGATATACAAACCCTAATTCACTTCTAACACGCATATAAATATCAAAACTTTTAAAAGATATAAAATGTGTGAAACATAATTTCTCATCTCATCATCACATGGTACTATTCACTTTTCATTCATGAGACCACACTAGTCATCATACTATCACAAGATATAAATCCTTTTCACAATATCACAGGGTATCAACCCTTATCAACATAAGAGGATTACACCTCATTCAGGGCTCAACCATGCCCAAAGGTCATTAAGACCATCATACTATTCCCTACAAGATCATCATTATCTTTGCATGCCTTATAATAAGGCTCAACAACATCACTTACATATAATACACCAGATCAACACAATATTGCATTAATGATCTAGGAGATATTCATAAACAATCATAGCAGGGTTATATTAACATTAATAACATTCCTTTATTACATCAACATGCAAGGAATCTAGATATGATTAACCCTCATCATATTCATAATGCACATGTTTCGCATAAGCAAGTATCAACCATGTGGCTATGACAACCACCAATTAACACATTAAGGTTATGATCATGTTAAGGAGGTTATTTCACCATCATTCCATCATATAAGAATGCTAAACATGAATACTCATCTTTATCCATTTGCATTAGAGTTAGGTTCAACAAGATAAATTATATTAATGTTACTAATCAACACTTATACCCAAACTCTTACTCACAGGATCCCCATTGGATCATGGATACATAAGGTGAAGCATCACCATCATATTCCATACTATTCTCAAGCATGAACCCACACATAAATCAAGGTGTAACCATTGGGTTATAGCATACTAGGGTTTCAACAACATTAACATAGTATTTCATGATTGTATTAGTCATTCAAGGACTATTCATATCCAATTACCATCAATTAGTTATATTAAAGATAGGTATAACAAGATATACCTCATTAGGGTTACATATCAACACAATATGATTATCACCCCTTCTATTCATATGAGTGAATAGGTAATAATACCTTATTAAGGGTAACCCTCCATTTGTTCCATCATCATTCAACCCATATCACCATACCACAATGTCACCCAGAACCATTGGATGTTTAAAAGGTAAGACCATTGGTTGTTTACATAAGAAAACACCTTGGATAAACCACCTATGAAGTCCTTGATTTGTTATCTATAAAAAGTCACCATCTAACCCTAGATATCCCTTGATTAACAACACAAAAAGTTCCATTGAAAGTAGGGTAAAACCCACAATCGACTGTTCATTTAAAACAAGCCATCCATTATTAACAAGTAAGCTCCTTAAGTTCATCATATAAAGGAAACCATCTAAATCACATTATTAAGATAAACATATTACATTAGGCATCATTCCACTTTATTGGAGGAATAAACATTATATCTTGACCATTGGGTCAAGTTCATATATTAAAACGATCAATTACAGTATATGTCCGACCATTGCATCAAGTTACCCAAGAAACCATTGGTCTAAGGCTTAATTGGTGATACAACCATATAACTAACTCAGCATAGGTTTTGGAGACCTGATCCACCTTCATTAGTGACCATTAATTCACCATAGGTTGTTAGATCATCACTATATTCGTTAATCAACATCAAATATCAAACTAATATCACCATTGATTGATAACATCATTAGGGTACTTAGTTGTTAATAACTAGGCCTCTGATTCGGCCAAAAAATGACCTAAAGGGTGAACTTCAGTTGACACCCTTGGTTACCACCATCAATTATCATGAAGACAACACCATAGGGTTGTTGCAATGGTACCATCATCGGGTCATGGGTTTATAGAAGAAATCAACTTAAAACCCTAAAATTGACCATTGGTTAATAGGTGCTTAGCACCATAGGTTGTCAAACCAACCTGATTCAAGTCATATTATACCTTAGTAATAACGTACACATGATCACATGTTCATATATAACTGAAATCAGAACAGGGAACATTATAAAAATCGAAATCTAAATCAAGCATAACTTTTTAGTGCATGGATCATCATTTTCAAGCAAGAACATGATCTAGAAAGCTTATGGTAAGTAATAAACGTGGAGCAAGTTATAAAACTTGCCTCTAATGAGAATATGAAACCCCACACAGAAGAAATCTTGAGCAGGTAGGGTAGAAAATCCAAGCATAAGCTATGAACTCGTCCATCTAGCACCTTTCTTCATCAAATGAGCAAACCCTAAGCATAAGGAGCAAGAAAGGTAGGGTTTTAGAGCTTTACAACAATTTCTACCATGGAAAAACAAGGTTCCGACCTGGATGAAGGTTTAAGGAAGTATAAGAGCAAGATAAACGGATAAGGAAGGAAGAAAATAATTTGCCTTGGTCGAAATCCCTAGAAGATGACCTTGGAAACCCTAGGTTGGGCTAAATGGAGCTCTAGGAGAACTTCTTCTCCAAAAAGAGGTTGTCTTCTACCTTAGAACACTTGTTTCTGCAGAAAAATAGAGTGGAGTCGTTGCTCCAGGTTAGAGGAAAGAGAAAGTAAGAAAAGTTTCGTACTTGGGCAAGGAAGGGGTAAATATTACCCACGGATAAGGATGGGAGCAAGCATGAGGTGTAAAAGTAGCTTCCCCATGTTTCTATGGCCTTAAACCATTAAGAATATACAAGAACACACACAAGTATCTCCCCAACCATATTTGTATACCTTTTTATCTTTCCTTTGTCGAATTTCCCAGCCAATCACATAATTCTTTAGTTGGTAGCTACTAAAGGTAGCTCATCCGTGAAGGGTAAACCCTAAAATACCCTTGGAGAAAACACCTTCAAATCAAGGTTTAAATAGATATCCCATGGTTCAACAAGCTCAATAATGATGAGAGAATATCCAAGGAACATAATTCAAGTGATAAATTACAAAGAAAGCTCTCAATTGGGTAAATTGTAGAAAAGTCCAAAATGTGCATAAAATTGCATAACTTGCTCAAACAGTGTCCAAATTAGACCAAATTTGAAACTTAAGCTTGTATTGTGATTTAAAATCATATCACAAGGTTATATTAGGGTTATATGAATTCAATTATGGTAATTAATCTTATTAAACTCATTAAGCAAGTTTAGGGGCCTTACAACTATACACCCATAACAGTGATTTCGCCTCCGAAATCCAAGGTAAATAAATATGGGTGCTTCCTTTGCACCTCATCCTATTACCTTCACATGGTTACTTGCATATCATGGTGATATCACAACATTCATATATATATATATATATATATATATATATATATATATATCCTCTTGGTTCAACACAAAAACCCCCACCTAAGAAGACATTCTCAATATGGAATGTAGAGACTTGTGTCATCTATACAACTCTAGTAGTAATATTCAACTTTAAATTATAGCTATCATCCTAAAATGATATCTATTGTATCAACACATTACTCAAAAGTCATACTTGCTAGCTTTTTACCAATCATGGCATGTGTCCCATACCATTCCTTGAAGCATAAAAAAGGCAACGCATCCATCCTTTTTTTTCTAGATACACTGATATTGGAACACTTGTCAGTTCTTTTTCAGCATCAAAAGAAATGTTGACGCTGGCACTTGTCATTCTATACAAGGAAACATCATTCTTAGTCAACGTTGTTAGGGGTGATACAACAACACTATCTTCACCTTACTAGGATTTACACAACCTACTTAGAAGACATATCATGATCCCATAAAGAAAGTTAATCAACCCCATCTCACTCTTGTTCAACTTATCTCATAGCTATTACTGCTTCGGCAACCCTAAGGTTTTTGAAGAAAAATTGATCATATTTTTGACCATATTTGAAATACTTTGACATGTCATCATTCAAAGCTTGATATAACTTGTATGACATGACTGGAACACTCTGTTCCTTTGATTCATAAATTCTATTTGTACATTAGTTAGTCTAAAGGACATAACTCTAAACTCATCATGGTCATGTCAATTATGTCATCCGATCTAACTCTTATGCATTGATATTTGATCATAGGTTTATCTTAAAGGAACACAATATCACATATCTATTAACCAAAAAACCATCTTTCCTTGATAGTGGTCTTTCCTAGCTATCACTGAACCATACACAACATTATAGAATCACTTTTGTTTTTCCTTCCAAACAACATTTAGAGGGTCATCATCAACTCTCTCTCCCTCTCTCTCTACGGAAGATGAATACTTGGAATGTTCATTTAATAAACATCTCCAACCTTCACATATTTCTCATATTATTAATACATCTTGGATACTAGGATTCATTACCTTAGTATCCACCTCATGTGATATAAGCAACTCTTATCCTTATATCATCTACTTTTACCAACATAACAAATATCAAGACATATAAGAGGAGTCTTCCTAATTATTGGAAGGCTTAAAAGCAAACTCATTACGAACTTTATGATATTGGAACCATAGTCCAAGCAACCTTATGCTATAATAAGCTATCCACCCTCATGTTTGTAGAGAATCCACACATACCAAGTGGCAATGATCCACTTGAAAGCTGTGCCCTGGAAAGGAAATACACAAAGGGAAACACACTTCCCACATCATACAAAATTGTTCAAGGGTTACTAGCAAAAAGGTAACCAATTCTATTTTCATTATGTAAGTTACAACTTATTATGTATCATTTTACCCTTTTCATTTTGGGTTCCTTGCCATTAGCATAGGAATCATCATGATTAACATATCTCATTACTCCTTCCTTGATAACTATTTATCACACTTGGGTATGTTCTCTTATTTTATTATATTTTTCAACCACTTATCAATAGGTAAATACTCATATTCCACATTTTCTTCATTAAACATGGATCATCTCCCTTAATTTCTTTTACACGCCATGCTGATTTTACATTAACACTTTCTTACACACATAGATTGGTCTGAGATTAACTCATGTTCCACCTTATTCCTTTGTTATTGTTCTCATTTATCTTCTCATTTTATACTTATTATTGGAGCTCTCTCCATCTTATGTGGATTTCATACCTTGAATCACTTTATAAGAATAGACTTATCTATCTTTTACTTTATTATCTTCTTGATTCATATCTTCAAGAACTTCTCTTTTACTTATTTGTATTCAGATTTAGATTTCATGGTGTTGTATCTTTCTCTTATATTTACCAAACATTCAAGTTTTGATAGATAATGATGAAATTCTCATCTTCTTTAAGGTAGGATTGAGACATTCACACCATGCTTTCTTATTCGTTATGCTCTTTAGATTGTCTCAAAATGAATACTTGATCAGAATAATCAGAAATATAACAATCTAAGAGTTCCATACTTACATTTTCTTCAATAATTGAATGCCTGGCCAGGGCACCCAAATATTGAGATTAGGCAGTATGCACCATATTTTTATGTCATATTCTTAACTTAGACATCATCCTAGTCCTAAGTCCTAGTGTCACTGTAGACTTAGTGAATCTAAAGCTCTAATACCAACTTGTGAGAACCCGTTACACTAAATGAGATTACTCAAAACATAAAATACAATCAATCACTAATTAATCACATACCCAAAAATATGGGTAAATTAAAACCAATTTTAACATCAACACCCACTCAAAAACATTTTCATAAGAGCCCAACATCTTTCTTGTATCCATACTATGCCAAGAATTTGATACAAATTGTTCTATCATCTTTGCCACAACATGTATATACAGGAGAAAAATAATCGTATATGCCACACAAACAAGCATTAATATACTTAAAAAGTCTGATTTATTTGAAATACTATATACAAACTTTTCCTTCCGGAACCTGAGAGTACAAGGACGACTCTAGGACACACTAGAAATCTAATCAACTTTGTCAAAGATTCATTACTATAGCTCCTCTTTTCTGCCACATGTTTGTTTTTGTCACTTCCGATTACCTAAAAAAATGTGGCGAACCATAAGGGCGAGACCCATGTCCTAGCAAGAGATATAACCTCCAACAACGCTTATTGATTACAACATTTTAGGTAATGAGACAATTTAAGCAGTTTAATCATATATAAAAAATAGGCTCAACAACACTGATGATTAAAAAAATACATAAAGGAGCTGATAACAATTATCGTCATCAAGCTGACTATCATCAATTTCCTTATTAACCATATAAGAGATTCAATAGCATATGCATAACTAGCATAAGAAAGTCTAGTAGCATATTATCTCTATTAACATGAATAAGTCTAGCATCATAAGCATATCTAACAACATTAGCATGTCTAGTAGTTTGAACAGATCAATATCATAAGTAGAGCTATCAACATAAGCATGAGTATTTGCGTAAGCATGATTAGCAGTATATGCATTTCTAATTATAGAGGCATGGCTAGAATGCTAAACATAACTAACAACATGATATAGCTAGCACCCTAATTATAATCAGCAGTAGCAGTATAGATATCAAAATAAGCATGACTACTGTATGTACACATTTACAATCTTATGCATATCCACAACATACATATAACTACTATCTCTTAATTGCACTAAGCATCATCTTTATGTAAAGAGAACAAACAATGGTTATCATCCAATGTGAAGCATTGTGTATAACCCTAAATAGATATGTTATATGGCTATATTAAATCTTTTATTATGCCCTGGGGAATTTGAATCGTACCATTCAAAGTCCAACTGACCCCTGCGAAGGGCTATTCAGTTTCGTACAAGATTTAGGAGTGCCAGTATCCTAAGATCTCTTCCCCTCGGTCAGTATGAGTAAAAAGGTAGTGACATATCAGTCAAAGATGCCACCACATCGAAATATAGTCAAGTTGCTAACCACTAGTCCGCCCTTGGTACAAGTCATGAAACTATAAACTAGGGTATACAAACCCAATCACCGAGGTACAATTACAGTTGTCCTCTAATCATATCATGTTATAATCATCGAGACACGACCGCAACCATTCTCAATCACATCAGATGTATGAGGCATGACCATAGACAACCGCTACAATCTGCATTGTGGATGACAAGGATATATCCTCAACCTACCACCTCTACATACTCAACAATATGCACTCTGAATTTCCCTTAGGAATACTCGTTTCACCATCCAACAAGTTCTGACATTGAAGATGGTTCTACGGCATAGGGCACTACATGATTAGAGTTGCACTTGATTAGTTATGCCAATTGGGTGAATTAAGGCGGCATTAAACAAGTGGACATACAAACCCTAATTCACTTCTACCAAGCATATAAATATCACAACTTTGAAAATATATAAAACGTGTGAAACATAATTTCTCATATCATCATCACATGGTACTATTCACTTTCCATTCATGAGACCATGACAACACTATACTTTACGTACTTACTATATATATTTACATCACTTTTAGTATAACTTTAGTTAGCTTTTCACATAATTTCTCTATCTTTTTGACTCCGACCTTATTTTATTGATTTCAGGGACCAACATGACCTCAGGTCACGATCTTTGGGAACCGCGACCACAATTCTAGAGTACCAGATGTCTCAAAGCCTCATGCAATAAATAGAGATCGCGACCGTCCAAGACCACGACCACGATCATCTGAAGACCATGACCGCGGTTATTCCAAGACCACGACCGCAGCTGTGACATGACTCGCGACCAACTAAGATCGCAACCACGATCATCCAAAGACCACGACTGTGGTAATTCAAAGACCGCGAACGAGGTTTTGGGAGGATCGTGACCAAAAAGGACCGCGACCAAGGGGGAATAAAGCATAGACCGCGACCGTGGTCTTGCCTTCACTTAAAGGAAAGACTGCGACTGCAGTTCAAGTCGGTAGAAGGCACCTATAAATAGTGCCCCCACCTGTCTTGTCAAAGGATCAGATCATACAGATCAGATCCCGAGGCCATAAAGTGCTACTGTGTTTCAGACTCATCTCCGACCATCCATCCATCAGTCTTGGATCTCCAGGAGCAAAAGTCGAGGAGAGAGAAGACTTCCATCCACCCCTTCTTTGATAGGAGAAGGCCATCCACGCGATAGATCCAGATGTGAAGAAGTAGTGTGTAGTATCACGGTCTTCTCTTCCAGATCAATCACTTCATCCCGTTGTATGCCTTCCCCTCTTTGTGAACCTCATGGATCTGTTTGTATGTAGCACCGTCATGTTGTCCACAAGCATGAGTGGTTAACACCTTAGCTTGGGTTGGGAGTAGCCACTAAGGCTCTCCCAACATGTATATTGTCTCTTTCTTTTAAATATACATATTCTTATCAAGATTATCTCTATGCACCTATTTTAATGCTTCACTTGTATGCTTAGCTACCATCTTGTGATGTTTGATTGTTGATATCTCAAGAGAGTAATATCACTTTGATCCCGTGTCATGGAGTGGTATGAATGCACGAGAGTGTTGGAATGCTAAAGCTTTAACCATATGTTTCGTTGCGAGGTTTTTGAGTTGTCATCTCGAGAGAGAGGCTTCTTTTATACTTAGATCTATCCACATCTCGAGAGAGAATGGAATAGACATCTTAATGGTTTCTTGTAATCTTGATATGAGTATGCGAGAGAGAGAAGATGTACGTGTTGGAGAGGTACCTTAGTTGGTGAACCCCAACCTGAGTTTTCCCCATATACTTGTTTACAGTTCGTTTCCTTTTCTTGTTTGTTTTTTCTATTCTCGTTCTTGTGCTACCGTTCCTTAGGGAACATCTGTTTACCCCCCTTTTTTTGGCTAGAGTATAAGAGTGTTTGATTCCGCATTCTTAACATGACCACCCTTGTCCCTGTGTTCGACCCCAATCACTACATCAGACCCCGTTCATCATTGCGGGGGCCTTCGAGTTGGGTTATCTATTTAAAAGTCCGACTACTTTAAATCCTCTCCTTTTGGGCGTGCGATTTAGGCCGATCAAATTTTTGGCACCATTGCCGGGACAAGGCAAAACAATACTATTAAGAATCTGAGTCCACTTACTACACTCCCATGCCTCAAGCTTAGCAATAAGCTTGACAACACAATGATTTTTAGCTTTCTAACCTGAATTTGTGCAGGATAGTTCGTTTTACCAGTTTGGTTTCCTAACTTGACTGTACGACCTATTCAGGTACCCAGGAAGAAGCAATTTGTTCAACTTAACTCCCGTTCATCATGCCGCCTCACGTGGAAGGTCCCCTTTTAGCAGACGAGTAGAACACGCAGATTGGACAACACCCACCTCTGCCAGGAACCGATGAAGATAGAAATGACTATTATAATGACGATCATCTCTATGAAGAACAATAACAACCTGAAGATGATCATCACCACGAGGAGCGTCATCATCGCCGCAGGAACAGAAGAAACCATCATGAGAAAAATCACAGGGACAGCGCAAGCGAAGATGACGAAGAGGAAGAAAAGACTCTTCGGGAGTTGGCAGCTACAAAAGCCAACAACTCAAGATGTCCTGTGATCATCCCAAGGTTCAATGCATCAAACTTCAAATTGAAACCAGCTATAATCTCTATGATCCAAAACAAAAGCTTTCGAGGGAATTCAAAGAACAATAACCCTTATCATCACCTCGACGCTTTTAAGAATATCTATGACACCATCAAAATGCGGGGAGTTCCGTAAGAAGTCATCTATTGCAAAGGTTTCATTTTCTCCTTAGAGGACAAAGCACTATCTTGGTACTTGGGACTACCACATCAAGCTTTGAATGGATGGAACACATTGGCAGGTGCTTTTGTGAACAAGTTCTACCCCACAGAGAAGACTATTCGTAACAGGTAGAAGATCACGTATTTCATGCAGAAGCCAAGTGAGAATATGCATGAAGCCTGGGAAAGGTATCAAGAGTACGAGAAAGACTTCCCTCACCACAATTACAAGAAGGGATTCTTGATAACAACATTCTACAATGATCTAACTCCTGAAGAGAGAGTCTCACTAAATGCAACAGATGGAAGTGACTTTCTCGGTCAAAAGCCTAGTAGATCTAAAAAGATCATAGAAAACATGGCTGAGTTACAAGCTGGGACTGACTATGACAGGACCGACAGAGGGTATGCTAATAAAACCACCAATGAAGGGTCGTCGATTGAATCAAGGGCTCTCGAGGAAATCACATCTCAAATACAAAAGATAGCCACAAATGTCAAATAGCTGAAGGAATCAAGAGGGAAAGAAAAGAAGCAAATTGAGAAGGTGATGAAATGTGTCACCTGTGGTGAAGGTGGGTACAAAATAGATAACTGCATATACACTCGACCCGAAGAATCAAGTGAAAGTGAGTTTGAGGAGGAGGAAGCTGAAAATGTCTCTTATGCCAACTTCAAGAGGCCAGATCACCCCAGTTCCAGTTATGGCAACAAAGATGCTACAGAAAATTCGCATCAATTGAATAATCCACCCAAGCAACCACCAGGTTTCAAGAAGAAAAGCAGACAAGGACAGTACACAAAGACAAGCACTTTCCAGACAAACAAAACCAATTATTAAGGTCAAGGGAAGTATCAAAACTGCCAAGTTGCTAACACAAGTCAAGGACAAGGACAAGCTCAAGGACAGAGTCAGACAAGGAGTAATAGTCAGCTTGACTTAGTGGGCCAACTATTCGATTTCATCAAGAGACATGATATGATAAACAATTAACTTGCACAAAGTGCACTGTCCAACTCTGGCATTCTAAATACTATGCAGGTCCAAATGGCGGACATGCAAACACATCAATGCCAAATAGACCAACAGCTCACTCAGTTGGCTGAGCTCGTGAAGAACCCTTCAGGGAAGATTCCTTCTAACACAAAATCTACCAAGATGGCGATCCTTAGATCGGGAAAGACAATAGAGCGCCCTGAGGTGACAAGACTGGAAGAACTAGAGATAGAGAATGTTACAAAGAAACCAGCCAAAGGAGGGAACCGACACGCTAAAGTTAGAGAACCAGAACCTGAGAAGGAGTCAATACTCCTCGAGATTACCTTTTCCGTACAAACTTATAAAGGTGCACCTCAAGAAGAGGTATGAGAAGTTTATGGAGTTGGTGAAAAAGCTCCACCTGGAGGTGCCATTTATGGATGCTTTAGAAGAAATGCCAACATATGCCAAGATCTTCAGAGATCTAGTCACAAAGAAAAGAAGAGGAGGAAGGATTGAAATAGTTCACCTTTCCAGTATGTCAACAACCTTCATAAAAGCAGAACTACCTACCAAGAAGAAGGACCCTGGATCCTTTACTATACCTTTTACTGTAGGGGATAACATCAAAAGGAAAGGTCTCACCGACTTGGGGGCTAGCATCAGTATAATGCCTTTAAGCCTCGCGTAACGATTAGGAGTGACTGATATGGTCAGGACTAATATGAGAATCGAGTTGGCAGATCACACCTTCAAGAGGGGTGTGGGAGTAGTCGAAGATGTTCCAATTTGTGTGGGGAGATTCTTCATCCCATGTGATATTATTATCATTGACACTATTGAAGACCCTAAATGCCCTATCGTCTTTGGACGTCCTTTCTTGGCGACGGGGAGGGCACTGATTGATGTCGCTAAAGGCATCATAACTCTGAGGGTCGGAAATGACCACATTGATTTCAAGGTGAAAGACGCCATGAAAGGACCATCCCTACTCAAATCTGCTTACTTCATAGATAGCTACAACCAATATTACGAAGAAGTAGAAGAAGACACAGTAGTGGTAGACCCTCTTATGAGGGCGTTAAACAAGGAAGATTCAGAATTCAACGACCCCAAGGTTGCTGAGATCCTCGAATACCTAAGTCAAGATGAAGAAGAATTGAGCGATAAAAAGGAAGTTGTTGAGACAGTAAAGTATGCTTCTCTAGAGCTGACAACAGAAGAAGAGAAAGTACCAAAACCCAAACCAAAACTGAAACAATTACCGGAAGGTTTGAAGTACAAGTTTCTTGATCATGAAGAAAGGAATCCTATCATAGTCAATGCCAGTCTGACTGAAGAGCAAATGGAAAGACTTCTTAAGGAGCTAAGGCTCCATAGGCAAGCTATAGGGTATTTGGCAGATGATATCAAGGGGCTAAACCCTACCCTATGTATGCACCACATAAATCTAGAAGAGTCAGCAAAACCCCTTGTTCAACCCCAGAGGAAGCTGAATCAGATGTTAAAAGAAGTTGTAAAGAAGGAAGTCATCAAGCTGAGAGATGTAGGTATTATATACCCAATCAGCAATAGCAATTGGGTGAGCCCGATTCATGTTGTACCAAAGAAAGGGGCGATGGAAGTTGTGAAAGGTGATAAAAGAGATGAAGTAGCTGTCCGTACTATCACCGAGTGGAGAATGTGTATCGATTATTGAAAGCTGAATCAAGAAACAAAGAAAGATCACTACCCTCTTCCCTTTATCGACCAAGTGCTAGAAATACTTGCACATCACAAATATTTTTTCTTCTTGGACAGTTATTCCAGATTTTACCAAGTTCCTATCCTACCTGATGACCAGGAGAAAACTACCTTCACCTGTCTATATGGTACCTATGCCTTCCGAAGAATGCCGTTCAGATTATGCAATGCTCTGGCAACATTCCAACGTTGCATGATCTTGATGTTCTCAGACTTCCTAGAGGACATTGTGGAGGTCTTTATGGATGATTTTTCTGTTTATGGAAGAGATTTCGATGGTTGTTTGAAAAACCTATCGTTAGTCTTGCAACACTATGAAGAGAAGAACTTAGTCCTCAACTGAGAGAAATGCCATTTTATGATGCAAGAAGGCATAGTCCTGGGCCACAAGGTCTCAAGGAGAGGAATTGAAGTAGATGTCAGCTAGGTCAAGGCTATCTCTAGACTGCCTCCACCTACGTCCGTGACAGGAGTGCAAAGTTTTCTTGGTCACACTAGTTATTATCGAAGATTCATAAAGGACTTTTCGAAGATTTCAAAACCCTTGTCAAATCTGCTGATCAAAGATGCAAAATTTGATTTTATAGATGATTGTTTGAAGGCTTTTCAGACTTTGAAGGAAGCACTCGTAACCCCACCTATTCTTCAAGCTCCAGATTGGGAGCTACCCTTTGAGCTAATGTGCGATGCTAGTGACTATGCCGTGGGGGCAGTCCTGGGGCAGAAGAAGGACAAGAAACATCATGTCATCTGCTATGCCAGTCATACTCTAGATGAGGCACCAGTAAATTACACTACCACAGAGAAAGAAATGCTAGCTACTATTTTTGCTTTTGACAAATTCAGGTCTTATCTAATTGGGGAAAAAGTAAAGGTCTACACTGACCATGGAGCAATAAGATACCTAATGCAGAAAAAGGACACTAAGCCTAGGTTGCTAAGGTGGGCTTTATTACTCTAGAAGTTCGATCATGAGATCATTGATAAGAAAGGGGCGGAAAATGTAGTTGCCGACCATTTGTCAAGGATTATCATCGAAGATAAGAATGAGCTACCTATAAATGATAACTACGCAGATGAGGCTTTGCTCATGATAGAAGCCGAAGAACAGAACTTGCCATGGTTCGTGGACATTTGCAATTACCTTGCTTGTGGGGAGTCACCACCAGAAATAACCTACCACCAGAAAAAGAAACTCCTCTATGATATTAAGAATTACTACTAGGATGATCTTATGCTCTTCAAAAGATGCTCAGATAATCTATACAGAAGATGTGTTGCTGAAGAAGAAGTGTCTGATATTATGAGGGAATTCCATTCCTCACCTTATGGAGGACATCTGGGGAGTGACAAGACAACAACCAAGGTCCTACAATTAGGCTTCTACTGGACTTTTCTGTTCAAGGATGCCGCAGCATATGTAAAAACCTGCAAAGAATGTTAGATGACAGGGAATGTCAGAAAAAGAAACAAAATGCTTATGGTAGAGTGGGTAGAAGTTGAAATTTTTGATGTATGGGAGATCGACTACATGGGACCTTTCTTGCCATCCCAAGGGTACAAATACATTCTCATTGTTGTAAATTATGTTTCAAAATGGGTGGAAGCTGTTGCCACCCAAAATTGTGACTCCAAACCCATCATAAGGCTATTTGAGAAAACTATTTTCCCAAGATTTGGTGTACCACACACTGTTATAAGTGATGGAGGATCCCACTTTGGAGAAAAGCAGTTTAAAAAATTGCTGGAAAAGTATGGAGTCAGACACATGGTTGCTACACCCTACCACCTGCAGACTTCAGGGCAGGTGGAAGTGTCAAATAGACAACTGAAGCAAATTCTAGAAAAGATTGTTAGCAGAACAAGAAAAGATTGGGCAATGAAGCTGGATGATACCCTTTGGGCATATAGAACCACCTTCAAAACTCCCATTGGAACTACACCCTATCGTCTCCTATATGGGAAATCTTGCCATCTACCACTGGAGCTCAAGCATAAAGCCCTCTGGGCCATAAAGTTTCTAAATATGGATATGGAGAAAGCTGGTCAAGGACGCTACTTACAACTGCAAGAATTGGAAGAATTAAGACTGCATGCCTATGAAAATGCAAGAATCTACAAACAAAGGACAAAGGTGTGGCATGATACCCACCTAAAAAACAAGGATGTCCATGAAGGAGACAAGGTGCTTCTTTTCAACTCCAGTATTTGTCTCTTCCCTAGAAAGCTAAGAATCAGATGGTCAAGACCTTTCATAGTGGTGAAAATCTATCCATCTGGAGCAATGGAGATCCAAGGAGATAAAACTAGAATCTTTAAGGTTAATGGACATAGAGTGAAAAGATTTTATGAAGATAAGGCTTTTGTGAGAAGGTATGAGATTGATTTGGGGGAAACCAAGCTATATGACAGAGAAAAGCAATGAAGAACTGCCACACCTTGCCACAGTGCTAGACAACTAAATATTTATGAAGTCTATCTAAGAGACTTTAAAACAATCGCTTCTTGGGAGGCAACCCAAGTTTCTCTTTCTTAATCTTTGTTTGCTCTTTTTTTATTTCATTTTATTTTTTTGATTTGAATTTTCCTAGTTTTAATCTAGAAGCATACTTGGGTTTAGTCTGGTCATGGTTATGACCATGACTGCAGTTTTGCCTTTGAAAGACCACGACCGCAATCTTTCCCTTCGACCAAAAAAACTGCAACCATAGTTCCTTCAAGGAAAATTGTGACCATGATCATAACTGCGACCGCAGTCATTATTGCAACCATGGTCTTTTTCCTCAGATTAGTTAGGTCACGGTCTTGATGTCTATAAATAGTCTTAAACCCTGAATGACTTGGTTCTTTACATTCTCGCCACTCCCGTCTTAAGCCCTAAAACCTCCACACTGTTTTGAAACCACAAGTACACTATTTGACGCCACCTCGGATTACTTGGTTTGCCTGAGATCATTGCCGCCGTCGCATCCACAACCATCAGTAAGGTAACCATTCATTTTATTTGTGCTTCTCGTCGCCGAAGCTTTCTCAAAAACCCTACATTTCTCTTCCGCTCCTGACGATTGACCGACTATCAGCCATCACAGATTCACATGCGGATCGCTGTCACACCTCGTTTCTTTATCGTCTATCATTTGTTTTAGTTTTTCTGACCCCTTTGGCTGTCTGTCTGTTGCCCTCTAAAAGAGGAAAATTCTTAAAAACCCTAAAAATAGAATAATGAACAAAGAACAATCGAGAAGTTGAAGAGTCGGAAGAAGATGAACCGGTCGCGGTCATCAAAATCACGACCGTGGTTCCCTTGAGAACAATTACCGTGACCCACAAACAAAACTACAACCGCGGTGTCTGCCAAGAAACCCAAAAATCTTTACAAGTTTAGCCTCTCCTGAAGAAAAATCATGACCGTGGCAAAAATCACGACTGCGATCCTTCTTCAGGAGACCGTGGCCGGGGTAAACTAATTATTGTCAAAAGAATCACGACTGCAGTTTTACCTTTGCTTAAACGAAACTACAACCGCAGTCTTTCATGTCTTTCTGAAAGACTACGACCGTGATCTTTCCCTTCAACCGGAAAAATCGTGACCGCGGTTCCTTCAAGGAAAACCACGACCGCGATCCTGTACCAATAACCATGACTACGATTATAACCACGACCATGGTTCCTATTTCTTAACCCTAACTTCCCTTTTAATGAAGATAAACTTAAAAATCTGATTACCTTTTAACATGCAGAATGTCTTCCCCAACCTCATGCAACCCAATCTACAAAAGGGACACATCCTTGAAGGAGGTGGAGAAGATAGTCAAAAGCTTGACTGAAGCACTGCAGAAGAACACTTCTCTACCTGTGCCAAAAAGGGTGGAGATGCAGCTACGACTGGCGCAGTATCAAAGAATACTGGGGGAGCTACCGCAAGAGGATTCCCCCAAAAAAAAATAGAGCAAACGGAGGAGACAGAGACCTCTGAATACCGACCAGAAGAGTCGGGAAGCCCAGTGCACGGAAGAAAGCGTAAAGCTGCACCAAAGGAGACCAAGCCCAACAAGAAAGCAAGGGCAGAAGAAGTAGGAGAAACTTCTACGTAGAAAGGGGAGCCGCCATTCGTACCCCAGGATGTAACACATCGGTCTTCCTACGACTGGATATCCTCGAACAAAGAATGCAGTATGACACATTACTTCAACATGGAGGACTTCAAGAAGTTGGGGCTCTACGACCGAATGATAAAGTTCCTGGAGGGCACAAATCTCCGAACAATCTGCACGCCTGAAGTGAAGTCTTACATGATGCTGACCTTGGGGTTTCTGTCTTCACTAAAGAAGGTCACCTCCAGTAATGAGTTAGGGCAGCCAGAGGTGGGGAATTCATGCTCCAAGTACGGCTAGGGGGAGAAACCCACACACTGATGGAGTTAGACCTGAATAGGATTTTTACCACAACAGAAGAAGAAGCCAGAGCCTGTTCAGCTGCTCCGGGAGAAAGAGAAGTTGCTTAATACAACAACAACACCATGTGGAACAAATTGACTAGGGAGGAGAAGCACAACACAAAGAATTCAAAGGCCTCCCAGATCACCTCCTACTTTATCAGGATAATACAGAAGATCACCGCCTTCACAATAGATGCCAGATCAGAAACCAGGATGGTCAGCAAAGGGGACCTCTTATTAATATGGTCCATGATCAACAAGTGACCGGTAAACATCGGTAGAATTCTGATCAGAAGACTATTAATGATGGTAGGCAGTGACTTGAAGAAAAGCTCTGTTTTCTATATGGGTGGTCAAATTACAATGATCACCGATTACCTGTTGGAAGAAGGAGAAATCCAAAAATATAAAGAAATGGAGGGACAACAAAGCATAAACATCAAGTCCCTCGCCAGCATGGGGATTCTGAATGTGAAGGGGGAGAAGATATACTTCAAGCATAAATGATTGAAGAAACCCTTCCCCCTCCCTGAGATGGCATTTTACGATGCCCATAAACTACGGCCAACTCTCGACAACATCGAGAAGATGAGCTCTGGGGCACTGCACGCCAGCACACCAACGGATCCGACACCCAAAATAGGGGAAAGCAGTGCCCCATCACTAAAAACAAAGAAGAACCAGGAGCCAAGAAAGAAACTGGCGGTGGAGAAAAAGAAAACTGAAGCCACCATCAAGCCAGCTGAAAAAGAGATGGCTGCAGAACAACAACCGAATGCAAAAGTTGTAGACCCCGCCTCTCACAAGCCACAAGAGGAAATGATTGCAGTGGAGGGAGAGGTAGAGAAGAACAAGGCTACAGAAGAGGTCCCACGACCCACCAGAATGCCGGAGGTGGAGCCAGAAGGACAAGGCTCCCAAGCCGTACCGGAGGCAGGAGAGGGTGAACCTCAGCCAGAAGTCACACAGCCAACAGACGTACCCGAGGTGGGGCCGGGGTAAACTAATTAAGTCCTTGATTTGAAACAAGCCATCCATTATTAACAAGTAAGATTCTTCATCCCATGTGATATTATTATCATTCACACTATTGAAGACCCTAAATGCCCTATCGTCTTTGGACGTCCTTTCTTGGCGACCGGGAGGGCACTGATTGATGTTGCTAAAGGCATCATAACGCTGAGGGTCGGAAATGACCACATTGATTTCAAGGTGAAAGACGCCATGAAAGGACCATCCCTACTCAAATCTGCTTACTTCATAGATAGCTACAACCAATATTACGAAGAAGTAGAAGAAGACACAGTAGTGGTAGACCCTCTTATGAGGGCGTTAAACAAGGAAGATTCAGAAATCGACGACCCCAAGGTTGCTGAGATCCTCGAATACCTAAGTCAAGATGAAGAAGAATTGAGTGATAAAAAGGAAGTTGTCGAGACAGTAAAGTATGCTTCTCTAGAACTGACAACAGAAGAAGAGAAAGTACCAAAACCCAAACCAAAACTGAAACAATTACCGGAAGGTTTGAAGTACAAGTTTCTTGATCATGAAGAAAGGAATCCTATCATAGTCAATGCCAGTCTGACTGAAGAGCAAATGGAAAGACTTCTTAAGGAGCTAAGGCTCCATAGGCAAGCTATAGGGTATTTGGCAGATGATATCAAGGGGCTAAACCCTACCCTATGTATGCACCACATAAATCTAGAAGAGTCAGCAAAACCCCTTGTTCAACCCCAGAGGAAGCTGAATCAGATGTTAAAAGAAGTTGTAAAGAAGGAAGTCATCAAGCTGAGAGATGTAGGTATTATATACCCAATCAGCAATAGCAATTGGGTGAGCCCGATTCATGTTGTACCAAAGAAAGGGGGGATGGAAGTTGTGAAAGGTGATAAAAGAGATGAAGTAGCCATCCGTACTATCACCGAGTGGAGAATGTGTATCGATTATTGAAAGCTGAATCAAGAAACAAAGAAAGAACACTACCCTCTTCTCTTTATCGACCAAGTGCTAGAAATACTTGCACATCACAAATATTTTTTCTTCTTGGACGGTTATTCCAGATTTTACTAAGTTCCTATCCTACCTGATGACCAGGAGAAAACTACCTTCACCTGTCTATATGGTACCTATGCCTTCCGAAGAATGCCGTTCAGATTATGCAATGCTCTGGCAACATTCCAACGTTGCATGATCTTGATGTTCTCAGACTTCCTAGAGGACATTGTGGAGGTCTTTATGGATGATTTTTCTGTTTATGGAAGAGATTTCGATGGTTGTTTGAAAAACCTATCGTTAGTCTTGCAACACTATGAAGAGAAGAACTTAGTCCTCAACTGAGAGAAATGCCATTTTATGATGCAAGAAGGCATAGTCCTGGGCCACAAGGTCTCAAGGAGAGGAATTGAAGTAGATGTCAGCTAGGTCGAGGCTATCTCTAGACTGCCTCCACCTACGTCCGTGACAGGAGTGCAAAGTTTTCTTGGTCACACTAGTTATTATCGAAGATTCATAAAGGACTTTTCGAAGATTTCAAAACCCTTGTCAAATCTGCTGATCAAAGATGCAAAATTTGATTTTATAGATGATTGTTTGAAGTCTTTTCAGACTTTGAAGGAAGCACTCGTAACCCCACCTATTCTTCAAGCTCCAGATTGGGAGCTACCCTTTGAGCTAATGTGCGATGCTAGTGACTATGCCGTGGGGGCAGTCCTGGGGCAGAAGAAGGACAAGAAACATCATGTCATCTGCTATGCCAGTCATATTCTAGATGAGGCACCAGTAAATTACACTACCACAGAGAAAGAAATGCTAGCTACTATTTTTGCTTTTGACAAATTCAGGTCTTATCTAATTGGGGAAAAAGTAAAGGTCTACACTGACCATGGAGCAATAAGATACCTAATGCAGAAAAAGGACACTAAGCCTAGGTTGCTAAGGTGGGCTTTATTACTCTAGAAGTTCGATCATGAGATCATTGATAAGAAAGGGGCGGAAAACGTAGTTGCCGACCATTTGTCAAGGATTATCATCGAAGATAAGAATGAGCCACCTATAAATGATAACTACGCAGATGAGGCTTTGCTCATGATAGAAGCCGAAGAACAGAACTTGCCATGGTTCGTGGACATTTGCAATTACCTTGCTTGTGGGGAGTCACCACCAGAAATAACCTACCACCAGAAAAAGAAACTCCTCTCCGATATTAAGAATTACTACTAGGATGATCTTATGCTCTTCAAAAGATGCTCAGATAATCTATACAGAAGATGTGTTGCTGAAGAAGAAGTGTCTGATATTATGAGGGAATTCCATTCCTCACCTTATGGAGGACATCTGGGGAGTGACAAGACAACAACCAAGGTCCTACAATTAGGCTTCTACTGGACTTTTCTATTCAAGGATGCCGCAGCATATGTAAAAACCTGCAAAGAATGTTAGATGACAGGGAATGTCAGAAAAAGAAACAAAATGCTTATGGTAGAGTGGGTAGAAGTTGAAATTTTTGATGTATGGGAGATCGACTACATGGGACCTTTCTTGCCATCCCAAGGGTACAAATACATTCTCATTGTTGTAAATTATGTTTCAAAATGGGTGGAAGCTGTTGCCACCCAAAATTGTGACTCCAAACCCATCATAAGGCTATTTGAGAAAACTATTTTCCCAAGATTTGGTGTACCACACACTGTTATAAGTGATGGAGGATCCCACTTTGGAGAAAAGCAGTTTAAAAAATTGCTGGAAAAGTATGGAGTCAGACACATGGTTGCTACACCCTACCACCTGCAGACTTCAGGGCAGGTGGAAGTGTCAAATAGACAACTGAAGCAAATTCTAGAAAAGATTGTTAGCAGAACAAGAAAAGATTGGGCAATGAAGCTGGATGATACCCTTTGGGCATATAGAACCACCTTCAAAACTCCCATTGGAACTACACCCTATCGTCTCCTATATGGGAAATCTTGCCATCTACCACTGGAGCTCAAGCATAAAGCCCTCTGGGCCATAAAGTTTCTAAATATGGATATGGAGAAAGCTGGTCAAGGACGCTACTTACAACTGCAAGAATTGGAAGAATTAAGACTGCATGCCTATGAAAATGCAAGAATCTACAAACAAAGGACAAAGGTGTGGCATGATACCCACCTAAAAAACAAGGATGTCCATGAAGGAGACAAGGTGCTTCTTTTCAACTCCAGTATTTGTCTCTTCCCTAGAAAGCTAAGAACCAGATGGTCAGGACCTTTCATATTGGTGAAAATCTATCCATCTGGAGCAATGGAGATCCAAGGAGATAAAACTACAATCTTTAAGGTTAATGGACATAGAGTGAAAATATTTTATGAAGATAAGGCTTTTGTGAGAAGGTATGAGATTGATTTGGGGGAACCAAGCTATATGACAGAGAAAAGCAATGAAGAACTGCCACACCTTCCCACAATGCTAGACAACTAAAGATTTATGAAGTCTAGCTAAGAGACTTTAAAACAATCGCTTCTTGGGAGGCAACCCAAGTTTCTCTTTCTTAATCTTTGTTTGCTCTTTTTTTATTTCATTTTATTTTTTTGATTTGAATTTTCCTAGTTTTAATCTAGAAGCATACTTGGGTTTAGTCTGGTCGTGGTTATGACCATGACTGCAGTTTTGCCTTTGAAAGACCACGACCGCAATCTTTCCCTTCGACCGGAAAAACTGCGATCGTAGTTCCTTCAAGGAAAACTGTGACCATGATCATAACTGCGACCGCAATCATTATTGCGACCGTGGTCTTTTTCCTCATATTAGTTAGGTCACGGTCTTGATGTCTATAAATAGTCTTAAACCCTGAATGACTCGGTTCTTTACATTCTCACCACTCCCGTCTTAAGCCCTAAAACCTCCACACTGTTTTGAAACCACAAGTACACTGTTTGACGCCACCTCGGATTACTTGGTTTGCCTGAGATCATTGCCGCCGTCACATCCACAACCGTCAGTAAGGTAACCATTAATTTTATTTGTGCTTCTCGTCGCCGGAGCTTTCTCAAAAACCCTACATTTCTCTTCCGCTCCTGACGATTGACCGACTATCAGCCATCACAGATTCACATGTGGATCGCTGTCACACCTCATTTCTTTATCGTCCATCATTTCTTTTAGTTTTTCTGACCCCTTTGGCTGTCTGTCTGTTGCCCTCTAAAAGAGGAAAATTCTTAAAAACCCTAAAAATAGAATAAGTAACAAAGAACAATCGAGAAGTTGAAGAGTCGGAAGAAGATGAACCGATTGCGGTCATCAAAATCACGACCGTGGTTCCCTTGAGAACAATTACCGTGACCCGCAAACAAAACTACAACCGCGGTGTCTGCCAAGAAACCCAAAAATCTTTACAAGTTTAGCCTCTCCTGAAGAAAAATCATGATCGTGGCAAAAATCGCGACCGCGATCCTTCTTCAGGAGACCGTGGCCGGGGTAAACTAATTATTGTCAAAAGAATCACAACTGCAGTTTTACCTTTGCTTAAACGAAACTGCAACTGCAGTCTTTCGTGTCTTTCTGAAAGACTACGACCGTGATCTTTCCCTTCAACCGGAAAAATCGTGACTGCGGTTCCTTCAAGGAAAACCACGAACGCAATCCTGTACCAATAACCACGACTACGATTATAACCATGACCGCGGTTCCTATTTCTTAACCCTAACTTCCCTTTTAATGAAGATAAACTTAAAAATCTGATTACCTTTTAACATGCAGAATGTCTTCCCCAACCTCATGCAACCCAATCTACAAAAGGGCCACATCCTTGAAGGAGGTGGAGAAGATAGTCAAAAGCTTGACTAAAGCACTGCAGAAGAACACTTCTCTACCTGTGCCAAAAAGGGTGGAGATGCAGCTACGACTGGCGCAGTATCAAAGAATACTGGGGGAGCTACCACAAGAGGATTCCCCAGAAAAAAATAGAGCAAACGGAGGAGACAGAGACCTCTGAATACCGACCAGAAGAGTCGGGAAGCCCAGTGCACGGAAGAAAGCGTAAAGCTGCACCAAAGGAGACCAAGCCCAACAAGAAAGCAAGGGCAAAAGAAGTAGGAGAAACTTCTACGTAGAAAGGGGAGCCGCCATTCGTACCCCAGGACGTAACACATCAGTCTTCCTACGACTGGATGTCCTCGAACAACGAATGCAGTCTGACACATTACTTCAACATGGAGGACTTCAAGAAGTTGGGGCTCTACGACCGAATGATAAAGTTCCTGGAGGGCACAAATCTCCGAACAATCTGCATGCCTGAAGTGAAGTCTTACATGATGCTGACCTTGGGGTTTCTGTCTTCACTAAAGAAGGTCACCTCCAGTAATGAGTTAGGGAAGCCAGAGGTGGGGAATTCATGCTCCAAGTACGACTAGGGGGAGAAACCCACACACTGATGGAGTTAGACCTGAATAGGATTTTTACCACAACAAAAGAAGAAGCCAGAGCCTGTTCAGCTGCTCCGGGAGAAAGAGAAGTTTCTTAATACAACAACACCATGTGGAACAAATTGACTAGGGAGGAGAAGCATAACACAAAGAACTCAAAGGCCTCCCAGATCACCTCCTGCTTTATCAGGATAATACAGAAGATCACCGCCTTCACAATAGATGCCAGATCAGAAACCAGGATGGTCAGCAAAGGGGACCTCTTATTAATATGGTCCATGATCAACAAGTGACCGGTAAACATCGGTAGAATTCTGACAGAAGACTATTAGTGACGGTAGGCGGTGACTTGAAGAAAAGCTCTGTTTTCTATATGGGTGGTCAAATTACAATGATCACCGATTACCTGTTGGAAGAAGGAGAAATCCAAAAATATAAAGAAATGGAGGGACAACAAAGCATAAACATCAAGTCCCTCGCCAGCATGGGGATTCTGAATGTGAAGGGGGAGAAGATATACTTCAAGCATAAATGATTGAAGAAACCCTTCCCCCTCCCTGAGATGGCATTTTACGATGCCCATAAACTACGGCCAACTCTCGACGACATCGAGAAGATGAGCTCTGGGGCACTGCACGCCAGCACACCAACGGATCCGACACCCAAAATAGGGGAAAGCAGTGCCCCATCACTAAAAACAAAGAAGAACCAGGAGCCAAGAAAGAAACTGGCGGCGGAGAAAAAGAAAACTGAAGCCACCATCAAGCCAGCTGAAAAAGAGATGGCTGCAGAACAACAACCGAATGCAAAAGTTGTAGACCCCGCCTCTCACAAGCCACAAGAGGAAATGATTGCAGTGGAGGGAGAGGTAGAGAAGAACAAGGCTACAGAAGAGGTCCCACGACCCACCAGAATGCCGGAGGTGGAGCCAGAAGGACAAGGCTCCCAAGCCGTACCGGAGGCAGGAGAGGGTGAACCTCAGCCAGAAGTCACACAGCCAACAGACGTACCCGAGGTGGGGCCAGGAAGACAAGGCTCCCATGATGTACCAGAGGCGGCAATAGAGAAATCAGGGGAGATGCCCCCACTGTAGTAGCCAGCCGTGTCGAGTTCGTCGACGACATGCGTGGAGCAGCAGCTGCATCAAAAACAACGATAAGCACCCTCTTTCGGGGGTGCTTTAGGTATAAGGTTTGATGCAATGTGGGAACACATGAATCAAACCAACACTATAAACGATAAAGTTTCTACATCTTTGTCATCCATAACAACACAGGTACAAGCATTGGATGACAGGATGACAGTATTCCCAAACTTCATCCAAGAGATTTTAAGTAATCAGTGGATGATGATGGAGATGCTGAAGAAGATGCAGGAGGATATGACGATCCTGTGGAAGGAGGGGCAGGCCATCAGTGTAGACAACAAACAAATGCACTGTGACTATGAAGAAGCGATGGCTGCCCTCGAAGAAGAGTACTGGGGCATACAAGAAGACCAGAGGAAGCTCGAACAGGAGCACGAAGAGCTTGAAGCCCTATGGGAGAAAAAGAATACTAAGCGCCCAGCCAGCCCATCATGCTCATTAGACAACCCCTCCAGCCACGACGACAACGTGGGGGGGCCGAGCGCGAGAGTCAACACAATAGGAGTCGGTACAATGAAAGCTGGGAGTACAAGAAAGAAAGCATCCCCCGTAGCTGAACAAAAAGGGGCCCAACCAACAAAAAGGTCGAGCTCCCAGAATGAGAAACACGCAACACAATCAAGGAGGTTCAACCTCAACTGCGACCCAGAGGAAGAAATGGATGAAGCCACCAATGAAGATAAGCATCATGCGGAACATCACTCTCCCCTCCAGCTCACACTCCAACTCTAGAAGAGCGGATTGTAGTTGCTCATCGGGAAGAGGTGGTCGCAAAACTCAGCTCAGCCAGAGCAAAAGAACTAGACAGGATGATCGCTGAGCTGGGGGATGGGTTTGAAGAAAGTAATGATTTCCTCCTCTTCCAGCCTCAGGACGAGCATGACGACTACATTTATGATGGGAAGATGGAGGCAACTCTGAAGATGATGGTAGAAGCCAAGCTGGGATAGACCTATAAGGAAAGTCATGCCAAAGGTGTTACTACTGAAGCCTCCTCAGAGGTAGATGGACCAGGAGCCACAATACAACCTATGCTAAAAAGTGCTGAGCAAGTGGCCAAGGCTATGCCCACCATATAGGAAGCCTCGATATCGACAACACAAGAGGCAACATCTGAGGATGAGGATGGTGGGCTAGCAACCTTCTTCACAGATGAGCCCACCAGAGAGAGACAAGCTGAAGCTAGGACGAAGTTACGAGTAGCAGCTCCCCCTCTACCTTGCAAGATGAAGGACATGGACATGTCGACCGTATCACACATCTCCTGCAAAGACGTCCATGTCCTAGCAGATGTCCTCGATGACGATCTACCTAGATCAGACATTCTGTACAACAACAAGGGTAGACATCTAACCAGAGATGACTTCCGGAGGGTTTTCTCAAAAAGGGCACAGGTACACAAGAAAATGTTTAAAGTACTCTGTGCCACCCTCCTGGAAGAATTCTTGCACCCGGACAAGCCGCAACCAGTCTTCAATGTGACCACGCACCTGGAAAGCCTACTGTATAAAGAAGAATACATGGCTGTGGATGTGGCTGAGATACAAATGACTATCCAGAGATCTAAAACCAGAACCGTGGTGCTGCCAATTCGTAATGCAAAGCATTGGGCCCTAATCATCATCGATCTTTCAGAACGTAAGATGACGGTGCTCAACTGTTGCGCAGCTGAGATGGACAACACCTCACTTATTTACAAGAAGAAGGATGCCAGGGATGCCTTAAAAATCCCAATACGCCTACAACGGGCTATCAAAGAGGTGGGCAAAAGATTCCAAGGGTCCTGGAAGCTGTTCTCTATTAGTAAGAATGTTCCCCAGGAGGCAGCTGGTTTGGGGGATTGCGCCTTCATCATTCTACGCATGATGGAAGCCATCAACAAGGGCACCCCCCTGTAAGATCTGAATGCGGAAGACCTGCATGGAGTGCGGGGCATGTACATCATGGAGGTCATCTATGATCGCCGATTCTTCAAGGATCCGACGATGGCTGCAGATACCGTGCCCCACAGGCTCAACATAGACATCCCTCTCCCTGAGAAGATATCTCGGAGGGAATAACTCAAGACCATGTGGGTCGACCTGTCTAAACCGGGCAGAGCTATAGCTTGGAAGGCAGGCTGGACTGCAGAGACTGAAGAAGCTATGAAGAAAATAGAAGAAGAACAACAACCTTCAGTAACAGAAGCTACCGAAGTTCCTCCTGTAGAAGAAAAACCCATAAAACAAGAAGTTGAAGAAGACCTGGGGGACGATGGACCAGATGGGCCGCTAGGAGAAATCATGCCTTTTTTCAAGAAATTCGACAGATGGAGCTGCTTCAGTCTGTTGATGGAAGAACTCACAATAATTATGAGTTCTCTAAAAGAAGATGACTCACCGAGAGATGTCATATATCAAAGAGATGACATCTACATATTAAAAGATGACCTCCGTAAAACTTTGAAAATAGGAGGGTATCTTTCTGTAAGCACGATGCCAACCTACCAAGCACTATTAGGGGACTCAATGCCAAACTCCCACATGTCGTACTTCTTACTAGTAGAAGACATCTTAAAGGATAAGAAAACTGGAGAGATGGAGCTGCTGCAACGACGACTTGAAGCAGCCACGCCGGAGTATATCTTTCTGCCGATTCTTCACAATAACCACTGGACTTTGCTGCATGTCAACCTTTTGAAGAAGACTGCGGTTCTTTATAATAGCTCTAATACAACCTTCACTCTCAATAAGAAGACAAACATGACAACAACAAAGTCTCCTATAGAAGAAAAGGCAAATACCTGCGCGGAAGCCATCGCCATGATGATAAAGCAGCATTGCAGAGGGTACGTCATCACGAAAGGCAACGACTTCAAGAAAACTCAATATTGCCACCGAAGCCCTCAGCAGGTACCCCTATCAAATGACTGTAGGTTCTTCTGCCTGTCATGGATGGTAGCTATCGCAACTACCGGCCTCAAGGTGGAGAATATGCAGTACAAGCAATACCATGCACTTAGGGGTATCTATGCCAGCATGCTCTTGGAGTCCAAGTGGATCTTCCCCGCCAAATAAACAAATAAAGAAGGTCTGTTTATACAACTTACTCAAATTTTGACACCCCAGGATGGGGTGCAGGATAAGTTTGAGGGAGGAGTCATAAACGGGCTGCAGAGGTACACATACCTCCTGTTTTCACCGCCTTTAATACATTTACTTCCGCCTTTTATTGATAAATTTTTGAAATTTTGAAGTCTTGTCACAACTAACCTTTACAAGCTCACTTTATCTCGCTAAATTTTTCAAAACATAGTGTTCCATCCCTCTGAGAGAGAAGGATATGAGCAACATACACAATAATGCAAGAGTAAAACAACAGTCATAGCAACACTGCCATATCTCATTCTTGCAATAAGACATTGTAAATGTAACAACCTTAACTCATGAAACCCCTGCAAACTAAGAGAACCTTAGTCGTACTCTTGAACAACCATCCCCACCTGACGCTCTCATCCAGAAAATCCTAGTCTCTGTAGATAGGAAAAAGCTGCCCCATTCAAAGTAAATATCCAAAAAAAGGCTTGGCCGCCCAGAAAACCAACCAAAATCCTCAAACCAAAGCCTAAAAGGAGAGGTAAAAAGCCACAAAATCAAATAAAGAAAAGAACACGAGAGATGTACCCTAAAAGATGCTAAAAGTTTCTGCCCGACTGATATATTACTGCACTCATGAATGCAGATATGTTGTGCCCGTAAGTGGAAACTTGAAGCCAAGCTTACACACCTCCAATCCTGAATGGAACCTCACATACCACCTGACTTAAAGTCAGAAGCCCAAAAAGGGCAACACTATTCTTACGAAATTTGTGGGTGAGGAGTTCAGGGGGAAGAGGAAACACCTAAAAGCTTCAAACCTACCTATACACATTAGCATAGGGCCCGTTGAAAATAAAGAATAGGTGTGAAAGCTACCTTTCGAAAAGATGTGGCATTAGTATGGATATTAGCTAAGGGAGGGGTGATGATTTGAGAAGGAGAATCCTTTTACAATAGAAGGTTATGACAGATAAGATGAGGTTATGAAACTCCAAGTTTAAAAGAGAAGATTGAGACCTAAGGGATTGAATACACTCTACAACAGTCTTGATGCAAGGATGGGATATTTTAGCCATGCTTTTATGTTGTCTCTTAATCTTGTTCATTCTCTCTCTCTCTGAGTTCTTGAACCTACACTTAGCCTGAGGACAGGCTTGATTCTAAGTTTGGGGGAGTTGACAACACTGTACTTTACGTACTTACTATATATATTTTACATCACTTTTAGTATAACTTTAGTTAGCTTTTCACATAATTTCTCTATCTTTTTGACTCCGGCCTTGTTTTATTGATTTCAAGGACCAACATGACCTCAGGTCGTGGTCTTTGGGAACCGCGACCATGATTCCAGAGTACCAGATGTCCTGAAGCCTCAGGCAATAAGTAGAGATCACGACTGTGGTTATCCAAGACCACGACCGCAATCATCCAAAGACCGTGACCGTGGTTATTTCAAGACTGTGACCACGGCTATGACATGAATCACGACCAACTAAGACCGCGACCACGATCATCCAAAGACCATGACCGCGGTCATTCAAAGACCGCGATCGAGGTTTTGGGAGGATCGTGACCAAAAAGGACCGTGACCAAGGGGGAATAAAGTGGAGACCGCGACCGTGGTCTTGCCTTCACATAAAGGAAAGACCGCGACCGCGGTTCTAAGTTGGTGGAAGGTGCCTATAAATAACGCCCCACCTATTTTGTCAAATGATCAAATCATATAGATCAGATCCCCAGGCCACGAAGTGCTACTGCGTTTCAGACTCGTCTCTGACCATCCATCCATCAGTCTTGGATCTCCAGGAGAAAAAGCCGAGGACAGGGAAGACTGCCGTCCGCCCCTTCTTTGACAGGAGAAGGCCATCCATGCGGTAGATCCAGATCTGAAGAAGTAGTGTGTAGTATCACGGTCTTCTCTTCCAGATCTATTGCTTCATCCCGTTGTACCCCTTCCAATCTTTGTGAACCTCATGGATCTGTCTGTTTGTAGCACCATCATGTTGTCCGCAAGCATGAGTGGTTAACACCTTAACTTGGGTTGGGAGTAGCCACTAAGGCTCTCCCAACATGTATATTGTCTCTTTCTTTTGAATATACATATTCTTATCAAGATTCACGGCTATTTCAAGACTGCGACCGCGGCTATGACATGAATCGTGACCAACTAAGACCGCAACTGTGATCATCCAAAGACCGCGACCACAGTCATTTGAAGACCGCAATTGAGGTTTTGGGAGGATCGTGACCAAAAAGGACCGCGACCAAGGGGGAATAAATCGGAGACTGCGACCGTGGTCTTGCCTTCACATAAAGGAAAGACCGCGACCATGGTTCTAAGTCGGTGGAAGGTGCCTATAAATAGCGCCCCACCTGTTTTGTCAAATGATCAAATCATACAGATCAGATCCTGAGGCCACAAAGTGCTGCTGCGTTTCAGACTCGTCTCCGACCATCCATCCATCAATCTTAGATCTCCAGGAGCAAAAGCCGAGGAGAAGGAAGACTACAGTCCACCCCTTCTTTGACAGGAGAAAGCCATCCACACGGTAGATCTAGATATGAAGAAGTAGTGTGTAGTATCACAGTCTTCTCTTCCAGATCTATCGCTTCATCCCGCTGTACCCCTTCCAATCTTTGTGAACCTCATGGATCTGTCTGTATGTAGCACCGTCATGTTGTCCGCAAGCATGAGTGGCTAACACCTTAACTTGGGTTGGGAGTAGCCACTAAGGCTCTCCCAACATGTATATTGTCTCTTTCTTTTGAATATACACATTCTTATCAAGATTATCTCCATGCACCTATTTTAATGCTTACTTGTATGCTTAGCTACCATCTTGTGATGTTTGATTGTTGATATCTCAAAAGAGTAATATCAATTTTATCCCGTGTCATGGAGTGGTATGAATGCACGAGAGTGTTGGAATGCTAAAGCTTTAACCATATGTTTCGCTGCGAGGTTTTTGAGTTATCATCTCAAGAGAGAGGCTTCTTTTAGACTTAGATATATCCACATCTCAAGAGAGAATGGAATAGACATCTTAATGGTTGCTTGTAATCTTGATATGAGTATGCGAGAAAGAGAGAAGATGTACATGTTGGAGAGGTACCTTAATTGGTGAACCTCAACTCGGGTTTTCCCCATATACTTGTTTATAGTTCGTTTCCTTTTCTTGTTTGTTTTTCTATTCTTGTTCTTGTATTACTGTTCCTTCGAGAACATCTCTTTACCGCCCCCCTTTTTTCCCCGCTAGAGTATAAGAGTGTTTGCTTCCACATTCTTAACACGATCACCCTTGTCTCTATGTTCGACCCCGATCACTACATCAGACCCCATTCATCGTTGTGGGGGCCTTAGAGTCGGGTTATCTATTTAAAAGTCCGATTACTTTAAATCTCTCCTTTTGGGCGTGCAATTTAGGCCAGTCAGACCACACTAGTCATCATACTATCACAAGATATAAATCCTTTTCATAATATCACAGGGTATCAATCCTTATCAACATAAGAGGATTACACTTCAATCAGGGCTCAACCATGCCCAAAGGTCATTAAGACCATCATACTATTCCCTGTAAGATCATCATTATCTTTGCATGCCTTATAACAAGGCTCAACAACATCACTTACATTTAATACACCAGATCAACACCATATTGCATTAATGAGCTCGGAGATATTCATAAACAATCATAGCAGTGTTATATTAGCATTAAGAACATTCCTTTATTACATCAACATGCAAGGAATCTAAATATGATTAACCATCATCATATTCATAATGCACATGTTTCACATAAGCAAGTATCAACCATGTGGCTATGACAACCACCAATTAACACATTAAGGTTATGATCATGTTAAGGAGGTTATTTCACCATCATGCCATCATATAAGAATGTTAAACATGAATACTCATCTTTATCTATTTGCATTAGAATTTGGTTCAACAAGATAAATTATATTAATGTTACTAATCAACACTTATACCCAAACTCTAACTCACGACATCCCCATTGGATCATGGATGCATAAGGTGAAGCATCACCATCATATTCCACACTATTCTCAAGCATGAACCCACACATAAATCAAGGTGTAACCATTGGGTTATAGCACACTAGGGTTTCAACAACATTAACATAGTACTTCATGATTGTATTAGTCATTCAAGGACTATTCATACCCAATTACCATCAATTAGTTATATTAAAGCTAGGTATAACAAGATACACCTCATTAGGGTTACATATCAACACAATATGATTATCATACCTTCTATTCATGTGAGATAATAGGTAAGACTACCTTATTAAGGGTAACCCTCCATTTGTTCCATCATCATTCAACCCATATCACCATACCACAATGTCACCCAGAACCATTAGATGTTTAAAAGGTAAGACCATTGGTTGTTTACATAAGTAAACACCTTGGATAAACCACCTATGAAGTCCTTGATTTGTTCTCTATAAAGAGTCACCATCTAACCCTATACATCCCTTGATTAACAACACAAAAATTTCCATTGACAGTAGGGTAAAACCCACAATTGACTGTTCATTTAAAACAAACCATCCACTGTCAACAAGTAAGCTCCTTAAGTTGATCATATAAAGGAAACCATCTAAATCACATTATTATGACCAACATATTACATTAGCCATCATTCCAATTTATTTGAAGAATAAACATTAAATCTTGACCATTGGGTCAAGTTCATATATTAAAACTATCAATTACAGTATAGGTCCGACCATTGCATCAAGTTACCGAAGAAACCATTGGTCTAAGGCTGAATTGATGATACAACTATATAATTAACTCATCATAGGTTTTTGAGACCTTATCCACCATCATTAGTGACCATTAAATCACCACAGGTTGTTAGATCAACACTATATTCGTTAGTCAGCATCAAATATCAAACTAATATCACCATTGATTGATAGCATCATTAGGGTACTTTGTTGTTAATCACTAGGCTTCTAATTAGGCCAAAACATAACCTAAGGGGTGAACGTCAGTTGAAACCCTTGGTTGCCACCATAAATTGTAATGAAGACAACACCATAGGGTTGTTGCAATGGTACCATCATCGGGTCATAGGTTTATAGAAGAAATCAGCTTAAAGCCCTAAATTGACCATTGGTTGATAGGTGCTTAGCACCATAGGTTGTCAAACCAACCTGATACAAGTCATATTATACCTTAGAAATAACATACACAGGATCAGAGGTTCATATATAACTGAAATCAGAGTAGGTAACATTATAAAAATTGAAATCCAAGTCAAGCATAGCTTTTTAGTGCATGGATCATCATTTTCAAGCAAGAACATGATCTAGAAAGCTTATGATAAGCAATAAACGTGGATCAAGTTATAAAACTTGCCTCTAATGAGAAGATAAAACCCCACACAGAAAAATCTCGAGCAGGTAGGGTAGAAAATCCAAGAATAATCTATGAACTCGTCCATCTAGCACCTTTTTTCATCAAATGAGCAAACCCTAAGCATAAGGAGCAAGAAAGGTAGGGTTTTAGAACTTTAGAGGAATTTATACCATGGAACAGCAAGGTTCCGACCTAGAGGAAGTTCTAAGGAAGGAGAAGATCAAGAGAAACGGTGAAGGAAGGAAGAAAATAACATGCCTTGGTCAAAATCCCTAGAAGATGACCTTGGAAACCCTAGGTAGGGCTAAATGGAGCTCTAGGAGACCTTCTTCTCCAAAAAGAGGTTGTCTTCTAGCTTAGAGCACTTGGTTCCACAGAAAAATAGAGTGGAGTCATTGATCCAGGTTAGAGGAAATAGAAAGCAAGAAAAGTTTCGTACTTGGGCAAGGAAGTGATAAATATAGCCCATGGATAAGGATGGGAGCAATCATGAGGTGTAAAAGTAGCTTCCCCATGTTCTATGGCCTTAAACCATTAAGAATATACAAGCACACACATAAGAAGATCCCCCACCATACTTATAGACCTGCTTATCTTTCCTTTGTCGAATTCCCCAGCCAATTACATAATTCATTAGTTGATAGCTACTAAAGGTAGCTCATCCGTGAAGGGGTAAACCCTAAAATACCCTTGGAGAAAACACCTTCAAAACAAGATTTAAATAGGCTCCCCATGGTTCAACAAGCTCAAGAATGATGATAGAATATCCAAGGAACATAATGCAAGTGATAAATTTCAAATAAAACCTCTCAATTGGGTAAATTGCAGAAATGTCCAAAATGTGCATAAAATTGCATAACTTGCTCAAACAATGTCCAAATTGGACCAAATTTGAAACTTAAGCTTGTATTATGATTTCAAAGCATATCAAAAGATTATATCAGGGTTTATAATCATTTTATTATGGTAATTAAGCTTATTCAACTCATTAAACAAGTTTAGGGGCCTTACACTATATGTATGGTCTTAGTATTAATCTGTTGTGGTGGATTGGATATGACATGATCTGGTAGAGGTTCCTAAAATTAAAAAAGGATGACATCATTTTATGTAGCTATAGTTAAGTTTATATCCACTTAAATAAAATAAGTTACATTCAAATAGTTTCAAAAATAACCCTTGTCACCGCTTTTGCTAAAAGGATTAAATATTATCTAAAGTAAACTACATGAATAACAACTATCAACAGTTCTAAAAAAATATTATTCAACTAAAGTTTTTCACTTAGCTATTGAAAAAAAACACACACACATCTAGCTTGAGTAACAATTTGACATGTAGAAGCACATAAATAGAAAGTTTGAATTTAAAAACGAACACATCTAGGTAAAATTAAACCTATGTTAAAACTAATTTATTTTACTAAAATCATAATTAGAATTATAGTATTATATAAGTTTATGTATAATTTAATAAGAGAGAGAGAGAGGGAAAGCAGCTCAATTAATAGTGATCTGACTCCTTCCAACCTATAAGCAGACAAAAATACTAGACTAATTAGCACGATGGACATGGAAAAGAGTGAATGGACCGATGAGCACATACCTAAATGCTAGAACGCATAAATGTGTCTGATTAAAATCCAATTGATTACCCCAACATGTAATGTGTGATTATGAAAATCTAATTAAAAAATATTTGTTCCTATTATGCATATGGCTGTACAACATTGTTATATAATTTATATATAACCTAGTAAGAAAGAGCATCTTAGTTAATAGTCATCAAACTCCCTCCATCTTGTATGTATAGAGATAGTCATGACCAAATAAAACACATACCTACTACTTGAATAAACAAATAAACTAGACCAATGAGATTCCATGCAGTTTATTGGAATTCTCTGGTAACCTAGAACTAATTTTTTGTACCAACTAATGATTAATATTATACAGTCATACACACGTATGGACTACTTGAACTCATAGACTGATTAGAACAATGAGTGTATTTGTGTATATGCCCTAGAAGCCAATAATTCAATGATGGTTATAGGGATATTTTGTACTTTTGATTTGATTAATAAATGCAGTTGTAATTTATTGCTACACATTTAATTATTGAGATATTAATGTACATAATAAATGTCTTTAGAGTGATTGGTTCAAAGCCATGTGACTTCAAGTATGTGACTTGCACATGAGATCCTAATGGATGCTAAGAACAATATTCTTAAATGTCCCTGGTCAAGTATCATTGAGGATTGGATAAAAATAATACACATGCGACTAGTATGTGTGGTGAGTGATGACCATGTCTCATGGGCCATAGGTATTGCATACCAAGTCAGACACACATGTAGTTATTAGAGAACAAGTGTAGTGGGTAAACCCACTTTGAGAGTTATTCATGGACCATTATATGATAGTCACAGTGGACTCTCAAATGCAACAATAATATTATGGTCCTTTGACATGAAGTCACTACAATGGTGATATGACAATAATCATGCTTTGACACCACCCAACGTGATCTCAAAAAAGGTTGCCATAAAGGTAGTGTTCAGGTGTGATGAGGATCATGCTATGCATTGTGAGCGATGTAGAAGGATTTTGTCCCTCCCATATAACAACAACAATATCCAAGGCCTCTTAATAAGTGAGAATAGAGAAATGCATGGCCATGCTCATGTGAGTCAATATATGATATTGGGATCATATGTACCTTTAAAGTCTACTTGGAGATTAAGGGACTTAGACTGGTCATAACATGGATGATGTGTCCATGCCTCTAGTTCTAAATTGAATCGTTGAAACCTCTTCCACGATAAAGTATAACTTATAAACCCTAATATGATTTTATTGCATTAGATGGATCTTTATGGAAGGATTCTTAGGGAAAAGATTATTCTACCACATTTTTCATTCCAAAGATTCCTTCTATCATATCATATTGATTTTGAGTCCTGTAATGTATAAGAAGATACACTACTACATATACCACCTTTAGTGTCGGTTGATATAGCCCTATAACGTTAGTTTTATACCAACACATAAGTGTGCGACACTACTGCTAAGGACCTTCTGTGTTTGTTTTTTGGGAATGGACAAACTAAAACATAGAGTGAATGTCGGTTGCTATGAAAATAGAAATCAATGACTCAAAGCAATTCCAAGTTATGGTAGCACCCTTTGATGTCATTTATGAGCACTAGAATAGATGCCATAGTCCTACTGTGTCGTCAGTTTGAGTCTTGAAAATCAGCATTGTAATCCCTTATCAGGTGAAATTTTAAATGATAATGGTAGATGTTCCGTCAGTTCTGGGTTAAAAAACTGAGGACATAAATCTACAATGTCAATTTTTTTTAATAACTGATGCCACATTTATGTTTTTTTCCTAAATAGCAGGTTTGCAAACATGTTGTTCAGCTGTTCAACATGATGCATAAATTGGAGTTCATTAGAACTATAGATTCCATCACGTGTTCAACTTAACAACATGCAAACACACCTACAACCGATCCTTTCGGGTGTGTCCCGAGCCCGTGCTTTCCTAAAATGTGGAAGTCGGCGGACAGTTTTCATTAGTTCTTGGAATCTCTTATGTTGGTGCAGTGAATGACCATGCTTTCATGTCTAGGGTCCTTCCCTTGGCCCCTGTAATAACAAACACATACACACAATTCATCTACCCACATACATTTCCATTCTTAAATTCCATTCTCTTCAACATTATATTCCATTCTCATGCACACACACAATTAAGAAAACACACATAGAAGATCCATTATCCAATTCCGTTCTCATGACATGTACAAATGAAATTCTCATTGTATTCATTCATCTTCACATTCATTCACACACATCATTTGCATATGCACCAAATATTTACTCACATCAAATTTAAAGTTGCAAAAAGTCATAACCACCACATATATATAGAAATAATGACAAAGGTTTAGATAACTCATATTTTATCCCAATCGAATTCAAAGTTGACTTCCTTAACAAAGGTGTGTGCACATTCTTCTCGTATCTCATCTATATTATCTTTTGTATAGGGATCTGTTGTGTCATATAGCTGCAAAGAGAATGACACACAATTTAAGAATTTGATTTAATTTTTTCATATTATCAAATGAAACTATTTACTTATGATGATTAAAACTATATAGATTACCTTTTATATAAAATAGATGTATACTATCATCTATTTGACAATCAGATCCATATACCACATCACATAGTATATGCATGGCCAACCATTTTTTTGTATAGGGCATTATAAGTTTACAGTTATGCAAAGTGTTAATAAATAAAAGTAAGCATAGTTAGCATATATATGCATTGGAGTCAGAAAACTACCTCAACATTATTCCAACTTAATAATTTATTTTTCTTATCTACCTTTCCTCTGACCATTTTGAATTCTTTTATATCCCTATAATTTAAGTAACATAATTAAATTAGTAAATAGTCATGTAATTAACGATATAGACATTAATATATGTTGACGGATATAAAAATTTACTCATGTTGTATGTCCTCCACTGTCTACTTTCTCACCCAAGGGATCGAATAATATACAATTATCATCTCGGGGACAATTACCAACAACACCCAATGATTATTACTATGTGAAAAGAGGATACACAAGAAAATTCAAAATCCACAATGATATGTAATTCATAAATCAAAATTATAAGAACAGTGCCCAAAACTTACCCAACATTGAAAGGATCTTAATCACGCTCTTTCTCACATTACCAAAATTTTTAAATGTGGTAGAGAAATAATCACTAACATATTTTGAGTCTTTATCTACATGGCTAATTAATGGTGGAAGTAGAAATTACACATTCATTAGTGCCAACTCTCCACACACCTTATTTAAGTGGATAAAAAAGTACATATATACATTAATATATAAGAAAATAGATCAACATATATAGAATAAGGTATTTAGTCATAGATATTACCATATCCAAAGTTCTATCATAATTATATTCAACCAAGAATAAGTAAAAAACTCCACAACATCCTACAAGCATACACTAATATTTTGAGCTTGACCTGCAATGTCCTCCTTAATATGGACCATCATAGTCAAACCTTCTTACTAAGTCACTTAGTCACAATGCCAACCCCATGCACTTAGGACCTAGTGAGTTGAATAGGTCCTTTGCAATCCAAGAAGGTAATTGAATATCTAGGGGAGGAAATGGAGGACAAACTTTAGGGGGCTTCTTAGGTGTTGTGTGATATATATATATATATTCTCATATCAATTGCCAATTATATACAAAAGTAGAAAAGAATCACAACTACAAGTGCAATTTTTTTATAGCATACATTGATGTAGGCAACTCTTGCTTTGGGTCACACAACTACTCTGCCTTTTGCATCACCTATTGTCTTGTGGTCAGGGTGGGCACATGGAAGCAGTGTCTGTTTCTAAGTGTCATAGACAAGTATGATAGACACCTGCACTGCATCAACATGCATTTGATTACCATGAATCATTTCACCTAGAAGGGTGGGTAAGACTCGCCTATTGCAATGATATATTTTTATAGTAAATGATGGCATGACCTCAACACCTGAAAATTCATATATAGTGTTATATACACCTAAACTCAAACAAATTATAAATTTAGCTAAAGGATTATTATATCACCAAAAGACTTACGCTGGGTGTGCTAGATGGGGGGTCTATGAGATTACTCCCAACCACCTCTGTCGTAGGGGGGTCCACCTCGTATGAAGAGTAGGGCAGCATAGGTATTGTTTGAAGTGATTGAGAATGAGAAGCTTGATATCATCTCATCCCGTCCTCTATTCCATTTACAATTATGTGTTGCACCTACTCTTGTGACCAGACTCCTTTCTTCATATATTTGCACTTCTCTAGTATCCCAAAAAAGGATCTTATATCAACACCTGTCCCAACAACCCTAACACGATTAGGATACTCTAGAGTACCCATAGCCACCATCACTTAATCTCTTTGGCCATCAGGAATGAACTTGCCTTCTTTTATTTGCTCATAGAGCTCCATGTAATCATCATAAATAGTGATTGGTTAGTAAAACATAAAAATTAAGGTAAAAAAATGAACATGCACTCTAGAAGTTGAATTTTACCATATTTGACACCTTAGCGATTGTGGGTTTGGGTATTTCTCCTGATGAATTTGTCATTGCAACTACCTAATTCTCATGGTGAAGTAAAGGTGCATGATTAGTAGAAGACTCAACAGACCCAGGAGTAGATTGCTCAAAAGAAGACACTTCTAGTCTCTTTTTCCTGTGCATTACGTAGCCACAACCCAAGTTGTGATCGTGCACATTTTTTGCACGATTTGTTTTCGAGCAACATGTAAATCTTGGTTAATACAAACCATATATTAAATATGTAATACACTTAAATCATAAGAAGGTATTTTAAATATGCAATACACTATGTAATACATTGAATTACAAATAAAGAAGGCTTAACACATTAAATTCATATCTTTGTCCTGAAGCGACAAACTCTTCCCACACCTACATGTCAAGATAGGCCCATTGCTCAGTGGCAGACTTATTTTTTTGTTTCTCATTATGTATTCTCTTGTTATATTTGTCCTATAATTTCTTAATAGCCTCCCATAGTGTTGCATCACCATTTTATGGTGCGTTGTTTTATTAAGGTCAAAGATGCTATGCAAGATTTCATATACTTAATGGCATATTTATAAAAATAGAATTATGAATACTTTCAATATTTAGAATATCTCACACATAAGTCCTTCCATATGTAGTCTTTCATGGAAGGATCAACTTTATGCTAAGATTCTATTGTTATCTCCATTTTGCTGCTAGTAAAACCCCTAGATATTGCGTGAAAGTACTGTAATTTCTCCTAATAGGATTTCCTACATCATCAAAATCAACAACCATCTTTGGTCCTTTCCCTCTTTGCACTACTAAATTGTTCATCAAGGTGATGCCTCTTTTATGTGCACGATCACATTGTTCCTTTACAAAGTCAGCAAGATCCTCAGGGTGCACTTCCTCATGATGCTTATCCTAAAATTGTCAAAAAGCACATATAAGTGATGGATAATGTAAAATGAACATCTATGTAATAACCGTGATAGAGAATGTAAAATGCATATCTATGTAATGACTCAAAAAATAATGAAAATTCACATCTATGTAATAAAGCAATACAACTTAGACCGCCATGATGCTCATCCTCACGATGCACATCGTCATGGTGCTCATCCTTACGGTTAGACACCATCAAAAAATGTCATATTATAATAGTCAAAGAATGAAATATAAGTGATAAAGAATGTAAACTGTACATGTCTCATATGAAACATATATATCTGTAAGAAAGAACGTAAAATGCACATCTAGTATGTAAACAGTTCCAAATTATGGACCATCCAAGGTTTACTCCTTTAATGAGTAAATCTTAGACGAGTTCTAGGCCATCATATTTTAGGGGTTAGGGTTAATAAAATAGGGTTATTGTTTAGAAGTTTAGGGTTTAGGTTTAATTAGGTAAATTTATATAAATTTTTAATGTAAATCAATTTGTGCAAATCAAATGAACTTTTAACGTGATTATTTATCAATACTAACATTCGAATTTCTAGTAATAAACAATGCACTTAACATAGATAATAAAGAAAGATTCATCACAATTTCCATACCAAACAATGCACTTATTTATCCACACTAACATTTGAAATTCTAGCAATATATAATGCACTCAACATGGATAATAAAGGAATATTCATCACATTTTTCATACCAAACAATGCACTTATTTATCCATACTAACATTCATCACAATTTTCACTATAATTGAGAATAAATCAAGCAAGAGAAGGAGAAGAGGGGAAGGTTGAGAGGGGAAGGAGGAGAGGGAGAGGGGGGAAGGTGGAGAAGATACCTCTTCTTCTAGAAACTGAGGAAGCAACAACCATGTTGAGGAGTAGGAGGCAACAGTAGATGTGGAGGCTCTGGAAGTTGTGGCAACAATGGCGGCAGAGGCTCTAGCGGATGTTGCGGTCGAGACTCTAGAGGTTTTGGCAATAGTGGTGGCAGAGGCTCTGGTGAATGTGGCAGCTATGGAAACAGAAGCTCTGGTGGCAATGGAAGTAGCTACTATGATAGAGGCAGCAACAACGTTAGAGGAGTAAGAGAAATGTCGAAGGAGGAGTGCTGGTGTTTGTGGTGACAAGGACTATGGAGCAACAATAGATGGGCTAGGATCTCTTAGGGGTTGTGAAGCAACAACAAAGGGGTGATAGAGAAGGAGGAATTGTCATAGGAGGAGAAAGGGGTTTTCGTAGGGGGAAGAAAGACCAAATCATGCAATGAAACATAGAATGGGTCAAAGAAAGTTTTGTAGGTGTAGTTAAGTAGAACTTAGTCTTCAATTAGTTGTTACAAAAAACTGAAAACTAAGATTTTAGTCATCGATTGTAGGGGAGAAGTCAACGTCATAGATCAATATATGTCGTTATTTAACCACAAAAAAAATCAACACCACATGTACTTATCCCTAATAAAAAACACCAACCTTGCTAAGAATTTAATTGTTGGTTGTCGGGGAAAAACTGACATCAGAGCTATACTATGTCATCAATTATCCAAAAATTGATGCCACATGTAATTTTCCCTAATAAAACTGTCAACCTCGCTAAGACTTTAGCTGTCGGTTATCGGGGAAAAACTAACATCATAGCTCTATTTATGTCATCGATTACACTCCAAAAAACTGACACCACATGTACTTATACATGTTAAAAAATACCAGACTCACTAAAACATGCATCTTCAGTTTCTTGAGAAAAAAACCAATGACATAACCAAATTTGGTTGGGGGGATATTTTTTGTGGGGCATGTGGTGGGAACCCCATTACATTGGTTCTTTTATAGTAAACTGACACCACAAGTTTTTTGGAGGTACAAAGTTTTTTTGGTGGGTGTGATCTATGACATCGGTGTTTTTGGAGTGAAACCAATGACATAGCATTTTTGGAGGCAAAACTTATTTTGCGGGAAGAGAACTGTTGTCAGTTTTTCAAAAACCTATGCCATAGGAGTATATCAAAATTTTCCTCTAAAAATTGAATTTTGTGTGCTATTTGAGCCGTCAATTCTTCACAAAGAAATTTATGTTATAATAAAACAGTACCTATGTTTTCTTAATTGGAAAGATTTGACCAGTAGTGACATTTGTGTCAAACCAACCAATGCTATAAGCATGTAGCATTAGTTTCCTGTAAAGACTGACGTTAAGGAAAGTGGGACTAGACGTCAAAAATGTACTAGTGATACCCAAGATTTGGATGGTGTTGGTGACACTAGTGTCATCAAGGTTTGATGGTGTTTTCAGTGCATAAATGTGGATATTTTATTAGACCGTTCAGTGTACCAAGTTTAATCATGTTTGTAAGGATGGATGCAACAAGTATGAGTATGTTTGGTGAAAGCGGGACACCTTGTCTGAGTCCATTTGAGCTCTTAAATATCCAAAGGGTGATCCATTAATGATAATTGATAATTTGCATATGGATATACAAGGTCTAATCCATTGGATCCATATATGAGGGAATACATATATTTCCATATATTGGACGAGGTAGTTCCAATTTATGTCGGCAAAGGCTTTCTCAAAGTCTATTTTAATGACAAGAAGATGGGTTTTGCTGTAGTATCATGTGTGTATGCTTTCACTAACAATGATATAAGTGTCATTTATGTTTTTATTTTTGAGAAAAGCACATTGTTGTTATTCAATAAAGTTTTTCAAATGTGTTTTCATCTTAGTACTAAGCATTTTGATGATGATTTTCTAGTATGAATTGTCGAGGCTGATGGGTCAGAAGTGTTGTCTAGTTTCTGGGTTGTCGATTTTTTAATGAGCAAATATGTGTATGGTTAAGGATCCCTATTTGTGGGATGATGTCATCATCTGGGAGATGTATAGGAGACAATTTATGTAATCCCATTTGATGTGCTCCCATATATATTGGTAGAATTTAGTATCGATGCCATCAGGTCTAGGGGATTTGTTAACTCCAAGTTGGAAAACAAAATTTTAGAGTTTAGACTCTGTGAATGGTTTAGTGAGACGGGAAGGATGTTGGATGAGGTTTGGACAAATAGTATCCCTTTGAACGTGAAGGCAAGGTGATGTGTGGTGTTTGTTGTTGAAAAGAGTTTGGAAGTGTTTGACAATATATAATGTAATGATGTACTTATTTGTAAAGATTTGTCCATGAATCTCTAGGATGTGGATAGAGTTGACCCTAGTGTTTATATTACAACATTTGTAAGAAAATGTATGGTATTTTTATCACTCTTTCACCCATCTAAATTTTTATCTTTGTTTCCACATGAATTCATTATGGAGAGTGCCATTTTATATATTAGTTTTAACCGCAAGAATCTGGGATGGGTCGACAAAAGGGTCACAATGAGGGTTAAAAGGTTGTGGTTTTTATTCAAAAAGGTTATGTGAATATTTCCAAAGGCATTTTTGTTCCAGGTCTTCATGGTGTTGTGAATATGCTTGATATTTTTGATGATGTGGAACCCTTGTTTAAGAGGATGAGTAGGGATGGGCCAGTGAAGTTGGATAAATTTTTTGAAGTCTGAACGCTTCGTTTAGAATTGTTCAAAGCAGAGTGGCCCCATGGAATGTGTGTGGTGTTGATGATAGGTAAATGGTTAGATATAGGTATAGTAGCTTGGTGTGTTTCTCAAACGCAACAAAACAAACTGGAAAAAGATGGTACTAAGGGGAGAGTCACACCACAACTATAAGGGAGATCCCCAAACAACAATGCCAAAAAGCTTGATGTGCCTCCCCTTACCTTGGGATTACACACCTAAATAAATTCAGTTTTGACCAAATGCGCACACCTCAAGTAACATGAGAGAGAGTCACACTTGGGATCTTTCAAATTTATAACAGACCCTATACTAACACATCCACATAGACTAGAATATTTCACCTGTAAGTGCATGTGATCATATTGTAGTATAGGTGATTAGAAAGTGAGTGTTTGATCCACATGGAAAGAGGGGGACACTAGAGCTAGGTTAGATTAAGCTATGTTCCTAAAATGAAGATTAGGGTTTTTAGGATTTGGGGTTGGTTTTGGTTTGGTTACACTAAGGTTCATGCAAGAAAATAAGAAAGGAAGAAAAACCCTAATCTTAAGCCTAAATAAGTTAATTATAGCTAACAAAGAAGGGAAACTAAGTGAACAAGAGCAAGATACTAAGACTAAGTTATACTAGCTAAGCAAGTAGACACAAACACAATTAAGGACCTAGAATAACACTAACTAGCAAGATTAACACTAACAAGCTGAAAATAGCACTAATTACTCTAGCAAGACCTAACTATCCAAAACAAGGCAATTAACTAACAAAACAATTAAAGCAATTAACTAAACTATTATGAACTAGCTAAGAGAGAAATTGAGGTTTTAATGCAAGTTAAAGAGAGGCGGCACATTTGGGGATGTTACTAGGGTTCCAGTTGGTGAAAGATATAACATGTAAATATAACCATTCATTCTAAATTGACAAACCAAACAACTAGCCAAATGCAATGGAATCACCCTAAACTATTAGTTGGCCATGGATAGAATAAGGTGTGTGAAGGGGTACTACACCCTCACACACCCTATATAGACTTAGAGGCTCAATTTAACTAAGGTTTAGGTGGACTCCACTAAGATTTGACTAAGGTTTAGGTGAGACTCCATTAGGATTTGACTATCCTGGGTTTCTAGTGTGGGAATACTTAGTGTAATAGGGAGCCAAAGGTAGGAATGAGGAGTATAGGTGAGGGTATTTCACCTCACATTACTCACCATTTCTTTTAAAAAACTTTTAGGAAATTACACTAAAAACTCCTACACTAGATACTTAGATATCACACCTACGAGTAAGAAAAGGGTTATATGTGTGGGAAGATGGGGTGCTAGCTAAGGATCCACTAGTTGGACCTAGGAGCAAGTCCCAAAATAGCCTCACATATGCCATCTTCTCCTAGACTTAGGTGGTTTCAAGCATAAAACAACCATCAATTTATGTTTTCAAGCACAAAACACAAGAAGAATCATGAGGAATAAGACAAAAGTAGAAAGCAATCACCATAGAACAAAAATATAGAGTTTATAAGTTATATTCCCCCAACATGGTATCAAAGTAGCATTTTAATCACAAATAGCCCACCATAAGGGGCTTAGCTAGACATAAAACAAGAAAAAGAAGAGAAAGAAAAAGGAGTGGAGGAGTAGGGGGGATAGAACACGGTGAAGACTCCTCCTTCTTCACCTCCTAGATGCTGGAGCTTGCACTTCTTCTCCCAATTCGGATGGATGGCATGGAATGGTAGTAGATGATGGTCAAAATGCTAGAAAACTAGGGTTTTGAGGTAGAGGAAGGTGGAAATGAGGTGGATGTAGGTGTGATCTCTTGGATGCACTAAGGAAGGTAGAAACGAATGCTATGGGGGTGTAACCTCATGCTACAACCACCACCTAGGTATATATAGGTGGTAGGGAAGCAAGCTTTCGTCCCCCTCCCTCTGTCTTTTCCCGCTTTTCCCCTCTTCCCCTTGGACGCGGGCCGGGCGGCGGCGTGCGCGTAAGAGGGGACGCTACGCTGCACTCGCAAAACTCCCCGAGTTTAGGCTCGTTTAGGCATAGGGTATCGCAAGCCATGCTGGAAGTGGGATCATCCACTCCCAGCGGCCAATGCTATCTCCCTTTCGGGAGCAAGCTGAACCAAGCAACGGCTCTTAAGGGCTTTCGTTGCTCATATAAGATGTCCCAGTAGAATCCGTTAAGGCAGTCAAGGTAAAGAGAGAAGGTGAACTCACAATAGTAGTAGCTGGTGTCTTTGCATTCTTGGTTAAGTGGGGGAATTTTGGGTAGAGTAGTGCATAAAAATGTAGGGTTTTGGTAGTAGCATGACTGTGCTAGGAAGTAAGGCTGCGGTGGGTAGGGTGTAGCACGATCGTGCTGAGAGGGAATGACCATTTTTAGGACATGGAAAATGACAAGTTGAAATTGGGAAAATGGAGGCAGATAGAACGACTGTGTTGGGCAGCATGGGCATGTTGGGGGCTACGTAGCATGCCCCTGCTGGGTAGCACATACATGGTGGACGATTTGGGGACTTGGTCATTCTACTTCTAGCCAACATGGACATTCTGGCTGGTACAACTGTGTTGGGGTTTTCTTGGCACAACCATTCTGGATGGCACAATTGTGTTGTTGAGGTTGCTCTAGCTCGAGTATGTGATTCTCATGTGATTTTTTCTTGTGAAGCACGTCCGTTCTGTGTCACAGTGGTCGTGCTGAGGACTTTGCTTACACTTTGAGCTTTAAACTCCCTAACTCATGGATTTCTTTGCTTTAGCTTGAATCTTTGCCACTAGGGGTAGGTTGGGGGTGTAACATCCTCAAAATCTTAAACTATTTGATGATCCTCAATTCAAAACCCTAACTTGCAAATTAATGATTTCATCTATGAAATAGAATCTAATGAGATTTATAAATCCCAAATATAATGAATTATTCTCTTAACTTCGAATTTTGGTTCAAATAGTCACTTAGGAAAGGATAATTCCATTAACCTCACCTTTTAATAATATATGCATTATGATATTTACATTTACAAGTTTAATGAACAAAAGTTAAATAAAACCTAAATCTATTAAACATGAAGATTCTAAACTATCTAATTGACCTATTGTCCAATTTTGAAGTCATTATAACTTCAATTGACTCCTTAAATTAATTTGAAAAGGTTATATATAGTTATTAATTCGAATTTGATCAAAATACCATTGATTTTCTTACCAAGGATATAGTTGCGTGTGATTTCATTTGTCACGCTCCCCCTTCACCCTCTAGCATTTGGTTCTTTTTGGACTCGGGTAGGTGGAGTCACCCGCTAGCTGGAGATTCATCCCCTTCACCTATCACCAGGTCAGGGTGGGACTCTACAGTCCCTGTGGTAGTTGTTTGATCATGTCTCCCACTCTGTAGAGCCTTGACACCAGAAAAGAACCCCAAAACCATCTAACCTCTCTGAACAGTTTAATCCCAGATTTATTGGGACTTTATGCCCTAGGTCTCCCAAACTCCTTGAGCCGATAATATTTACCTCTATTCTGGTCTCTCGGGAAACCCAAATTCATATAGACCATCATATATAAGTCTAATCCCCTATAGAGCATGGTTGGGTGCCCATAAACCAAAAACAATTGCCTTTTTACCCTCACATCATCCCGCTTCTTCCATCCTATATGCACGCCGCCTGGATATGTGGACTTGGGTTCATCGCCCATCCTGAGTCCCTAGCCTCTGGAGCAACTGAGAAGCCCGATTCTCACCATTTGGTCTCCATAGGGATTTGAACTACCACTGGCTTCATAAATTAACTTTGGTCCTTCTCTCAATAGTATGATGAAAAGAACCTTTCTTTGACAAAGTTTGACCCCAGATCCATTCACAAGATCCAATTTATCATCTTACTTAGTTTCTTTGCTATCGGATTTGCACAAATGCCGTTATTTAGTTATCTTCTCTGATTTCATGGTGTACTAGATGTTTTCCTTTTTTCTCCTGATCCCCCTCCCGCCTGCCATGGCGGAGGTCATTTTTGGGGTGTCTTCCCACCCCACAACCCATTCTTGGGCTCTCCAGGTTCGACCAATAATGAAGAAGGTGACTAGACCTTGGTATCCCATGAAAGTAGATGGTTTCAAGTTTTGGGTTTGGAAGGTCCTAATTGTTTAGTGTTCTTGCATTGTCACTCGATTTTATCAATCGAAGAGGAACCAAGTTGTTTTCCCTTTTCCTGTTTCGCCCTTGGCACCCTTATTTTTTGTCACGCTCGGATTTGGGCAAAGTCATCCTATGGCCCTCTTTTTCTTTAGGCCATGGTGTGATTGCTTGGGAAAACACTAGGACTATATGGCCGACTACCATTGGGCCATCTCACCCTAGCTAGGCCAGGTCATGATTTCTTGATAAAAGTGATTTTGATGATGTGGCTTTTTCTTGAGTTCTGATTGGCCAATGCATGAAAATTCATATCTTTTAATTGGTAGATCGGATGGAGTTGATCCTTATATGGATTTTGTTCAGTTTTTTATGATCGAGATTATGGAATAAGATTTAGAACCTAGTTTGACTCTATTTTCCCTTGATTCACTAAAGAGCTATGAAACCCTAGAAATCAAGTTAAGGATCAATTATTAACGAATGATTATGAATGAACATGGTAATTAGGGTTTCTTAACCCCATGAACGTGATATGGTTTCATCAAACTAAGAAGAACAACTAAGATCTTCTCTAAGAAAGAGGTAAGCGAGTTCATGCACTTTGAGTATTTAGTATTGGTTTTCATCGCCTTACAATTAATATGATGATCAAGATGAATTATATGCATAGTTATGTGTTTCAAATTAAATCTTAACTACATGAAAGATCCCCTAAAGTTATTCGTTTAGTATTATGCTTCAATGCTATTTCAAGAATTTATGTCATGTTCATGTAGAATCAATTCAAGTAATTATTCTAAGATAATGATGAATCATGTAATGGGTTGTATATTTTATCCTCATCATGTTAATGTTGAGCCTACATGTCTTATGAGCACCATAGGTGCATAAGTATCGAGGACACTTTAATCAACTACCAAGATTAATTTATGTGAATCCAAAGCTACTATTATTAGCTTCATGTTTTTCTTATTTCCAACTTATTATGTTGTTATAATAATACTCAATGTCGCTTACCTAACGTGGTTTTTATTGCATGAGTGGTTGGGGACGCGATGCCCACAGGTACACAAGAACTTCTAGAATGGATCCATACAAAGATCAACTTAAGGAATGGATCAAGGCTTCTAAAAGACATATATGGTGGGGCGACAGCTACAATAGAATATCCTAATGAGTATAGATAAGTTTATGTATAAATAATGTTTATTCATGTTGGTTTAGTTAGTTTCAATTCAAGAATTCTATTGTAAATATTGTATGAACCAAGTTAATATTAATGCATGGTTAGTGTTTACTTTATTTGCAATGTTTATTATTGTTTTGACATCCCTTTGAGATAAAGTTCCCCATGTTTTAGACAACATGGGAGTTACTTCCACTGATAAATCTATGCTAAAAAGGAGTGTTACAAGGGGAGCTTTGGGGCCTTATTTGAACCCTTCTTTGAGTGGAGGAGTCCTAGAACACCTTCCTTATCTCCCTCCCATCCAAGGCATGGTCCAAGTACCTAAAAACATGCGAAGAACGTCCATAAGTGCCTTTGACAGAATTATGCATATTGAGGGAAATAACATGTAATTTACAAATTTTGATGTGATTGAGGTGCAATAAGACACATGGTGGAGCCCTAAATTAGGGCTGCAACATAGATACATAAGAGAATATGAGAGGATATGTTTCCTCTCAAAGTGTGTGCATAGGAACCAGTCAATCTTAGCCAATGAGGGACCTCAATTCCATGTAAATGATGAGTTGGTAGCAGAGATGCCTATGATTCAAAAGTTTGTGATGAGTTGATGAAAAATCTTATCATATCTACAAAGTTTTTGTGTGGTAGTGTGTTGCTTATTGAGTCATTCATATTGGATATTTGATGAGGTGGAAATCTCCTTCTATGCCAAGATGTTGTTGTATAAGTTTGAGCTAGATCATATAATTCATCTGTGTAGATCTATTTGTCATGGATAAGGTCTTCGTGGAATCTCAAGAAATTCCATGTGTGGAGGTCATGGAGATTTTGGATAGTGATGGCAATTCTATATATTTTTAAAAGTCGATTGGTGATTTTAATGATGTTGTTATTTATACCTATGGTGATGCCACCCCTAAATCCAATTGGCAGGACTTGGATCTATTCATTGATATTTTTCCCTCTTATGGATTTAATAAAGAATGTTGTAAAATGTGTCTTTGTTTCCTGGTTGGTGACAATGTTAACTTTATGAGTATATATAAATCTATAAATGACTCTCCTCCTTTTGGCGCATGAGGCCCCACAAAAACTTTATGAGCATGTATAAATCTATAAATGACTCTCCTCCTTTTGGCACACGAGGCCCCACAAAAATTCCATGATGCAATAATCATGAGGATATTTTTGTGCTCTAGTAAATGATTATAGAAATTGTTTATATGCTAAGGTTTTGTATCTATTCAACTGGATGGGTCTAATGTTATACCATCTCATGAAGTGTTCAATGTCAGATAAAGAAATGTTTGAATGTAATTTTTCACAAAGTGAATGCCTACTTTTGATGAAAAATTTGTGAATTTGTGAATGTCAGACCATGATGCTAAATTGGTGATATTATCAACATGTAGTATGTTCTCATCAAAAGAATGTTTTATTTGTGAAATATGCTCATCTACATCTGTAAATTATGAAGAGTATGATGAAACAATACCTACTTTGTCCATCGCAAAGAAACCCTTCTTTTTATGTCCCTCTAGTGTAGCGATGAGAGAGTTGAATGTAGAAACTATAAATAATGCCTTAGATGTCTTTTTGTGAATGGGACTATCTGATGACTTGAGTTCTTTGATAATCTTAGTTTAGTGCCTATCTATGACGTCCTTTTCTATACATGGTGAGGTGGTGTTGGTGGGGTTGTTATGGAAAGGAAAGGGGTTTCTAGCTTCAATATATGATGCGTAAAGAGGGTTTGTGTATGGGTGATGGTAGGTGTGTTAATTTGTGGGTTGACCAACTGTGTGGCCTGACGGGAGCATGAGAGCTATTGTGGTAGTATTTCCTTTACCATGCCATCTTTTAGTCTGTAGTTGGTTTTTGTGGATCAGTTTGGATGTTCTTTTTGTTGTTGGACGGAGAACAATGGTGGTGGGTGGCTAGAAAGGTCAGAGAAGGTACTATGTGACAATGATGGTTTCTGAGCAATCAATTTTATGGTGTAGACCATTTCTACAAATCCAATCTTGATAGAGGCTGGTAGTTCATTGACTTTCTTAATAGAAAAAACACAGTAGGCTTTAATATAGTTCATAGGTTACGAAAGTTTCTGCATTGACAAATTAAAAAGTGGTTCTAATGGCATGTGCGATGAATATAAACATATCCACTTCCCATAAGTGTGGATGGAGATTTGGTTGGATCTATAATGGTGTCTAGAGGGGGGTGGATATAGCTAAAACCATTTAAACAAAATAAACTATACCTTCAAGTTATATCCCAAGTTAATATTGCAAATGTGAAATTTGAGTTCAACTAAACATGCATAGCAAGGGAGAGAGAGATTGAACTATCAGAAAACAACACAAGTTATTTCTAGTGATTCCAACCTCCAAAATAGGAGATGTACATCAAATACCTAGGGAGGTCAATGGTGTGTTTCTCAAATGAATATAAGTAAATTGGCAAGAGATGATGCCAAATGGGAGAGTCAACACCACAACTACTAGGTAGTTGTGGCACTTTCTATTCCCCGGGTATGGCATCAGAAAGCTTGGTGCGTTTTTCCTTTAGGGACACACACTATCCAATTGAGTTTGATTAGATGCAACCCTAAAGGGGTTTTGAACACACTAGGTATCTTTCAAATTTATAAAGCCCTAGTAGGGTGCTCACATAGACTAACACACTTACATGTAAGCACACGAAGTTGTGTTATAGTATAGGAAGGCAGTAAGTTAGGGGTCAAACCCAAGAGAGAAAGGGGTCACTGGAGTTGGGTTAGTTTGGCTAGGTTCCTCCTACAGAGTCTAGGATTTAAGGGTTTGATGGTTGATTTGTTGATTACACTAATGGTGAACATGAAATTAAAGGAGAACAAACAAGATCAAAACCTAAGTTAACCCTAGACAATTAATTCTAATAAGCGAGAGAAGACAAGTTAAGCAAGAAAGGAACAAGATACACTAAGGTAAGTAAGAAGAGATCTAAACTACAATAAGCTAGCTAACTAGGAAGAAGAGAAATTAATGATCAAAACTATTAATAACAAAGTAAGGATAAGGCAATGAATGAACGAAGTGAGTAAAAATCTAACTAAGCTAATGCTAGATAAGCAAGAAGGAAAATAGGGTTTTGATACAATAAAGAGAGGTGTGGGTTGTTTGGAGGATGCATTTGTCAGTTGGGTTGGGGATAATAACATGTAAGCATTATTCTTTCATTTGTATTACCAAACCAAATAACAAGCTGGAGGCTAATGATTCACCCTAAACTACTAACTGGCCATGGTTAAGATAGGGTGTATATAGGGGAACTAGTCCCTAACACCTCCTACCCACCCTTATGAGGCTCAATTGGGTTAGGGTTTAGGTGGAATTAAATTAGGGTCTAGTCAAGTATAGGATTCTAGGATAGGAACTCCTATGATAATTAGGAGCCAAGGGTAGTAATGTAAGGTGGAAATGATGTTTTAGACCTCACATCACCCACATTATAGTCTTGAGAAGGCTCGAAGATAATTACACTAAATGCTCCTATAATAGATACTTAGATCTCTCACTTAGGTGTAGGAGAATTGATTAGCATGTAGGAAGGTGAATAGATAACTAGGGACCAATTAATTGGACTTAGGAGCAATTCACAAATAGAGCCATATATAAGAAATTTTCCTAGAATTCGAGCTAATTTCAAGGACAAACCATAACACAATTCATGAGAAATGAGACAGAAGTAGAACATAATAATAAGCCAATGAAATTACAATGTTTACATATCATTTCCCCCAACATGGTATCAAAGTAACATTTTTGGCCCAAATATCCCACCTAGGGGGTGTAGCTACTCAAAGAATAAGAAAATACAAAAAGAGATGAATAAGAATGAGTAGAGGAGTATAAAGCCATGGTAGCTTGATGGAGACTCCTCCTTCTCCACCTCCTACCAGTAGCTCAAGCTTCTCCTTCTCTCAAGATCTGATTGGCATGGATGTGTGGTGGAAAGTAGACAAAAACCCTAAAATGGTATTTTTTGGGTGGAAGATGATGGAATGGAGGTGGAATGGAGTGGGAATGGGGTGGAAGGGGATAGGATAGGCTAGGGTGACTGTAGGAGTAGCTAACTTCGTGCTACAACCACCACCCTAGTATATATAGGTGGTGGGGAAGAACTAGGTTAAGTGGTGGTAGAATAGGAAATGCAGTGTAAAACTACTGCTAGGGTTGTATGTAGAACGGTCATGCTAGGCAACATGACCATGCTGGGTTGGGGTGAACACAGATGTGGTGGAGTGGACATACAATGTGGAAATGGTGAAAAGTTACAGTACAACTTGGGGTTTTTGAATGGATGATGGAACGACCACTGTGGTCACCATGGCCGTGGTGAGGCACTGGTAGCAGACCGTGGTGGCTTGAGAAAGTGTTGCTTGTTCTAAATGGAACACCCATTTTAATATGTTGGTAACACGGTCGTGTTGTGCTGTACAACCATTCTAGGTCATGTTAGCATGAACATGATGTGAAGCATGACCATGCTACTGAACTAGAATCTCAAGACTTGACTCTGTAAATTTTCTTGGGCCAGAATGACCACTCTATGGTACCATGGCTGTGTTGGGGTCTTTACTTGCACTTTGAGCTTTTTCTTTGTTCATCCTTTGACTTCCTTGCTTCAATTGATCCTTGTCCACTAGGGGTAGGTTGGGGAAGCTTTTGACTTCACTTTGGGTCTCTCTAAGGGTAGAGAAACCCTAGGATCGTTCTTTCTTCTCTCTTCCATCCAAGCGTGGTCCAAGTATCTAAAAAACATAAAAATAACGTCCATAAGTGTATTTTACATAAATATGCATATTGAGGGGAATAACATGCAATATAGCAGGTATATATGTGATTGAATTGCAATAAGGCACAAGATGAAGCCCTAAAATAGGGCAACATCACTGCCCAAAACTTAAAACATACTTGTCCTCAAGTATGCTCCAACTCAATCTCTCTTCAATTTTTCCATAATCAAGAAATGACAAATGCAATGCAATAGATGAACGTTGACCAAACAGGATCAATGATGACTAGGTACATGTATTCCACCTCTCTCCTCTCCTCTATCAGAAACCAATCATGATTAAAGCACTGAGAACACAAACTTCAGATATAGGGATAGAAAATACAATCGATCCATATGGTTTTCATATAACTCCAGGTAAATCGTTTCATTGCGGCGAAGATAAAAAATTACCAATTTTGCTATTTTACATTCATGCATTTAATCTCATATGTCAATCCACACTAAGTAACCCACGTGGTTGTGAAAAAGGGCAAAATGAGCTAGGTTTGATGTTTCCTAGCTCAATGGGCATGTAAATGGAAGAAAGGGTTGTGGTAAGAGTTTAGACCGCTATTACATAGGAACACTCATCTTTTCTTTATTTAGATGCTATTTCATAGGAGCATCTTTTATTTTCTTTTTGCATTTTTTTATTTTTCTTTGCCCTTGGTGTATCTAGGGAACATGGAGGTGAGAATGAAGCAGGGGGTATAGATATGGACATCCCAAACTTTTGGAGGTGGCCAAGGCTGAATATGTGCACTTTGACATCCTTTCATGCGGTTGAGAGATAAGAAGATGATAGAAGAAAAATGAGTCAAAGAGGAGTTACTAGTATGTATTTCAACATGAGATATCCTACATGAAAGCTACTCCAACAATTTCATCAAGTAATGACACACCACATGAATGAGAAATATGGAAACCACACTTTTATCATGAGATTCTACAAAACCCTAAGTGTTTGTAGCTTGTTTAAATCACAATTCAACTAAACAATTCAAAAGAATGAGAGAGGTGGTGCACATGTAAAAATTCAAGACTGAGGCCATTTAATAATGGATAATGATAATGTAGCATGCATCTATCAAAGGTCAACATTTTCAATCCAATAAGTAGAGATTGGGTCACAACATACTTTTTGGACAATATATTCCAAATATGAGCAAAATTGGTCAAAATGCTACCAAATTGCCTTCAATCACACCCAAGCCTTCCTTATGAAATGAAAAGCAAGAAACAAGGAAACCCTAGCTACAAACATGCAAGAATTACAAAAATCTACTTGATATGCAATGCATGGAAAAAAAGCATTTTTTGAAAATTACACAAAAGTTGCAAGAAAGTAAAATACATGGCCAAGAAAGTAAACTACATGGAATGCAATTAGGCAAAGCATGTAAAATCTAATCTAGATAGAAAGAGTAAGGAAAAAAGTAAATGGCAGGATGAAATGCAAAAAGAGTGAAATGAGTGCATACCGCCCTACCACCCCAAAATTTTGAATCATGTTATCCTCAATATGACACTAAAGTATAGGAGTGATAGGGTAGATGATCATGGTTGTTGTGGTGGATCCGATGGTGCTCCTCCATGTAGTGGAGGATACTGGTAGTAGCTGCCCCAATAGTCCTCCTATGGAGGTGGGTAGGTCTCCTAGTAACCGGACAATGCACCCCACCAATCTCCCCCCCATTGGGGTTTCCTCTAAACCTGGGCATGCTGGAAACGATATATATGGTTGATCTGATGGTGCATATACTGATGAACCCACCATAATGCATCCTGTGTATGTTGGAATCCCTCCTTTGCACTCATGATGTATAATAGACATATCATATGTGTTCTTTGTGGGCTTCTACGGCTGTGTCGCCTCTGTCTCTCACCTCCTCACCCTATGGGCCTCTCTCTCTCCTTAGCCTCTCTCCTCTTCTCTAATGCCCATGACTCTCCAAGTTCCTCAAGGAGTTCTGTGGGCTATTGTTTCCACGTCCCTGGGATGCTCCTCCTCTCACCTCCTCAAAATATCCAAGAATCAGAGATGGGCCACTCCCCTCTAGAAGAGGTGTAGCATGGTAAGGGAGATCCAGTGAAACTCCTGCATAAGGAGGGTTGACCAAGTAAATGATCTTTTGATCAACCACTAAAATCATGAATGAACAAACCAAATAATGCAGGTCCACGAGCTTCCCTCCTTCTTCCTTGGTGTAACCAGATACATCATGGTCTAGAGCCAGAGCAAGGGAAGTCACAATCCCTTGCATAATAAAAGGATTCTTACTCTTGGATGGGATTGTCTTTATGTGATCAATGATGAGTGCCCCCAAATTCACATACTTTCTATGTACCATCCATCCCAACAAAAAAAGGTCTTTCTTTATACAACTCCCTTGATTCTCATATCAGGTAAAAATTGGTGTTCGCCAAAACCTTCTAAACGTATCACAAAATGAGGTTATTAATCAGAGTTGTCTTTTATTTACCAGCTATAAAGTTACTTTACCCTATGCCCCTCTTGCAAATGGATGCATAGTTTACACTAGTATCTTTGTCTATGCTCCCTTGATCAAGTAGGGCTGCTATCTCAGGGTTGGGAGAAAAGTGTTGCTAAGAAAGGAGGCAGTGACGAGGTAAGTCCAATTTCCCAATCTGACACTGATGGCGTCATGTGAGACTTTATCTAAGGTGGCGAAGAACTATTGTGTGAGCTCAATATAAGTCTCCTGAATTGTGGTCAGTACCTCAAAGAACCCAATGGGTTCCAAGATATCCTAAAAAAAGCAAAGATACCCAAAGCCTTCATTGTCTCGTGGGAAGAGTAGTGAGTGGCAATCACTCTGCGTGTCAGGCACTCCGGATATCATGGCTTCTTGAGTCAACTATTTCTCACAATTGGGGACTCATCACACTATTCATATTGCACCTCCTCACGTGGTGCATCCTTCATAACCTTGTACTCATCAACCAGAAGCAGCCACCTCCTTGCTTGTGGTTGGGGCCATGGATGTGGTACTGTGGACGTCGAAGGCCAGACTGAGGTCGATGGATGAGCCACTAAAGTGGATGGCCGTGACGACAAAGGTGGTGGTGCTTCCCTAGAATAAATGGACTATCGAGCTACTACCCCACCTCCTTTGGGTGGTCAAGTGGATTCCTCTACCATGGGATCCATTAGCTCCGCCACATGAGGTGGTTTTCCATGTGATCTGGAGGTGAACGGTGGTGGTGGATGAGTAAGAGACATCGTTGGGGCTGAAGAAGAGCCGTTCTTGGACCAAAAGGCTTAGGATATCACATCCTTGGTCTTTGACACCACATGCTTAGAGATTTTATTCATTTTGAGTGTATTTGGGTGAAAATTTTGGGGAGAAACTAGGTTTTCATAGTTCTCCATATGTGGGGTGGAATGGAGAGAATGGAGAAGATTTGGTGGAGGAAAAAGGGTGGAAATGATGGATGGAAGTAGGAAAAATGTTAGAGAGATGATTGATGATTGATAGGGGGTGATATGATGGAGAATCAAAGGTGGAAGAAGGGCTGCGCAGTGCTACACAATCGTCATTCACGGACAACGGGCGTGCGGTTCTTAAGAACAAAAATGATTAAGTGAACTAGAATAGATATTATGGGTTGGTTAAGTCACTGGACCAAGACACAACACGGCCGTGCTGCATGGCATGACCATGTTGGCATGCTTGTCACATGGCCATTCTGTGTGGCACGACCATGTTGGACCGCTAGTGCCATGACCGTTCTGCACCACACACCCGTGGTGGCAGATAGGCCACAAGGCCGTGCTGCAGAGCACAACCGTTCTGGATATGTTCCACATTTCTTGTATTTCTTTGATTTTCCTATTGATTTTAGTGTATCGCCATGGACCTTCCATGGTAACACAACTCTGGTGATTACTATAGCAGGTTATTTCAACTTGAACTTCATCAAAACACCAAATCTTTGATCAAAAGTGATTTTTCATGAACCTTCTTATAAATTTCATCTAATTTTCCTCATTTCACCAATGTTTTAACCTGCACATCTTAAAAATAAAAAAAATATCAAACACAAGTGTATGTGTGCTTTCTTGGAAAAGTGTAAAAATAACCAAAAGTACTAAAAATGGAAGGTTGGGTGAAAATTTTCCAAACCTAGGGGGGTTGCCTCCAACAAACGCTAAATTTTATGCCTTCATCTGTGTCTCTTGTAGATTTTTCAATTAATCAATTATTTGGCATCATCATGTTTCCACTCTTGCAATAGAAACATCCCTCATTTGCATTTAGCATGTGTTTCCTGTCCTATTGATCAGAAAAGCTATCATCGAGTCTTCCATCTAGATCTCCTTCTATCAACCAACTAGTCAGACTCTTGAAGTGACCATATCTAATATCCTCATCTTGGGTTCTCCGGGTTGGGTTCTTGTACATGTTTATGTTTATCTTCATGTCCATGAAAGAGACTGTCATTGTGCCACTATGCACATGTATCTTGGTATCAACTTTAGATAAGAATGGTTTTCCTAAGATGATGGGAATCTTCCTATTCTCCAGGTTCATGTCAATAATAATGAAATTTGTCAGGAACACTATTGCCCTTTCTTTATCTATCATCACCAAAACATCATCCACTCTTCCTCTAGGAAATTTCATGGAGTGATTGACCAATTGGAGAGTATAATGATCATGTTTCAACTTGACTAATCCTAGCTCCACAAAGACACTATATGGCATCAAATTCACACTAGATCCCAAGTCAAGTAGGGATCGGTCTATGTGATGTCCCCCTATGTATCCAGGTATGAGTGGGGCTCCCAAGTCATTCCTCTTCACAGGAAGTGAGTGTTAGACGATAGAGCTTAATTGTTCACTCAACTTGGTTTTCTTAGGCATTCTCCCCATTGACTTCCTCTTCACAGTACACAAGTTATTGAGAAACTTGGCATAAGATGGGATCTGCTTGATAACATCAAACAATGGAATCTTCACCTTCACTTGGAAAAACATCTCTAGAATGTCAATATTATGCTTCTACCTCCTTTTTACCTCAGGGGGTTCATCCAATGCTTCATGGAATGGTGGCTCACTTGCTTTTGCAACACTCGAATCAACAAGATTTCCTTGTGGCATCACATGAGGGACTCCAGGAATCACAGGTGGAACTGTAGAACCTGCAAATGGAGCAGAAGGTGGAACACACGATATCACATGCTCAACATGAGGTATCATAGAATCATCTTTGACAATCTCAATCATAGTATCACCACTTGGCTGCCTTTGCTTTGCTTTATCAACCTTTCTTTGACTCACAAGCTACTCAAGAGGTTTTCCACTTCTTAGAACTGTCACAACACTAACTAGATAGGCCGAGTGCCTTTCTCCCCGACAACAGTACAAGAAAGCTTGGTGTGTTTCTCAAATGTAGAGAAGTAAATTGGGATAAGACTGTGCTAAAGGGGAGAGTCAATACCACAACTATTAGGTAGCTATGGCACTTTCTATTACCCAGGTATGGCGTTAGAAAGCTTGGTACATTTTTTATTTAGGGACACACACACTATCCAATTGAGTTTCATTACATGCAACCCCAAACAGGTTTTGAACACACTAGGCACCTTTCAAATTTATAAAGCCTTGATAGGCTACTCACATAGACTAACACACTTACCCGCAAGCACATGGGGTTTAGGAGGGCATCAAGTTAGGGGTCGAACCCAAGAGAGAAAGGGGGCACTAAAGGTAGGTTAGTTTTTGCTAGGTTCCTACTACAGAGTGTAGGGTTTAAGGGTTTGATGGTTAATTTGTTGATTACACTAATTGTAAACAAGCAATTAAAGGAGAGTAAACAAGATCAAAACCTAAGTTAACCCTAGACAATTAATTCTAATAAGTGAGACAAGTTCATCAAGAAAGGAACAAGCTGCACTAAGGCAAGCAAGAAGAGATCTACACTACACTAAGCTAGCTAACTAGGTAGAAGAGCAATTATCCATCTAAACTAGAGTCTCACCAGAGTAGTCCAGGTGGTAAGAGCTCGGTAGTCCAAATGAAGTACCCAGGTTCGAACCTCCCTGAAGGCACTTTGCGAATGGCAATCCACACTTATTAGGTGCAGGAGGGGGGTGACCAGACCACACCCTCTCATGCCTTGAGAGTTTACCATGTCGGGCAAGCCTGTGGTGGGTTCTCTCGGTCACCAAAAAAAGGGTCTAAACTAGTAAGAACAAGGCAATGAAAAAACTAAGCAAGTAAAGATCTAACTAAGCTAACACTGCTAAGCAAGAACGAAAATAGGGTTTTAATGCAATAAAGAGAGGTGTGGGATGTTTTGGGGATGCAATTGTCAATTGGGTTTGGGGTCATAACATGTAAACATTATTCTTTCATCTAGATTACCAAACCAAACAACAAGCTAGGGGCTAATGAATTGCCCTAAGCTACTAACTGGCCATGGATAAGATAGGGTGTGTATAGGGGAACTACTCCTTAACACCTCCTACCCACCCTTATGAGGCTCAATTGGGCTAGGGTTTAGGTGGAATTCAATTAGGGTCTAGTCAAGACTAGGTTTCTAGGATAGGAACTTTTAGGGTAATTTGGGGCCCATGGTAGTAATGTAAGGTGGAAGTGAGGTTTTAGACCTCACATCACCCACATTCTGCTTTGAGAAGGATCCAAGCTAATTACACTAAATTATCATATACTAGCTACTTCGATCTCTCACTTAGGAGTAGGAGAATTGATTAGCATGTAGGAAGGTGAATATTCAACTATGGATCCATGAATTGGACTTAGGAGCAACTCACAAATAGAGCCACATATAAGCAAATTTCCTAGAATCCTAGATGATTTCAAGCAAAAAAACACCAAACAATTCATGAGAAATGAGATAGAAGTAAAACATAATAATTAGAAAATGAAATTACAATGTTTACATATCGTTTCCCCCCAAAAGGTATTAAAGTAACATTTTTATCCCCTAACAACCCACCTAGGGGGCCTAGCTACTCATAGAATCAGAAAATACAAAAAGAGAGAAGAAGAATTAGTAGATGAGTGGAAAGCCATGATAGCTTGATGGAGACTCCTCATTCTCCACCTCCTCGAAGCAATAGCTTGAGCTTCTCCTTCTCCCAAGATGGATTGGCATGGATGAGTGGTGGACAGTGGACAAAAACCCTAAAATAGTGTTTTCAGGGTGGAAGATGATGGAATGGAGTGGGAATGGAGTGGAAGGGGATATGATAGGCTAGAGTGACTTTAGGAGTAGCTAAAATCATGCTTCAATTGGCACCCTAATATATATAGGTGGTGGGGAAGCACCAGGTTAAGTGGGGGTAGAATAGGAAATGCAGTGCAAAATTGCTTCTAGGGTTGTATGTAGCATGACCATGTTGGGAAGAATGGTCATGGTGGGTAGGGGTGAACACGCCTGTTGTGGAGTGGAATGGGAGAAGTGGCTTTGGTGAAAAGTTACAGTAGAATTTGGGGGTTTTAAGTGGCTAGTGGCATGACTGTGGTGGTCACCACGGCCATGGTGGGACACTAGTAGCACGACAGTGGTGCTCACAACGAGAAGGTGGCTTGAGAAAGTGTTGTATGTTTTGAATGGAACACCCTTTTTGATCTGTTGGCAACACGTCTGTCTTGTGCTGCATGGCCATTCTAGGTCATGTTAGCATGACTATGTCATGCAATATGGCCATGCCGTGTAGTATGACCATGCTGTTGAACTAGAATTTCAAGACTTGACTATGTGAATTTGCTTGGGCCAGCACGACCGTTCTATGGTACCACGATCATAATGGGGTATTTTCTTGCACTTCGAGCTTGTTCTTTGTTCATCCTTGGACCTCCTTGCTTCAACTGATCCTTGGCCACTAGGGGTAGGTTGAGGGAGCTTTTGACTTCATTTTGGGTATCTCTAAGGGTATACAAACCCTAGGATCATTATTTCTCTCTCTTCCATCCAAGTGTGGTCCAAGTACTTGAAAAATATGCAAATAACATCCATAAGTGCATTTTACATTAATATGCACATTGAGGGGAATAAACTATAATCTAGCAGGTATAGATGTGATTGAAGTGCAATAAAACACAAGATGAAGCCCTTAAATAGGGTTGCATCAATCATCCTTTAGAATTTTCAACCATGTATCACTCCTTATATTCCATTATAAGAGTTACAACATAATACCACCCTTTTCAAGGTCAAGCATACATAGTATTCCCTTTAAGGTCAAGGGATCCAACAACCTTACAAATGACTTACCTATCCATGGCCTAGAGTCTTCCACCTTACCAAGGACTTACCTACTCTTGCAACGAGTCTTCGGCATTCTCCAAGGGCTTACCTTACCCACTCTGGAAACAAGTCTTCTACCTTCAAGGATTTACTTACTCTTAACTTGGATCTTCTTCCTTTGAATTTACCTTCATCAAGGATAAGCTTTTCACCAAGGGACTCCTTCCCTTCTTATTCTTCTTCCCCTCTCTTACCCAAGTGAAAGAATCTTCATCTTCATACCGAAAAAAGAGATTGAGAGGTGGAGGAAGTGAAAGCCTCACAAGATATACATGTAGGATTAGCTCTCTTACTAATATCCTACTCACTCAAATGGATGTAGCAAGTGACTAAGCACATGAGAGTGGATGGAGGCTCTTTTGGGGAAAATCTCTCTCAACTATAGTATAGGAGCCTTCATAGTGCTTGGCTAACCATGGGATGAAGCCCATGGGTCCTATTTATAGTTGAGGATGCCTCCTAGCTGTTAGAAGTATTTAGGACAAATTCTAGCCATTATACGGGGTTGCAATGGATCCATCTGTGAAGCTTGCAACACTTACAACTTCTAGAGTCACATTTATGCACTCTACCATACTATGTTGTCGGGTGATTTACCTTTTGGGAAATTTGACTGATAGAACTAGATCACAAGTCAAAATGTAGTTGTTAGTCGAGTTTGTCTGATAGGAAACATGACATGATGACTGCATATGATTTCATCATTGCAGGATATTAGTTGAGTTGCCACCAGGACAAACTCAGTTGATCTTGGGTATTGCCCAAGTTTGACTATTGATTGAGTTACCTTAGGGGAAACTCAGTCTACAAGCTTGTGTGTGAGAACTTATGACATATGTCCAAAAGTACTTATAATCATCCTATTTTACTCTATCATACATATGAGCATAGTCACAAGTCATACAATCATTACATGTGATTTACATCAAAGATCTAAGGACAAAACTATATATTTTAATATCATGATCTTTATGCATGTATGGCTTGATATCTCTAAGTTAGAATGTGCAAGTTTAAGCATTTAGAGTGTGTCTATCTAATCTGAAATCACTCAACTAGAAGCATTCTACACAAACAAGTGGGATGGTTTAATCATCATTAAAACATAGGGTTAGTCAATTTAGAACTTGAGTCAATAGACCCAAGATGGATACCCATTTCGATCCTTCCGATCCTACATGGGAAGCACCATGATCCACAACTACTTTGATAGGGCGGCTTGGACAAAACTATCACACAAGGAGTGATCATGACCTAACCAAAGAGATGGTCGATCTTGGTACCTTCAGGAACAGAGTAGAGGAGTTGAGAGGCAGTAAAGATTTTAGGTTTAAGAACATTGTGTCCATGGATGAGATGGGAAATAGCACGTGTAACATCCACACTATTGACAATGTGGTTTTAAATGTTGTTTTGGTTGGTGACCATGACACTACAGCTGGTGAAAACCTTTAGTAAATGCATAAAGTTGGCAGGGAGATCAATCGAGAAATCAATGATGGAGTTAATGGAGGGTGACATGATGGAAGAAAATGACAAAGGGCAAGGGATATATGAATAAGATGGTGAGGACTGATGGCTAGATGGGTGAATAAATGGGGGTTGGTGATGGTCTAAGGAGTTTTGGTGGGGAGGACGGGGTGTCAGGGGGTGAGAATGTGGAAAGGATGTCACATATTGAAGTTATTATGAGGTATAAAGAAGGAAGGAGGATGATGATGGGATATAGGATGGAAAAGGCAGTGGATTGTGATGGTCATCGCATGGAGGAAAGCAGATAAAGGGTTCTATGAAATATGGGCGGTGGAAGATGAATTGGAAGGGCAGGAAGATGGAGATTTCAAAAAGGTGCCAGGATGAGAATGAAGAGGGTAATGTAGAGAAAAGTGAGGTTTATTACCCCACCCCCCTTAAGATATGCATGGAATAGGGTGAAGTGTATGTGGTCATGGGATGGGGTGAGAGCATGAGTTAGATATGTGGCAAGTTATGAAACATTCAAAACAAAGAACAAGAAATGTGCAATGATGCCTGAGTTGGCCCAGTCGCATGTAGTTGGAGCACCAAAGGGGCTTACATGGGCGTTTACATCTATGGGTAACCAAGGTCCATGCATGGTGTGGATCATCAGAGAGGATGGAGAAAATAGAGAGATCAAGAGAATTTGTGGAGGAGTGTAATGGTGGGAAAGTAGAGGGGTAGGAGGTGTGTGAATGGGAGAAAGGATGGGGATGAAGGTAAGGATAGGGTAGAGGTGAACGGGTGGTTCAATAAGTAGGAATTAGTGGGCAATGATGAGTCTATGAGTTATCAAGAAATTTTAAGTGATCAATAATCACGTTGAATGCATGAAAGCAGTGAAAATGGGTGATGATGCATGCTTGGGTAGAGTAGTTCGGTGCATTTTGTGAATGGCAATCATACATCTGCGGGAGTTGTTGAGTTGTTGTGATGTAGAAGTGTCATCCATAGTAGAATCTGAGTATGTTGATGTGGATGAATCAACTTGCAATAGGTTGACCTCAATACATGGGGGCTTGGTAGATGTATCAAACAAACAAATGATCATTAGATAAATCTGGCCCTGAGTAGATAACATCTTAAGCATATGTAAAAAAGGTAGTAATTTGGTAGGGGTTTTGATGAAGTAATAAGTCATCCAAGAAGAAATTGTTTGGTGATTCATGGGCCTCAAGAATATGATGCATTGTTTTTTAATGAAGCCGTGTGATCATTTCTCACCATCCTATAGTAGTCAAAATAGCTCATTGTGCATTCTCTTCAAAATAAATTATGAATGTTCTATATCCAATTTGGTGATCTTCCCTGGTTGGAAGTCAAAGTGAAGGTATCTATAGACCCTAGGAAGCTAAATGGATAGCACAATTTTGTTGTCAAGCATGATATCAGTGTATGGAATGGATGTTGCCATGTATGCAGTGGGTGGAGGTGAAGAATGACTGATTTTCTTGAGTTGTGTGAGATTGTGGGATATGGAAGATGAAACACCTTTGGTCCTTTAGGTAATGAGCTAGTGGTACTGGATGGAGTTAGGCCGGCATGTAGTTGTGGAAAGGAGTTGAGATATAAGTCATCCTGTATGCATTTTGACTAAACTTTGTATCGGTTCCTCATGCAATGTGTATCTGCATTATGAGCTATGCTTTGTGGTATCATGGAGATGACGGGGGCAAAAGGTTCTATAAAACTCTTGAAGTAGTCTCTCCAGGTATTTTAACCATATGATGTTGTTTCTATCCCTACATTGAAATATTGTGGTCAGATGGAGCATACTAGTGTATCCAAAATGAATCTAAAGGGTCTTGTGATGTTGTCTCAATGAAAATGGAGATGATGGAGTACAAAAAAGTTGTTGTTTTTGGATGTAGGTTGTGTCATGGATATATTGTTGATCGATCTTGTCCGGTAGCCTCTGAATGGTGTTGGATGGTATCCAATGGAGTTGTTGTAGGTTCTCGTAGTGGACATGTTAGAGAGAGGTTGTAGAATGTGCCATGCACTACTGTAAAACATTGAGTAAATCAAATTCCATGGTTCATTTTCTAGTTCTAGTTGTATGATGCAATTGCACTGCTATCCCTCCCTATCCTCATATTCCTCTTTTGTTATTCTCTTTAACATTTTGCTACACAGTTTTGTATCATATGCTTGTCATCTCTGTTCAACCAGCAAAGAACACATGATAAGCACCTTAATTATATTTATAAACACATTAATATTAAGCAGTTACATACTAGTTGAATAAAAATTATTGTAGTTATGTACCAGTTAAATACGTATGAACTAAGAGCAATTACTTACCAACTGAATTATATTTTAAACCTAACATCATGCTTTATTAATGGTTTTTTGAAAAAAAGAAATGAAAAATCTCAATGCTCAACTATCAGTAGTCACCACTTTTGCAAAACAAAATCAAAATCAAGTTGTTTGAATAGTAGTTGTACTATTTGATACGTGGTAATTTTCCACCATAAGTCTGGTCTTAGTATTACTCTATTTTAATGGAATTGATATGACATGATTTGGTAGAGGTTCCTTCAAATTAAAAGAAGATAATATCATTTTATATACACATAGTTAAGTTTATATCCACTTCAGTAAAAAATGTTACATTCAAATAGTTTTGGAAATAACTCTCTCACTTTTTTTGCTAAAAATGATTAAAAATTATCTAAGTAAATTGCACAAATAACAACTATCAAAGTTTATGTAAAAATACCATTCAATTGAAGTTGTTCTTAGCTGCTAAAAAAATACACACATCTTGCTTGAGTAACAGGTCGACAGACAAAAGCACATAAATATAAAGCTTGAATAAAAATAACACATCTAGTAGAGTTGAACCTATGTTAAAACTAATTTATTTTACCAAACTAATAATTAACAATATACTATTATATATGCTTCTATACAATATACCGAGAGAGAGAGAACAACTTGATTAACAGTGAATTGAATCCTTCCAACCTAGACTAATTAGCACGATAGACATGACAAAGAGTGAATGGACCAATGAGTGCATACCCAAGTTGTTGGAACACACATTGATGTGTTCGATTAACAACTCATTGATTCCCCCATCATTCAATGTGTGATTATCAAAATCCAAAAATTAAATTATTTGTTCTTGTTGAGTTTATGGTTGTATTATATAGTATAGTTGTACAATAATATATATATGTATATATTTATATAGGGTATATATTCACTGCCTACGCGAGTAACTAACTTTTGTTACCCGTGGATCTATTTTGTAATAGAAAGGCACTTAATTGTAACGAGACAACCAAAATTGTTATACAAATACTCATTTTGTAAATACAACGTGAAAATTTTATTCTCCCTATAAATACAGTAAAAACAATAAATATGACAACAATTTACATGGTATTACAAAACGAGTATTTCTATTATATTTTTGGTCATCTCATTATAACGTTGGTTGTCTCATTATAAATATGTGCCTTCCTATTACAAAATATATGCATGGGTAACTAAACTTAGTTACCAGCATGGGTAGTGAATGAACGGCCATACATACACACACACACACACACACACACACATATATATATATATGTGTGTGTGTGTGTGTGTGTTTATATATATGTGTGTGTGTGTGTTTATATATATATGTGTGTGCGTATATATATATATATATATATATATATATATATATATATATATATATATATATATATATATATATATATATATATATATATATATATATATATATATATATATATATATATATACATACAAAATTGATGAAGGATCGGGCAGAGCGTAGCTGGCTGCAAAGAAGGCCCTCGCATGTAGGAAAAGCTCCGAATAAATTAAATACATGCATTAAGATACGAGGGCTTCTTATTCCACAACAACGAAAGCACTTTTTCATTCTTTCATATACTAGGGGGTTTCACTTGGAAAAGAAAATGTTCCATAGTAATGCCATAACCGTGGGTTCCAATGCACGAGATCTTGTAGCACTTATCAATGAGGCCCTATCAATTAGTATTACACAGAAGAAATCAATTATAGAAACTAATACAATTAGATCCGCTCTTCATAGACAAACTTGGGATTTGCGATCCCAGGTAAGATCCGTTCAGGATCATGGGATACTTTTCTATCAGATAGGAAGGGCTGTTGCACAAAATGTACTTCTAAGTAATTGCCCCCTAGATCCTATATCCATCTATATGATGAAGAAATCATGTAAGGAAAGGGATTCTTATTTGTACAAATGGTACTTCGAACTTGGAACGAGCATGAAGAAAATAATGATACTTCTTTATCTTTTGAGTTGTTCTGCCGGATTGGTCGCTCAAGATCTTTGGTCTCCACTTGGACCCGATGAAAAAAATCGGATCACTTCTTATGGATTCATTGAGAATGATTCTGATCTAGTTCATGACCTATTAGAAGTAGAAGGCGCTCTGGTGGGATCCTCATGGAGAGAAAAAGATTACGGTCAATTTGATAATAATCCAATGACATTGCTTCTTCGGTCTGAACCAAGAAATCAGTTAGATATGATGCAAAAAGGATCTTGTTCTATCGTTGATCATATATTTCTATATGAAAAATACGAATTGGAGTTTGAAGAAGGGGAAGGAGCCGTCGACCCGCAACATATAGAGGATGATTAATTAAATCACATAGTCTGGGCTCTAAGAATATGGTGCCCTTGTGGAAATCTATTTGATTGTATCGAAAGGCCCAATGAATTGGGATTTCGACTCTGCAAGAACTCTGAATCATTTAATTGAAGCTCATCCTCTTTATGATAAAAGATTCATTTCCCCGAAATGCCCTGCGAAGGCGTAGTATGTATTTTTCATTGGGGATTCCCTGGAAAAAATCATCGCATCTTCCTTCGATTTTTTATGAGGGATATCCAGTCAATCAGAATAGAGGTGAAAGAGGGTCTTTATTCTCTTCGTGTCCTTTATATGGAAATCAGAGGCCAAGGGGCCATTCCTTTGACTCGTACTGATGAGAATTGGACTCCGCGAGAGATTGAACAAAAAGCTGCTGAATTAGCCTATTTCTTGCGCGTACCAATTGAAGTATTTTGATACCAATCGAATTTGAAATGAAGAATGAATTTAATGCTTTCTCAGCATCAGGGAAGGAACTCGGTAATACCTTCTTTTTCTATATTTTTTCTACTAGATTTAAAGATTAAATAATTACACAAAAATCAGGAATAGATCGATAGGTTCCATACCTTGTTATAGAACTCATGCTTCAAATAAATATTAGATCAAATAGAAAGAATCGACGAATGAAGCAAGTTCATTAACAATTCACGTAATGGATCCAACATGAAAAAAAAGAAAGCGTCGATTTCTCTTCCTTATATTGCATCTATAGTATTTTTGCCCTGGTGGATTTCTCTATCATTTAATAAATGTCTGGAACCTTGGATTACAAATTGGTGGAATACCAGGCAATCTGAAACTTTTTTGAATGATATTCAAGAGAATAACATTTTAGAAAGATTCATAGAATTAGAAGAACTATTACTGTTGGACGAAATAATAAAGAACTATCCGGGGGCGCATATACAAGAGCTTCCTATAGGAATCCACAAAGAAACTATGCAATCGGTCAAAACATAGAACGAGTATCATCTACATATCATTTTACATTTCTCGACAAATCTAATCTGTTTCATTATTCTAAGCGGTTATTTTATTCTGCGTAATGAAGAACTTGTCATTCTTAATTCTTGGGTTCAGGAATTTCTTTATAACTTAAGTGATACAATAAAAGCTTTTTCGATTCTTTTAGTCACAGATTTATGGATTGGATTTCACTCGCCCCATGGTTGGGAACTAATGATTGGTTCGGTCTACAATGATTTTGGATTGACTCATAATGATCAAATTATATATATATATATATATATATATATATATATATATATATATATATATATATATATATATATATATAAACTAATAAGAAAGAGCAGCTTGGCTAACAATCATCTGACTCACTCCATCTTGTATGTATAGAGACAGACATGACCAATTAAAACATAGACATGCTACTTGAACAAATAGGTAAATTGGACCAATGAGATTGCATGCAACTTATTTATCTCTCGGAACCTAGAACTATTTTTTAGCTAGCTAATGATTAACACTATACTGTCATATACACAAATGGACTGCTTGAACACACATACTTACTGGAACAATGAGTATGTTGGTGTATATGACCTAGAAGAAATAACTAGATGATGACTGTAGGGATAATTTTACTTGTGAAATGATTAATAAATGCAATTCCAATTTATCGATACACATATAATTCCCAACATGGACACAGGATAATAATGATTGATTCAAAGCCATGGGACGTCAAGTACGTGACTTGAACATGAGATCCTATAGATGCTAAGAATAATATTCTTAAATGTCCCTAGTCAAGTATTATTGAGGATTTGACAACAATAATACAATGAGACTAGTATGTGTGGTGAGTGATGACCATGTCTCATGGGTCATAGGTATTGGATACCAAGAAAGACACATAGGTACTTGTTAAAGAACAAGTGTGGTGGATAGACCTACCTTGTGAGTGACTCATGAACCTTTATATGATAGTCATAATCGACTCTCAAATGAGACAGTGCTATTGTGATCCTTCAACCTAAAGTCACACAATGATGATATGACAATTATCATGCTTTGACACCACCCAACGTAATCTTGAAGAAGGTTTCCATAAAAGTAGTGATCGGGTGTGATGAGAATCACACTACACATTATGAGTGATCTAGAAGGAATTTGTCCCGCCCATATAACATAGCTATATGCAAGGTCTCTCAGTATGTGAGGCTAAAGAAATGGATGGCCATGCTCATGTGAGTCCATATATGTTACTGAGCTCATACTATCTTGCCAGTCTACTTGGAGATCAAGGAACTTAGATTGAACGTAACAACTATGATGTGTCCATGCCTCTAATTCAATCTAGATATCTATGACAAAAGGATCTTACAACATGGTAACACTGGTCGTTGATGGTTTAGTCTTGTCCAAATAATCCTACTACTTGGGTAGAAACGATGTATAGCTAGACACTCCTCATTGCTTATGGATCTTAACATTGAATAGTGAATCCATTGAAAATGTAGTAGGGTGCCTATAGGGTGAGATAGCTTGAAGAAAGGCATTGTTGGACCTTATTGTATTTGTTATAATAAATATAGGGGCTTGAAAGTAAGTTTCAAGGACCTAAATAAAATATAGACCCAGACTTAAGAAATAAGTCACACTAAGTTAGGGAGTCCACGGCCTGGCCAAACATAGTTTAGGAAACCCTTACTCTACACTCCTTTATATATGATATGAGAGGAGGCCTTCAATGCACACACTCATATTCTCTCATTGTTGCCTCCAAAGTTTGAGAAATACTAAGATAAACTTAGAGGGAGAAAGAGGGACAAGTTGAGACTAGAAACTCCAAATATCTTTGATCACTCGTGGTTCATGGAGACAAGTTTGCACAACACATTCATTTTGAACAAAGATCTTCACTAAAAAAACACATGAATCGAGGTGGCGATAAAATGACACAATCCTCCACAAGTGTGGATGGTAGAAATATGTGATATACGAGACACACAAATTGAGGAGAAGGTCTTGCTAGTGGATTCCTTTGATCAACCACCTAAGGCATGTAAATTGAGGCGAAGAATCTCTATGGTGAAACAACACGATCCACCACACACATGCATGGAAGATTGGTGTGACCCGCTAGAGTTGACTTCATGGTTATCTATGGGGTCAAAAGAGCCATCTCTATGACCTTGGGATCTGTGTATATTAATGACAAATCCCCAATAACTTCCACCTACAATCATTTATGGATTGCCACAATTTGACTTTGGAAAACAATTTTCTTTATGTATCTCGATGCGACTTCCAGAGTCCCATATATACCATAAAGGAGTTACGATTGCTGATCCGATTAATTTCTAGAGAGGTATAGATTGGAGGCTCTAGATATACACTAAGAATAACAAATTGAATCATTGGAACCTCCTCCACAATAAGGTACAACTTGTAAACCCTATTTTGGTTTTGTTGCATTAGGTGGATCTTGATCAAAGGATTCTTGGGAAAAAGTTTATTCCGATGCTTTTTCTACTCCTGATATTTCCCTAGCAGTATTAGCATTACATATAATGCTCTTTACCATATTTATAATCCTGAGTTGAGTTTTTTCGTTGGATGATGATAGCACATATATTTCATATGGTGAAAATTGAGTAATGTGCAAATCTAGTTAAACGAAATGTCCCAATTAATATCTCCAAGACCATATTAAGATATGATAATTATATATATATGTGTATGTGTGTGTGTGTGCAAATATAAAGTGACACCTCAATTAGTTTTATTTGGTGTGTGATGCATGATTATGGCCAAATCCTAATTTTGATTACCTTTATCACATGTGGTTGACTATTTGTAATTTTTAATATAGCCTGCATGTTGTACTTTATTTTAGGATTCCAAATGTATGTCTACCCACCTTATTCCCCTCAATGTAACTCAAGGTTTATCTTTCATATGATGTAGTAGTTTAGGATAGCATATAATATGAGATTAAGAGAGAAAGATTTCTCCCCCTCTCCCATGCTCGTGGTGGAGGCTGAATGCCCGGGAGGGTGGTAAATCAAGGCGGCAATTGGGTTTCAAACCTGGGTCCCTTTGTTAGGGGACACCGTGCTTGACCACTTGAGCCACTCCTTGTCAGCATAGGATATTATATGCAACATGGTCGACATGAAAAGGATGAATGCAAACCTATCATAAAAAAATATAGATTGTCCATGGTGGTCACTTTTGATTGAAGAATCCAGGAGGGGTTGTTATCTTTTGTTCATGCATGTGATGCAGGAGACCTTAGATGACCTCAATTTTCCATTAGCTTGGAAAGATTATGCTAGGAGACCATAATAATTGCATTTTACTTTTATTTCTTGTGGTGCTTGTTTATATATATGATATATAATATATACATGTGGTGATTTGATATGTATTATACAAGTTCCTCATTTAATATTAAGCTTAAGATGCCTTCAAACATGCGATACACATCAAAGCCTCAATTGATTTATGTGGGATCACCAAAGTGAGGTGCATTGTCCATCTTGGTGAGGTGTGAGGTAAACGTGTATCTACCAAAGCAGGGTCCACAGTCTTGTTGGCATTAGCATTTGGGTTCGGATTAACTAGGTAACCTTAATAGGATTAAGTGCCTAGAGGCATGCGTATCAGCGTTCCATATGATGGAATTTAACAATAGTTGTTCCAAGGATTGCATGTGATGCAATTGGCAAAATTTGCCTACCTAAATAATTGAGTGTGAGTGGTTAGCCAAAGTTGACTCATGATGAAAATGAAATATTGACCTTGGTCCACTAAAAAGTTATTCTCTATAACTTTCCAAGTTAATATTGAGTTCTTTTAATTCAAAGAAATTGTGCAAGTAAATGTTTGATCAAAGGCCTAACTAAATACAAAGTTTTTCAAATCAAATTTTATTTCCTTCTTACTTTTTTGTAGATCACATGACAAATAACAATAACCTTTCATTGTGATTAGTCCTAGAGAAGGACAAGCTCAATCAGACAAAGTTTGTATATTGGTATTGAAACATGAGAATTGTTCTCAAGCATGAGCGCATGCTTGACATACTGGATCATGATTTTCCCAAAGAGTCCATCCTTGATGCAACAAAAGTTGAAAGGGATATATTCAAGATGTATAATGATAATTCTAATGATGTGGCATGCCTCATGATAACATCCATTGTGCCTGACCCACATGGATATCACGAGAACTGGAGGCCTTTGAAATAATTGAGCATCTCAAAGGATTGTTTGAAGGCCAAGATAGATAAGAGAGGTATGACATATCAAAGGAATTATTTCAAAGCAATCTAGCAGAGGGACCACTTGGTTCTCATGTGCTCAAGATGATTGAGTACACAGAGAACCTAGAGAAATTGGGTTTCACCATTGTCTAAGAGTTGGCCACGGATTTGATTATGCAATCATATCCTGAATCATACAACCAATTTGTCATGAACTTCAACATGAAGGAAATGGTTAAACACTTATAGAACTACTCAACATGTTGCAAACTACTAAACTAAACATGAAAAAGGTCAAGACTGGATTTATGTTCATGGTTAATATAATGAAAAGTAAGACTAAAGGAAATAAAAAGTCTAAGAAAGGTTCCAAGACTAAGTCTAAATCTTAGACTCTAAAGGTGAAGGGATGTGTGTCCAACAATGACAATCGTCACCATCGTCATAAGCCTAGACACTGGGAGAGAAATTGCCCAATCTATTTGGGGGAACTTAAGAAGTCAATGTGGATAGAAACCTCCTCCTCAGTTATATATGTTATTGAGATTAACTTATCTACTTCTGCATCATGGGAATTGGATATCAGGTGTGGGTATCATGAATGTTGTAATGTACATGAACTAAAAACAAGTAGACCCCTTACAAAGGGTGGTCTAGAACTACAAGTTGCCAATGGAGCAAATGTACTTGTTCTGGCTATAGGAACATATTGTTTATATCTACCCTCACGGCTTGTAATAGAATTAGAGGATTGTTATCATGTACCATCCATAACTAGAAACATTACTTTTGTTTCTTGTTTGTATGGTTTTTCATTCCTAATAAAGAATGGAGTTTCCTCTATACTTTTGGATGATGTCTTTTATGGTAGTGATCTGATGTCTTATGGTCTTTACTTGTTAGACCCGGAGACACAAGTTTATAACATAGATACCAAATGGCCTAAAATGCACAACTCAAACATGACATAACTCTAGCATTGCCGCTTGGTCATATAAATGAGAAGTGCATTTCTAAACTCCATAAGGATGAATACTTAGACTCGTTTGATTTTGAATACCTCGTTACATGCAAATAATGTTTGATGGGTAAGATGGAAAAAGCACCTTTTATGGGGATCAATGAGAGGGTAACTAAACTTTTAGAACTCATACATATTGATGTATGTGGCCCTTTTAGCTCAATAGCTAGAGGAGGGTATGATACTTCATTACATATGCTGATGATTTTAGTAGATATGGATATGTGTAACAAGCCAGAATCCTATGAAAAGTTAAAAGTATTTTAGAATGAAGTAAAGAACCAACTTGGTAGGAAAATAAAACTGTTCCTACCTAATCGAGGTGGTGAATATTTGACCTAGAGTTTGAAGATCTTTTCAAGAATTATGGTATTGTATCACATTTGACTCCACCAGTAATGCCACAACATAATGGTGTTTTAGAGAGAAGGAATTGCACATTGTTGGACATGATGTTGTCCATGATGAGCCAAGCCGAACATCCTGGTTCCTTTTAGGGACATGCTCTAGAAATTACCACATTTATGCTTAATGGTGTTCCCTCTAAATCAGTTGCAAAGATACCATAGAAGATATGGACTAGGAAGCATCCCCACATGTCTTTCATGAAGGTTTGGGGTTGTGAAGATTATGTGACACATTCATTTCCTGATAAATTGGGACCCAAATCTGACAAACATTATTTTTTGGGGTATCCTAAGGAAATCAAAGGACACTACTTCTGTATTACTTCCCATAACAAAGTGTTAGTTTGTAGAACTAGTAGCTTCTTAGTGAAGTTCATGTCTAGATATACCAGTGGGAGAAAAATATAATTTCAAGAAAGTAGAGATATACAAAATGACAATGAACCTTAAGAGGAACATGAGGAGGACAACAAGTTGTTGTGGCACCACCACACCCTCAACAAACAAAAGAACCTCATAGATCCAGTAGGACTCACCATGAGCTAGAGAGATTTTGATTTCTTGTGACTCAAGATGGTGAGGTTTTGGTCATGAATCAAGATGAGACAAAAACCTACTAGGATGCTATGGAGGGACCGACATTTGATAATGTCTTGAGGTCATGAGATCCAAAATGGTCTCAATATATATCAATAAGGTAGGAAACCTTCGTGGAACCACCTGGAGGGGTAAAATCCATTGGGTGCAAGTGGTTCTTCAAGAAGAAGAGTGACATGGATGAAAATTTCTAGACATATAAAGGGCAACTAGTGGCTAAATGCTTCAAACAAGTTCAAGGTGTTGACTATACCAACCATCATGGTCAATTTCACTAGGATCATGCTCGTAATTGTAGCATACCATGACTATGAGATCTAAAAGATGAATATAAAAACCACATTCCTTAATGGGAAACTTCTTGAGGATGTGTATATGATACAACCTGAGGGTTTTGAATGTCCAAAAAATGTTGGAAAGATATGTAAGCTACAAAGGTCAATCTATGGATTTAAGCAAGCATACATAAGCTGGAATCTTTGTTTTGATGAGTCAATCAAAGAGTTTGGCTTCACTAAGAATGAATATGAACCTTGTATTTTAAAGAAGGTTAGTGGGAACATAGTAGTATATCTCATGTTGTATGTTGATGATATACTACTCATGGAAAATGATATTCAAAGTCTACAACAAGTGAAGACGTGGTTGGGACATAGTTTCTCAATGAAAGACTTAGGAAGCCACCTATATTATAGGTATCAAGATCTATATGGATAGATTTATAAGGCTTCTTGTCTTAAGTCAAAGTACATGTATTGACAAAGTGCTGAAACAATTCAACATGAAAGAGTTTAAGAAAGGGAACTTACCCATGTCTCATGCCCTAAGACCAATTGTCCCAAATATTTGGAAGAAAGGGATCACATGAGTAAGATTCCATATGCCTCCTCACTGGGATACATCATGTATGTAATATTATGTACATGTCCAAACATCTCATATTGCTTGAGAATGATGAGTAGATATCAAGCAAACCTATGAGATTGGACTATAGTGAAGAACATCCTTAATTACTTAAGAAGAATTAATGATGATTTCCTGATATATAGAGGTGAGGAAGAGTTGTCTTACATTAACACAATCTTACAAACTAATAAAGATGATTATCGATCACAATCTGGTTATGTATTTTTCCTTAATGGTGGTGACGTCATTTGGAGAAGAGTTCCAAGCATGTGACTATAGCTGACTTTATAATAGATAGTGAATATATTGCTACATCCGATGCCATAAAGGAATCTTCATGGATGAAGAAGTTCATTAACAAACTAGGAGTTGTTTCCATCTTTGCTTACATAGTAGAGATATATTGTGGCAACAATGGCTTTATCAAGCAAGCCAAGGAACCCATATCACATCAAAATTCACAACATATTAATTTGCACCTCCATCTCATATGAGAGATCGATGGGAGAGTACTGTCAGAGAGAAATATTTCCGATCCCTTGACAAAGGTGTTATTCTATCAAAAACATGATGGTCATGTTATATCACTTGGTGTTAGATATGTGAGTGATCGAATTTAGTGCAAGTGAGATACTTTTGGTGTATATACCCTAGAAGCCAATCATTAGATGATGGCTATAGGGATATTTTGTACTTTTGATTTGCATAATAAAGGAAATTCTAATTTATTGATGCACATCTAATTACTGTGATATTAATGTACATACTAAATGTCCTGAAAATGATTGGTTCAAAGCCACGTGACTACAAGTATACATCTTAAACATGAGATCCTGATGGATGCTAAGAATAATATTCTTAAAAATGTCCCTAGTCAAGTATTATTGAGGATTGGACAACAATAATACATGTGAGACTAGTATGTGTGGTGATTGATGACCATGTATCATGGGCCATAGGTATTAGATACCAAGTCAGACACATATGTACTTGTTAGAGAACAAGTATATTAGACATACCTGCCTTGAGAGTGATTTATGGATCATTATATGATAGTTATAATCGACTCTAAATGAAACAATGGTCTTGTGGTCCTTTGACCTAAATTTAGTACAATGGTGATATGACAATCATCATGCTTTGACACTACCCAAAGTGATCTTGAAGAAGGTTTCTATAAAGGTAGTTATTGGGTGTGGTGATAATAATGCTATGCATTGTAAGTGATGTAGAAGGAATTTGTCCCTCCCATAATGACAAGAATGATATCCAAGGCCTCTTGATTAGTGAGACTAAAGAAATGCATGGCCACGCTCATTTGAGTCAGTATATGATACTAGACTCATATGTATCTTCTAGAATACTTGGGGATCAATGGAGTTAGATTGACCATAAAGAAGATGATACATCCATGCCTCTAGTTCAATTTGGATATCTATGACACAATGATTATACAACATGGTAACATCGGTCATTGATGGTTTAGTCTTGTCTGACTAATTCTACTACATGGGTAGAAATGATATGTAGTTAGACACCGCTCATTGCTTATGGATCTTAATATTGGTTAGTGAATCAATGGCCAACATAGTAGTGTGTCTATATGGTCACACACATAGAGAAAGCTTGAAGAAAGGATGAATTGGACCTTATTGTAATTGTTGTCATCAATCTAGGGACCTAAATGTACATTTGAGGACCTAAATAAAACATGAACCCATAGTTAAGATATAAGTCTCCATAAGTTAGGGAGTCCATATCCTAGCCAAATAGGGTTTAGGAAACCCTCACTCTCCACTCCTCTATATATGACATGATAGGAGGCCTTCAGGGCACACACTCATATTCTCTCTTTGTTGCCTTCAATGTGTAAGAAACCCTAAAAGCAACTTAGAGAAATAAAGAGGGAGAGGCAGAGACTGGCAACTCCGAACATCTTTGAGCACTCACGTGGAGATGAGTTTGCTCAAAAAATTTGTTATGAATGAAGATCTTCATTGATGACATGCAGATCAAGGTCATAGTGGAATGTCATAATCCATCACATGGGTGAATGATAGAACAAAGTGATCCGTTGGGTACACAAATCAAGGAGAAGGTCTCCCTAATGGATTCCTTCAATCCTCCACATGAATTAGTTGAATCACAATTATTATGTACTAAATAAAACTGACTTAGTTTCAACTCGTCACTTTTCATTTCCTTGATTTGAATTTCTTTTGTGAGTTGACTTTACATCTAACCAAATGAACAATTAATCAACTAGGGCCCATTCAGTCTTTTCCTCTTGGGATGATATCAGATCCAACTTAAATCGTGTGCAAGTTCAGTCCCATGCACATTGGTCACTGACCCTATCAAATATTGCACACAAGACAAGTTGGGAATGATATCCAATCCAACACACAAGTCCAATTGACATGATTTTTTCCGATCATGTTAATGACCAATATGTGTGGTATTGTATTTTCATACAAGTTACGTTGGACCTAAGATTATCCTAAGAGGGAAAGATTGAGTGGGCCCCTTCTTGGTTTAAATACAAAACTGCAAGCTTAATTTAGATCAACTTAGAATCTAACTTGGGACTGAATTATTTTTTGTGCTCCACTCTGGGTACTGTGTGTGTTTAAGAGATATAAGTTGAGTGTGGTGAGAGAACATGAGTGAGTGAGATATGGATGAAAAACCAAGATGCATACTTGTCCTTCTTTATGGGTTCTACTAGTTATTATACACCTTATGCACTTGTCATGCTATATATAATTTATGCTATATTTTTGGTTGGAATATAGTTTGTATTCATCTACTCAGATTAAAACTTGAAAGTTGTTGTATTTTTGTATGAAAAGTTTTTAAGAAACAACATATGAAATGACACAAATTCAAATAAATATATGGCTTTTATAGTCTAAAGGTTAAACATTTATTTGAAGATGTGATGTAATTGATTTAATATATACATTTCTATCAATAAGATTGATAATGAGAAGGAAGTCAAATGTGTAAGGCATGGTTTGTTGATCATGTAATTCATTATTTCATAGAAATATGCAGTATGTATAGCAATGAACAATAAAATCCCATAGATATTAATATCTAATTTTAGAAAATGTCAAAGTTACTGAAATGAAGTTTTACTATTTCTCTTAAAGTTTGATAAACTTTAGTGTAAATAACATCATTCATTGCTTTGTAGATTTTCACCAATGAGGATAAGAACCATTTAGCCCAAACAAAGTTTACAAAATATAGCAGTTGTAGATGTTTTCTCCTAATTTCTTTATCCATGTTTTAACTCACACGAAGAAAACACCATCATAGTTATAGCATACTAGAACTTTGATTAACTACCCATGAGAACCTTGATTCTATAAATATGAAAGGATAAGATTAGTGAATAATGTTCAACCCAAAATTATCAAAATATGCACAAGAAGTAATGTATCTTTATGTACCTAATTTGGATATATAATTATATTTAGGTGTAAATATTGATCATAAGTTTATATGGAACCGTCATATAACATATACACATTGTGTAAAAAGATGGACTATATGGAGGAATACAATTTATAAAATGGAATATGCACATGAATGAATCTTATGTCAATTCAAGTCAATACATACTACTTTCAAACCCTACCCACCTTCGTTGATCAACACCTTCTTCTGCATCCAATTGCAACTAACACCCCTCCAAGCATTGTGCCTTTGAGCTTCCTTTTTTCTAGCTATATTCTTCCTATGTGACTTTCTCATACCATCAACAACTAAATCACTTTGCACTAATGTTCCTCAATTCCTCCCCTTATTATTTACGTGCTTGTTTTCTCTTATCTTTCTATGTTCACTCTTCCCTAACTTCCTACTCTCCTGTCTTCCATGGCAGAGTTAATCTCCTTACTTTGGTGACTGTAGACCATGAGTAGTGGCCCATTGACTTTGTGTAGACCCGCAAGCTTTCTTAGATCAATTACACGAGACATGGGAGTGCATGGAGCTTAGGTTAGCTTGGTTGGAGGAGCCTATGAGTCTACCATGGTGGGATAAGAATAGGGATACAATCCCCTCCATGAATTACCACTTCCATCCCTCATATTTCTCTTATTTTTTGTGTTTTTCTTGCAAGGGAAAAATAGTCTTTCACAACTTCTAATATGGATAGCCACTCGATTTCCTATATGCATCTTTGACACAAATGCCATGTCATGCTCACATGATCTTATATCACATGAAGGGGTATTTTAGTTTTTTTGATGATGCTTTCTTTTTTATAAGAAAATAATTAATATATCTTGTAAATACACAACAATTGTTGGAGCATCAGAAAAATACAAATAAGCATGTTTTTTAAAATAAAAAATATGATCTTCTCACTAAACTAGTTTTAGGGTTTCATTCAAGGATAACTACGAATTAGACTTTATGGTTTCTTAAATTCTAATTTGTAATTTGATGTATGTAGGTGTGTGGAACCCCTAATTTATGGGCCTTTAACCTCAACTTGACACAACATGAATGTTCTTATTCTCTTTATTTGAAATGACATGAAATTGACTAAACCTTTATCTCGCCTCTCTATTGTGTAGATAACAAGACTAGTATTATTTAGAGAAACATGCTTATGCGTCGTCATATTTTAAGATGCACATATTCTATCTAGAGTGTATATTTCCACTCATTTTTATATGATTGTGTATATTTTCACCCAAGTGTGTGTTTCCACCAAACACTTTGACTGGAGATTTAGTCAATCTCAATCCTATTGTAGATAATCTTAGTTTGACAATTTAACATGCATTGCTATTGATTAAAATATTACTGGAATAAATTGTGAAGGCAATAAATGTTACTTATTGATCACCTCTTGTGAAATTTAATGCATCATCTATTGACCTAGACATTGTCTTGAATGTACTTTCTAATGAATTATCTATGTGTTGTGAACCCCTCTTACATGAGAACTTTCTTAATTGTTTTACGTTGTCTTCTCTAATCCCCAACTATTTTTATCTTGTACATACTCATATTTTATTGGTTCTTACTTTTGTTTTATTCTCTAATCTAGGTGTTGTTTCCAACCCTCCTAGGAGTTTGAGAAACCTATGTACTTGGAGTTTTGAGGAGCTTCTCAAGTTTAGTTATTGAGAAGTTTTGAGATGATCAAGTTCCTATAACGAACTAGAACCCATAATCCTACCTTATTCTATGTTTAGAAATCTAGTGAGATCAGTTTGCTTAGACTTGACCAAACAAGGATAAAAATTAAAACACACTTATATAATACCTAGATTATGAGCCAAAATGAAAACAATTCATATATTCACATTATGGTTAACTAAGAGTAATTAATGTATTAAGTTGTTAATTGAGTAAAAGGTGTATTTTCATGCATAAAAATATATAACTCTTTTTTTTGGAAGTCAGGAGGCTTCTTATTCATCTCGCCCTCCTCATGCAAGCAAAATCAAACAAAGGGGTACAATCTATGTTGTTAAAGCAAGGAATAAATGTGGTAGTACTACTACCATTACATGACTCATTTCTAATGATTCCCGCAACCTCTTTGGGTGGTATTCTATAGTAACAGAACCCATACTCAAATTTTTGGTGGCACTTAGCCAATGTATCATCAGCACTATTACCTTCTCGGTTGGCATAGGATATAATCCGATTCTCCATCAACTTGCTCTTGATTTGCAGAACCCATCTGGCCACTTTCGGATTGTCTTCAGGCTTTATATTGACAACATTGCTTGCCATTAAGGAGTTAGTTTCCACAACTGCATGATCAATCTTCATGTCCCTCTCCCAGTCTAGTGCAAGGTTGATCGCCATCATCTTAGCTTCAAAGGGGATTCCTGCTCGACAAGTTTGTGCTGTGCCCCCTTTCCATTGGCCATTGTGGTCTTTGCACACCACTGCTATGCAGGCTTGGTAGTTCTTATAAGTTGTGTTAGTGTTAAGTTTAAGAAAGGGAGAGATAGGCCTGTCCTAGTGTTTCCCACGGTCCTTTTTGTTCGAGTTATTGTCTTTCTACCAAGCAATCTCACTCACCTTTGCCTCCTCGGTGATCCTGAGAAAGAGTTGGTTAGTAGCCATTGTTTTCTTCTCAAAGATTTCTAGGTTTCTTCTATTCCAAATACTCCAACATCCAATGGAGAACAAAGAGAAATTGATCTGATCACCTTTCAGGTTGTTTTCGAGCCAATGCCATATGTTGGTAGTAGAGATGAATGAACTCAAGTTTTGATGAATGAGTATTTTCCTCCAAACATCTTGGACTTTAATGCAACCACTTAAAGCATGTAGTGTGATCTCTTCCTGGATTCCACACCTCGGACATGTACCATCAGTAGTCATTTGATGCTTGAACCTGTGGCTGTTGGTAAGGATAGTAGTATGTCCAACCAGCCACATGAAGAGTTTGACCATGGCTGCCACTTTCATCTTCCAAATTACCTCCCATTTCCCTAGACATTAAACCTCCCTTTAGGATTTGAATTTCTCATAAGCACTCTTCGTTGAGAAACATCCATTCACAATGTGTGACCAAATCCTCATGTCATCGGCTTGAGGATCCATGGGGACATGTACTTTCAGTATTTCTTTGATGTCTTCATCAGATACCCATTCCCGAAGGAACTCAATGTCCCATTCATTACTAAGGTTGACAATACTAGCAACCTATAGATCTTCCAGCTCAGTAGGGATTGTCTTCTTCAACCAATTTAGTAGAGAACAATTGGGATTCCACCATTTGTCCTTCTAGACATTTATGTCCTGACCTCTGATAGGATTCCACATTGAGTTATCGTCTATGAAATCCTTTCATTTCATAATTTCTCTTCCAAGTCTAGACATGTAATTGATATTTTCCAAGAACTTTTTATATTTAGGTCCCATACCTTGGCACCATTGAGATTTTCTACCTGAGCTTATCTCCCAAGCATGTTTACTGATAAGAGCAAGGTTCCATTCCCACATAGACTTGATACCCAAACCTCCAATGCCTTTGTTGTTCGTTAGCTTGTTCTGCGTGACGAGCGAGAGGGGGTGAGCTTTGTGGCTACCTCCCCAGATAAAGGAGCTGACATTGCTATCTATTCTGTCACATACCTTGAGAGGGATGACATCAGTTTGCATTGTGTATGTAGGCATCACACTCAAGGTAGATTTCTCCATACTGACTCTTCTCGCAAGAGATAAGGTTCGTGCAAACCATGCATTGATGCTGGCAGTGATCTTCTAAATTGTCTCACCATAAGTGTTGTAGTTAATATGGCTGTGGATGAGAGGGACCCCTAAGTACTTGCCAAGATCGCTTGCTTCAATGAATCCACTCTTACGACATAGCAGTCTCCTAGTCCTCCTTTGGACGCTCCTAGCAAAATGGATACACGATTTCAGAATATATAACTCTTTGTGTAACAATGTGAAATTAATAGGACACAATTAAGTAAATGTTGATAATAAAGATATAATATTTTTACATAAAAACAATGGTAATGTGTAAAAAATCCTAATGGTGCCATAACTCACAAAAGGAAATCTTAAAATAAAAACAAAATAGTGAAAATTCCTTGGGTCCCAATTTCCTTGGGAGCCAAGTTTTCACATTATTTGCATAATAATAACTATATTAATTCTATTTGGAAAAGGAAATAAGAACAAGGGCCAAAAGTATTAGATAAATTACGAAAAGTATCCAAAAGTGGAAGTAAACCTCAAATTCAAATTCTAGATACCAAAATTAGCCTATCTGTGAATTTTTTCATCTTATTTGGATAATCTTATCTATTCTAGTGTTTATAGGAGAGAGAAAGTATATTAAATCCCAAAATACTAAATAAAATGTTAAATAACTCAAAAGGGAAAATTAATTGTAAAATCTTAGTCCCCATACTTATATTTGTTTATAGGCCAAGTTTCACATCTTTTGGGTGTTTATAGATGCTTCAAGCTCATAAAGGAAAGTGAATATATGATATAATCTAAAGTAATTAATTTAAAACAAAATCTCTTCAAAAGTGAAATCTAATTCTAAAATTGGAGTCTACATGCCTTAATTAGCCTAGGTGCAAAATTTGGTATTAATTGAATTTGTTTGAGCCATCAAAAGAATTAGGAAATAAAAGGAATATCCATTTAATATCACTTCAACCCAAATTCGATTTTGCTAAGTTTTCTCAGATATGCAATGTCACATGGCCTATTTTCTTGGTTCACCTGTTATTTTGATGTCACAATTGGTTTCCTGATTTGGCCAGATATTGACTTTTGTGTCAGCCATCGGGTCTCAATTTAACGGTCACCTGTTTCTCTCTTACCTCTGGCTCTTTGCTTTTCTATCTGCGATAGTTCACAATTCCTTTTCTCCCTCAATTCTTTCTTCTCTAATCCCTATCCTTCTTTTCTGGCCTTCTCATGCTCTGGTTTCTTCTTCCATAGTTTCTACTCCTCTTTTCGAATCAGATAACCTCATAAAACCTAAGGTTTTGTGGCTTGCATGCCACTTCTGAAACCTAGCATCCTATTTTCCCTATTGTTCCCTTGTTCTCATTTCCCTCTACATCTCCTCACCTCTCTCGATCGTCAGACACATATATATACCTAAAACCTCCCTATGACAACATTGACCATTTTTCACCATCTATCCTTCCCCTGATTGCCTTGGATATCCTTCTCCAGATCCTCACTGGTTCAACAGTGATAGCCTGTGATCTCCAATGCGTGACTGACCCTAGAGGTGAGTCTCTGGGGTTGAGTTGGCTGTAAGCCTGCTTCTAGCTTCATTGGGGATTGATGAGGCTTTTCCTTCATTGATTTGGCCTCGAAAGGTGAGCATCCATTTCCCCCTCTTTTCCCCATCTAACACTGATGATGTTCCCATTTTGGGTATGTTCATGCCAAAGTACCACCTTGCACATCTTGTATGGCTCTAACTATCATGTGATGATTCAGTTCTTGCAATGCCTTCTACTTTTGACATGTTATCTACACATCATGGTTCTTGTGAGTTTTTTTCTACCTACAACCATGGTGGAGAACTAGGTATGAGGGATGAGGATCTGGAGGACTTTTGTTCAGGCTCTTTGAATCCACCTAAGCTCCTCAAATTCATTGGTTATATTGGTGGTAAATTTTGGTAGTTGAAAATTGAATTTTGGTTCCCTGAAATCTGGATTGTGCTATTTTTCTGGAGCTCCTCATAGTGAGAGACAGGAGGGCAATGAACACTCATAATTTCTTAGCTTTTGCCTTCTCATCAATTTACATTCACATTTCTGGTTGAGGGTACTTTCATCTTTAACATAATCCAACAACGTGCCTCGTTGGTTGTTTGTCGGACCAAGTGTCCAAAATTGATTGGGCCATCTCCATTAGATATATTAAAAATTGGATATTGTTGTCCATGTGGCGTGTTCAGATTTTTTGATTGGTCCCTTGTTCTAAAATTCATAGTAATTAATCTATAGCTCAAAAAAATAAAATGAAATAGGTTTGGAATCAGTAAATTATTCTCTATCAAATTATGCAATTTTCATCACATAATTTTGATTTAAGATAAATATATTTCTATGGATTTAAATAATTGATCAAGATTTCCAAAATTCATAACTAATAATCTATAAATCAAAAAAATAAAACAAAATATGACAAGAAATTTGAAAATTATAATCTATAAGATGGTATAATGTTTCTAACCTAATTCACTAATAATACAAATACAATTTTTAGGGTTTATGTAACTAATGTGAAATTAACCCTATTCTACATATATGTTTAATAAGTACTTTGGATACCTAGGTTTGGACCTATGACTTATTTTGGAATTATGTAGACTTCATGTGAGGTATGTTTGCATTCCATATTATTCTCTTTGAGTAATAAACCTAGTTTCTAACTCTTTTTTTTGGTTTTTTGGATAGGGTAATATATTTCTCTCCAAGGAAAAGAAAAGTATAGGGGTGACAAACAAAGCTCCATATACAAACAAAACAAAGGGGGTAACTCTACAAAAGTCCCCAATGTTCTAAGACAGGATGGTCCAGGCCCCTGCATAAACGAGGTCTGACCTTACAAACATCTTTGAGGTTAACTACAAAATCATCAAAGACCTTCGTGTAGATCTTCTCTATGCCCGTGTGAAGTCTGTCATTTCTTTCTTTCCACACAAGGAACACCATGGTTGGAAAGCAAAGGCCCACAAAACATCTCATGGGGTGATCAGATCCTGTCTTCCCCAGAGCCCAAAAAATGGCATCATCCAGGCAATTTGAGAGACGTCCTACACCAAATATATTTAGTGAAAGGGCATCTCCATAGGAGATGATCATGTGATTCTTCCTCCATTTTGCACATGAGGCAGATGTTGTTGGTGATCAACCCCCATTTTTGTAGTCTGCCGAACATAGGCAACCTTCTCAACATGCCCCTGTATAGGCAACAACTCCATTTTGGGACATGGTATCTATTCCATAGAAGTTGAAACCAAGGTACGTGAGGCCCACTGAACCGTATGACCCAAGGTCGATCAACAAACCTATTTGAACTTCCATTCTCACTAGTATACAAATACTTGACGCACCTCCATTTGGAAACCATTGTCTTCCAAGCCCTTGAGCAACCAATAGGGAGATTATCAAGTGAATCCTCATATTTGATCTTCATCCAATTAGTCCACATCAATTGAGGTTTGGGTAAAGAAGGAGTCAACCCTCTTAAGTGTAACTTGTGCCGCAATGGTTTGGGTATCAGGCAAACTCAGGCCCCCAAACTGATATGGTTTAGCCACCGTTTCCCATGCCACCACATGACCTTTGCCCCCCCACAGAAAGGAGCTACTGATCAATTTTTCTTTATCCAGAATAAAGGTTGGCAGTTCCTCTTGTCTACACCAGAAGGACAACTTCGTAGCTAGCACAAGTTTAACAAGAACTGCTCTATTGGCCAGAGAAAGGGACAACCCTACCCACTTATCAACCGTTTCTTAAAGGTTGTCGATGATGGAAGCATAAATTTTGCTAGAGCCTCTTCCCCCCAATATAGGGATGCCAAGGTACTTTGTAGGAAAAGTACCCTCTTCCATGGATGCTGGAATCTTCAGTCTACCTATCTTGGCATCGCAAGATCTCGACAGAAAAACCTTGGATTTGATGTCACTTATATACAACCCCGTGAGGTTGCCAAATTTCATCATAATGCGTCTCAATTTCTTAAGATGTCTGTCATGCCCATCTGTGAAAAGAAGGACATCATCCGAGAAAATAAGGTGGGATAGAACAGGAGTTCCACCCACCTTGAAGACCCATAAATCACCTTTCACTTCAGCTTCATGGATAAGAGAGGACAGAGCTTCCATGATGACGGTAAAGAGGAGGGGTGATAATGGATCACCCTGACGTAGCCCGTTAGACGCATTTAATAGAACCTTAGGGACGCCGTTAATGATAATAGAAAAAGGTGTGATTTGGACACATTGCTTCATCAATCCTATCCAGCAGACAAAGAACCCCATCTTGTTCATAGTATCCCACAGAGATTGCCATCTCACATGACCATAAGCCTTAGAGATATCGATTTTGATACAAGCTTTCTTGGACTTGTTCTTACTATTAAACTCAGCAAGAAACTCCCCTACCAATAAGGCACAATCAGATATGGATCTACCTTTGATGAAGGTCAATTGATTTGGTGAAATGATTTATGGTAAGACCCTCTTAAGTCTCCTTGCTAACAACTTAGCAAAAATCGTGTACATGACCAAGCAACATGTTATAGGTCTATGATCCTCCACAGAAGCCGACAACTTCTTCTTGGGTATTAACCTCAGGAAAGCATGGTTGACACTCCTAACCATTGTACCACCAACAAGGAACTAGCGGACAACATGACATATATCATCTTTAAGAATGGGCCAGAAAAACTGGAAAAAATTCCCATTCAAACCATCTGGCCCCGGGGCTTTAGAGGATCCAATAGAGAAAACTGCATCTTTGATTTTGTCATCAGAATCATGACCACATAGGATGTAGTTCATCTCTTGAGTAACTTTGTTCTCAAGCGAGTAACCATTATTGTTATTAGCCAATAGATTCTAGTTATACAGCCTTTTAAAGAACACCACAGCTTCATTCACCACATCTTCATGTCCTCTAGTGGGAGTGTCATCCTCCTTGATGAGTGTATGGATACAATCACCCATATGGTTCTTCTTTGCTGCCCTGTGATACACTTTAGTATTGTAATCCCCATCTTTTATCCACTTAATTCAGCTACATTTCCAGAACAAGATTTCCTCCACCTTTTCAAGTTGTAATACCTTGACCGCAATCACCTTTTCCTCATTGATAAGCAAAGGGTTAAGAGGGTCAAGCCTCAAATCAGTATCCACCTCATCAAATTTGGCCATTGCACCTTTCAATAGGTTAGGAATGTCAAACAGCTCTCCGGACCAGGCCTTCAGAGCAACTTTAGTTTGTTTGAGTTTCTCCACCACTGTGATGATCGGATTGCCATCCACATTCTGAATCCAAGTCTCCTTAACTACCTTCTCACAGCTAGGGTAGTCAATCTAGTAAATAAGGAACCAGAAAGGTCTTTTAACATGATTCAAAATCGTTAAATTAACCGTCATCCAAGCGTGGTCACTGTTGGGATGTCCACCCAATCCCACATTGGCTTCAGGGAATTTGTTTAGCCAGTAGCTATTTTCCAAGCAGCAGTTAAGGTTACTCGCTATTCTGAGCTCATGGCTTCTCTTATTGTGCTAGGTTGCAACATCACCAGTCATGTTTAATTCGGTTAGCTGAGAAGTGTCAATAGCTATATTAAATCTCCATAGGATGGAGTCAGGAATAGGTTTCCCTCCAATCTTCTCACCTGCCATGCGAACATGAATAAAATCCCCCAATACAATTTAGGGTAGCTCATGTTGTGTAGTGCTAACAATCATATCCCAAATGGTTCTTCGACACATTTCACTGTTGAAGCCATAAATCACAGTAATGACGTAGTGGAAACCTCCTCCATTAATGCAGCTGAACACCATCAGTTGGTCACATGCGAAGATGCATTGAGAATCCCAAAGTTCCCTATTCCATCCTACCACAATCCTCCCCCCTTTGACATCCTACAGATTAAAAGCAGAGTCCCATCCCGTTGGGAAAAGGCCGGGAATCTTCTATTGAAACTCTCTTTTAATTCTAATTTCCAAGTAAATCACAAAGCTGGCTTGGACTCTATTTATAATGCTTCTCAGCCTCCTTTGATGCTTTGGTCTCGAGGCTCCCCTCACGTTCCATGTGAGGATGGCCATCTAATCCCTAAAGAACCACCTTGGCCCGAGGTGGATAGTCTAGAGGATGTTCTCCTCCCTGTGGTTCCTCTTCTACTAGCTCTACTCGATAAACGTAGGGATCCAATCATCTCTTCCAAGGACATGTCAGTTTCCAAGTTCTCTAGGATATAGAAATGATTTCCATTGACTGAGGAGATCACCATACCAGTGGGTTCCTCAACCACATTAGTCCCATCTTCAGTTTCCTTCCCTTCATTGTTATGGACTTCAATGATCTCCTCACTCAGAGTCTCTTCCACATTGGATGTCCTTCCGTTAGCCGCCACTAGGGGATCAACCACCAAAACAACATTAACGTTCAAAACCACAATGTCATCTACCTGTACACCAGGGTTCAGCCGTGACTGCCCTCTACTGCCTTGCTTTTTCTTCCTTCTTCTGAACCTTATATCAGGCGATCATCCCCTAATCACTGTTTGTTCAACAACTTCAACAACATCAAGGTGCGCTCCGGGACAGTCCCCAAGAAGGTGGCCGAACACCTTGTAGGCATGGCACCTGTTAGGGTAGGCGTCGTACTCCACCCGTATTTACAGTTCCCTCCCATCCAGAAATTCAACCATGAATGGGGGGGGGTTCTTATAGGCCTTTATGTCAACACAAAGATGGTCAACTCCAACATTCCAACCTGTGTTTAGCAAGTCAATCACTTTCGGGGTGCCCAAGCCATACCTAATGATGGTGATGGCGTGCCTCGTCCAGTGCACTCCCACATCAGGAAGAGTGACCCACACTGGAGCTCAAGATAGGGTCGCCCTTCTGACATCAGATTCTGGTGTCCATCGCCTGGTAAGGACTAAATGGTTGTCGAAGAACCATGACCCTTCTTCTAGGGCGTGCTTCATATCAATATCAGATGCAAAAGAAGCAAGGAACATACCCCCTTTAAGCGGAGAAATTTGGACTTCACCTTTAGGTCTCAAAGTTCTGATAAGCCATCCATACACCTAAGTAATGTGGCACTTCCCCATCACCTGAATGGTAATGGTTCATCAGTGGAAGTCATCCATCACCACCATAATAGGTTCAGAAAATTTCATCCAAGGCCGTTCATCTCCTTCCAGGAAAGCCAGGAACTTTGGGGTCTTCAGGTAAGCTGACAGGTTGGCAACTTCTACGCACAGACATAGGCTTCCATAGGGTCTCAACCCAAGATCTCTCCACCATAACATCAATAAAAGGGTCTGTCCACAGAAGGGGAGGAATGGGGGGCATCAGGTTGGAAGAGGTGGAGGTGGAAGGGATTGGAGGGATGGTAGAAGAGGGCAACGGAGAGGAGGAAACCAAAGGGATAGAGGGGCAGTCCGAGGAAGAGCTAGCTCCACCTCCAAAAATAGCCACGACAACAGTGCCCGCTGCATCTCCTCCTCCATCCCCAGAGCTCAGGCTCATTGCGTCCTCAAGGGGCTTGGTATAGTGCTAAAGAAACTTAGCTATCTTGACATACTAGCCTACAAAATCTCTTTCTCCTGAGAATTTATTCCATTAGAAATATTCTACTTGATTTTGATCTTATGACCATCCTATTTTGTTGGACTTTCTTTTGACTCTAACTTGTAATTTTATTCTTGATGAACCCTAATCTTTCCCATTTATATGATTAATATTTATATTGTCCATTTTTGTGATGGCAACTTTATTTATTCTATAAAAGACTGAATTGTATAATTGACTCTACATTATGCATGTTATGTGATCCAGTAGCCCCAGAGTGGTGTAATTACTTTGGTTTTTAGGTTGTCTTCCCATGTTAAATTTTTGGGATGGAAGTTGTGTTCCCCACACCTGTGGTTTGTGTGCCCACTTTTATATATATTGGGGAGTTTGGTAGTACATCATTCTCTATTAGGTTTCAAGGTTGTGAGCCTTGGCCGCCATTGTTATTTATGTTGTTCTAGTGCTATTCTTATCTCACATGAATGCAAGTGATATTATTGTGATGGATTTTGTTCCTAAAAATTTATATGTGCTTTTGTTGCATAACTTTTATGATTTATTAATGGAAAGTATTCTTTGTGTATCATATTTAAAAAAGCATATTCTCTTTTTATACCCACTTGGGTGATACTTATCTCTTCTATGGGAAGCCTTGTTTATTTGATGTCCTTTATTCCTTATATTTCTCAATCCATATTTAATATGCACATACCGACATTTTGTTGATATCTTCTAGTTTTCACCTTTGCCGGGGGATGCTTCCAACCCCACGTGTAGGACTTGGAAGACTGGACTTGGTGACATGGACATGCTATGTGGAGCTTTTGGAAGATAGAGTTGAGATAAATGGATATCCCTCTGCTTGTATCCTTATATTGTAACTTTCATGTAAACCTAGTTGGGAGATTATGATGTACTTTTGTAATCATGTTTAATTGAATACAATCATTATTTATGTTTCCGCTGCTATACTTTGGTATTTTACATATCATCATTTGAGGGAAAAAATGTACACCTATTCCAACATACTTGTTAGTATGTTTTGAATAAATGGATTTATTCTCAAATTAAGTAGGGAGAGGATCTCCTCTCAGGTCCCACTCCTTACAAGATGGTATCAGAGCCATGGTAGTTGGAATCTGACGATTTCAATTTTGTCTCCCTTATTAGGCCCTTGCCTTGCATAGTAACCCTATAAGTGAGGTGTTTACCCTAGATTTAACCCATGTTATTAATGATATGATGAAAGCACGATTTAGAATTATTTGAGGTACACATGATAATCATTATCAGTAAACCCTAATGTGATGACACTTTAGTTGATCATACCCTATGATGAATGTTATTTATGACATGTATCTTTGGATGTTAAGAGGCTTGAATTGGTGGTGGAGTTAGGTTATGAGGATGTTGAAGTAGAAGGATAGGAAGATCTTGAATTGAAAATTGTGACTTGGTTGACGCAATAGATTTTGTACCAATTTTCTTTTACATTGATTGGTTCTTATGTTGAAAATTATTTTCATTATACTATTATATGTATAAACAAGTTTTTTTGATTTCATTGAAGGTTTTCTTGAACTAAGTCACAATGAAGAGATATGTGAAGTTTTAGTGGAGAAACCCTAGTTGGAATAGATATCCTAAAGTCTAGTTTTGGTTTTTGGAGTGAAGAGTAGGAATAAGAGGCATGCTATAAAGATTTATTTGACCTACGTTTTATACCCTATGACTTTTTGGATAATAATGTGAATCATAGGGTTGATAGGTTAGTAACAAAAGAACCTGAAATTCAATTATTGGTGGTTTTGACTCATTAGTTGGATGCCTGACCTATGAACAACATAAACACCTAAAATATTCACATAAAGATGTTGTTTACCTTGACTTATTATCTTGAACCTTTTTAAGGGGTGAAGTATAGGTGATTGATATTGTTTGATGATTAGATTTTGAGGATGAAATACTTTTAAGGGGTGGAGTGTTGTAATGAACCAGAACCTAGAGTCCTGCCCTATTCTATGTTAGAAATCTAGTAAGATCAGTTTTCTTAGGATTGACCAAACATTGATAAAAATTAAAACACATTTATATAATACCTTGATTATGAGCCAAAATGAAAATAGATTCATATATTCACATGATGGTTAAATAATGGGGATTAATGGATTAAATATATTAATTGAGTAAAAGGTGGATTTTCGTGCATAATAATAATATACAACTTTTTTTTATAACAATGTGAAATTAATTGGATACAATTAAGTAAGTGTTAATAATAGAGCTATATTATTTTGATAAAAACGATGGTAATGTGTCAAAAATCCTAATGGTGTCATAACTCATAACATGAAATCTCTAAATAAAAATATAATAGTGAAAATGTGTTCCTTGGTCCCAATTGCCTTGGAAGCCAAATTTCACATTATTTGCATAATAATAACTATCTTAATTCTATTTGGAAAAGAAAATAAGAATAAGGTCTAAAAATATTAAATAAATTACTAAAAGTCTCCAAAAGTGGAAATAAAACTCAATTTCAAATTCTACATACCAAAATTAGCCTATGTGTGAATTTCATCTTATTTGGATAATCTCATCTATTCAGTGTTGTTAGGAGAGAGAAAGTATATTAAAGCCCAAAATATTAAGTAACATGTTCAATAACCCAAAAGGGAAAATTTATTGTAAAATCATATTCCTCATGCTTATATTTGCTTTTAGGCCAAGTTTCACCTCTTTTGGGTGTTTATAGATGCTTCAAATTCATAAAGGAAAGATAATATATGATAAAATTTAAAGTAATTAAATAAAAAATGAAATCTCTTCAAAAGTGAAATCTAATTCCAAAATTGAAATCTACATGCCTTAATTAGCCTAGGTGAAAAATTTGGTACTAATTGAATCTGTTTGAGCCCTCAAAAGAATTAGGAAAGAAAAGGAATATTCATTTAATATCACTTCAATCCAAATTCGATTTGGCTAAGTTTTCTCAGATATGCAATGTCACATGGCTTACTTTTCCTGGCTCGCCTATTGTTTCGATGTCACGATTGGTTTCCTAATTAGGCCAGGTCTCGTCTTTTGTGTCAGCCATTTCTCCCTTACCTTTGGCTCTTTCCTTTTTCTATCCGCAACAGTTCACAATTCCTTTTCTCCCTTAGTTCTTGATTCTCTAATCCCGATCCTTATTTTCTCACCTTCTCATGCTCTAGTTTCATCTCTCACAATCTCTTCTCTTTTTGGATCAAATGACCTCATAAAACCTAGGGTTTTGTGGCTTCCATGCCACTTTGAAACCTAGCTTCCTCTTTGTCCTGGCGCGCCCCTATTCCCATTTCCCTCCGCATCTCCTCATCTCTACCTATTGTTAGACACATCTATATATACCATAAAACCTCCCTATGACATCATTGACCATTTTCCACCATCTATCCTTTCCCCGATCGCCCTAGAACTCTTACTCCATATCCTCACCAGTTTGACAGTGATAGCCTTAATTTTTGGTGAGTAGCTGACCCTGGAGGCGAGTTTCTGGGGTTGAGTTGACTACAACACTTACGTCTGGCTTTGTTGGAGATTGACAAAGGTTATCCTTCATTGATTTGGCCTCGAAAGGTGAGTATCCATTTCTTTCTGTCGTGGTAGGAACCAGAAGGGTGGATAATTCCTGTAACCAGGTAGTTTACTATATCAGCATACCAAGGAAATCCGGTAGTGACTTTCATGAGTTGGTCGTCGGGCAAAGAGTCTCAAATAGGTATATTGTCATCATCTCGAGGCTCGATGTGACTTAAGTGATCTGCAATGACATTTTCTACCCCGCTTTTATCTTTTATTTCTAAGTCAAATTCTTGTAGCAACAACACCCAGCAGATGAGTCTGGGTTTTGCATCTTGTTTTTGAATTAGGTATTTAATTGCAGAATGGTCAGTGTATACTATGACTTTTGATCCGATTAGATAAGAGAGAAATTTCTCAAAGGCGTAAACGACAGCCATGAATTCTTTTTCAGTAGTCGTATAATTCTTTTGGGCCTCATCTAGCATCTTTGATGCATAGTATATCACATAGGGCTTCTTGTCTATTATTTTCCCTAGCACCGCTCCTCTAGCGTAGTCGCTTGCATCACACATTATCTCGAACGGTTGTGACCAATCAGGTGCTCTTAGAATGGGTGCAGAGATTAGAGCATTTTTTAAGGTCATGAAGCTATTTAAGCATTCTTGATCAAAATTGAAATATGCATATTTTGTCAACAAATAGGTCATGGGCTTTGCTAATTTGGAGAAATCTTTAATAAATATTTGATAAAATCTAGCATGGCCCAGAAATGATCACACTCCTCTAATGTCTTTAGGTGGTGACAGTTTTGAAATGACATCAATCTTTGCCTTATCCATTTCAATTCCTCTTTCACTCACTCGGTGCCCGAGGACAACACCTTCTGTCACCATAAAGTGTCATTTCTCCCAATTTAGGATCATGTTTTTTCCTCACATCTTTGTAAAACTTTCCTGAGGCTAAGTAGACAGTTATCAAAAGAATTTCCGTAGACTGAAAAATCATCCATAAATATTTCCATGATTGACTCAGTTAATCCTGCGAATATTGTAGACACACACCTTTGGAAGGTTGCGAGTGCGTTACATAGCCCGAAAGGCATCCATCTGAAGGCGTAAGTTCCAAAGGGGCAAGTGAAGGTTGTCTTTTCTTGGTCTTCTGGGTGTATTGGGATTTGATAGAACCCGGAATAACCGTCAAGGTAGCAAAACAATTTTTGGTGGGCCAAACGTTCAATGACTTCATCAAGAAAAGGTAGAGGAAAGTGATCTTTTCTTGTTGTTTTGTTCAGCTTCCTGTAGTCGATACACATACTCCATCCAGTGACACTCCTTGTGGGTACTAGCTCATTTTTATCATTCAGAACGACAGTAGTCCCCCTTTTTTAGGGACCACTTGGACCAGGCTAACCCATTAAGAATAAAAAATGGGATATATGATACCAACTTTTAGGAGTTTAAGGACCTCGAGGAGAACCACTTATTTGAGGTTCGGGTTTAGTTTCCTCTGATGTTCCCTTGATGGTTTAAACTCTTCTACCATGGGTAGTCTGTGCATGCACAAAGATGGATTTATTCCTGTTAGGTCAGTCATTTTATACCCGATAGATTTTTTGTGTTTCCTGAGCTCAGCAAGAAGTCTTTCTTCCTGATCATCTATTAAGGTAGAGCTAATTATGACTGGGTACAATTTTTCTGTCCAGGAAGACATGTTTGAGTCCTATTGGTAAGGCTTTCATTTCAGGGGACTTGGGTACTTTTATTGTTTCTAAAATGGTGACATATTTCAATTCCTCGAAGGTGGCTGCTGGAGCTTCTTTGGCTTGGTCTAAATATCGCCAACATTGCTATACTAGTTCATTTGCTGAAAATTCAACTTCTGGATTTGTCAAGACGTTCACCAGATCATCAGATGGTTCAACTATTTCTTGTTATAATTGAGACATTTTTTCTATTGCCTCAAGAAAAAAAAACTTCTTGTTGGATGCTGGGACCTTTTAGGCTGTTAAGGATTCTGAATTGAATGGATTCCTTTCCTAGTCTTAAGATAATTGTACCAGCTACAATGTCGATAAGTGCTCTGTCCGTGGCAAGGAAGGGTCTTCCGAATATTATTGGATATCTTAGATTTTCCTTTATATCCATAATATCAAAGTCACAATGGACGTAAGAGTCCTTTCCTATCCTGACTGGGATATCTTCAATGATTCCCAACAGTGCAGTGATGGTAGAATCAACCAGATGTATTGTCATTGCAGTGGGTAACAATTTGGTAAAACCCAACCTTTTACACATTGAGAAGGGAATAATAGATATGCTAGCTCCCAGATCAGCTAATCCTTTTTTACTAGAGGCATTTCCGATAGATCATTGGATACCAAAGAAACTATGATCCTTCTGTTTTTTCAGCATTTTGTTGAGAATAATATCAGAAGTTGTCTGAGCTAGTTTAACAGACTCTTGTTCTTTGGTCATACATTTCCTTAATAGCAAGGTCTTTAGGTATTTGGCCCAAGCTGGTATTTTGGAGAGGGAATCAAGGAACAAAATATCAATATATAGTTTCTTCATTACTTCCTTAAATTTTTGGAATCTAGTGTCCAATTTAGTCCCTCTCATACTGCCTGGATATGGTTTTCTGGGCTTATATGGCGGGACTTCAGGTTCTTTGAATTCTAGTTCCTTTTCCTTCTCCTTCTTGATTTCTACAGTCTTTTCAGTTTCTGGATTCTTGGTTGTAATTGGGGCGATTACAACTATATCTTCATCTTCATGAGTGATTTTTGTAGCTTCAGTGAGGACACGACCCAAACTTGTAGTGATGGCTTTCAATTGTTCTTGTCTGGGTTGATCGTGTCTTAAGTTTATCTCTGGTTGACCAGCAAAGGTTCCTGCTGGAGGTTTTAATTGGGCTGCAATATGTGCTAATTGTGCTTCGATGCCTTTTTTTGTGCTTGCTGGTTGGCTAGCATGGTTTGTTGTGATTGCAACATTTGTCTTATCAATGAAAATTCATCTGTTGGCAGAGGCATATTATTCTTTTATGGATTTTGTTGATACTGTTGTGGTTGCTGCTGCTGAGGTGCGGGTAATTGGGGTTGTTGAATTTGTGGTTGTTGTAGCTGAGGTTGCTGCAATTGCGGGTGCAACGATGGATAAGTGTATTGGTAATATGCAGAAGGGTTTCTTGGTTGTGCGAATTCTTGCTATCCTCCTCTAAAGTTTCCCTGGTTTCGATTATAGTTGTTCTGGAAACCTGGTGGCGATCTATTAAAAACTCCTCCTTGGGTCAGGTGCTGTGGGTTGCCATTCCTAGTAGGATTCCCATACTGAAACCCAGGATGGTTTCTTGGTTGATTCGAGTTATAGCAGGCTTGTCCTAGTATAGTGTGGATGGAATTGACTTGCTCCGGTAACAGATCCTCAGGATGTTTGATGGTTGGTTCATACTGTGACTGTAGTGTCTGCATGTCCATCATCACATTGTATAGGAGACCACATGATAATGTGGGACGATTGGATGCATGACATGCCTCACAAGTCCCAGTAGCTGCCTTGACCTATTGGGAGTTCTTCTTTTCTCCGAGTGTTTTTTCAAGGACTTGTTGCTTGTGATCTATAGTTTTTAGGGCTTCAACGATGGCTTTCATTTCCATTGATTCTTCAGCTTTACAAACTTTTAGAATTCCCCCAGTGGATGACCTTCCCCAATTGGATTGGTTGTCGGCTCCAAGTGTAACAATCCTCCTAGCATCTTCATAGTTCTTTCGCATGAAATTCCCCCCAGATGAGGAATCCAAAAATTTCTTAATGTCATCACTTACTCCTCTATAGAATGTTTCTATCAGCTAATTTTGGGAGATTCTGTTATGCGGGCATTTCCTCAAAAGTTCCTTGAATCTTTCCCATGATTCTGCCAGTGATTCCCCTGGGAGTTGACAAAAGTGATTAATTTGTCCCCTAATCTCATAAGTCAACGAAGGTGGAAACACATTTTCTTCTTGAGTAGAAGAAGAAACACACTTTAGATAATGTGGAGAAATGATGAAATCAAGGTGATATGAATGATGGTTAAAGAAAAGTGTAAAATCCTAATCAACTAGAAAGTTAATAAGTAAAATTAAAATGTTCCATTGTCCCCGACAACAATGCCAATTTTTTTGATGGAGCCTCCACTTACGTGGAGTTGCGTGCACCACTAAAAATCCTAGAGATAGTAAGTCTCTAAGTTTAGCCTTGCGTATGCTAAAATAAGATCTCCACCCACGTATGCTAAGATACATGGAAGTCTTATCGTAGTACAGTTAAGGGTCGAATCCACGAGACAACGGTCTTGTCAAAAGTTTAACAAGATGGAAAACATAATAATTCTACTTATCTACTCAAAAGTTGATATTTAGATCAAAGAGTTGGTTTGATGATTAAACTAATGTACGAAGAAAGTAAATAGCAAGAAAGTAAACTTAAGGTTGTAAACGATAATTGGAAATCACTAGGATGTGATCGAGTTTCACCACCACTACGCATGGATCAAAACATACATCATAATAACATGGCTTGCAAAGAAGAGAGTCTAAATAGTTAGTATCTTTGTAGACTTAGCTTCCTTTCAGATAACTAACTATGAGAAACGTGGAAGCATTGCAATGGAAACCATCCCCAAACGAATGGTCACTTACTTTGCATCACTCCCTTCACAAAGTGGGTTCCTCGACCTATCAAGGTTGTAATTTCATACGTCAACTGATTCCATTTCATAGTATGAAAGTACAATGATTGAGGTGAGTTTACTCCACTCCTTGAGAAACGCTCCTAGATACCGAACCAAACGTATGGTGATTACATACAATCTAGAAGCAACAAGCAGTCGATATTAGAATCTAGAAGTACAAACATAGACAATTTGCACTAACAGATAATAAACAACACAAGTTGGTGATCAAGCAACTAGCATTCATTAAATGATTGATGTTAAATGAAAAGATAGTATTTTTCTATTGCAAACTCATGAATTACAATGTATGAAATGAAAACATGGGTAGCAGGGCTACTCCCCGCACCCTAGTGTATGGGACTACTCGCTCATGGCAAGAACAAAGAAGGAGGTGGGAAGAGAGAGAGAAAGCATCATCTCCACATAGAAGGGAGGAAGGTCGACCCCTTGGAGTAGAGAGAAACTATCTTCACACCACGTGGTTGACTTGATGAAGAATTCTTCACTTCCCACCTTCTATGTCGATGAGAGAGAAAGCAACTTGAGGATGAAGTGTGGATCTTGGACTGGCAACCTTGGGGCAGAGGATGGACGATGAAATAGCTCTAGAATGGTATGGGCAGCCTTTGGGCATCCAAGCATTCGATGCCTAATGAGAACTCCTTCGGTTCTATTTATAGGCTTCCAAGGAGTCCCAAACGGTCTTGGGACCGTTTGAGGACTGTTTGGCATCATGTGGTCTTGGGACCGTTTGGCTTCAAATGGTCTCGGGACCGTTTGGCTTCATACGGTCTTGGGACCATTTGACTTCATGCAATTTCCAGACCGTTTGTTTTTATTCGGTCTTGGGAACGTTTGAGTTCATACGGTCTTAGGACTGCTTGCCTTCATTCGGTTTCCAAACCGTTTGCCTTTATTCAGTCTTGGGACCATTTGAGTTCATTTAGTCTTGGGACCGTTTGGACTTCATTCGGTCTTGGGACCATTTGCCTTTATTCGGTCTCAGGACCGTTTGAGTTCATTCGGTCTTGGGACCATTTGGACTTCATTCGGTCTCTAGACCATTTGCCTTTATTCAGTCTTGGGACCATTAGAGTTCATACGGTCTTGGGACCGTTTGGACTTCATTCGGTCTTGGGACCGTTTGCCTTTATTCGGTCTTGGGACCGTTTGAGTTCATTCAGTCTTGGGACCATTTGGACTTCATTCGGTCTTGGGACCGTTTGAGTTCATTCGGTCTTGGGACCGTTTGAACTTCATTCGATCTTGGGACCATTTGGGGCTTTTGCAATTTTTTTTGTGTTTTTCTGTAAGAAGAAAAAGATAAATGTTAGTTTAATGGTGAATTCATAATAACGTAGAAAGTTAAGGATTATATCTAATTTATATAATAGGGAGTATGGAAAATTAAGAAAAACTAGTAAGATAACATCACAAAATGAGAGGTTATCACCCCCCTAACTTAGAGTCTAGCGTGTCCTCAAGCTGGATAGAGCTAAGGCACGTAGTGGTGAGGCAATTTTATTTAGTGAAGATTTTTGTACCCATGCTTCAATTCTAAACCAGAGATCTCCTAGAGTTTTATCAGGGCTTACTCTTGCACTAACTCTTTCAGGTATCGAGAGTTGCGTGGATATTAGGTTTCTTCCGCATCACGTAACTCGCATTGGGACCACCTTTTCCTTTATCGTAATCTATGCATGTCTTCGACTCTAAGCAGTTTTATACTTCTTTGAAATTCCTACCAGAAGCTAAGATAGGTATGAGGGTTGGCTAAAGGCTACTGTGTAACTCCCCTTTTTAGTGGGGGAGGGTTTATCTAAACTTTTGGGATCTCACTGTCGGGCACGACACATCTGCCTTTGTGAGGGCAGCTAAATGTACCGGCCGGGCGTGTCCTTTATCAACTTTTTCATATACTTGGATACCTTAGGATCTCACTACCGGGTGCGACACATCTGCCTTTGTGAGGGCAGCTGAATGTATCGGCCAGGCAAGACCTTTATTGGTTCTTCATATAAGTACTTATGCATGGCACAACTCTCATGTTTTTATTCAATACTGAGGCTTTTATTCATATGCTCACAGGCTTAGGAATTGGGTATTTAGGATTTTATTTGGGCTGCCAAGCCTCTTTTTGAAAAGAAGAAAACTATTTATTAGGGTTTCCTGACATGCACTTATTATAGTTTCATACTTGGTGGTCCACTTACGAGGTTCCTTGATTTGGATTTTGCCTGGTTCCTACCCGTCCTTGAGAGTGTTTAGCTTGTTTCGGCCAGGATGTTAACCTGTAGAGAGTCTGATGTAGAATTGAAGCAAAAGTATAGAAATCGAGTATGAAAGTGATTTATTAACTCACCATTACATGCCTAAATTCTACTTATGTAGTTGCGTTTGAGGACTACTTTGTCTCAAATTTAGCTAGGGGTGACTCTTTTCCGAAGCGAAAGTTGTTTTATATGTAAGAGTTATTCTATCAAAGGAATTACTGAAAAATCTAAGTGTCAAAGGAAAGGAAAAATATGTACAGAAGAACAGAGGTGAAGGAAAGAGTAAAGAGAAAAGGGTTTGAATATGATACCTCTCCCTTGCCTAGTGTACCCCCCTAACTTATCACTCACTCTGTCCTCAGGGTGTCAAAGTGATAGGTTGAGAAGTACATGGGCATGGGTATTAAGGTTCTATTAATCCCTTGTTTGCTCCATGATATCATAGGAGATTAGCTGTGAATTTTCCACGTAAAGCATGGTAATCCACATCCTTCATGCCCTACACTTGTTTTCCAAGAACAGTGATGGTATATATCAAGTAGAGGACGTGGAAACCGCAGTCATTTGATTCTCTAATCTGCTGGGGACATCTGTGGCTGAAGGCTGGGCGATGGAAATGTTCTTTGTCATACACCTTTGTGTGCTTGCCTAGGAGATCATGTAGTCATTCAACACAATCCTTATCCACTTCCTCCGTCGACGTCTTTGCTGTTACATCATACTATCTTTGGTTTGGATCAAACTGGCTATCAGAACTATTGTAAATGATTGTAGTTCCCTCATGCAAATTTGTTTCCAGTAACAGCCAGTGCTCAGAGTGAAGAAAAGGAAACATAATGAACTTCAGAGTCATGTTTTGAAGATACGAGATAAGGTCCTTCGTGGTTCTGAAGTTCTTGGATCCAAGTAAATCGTCCATCATGTATGCCGACACCATATAAACCGTAGGTAGGTCCCGTGCTAGAAGAAACTGGTAGGCAGTCATCAAGCTCATAGATAAAGAACCTTTGGTTTGTGCAATTTCACGGAGAGTATCTGCCATTATTAGGATGTTTCTGTTCATGAAGACAAGCTCATCTTTCTCTGTGTAAAGCCTAGACATGATGAGTCCGAGTTCATTATCAGAAAGTTTTTTACATGCGACAATGTCAAAATTTGGAAACGTTAGTTCTATGGAAGATAGGGGTACCATTGGTTGAGATGATCTATTGATGGCGGCCCCTGTTATCAAATCAATGTCCCCCTGATCATCTGCCATATCAAAGGTATAAGGGTCCCATTGGTGTTGTTTTGGGGCCTTGGCGGTCTATTGTTGCTTTTTCTCCAACTCCTTTAGGATTGTTCTGTATGGACACTTTTGCGGATGTTGGATAGCGGAGAAAAGTTATCGCGGTACGTCATTTGGCTCCATTGTTGGTTCTATGAAGAACCGTCTGTCACAGATAAGCTCCATGGCATAACATCCTCGTAGGGAGTGTATATATTCTGTGGCTAGCTCAGTGAAGGGGATTTGTCTATTGAGCGCTTCTATGAATCGTATTGTATAGAAAGCACAATCCCCTGAACTAGCTAAAGTTTGGACTGTTGGGTTGATGATTTGGAACCAGGGCTGGCTCCAACCATGTCACAGAGATGGGCAAGTAGCCCATATTATTTTGAGAAGCCGGAAGGGTATTCATCGTGCTTCCCTGGCTTCCAATCTAGCAAAATTTATTTGTTCGACCTTTAGTTTGCTGGCACAGAAGTTGTACACCTTGGCGTCACAGGCCGCGGTGTTGACAATCATGAGCAGCCAGTGGTCGGAAACTCTGAAGGGCATGAAAATGTAGCGTGCCCTTCGTGCAAGGCCAGTTCGCAGCCGCTCAATGGACTTTTCCCGGAAGTCCTTTTGTAATAAGCTTAAGGATAGAGCGGGTGAAGCGTTGAAGACGGGCTACAACCTTTTTGGGATCTGAAATTCCTCAATAGCATTGGCAAGGAAGACACATAAGATAGCCATCTTCACCGTCGATTGTGGTCGAAGGATGATATAGAAGTCTTCTCGTGTCAACTTGCGCTTTGTCTTTGTATTGTTGTAGATGATGCCCCCCGTCTTTGGCATCATCTATGATAGTGTTCATGATGTATATGTCTTGAAAATCTAATGTAGAGATGGCCGCCATGTCCAAGTCATGCATTTTTTGAGGTAGCGGTGGCGGCGGGGGAAGGTCTTGTGGTAGAGGAAGTGAAGTCTGCTCGTTGTTGTCCAAGTGGAGTTTATCATCTGTGTCTAGAATCACTCAATCAGATTCTTCCTGCTCTCTGGGGGAAAGGTGCAGGTTGCTCTGGAGTAGAGTATTGATGGATGACTGTTGTGGGTGGGTTAATGCTAGTTCCTAGTATGCATTGTTGGAACTCAGCAAAATCTACATCTTTGGCAGTGTCCCCCAGGGTTCCCATAGCTGAAAAGTTAAAGAACTGGTCTCCATATGACATTGTGACACTGTCATTGTTATCGGGAGACTTGGGATCTTTGATTCCACCCTCTTGGTGGCCTCTGTCCTTTCCTATTTTTGTGGGGTCTGCCCCTCGACTGGTGCCCTCCCCAACATTTCCTGGGTTGTCAGTTTGATCATCTGAGGAGGAGCTTTCATCGTTGGAGTCAGCCGCTGAATCAAAGTCCTCATCATCATCTTCATTGTCGTCATCATCGTCATTTGCTACCTTTTCTTCTGCCTTCATGATCGACTTCTTCTTGCACTGCCGATGGATTGCTTGTAGCTCTTTGAGTGCCACTTGCACATGCTCGTGGGTTTCGAGCAGTGCATCGTGGCTACTTTTGAGATACAGATATCTTGCTTTGGTAGAGCGGAGTCATGCAGATAGATCGATTATTTGTGTGCGGAGGTCATTGAGTTCTTTGTTGGAGTCCTCCTCTTGGTGGTGGATGAGTTGTAATAGGTTGTTGTTGATGTCGACCAATCACGTGCTTTGAGTAGTTTGCTACTGATGAAGCTCACAGAGGGTCTTAGGCAAAGGTTGAGTTTGCATAGAGACCCTGTCGACTTGCTGGGCTAATGCCTCTTGCTGGCCTTTCATCTCGAGTACCAACTCCGGCAGGTTTTGTAAGTGGCTGCCGATGCGGTTGACTTGTTGGGCAGCTACTTCCTGTCATTGTTGGATGCTTGTGATGATGCCTGGTAAGGCGTTGTTCCGCTCGTCGGTCTTAGAGACCTGTGAAGCAATATCCTACCCACAAGAAAAAAAAGATAATAATATGTTAGAAGGGTCGGTGCGGAGGTTTCGAATGGCGTCAAATTTCTGTCCAAATTCCTCACCAACTTGTGAAAAGGGGACCCCAGAGATGGAAGGGTGAGGTGGTTGGGGTCGGGGTGGAAGGGTGGTAGTGCCTTGCGAAAGAGATGTTGGGTTTTAGGGAGGCAGAGAAGGCAGCAGAAATAAAAAATTTCTCCTCCCAAACCCAGAATAAAGGAATCGCGTCAATGTCTATACAATAGGAAGGATGGTTTGTAGAGGCATACCTTGTCCCGAGGATTGCTAGGAGATGATCGGTCTTCACCTCCGGTCTTGGACGTTGTCTGAGCAGCTCCTAGTCTCACTAGGACTGTCAGAATTGACAGCTGTCCTCTGAGTGGCAGAAGGCTCCCGCCTCAGAAGTAGTCCACACGGACCACCTGGAACTCCGATCACCTTGTCCCACAAGGAATCAGAAGGATTCACTCCCTCCTATCAGCGTACTAGTCACCAACACACTCTTCTGCCACCAGTCACTTTTTTGTAGTTGTCTTTCCCTTACTGTGCCTCCCTTATCGGGTAACACTTGCTCGGGCTCTCTCAGTTACCAAAACCAGAGAGAACGACAACTTTACAGAGCAACTGGTGCACTGAGTTGTATACCTGAGAATCCCTCACTACCCCTATATATAGGAGGGTCATGGGAGAGGTTTTTCTACCCCGGGTAATGCGTGATTAATGCAGGAGTAGAAGGGTTTGAGATTTTCCCCAAAACAACCAACTGCGCCACCTGAACCGATCATTTCATACATGAAACGATCAGTTGGGGAGTGAGCCAATCGGTTCACACCTCAACTGATCGGTTGGGGAACCTGAGCCGATCGGTTCACATCTGAGCCGATTGGTTCGCGGTCCTGATCCAACTCAAATTGAATTTCAATTTTGTTTCTGATTAATCAAATATTAATCCTTGTCCAAATTGAATTTGTACAAGTGAAACAAATTGTATTTAAAAAATAGTCTTCTCACTTTCCAAACGATCTCAGTTGGACCAGTTGAGCCGATTGGTTCAACCCTTGAACCGGTCGTATCAGCCTGTCTTGAGCCGATTGGGTCATCACATGAACTGATCAATTTAGTAACCTGAGCTGATCGGTTCATCCCATGAGCTGATCATTTGGAAGTGCAGACTGTGTAAAATCAGTTAATTGTAGTTTCAATCAATCCGATACTTTAATCAATCAATCCAACACCTTAAATACTATGATATTGAGCCATCAATTGATTGAGTGTTTAATTGAACTACTAAACTACTTTAGTAATTAATCTAAACATTGTTTGTGGATAAACTCCTCTTCCAGGTTAAATCCTATGTGTGTGACCCTGCAAGTCCATTTCACGTTGGCAGTGAAAGTCCATAACACTTATGACTTCACAAGCAAAGAGCGGCGCCTAGTCGCACATCAGTGCTACCCAAGTGAAATAGAAAGTTGGAGAACAACTTTCAATCCTAAAATCCGTGAATGGCGTTACAGTGAATGTATAATTCCTTCGTCACTGATATCCCGAATGAACTCAAGGCATGGAATAGTCATCCTGTCAACGTTCATTCACTTTCTTAATCTCAGAGTAGATTGGAGGAGATATGTATGACATCAATATCACATACTGATTCACACATGCGTGCACACGCCTATCTCAATCCTACTCATCAAGTGGCCATGGATATCAAACTCCCATATCTATCACTCACCCCTCAAAAGCCCCATGTGTCAAAGCCACCTAATCATCACCTTTATAACAACCCATGTTTTAGGACTGCATTTGATGATGTCGAAGTGTGCCCAATGACATGTGTTGAGTGTAGTGATTTTAGGTCAAAGAATCACACTCACCACCATCACTGTGAGAACTGACTGTGACTACCATGTCATGGTTCCATGTGTCAAACTCACAGTGGGTCTATCCGGTAAACTTGTTCTCTAAGAAGTACCTATGTGTTTGGTTTGATATCTCCATATCATGACTAATGAGATTCTGTCATCAACCAACACCACAATCTAGTCTTGTGTGTCATTGTTGTCTATCTACCTTCCATAATGACATCCGACTAGGGACATAATAAGAATGTAAAAACTCTTAGCATCCGTATGATCTCATCGTTCAGGTCCCGAACCTGAAAGCATACGTCATTGAGTACTGTCAATCTCTAGACATTCAATCTATTCTATCATTATCTCATATGACTGAACCAGAAAGAATTAGAAGCTTGCCTTTGATCTTTATCAAATCAATCTTAATGTATCCCACCAATCATCCCATGATTGGCTCTCAGGGCATACATACCAACAGACTCCCACTTGCACTGAGAGCCAATCACCCTTGAATCATATTCATAGTGATCTTCAAACATGTCCCATATGTTACTGTGCTCTAGCGCTAACATAGTGAGTTATGACAACACCTTGCCAAAGTCGGTATTGACAACATGTCTCTCATCTCTTCACTGTACGTCACACATATGAGATGGAGTTGCCATAATATGCGATCTTGTATTCCTTTGCTAACCTTTAGCCACATTGCATGATCAAGCATTCCCAACTTGTCATCAATGACCGAAATATCTATAAATTCATCTTATGAAATTCCAGATCCATATAGTATCCACTGCTATTCTCTAACACACAGATACTCGACTTTTTCCTTTTAAGCTACTTTATTAGAACGTTTCCAATTATCAACATTCACTTTTATATATCCCATATATATATTTTGCGATTAATTTTCTATCCCTTTTTGAAAGTTCACATCAGTGTATCTCTTTACAGTGAACCCTTCCTTATTTCCATAGAACTGGCACTTTTCAAGTACTTATCAAGTTCTTATGGTATTCCAGTAACCCTTACTAAAGGATTTTCTTCACTGCCTTAGGCAGAGCCTGCATCCTTTTTCCAGCCATAGCCCGGATAACTGGCGGGTGATAAATCCAATGCTCCACAGCGTGGCTCGAACCTGGCTCCCCCCGGAGGGGGACACCGTGCCTTACCAGCTGAGTAACCCTTACTAGAAGTAGACAGACATCCACTCATCATGTCCCACATACGAGTTATCAGAATGAGCATATCATATTGTCATGTCCTACATACAAGATGATAAATGCGTTTCATTTTGCTATGTCCATACATGCAAGATAATGGGATGATTACATACATGATAGATCCATATCTATTCTTAGTGTTCCCATTCTTCATAAGAATTGGACACTTGGCCTTGGGATACCAACTCCATGAAACATGGACAAGTTTTCTCCCACTGAATCTATGCACACTGAACCCTCCAATATAGATTGCTAATGTATGCTCTCCCTTTTTGGGTTAATAGGTTTTTTGAGAACTATCTCTATAGATCTCTATTCCTATCACATAGGAAACATCTCTATCTTACTTAAAGATAATTTCCACTTTGGATTTCCATTCTAGAACATTTCCATTTCACATCAACATGTGGAATGTGAATACGCTCCCACTAAATCATAGATCCCTTCTTTATCTTTGACATATCAGTCAAACCCTTTGACTATATCATCAAAGTAAAGATCCAACTCTGAGTTTCTTATACTTAATGAATCACATTGATTAGTCCATTGTAACTTATAGACTTCATTTGCATTAATGGATTCATAAACCTTGTAGGTTGTGTCACGTACACATCCTTGTTTTTATTCCTCATAGGAATGCCGTTTTAGTATCTGTATGCCAAATGTCTTAGTCATTAAGTTGCAATCAACAAGCATCGTCCTTCTCAAAATGTTATCCATGTGTCTTAACGCTTAAGACTCATTCACACTTATGGATTTCATCCCAATGGGTGCTACCATCAAGGTCATACCTTATGGTTCACATGGAAGTCATTTAGGATGTAATGGTCATAAACCATAACTCAAAATATGGCTCCTCATATTCATCTAGATAGTTGATTCATCACATGACCAACTCATCACATAGATAATCGAGGTGTATCTGTCAAGGATATGAGAACTCACAACTCTTTGTGATTCTTAATGTCCTTTATTAGTGCGAGGTATTCTTTATTTAAGAAGAAATTAGTTATTTGATAATCATGCTCTAACTCCTTAGAGTATGACTCCTTTCTTGATTTAGACATCACCATGCCTTAATCATGAGCTCACTATGATACACTATCATAATCACTCATAAGGATCTCAAACATTTAGTTCAAGTATTTCATTCATTGATCTCATCAAGAACTAACACTTTACCAAATTCGTACTTCATCTATGATACTCTTGAACACTTCAAGATATTCATATTGGTATTTCTCTAAACACCATTTGAAGTATTAGCATTTGCTCCAATAGGTATGTAAATACATCACATGTATTATACCTAATAGGATAATCATTCTCCTACTATGACTAGTGAATATTGATCATGTCCAGGAGATTCATGTCTCTTACTGGTTCTCTAACCAAAAGAGTCTAGATTTATCCATCATATGGAAACCAGAAATGAATTTCTCATGATTTATGCTAATTTGATTGTTTGAGTTATCAATAACTTTTAGGTATCATTTTATCTTATGCATACCAAGTACCACAAGATAAACAAGGCATTGCCATAAAGATCATATCTTTGAGATTGAAACACCAACTTTATTAATTGCTATCATTGTCACAACAAGATGCAACAATAAAGTGTTTCTATTGGAAAATTGAAATAGCAGTTCTCAACTCTATTTCGTGCCCTTTAGGCTGAAATAAACTGAAAAGTACTCCTATCTATGGCAGCAACACTTGCTCCAATGATGGGTACTCCTTTCTTGGTCCTTTCATAAATGCCATCACTTCTTTGTAGATCTTACATATCATATATGTCAGATCTTCATCTTGGTATCATATACCTCAGAAGCGGTTCATTTCATGATACCTTAGGTGGAGATTTCCATCCCCTCCTTCATCTTCTTTTGTTCTTCCAGATATGGAGGGCACTTCCCTCATACACCCTTTCCCCATGTGCCTTGAGGCTAAAGACGGTTTGAGCTGCTGGCTAGCATTAGAACACTTCTTATCTTTGCCCTTTCCCTTGCCCTTAAGACTTACCCTTCATTGATCACATCAAACATTAGGGTTTGTCTTTCTTCGTAATTGCCTCTACTATCCTCAACATGTCCAACAACTTTGTCAACACTTGTCAAATTTGTCCATGTCATAGTTCATCATGAACTGTATGATTCTAGCAACATTTACAGTATCATACCAATAGCCAACTCTTGGATCAGAGGGAGTCCTCCTTAGTCAGGTTTTTCCACATACCCAATAACATTGAGTGTGTGAATACTTTATTGGATCTCCTTCTGTCATGACATACTAGGACAATGTCTTAGAGACATCATATGTCTCATGTTGTCTCTGAAACTCATAGTTCAGAGGATACAACATCAAGCACTCCACATCAATGGCATCTTCAGTATGCTTCCTATAAGCATCCCTTTATGCCTTTGGTGTGGTAGGAGTAGGTTCCTCTGGAACTGGAGTATTTAGGACATAGAGCTTTCTCTCTTGAGTGAGAACAATTCTCAATGTCCTAAATGAGTCATGGAAGTTAGTCCCATTTAATTTGTTGGTCTCAAAGATCGATCGCAAATAAAGTGATTATTGTTGATTAACCATATATTGTACAAAAGGAAATATATGCAATTTAGTCCAAAACTCAATTTTGACTTGATTGATTTGAAAAGGTTTTACGATATAATTAGGTCTTTAATTAATTATCGCTCCCACTATTTTTGTTCAAATTGATAGCCCTCACCACCAATTCAGAAGATTGCAACGTACAATCTTCTAGTGGGCCAAGATCCTGAAATCCTCTGAGTCATGGACCAGCTAGGGCTGTCACCCACAACTTAGATATTCCAGGTAGGCAACTTTTTCCAATTGCATCATATGCAACTCTTGAAAGATGTCATGTGCAACTCCTTTCCATGATCACCTCCATGCCTCAAGGTGCTAGATCCTATCTAGGTCACCTTGTTAAGTCTGACCCAAAGCCAACACGATGAATATGCACCACGCTAGGACAGACCCACATACTCATCCTTCACACTTCCACGAGATAGACGGTGCACCACGCTAGGGCGTGCCCACACTTGGCCGATCAAGCTTTTCACGTGTGTCGCTTTTGGAAGGCATCTAAAACTTTATTATTTAATAAGAGATTTGGTTTTATAGGTACATATACATATCCAATCACTACAATACATAGTACGTATCATATACATGCTATATCCCATAGAAAACATGTAAAATGATAAAAGCAATGATTATGGCCATCCTAATGTGATTCCTCGAGCCAAGAGGAATCACGGTCATCTAGGTCTATATCACATGCAAACTGTCCATGATGAAGTGCTATATCTGTCTGAGTTGATCAACTCATCACATGAATGACCTGCTCACCCTGGCTAGTCATTTGGGTGCCACCAGCCGATCAGTTGGCTCCTCCAACCGATCGGTTCGCCTGGTCATCGTGCATCTCCTCATGGCTGCCACCTGATCATCTCGCTCCTCGAACCGGTCGTCTGGATCACCAACCGATCGGTTCACTCCTTGAACCGATCATCTCAGTCGTCGTCAGATTGTCCTACGTTCTTTGACATAACAGGAAATAAAAGATCTATCCTATTTTACATTTGAAAAGGGAAACCCCAAGTTACATTCGAGGGGAGCAAAGGTAGGAAAGAAATCTCGAGTTATCTCGAGTTACATCAGGAATAGGAGATATGGAATTAGTGCGTAGACTGAGATGCAAGCAACCACATACAACCAATCACACATACATAGGGTTTATTGGCCATAACCACGCTATACATCCACCACAAAACTCATTTAAAGGCGATGCGTATCGAGTGCATTCATATTACATATCATATATGTATATTGGAATTTGTGGATTTAGGATTGGACATGCACAAAGCCAATTTTATTCGCATCATATCCAATAAATAAAGGTGACAAACCAAAATCGATCACATCGATAATCCTAAAGTATATAGCAGTTGACGTGGCTATGATACCACTGTTGGGTTTTAGGGAGGCAGAGAAGGCAGTAGAAACAAAAATTTTCTCCTCCCACACCCAGAATAAAGGAATCGCGTCAACGTCTATACAATAGGAAGGATGGTTTGTAGAGGCATACCTTGTCCTGAGGCTTGCTCGGCGATGATACCTCATGGCTTGCACGGTCTTCACCTCCGGTCTTGGATAGTTTCTGAGCAGCTCCTGGTCTCACCGGGACTGTCGGGATTGACAGTTGTCCTCCGAGCGGCAGAAGTCTCCTGCCTCTGAAGTAGTCCACACGGACCACCTAGAACTCCGATCTCCTTGTCCCACAAGGAATCAGAAGGAGTTGCACCCTCCTATCGGTGTACTAGTCACCGACACACTCTCCTGCCACCAGTCGCTTTTTGTAGTTGTCTTTCCCTTACTGTGCCTCCCTTATTGGGTAGCACTTGCTCGAGCTCTCTCGGTTACCAAAACTAGAGAGAACGACAACTTTACAGAGCAACTGGTGAACTGAGTTGTGTACCTGAGAAGCCCCCACTAACCCTACATATATAGGAGGGTCATGGGACATGATTCTCTACCCTGGGCAATGCATGATTAATGCAGGAGTAGAAGGGTTTGAGATTTTCCACAAAAACAACCAACTGTGCCACCTGAACCGATCGTTTCATACATGAAACGGTCATTTGGGGAGTTGAGCCAATCGGTTCACACCTCAACTGATCGGTTGGGGCACCTGAGCCGATCGGTTCAATATGAGCCGATCAGTTCAATTTGAGCCGATCGGTTCGTGGTCCTGATCCAACTCAAATTGACTTTCAAATTTGTTTCCGATTAATCAAATATTAATCCTTATCCAAATTGAATTTGTACAAGTGAAACAAATTGTATTTGCAAAATAGTCTTCTCACTTTCCAAACGATCTCAGTTGGACCAGTTGAGCCGATCAATTCGACCCTTGAACCGATCGTCTCAGCCTGTCTTGAGCCAATCAATTCATCACATGAACTGATCGGTTCAGTAACCTGATCCGATTGGTTCATTCCATGAGCTGATCGGTTGGAAGTGCAGACTGTGTAAAATCTATCAATTGCAGTTTCAATCAATCCGATACTCTAATCAACCGATCCAATAGCTTGAACACTATGATATAGAGCCATCAATTGATTGAGTGTTTAATTGAACTACTAAACTCCTTTAGTAATCAATCTAAACATTGTTTGTGGATAAACTCCTCTTCCAGGTTAAATCCTATGTGTGTAACTATGCAGGTCCATTTCACGTTGGCAGTGAAAGTCCATAACACTTATGACTTCACAAGCAAAGAGTGGCACCTAGTCACACATCAGTGCTACCCAAGTGAAATTGAAAGTTGGAGAACAACTTTCAATCCTACAATCCGTGAATGGCGTTACAGTGAATGTATAATTCCTTTGTTACTGATATCCCGAATGAACTCAAGGCATGGAATAGTCATCCTGTCAACGTTCATTCACTTTCTTGATCTCAGAGTAGATTGGAGGATATATGTATGACATCAATATCACATACTGATTCACACATGCGTGCGCATGCCTATCTCAATCCTACTCATCAAGTGGCCATGGATATCAAACTCCCTCATAAGGGACAAATCCCATATCTATCACTCACCCCTCAAAAGCCCCATGTGTCAAAGCCACCTAATCATCACCTTTATAACAACCCATGTTTTAGGACTGCGTTTGATGATGTCGAAGTGTGCCCAAGGACATTTGTTGAGTGTAGTGATTTCAGGTCAAAGAATCACATTCACCATCATCACTGTGAGAACTGATTGTGACTACCATGTCATGGTTCCATGTGTCAAACTCACGGTGGGTCTGTCTGGTAAACCTGTTCTCTAACAAGTACCTATGTGTTTGGTTTGATATCTCCATATCATGACTAATGAGATTCTGTCATCAACCAACACCACAATCTAGTCTTGTGTGTCATTATTGTCTATCTACCTTCCACAATGACATCCGACTAGGGACATAATAAGAATGTACAAACTCTTAGCATCCATATAATCTCATCGTTCAGGTCCTGAACCTGAAAGCATACGTCATTGAGTACTGTCATTCTCTAGACATTCAATCTGTTCTATCATTATCTCATATGACTGAACTAGAAAGAATTGGAAGCTTGCCTTTGATCTTTATCAAACTAATCTTAATGTATCCCACCAATCATCCCATGATTGGCTCTCAGAGCATACATACCAACAAGAGACACTATTGATGGACCCGCAAATTGCATGGTGACTGTTGATGGAGTTACTAGCAGTGTTAGGATGGTGGTGGTAGATGAGGTGGTGGATGGGAATGGTGGTGACATCCCGGGTGAGAAGGGATGAAATGGGAATGTTGAGGGGAAAGTGGTTGAAGTGAAAGTGAGATCGGGCGTTGAGGTGGAGAATGGAATGCCCGAAGAGAAAAAGAGTGAGGCGGAGTATGCAGGTGAAGTTGTGGATGTGGATGAAGAAATTATGGTGGGCATTGTTGTGGAGGATGGGGGAATTGTGATGGATGGTGGAGTGGTGGAAGGTGGTGGTGTGGTGGTGGAGTGGTGGAAGGTGGTAGTAGTGGTGGTGGTTGTAGAGGTGAACCCAACATCCAGATTGAAGATGAAAGGTTCTGGTGTTGGGGTTACTATGTTTTCAGCACTGTGTGGTGGCTCCGCCTCTGGGTTGATCTTTGATGTGGGTGTCTCCGATTGCTGTTGTTTTTGTATGCACAACTTTGAAGACTGTGTTATTGGAATTTCTTTGGCCTTGCTGTGGGGGCAGTGACGCTGTGCTCTGTCTTCCCTGCCTTTGCTTTGACTGAGGCTATAAGGTTGGCAAGCTCCTCTTTAGTGAAGAGAAGCTTTTCTTTGTCATAATCTGCCAATTCTGGAAGCGGCAACAATGTCCTAGATGCTTTGACAATGGGGCTAGAGATGTAGTGGAGTTTTGCATCCTTCTCCTTTACGATGTATGAGTTCTTTAAACTCTGCTCATTTGTAAGGATGTCACCCTTTATCACCGTGCACTTGGGTAGTGGTCTGTCCATCTTGAGAAATTTCAAGATTGATGTTATGTAACCTCCTATGCAGATTTCTTTTCCAAGGGCGTAAGCTAAGTGCTTTTGTATCAGATGTCGTCCGATGTTGACCGGAAACCCTTTGAGGATGGACCAGAGAATAAAGAGATCGGAAAAACTAACGTTTCTACCCTCTGTCCTAGGGAAAAGAGTGCCTGTAATAATTTTGTGCAGCGTGCGCACCATGCCAGAATGTATGTTAGAGGCCTTGCAAGTCTTCACCTCGTAGTTTGGAATCCTCATCAGAGCTTTCCAGAAGGTATGTCTGTTAAACTAGGGATGGTCCAGGCTTGCCTCCTTAGCCTATTTTATCTGATCTTGGTCGATGAATATCTCATTCAGCGTGTTCTCAGTCAAGACAACCTTGTTACCAAAAAGTGAGGTTACCAGCCTACGGTCACCTCCGTCTTTCCATTTGTCCTTTGCGTGTACGGTTTCTTTGTTGAGGTGTGTGAAGAACTCTATCATGGGTTTGACATAAGAATTCTCTACAACAAAGTAGAGTTTTGAGAGGTTCGCGCTGTCGAGCAGGGCGAGGACTCTATCATAAATCCTCATCTTCTTCAGTACATTAGGGCAGATGTACTTTGTCGGTCGCATCACCTTGTCACCAGCTGGGAGGTTTGGATGTATAGGTCAGTTGGTGCACGTTCTGCGGTGGTGGTGGTGGCAGGATTTGCAACAACAAGGATGACATGTCCTGCCAAGATCTTTTCCCTTGCGGTAGAGGGCCAGACTTGCTTCCTTGCCCTTTTCTTTGATGGTTGTCCCTTGGCGGCTTCTTCAGTTTTCCTCTTGCCTTTGGACTTTGGGACTGGGGATTCATCCTCGAAATTTGGTGCGTACTCCGAACCTTCATCATTGGAGGACATTTCTTCCACTTCTTCAACTGGGTCCTCGATTAGGCACATGCTGACTCGCTCAAGGTTGTGCATGACCTTGATCAAGTCTACCTTTGGTGGGACCCTTCCAGTCTTTTCTTAGGTGTCCATGATTTGCTGGTGCTTTGTGCGATCCTCTAGTAGTTGCTCCCTTGTCTAGAAGGGAGCATCAGAAGTTCGTGTGGCTTCTTTTGCAGGTGAGGCCATTCTGTAATCAGAAGATTATATATGTTAAAGAGGAAAAAATATTGAAAGAATTGCAATATATTTAGGGATGAAATCATTTTAAGGGTGAAATTATGTTTTCCAAGACCGTTTGGATCCAAACGGTATCAAGACCGGTTGGCTCCAAACAGTTTCTCTCAAATGGTTTCACTACCATTTGGGTCCAAATGGTTTTCGCTCCAAACAGTTTTATGACCATTTGGGTCCAAACGGTTTCAAGACTATTTGGCTCCAAATGGTTTTACGACTGTTTGGGTCCAAACGGTTTCAAGACCATTTGGCTCCAAATGGTTTCACGACCATTTGGGTCCAAACGATTTCAAGACCGTTTGGCTCCAAACAGTTTCAATACCGTTTGGCTCCAAATGGTTTCTCGACCGTTTGGCCCCAAACGATTTCACGACCGTTTGGGTCGAAACCCCTAGGAAGATGAAACGGCGGGGACGACGAGCAGTGAAAAGATGGCAAAAATGGCGCTGTCGATGAAGGTGTTGATGGTGGTGATAGCGTCAGTGGCAATTGGGAACTTCATTCGCAGTAGAAGCGGCATAAATGACATCGGCATTAGTGCAGATGGTGGTTTCCGTAGCAACATTCTACCTTGCTGCTAGATGATGAAGATGACGGATGTGTCGTGGTGGTGGTATCGTTAGAAAGGATGACAGAGCGGGTGAAGGCAAAGTTGGATGCAAACGGAGATGACGAAAGTGGAGTCAGGATGGAGTAGCGAGGAAGCGATGCGAATTGGGAATGGAATAGGGCTTACATGCGAGAGAGAAAATTCGAGAAACTGAAGGAAAGAAAAAGGGAGGGGATGAAGCAATATTTATAGAAAAAGGAGGGGCGATGTTACAAATTCTCAAGGGCGAACAGTTTCAAGACAGTTTGGATTCAAACAGTTTTGAGACCGTATGGAGACAAATGGTTTGGAGACCGTAAGGATCCAAACGGTTTCAAGACCGTATGGAGACAAACAATTTCGAGTGTGTGTGGATCCAAATGGTTTTGAGACCGTGTGGATTCAAATAGTTTCAAAACCATTAGGATAGGATTAAAATGGTTTTTGGTTTTTATATTTTTATGTTTGTTTTGGATGCTATGATAGTTCTAAAATAAGCAATAAGAAATTAGGAAATTATCAAAACTTAAGTAAAATAAAAGGTGATACTCAGTTCTTGGGTTGCCTCCCAAGTAGCGCCTTGGTTTTACGTCGCTGGCTTGACGAAGTTCTGACTTAGTTAGATTGATATAGCAGGAGCATGAATCTCAATAGTTTGCCTTGGAATTTTGTCAGCTGGGGTATAATATTTCTTCAATCTATGGCCATTAACAGTTCTCTCCCCTCCATTGTCATCAATAATGATGATGGATCCAGTTGGGTAGATGTGCTTGATGGTAAATGGCCCAGACCACTTTGTGCGAAGTTTTCTGGGGAAGATCTTGAGTCTGGAGTTGAAGAGAAGGACTTCATCTCTGACGATGATATCTTTCCTTTTAAGATGTCCATCATGCCACATCTTAGTTTGTTCCTTATAGATCCTAGCACTTTGGTAGGCAGTCATTCGTAGTTCCTCAAGTTCTTATAATTGCAATTGTCAATACTCGCCAATGCTTTTGAAATCGAAATTCAATTGTTTTATGGCCCACCAAGCTTTATGTTCCAGTTCAACTGGAAGATGACATGACTTCCCATATACCAAATGAAATAGAGTCATTCCTATTGGTGTTTTGTTAGCAGTGCGGTATGCCCAAAGAGCATCAAGGAGCTTGGTAGACCAATATGTGCGATGTCTGTTGATTGTCTTTTCTAAAATGGCTTTTAGTTGTCTATTTGAAACTTTGACTTGGCCACTTGTCTGTGGATGGTAAGGTGTGGCGAACTTATGTTTAACTCCATATTTTCTTAGGAGAGCTTCGAGAATTCATTCTAAGAAATGAGATCCTCCATCTGATATGATTGTTTGAGGGACTCTGAATCTAGGGAAGATAATATCCTTAAACATCTTGATAACTAGTTTGGAGTCGCAAGAAGTAGTGGGTATAGCCTCTACCCATTTTGAAACGTAATCCACAACGACCAGTATATAGGAAAATCCGTAAGACGAGGGAAATGGACCCATATAATCTACTCCCCATACATCAAAGATTTCAATCTCTTTCCATAAAGTAAGAGGCATTTCATTCCATTTAGATATACCACCGGAAAGATGACATTTATGGCAAGATCGTACACAATCATGGGCGTCCCTTTCTATCGTTGGCTAAAAGAAACTTGATTGTAGAACTTTGAGGGCAGTCTTCTTTGAACTCATATGCCCCCCAGTAGGGTCAAAATGACAATGTTCTAGGACTGGGATAATTTCTTCTTCTGGTAGGCAACGACAAAATAATCCATCTGCGCACAAGCGAAAAAGGTATGGTTCATCCCAAAAATACCACTTGGCATCATGAAGAAATTTCTTTCTATCATGGTAGGAAGCAGAAGGGTGGATAATTCCTGTAGCCAGGTAGTTTACTATATCGGCATACCAAGGAAATCCGGTAGTGACTTTCATGAGTTGGTCGTCGGGCAAAGAGTCTCGAATAGGTATATTGTCATCATCTTAAGGCTCGATGCATCTTACGTGATCTACAACGACATTTTCTACCCTACTTTTATCTTTTATTTCTAAGTCAAATTCTTGTAGCATCAACACCCAGCAGACGAGTCTGGGTTTTGCATCTTGTTTTTGAATTAGGTATTTAATTGCAGAATGGTCAGTGTATACTATGACTTTTGATCCGATTAGATAAGAGTGAAATTTCTCAAAGGCGTAAATGATAGCTAAGAATTCTTTTTCAGTAGTTGTATAATTCTTTTGGGCCTCATCTAGCATCTTTGATGCATAGTATATCACATAGGGCTTCTTGTCTATTCTTAGCCCTAGCACCGCTCCTATAGCATAGTCGCTTGCGTCACACATTATCTCGAACAGTTGTGACCAATCAGGTGCTCTCAGAATGGGTGCATAGATTAGAGCATTTTTTAAGGTCATGAAGCTATTTAAGCATTCTTGATCAAAATTGAAATCTGCATCTTTTGTCAGCAAATAGGTCATGGGCTTTGCTATTTTGGAGAAATCTTTAATAAATCTTTGATAAAATCCAGTGTGGCCTAGAAATGCTTGCACTCCTCTAATGTCTTTAGGCGGTGACCGATTTGAAATGACATCAATCTTTTCCTTATCTACTTCAATTCCTCTTTCACTCACTCAGTGCCCGAGGACAATACCTTATGTCACCATAAAGTGACATTTCTCCCAATTTAGGATCAGGTTTGTTTCCTCGCATCTTTGTAAAACTTTCCCAAGGTTAAGTAGACATTTATCAAAAGAATTTCCGTAGACTAAAAAATCATCCATAAATATTTCCATGATTGACTCAGTTAATCCTGTGAATATTACAGATATGCACCTTTGGAAGGTTGCAGGTGCGTTACATAGCCCGAAAGGCATCCTTATGAAGGCGTAAGTTCCAAAGGGGCAAGTGAAGGTTGTATTTTCTTGGTCTTCTGGGTGTATGGAGATTTGATAGAACCCAGAATAACCGTCAAGGTAGCAAAAGAATTTTTGGTGGGCCAAACGTTCAAGGACTTCATCTAGAAAATGTAGAGGAAAGTGATCTTTTCTTGTTGCTTTGTTCAGATTCTTGTAGTCGATACACATCCTCTATCCAGTGATAGTCCTTGTGGGTACTAGCTCATTTTTATCATTCAGAACGACATTAGTCCCCCTTTTTTAGGGACCACTTGGACCGGGCTAACCCATTGAGAATCAGAAATGGGATATATGATACCAGCTTTTAGGAGTTTAAGGACCTCGAGGCGAAGCACTTCTTTGAGGTTCGAGTTTAGTTTCCTCTGATGTTCCCTTGATGGTTTAAACTCTTCTACCATGGGTAGTCTGTGCATGCACAGAGCTAGATTTATTCCTATTAGGTCAGTCATTTTATACTCGATAGCTTTTTTGTGTTTCCTGAGCTCAGCAAGAAGTCTTTCTTCCTGATCATCTATTAAGGTAGATCTGATTATGACTAGGCACAATTTTGCTTTGTCCAGGAAGACATGTTTGAGTCCTATTGGTAAGGTTTTCATTTCAGGGGCCTTGGGTACGTCTATTGTTTCCAAAATGGTGACAGATTTCAATTCCTCGAAGGTGGCTGCTGGAGCTTCTTCGTCTTGGTCTAAATATTTCTGACATTACTGTACTAGTTCGCTGGTTGAAAATTCAACTACTAGATTTGTCAAGACGTTCTCTAGATCATCAGATGGTTTGTCTATTTCTTGCTGTAATTGAGACATTTTTTCTATTGCCTCAAGAAAAAAAACTTCGACCTAGATGCTGGGACCTTTTAGGCTGTTAAGGATTCTGAATTGAATGGCTTCCTTTCCTAGTCTTAGGATAATTGTACCAGCTGCAACGTCGATAAGTGCTTTGGCCGTGGCAAGGAAGGGTCTTCCGAATATTATTGGATATCTTAGATCTTCCTTTATATCCATAATAACAAAGTCTCAAGGGATGTAAGAGTCCTTTCCTATCCTGACTGTGATATCTTTAATGATTCCTAACGGTGCACTGATGGTAGAATCAGCCAGCTGTATTGTCATTGCAGTGGGTAACAATTCGGTAAAACCCAACCTTTTACACATTGAGAATGGCATAATAGATATGCTAGCTCCCAGATCAGCTAATCCTTTTTTGCTAGAGGTGTTTCCGATAGAGCATTGGATACCAAAGGAACCATGATCCTTCTATTTTTTGGCATTTTGTTGAGAATAATATCATAAGTTGTCTGAGCTAGTTTAACAGTCTCTTGTTCTTCGATCATACTTTTCCTTGATAGCAAGGTCTTCAGGTATTTGGCCCAAGCTGGTATTTTGGAGAGGGGATGAAGGAAAGGAATATCAATATATAGTTTCTTCATTGCTTCCTTAAATTTTTGGAATCTAGTGTCCAATTTAGTCCCTCTCAGCCTGCCTAGATATGGTATTCTAGGCTTATATGGCGGGACTTCGGGTTCTTTGAATTCTAGTTCCTTTTCCTTCCCCTTCTTGATTTCTACAGTCTTTTCAGTTTCTAGATTCATGCTTGCAATTGGGGCGATTAAAACTATATATTCATCTTCCTGAGTGATTTTTGTAGCTTCAGTGAGGACACGACCCGACCTTGTGGTGATGACTTTCAATTGTTCTTATCTGGGTTGATCGTGTATTGGGTTTATCTTTGGTTGACCAGCAAAGGTTCCTGCTGGAGATTTTAATTGGGCTACAAAATGTGCTAACTGTGCTTTGACGGCTTTTTGTTGGGCTTGCTGGTTGGTTAGCATGGTTTGTTGTGATTGCAACATTTATCTTATCAATAAAAGTTAATCTATTGGCAGAGGTGGATTATTCTTTTGTGGATTTTGTTGATACTGTTGTGGTTGCTACTGCTGAGGTGCAGGTAATTGGGGTTTTTGAATTTGTGGTTGTCGCAGCTGAGGTTGTTGCAATTGCGGGTGCAATGACGGATGGGTGTATTGGTAATACGCAAAAGGGTTTCTTGGTTGTGTGAATCCTTGCAATCCTCCTCTAAAGTTTCCCTGGTTTCGATTATAGTTGTTTTGGAAACCTGGTGGCGATCTATTAAAAACTCCTCCTTGGGTCTGGTGCTGCGGGTTGGTAGTCCCAACATGATTCCCATACTGAAACCCGAGATGGTTTCTTGGTTGATTCATGTTATAATAGGCTTGTCCTGGTATAGTGTGGATGGAATTGACTTGCTGTGGTAATAGATTTTCAGGATGTTCAATTATCGGTTCATACTGCGGCTGCGGTGTCTGCATGTCCATCATCACATTATATAGGAGACCACATGATAATGTGGGATGATCGGATGCATGACATGCCTCACAAGTCCCTGTAGCTTCCTGGACCTGTTGGGAGTTCTTCTTTTCTCTAAGTGTCGTTTCAAGGACTTGTTGCTTGTGAGCTATAGTTTTTAGGGCTTCGGCGATGGCTTTCATTTCCATTGATTCTTCAGCTTTACAAACTTTTAGAATTCCCCCGGTGGATGACCTTCCCCAATTGGATTGGTTCTCGGCTCCAAGTGTAACAATCCTCTAGGCATCTTCATAGTTCTTTCACATGAAATTCCCCCCCCAGACAAGGAATCCAAAAATTTCTTAATGTCATCACTTACTCCTCTATAGAATGTTTCTATCAGTTGATTTTGGGAGATTCCGTGATGCGGGCATTTCCTCAAAAGTTCCTTAAATCTTTCCTATGATTCTGCCAGTGATTCCCCTGGGAGTTGAGAAAAGTGATTAATTTGTCCCCTAATCTCATAATTCAACGAAGGTGGAAAAAACTTCTCTAGAAACATTTCTTCCAAAGGAGCCCAGGTGGTGATTGGCTCCCCATCTAGTGCGTTGTACCAGCTCAATGCCCTTCCGGACAAGGTGAAGTGAAAAAGGTGTAGCATGATTGTGTCGAAAGGAACTTCGGCATGTGGTACTAGCTGACAAAGAGACTTGAATCGCTTTAGGTGATCCATGTAGTCATCCCCAACACTTCCAAAGAACGAAATGCCTTGCATAATCTGGATCCATTGTGTGCGGATCTCAAAGTTAGGAACATTGATGGGCGGGGGCCTAACTGGGTGATTATATTCAAAGTTCTTAGGAATGGCATAATCCCGAAGTTGCTTGTTTCACAACTCTATATGAGTAGCAGCTGTGGATGCTTCATTCTCAGCTTGAATGCGGGCCTGTTCTTCAGCTCGGACCTCAGCTTGAATCTGAGCATGTGTGTCAGCAATAAGTTGTGCTCTTTGAGCTACTATGGCCACGTTGACTCTTTCCATAACCAAAGCGGCTTGGTGCTGTTCGTCAGACATTTGTCTGGCTCGTTGGAGGTTGAGTCAGATGCGTCAGTGGAAGCTTCATTCTACCTCAGAGTCGTACTCTGGTTCAGAAGAGAATGCGATGTTATGCAAAGGTTGCATACACATTTTCTTTCTGAGTAGAAGAAGAAACACACTTTAGATAATGCAGAGAAATGATGAAATCAAGGTGATATGAATGATGGTTAAAGAAAAGTGTAAAATCCTAATCAACTAGAAAGTTAATAAGTAAAATTAAAATGTTCTGTTATCCTCGGCAATGACACCAATTTTTTTGATGGAGTCTCCACTTACGTGGAGTTGCGTGCACCACTAAAAATCCTAGAGAGAGTAAGTCTCTATGTTTAGCCTTGCGTATGCTAAAATAAGATCTCCACCCATGTATGCTAAGATACGTGGAAGTCTTTTCGTAGTACAGTTAAGGGTCGAATCCAAGAGACAACAGTCTTGTCAAAAGTTTAACAAGATGGAAAATATAATAATTCTACTTATCTAATCAAACGTTGATATTTAGATCAAAGGGTTGGTTTGATGATTAAACTAATGTACATAGAAAGTAAATAGCAAGAAAGTAAACTTAAGGTTGTAAACGATAATTGGAAATCACTAGGATGTGATCGAGTTTCACCACCACTACACATGGATCAAAACATACATCATAATAACATGGCTTGCAAAGAAGAGAGTCTAAACAATTAGTATCTTTGTAGACTTAGCTTCCTTTCGGATAACTAACTATGAAAAACGTGGAAGCGTTGCAATGCCAGCCATCCCAAAATGAATGGTTGCTTATTTTGTATCACTCCCTTCACAAAGTGGGTTCCTCGACCTATCAAGGTTGTACTTTCATACGTCAACTGATTCCATTTCATAGTATGAAAGTACAATGATGGAGGTGAGTTTACTCCACTACTTGAGAAATTCTCCTAGATACCGAACCAAACGTATGGTGACTACATACAATCTGGAACCAACAAGCAGTCGATATTCAAATCTAGAAGTACAAACATAGACAATTTCCACTAACAGATAATAGACAACACAAGTTGGTGATCAAGCAACTAGCATTCATTAAAGGATTGATGTTGAACTGAAAAGATAGTATTTTTCTATTACAAACTCATGAATTACAATGTATGAAATAAAAACATGGGTAGCGGGGCTACTCCTCGCACCCTACTGTATGGGACTACTCGCTCATGGCAAGAACAAAGAAGGTGGTGGGAAGAGAGAGAGAAAGCATAATCTCCACATAGGAGGGAGGAAGGTCGACCCCTTGGAGTAGAGAGAAACTATCTTTACACCACGTGGTTGACTTGATGAAGAATTCTTCACTTCCCACCTTCTATGTCGACGAGAGAGAAATTAGCTTGAGGATGAAGTGTGGATCTTGGACCGAAAACCTTGGGGTGGAGGATGGACGATGAAACAACTCTGGAACGGTATGGAGAACCTTTGGGCATCCAAGCATTCGATGCCTAATGAGAACTCCTTCGGTTCTATTTATAGGCTTATAAGGAGTCCCAAACGGTCTTGGGAATGTTTGGGTCTTTAACGGTTTGGGGACCATTTGGCATCATGTGGTCTCGAGATCATTTGGCTTCAAACGGTCTTGGGACCATTTGGCTTCATATGATCTTGGGACTGTTTGACTTCATGCGGTTTCCAGACCATTTGCTTTTATCCGGTCTTGGGACCGTTTGAGTTCATACGGTCTTAGGACCGTTTGCCTTCATTCAGTTTCCAAACCGTTTTCCTTTATTCAGTCTTGGGAGCGTTTGAGTTCATTCGGTCTGGGGACCGTTTGGACTTCATTCGATCTTGGGACCATTTGCCTTTATTCGATCTCGGGACCATTTGAGTTCATTTGGTCTTGGGACCGTTTGGACTTCATTCGGTCTCCAGACCGTTTACCTTTATTTGGTCTTGGGACCGTTTGAGTTCATACAGTCTTGGGACCATTTGGACTTCATTCGGTCTTGGGACCATTTGCCTTTATTCAGTCTTGGGACCATTTGAGTTCATTCGGTCTTGGCACTGTTTGGACTTCATTCGGTCTTGGGACTGTTTGGACTTCATTCCGTCTTGGGACCATTTGGGGCTTTTGTAATTTTTTTTGAGTTTTTCTATAAGAATAAAAAGATAAATGTTAGTTTAATGGTGAATTCATAATAACGTAGAAAGTTAAGGATTATATCTAATTTATCTAAGAGGCAGTATGGAAAATTAAGAAAAACTAGTAAGATAACATCACAAAATGGGAGGTTATCAGGGACAGGAGGACGATGAACACTCATAATTTCTCAACTTTTCCCTTCTCATCAATTTTCATTCATGTTTCTGGTCGAGGGTACTTTTTTCTTTTAGTGTAATCCAACAGTGTGCCTTGTTGGTTGCTTTCTGAACCAAGTGTACAAAGTTACCATCTCAATATGATATATTAAAATTTGGATAATATATCCATGTGGCATATTCAAATTTTCTGATTGGTTTTTGTTCTAAAATTCATAGTAATTCGTCTATATCTCAATAAAATAAAATAAACATGTTTTGGAATCAATAAATTATTCTCTATCCAATGATGTAGTTTTTGTGAAATGATTCCAATCTAATAAAATATGATTTTATGGGTTTACCTAATTGGTCAGGATTTCCCGAATTCATACTAATAATCTATAAGCCAATAAAATAAAATAAAATATGGCAAGGACTCTGAAAAATATAATCTATAAGATGGTATAATGTTTATAACCTGATTCACTAATAATAAAAATACAATTTTTAGGGTTTATGTAATTGATGTGAAATTAACCCTAAGTTTACATATATGTTTAATAGGTGCTTTGGAGACCTGATTTGGACCTAGGAATTACTTTGGACTTATGTATATTTCATGTGAGGTATGTTTGCATCCCATATTATTCTCTTTGAGCAATAAACCTAGTTTCTCCCTCTCTTGACATACTAGCCTACACAATCTCTTTCTTCTAAGAATTTATTCCATGTGAAATATTCTACTTGATTATGATATCATGTTCATCCTATTTTGTTGGACTTTCTTTTGAATAACTTGTACTTTTATTCTTGATGAAACCCTAGTCTTGCCCACTCATGAGGTTGATGTTTATATTGTCCATTTTTGTGATGGCACTATAAAAGACTAAATTTTATACTTGCCTCTACATTATGCATGCTGTGAAAACTTGATGCCACAAAAGTGAGATTACTCAAAACAAAACCCATGATCAACTACTAACATCCACATTACCACAAAACATGGTAAATTATTACTGATCTTATATGACCATCTTGAGTGGGAACATATACTTCAAGGTTCACAACATGTCACCACCTATATCACATATCATACCATAAAGGTATTCACATCACTGTATAGTGTCCATCTTGCCACAAACCTGTTATAAAAGATATTCTATTCACATATATAAGCCATACATGTACAAACTATGTATACTGGCAAAACCCCATATCAATGTACAACATCTACAAAAATACATGAAGGATGTGAGAGTACAAGGATGACACATAGAACTCTACTACAAAACACTAGCAACATATCCAGCCTTTAACAACTACTGATCTCCTTGTTTCTCTTTCTCAACCACACCATCTCTACCACTTCGCGCACGACCACCTAAAAGATGTGGAAAGCCACAAGGTGAGACCAATGTCCTAGCAAGAGATATAACTCCCCACCAAAAACTATTTCTAACACAGATAGATAAATAGAAGGTTAACCATTATGAGCAGATTCAACTAAATGAATAAGTAAAACTGATAGCACAGATTAGGCAGATTAAGCAGCTACAACTGATCAGTAGAACATCACACACTTTTAGAAGGAATATGAAGAACATGTATAACCATTGATAGCTAAGCAATATAAGAAACAAGGCAAGGGTAAATATCCAATGTGAGTCATGATTAACCCTATGAAAAATATACTACACAACTGCATTATGTCTTTTAAGTCCTGTGGAGATGAGGTATACCACTCATATTCCAACTGACCACTGCTAAGTCTAAATCAGTGCCATACAAGATCTAGGAGAGCCAGACTCCTATGATTTCCTCTGCCCTCAGTCAGTACAAGTCTGCCATAGTGACATATAGAGTCCAACTGCATAACAACCTAGTCCACCTTGGTATATAGGTCACGATACTAGTAAATAGGGTATACAAACCCAATCATCTGAGTACAACTGCATCTGTCCTCTATCACATCACATATACTATGATACAACCACAACCATTCTCCTACCAAGGCATGATCAGGGCCATCCTCTAAATCATGGAATCAAGATCTCAAGGACACTTGGCCACCTGATCCTCACATACTCAATAGTATGAGCTCCGAGTTTCCCTTAGGAATACTAGTTTCACCATCTAGCAAGTTTTAATACTAGAATGGATCTATGACAAAGGCATCTACATGATTAAGATTTCACTTGATTAATTATTGCCAATTAGGTATCTTTTACTGCATTAATCAAGTTACAACATATAAACCCTAAACAGATTCTACATAGATTAGGGCAGATTACAACTTCAGAAGATACAAAATGTATTAAGCATATAGCTGATCACATCACTACATGATACTATCTCACTACCATACACAAGGCTATCACCATTATCACATCACCATGGGATAACAAATCCCTCATCAAATCACTAGAGAATATCACCACAAATTAGGCACTAAGCCTCTTCCAAGGTCATAAGACCTAATCACATAGTTCCTGCATAACATCATTATCTCATCATGCCTCATCAAGGCTCATATCACCACATCTGTGTCATATAAGGGTTACCACAATAGTCATTAGCTTATGCTGTTTATTCAACCTGCAAGTTGGGTTACAACAAGTAGGAGAGAGAAAATAATTCATCAACATGCTAATTACTCAAGAAAGCAAGCATAACTCACCATGTTACTCACATTAGGGTTAGGGTTACTCATAGATAACCAAGTAGGGTTTTCATAACGACAATTAACATCATATCCTAGTGTTTACAACTTCCCACATTCTTGGAAGACATTAGATTAAGCATCATTACCATAACCAAACAATCATGAAACCAATAAAGTGTATCGACCATGTGAGCTAACATCACCTCTAGCGACCACTAGGCCTTGGCTTCCCTAGAGACCACTAAGGTTAGGTCATTCATAGCGACCAACATGCTCAACAGACATAGCGACCATCAACATATGTAGCAACCATCACATGCATCAAACCATAACAACCAACTAGAAGGTACTCCATGTATAGTGACCACCACAAAGGGCTCATGTGTAGCAACCACAACAACAAACTCATGTGTAGCCACCATAACACACCACTTCGACCATCATAACACATCAACTACAACAGTCATCACAAAATGGCCATCAAGATAGGGAAATCACCACAACCATCAAGGTCAGGAAAACACAACGACCGTCATGATAAAACATAGAATCCAAGGGTGTTAGGGTTATAATGACTGAACCAAAACCCAAGCTCACCACCAACATTGTCATAGAGACCGTATAGAACCAATGATATATGGTGACCGAAATAGATGAGAAACGTCAAGAATCTGAAGTGTCACCAAGGTGAAAATCTCATGAAGATATGATCAACAAAAACCTAAAATGATCATTAAAATAATCAACATAAAAACCATGCTCTAGGAGAGAAAACCAAGCATTGTGCTCATACATGCAAGAAACAAAACTACCATCTTCAACAAGATATCCAAACCAAGATCAATGTGATAAAACCAACGTTCAAGATGCATGTAAGGACCAAAAACTCCACTATCCATAGGTCTCGGGTACAAGAATTAGGGTTAGGAAAAAGAGTTAATCTATGTAAGATCACCATAAGCCTAAACCCTAAACCCTAAACAAGCTATCATTATCAAGCAACTTATAATCACATTTTAGAGATAGAATAACTTGCATGTAAGTTAAGGTGCAACAATAGTAGAGGGGAAAGTTAAATAACCTGCCTTGGATTGTGAAGAACAACTCCAAAGTCAAGAAGCTCCAAGAGAGAGAAGGAAAACAAAGCTTGGATCAACTCCACAGCCAAACAAGATCACCTCAAAAGAAAGAAGAACAAACCTAGGTCAAAGGAAGCTAAAAGAGAAGAGGATACAAAAGAGAAGAGGAGATCTTCATCTCACTTAGGTACTACCATGGGAGAACCATGATTTTGACCTCTATTGGAGAGAAGTTCCTCAGGATGGCACTACCTTGGTGACCTAAGGATTTATCCAGAATAAGAAAGAGAGGGGTAGAGTTGCAAGAAAAATGAGACCAAGAAGGACAAACCACTTACCAAGATCAAGGATCACCAAAAGATCAACAATGAGAGATGCTCCAACCCTTGATCACCACATGCAAGGGTTAAACCTCCTTGCTCCAAGGTTGAGATCCTTCTCCACCACCAAGATCACAAGGATGAGATCTAAGGTTGAGAGAGATCAAGAGAGTGTAAAGAGAATACTTGCATGTAAAAGGAGGGGTATAAATACCCAAGGGTAGGAGAGAGGTGAGGGAGATGAGGTGACAAGACACTAGTGACACTTGTCCCTCCAAAAATTAGACATCCAAGCACTCAAGACATGCATGCAAGAAAGGGTGATAAAACCAAGGTAGGGTAGCGATCACTAGGTTCACAAAACCCATCGGTTGAAGCAAAACCAAGGTGAACATCATGGTAGAGACTGCTACACCATCACCATGTCAACCAAAACCCTAGCGACCATGGTCTAAGGTCAAATGATCACCACAAAAAACCAAATCACAATCTTAAAACTCCTTTGATTGATACAAGAAGGTCAACACAAGTCACATTGGTTGAAACACTCAAAGGACCAACATATATGTTCAACATCAACATTAACTCAAGCATCCATGCAACCCTAGCATCAACACATGATGCCACCTCATCAACCAATGTCCAATAAGGCACCCCTATGCATAATTTTCCCTCATGATGCTAAAACATAGAAGGAACATCAAACATGTGAAAAATTAGAAGATAACCCTCAACATGGGTAAATTTCAACTTGGTCCAAAATAAGCACACACACAACATAACTAGCTCAAACATCATCCAAACTGGACCCAACTAAAAATGTAAGCATACCACATGTTATTAAAGCTCATAACATGATTATATTAGGGTTTCAAACATCTCATTATGCTAAGAAAGAAAGATAAAAAAGAAAGCTGGGTCAAGGGTCTTACAACTATAAACCCCTAACAAGGATTTCACCCCCAAAATCCTATGCGAAAAGAGACGGATACTTCCTACGCATCTCATCCTCTAATCCCATGTGGCTTCCTCCACACCACAGTGATGCTAAAAAACCTTAACCAACACTATAACTTTCTTCTTCAACTTCTTAACCCTTTCATCAAGGATCAACATAAGACCCTCCACATACAACACATCCTCTTCCAACTCGACCTCTATATGTTGTAGCACCAACTCGGTATCTAGATGACACTTCCTAAACATCAAAACATGAAAGACTACATGCAACCTATTAAACTCTGGAGGTAGCTCCAACTTGTAAGACACCTTCCCAACACGTGCCACCACAAGTTAAGGTCCCATAAACCTGGGAGACAACTTACCCTTCTTCCCAAACCTCAACACACCTTTCCAGGGAGAGACCTTGAGATACACCTTGTCCTCCACTTGGAATTCCAAAGGCCTACAACAATTTTTAGTGTAAGACTTCTATCTATCTTGGGCTGCCTTCAGCTGCTGCTGTATCATCTTGATCTACTATGTCATCTGCCTATTTCATACCAACACAACGGACACTGACAACGTCTCCCATACAAAGCCTTGTAAGGTGCCATGTAAATACTCCTCTGATATCTGTTGCTGTAAGCAAACTCTATGAAACTAAGGTGAACATCCCAACTTCCCAAAAATTGTAGAACAGAAGCTCTCAAAAGATCCTCCACGGTTTGTATAGTCCTTTTAGACTATCCATATGTCTGGGGGTGGAATGTTGTGCTAAACTTTAAACGTGTACCCATGGATGCATGCATACACTCCCAAAAATGATTAGTAAATTGATTACCTCTATCCTACACTATTGTCACTGGGATACCATGCAAACAAACTATCTCATCTACATACACCTGTGCAAGCTTCTCTGTTTTATACATCGTCTTCACAGGAAGGAAGTGCACTGACTTGGGAAACTTGTCTACTATCACACAGATGGAATCATGACTTTGGATATCCTAGGAAGACCAACCACAAAGTCCATTGTGATATGATCCCATTTCCAATGTGGTATAGGTAACAATTGTAATGTTCATGTAGGTTTCTAATGATAAACCTTGATCTACTGACACATAGGACACCTTGCCACAAACTCATCCACAATCATGCTTCAATCCAGGACACTAATACAAATCCTTCAAGTTGTGATAGAGATTTGTACTTCCTGGATGCATAGTGTACATTGAAGAGTGATCCTCCTCCAGAACCAACTTCCTCAGATCTTCAACATCTAGAACCACTACCCTACCATGGAAACACACTATCCCATCCTTTATCTCATGGAAGCCATTACACTTATTGCTGCCTAACTCTAATTGGATCTATTGTATCCCAGTATCACCCCACTGTGCATCTTGGATCTATTGTCTCAACATGGGATTCACCTATAACTAAGCTAGAAGCCTACCAACAAGGATACCTCCATCTTCACTTTCATCTGGTGAAGGGACACCAACATGTCTCACCTATGGCACACCAAGGAACACAACTGCACCTTATCAATAGATGATGATGAGGAAGACTTTATCTCAATGCATCTGCCACCAGGTTCGAATTCCCTATATGGTAGTCCATGGTGCAATCATAGTCTTTAATCAAATCCATCCAGTGTCTTTACTGCATATTCAACTCCTGCTTTGAGAAGGTGTACTAAAGGTTCATTAGGTCAGTGAAGATATGGCACATCTCTCCATAAAGACAGTGTCTCTAAATATTCCAAGCATGAACCACTGCCGCAAGATCTAGATCATGCGTCAGGTAGTTCTCCTTGTATTTCTTAAGAAGTCATGAAACAAAAGAAATCACATTCTTATCCTACATCAATACGCAACCCAAACCATTCTTTGACACATCACAGAAGATGATGTATCCCTTCCCTTGCTCTGGAAAAACCAAAATGGGTGTACTAGTCAAATTCTCCTTTAAAAGTTAGAAAGAATGATGATAACTATAATCCCATACAAATGAGACACTTTCCTTGTCAACTTCCTTAGCGGTAGCGCCACAACACTAAAGTTCTTAATGAACCTCATCTAGTATCCTGCCATACCTAAAAAGCTGTGAATATCCATTGGAGTCTTTGGCTGCTCCCACTCTAGCAATGACTAAACCTTCTTAGGATCCACACAGACACCTTCAATAGATATCACATTCCTCAGAAAAGACACCTCCTTCAACCAAAACTCACACTTACTGAATTTAGCGTACAACTTGGGTTGCCTCAACAATGTTAAAGCCTGCCTTAGATGCTTCTCATATCACTACATGTCTTGGGAGTATATTAGAATGTCGTTGATGAACACAACCAACAAAATGGTCAAGACAAGGCCTTAATACCCTATTCATTAGGTCCATGAACACTATTGGTGCATTGGTTAGCCCAAACAATATAACCACGGACTCACAGTGACCATACCTTGTCCTAAAAGCTACATTGAGTACGTCATCCTCCTTGATCCACAATTGATGGAATCCTAATCTTAGATCTTTATTAGAGAGCACTACAACACCTCTCAACTGATCAAACATATCATCTATCCATGATAAAGGGTACTTGTTCTTGATCGTTACCTTTTTCAATTGTCGACAGTCGATGCAGAACTTCATAGATATGTCTTTCTTTTTCACAAACAACAAGGGAGCACCCCAAGAGGAGGTGATCAGTTTGATAAAGCCCTTCTCTAGAAACTCATGTAATTGCTTCTTTAAATCCTACATCTCAGATGGTGTAATTCTATACGAAGACTACACTATCGCCTGTGTACCAGGAACCATATGAATCTCAAAGTCAATCTCTCTAGGAGGGGAAAACCAAGAAACTCATCAAGAAACACATCCTTAAACTCTCAAACAATGGGCACCTTCTGAATACTAGGACTCCTCATTTTGGTTTCCACCACATGTGCCAAGAAATCCTGACACCCCTGCCTCATCAACCTCTCTGCCATCATCACTGAAACCAAACATGTAAGAAGAATCTTCCCATCTCCTTGGAAGATCCATGATACATCACCGTCATGGAACTTCACCACCTTGGAACTATAGTCCAAGACTACCATGTACTTCTCCAAGGTATCCATCCCAAGGATCACATAAATCCATGCATGTCAAGTGGTATAAGGCCGACTTCAATGTTGCGCCTTGAGAAAGAAAGAACGTAGGATGGACACACTTCCCACAACTTAGAGGAACCAACAAAAGGGATTTCTAACCAAAGACTATCACCTATATGACTAACAAGCAAGGAACAAATATATATCACCTCTGTCATGATAAAAGAGTATGTCACACCTGGGTCAACCAGAATAGATATAAAGCAGGAAGAAGACAAATCAAAATGAAATAACTCCATCTGACCTGTCATGACCCACAAATTGACCATCCTTCCTGCTGACTCATGGAATAGAATCAAGCCGTTACCAATTGTTGCCCTAGTACTCTACTAGCCTGCCCTAAAGATCATGCCTGTGAGACTTGGCCGCGTTCTCTGCCTCCACCACTACTAAACTATCGCTGCTACAACCCTTAATGACTCTGTCTCGACTGCTGGTTCACCTCCTCATCCTTCATAGGATAAGACCATCTGATGTGCCCTACTTGTACACACTTATGGCAAGTCCTTGAGTCATACTGTTGCCTAGACGACCCTATCACAATACTGACACCACTCTATGAGCTCCTTGCAATGAAAAGCTTCAACATCTACCTTTGCTTGGTGACCACTGAGACTGAACTACTGACCTCTACTATGACTGATGTGATGAAAACCTTGGCTTCTTGAACCCTCCAGAAGGTTGCACTTGAAACTAAGATAGTCACTTCTTGGCATTAGCTTCACGCTTATCTATCACCAACTGCTCTATCCTTCTCACAAACTCCACAAACGTCAAAAACTTCTCCCTATTCTACAACACTGACACCATCATCATCAACAATGTACTCAAACCATTCTCAAAACTCTGGATCCTCTCCTTATTCATTGCAGCCATGTGAGAAAAAAATCTCAACAACTCCATGAATTGGCCTCATACTCGTTGATCATCATAGATCCTTGCCATATCTTCTCAAACTGTGAGATCTTCTTATCCAGATACATCTTTGGGAAGTATTGGATCACAAAATCCCGCTGAAACTCCACCCAATTGATCGCTACACCAGATCTATTTTCTTCCTAAATGGTTGACTAATGGCCAACACTACCCTTCAACAGGTACACCACACCCTTCATCTAATCGTCCTTAGGGATATTGAGGATGTTAAAGGCCTTCTCCAGCTCTATCAGCCACATATCCGCTTATGCCGGGTCTGTGGTATCCAAGTACTCCAATGCTCCAACGCATCACACCCTATCGAAGGTCTTCATAGAACATTGGGATTCCACATTGGGAACAACAACCCTTTTTTGTGATGCAGATACTCTATTCACCATATGCAAAATTGCGTCCATCAACTATGCAAACATGGACCAAAAGGCGTTGGAAATGGTAGCTGGGTCAAACTAAGGCACTATAGGCACTCCATGTACTCTTGCATGCCTTCTCACATCACCTCCTAGCGCAGCAACACTACTCTCAACATGTTCTTCATGTTCTCCAGACATATCTTCTTCTGCATAAGTAAAACCTACAATTAGATATATTGGATAACACAAGAATAGACACAATCCTAGTCCTAAGTCCCTATAGATTTAGTGAACCTAGAGATCTAATGATACCAACCTAACTTGTGACAAACCGATGCCAAAAAAGTGAGATTACTCAAAACAAAACATGCGATCAGATACTAACATCCAAAACACCACAAAATAGGGTAAATTAAAACTAATCTTATATAACCATCTTTAGCGGAAACATATACTTCAAGATTCAAAACCTGTCACCACCTGTATCACATATCATATCATAAAAGTATTTACATCATTGTAGAGTGGCCATCTTGCCACAAACCTATTACAAAAGTATTTTGTTCACATATACAAGCGATACATGTACAAACCATGGCATACTACCAAAACCTCGTGTTTATGTACAACATCTACAAAACTCCCCCAAGGAACTGAGAGTACATGAATGACACATATGACTCTACTACAAAACACTAGAAACATATCCAACCTTCAATAGATACTTATCTCCTTGCTGCTCTTCCTCAACCACATGATCTCTACCACACCGTGCATGACCACCTAACATATGTGGAAGCCCATGGGGTGAGAGAGATATAACTCTCCACCAACAACTAATGCTAATACAGATAGATATATAGCAGTTTAAGCATTATGGAAGATTCATCTAAATGAATAAGTAAAACTGATAGCACAAATTAGGGAGATTAAGAAGTTACAACTGATCAGTAGAACATCACATACTTTTATAAGGAATATGAATAACATGTATAACCATTAACGACTAAGTAATATAAGAAACAAGACAAGGGTAAACATCCAATGTGAGTTGTGTTTAACCCTAAGCAAAATATACAACACAACTGTATTACATCTTTTAAGCCTCGTGGAGATGAGGTATACCACTCATACTCCAACTGACCACTGCTAAGTCGAAATCAGTGCCATACAAGATCTAGGAGAGTCAAACTCCTATTATCTCCTCCACACTAGGTCAGTATGAGTCCTCTGTAGTGATATATAGAATCAAACTACATAACAACCTAGTCATCCTTAGTATATAGGTCAAGAGACTAGTGAACATGGTATACAAACCCAATCATCTGAGGTACAACCACAACTTTCCTCTATCACATCAAATATAATAAAATATGACTGCAACCGTTCTCCTACCAAGGCATGACCATAGCGATCCTCTAAATTATGGAATCAAGATGTCAAGAATAGTTGGTCACTTACACCATTCATATCAAGAGAATGCACTATGAGTTTCCCTTAGGAATACATGTTTCACCATCTAGCAAATTCTGATACTAGAATGGATCTATTACATAGTGAATCTACATGATTAGGGTTTCAATTGATTAATTATTGCCAATTAGGTATCTTTTACTACATCAATCAAGTTACGACATATAAACCCTAGGAAGATTCTACAAAGATAAGGGTAGATTACCACTTCATAAGATACAAAATGTATTAAGAATACAACTGATCCATAACCTGCGAAAAAGTGAGTTTATATATATATATTATTTTCTCTCTCTTATAGTTTTTACAAAGACTACCCTCAATCATTTTTTCCCTCACCAATTCGACCAAATGAAGTAATCAATTTCATAAAAATGCAAACCCAATTTCACATTAAGGTGAATTATATATATTATGATACATAGTCAAATATATATAGTCAACCTTAGTGTTTGACCGTCAAACTTATTCCACAACTAGGTGATGCCATACTGAAGCTTCCTTTAAAATTTCACTTTAATTGGATGAACCTTTTGAGGAATATGAACTTTTGAAATTAAGCACATTATTTGGACACTAGAACCTAGGTTTTTAATTAAATGTATCGAATGCGTGATATTTATGTGTCATACGGCTGCTTATCAGTGAAGCACAAACCTTGGTTGGTCTCGCATCAGATATGGGCTACCCGATCTGGCTGCCGCGGATTAGATGTGAATCCTACATCCATGGCCTCCTCCTTAACCTCCCACAGGACGCAGGGTGAGCTCTCAACAACCCAGCTACCCGATCGACCCTCGATGACTTATCTTCTCCCTCCTTCTCCTGATTCTATATGGATATTCTCCCTCTCATCATCAAAACAAACCCAGTGACCCTCGCCATGTCACCCCTCACCCACAGAATAGGAGAACCGACTCTTAGATACACGCTTATCTCACCTGGTGATGACACCCAATTTAAGGCTTCCTCGCCGAGGACTCCAAAAGCTCTGCCACTACCCCTTTAGTCATCCACTGCCTCCAATTATATCAGAGCACACTCCATCATCCCTAACCCAGAACACCTTTACCTCACCTGACCCAGAGCACCTCCCTCACTCCAGGAGCCTCCACCCTCCAATCAACTGAGCTCGTATGCTCTAGATACCTCAGCGAGAAGAACCACACCACCAGTTGGATCCACAAAGGACCAAAGGCATGGGTCGACAAGTGCCCGTGGACAAGCTACAAAGCTTCACCATCAGAGGAGCTAGGACATCCTAGTGCATTAGTAGGGCTCGTGGAGCATCACTAGACCTTGCATGGAACTCCCTGACCCCTCAATTCTACAAGAGGGGAGGTAAACCTTTCAACTCCAGTCTACCTCCTTTACATATTTTTTGATCGAAACTAGAGTCATAGCCCCCTCCAATAACCATCTCAGGCTCGTTGAAACTGACAAGTCCTCATGTAGTCAACCAAGACCACAACACAACCCTACAGTCCCCTATCTTCCTCGAACCATCATCCCCTTTGCCCTTCGCATGCTACTTCCATGGCATATGAAGCAGTAGAACAATCAAACCTAGTAAAATCCCAGTTTTCCCACATGCCTGTCATGCCCAAATAATTTCCACACATCGAGTTTTTAGTCCTTTTGGACCCTGTCACAACCCTGTTAGTCGAGCTGGCTCATAGGTTAAGATGAAGATCCGCAAAGTCAGATCCCTCCTCTGATCGGCGAGGCCTGACCACTTTCCCTATTTTTTATTTTTCTTTTAAATCCTCTAGCCTTTTTTTGATTGGTTGATCTTGTAAAATTGATAATAAATTATTCTAGTATCTGAAAAATCCCTATAAAATACCCATGTTCATAGAAAAATGATTAGAATATATAAATGAACACATGTGCCTAAATCCTATCCTAGAATTGATACACTCCTACATGTCTTGATTAATTTTCCTTTTATTAATTAATTAATGGAAAATAAATATGAGGATGAATATTAGTAATCTTGTAACTCTGATATATATATATATATATATATATATATATATATATATATCGTTAGACTCGAAACCCTAAGTTGATGGTCAATAAAATACCACATGAATAACCTATATATACATATATATATGTATATATATATATATATATATATATATATATATATATATATATATATATATATATATATATATATATATTCAATAATGGTGAATAAAGGAAACACACATATCCTAAAACCTGATTCACTCTCAAATACTCTTATCTGAGCCAATGACCCTAGATGATAACCCTAAGTGAGTCAAAGTGAGTCAAACCCTAATATGAGGTGTTAGAACACACAATGACATTAGGTATTTAATTTCTTTAAGGGTAATTTACTCTTTTATTCTAGACTTGTGAAATCTAGATATGAGATTCAAGGTACGTGGATATAATTATATGACTAGTTTAGTAGGATGATACAATTATGAGTACATGCTTGCATTTGGTTGCATAAACTTGCTTGGACGTATATCTATATATTGATACTCTTCCACCTTGAACACTAGAACATTAAAGAAATAAAATGAAATGTAGTTACTGATGGTGTTCTTTAATCTCCCTATTAGAGAGGGAAAGTATTAATGTTGACTACCCCCCCCCAATGGTACATGGTACGTGGGGAGATCCAAAATGGCACAAGGTACGTGGGGAATGGGCCCAATAATATATATGATGTTGTTCTAAGTACACCATAGTAATGTATGTTCATTGAAATATGATTAATAACTTGGGTTTACCTGATTCTCCATCTTAAATAATGTTTTCATCTTCTTTCTTCTTTCTTCAAGTATTTTAAATATGCTAGCATAGTATTAATATCTTTCAGCCACATACCAACTTTATGTTAATCATTTGTTTCTCATATTTTCTAGGTACAAGGAACAAGTAATGTACCTCAAAATACTTGAAGATATTAAATAATGTTCACGGGGGATAATTAGCTAGATGGCTTCCTCTCATCTTTATTTTTGTTTAGTTAGTTGTTTCATTTCTATACATTATGTGTAGGATGTCTATGCCCTACATATTTTATTTCTTTAAGAACTCATTTGTTCTTCTAGTGAATCATGTAATATGACCTTTTATCCTTATGAATGATGGTTGTGTGGTTACTTAAATGATGTTTGTGAACAACAATCTGACTTCTTATTATATACTAGTTGACAATCACAATCCCTTACATTTTCCCTCTTGACATCTTATAGATATGAGTGCACACATATCTAAGGAATGTCATCATGGAAAGTATATAGGAATTGGGGTCATCACATCACCACATGATACTATATCACTTCCATACACAAGGCTATCACCATTATCACATAACTATAGGATAAAAAATCCCTCATTACATCACTAGGGGATATCATCTCAAATTAGGCACTAAGCCTGTGCCAAGGTCATAAGACTTAATCACATAGTTCCTGCATAACATCATTATCTCATCATGCCTCATCAAGGATCATAATCACCACATGTGTGTAATATAAAGGTTACCACATCAATCATTATCTTATGATATTCATTCAACCTGCTAGTTAGGTTACAAAAAATAGGAGAGAGAAAATAATTCATCAACATGCTAATTACTATAGCATGCAAGCATAACTCACCATGTTACTCAAATTTGGGTTAGGGTTACTCATAGCTAACCAATTAGGGGTTTCATAACAGCAATTAATATCATATCCTAGTGTTCACCACTTCCCACATTCTTGGAATCCATTTGATTAAGCATCATTACTATAACCAAATGATCATATAATCGGTAAAGTGTATCAACCATGTGAGATAACATCACCTCTAGAGACCACTAGCCATTGGATTTCCTAGCGACCACTAGGGTTAGGTCATTCATAGCGACCAACATGCTCAACAAACATAGAGACCATCCACATATGTAGCGACCATCACATGCATCAAAGCATAGAGACCAACTAGAAGGTACTCCATGTGTAGAGACCACCACAAAGAGCTCATGTATAGCGACCACAACAATAAACTCATGTGTAGAGATCATAACACACCACTTAGACCATCATAACACATCAAGTACAATGGTCATCACAAAACGGACATCAAGATAGGGAAAGCACCATGACCATTAAGGTTAGGAAAACACAACGACCGTCATGGAAAACATAGCGTCCATGGGTGTTAGGGTTATGGTTATAGTGACCAAACCAAAACCCAAGGTCATCACCAACATGGTCATAGAAACCATATAAAACTAATTATATATATGGCGATCGAGATAGATGAGAAACGTCAGTAATCTAAACTGTCACCAAAGTGACAATGTCATGAAGATGATGATCATCAATACCCTAAAATGATGATTAAAAGGATCAACATAAAAATCATGCTCTAGGAGAGAAAACCAAGCATTTTGATCATGTATACGAGAAACAAAACTACCATCTTCAACAAGATAGATGAGCCAAGATCAAGGTGATAAAACCAATATTCAAGATGCATGTATGGACCAACGACTCCACTATCCATAGGTCTCGGGGACAAGAATTAGGGCTTAGGAAAAAGAGTTAATCTATGTAAGATCACCACATAACCATAAAACCTAAGCAAGGTATCATCATTAAGAAACTTATAATCATGTTTTAGAGATAGAATAACTTGCATGTTAGATAAGGTACAACAATAATAGAGGGGAAAGTTAGATAACCATACTTGGATTGTGAAGAAAAAAATATAAATACAAGAAGCTCTGAGAGAGAGAGAAGGAAACCAAAGCTTAGATCAAATCCACGAACAATCAAGATGACCTCAAAAGAAAGAAGAACAAACATAGGTCAAAGGAAGCTAAAAGAGAAGAGGGTACAAACCCTAGGTCGAAAAGGAAAAGAGAAGAGGATATATTCATCTCACTTAGGTACTACCATGCGAGAACCATGGATTCAACCTATATTGGAGAGAAGTTCCTCAAGCTGGCACTACCTTGGTGACCCAAGGATTTGGCTAGAAGAAGAAAGAGAGGGGCAAATTTGCAAGAAAAATGAGATCAAGAAGGATAAATCACTTACTGTAACATTCAGAAATTGTTTTAGTAGTCTCTAATTAGAAACCTTAACATAACAATATGAAATTTCTGTTGATCTATCCAAAATTAATGTGATTATAAGACCCAAACATAATGTGTAAAGAATTTTTTTTGAATTTAGCAATGTTTGAAACCTATTTTAATTAGTTTGTAGTTCATTTACATCAACCTTAGTCATAATTGGTGAATGAGTCACACATTAGGGGATAGAGTGAAATTGACATTTATGGTGTGCATAATTTCAGCTCAGTAAAATTTATAGGGGTTTATCATGATGATAATTACCTATCCGTAAAGTATGGACATCTATTGTTTCCAAATAAATCTATAAATATTAATATCTGTTTATCTTAAAAAGGGAAGTAGAGATAATTGTGTTTGTAAAACCTAGAAACTAACAAGATTTTCCATTTTATCTTAGTAGAATTGGGTAACTTATAATATTTAGTCTTGTTTGAATGGTTCTATAAGCCCTGATTATAATGGAAAAGATAAAACCTATTAAATACTAGATTATCTTAATGTGTAATGGTGGACCCGACTAGTGAACACACGAATAGGGACATTTCCCTATTGGAAATGGATTATGCAAACTCACATCTTGTTCGCATGAGAACATCCACTTGGGATTTGAAATCGGGCATGATGCCGCCCTCTCCCAAGTATCTGATCAGCTCTGCCCAACACCTAGAGTTGTTCTGCCTTCCTCGTTCGTTTGCGTCACATGTTTAAAAATGACCCTGAAGGCCCGAACTCCTAGGATTTTCCCCTCGTATCCCGACAAAACACTCGAAGCCCAACCCAATTTTACCTGTTAGCGCAACCACCCAGAGAGAATGGATCGCCGTCATGGATCACCTAAGTAGGGGCTTCCGATGATATGGGTGCAGCAAACTCTGCCAACTCATGTTAGGATCGTCTTCTACATTTTCCACCCTGGTTCTTCTGGGATGTCTGAGCCACAAGCAAATCACAATTGCATACTAATTTGTTTATGTATTTCTTCTTCGTGTCCTATGGTGGATAGCAAATGAACTCACCAAGCATGTCATTGTCTTATTTTTACTGAGAGTCTTGTGCTTTCTGTTTCTGCTCTCATGGACAGTAATGGCGGTGGCAATGTTTCTGGGCCATAGGAACTCACCCATCCTTCTTGGTCTGTTTGAGACTGAGACAATAACTAGAACTTGTTTCCTAAGACGTTTGACTGAGCCGATCCCAGAAAAATATGTTTTGATTTGAGTTTTCCATGATGATTTTTGCTCTGTATTTGCGAATGAAGACAATCAGTGGAAGCTGATGATTGTGCTCCAAGCTTCCTTTTGTTGTACTAGTGCATCAAAAAGTATTTTCATCTTTTATGATCTGATCTTCTGTTGATTCCACTGTGTGGTTTAGATAAAGCCCTGTCCAAGCAGCTATATATCATTGGGCCAGCTAAGCATCACTCCATGTATGGTTGATCACACACACAAGGGTGTTTCTGGGTTTTGGCACTTGGTGACTCACTGCTCATTTGTTTGGTCGTGAGAGCGGGCCTCTAGAGTGGCGACTCTAGTTTGGCCCAGCTAAGCTAGCAAGCCCTAGTTCTTGATAATACCAACATGGTTTTCCTTTACCTTCTAATTGGTCGACCTTCAATAAATCATAAAAAGAATTCATATATCGTATGGGGTCGATCCTTATATGGATTTTGTTCATTTTTTTGAGATGTAGCTAATAGTCTAGGTTTCAACACCTGTTTTGTATTTGGTTTCATAAAGATTCATAGATTTGTATAGTTAGGGTTTAGGATGGTATATAAGGTGATATTTATATAAATCATGTAATTTTTAGGAGACTTAGGGTTTGACTCAAGATTAGAGTGACCAAGTTAGGTTTTGATTTGTTCTAGGTAAGTGAGTCATGCCACTATACATATGTACACTAGTTGATTTGGATGTTATGTATGATTTATGGAGTATGATTTAAATTTTAAGTTCGAATGCTCAAATCATGTTCATCATATAAATTCCTTGATTATTGCTATATCCTATGCCTTATGGTTATCATGCTCATTAAGATTAGAGATTAGGATTAATGATCAAAGATTAATGGATTTAAATTTCATGTTTCAAGAGGGAGAAATCCCATCATGTTAAAGATTAAAGTTCAAGATTAAGTTCATGTTTACGGAAATGCTAATGTTAAGATAAATGGAACTGAATCAGTTTTTATATGCTTCTCAAATCATGGACCTCAAGAGGTTGTTATGGGCATTCATGCCAATTATGGGATTTTAAGCCAAATAATGGCCATTCATGCTAATTATGGGCTTTCCTAACAATCATGTGCTCTTAAGTTGGCATCATAGAGAGATGCATATATTTACTTCTCAATTCTTCATATTATAAGAATTATGTAATAAAAATGTTTAAGTTTAATTCATGTCAAGATTTTCTTTAAAGACAAGTATATATGCTTATTTTTCAAGTTCTTATAAAATGTATAGTGCCGCTTACTGATGTGTGTCTTTGTCACATGGACATGGGATGGGATGTCACTAGATGAAGGAGCAAAGGTATTTGAAGTAGGTGCTTCAAAGTAGAAGATACCATGACTTATCTTGGTGGGGCAACATCTACACCTTAGAAGGTCCAATATCAAATTTTCAGAGAAGATTTATGCCTAGTTGTGGCTTACCTTTCATGTATTAGATTTTAGTTCAAGAATGAGATAGTTGATGTTATTACTTTTACCTTTCAAGGAACAATGTATACATCTATTTTTCCAATTAATGCATGGTGTTTCATTCATCTTATTGCTATTGAATATCATGTTTTGTAATGTTCCTCCAACCCAAGTGACTCATGTTATGGACAACATAGGTTTTCTTCCGCTGACATATATGTTCTTGGAGGGGCGTTACACTTACCAAGATTAAGGATCACCAAAAGATAAACAAAGAGAGATGCTTCAACCCTAGATCACCACATGCAAGGGTTCGAACTCCTTGCTCCAAGGTTAAGCTCCTTCTCCACCCCCAAGATCACAAGGATGAGCTCCAAGGTTGAGAGAGATCAAGAGAGGGTAAAGAGGATACTTGCATGTAAAAGGAGGGGTATAAATACCCAAGGGTAGGAGAGAGGTGAGGGAGATGAGGTGTCAAGACAATAGTGACACTTATCCCTCTAAAACTTGGACATGCAAACACTCAAGACATGCATGCAAGAAAGGGAGATAAAACCAAGGCATGGTAGCGACTAGTAGGTTTACAAAACCCATTAGTCGAAGAAAAACCAAGGTGAACATCATGGTAGTGACTGCTACACCAATACCATGTCGACCAAAAACCTAGCAACCATGGTCCAATGTCAAACGATCGCCACAACCAACCAAAGCACAAGCTTAAAATTCCTTCGATCAAAACAAACAAGGTCAACACAAGACACATTGGTCACAACACTCAAAGGAGAAACATACATGGTCGACATCAACATCAACTCAAACATCCATGCAAGCCTAGTATCAACACATGATGCCACCTCATCAACCAAGGTCCAACAAGGTGCCCCTATGCATCATTCTCTTTCTCATGATGCTAAAACATAGGAGGACATCAAACATGAGACAAAACCCTTTTCTATTGGTGACCACTCTACAGTGCTGACACCTTCGTTATCAACTATGTGCTCAAACCCTTCTCAAAATGTTGGATCCTCTCCTTATCCATCACATCCATGTGAGGATAAAACCTTAACAACTCCATGAACTTGGCCTCGTACTCGTTGATCATCATACATCCCTGCCGGATCTTCTCAAACTGTGAGATCTTCTCATCCAAATATGTCTCTAGGAATATCGGCTCATGAACTCTGCCAAAAATCCTCCCAATTGATCTCTACACCAAGTCTCTTTTCTTCCTCAATGGCCCACCAATGGCCAATACTACCCTTCAACAGGTACAATGCATCCCCTCATCCTCCTCTGGGATATTGAGGATCTTAAAGGCCTTCTCCAGCTCTATCAACCACATATCTACATCTTCTAGGTACGCCGTACCCAAGTACTCCAATGCTCCAATGCGTCACAACCTCTCAAAGGTCTTCCTAGAACCTTGGGATTCGACATTGGAAACAACAACCCTTGGTTGTGATGCGGGCGCTCTATCTGCCATATGTGAAATTGTGTCCATCAACTGTCCAAACATGGCCTAAAAATAGGGTTGGCCATGGTAGCTGGGTCAAACTGAGGCACTTCGGGTACTCCATCTACCCTTGCCTGTCTCCTCACATCACCTCCTAGTGCAACTACAATACTCTCAACATGTTCTTCATGTTCTCCAGACATATCTTCTTCTCCTTTTGCATAATCAAAAGCTACAATCAATTACACTGGATAACACAAGAACAAACACAACCCTAGTTCTATGTCCTTGTAGACTCAGCAAACCTAGAGCTTTGATACCAACCTAACTAGTGACAATTCGATGCCACAAAAGCAAGATTACTCAAAACAAATGCACAATCAACTACTAACATCCAAATTACCAAAAAACATGGTAAATTAAAACCAATCTTATATAACCATCTTGAGCAAAAACATATACTTCAAGGTTCACAACCTATCACCACCTGTATCACATATCATACCATAAAGCTATTCACATCACAATATAGTGTCCATATTTACACAAACCTATCACAAAAGATATTATGTTCACATATACAAGCTATACATGCACAAACCATGACATACTGCCAAAACCTTATAGCGATGTACAACATCTACAAAACTCCCCCAAGGACTTGAGAGTACAGGGACTACACATAGAACTCTACTACAAGACACTAGTAACATATACAACCTTCGATATCTACTTATCTCCTTGCTGCTCTTCCTCAACCTCACGATCTCTACCATGTTGCACACGACCACCTAAAAGATGTGGAAGCCCATGGGGTGAGACCAATTTCCTAGAAAGAGATATAACTCTTCACCAAGAAATATTGCTAACACAGATAGATATATAGAAAGTTAAGCATTATGAGCAGATTCAACTAAATGAATAAGTAAAATTGATATCACAAATTAGGCAGATTAAGAAGCTACAACTGATCAGTATAACATCACATATTTTTAGAAGGAATATAAAGAACATGTATAACCATTAACTACTAGGTAATATAAGAAACAAGGCAAGGGTAAACAGATAATGTGAGTCATGGTTAACCCTAAGTAAGAAAGATTAAGGTTTCAAGCATCTCATTATGCTAAGCAAGAAAGATCAACAAGACAGCTGGGCCAGGGGTCTTACATATGTTATGTGATTTAGCAGCCCTAGAGTAGTGTAATTACTTTGGCTTTTGGGTTGTGTACCCATGTTATATTTTTGGGATGGATATTGTGTGCCCCATACTTGGGTTGTGTGACCAATTTTATATATATTGGGGTGTTTGGCAGTATGTCATTCTCTATTAGTATTCAAGGTTGTGAGCCTTGACCTCCATTGTTATTTATATTGTTCTCGTGCTATACTTATCTCACATGCATGCAAGTTGATATTCTTGTGATGGGTTTTGTGCCAAAAAATTTATATGTGCTTTTGTGGTACAACTTTTATGATTTATTAATGTCAAGTATTCTTTTTTGTATCATCTTTTAAGAAACCATATTCTTTTTTGATACCCAGTTGGGTGATACTTACCTGTTCTATGGGAATCCTTGTTTATTTGATTTCCTTTATTCCTTATATTTCCCAATCCATATTTAATATGAAAATACCACTGCTTTGCTGATATATTCTTCTTACCACCTTTTTCTAGTGTATGCTTCCAACCCCAAGTGTAAGACTTGGAATACTACTTTGTGACATGGATTTGCTAGGTGGAGCTTTTAGGAGATAGAGTTGAGATAGCTAGATATCCCTCTGCTTGGATCCTTATATTATAACTTTCATGTATACCCAGTTGGGAGATTATGATGTATTTTTGTAATCATTTTTAAATTGAATATAGTCATGATTTATATTTCTGCTTCTATACTTTGGTTTTTGTACATCATCATTTGAGCAAAAAAATGAACACCTATTCCAACATGCTTGTTAGTATGTTTAGAATAGATGGGTTTATTCTCAAATTAAGTAGGGAGTTAATTCCCTCTCAGGTTCACTCCTTACAGTTACCCACTATAACCAATCTCCATAGGTTAGACTTTCCTTTACTTTAGTTATCCTTTATGGACCATTTGATGAATAATGTTAAATTTATAATATTCTAGTTTAAATTCCCCTGCTACAATAGTCAATGTTCTTACCTTAACAAATGAGAAATGATATACAACCCTTACATAAGAAAATCTTATGTCATATTTGTTGGATGGGGTATTTGTATGTACTTTCCTATAAGAAGTAATGAGTGTATCCCCTCTTAGGCCCCACTCCTTACAATGGACTACTAATATTCAAATTCAGATGCTATAGAATAATATAGAATATCTCAGCTTGGGCATTTATGTCCCTTGTTTAGTCTCCTTAATTAGACATAAATTGAAGCAATGTTCAATACATTCTTTTATAGATCTTATGCACACACCTTCATATATTTCCACAAATACATGAAAAGTTTTGAACTACAAATGGCATGCATCACTTCTATTGTACTAAAAATGGATCATACTATTGCTCATATGTGGGAGAATATAACTATATATTGCAATGTTAGTTTATTTTGTCTAATGTTTATTTGATTAAGTGTGTAATTTGAGATTCAAAACAACATGTTATATGATTCGGAAAGAAAAAAAATGATAAATTTGTATTTGATTTCAAAATAAGAAGTCATAAAGATTAAGAGAGTAATTCACATTAAGACCACAAGTGAAAAAATATACAAGGTATGTCCCTTCTCTCTCATCTAGACCACTCTCAAAAAGAATCAAACCAACTATTGATTATCTTTGAGGGTTTTTCTACTCATGGCCATCAAGGGTTAGCACCTAGCTCCACCTATTTGTCATTGTCACCTATGTGTATAATGTTAGTTATCTTAGTTACTATCAACATTGTCTACCATGTTAATCCTGCCATGCTCATTGGATGTGACCACAACTTCCTCCAATCCATGATGCCATCCAAATGTAGATGGCCATTCCCTGATTTTAGGTGTGCATTGTCTAGCAGATGGAGGGAGTAGAATATTTGTGGTGTTGCATCAACGGAAACACCATGTTGTCAATGAGGCTCGATTGTGAATGTTGTGCTTGGGCAATCCTTGGTCATCAAATTGGCTGTAGGAGGCTCATTTGAAAAGCCCCTCATATAACCCAATCATCATGGTCATATTTTTATGCCTGATCCAGTGGACACACCAACACAACACTTAACAAATTTTTTTTGCTAGGCCACTATCATGTGACATAGGCTTCCTACCCATCTAATTGTTTTTTTGATAATTTGATCCTAACATATATAAATAAACCCCCTCTAGAACCACATAATGATAAAGAATACATAGGTATGGGACCAATAGTGATGATGGCGATTACCAGAATATCACCCATCATATCAACATGAAAATAACACAATAATATTGTCAATATTTGTGATAGGGTACCCATCTTATTATATGAGTAATACCAACCGACAATAGCTATCAACTTCATGCGCATCTTGTTAAAACGTTCCCTTCGTTAAAAAATTGTAGTTGGCAAGATTATAGAATATATATCATATTCCACTTTGCAAATATGTTTGACAGAGTGGAGGAAGCTAAAATTGCATGAAAAAGAGAGATATATGGTGATAATGAAAAACACACTATGATATGACATGAATGAAATATACAATGCATATATTTCTCATACGTTATATATAAATAAATAAATAAATAAATAAATATATATAAAATAAATAAATAAATAAATAAATAAATAAATAAATATATATGTATATATATATATATATATATATATATATATATATATATATATATATTTCTATATTACCTTTGCAGGTAGCTACCCTCTAGAAATAGTTATTTTTTTGGAATCTTTTACTTTACATGTGTACTGGGTTACATTACCTTCCAAATACTTACATTGCATACATAATAGTTACATCTTTGGCTGATACATTTACATATTTGCTACATAATTTTTACTTTGTATTATGTCTGGATTTACCTTTTTAGTCAAATAGTTACTTTTTTTGATAATATAGTTACTTTTTTGTCCATATAGCTACTTTTCGAACTAAATAATTAATTTTCAGGTACGCAGGTAGTGAAAACTTAATTACCCATACTAATAGAGAACCACACACACAGATATATATGTATATATGTATATATATATATATATATATATATATATATATATATATATATATATATATATATATAGTCAGATTACAATGCACTCGAGTGTACAAATCACACTGTACACTCAAATGGTGTTTGCATATCTAGAAGTTTTTTTTAACTAATCCAAACCATTGATATTCATTGTTGTAACAACTACATGCTACATGCAAAATTTAAGCTCATTTGGAATTTTCTAAGTCACTCTTTCATGACCAACAAAATTGACGCACAAAGCTAATTTGAATTGTATAGTTTTTGTCATCTTTAGATGCATGACTTATAAGTGTCCAAATGAGATCAAGTTTTATATGTAGTATGTTCATATGATATTTAAGAAAATCAATGGGTTATATTTTCAAGATAAATCTTGAATGATTAAAAATGACTTGTGTGTATTCATTCTTTGATACTCTCGAATGTATTCTAGCCCGACTCTCTCTCCCTCCCCCACCCCCTCTCGCTCTGTCTCTCTCTGTCTCTCTCTATCTCTCTCTCTCTATATATATATATATATATAGTTAGGCTATAATACACTCGAATGTATAGATCCCACACTACATTCAAGTGGTGATTACATATGTACACCTTTTTTTTGACAAATCTAAACAATTGATATTCATTGTTATAACAAATACATGCTACATGAAAAATTTGAGCTCATTTGGATTCTTCTAAGTCACTGTTTCATGGTCAACAAAATTAATGCACAAAACTAATTCAAAATGTATCATTTTTTTCGCCTTTAAATGGATAACACACAAGTGTCCAAATGAGCTCAAATTTTGTTTTTAGTATGTCCATAAGGTACTTAATAAGATTAATGGTTTAGATTTTCAAAATAAATGTTTCATGACGGAAAAGGACTTGAGTTTATTCAGTTTCTACTACACTCAAATGTATTCCAGCTTCCCTCTCTCTCTCTCTATATATATATATATATATATATATACATACATTTTTTGAAAATAGCTCGATATCATTAAAAGTAAGCCATACGACATCTACAAGATAGACATCTCAGAACAAATAACCAAGCAACAACTCCTATTGCAGAAAGACATATCACAAGGCTCAGATTGGGATGCGAAAGGTACACTTCTGCTCCGTCCACCTCTTGTAGTGGCTGTCTCAAACAACTATCTGGGATGGAATTCGTCAATCTACAAGAGCCTATGAGTACATCGGGATAGGAGTTTGCATAGCCTTTGGAAGAGATTACCATCATGAAGACAACGAATGGTCACCTGAAAAAGAGCTT